>OY821785.1:29796536-31046536 GCA_963682175.1 Triglochin maritima | reverse complement strand
ATCTTTTCTAGCACAAGTCATGTTCAACCAACTATTGTCTTTATCACTATATTGATTGATAGCTTTTGACAATAATCAAATCAAGCACTTCTTGAGTGAAAAGATAAAAGTCTCATATCTTTGGATCCAAGACATAGTAAAACATTAATGACACGAAACACAATTCCATAATGTTTTACTTGTTAGGTCTATTCAATGTAAAAGTATTTTTTCCATTTTTATATACTAGTGTCGTCAATTATTTGTAGAGCTACTACAACAATCGATGACCAACACGACAATCTTATCTCGGTAATTAATGTTCCATGTTAATTACCATAATTGTGAATAACTTTTGAATTATGTAGACCATATCTTTTAGAGCTCTGCAGTTAATGACCAAACGCTTATTCCCTAACACTTCCAAAATACGAATACCATAATCAAGAAACAAAATGCTTGCACATTCAATTCATAACAATTAATATACTCCAAGCCTTTACGTGATTCAGCACGTTGTGATTTCTTGAGTTGCACACCCATACTCATTGGCACATTGCCCTTTCTGGAGTTATTCATGTTGAACATTTCCAAGAACTTGTCAATGTATGTGCGTTGACTTAGGCCAATGAATCTACGAGATCTATCTCTATATATCTTGATTCCCAAGATGTATTGAGCCTCACCAATGTCTTTCATTGAAAATGCAGATTTCAACGAATTTCTCGTTTGCTCAAGCAAAGGTATATGATTTCCCATGAGGAGTATATCATCGACATATAAGATCAAACATAGTATGTGGCTCTCACTAACCTTCTTGTATTTACAAGGTTCTTCCTTACTTTGGACGAAGTGAATCTTTTTGACTTCTTCGTCAAAGCGCTTGTTCTAACTCCTTGATGTTTTCTTTAATCCATAAATGGATCATTGAAGTTTGCATACTTTCTCATTATTCTTTGGATCTTCAAAACCTTGAGATTGTACCATGTAAACATCCTCCTCCAAGTTACCATTAAGGAACGTCATTTTGACATCTATTTGCCATATCTGATAATCATGAAATGCGGCAATAGCGAGCATAATCTGAATAGACTTGAACATGAAAACCTATGAAAAAGTTTCATTATAGTCAATTCCTTGAACTTGAGTGAAACCTTTTGCTACAAACCTCGCTTTGTAGGTTGTCAAGTTCCCATCCATGTCCATCTTCCTCTTGAAAACCCATTTATTTTGAATGACTCTCTTCCCTTGAGGAAGGTCAACCAAGTTCGACAGTTGATTATTATACATTGATTCTATTTCGGATTCCATGGCTTTAAACCATAGTTTGGAGTCCTCTCTTTCAATTGCTTCTTGAAAGGTCGAGGGATCATCGTTATATAGTACCATGATCTCATGAAGTCCCAAATACATATCGAGTTTCTTCCTTTTCCTCGTAGACCTTCTATGTTCTTTTGGTTCTACGTGTACTTCTCAAAATTCTTCCACAATTTCTTGCGGAATCGGTTTGTGTTTGATTCTTGAACGTACACTAGGTGGGGAAGATTGAGTTTCTCTTACAATTGCTTGCAAGGGTACCCTAACAATACAAACAAACAAAAACGAAAGAAAAAAGGGGAAACCCTCGACTCCACATATATACAAACGTAAAGCACCCCCCACACACACACACTTAGTTCATGCATTGTCCTCAATGAATGTGTGTATGATACTACATGAATTTTTGCATGAAAAAGAAAAGATCTCACCAACGTGAAGCACAAGGAAAATTTTATGGTCATGTTGATGGACATAAACCCGAATTCCCAAGAATCCTGTGAGATATTTAAGAAGGTATACAAATACGTGAAACAAAATGGGGCCCAAATACACAAGGGTTGGGGCTCACAACAATCATTGCTTACTGGTGGAGTCTTTTATTGCTCTTTTTTTCTTTCGTTTTTTTGTTTTTTCTTCTAAACAAGATATATACATAAACAAAGATATTCTCATAATCATTTGGTCAAGGAACATCAAATGATAACATTGAGTCCTGCGAACCAGAGATTTGCAAAAATGGGCCCACTTCAATGGTACTTTGAGGTGTCATGAGGGGTGAAAGGTCAAAGCTGAAAGGCTCGAACCCCTCATGATATTGGTTGGGTGTAGGTAACATGAATGAGTGAAGTTACGTTGCCTCACTAGGGTTTAGTTGCTCGTCGAACAAAACCCTCCAATCAATAGGTGGGTGCATCAGAATGAGTTCCTCAGGCTCATTCGAAGGATGTGGCACTCCACTTTCACTAAGAATGGGGCTTCTCCCCAAGTCATCCAACAAGGACCACTCAAGCTCCTTTATATTATCAATCATAAGCTCACTCGCAGGTGGGTCCTTGTTGGAGTCAAGATGAAGCACAAAAGGCTCAACGGCCGTGGGACATGGGGTAGACACCTTCTGGTATGGGCATATGCTGAGGTGTGTCCCCCTCACTAGTAGTCTCAACTAAATCGTCCAACAAACACTCTCTTTGTATATTCATGTTTGATGCCAGCTCATTCTGTTGCATCGCAAAGACATGCAATGAGTTTCCGTTGGGCAAAAAAACATTCTCAACGGGTTGCATTGGTGTTAGGGTTGTTTGTTGATCTTGCGGTGCTTTCTCTAATTGGCAGATGAGGTTGAGATTTAAAGGTTGGTCCATGGGCTCATGTTGCCTACCAGAGTTGAACACATGAAACTCGGCACTCATGTTACCAAATGAGAGATTCATGAGACCATTTCTACAATTAATTAAGGCGTAAGAGGTTACCAGAAATGGTTTACCCAAAATCAAAGGTATTTGAGAGTGGGTGTTTGCAACAGTGTTGGTATCGAGGACGACAAAATCTACTGGAAATATAAATCTCCAACTTTGATAAGCACGTCCTCAATAATCCCCTTTGGGACACAAATGGATCTATCTGCCAATTGGAGGTGATCTTAGTTGGGTTCAGTACTCCCATATTCAACTGTTGATAAACAAAAAATGGGAGGAGGTTGACCGCTGATCCTAAATCAAGCAAAACATTACTCATGCTAGTGTCCCCTATCATACACTGAATAGTAGGTAGGACTATTTTTAATGGATTTCAAATTATTTTGTAATTGTTTATAGAGATGAAGGATAAACTAAATTGAGTAATTTATAGTATATGTACATGCGTTGCTCGATTTCTCTTTTGCAGGGATATGTGAGTTTGTATGTTCCGTTCAATCCATGTGTGAATGAATGAATGTGTATGTAATTATTATTCAATCACAGAGGCTTATGTATATGTAAAAGCCAAATGTCTATTTCTATGCATATGCATGCATATGAGAGAGTTTTTACATAGGACTTGCACTAGACAATTTTCAAAATTTAGAGATGCATGCTTATATTTTTCAATATCTACATCCATGGTGCAAGAGGAAGTCGCGAAGAAGACGCTGAGGAAGCGCAAGAGTCAAGGATGCGGGAACATATAAACTCACACTGAATCTTGACGGGACGGAATCCTAGTACTCAAGTTTACATTAAACCTTATAGACTCAATAAATACAAAATTATATGTCTTGGTCCAAAGCTTTGATTACAAGTCTTGAGTCTTGATATCTTTGTCCTAATGCCTTTTTCCTTGATTATCTTGATCAACCTATTAAGATGATTGCAAGTATACAAGTATGTATGCAATGCATGTAACCGTGTTTGCTCACTTTGATTGATTATGTTGATTGATTATGATTAGTTTGATTAATCATCAAAATTAATATAGATTAAGGCAAAAAAGCCAACAATGGCTTCAACCGAAGCAAGACATTGGAAATGTGCAGTTAAGGTCGAAATGGACTCTATTGTCTCTAATGGGACATGGGAGTTGGTAAATCTTCCTCCAGGTTGTTCAACGATTGGTTGTAAATGGATATTTAAAAAGAAATTAAAATCAGATGGTTCCATCGATAAGTGTTGAACGTTTTAATTAAACCGCAAGTGCACGGCCACGATGAAGCGGTGGCAAGTACGGGTCGTCCTCAGGGAGGTGAGAAGCCTCTTGTTTGCACGAAATCAAGTGGCGAAAATAATGGAGAAGAGAGTTGGTTACGCTACTATACACTAAACTACGCTAAGAAGTACGAAATGCGAAACAAAGAAATAAACGATCAAATAAAAACTAAGCTAAGAACAAAATAGAAGTGCTGGAATTTCAGGAATGGAAAACCCCTAAGGGGTGGAGTGAGTGCACACAAACAAAGAGGTGGGTGTAGAATACATTCTTTAAGCACATGAAGGTGGTGTTTATCAAGCATAGGAAGTGTCTAAATGTTATGGCAAAACCTATCAATATATTCACCAACTTAGTTGATTAACATTTACATATGCAAGGTGTTTATTTCAGAACCTAAACAAGCATGAGAGGTGTCTAATCATTTTGGCAAAACTCATCAAGTTGTAAATTCTATCCTAAACAAGCAAGCATACATTCATGTTTAATCAACACATTGAAATTAAAGCATTCATCCCATTCTCTAATGCATGTATGTACATCTACTCCACCCCCAAAAGGGGATGGAACTACTCACTAAACATTACACTAATTATTAAACTATGGAAAGAAAGCATATTAAAACTAAGCTAGAATTAAAAGACGATTAAACTAAAACATGCACAAACAATAAAAGAAGCATAAAACAAACAATGAAAGAAACATAAAACTTTATTGATAAAATGACTCACATTAAAAGTAGCATCCTCCTACTTTAGTGTGTGCTTCAAGGCCTCACTTCTAGTAGGAAGAATAACCACTTAAAATATGGAGTGATTACAATAGGAGGTGAAGAGTTCTATTTATAGCCATGGAAAAAGCTAATCCGGGACAATCCCCCGATGTGGGACTAAACCAATACCAAAAATAGCCTAAACGAACATTCATACAAGTCCAGGAGAAATTTCGACGGATCCTGAGCAATATGGACCGCCAATTGGCGGTCCAAAATTGTCGGATCGTGTTGGAATTTGTTGTGGGCTTTGCTTTCTGGTATTATTGGTCTTTGATGCGGTTACTCGACTTGTTGGAGCTCCGACCCGAATAGAATTGGTAAAATACTCCCCATGATGGTGTGGAGTATTCTGTTTTGCTCTTAGGTCCTTCTGTCTTACATTCAGGTCCTTCTCCCTTGCATCTTGGTCCCTAGATCTCACCATTCAGTCTTTTTTCCCAGCTTTTGGGTCCTTTTATGCTTCATCTCTTCAAACCTAATTATTCCTGAAAACTAAACATAAAACTCGTGACATAACATTGTTTAGGTGAAAGATAATGGATATAAGATACAAATATGAGCATGAAATGATGTCAATCAAATACCCCCACACCTAATGATTGATCGTTTTATATTTAACCGCAAGTGCACGGCCGCGTTGAAGCGGTGGCAAATACGGGTCGTCCACTGGGAGGTGTGTCGACACTTGGTTTGTGCGAAGGCGAGAGGTAAAGAAAGAGAAGAAAGGTTGGTTACACTAAACTACACTAAAACGCAAATGGAAATGGAAGAAAAGCAAGAAAACTAAACCCCAAAGGGGGTAGAGAAATAATGTGAACATAAAGAAGTGTGTGTGTGTTCATTAAGCTCCTCACAACATGTAGTGCATGAAATCATAAAACTACATCCAATTTTGCCTCTACATGAATTAAGATAAGACTACATCATTAAAACATACAAGACAATAATTGGAATGAAGCTACATGAACTCAAGTATAAAGACTATACCCTACTATGCCTCTACATGAATTAAGATTTCACTACATCATTAAAACATACAAGACATTAGCTAAGGTAAAGGCAACAAGAGTACATACACTACAAATTGTGTTTCCAATATTAACTTCATCCATATCCTAACCTTATCATTCCCCCATAAAATAGGTCCACTAATCAAAGCATAAGCTAAGCTTCATTCAAGAGCATTAGCATATCAAAGATAAGAGTGAAAACCCATTAGATGGTTATGGAAATCATATAAAGCTCAAGGGATAAAAATAACACACACTTAATACACTACATGATTATATCACATATTTCTCCACCCCCCAAATGGGGATGGAACTACTCACTACTCATTACACTACTAATTAGACTAAGTAAAGAAAACATTTAACTAAGATACTAAAATTACTAAACAAGAGATTAAACAAAGTAAAGCAACCCACACAAAACAAGCAACATAACAAAACAAGATTAAAAGAAACAAATAAACTTTTATTAACAATGACTCACATTGAAGGTAGCACTCTTCTCCACCTTGAGTTATTGCTTCAAGGCTCACTCCTTAGTAGAGAGAATGCCACCAAACAATGGGTAATTACAATGGAAGGTGAAGAGTTCTATTTATAAGCATGGAAAAATCTAATCGGGGACAATCCTCCGATGTGGGACTAAACCAATACCAAAAATAGACTAAGAATACACTAATACAAGCCCAACACAAATCTTAGCGGATCTGGAGACATATGGACCGCCAATTAGCGGTCCAAGACCGCCAATTAGCGGTCTATAAGCTTTGGATTCATCTGGGATTTGTTGTGGGCTTTGCTGGTGGTCTTTGTTGGTCCTGGATGCATCTACTTGGTTTGTTGGAGCTCCGACCCGAATCGAATTGCCAAAATACTCCCCATGATGGTGTGGAGTTTCCTGGTTTGCTCTTAGGTCCTTCTGTCTTACGATCAGGTCCTTCTGTCTTGCATCTTGGTCCCCAGGTCTCACAATTAAGTCCTTTTTCCTGCTTTTGGGTCCTTTCTTGGCTCTTCTCTTCAAACCTCTTTATTTCTGAAAACTAAACATAAAACTCGTCACGTAGCATTGCTTAGGTGTAAGATAATGGATATAAGATACAAATATAAGCATGAAATGATGTCAATCAAATACCCCCACACCTAAGTTTTTGCTAGTCCCGAGCAAAACAAAGAAAGAGAAAAGCAAACGAGAAACAAGAAATCCTAACTCACTTTCGTAGGAATCACGGTTGCACTTAGCACGTGCAACAAGCCGTTAAACCTCTTTGTTGCCAAGGAGGAGGAGTGTTGTCTCCTGAGGGTTTTCAGCAGATATACCCACAAAATCCGAACAAGATGCATTATTCAATCTAGACCTCGACTCGTTGGAAATATTTTGTCGATCAATGGACGCGGTAATCCTACGGGCCGACTCTATATAGGTAATCAGTCCACACCTAGCCTAATAAACCATTCGTGCAAGTTAAATAAGAAATTAAGTGAAAGACATGGACAACCTCAAGATCCTCAAGTGATACAAAGTGTAAGGTCCATTAAGGTTGTTATTTGCATTACAATATTTTTTTTCTTTTTGTTTCTTTTCACAATTTTTTTTTCTTCTTTTTTTTTCTTTTTATTAGTTGGAGCTTCGTTCTCCCAGGGTCAGGTTTCGTGCATCATTGCCCATGAGGACTTACACTATCACGTACACCTTTCCCCAAATCTCCACATAGGGCAATCCCTACCACCCGTGTAACGGGAGTTCGGTCGGCGCATCCCAAGTCAGATGACTCGAAAGCACCAGGCACAAAGTCCCCTCAGACCTACTTTCCCGAGTGATAGGAGCCGTGCGAGAAGAGAGAACACCTACTCACTTATTTCTTATCTACACATGAACCAAAACCCCTACACTAATGTCTCACAACAGGATTTAAAGGGTCATTGACTACAACAAACTTCCTTAAGTTAACAGACACAAATTATTGACTCACTAGGTTCAGGGTGGACTTCATTAAATGTTTGAGCACTGAAACCGTATGATTACTCACCCCCAAGGGAAAACTGGGGTGCATCCTAACGACTCGATAAATCCTAAAGTCACTGTACTAGATATCCTAATGCATTAAGTTCAAGACAATTTTGGGAGCTTTCTTTTTACTTTGCCTCTCAACGGTTTTGCACATGCTAAACACACGCAAAACCCACAAAACATTTTCTTTCGCAGACACATGAAGATTTTGAAAGAAATGTGAAAATTTTGAAGCACTAGGCAAACAAAAGAAGACAAGTCACCCAAGGATCATGGCAAGCAAATATATCGATATTAAATGCAGCACACTAACATGACCCTAACAATGCAAACAAAAGAAAACAAAATCAAAAGAAAAAACTCGACTATGTACACAAGTAAAACATCCCCCCACACCTACTTCATGCATTGTCCTCAATGAATGCAAGCAAGATACTACATGGATTGATGCATAAAAAGGAGAGATCTCACCAACATGAAGTACAAAGGGAAGTGCAAGGTCATGTATAACCCGAATTCCCTCAAAACCTGTGAGATGCTAAAGAAGGGATACAAATACGTGAAAGAAATGGAGCCCAAATACACAAGGGTTGGGGCTCACAACAATCGATGCTCACTGAAGGAGTCTTTTATTGTACTTCTTTTCTTTTCTTTTTCTGTTTTTCCTTTCTTTTTCTTTTTTTTTCTTCTTTTTTTCTTCTTTTTTTGTTCTTTTTTTTGTTCTTTTTTATATAACTATGTACAAACATAAGTTCCCATCTTCATTTGTCAATAGACATCAAATGGGAACCTCAAGAGTGGGTCAATGCACTTGGAAAGGGAACATGACACCACGCGGGGCCAGAATACGCATGGGTGGGCCCCCTTCACAGAGAGCACCAGATGAAATGAGAGGTTCGTGAATTGGACGCAAAGGCGTCTCATTCAAAGGATCAAACTGAAAGAGCTTGAACCTCTCAAGAGTTTGGGAAATGAGGGGCAACGGAAGAAGAGTTTCTCCCGTTGCACTGCTGAAGTTATGATCGTCAATCCAAACTCTCCAACCAACAGGCTGGTGCGTCGGAACGAGGTCAAGAAGCTCGTTAGGCATATCCGACACACCAGGCGAACAAACAGTGGGTCTCATACCCAAGGTATCCTCCAAGGAACTCCTAATACCCTCATGAGCAATGTAGTTGTTTGATGTTCCATCATTTCCAAGATGATCAGGAACAATAGTGAGAGGCAAACTCTCATCAGGTCGTATGAGATTAAGGGTACTAGGGAGCTCTTGCTCCACCAAAGGTGAGTCCTTAGGAGGTACAAAAATAAGATCATGTGGCTCAAGGGCCACGGGACAAAAAGGTAAGGCACAATCCTGTGCCGACTCATAATAGAACTGGTCCAAGCTATTCTCAATTTGAATCGAATCCTCCACTAAGTGATCGTGAATTGAAACCCCAAGTCCCTCAGACTGACTAGGAGTTTGACTTTGAAAGGTTGTGTTTTGAATTTGTGGATGTGGTGGTGGTTCGATATCAAAAGAAGAATCCTCATGTTGACAAGAAAAGTTACCCTCCTCATGTTCATGGAATTGTTGTGTCATCTGGCTCACTTGCATTTCCATGGTTTGCAAGGAATTCAAGTTGGACTTCAGTAAGTTTTGTGTGGTTTCCATGAATGTTTGGAGAGTTTGTTTCAAGGAATCAGGTATGCGGTCAACGATGGGGTCCAAGTCAGAGCTTGGGAAATTTTGGGGTTGGGTGTTGATGGGCTGAGAATGAGTCCAATGATTTGGAGTGGGGTGCTGGTAGAATTCTGGGTATTCGGGAGGAGGATACTGGGGTGAATATGAAGTATAAGAATTTGAATAAGAATTGTTTCCCCATGAATCCATCACTCTCGGGATGTACGCGGATGCGTAATGGTCATATTGAGCATTTTGGGAAAATGTATGCTCATACTCAGGCTCTGGGGGAACATAAGGACATTCCCTGATATTATGACCACTCAACCCACAACAATCGCACGGTATGGCTACTGGAGCCACTGGTGCACTCATGCCGTCTACCGCATGCATGAAAGAGGCCAAAGTTTGTTGCCCAGAGTATGATCCAACATAACTAGATGGAGATCTAGCCGTCGGTGCCTCTCTCATATCACCCCTATATGAAGATTGCTCAGTCACATAATGAAGATCATCCCAACCGTACGGGGTGTTCGTCTGAGCCACCCCAGGTTGCATGGGTCCGGAATACCAGGGAGAATCATCCTGGTCCCAACAATGATATGAATGGTCGCCCATGTAACCATCCATCTAAACAAACAACTCTCGAGTCGACCACTCTCACCACCACGAGACTAAGCTCGCAAAAAGTGCTCGACTCGACCCTAAAACGCTACCAGAGAGTGTAAAGGGGAGGAGACTATAACGTAGAAGAAGGTGAGAAGAATATGACTCAGAGGAGAAGGGAAGAATCCCTAGAGCTAGCGAGGGTACAGGGTGAAGGTAGAAGCCTAACTAGCAAGCATGGCTCAAACAATGTAAGGCAATGGGTCCTTAGGCTAGACGACGCCTAACTTCGAGGTCACTAGCCTTGACACGCCTCACCTCCCTACAACGAGGACCACAATGCCCAGCAAGTGATACCAGATCCGGAGATCCAGTACCTCCTACTATCGACAAGGTAGGCAACGCCGATCAGGTCATGACGGTCTCAACTAGATTACTCTCCTAGTGCGCCCGCAATCCTAGGGCCAATGTCTACTTGCTTTTAGTTAAGGCTTTATTAAGAGTGGTTTTTGGGGCCAAGGAAAGGGTGATGAAATCCCCCACCTTATCTTTTATGGGACAACCCCTCCTTAGTAGCGTTTTGAGCTTAAATCTAGCAATCAATCGCTCCAATCAAACGCTCTCTCACTCTTGTCCCGATGCACCTTACTAACTAATGCATGAACGAAACATGCATGAATGAGGGATGTGGGTGCACGTACCTCACGCCAGCAATCAACGACAAAATGTAAAGCAAAAAAAAGACAAATGCATGCAAGGTCTACCAATGGTGCATGACCTAGATGGCAAGAAGTCTAATCTTTTGCTTTGAGTTTTATGGTCCAAGTTGATTAAAGGGGATTGAAATTAAATCTGGGAGCAAATTAGAAGTCACAGCATGCAAAATTGTGCTCCCAGATAACTAAAATGAACAATGTAACAACTGGAACAAATTTGAGAACAATCGAGGCTCACCAGGCCGCCAATTGGCGGTCCCAGACCGCTGATTGGCGGTCCGTTTTGCTTCTTTGGCTCTCCAACTCCTCCAGTCGCTTCCCCTGGATGCTTAGGTTACCTGAAACTTGCAAAAACTAAAAACAAAAAATTAAAAACCCCTCGAATCGTCCAAACCAACGAACGTCTGGACAGAGCACCTCCCCGGCAACGGCGCCAAAAACTTGATTGATCGTTTTATATTTAACCGCAAGTGCACGACCGCGTTGAAGCGGTGGCAAATACGGGTCGTCCACTAGGAGGTGTGTCGACACTTGGTTTGTGCGAAGGCGAGAGGTAAAGAAAGGGAAGAAAGGTTGGTTACACTAAACTACACTAAAACGCAAATGGAAATGGAAGAAAAGCAAGAAAACTAAACCCCAAAGGGGGTAGAGAAATAATGTGAACATAAAGAAGTGTGTGTGTGTTCATTAAGCTCCTCACAACATGTAGTGCATGAAATCATAAAACTACATCCAATTTTGCCTCTACATGAATTAAGATAAGACTACATCATTAAAACATACAAGACAATAATTGGAATGAAGCTACATGAACTCAAGTATAAAGACTATACCCTACTATGCCTCTACATGAATTAAGATTTCACTACATCATTAAAACATACAAGACATTAGCTAAGGTAAAGGCAACAAGAGTACATACACTACAAATTGTGTTTCCAATATTAACTTCATCCATATCCTAACCTTATCATTCCCCCATAAAATAGGTCCACTAATCAAAGCATAAGCTAAGCTTCATTCAAGAGCATTAGCATATCAAAGATAAGAGTGAAAACCCATTAGATGGTTATGGAAATCATATAAAGCTCAAGGGATAAAAATAACACACACTTAATACACTACATGATTATATCACATATTTCTCCACCCCCCAAATGGGGATGGAACTACTCACTACTCATTACACTACTAATTAGACTAAGTAAAGAAAACATTTAACTAAGATACTAAAATTACTAAACAAGAGATTAAACAAAGTAAAGCAACCCACACAAAACAAGCAACATAACAAAACAAGATTAAAAGAAACAAATAAACTTTTATTAACAATGACTCACATTGAAGGTAGCACTCTTCTCCACCTTGAGTTATTGCTTCAAGGCTCACTCCTTAGTAGAGAGAATGCCACCAAACAATGGGTAATTACAATGGAAGGTGAAGAGTTCTATTTATAAGCATGGAAAAATCTAATCGGGGACAATCCTCCGATGTGGGACTAAACCAATACCAAAAATAGACTAAGAATACACTAATACAAGCCCAACACAAATCTTAGCGGATCTGGAGACATATGGACCGCCAATTAGCGGTCCAAGACCGCCAATTAGCGGTCTATAAGCTTTGGATTCATCTGGGATTTGTTGTGGGCTTTGCTGGTGGTCTTTGTTGGTCCTGGATGCATCTACTTGGTTTGTTGGAGCTCCGACCCGAATCGAATTGCCAAAATACTCCCCATGATGGTGTGGAGTTTCCTGGTTTGCTCTTAGGTCCTTCTGTCTTACGATCAGGTCCTTCTGTCTTGCATCTTGGTCCCCAGGTCTCACAATTAAGTCCTTTTTCCTGCTTTTGGGTCCTTTCTTGGCTCTTCTCTTCAAACCTCTTTATTTCTGAAAACTAAACATAAAACTCGTCACGTAGCATTGCTTAGGTGTAAGATAATGGATATAAGATACAAATATAAGCATGAAATGATGTCAATCACCTAACTTTTGCTAGTCCCGAGCAAAACAAAGAAAGAGAAAAGCATGCGAAAAAAACAAGAAATCCTAACTCACTTTCGTAGGAATCACGGTTGCACTTAGCACGTGCAACAAGCCGTTAAACCTCCTTGTCGCCAAGGAGGATGAGTGTTGTCTCCTGAGGGTTTTCAGCGGATCTACCCACAAAATCCGAACAAGATGCATTAATCAATCTAGCTACACGACTCGCTGGACTTATTTTGTCGATCATGGGACGCGGTAACACTACGGGTCGACTCTATATATGTAATCCGTCCACACACCTAGCCTAATGTGTTATTCGTGAGAGTTAGTTAAGGACTTAAGTGAAAGACATGGGCAACCTTAACTTCTGAATGTGATACAATGTGTAAAGTCCATTTTGGTTCTTATTTGCTTCTTTTTTTTCTTTTTTTTTCTTTTTTTTTCTTTTTTTCTTTTTCTTTGAAGCATTTATTGGTTGGTGTTTGATTCTCCCAGGGTCAGGTTTCGTGCATCATTGCCTATGAGGACTTACACTATCACGTACACCTTCCCCCGAATCTCCACATAGGGCGATCCCTACCACCCGTGTAACTGGAGTTCGGTCGGTGCAACCCAAGTCAGATGACTCGAAAGTACCAGGCACAAAGTCCCCTCAGACCTACTTTCCCGAGTGATAGGAGCCGTGCGAGAAGAGAGAACACCACTTATTTATCTACATGGGAACCAAAACCCCTACATTTAAGTTTCACAAAAAGAGATTAAGGACCCTTGACTACGACAAACTTCCTTATACTAACAGACACGAATTATTTGACTCACTAGGTTCAGGGTGGACTTCTTTAAATGTTTGAGTGCTGAAACCCTATGATTACACACCCCCCGAGGGAAAACCGGGGTGCATCCTAACGACTCGATAAGACCTAAAGCCAGTAAACTAGAAATCATAATGCATCAAGTTCAAGACAATTTTGGGAGCTTTCTTGTTACTTTGCCTCTCAACGGTTTTGCACATGCTAAACACACGCAAAAACCTACAAAACATTTTCTTTCGCAAATACATGAAGATTTTGAAAGAAATGTGAAAATTTTAAAGCACTCGGCAAGCAAAAGAAGACAAGTCACCCAAGGATCATGGCAAGCAGATATATCAATGTTAAATGCAGCACACTAACATGACCCTAGCAGTACACACAAAAGAAAAGAAAACCAAAGGAAAAAGACTCGAATATGTACACACGTAAAACACCCCCCCACACCTACTTCATGCATTGTCCTCAATGAATGTGAACAAGATACTACATGGATACATGCATGAAAAAGGAAAGATCTTACCAACATGAAGTACAAAGGGACGTTCGGGGTCATGTTGATGGACACAAACCCAAATTCCCTCAAAACCTGTGAGAAGCTGAAGAAGGGAGATAAATACGTGAAGAAATTGGGGCCCAAGTACACAAGGGTTGGGGCCCACAACAATCGATGCTCACTGAAGGAGTCTTTTATTATTATTATTTTTTTTTCTTCTTTTTTTGTTTTTTTTTTGTTTTTTTTTTCTTCTTTTTTTTACAATATATATACATCAACCAAGATATTCTCATAATCATTTGGTCAAGGAACATCAAATGAGAACATCATGTTTTGAGGACCAGAGACTTGCCGAGATGGGCAAACTTCACTGGTACTCTGAGGTGTCATGAGGGGTGAAAGGTCAAAGCTGAAAGGCTTGAACCCCTCATGATATTGGTTGGGTGTGGGCAACAAAGAATGAAGTTGCGTTGCCTCACTAGGGTTTAATTGCTCATCGAAGAAAACCCTCCAACCAATAGGCGGGTGCATCGGAATGAGTTCCTTAAGCTCATTCGATGGATGCAGCAGACCTGCATCACTAAGAATGGGGCTTCTCCCCAAGTCATCCAACAAGGACCTCCCACCATCATTTAGATCATCAAGCATAAGCTCGGTCATAGGTGGGTCCTTGTTGGAGTCAATATGAAGCTCAAATGGCTCAATGGCCATGGGACATGAGGTAGAGACACCTTCTGGTATAGGCATATGATGAGGTGTCTCACTCTCACTAGCACTCTCAACTGAATCATGCAACGAACACTCCCTTTGGACATTCATGTTCGAGGCCAGCTCACTCTGTTGCATTGCGAAGACAGGCAATGAGTTTTCGCTGGGCCCACGAACATTCTCAATGGGTTGCATTGGGGTTAGGGGTGTTCGTTGATTTTGTGGTGCTTTCTCCAATTGGCGGATGAGATTTAGATTTAAAGGTTCATCCATGGGTTCCTGTTGCCTACCAGAGTTGAACACATGAAACTCGGCACTCATGTTACCGAATGAGAGCTTCATGAGACCATTTCTACAATTAATCAAGGCATTGGAGGTTGCCAGAAATGGTCTACCCAAAATCAAAGGTATTTGAGAGTGGGTGTTCGCAATAGGATTGGTATCGAGGACAACAAAATCGACTGGAAATATAAAATCTCCAACTTTCATAAGCACATCCTCGATAATCCCCATGGGAATACGAATGGATCTATCCGCCAATTGGAGGGTGATCTTAGTTGGTTTCAATTCTCCCAAGTTCAGCTGTTGATAAACAGAGAATGGGAGGAGGTTGACCGCTGATCCTAAATCAAGCAAAACATTGCTCAATCTAGTGTCCCCTATCGTACACTGAATAGTAGGACACCCAGGGTCCTTGTATTTTGTGTAGGTAGGATTGGACAAAAGTGAGCTGATATTTGCAGCCAAGAATGCTTTCTTAGGAACATTGGTCTTCCTCTTGGTTGTGCAGAGATCCTTCAACACTTTGGCATATTGAGGTATTTGTTGGATGACATCCAACAAGGGGATGTTAACCTTTACTTGCTTAAACACCTCTACTATCTTGTCCATGTTGTCACTCTGCTTTTTGTTTAACCTACTTGGATAGGGAGCTTTTGGCAGGTAGGTTTTCTGCTGTGCCTGAGAAGAAAGCTTTGGTGTATTACCCTCACCCTCAGCTTCTTCTTCACCACCATTCCCACGGAGGGGCTGCATAGATGGTGGTGGGTGTGGCAAGGAAATGTGATTATCAACCTGTTTTCCATTCCTTAAGGTCACAATGGAATTGACATGGTGAACAGGTTCCTCCACATGGTTCACTTGCCTCCCCCGAGGTACCACATTCTCATTTTGCATTTGTTGTTGTTGGTACATGCGGGGGTTAGCCTCAGGCTGGCTAGGAAAAGACCCTCTCTCTCTTTCATGTACAGACTGAGCCAATTGGCCCATCTGAAGCTCTAGAGATTTGATGGTCTGCTGATTGGAAGTGAGAACTTGACTCGTGGTTGACATAAAATTTTTCATTGAGTTTTCAAGTCCACGAGTCAAGGTCTCAAGCGAATTGAATCGGGTTTCCATATTATTGGAATTTGGGAAACCCGATTGATTGGTGGTTTGCGCTTGGGGTGGCTGATAGGAATGCGCATGCATGGGAGGTTGGTGTGATTGGTAAGGTGGTCTCGAGGAGTTTTGAGGACCACCCGGGGCATTAGTTTGGTTCCATGAAAAATTGGGGTGGTTCCTCCATCCAGGATTATAAGATGATGAGTATGGGTCATTCCTGGCTCTATCATAGATGGCGTTGACACGCTCCATCTCAGGAGGAATGGACTCACACTCGCTTTCTACATGACCTATCCTACCACATGAATGACAGGGAACTGGACCAGATGTAGACATGTGAGGTGTACTTGGTTGGTTTTGGAGCTCAATCGAGTCCATACGGCGCATTAAGGCCGCCATGCGTGCCTCGGTGGCCGTAGTGGTATCGATAGCAAATGCGGTACCCGATCTAGTCGAGTTTGCATTAGCGATCCTCGCTCCTATACTAGATGATGCAGGTGGTTCCCTCACACTCTCCCACTGCATGGTTTTCTCAGCGAGGTCTTCTAGGAAGACCCATGCCTCCCTTTCATCCTTTCCCAAGAACTCTCCTTGACACATGGACTCAAGGAGCGTTCTGGACGGGATGTGAAGACCCTCATACACAATCTGACAAAGACGCCACAACTCAATGCCATGGTGAGGGCACGAGGATAGTAGCTCTTTGAACCTCTCAAGATATGCATGAAATGGTTCGGTCTCATGTTGATAGAACGAATTGATTTCGTTCCTCAATTTTTGAGTCTGATGATTAGGAAAGTACTTCTTGAGGAATGCAGATTGAAACTCATCCCAAGTCCTAAAGGAATTCGCCTGGTTGCTGTACAACCACTTCTTGGCGTCATCCTTTAGTGCAAAAGGAACGAGCCTAAGATGGATGGACTCTGTGCTAAGTTGTTGCAGCTTGAACATAGCACAGACCTCCTCAAATTCCCTGAGAAAGATATAGGGGTCACCTTTCCCAGTGAAATGAGGGAGCATGGAAATGAATTGAGGCTTAACCTCAAAATGGTTCCCATTAGCCTCTGGTAATACGATGCATGAGGGTAGAGCTGTACGGCTCGGGTAGCATCGATCACGAAGAGGTATGGGAACGACAACTGGAAGCACTGGTCGAACAGGTGGGTCCAGCAACTGCTCCTCCTCACGGAAATTAGCAGCCATTGAACCTGGACTGCGTGCGACACGAGAGGAGGGAGGTGTCGAGAAATCGATGACCGAAGCCGGATTGACAACGCTCCTCATCAAACGACCACTCTCGTCTCGTGTCCACGAAAGCATGCACAAAGGTGCACACACACACAAAACAAAACTTTTTTTTTAACAAAGAATGTGCGTAGAGGAGAAGACGGGGGAACACAGGAGAGAAAGAATGACTCAGGAGAGAAGGGAAGAAGTCCTTATGCTACGGCGGATGGGTACAGGTAGAAGCACACAAGCAAACAAGGCTCAAGCAATCCTAAGGTCGCTATAGGTCCTTACAGCTAGACGACGCCTAACTGCGAGGTCACACGGCCTCAACACGCCTCACCTCCCTACAACGAGGACCACAAAGCCCAGCAAGTGAGCCAAGATCCGGGGATCTCGTCTCTCCTACTATCGACAAAGTGGGCAACGCCGATCAGGTCATGACGGTCGGGACCGGATCACTCTCCTAATGCGTCCGAATTCCTTAAGCCCAATGTCTACTTGATTTTAAAATTAGGCTCTTGATTAGTGTGGTTTTTTGGGGCGAAGGAAAGGGTGATGAAATCCCCCACCTAATCTTTTACGGGACAGCCCCTCCTTAGTAGCGTTTTGGAGTCCTAAATCTAGCAATCAACTCTCCAAACAACGCTCAACTCACACTTGTTGCAATGCACTTCCTACTAACTAATGCATGTTCATACGAAATGCATGAATGAGAGTAGAAGGTGTGTACCTCACACCAGCTCTCAGCAACAGAAAATAAAGCTAAGATAAAAGACAATCTAAATGCCTAAGTCACATACATGATGCATGACCTAAACAAGAATGAATGCCTAATCTTTTGCTTTGAGTTTTAGGGTCCAAGTTGCTTAAAGGAGGTTTGATTATTGATCTGGGAACGAACTATAAGTCAAAACATGCCAAATTGAGTCCCAGATAACTAGATCAATTAGAGCAACAACAGCAAGAAATTAAAAGATGAACAGAGCTCACCAGACCGCTGATTAGCGGTCTCAGACCGCTGATTGGCGGTCTGAAGTGCTCAGGTCGTCTGGAAATTTCTCCAGTAGCCTCCACTTGCTATTCCCAGTCTCCTGAAACAAAGAAAAACTACAACACACAAATTAAATCCACTCGAATCGTCCAAACAAGAGTCTGGACTGGCACCTCCCCGGCAACGACGCCAAAAACTTGTTGAACGTTTTAATTAAACCGCAAGTGCACGGCCGCGATGAAGCGGTGGCAAGTACGGGTCGTCATCAGGGAGGTGAGAAGCCTCTTGTTTGCACGAAATCAAGTGGCGAAAATAATGGAGAAGAGAGTTGGTTACGCTACTCTACACTAAACTACGCTAAGAAGTACGAAATGCGAAACAAAGAAATAAACGATCAAATAAAAACTAAGCTAAGAACAAAATAGAAGTGCTGGAATTTCAGGAATGGAAAACTCCTAAGGGGTGGAGTGAGTGCACACAAACAAAGAGGTGGGTGTAGAATACATTCTTTAAGCACATGAAGGTGGTGTTTATCAAGCATAGGAAGTGTCTAAATGTTATGGCAAAACCTATCAATCTATTCATCAACTTAGTTGATTAACATTTACATATGCAAGGTGTTTATTTCAGAACCTAAACAAGCATGAGAGGTGTCTAATCATTTTGGCAAAACTCATCAAGTTGTAAATTCTATCCTAAACAAGCAAGCATACATTCATGTTTAATCAACACATTGAAATTAAAGCATTCATCCCATTCTCTAATGCATGTATGTACATCTACTCCACCCCCAAAAGGGGATGGAACTACTCACTAAACATTACACTAATTATTAAACTATGGAAAGAAAGCATATTAAAACTAAGCTAGAATTAAAAGACGATTAAACTAAAACATGCACAAACAATAAAAGAAGCATAAAACAAACAATGAAAGAAACATAAAACTTTATTGATAAAATGACTCACATTAAAAGTAGCATCCTCCTACTTTAGTGTGTGCTTCAAGGCCTCACTTCTAGTAGGAAGAATAGCCACTTAAAATATGGAGTGATTACAATAGGAGGTGAAGAGTTCTATTTATAGCCATGGAAAAAGCTAATCCGGGACAATCCCCCGATGTGGGACTAAACCAATACCAAAAATAGCCTAAACGAACATTAATACAAGTCCAGGAGAAATTTCGACGGATCCTGAGCAATATGGACCGCCAATTAGCGGTCCAAGACCGCCAATTGGCGGTCCAAAATTGTCGGATCGTGTTGGAATTTGTTGTGGGCTTTGCTTTCTGGTATTATTGGTCTTTGATGCGGTTACTCGACTTGTTGGAGCTCCGACCCGAATAGAATTGGTAAAATACTCCCCATGATGGTGTGGAGTATTCTGTTTTGCTCTTAGGTCCTTCTGTCTTACATTCAGGTCCTTCTCCCTTGCATCTTGGTCCCTAGATCTCACCATTCAGTCCTTTTTCCCAGCTTTTGGGTCCTTTTATGCTTCATCTCTTCAAACCTAATTATTCCTGAAAACTAAACATAAAACTCGTGACATAGCATTGTTTAGGTGAAAGATAATGGATATAAGATACAAATATGAGCATGAAATGATGTCAATCAATAAGTATAAAGCCAGATTAGTTTCCAAGGGGTTTAAACAAAAGGAAGGAATAAACTATTTCGATACCTATTCTCTAGTGTCTCGTATGACTACTATCCGAGTGCTTTTAGCATTGACGTTTGTATATGATTTTACGATCCATCAAATGGATGTAAAAATTTCTTTTCTTCATGGTGATCTTGAAGAAGAAATTTATATGGACTAGCCTGAAGGATTTGTAGCTTCTGGAATCGAGAACAAAGTTTGTAAACTTGTTAAGTCTCTTTATGGACTTAAACAAGTCCCAAAAGCTTGGCATGAGAAATTTGACAAAATTATACTATCATTTGGATTCCAAGTTATTGATTATGACAAATGTGTCTATTGCAAAGTTCATGGTAATGCATGTATTGCATTGTGTTTATATGTCGATGACATATTACTGTTTGGCTCTAATCTTAATATAATACATGAAACAAAGTCTTTCTTGTGTACTAAGTTTGAGTGAAGGATATTAGTGTTGCAAATGTGATCTTGGGTATCAAACTGACTAGGTCAGTTGATGGTATTTCCATATCTTAATCTCACTATATTGAGAAGATTCTTGAGAGATTTGACTATACAAATTATAGATCTATGAAAATCCCATATGATTCATCAAAACCTTTGTAGAAAAACAAGAGTGGTGTTCTAGTTTCACAACTTAGATATTCTCAGATTATAGGTAGCTTGATGTATCTTGCCAATTGCACACTGCCAGATATTTCATTCTCGGTGAGCAAACTTAGTAGATACAAAAGCTATCCTGATCGTACTCATTGGGAGGCTTTGGATAGAGTACTTAAGTACTTGAAGGGTATTTCTACCCTTGGGATGCATTATGGGAAATTTCCAACTGTACTAGAAGGGTACAATGATGTGAGCTGGATAGCCAAAAACTCTGGGAGTAACGATGTTACAGGGTATGTTTTTACTCTGAGTGGAGGTGCAGTCTCCTGGAGGTTTACAAACAGACCATATTGTCTCGATCTACTTTTGAGGCTGAACTTTGTGCTTTGGATACAAGTGGAATGAAAGTTGAATGGCTGGAAAAGACTCCTTTCTGAATTGTCAATGACTAGCAAACCAGTTCCTGCAATTTCTGTGCCTTGTGATAGTATGACTACTATTCCAAAGATAAGAAGCTCAAAGCATAATCACAAACAAATGAGACACATCCAAGTCAGACTGAAGTCTGTAAGGGAATTAGTCTCAGAAAGGGTGATAGTTGTTGATTTTGTTGGTACAAAAGAGAATACACATGATCCTTTCACCAAAGGACTTGATCTAGCTCAAGTTCAGAAATCCAAGTTAGGGATGAGACTGAGACCCATTTCATGACTCATCCAGAATGGAAACCCAACCAATCTAAGTGGAGATCCAACGAAGTTGGTTCAATATGGTAATAACAAGTTCTTGAGTGAGACGAGAGCAGATAATTGGTGATACATTGTAGGTCATACATGGTATCTATGTCAATATCACAAAGAATGGATATGTTGCTGAAACTGTAAGTTTAGTAATAGTGTAGACTATGAATGAGTTCAAGTTTTTGAGATAAGATGTTAGCAGTGCATCTTTAGAGAAGTCCAACTATGTGAATGTAACTGTGTGGCCACAATTAGAGGAATGATGGTCATTCCTTGAAAGCATTCAAGAAATAGGATACAGATGCATGGCCATAAAACATCAACCATGTAGATTGCAACATAACCTGCTTAGTGTTGTTCTCAATGGACATCTCTGTTGGCTTTTTGGCATTAATCTATGTTTTGATGATTTAATCAACTTAATCTAAATTGTGATCGTGTAGAGTAGCACACATGTTACATTGCATATATATTACTTTGTGTTAACCTCTACAGATGATCAAGACTCAAGGAAGAAAGGAAATCAAGTCAAGACATGTAATCAAGCTCGTTTGAAGACATGTATTTTGTATTTCTTTGAGTCTTTAGGAATTTTGTGTAATTGAGCATACTTGAGCTAAAGACTACTCAAACACACACTAGGTTCCCTATAGAAGTCACACACGAAATTTCACTTAATTTGGACTTCAATAGATCACCCAAACTTAGACCGGAAAATACTAAACCTGAACCCAAACTGTCTGCCCACATTTGGTCGACCGAAACAGACTGTTCGGTCGACCGAGTGATCAATTAATCTGTTAGTGTTTAACTGCCAAAGTTCGGTCGACCGTTCAGACATTTTCGGTCGACCGAGTCCCAAGTATTTTCAGACCGTTTGTTTTCTCGTATATACCCAACGGTCGTATTCGTATTAACCAAAAATACCCCAAATACATTTCATGTATCGGTCGACCGAGAACCTTGTTCGGTCGACCGAATATCTGTCTCTTGACAAACCCGAATCTCCTGCTGGAATTCGGTCGACCGTTAGACCTTGGTTCGGTCGACCGAATAAAACATTGTTTGTCAACCCCTTAGAGCCTGTTGTGAATCGGTCGACCGAACCCTATTTGGTGTTCGACCGATCACTTAAGTGTACCTAAGTCTTAGCGTTGGACGGTCGACCGTTCCTTAATCGGTTGACCGAACTGAATTCATAACTGCCTAACGGTCGACCGTTCAGCCCGATCCGGTCGACCGAACTCATCCAGAATTAGGTCCTACGAGTTTCTGTTTTGTGTATCTTACACCAACTTATACCCAATCAACACCAACGACTATATTATCTCTAATGCTTATAAATAGAGATGTAAAACACATTTTAACACAACTCTCCCACACATACTTGTCCAATAATTAGAGAGAAACCCAACACACTCAAAGCCTTAAACCTTCCACAATTTAGTCATAAATCCAATCCTACTCAAGTGTGCTCAAGTTTAGAGAGTGTTGTTCCACTCAAGATTCGTTTGTAAAGAAGCAAGGGCTTCAGTGAAAACCCGAAGTATTTCTCTCGGATTGTGAGAGAAGAAAGTCAAGCTCACGAGGTTGTTCGTCGAGCTTGTTTTGTAAAAGGCGTTCTCTCCCGGCCCGGAACGGGGAGTGGATAGTAAAGACGCGAGCGGAGCTCAAAGTGTCGAGCGGAGCTTGCAAGAGAGGACGTAGGCGGTGTCTGAACCTCTGTAAAAATCCCCGAGTCCATAGTGGTTTACATATTCCTTCCTTACTTGCTTGTTTAGCTTTAAATTCCGCTGCATATCTTTGATTGCTTAAACAAGTAGGTAATTAGGGATAAAAGTGATTTGTATTGTAGACTCTTACGATCCTGTAATCTCCACACAAAAGGTTCAAGTTCAAGACTTCGTTTCACATAGTTCCTGTGGGGTAAAGTTGAAGGACTCAGGTAGTGCTTCAAACCCGAAAGGTACCATTACTAAAAGCTCTAGGCTGCAAAGTTTGGTCGCTCGATCAACAATGGATTTGTGGGGGATTGTTTGATTTTTGAGTTTGGGCTAGTCCCATGAATAACTCAATTGATTTAATCCAATATTGAGTCGAAGATGAGAACTATTGCTCCATGTGCCTTGTGTTCACCTTACTTTTAGTCCCACATTGGTGAATCTAAAAAAATGGAGGGTTTGATAAACATCCTCTTCACTTGACCGTTTCTAGGTGGAAAGAGAGGAGGAGAGAATTCTCCACACACGCGCGCATGTCCGCCCATCTGGTCAGGTGCGGGGCGAGGCGTGGCAACAAGAGTTTTGGGGGAAATAAGAGGCTTTAGCCTAAGGGTGATGGGTGTATCTTTTTGGACCTCATGTTAATTGCCTTTTGCAATTAAGTCCTTCACGATTTCAAAAGTATATATATATATATATAAGTTTGTTTCTTCATGTACACACACATTTTTATTCTCATCCTCTCCCTACGAAAACCATCCCTCTCCAACGATTTTCGATCTCCAAGTCCAGAGTTCTCCTGTGATCGATTCTTGCAAGGTTCCGTACTGTTCTCGTGGTTCGTCGACTCCGGTGTGTGCCTGATCGACAGTCAGACTGTTCTACCCTGGGAGAAATCCGACAGACCATCAAATGCATTGGTATGTGGCCCGATATTTTCTCTGAGACAAGTCGCCTTCTGACAGCTCGGTCTTTGAGGTACTCCTTGATCATTGTTCATTCTTTTGTTGTTTTCCTATACATGTTTTTGTACGTTGGCTTTATCTGGCTCCTTATGGAATATTTATTCGACATATGTAAACTCTTATATTACATGAATCTATTTGTAATTGTATCAACATTTAGTTCATCAGATATTAATGCAGAGAAAAAGGAACTTCTATTGGTGTAAGAGTTCACGCAATCATGCCCAATGGCAATCTCGACAAGCTAATCTCCAACATTTACAACACAACTCTCGACTGGACCCAAAGGCTCAACGCAATCAAAGGCGTAGTAACAGGTTTCCTCTACCTACACGAGGAATGGGATCAAAATTTGATCCACAAAGACATCAAGGCCAGCAATGGGTCTCCTCGGGCATTCAATGGTTTGCCGTCTTTTGTTGTCTCGTCATCATCGGAGTCCATTATTTTCACCATAAGGTGATTTGAAATTTTCATGTCTTATTATGTCCTTTGATTCATTTGGAGTAAATCGTTCATTTTTGAGGTAATGAGTTTTTCACATCATAATAAAGGACTTAACCTGTGTAAACCCAACTGAAATATTACATATTACGTTCAGGCACACACCATATGTATAAAAATAGATTATCAGTGGTAAGAAGCACATAAGCACATTATTCTCTAATCCAAAGCTCACTCCATTAGTGAAAATGTTATTTTAGTACACCGAGGAAATACCACAACACCTTCGTATATGCAAAGTTCTTTTGTGTTTTCCTTGATCTATCTTCACTATGGAAGAAGCTACTCCCTTCGATATTTGAAAAGGAAAATTTAACTTTATATACTCAAAGTGACCCAAAATTGGAAAAAAACTCACACACTGACATCATTTGAAAAATATGCTTATCTTTTCATGAATTTCCAAAATACCCTTGCATAAACCGTGAGACCATTCCGTTCCAATCCTTCCATTTCTCCCTTTTTCTTTCAAAATTCGAATCGTTTGGGTGTGGAGATCTGTAAACTCGATGAGCTCGAGCGCTCGATATATGCGCGATACGACATCGATAATTTATTTTTTTGAAAAACGTGACTGTTCACCACAGTTTTGAGGGCATTTTATGATGGTTTAGAGTTCGATTAATTTGAGTGTAAAGAATTGTAAACTCAATGTGTTCGATATGTGTGCGATATGACCTCGATAATTTAAATTTTTGGAAACTGATACACGGACGAGGCGCGTCCCGGACGCACAACCAGGTCAGCAACCACGGTAGCACCATTGCTAGGGGTGGGGGGTTTCCTGATAAAGAGAAATGACTTTATTTATTTCTAAACAAATTGTGATTCCTAAAATTTTTGAGTTTTCCTTCCAAAAAGAACATGATTGTTCACATTCTGGACAAGTCTGTACTAAACTGTGACCATTCTGAACACAGACTAGACAAATTGAACAATTGTATCCAGAATCATGTCCATTCTGGATTGAGTTTGGACAATCGTGTCCAGATCATTGTCGATTCTGGACTGAGTCTGGAGAATCGCATGGTTTTTAGGGCATTTTATGATGGTTCAAAATTCAAATCGTTTGGGTGTGAGAACTGTAAACTCGATGAACTCGATATGTGCGCGATATTACATTGATAATTTGTTTTTTTTTAAATGCGACTGTTGATCGCACGGTTCTTGAGGGCATTTTAAGACGGTTCAGAATTTGACTCATTTGAGTGTGGAAAATTGTAAACTCAATAAGCTTGATGTGCTATGTACGCGATATGACTTTGATAATTTAGATTTTAAAAAAATACGTGATTGTTTATCACACAATTTTTGAGGGCTGAAAGAAAGAAAAAGTGAAAGAAATAGTGAGAAAGAGGGAGAAAGTGATTGGTCAAGGGTATTTTGGAGATCTATGGAAAGATAAATATATTTTTCAGAGTATGTCAATGCTTGAGTTTTTTTTTTTTAATTTTGGGTCACTTTGAGTATAAAAAGTCAAATTTTCCTTTGAAAATCATCCGTATGCCCATCCTACCCCTTAATATACGGCGTCCCACATTTTTTCACAAGAAGTAAGTTTTTTTCTACTTATGTGAGGAGTTGATTTCATGCTTGAAATTGTCTTCCTTTTTTACACTCGAGCACCACTAAATAACTACTTATGTCTGATGTGGAGTCAATATCATATGATTTTATACAAACAAATGAAAAGACCGTTGAAAAATATTCAACCTTAGAAAAATTAAGAAGAGTTAAATATTCTACGAGTATTATAGTAAGGTAAATGAGAAAAATTGAAAAATAACAACATATAAAATATTTTTATAAAAACAACACAAAAAAGAAGGTGCATGTGATGACCCTAACCTTGATTAGGGTTTAATGAGGGTTTAGGTGGAGTGATGATGGTGGTTGCATGGGAATGGAGGAAAGAGGAGGAGACGTGATGGGGGAGGCATGGGTGAACAATGGGCTAGAGTGTAGGGTGCGGCTGAGGTGATTGGATGGGTGGCTTGGTTGGTTTAAGAGGAAACCAACTCTTCTTCTTCTTCTTCAAACCTTTCTCCTCTCCACCCATCTTTTCCTCTCCTTCAAGATCCTTGAGCTCCGGTGGTGAGGGTTGCAAAGCAAGGCGCGCGAAGCAAGGACGTGGTGGGAAGAAGGCACGAGGAGGAGGTGCATGCTGTGCGGACCGGAGTTGATCGTTGGAGCTCTGGTGTTCTCCGGTGAAGTTGTCGTTCTTCGCGAAATAGGTATGCCAAGTTCTTGCATTAGAGGCCTTATTTCTCACCCAAGTTGGGGTGGAGTTGTGGTCGGTCACGGGAGGTGGGAGACAATGCCGGCCACGAAGAAACGACGTAAAATCCTTGGCTGGTGCAAGGTTGTTGTCGACCAACGGTCGACCGGTTTCCTTCGGGCGGTCGACCGGTTTAGTGTTTTGCCCGACTTTAACCAACACCGGTCGAACGATGCCTTGTGTGGCGGTCGACCGGTCGTGCGTGCGCTGGTGAGTCGAGGTTTGTCAGGATGTTTTTGGTGGAACGAGATCCTTGGATCGTTCGACCGTTGCTTCATGTTTCGCGTGGACCGGACGTTGACCATCCAAACGGTCGACCGTCCTAGACCTTTTGTCCGACCGGAACTTAAGTGAGCTTAAGTTTATAGTATGTTGTTCGACCGATAGTTGTGTCTTGTTCGACCAGTAGATGACCTAGAATGTTAGGTTGACCCTGGTAGTTTTCAGTCGACCGAGTCCCCTGAGTCGGTCGACCGAATAGACTTGTATGATTTTGACCAGACTCTGGATTTGGACCACGTGCGGTCGACCGGTTTTAGACTTTTGTTCGACCGTTGGGAATCAAGTTTTGAGCACAGAGTTCGACCATTGTAGGCGTTCGGTTGACCGATTCCTTTGCGGAAGAGGTCGACCGGTATACCTTTTCCGGTCGACCGTTTGAGCCAGAACTGAATCCTGGTCCTAGTGAAGTGTCAACTCTGTCCACGGAAACCCGTGTCCTCGCTTGGAACGTGAGCCGGGAGGTGACTGATTGATTCGTTTTATATTAAACCGCAAGTGCACGACCGCGTTGAAGTGGTGGCAAATACGGGTCGATGCACAGAGAGGTGTGTCGACTTTTGGTTTGTGCAAAGGCGAGTGGGAAAAAAAGAGAGAAATGTTGATTACACTAAACTACACTAAGATGCAAAAGGAAATGAAGATAAGCAATAAAACTAAACCCCATAGGGGTAGAGAAATGATGTGAATATAAAGATGTGTGTGTGTTCAATTATGCTCCTCACAACATGTAGTGCATGAAATCATAAAACTAAATCCAACTTTGCCTCCACATGAAATAAGATAAGACTATATCGTTAAAACATACAAGACAATAATTGGAATGAAGCTAAATGAACTCATGTATCAAGACTAGACCCTACTATGCCTCCACATGAAATAAGATAACCCAATATCATTAAAATATACAAGGCATTAACCAAGGTAAAGGCAACAAGAGTACATACACTACAAATTGTGTTTCCAATATTAATTCCATCCATATCCTCACCTTATCATTCCCCATAAAATAGGTCCACTAATCTAAGCATAAGCTAAGCTTCATTCAAGAGCATTAGCATATCAAAGATAAGAGTGAAATCCCATTAGATGGTTATGGAAATCATATAAGGCTCAAGGGATTAAGATAACACTCACCTAATACACTACATGATCATATCACATATTTCTTCACCCCCCAAATAAGGATGGAACTACTCACTAATCATTACACTACAACCTATATTAAGATGAAACATTCTACTGAAATGAAATTAGACTAAGAAAGAAAGGAGCATTAAAGAAGCTTAAAAGGAAAGGAAAGACTAAACAAGAATGCACAAATTAAAAGACAAGATTAAAAGAAACTAGAACAATTATTTTATTTACAATGACTAACATTGAAGGTAGCATTATTCTCCACCTTGAGATTTGCTTCAAAGCTTACTCCTTAGTAGAGAGAATGCCACCAAGCAATGAGTAGTTTACAATAGAAGGTGAAGAGTTCTATTTATAGCCAAAGAAAAAGGTAATTCGGGACAATACCCCGATGTGGGACTAAACAAATACCAGAAATAGACTAAATACACACTAATACGCGACCCACCAAAATCGTAACGGATATGGGCCAAAACAGACCGCCAATTGGTGGTCTATATGGTCTGGATCACGCTGGATTTTATTCTGGGATTTTCTGGATATCTTTGTTGGTCTTTGATGCATCTACTTCACTTGTTGGAGCTCCGACCCGAATAGAATTGTTAAAATACTCCCCATGATGGTGTGGAGTTTTCTGTTTTTCTCTTTGGTCCTTCAGTCTTACGTTCAAGTTCTTCTCCCTTGCATCTTAGTCTACATGTCTCACAATGAAGTCTTTTTCCCTGCTTTTAGGTCCTTTTATGCTTCATCTCTTCAAACCTATTTATTTCTGAAATTCAAACATAAAACTCGTCACGTAGCATTGCTTAGGTATAAGATGATGGATATAAGATACAAATATAAGCATGAAATGATGTCAATCAGTGACAGTGGGTGTGTTGCGCGTGCCTGCCCAGGGACCACCGTGTGGAAGAGTGTGAATACTTGGGATGTGTCGTTATAGAGTGTGACGTAGTTTATGTTTTGACTCGTGTTAGAGTAGCAGCCTAAGGGATCGTGGATCCCATTGCTTCAGCGGGCATGCAACTGTCGTTTGGTGAAGTGACTATCGGCCTGGATGGCTACGGAGGTCGCTGCCCTGCTTTTATAGCGGCGGAGTTGTGTCTGCACATGGAGCTTAATGACCCCGCGGACTTCGGTTCAGATCTGTCGATTGTCTGGCCACTTGTGTGGTGGATATGTTCGACTAGCCTTGATAGGTAGTGATTTCACGAGCCCTTGCGACCTGTGTGGCGGAGGGAGGGCCCCTGTGCGGCCTGTGTGGCGGTAGGGAGGATCGCGCGTGGCCTGTGTGGTTGTGGCGATGGACTGCCGATGATGATTTCCGGCAGGTAGCTCGACTGGGCACCTATCGAGTGAGATACCATGCGGTATGTGTGGCGCCGGTGATGGACCGACCTGAGCGACGACTCCGTTGGTGTGGTGGTGGACCACGATGTTTTCAAATCTGATTCTACCTTGCAGAAGTGCGAATGCCTCCTCACCGATCCCTTGGCTTATGTAGTCGCGTGTGGGGATGTGTTGCGTACTGTACACTAGACCGTATGTGCCTACGGTAGGTCTCTACGGAGACCCGATGTTTGGACCGTGAGGCCTGTGTGGCGGCGGCGATGCTGTGGACTGTGTGGTACCGGTGGTTGTGGACCGTGCAGCCTGTGTGGCGACGGTGATGTTGCAGACCGTGGGGCCTGTGTGGAAGCGATAGCGATTGTAGACCGCGCGGTCTGTGTTGCAACGGGAACGATTGCAAGACGGACGTTTGGTTTTGCCCTTTGTGGGAATGTTGTTTTATTGCTTGTATTCATGTCATGCTATACTAGTATGATAGGGCATATAAGTGAGCTTGTCATATGGGGTTTCCTTATGGAAACTCAGGCATTGTTGTTATGTTTATTTTCAGGACCGCGTTAGGTTCCGGCGGGTGGTGACCGATGGAGATTGCACTTTGAGATTGGATCCTGTTGTCTGCCTATTTTAGGTTGTCGTGATTACATGTATCATGTATTTCGTATTCTGATGTAATCACTCTTTTGACAAACTCGTATGTAATATGGTGCGCCAGATATATTTGAGTATTTCTTGAGTAATGTCCCCACTCTTGATGGTCTTTATCATTGTGTTTCCTATGATTTTAAAAGTTTAAATTTTCCGCTGTTCGAGGATGTTACAGTGCAACTCGCCATGGTACGTTCGTAAATCCTTTTCATTGGAATCAAGATTTAACAAAAGAATTGTTGTAAAACAAACAATCTAAAGAAGAAAAAATTGGGAAGGGGAGAGATATGTATTTCCTTTTTTGTCTCTACAAATATGTACAATAACCCCTATATATAGGATGATGAGGTAGTAGGGGTTACAACCAAATAAATGGAATTACACCATAATAATAAGAGTGAAATTCTACTTGAATGGTAGAGGTTAAGGAATGTGAATTATCCATAAGACCATTGGATTTCATAACACTCCCCCTTGGATGATCACCTTTATACGTTAGGGATGCTTCCTCGTTAAAAACCTTACCAAGAAAAATCTGAGGGGATAAAAACTTGGTGAAAGAAAAAAGAGTGCAGTGCGTATGACTTCAACATAATTCTTCAAACGACGAACACCAACTTTGAAGACAAGCTTCTTAAAGACTTTGGTGAGCAATCACTTTGTAAATAAATCCGCCAAATTCTCGCTTTATCCTTCAGGGATATCCGTCCTTTAGGGACGATAAATAAAAATCAGCTCCCCCTGATTCGTAGTTTGCCAAACTTACGAATATATTTTACAAAGTTCTTAAACACATAAGTGCATGGAGATTCGATAAACAAATACATCATAGTTTAACGGATTTAATAGAAGCTTAGTATATTTCAATTAGATATTAGGATTGTGAAATGTGTTTGCGCAATTTTTCTCAAATGATATACTGGGAGTAACACAAACTGTGATAACTTTTGCAAAATATGAATATGTTACCTCAAAAGATATTACTTATGGACAATTTAAAGATGTCTCATATTTATATTGATGTCATAGAAATATGAGAATGTAAGAATTAATAACTGATTCACCAACTTGCATAAAGTTGTAATGACTCCACATAATGACACAAAATAGTTTGTGATAATAATTGATGTGTATTGGACATGTAGGAAACATCACTAATATAATTTTTTGTAGCATGACCAGAAATTTGTAGATCCTTGAACGTCATCTAAATGTTTTCAGAAAAACATTTACTACGAATATGATAAGGAACTGCAGGTCCTATAAGAATTGGATCTTTGTCGATATACAATAGATGCACTTTGTTAATGTGCTTTCAAGGTGAGCATTTAGTAGAATATTTTTCTTCAATATTCCATTTCTACATTTCAATCATTGTACCGATTCTCTTCTGGAGAATGTTCGAACTTCAGGTCGAAAAATTTTTAGTTTATCTCTACTCATTTATTTAAAAATTCGTCATTTAAATTTTTCACAGATTTTCAAAAAGCTCTCTTGGAGATCCGATGACATCAAGTCATATGCATATAATAAATAATAGTAAATTTTGTCATTGGGTGAAATATATGGATGACTAAGATCAACTTCGTATCATTCTTCGTGATGACTTTGATTGAAGAGGTTATATGCACACTCTTACTTGTTTCTTCATATAGTGATCTTTTCAAAATTTGTATAGTACATCTTTTGATTATTGTCATCATATAATATACTTTGTCATATTAGTCCTTCAATGACTCTCATATAAGTATCAATATTAAGTGACTTATAAAATTTTAAAGTCACAACATGTCTTATATGAATATCATATTGATCATGTAACAGAACGTATTATCAATATTACGAGAGACTGAGTAAGATCATGATAGATGTTGGGTCCTGTGAATACCCTTATATTACTTCTTGCTTTATAATGTATTACATTGTTATTGTGATTTCTATTTGTGTCCTTCAGGGATATATTTTCAGAAATCAGGACTACATGTCCAAATAATATATTTATTCAACGAGTTTATTATATATTGTTCGTCTTCTTTTGTTTATACCAAATACGAATGCTTCTGGCATTCTTATAATATCATAGGTTTTTGATCCATTTTTCTTTTCTTGAGATAGCATGCTATTAATTGTCGACAATAATTTTAATAATTATTTAATATCTCTCGTATCAACATATATAGTTGATTGCAAGTTTTACGTCAATAATAATCAAATCCTTATCGTTTCCCAAAACTTTAGGATTTTGACCGTAATGTATCCCCGTAATTTCTTTAATCTTTTGTTTAGCAGCTGCATATATTTTTATGGGTTTATATTCTTTATTAATAACCTCTTCAGGAGGTGCAAAGAGAGTGACTAACTTTTATTTCATTTCCACTAATAATATATGTTATGGTCAATGCTTCTGGCAATGGTTCAAATATATTTTATCATGTGGAGATCTCCACTTTATATTATACGGTTTATGTCTAGTAATATAAGACTTAGTCACTCTTTTGTGATCAATAAAAACGTATGACAATTACTTGCTAGATATTTCAAGATAATGATTTTATGAACTTCAGGTTCAACCATACTTGTACGTATATTGTGTTATAAACTTCAGGTTTAATATAATACATTTTCTTGACATTCTTTAAGCTTCTAACTTCTCCCCCTAATGCCAGAAAATGTGCATTATATATCTTATTATTGGATTGGACAATAAAACTTAGCCCTTCAGGAGCTTTAAATCGCAGGGGGAAACAATCTATTCATTATTGTACAAGTAAGTAAGTATTTATAATATGATATTAGTATAAACAATATTGGCAGATATGCATGTTCATAAACCGTGTCTAAATTATATTAGACACTATATTGGATTTTTGAACATACTCGATAAGAGATGATTTATTTAGGCACTTCTGGACATATTTCGTCTCATTGAAGTCATTTTTATTTCATACTTGTTATTTGCACAATGCTCTTATTTTCACATACTTTGTAGTGAGTGCTTTCGGCACACAAGAAAAAGTAAAGAAAAAAGTATCGTGATTTTCCAACAACCCTCATGACCTTCAATCATCGATAATGCATAACCCAAAACTTTTGGGTTTTTGATTCCATACTACTACTGGAGTATTGGGTCATTAATTCGTAAAGTGATCAATAAAATATTTTTCTTTACTACTAAACTCTATATCTCTATGGTCTTCTGGCCATAGGGTTTAATTTAGAGATTGACGTGCATTTTTACTAAATTAGTTATTTGCACGTCGTTTTGACGGTCATACGGATCCTTCAGGGATTATCATACAATTTCATAAGCATCTTTAAATGAATAATCTCCAAATCTTTCTGTGGTAGCATTGCATGAATATTAAGATATTCGTCTTATGGGCCAATGTATATAATTTTCAATAACAATGATCACAAGATATTTGCCTTCTGGGCCAATGCATATCATTTTCAATAACAATGATCACTTGTAAAATGGTAATTCGAATTCCACTCTAATGTAACACATTTTATTATTATATATATACATCTATCAAAATGAATATTATGTGCTCACGAGATGAATGCTTGTAATAGTTGTGAATGAGCATGCGATGCTTCAAAATTAACAAGTAATAATCACATGCTTGAACCACTTTACAAATACTCTTTTAATCAACATGATACTAAGAATTCATATAACTTATACTAAGCAAGTGAATCAATACAAAGTTGCATGAGATATATATCATTTAATTTTAGAAGTACTACTAAATATTTAACTATTTCTTTTCACGCTTCATTGGATCGAGAAATCATGGAATTTTGATCAATAACTCGATGTTTTGTCCAACCACAAAAATAGACATGAGATTAAATCATAATACTTTTATATCCTTTTAACAAATAGCATATGTATTAGTGTTTGTTTAGGCTATTTTTGGTATCTGTTTAGTCCCATATCGGGAGATTGTCCCGGAGTGCCTTTTTCTATGGCTATAAATAGAACTTTTCACCTTCTAATGTAATAACTCCATATTTTAAGTGGTTATTCTTCCTACTAGAAGTGAGGCCTTGAAGCACACACTAAAGTAGGAGGATGCTACTTTTAATGTGAGTCATTTTAATACAAGTTTTCTTTATTATATTGTTTGTTTTATGTTTCTTGTTTTGCTTTGCTTAATCTCATTTCATTAGTTTTATTAGCTTAGTTAATATGATTTCTTTGTTTAGTTTAATAATTAGTGTAATGTTTAGTGAGTAGTTTCATCCCCTTTTGGGGGTGGGGTAGACGTACATACATGCAAATGAGAATGGATTGAATGTTTTATTTCCAATGTGTTGATAAAACATGAATGTATGCTTGCTTGTTTAGGATAGAATTTATAACTTGATGAGTTTTGCCAAAATGATTAGACACCTCTCATGCTTGTTTAGGTTCTGAAATAAACATCTTGCATATGTAAATGTTAATCAACTAAGTTGGTGAATAAATTGATAGGTTTTGCCACAACATTTAGACACTTCCTATGCATGATAACACCACCTTTATTTGTGCTTAAAGAATGTGTTCAACACCCACACTTTTGCTTGTGTGCACTCACTCCACCCCTTAGGGGTTTTCCCATTTCTGTATTCCAGCATTCTTCTTTTGTTCTTAGCTTAGTTGTCATTTCATTATTTGTTTCTTTCGTTCCCATTTCATACTTCTTAGCGTAGTATAGTGTAAAGTAACATAATCAATCTTTCTCCCCCAATTTTTGCCACTTGATTTCTGATAAACAAAAGGTTTCTTACCTCCCTGAGGACGACCCGTACTTGCCACCGCTTCATCGCGGCCGTGCACTTGCGGTTTTAAATAAAACGTTCAACAGATAGTAAAAGAAAATCACAACCTCCTCTTTAATTTGATGCCTTTTTTCTCTAGTCATTGATATTTTAAAAGACAGTGGGTTGGGTTCAACATCCATAATCCATGATAAGACGTCATTCTTATTCAAGATGTCAAGTATAGAGTTAAAAGTCATAACATACAATCGTTCAGTATAATTGGTACATGCAACTTATTATCCCTTTTTAAACTCATATACATTGTAAATATCAAGCAAGTGAATCTATGAAAAGCCACATGAGATATGAATCATTTCCCCCATTTTTAGCACATTATAAATCTTTTAGATTTATAAGAACGTTAAACCCAAATAACATTCACAGCCATATTTCAAATCAAGTTTCAAAGGCTCCAAAAAATATCATCCTTCCATTTATTGATCAATATCATAATGAAATCCGTTTAATGCCAATTGCAATTAATAATATTTCTTTTTGTAAACATAATATTTAAGTAGTCCGCAGGTATTGCAATTTAAAAAAAATGATGCTTATAAAGAAAATAATATATAATTCAATGCCCACGTTGTAACCATAAAATGATGTTTTAAACACTTAAATCAGAGTTCGATTGGAGAAAGACAACATCAAAGAAGAATTAGAAAGCTTTCTCATTTGTAAACTTAAGAACTCTGAGATTATATTATAATATTGTAATACCAATATATTATGCACCAAAGGCACCAAAACTAAAGAAAACTGAGGTTTGAAACTATGCACCGATAAAATTGATCTTTGACAACATATATTGATATACACCAAGTGAAGAACTAAAGCTAGGTAAAAACAATGATTTAAAATACCTGTCCTGAATATTGTTCAAATTAAGGTGCAAATAAGATGTACTCATAAACTCATGGATCTACAATGAGCAAACTGAAAACGGATTTCTTGATTTATTGAGACATGTGAGAGACCTATAAAAATACATGAATTATAGTCTCAATTAACTCTTTTTTTCCATTAAGGGAATCAAAAATAGAAAACACTAGAGTATAATCGTAGCTTTACATATGAATGATATTGTGAGCAAGAAATATTCCAAATACAATATTGATAAGTGTCATGACTAATTGTCAACACAATTCAGTAATCATCAATTACTTGCATAAACGAAAGCATGCATGGGAAAACACCGAAACATATAAAAATCTCAAAACAATAATCTTTTGCGTATTGAAAAGGAAAACAAAGCTAAATAAAAAGTTTGATAATGTAAAATTTCATGATTTCTCATATCATACAACTAAAAGGCACTATACTTATCTTGGTTTGTGTTTTACCATTCATGAATTAGAGAAAACAAACTTTTTTTGTTGAGAAATTATCAAGATTATAATCAGCCCATGCTCCAGTCGATCATACAAGAAACTATCGTGTTGATAACGTGTTGTAAAACAAACAATCTAAAGAAGAAAAGATTGGGAAAATGAGATATATGTATTTCATTTTCTTGTCTCTACAAATGTGTACAATAGCCCCTATATATAGGATGATGAAGTAGTAGGGGTTACAACCAAATAAATGAAATTACACATTATTAATAAGAGTAAAAATCTACTTGAATGATGAAAGTTAAGGAATGTGAATCATCCATAAGACCTTTGGATTTCATAACAAGAATCAAATTTTTTCTGAGAATCCAAACTTTTTTCACAAATAATACTTCAGAAAAAAGAAGACAAGAAGAGGCTCTCCCACGCGGTCCAAAGAAAGTCCACGTGTCCAACACACCCAAAGTCAAGATCGGAACTCCCGAATTACCACTACAGTGGCAAAACCGTAAATACGCCCCAAATAATTTGAATTCGAACCAACCCTCCGCCCTCCATCGTCTCCATCACCCCCACTATAAAACCCCACTCTCTCTCTCTCTCTCCTCCAACCAAACCCCATCTCCACTCCCACTTCAATGCCCAAACCCTAAAAACCCTAACCCTAACCCTAACAACCATGTCCTTCTTCCGCCGCCCCTACTCCCGCCCCAAACCCTTGGAGCCCAACGAGAACGCCCCCTCCTCCGATCTCATTCCGCCCTCCCCCGTGCCCCGCTTCCCCCTCCTCTCCATCCCCGACCCGTGCCAGAACCCGGGGGAGGAATCCGGGTTTGGGAAGCTCGCAACCCCCCGGTCGGCGCAGAGTACGCCGGGGCGAGCTGCGTCTAGGGCTCGGGGGAAGGGGGTAAAGAGGGAGGTGGTGGAGAGTGTTGAGGGGTTTGAGCTCGAGGAGGATCCGGGGTTCTGGAGGGATCAGAATGTTCAGGTCGAGATGACTTTCGGTTTGCTGTTTTTCTACTTTTTTTTTATCTTTCTTTTGCAGATTATATCCGGTTTAGTTTGAATCAAGGTTTTCAGAATCGAACCGGTCATCGAACCGATAAAGTTTTTGGTTTTGTTTCAATGTGGTCGAACCACGGTCCAACCATAGTCGGACCGTTGACGACGTCATCATTTTTAGACCCGAAGTTGGACCATACCCAATAAATATTAACGGTCAGGCCTGTTTGAACCGATTTCTGTAAATATTAACTAGAGTTTCGAACCGTCCATCAGTTTAGCTGGACCGACCGCTGGACCATCGGTTCTCGGTCCAACCGGGTCGAACCGTCTGGTCCGGTCCAGTTCTTAAAACCTTGGTTTGAATTGCTGAAACTAAAAATTGTTGAGGTACTGTAAACAGGCACGGTCAGGAATTGAAATCAGGTGTTGAAATCTAGAAGGGTAAAAAACAAAAAAAAATCTAAGAACGTCAAAAAATGAAGGGGTCTAAAATGGGGGGGGGGGGGGGGGGGGTCTCAAAATCATAAGGAACCGATGTATGTAGGCAATTATCTAAACTCCTGGGGGGTTGCTTCGTCCCCTTTGGCTATAGGTGGCAACACCCCTGTCTGTAAATGTACTGGTTTACAACCTCGAAATTAAGCAATTTAAGGCTCAAATGTGGTGATGAATTATGAGACTGTAGTGGGATAATTCATGTGTATGTAACTATGTACGGAGTGGGGTTGCCCAATTGGATTTTAGTTTCTAAATTTGGGAGTCTGATGTTATGCCAGTCTTCCTAGAAGAATGATGATTTTTGATTTCGAGTGGAGATAAATCAGCTGCATGAAAAGGTGGTGAGAAGACTTGGAATGTTTTGAGCTCACTGAGGATCCAGGTTTCTGGATGGATCAAAATGTCAAGGTCTAGATGGCTTTCGGCTTGCTGTTTTTCTGTTTCCATTTTCTTTGGTTTGTTAGTTGAGAACTCGTTCCATCTGGTTTAATCCTGTAGCATCAGCAACCAATCATAAAAGGAAAAAAAATCCTGTAGCTTCAGCAAGTTGTAGTTACATCGGTCCACAATCTTAGAAACTTTGAGGCTGTGGCATTTTAAGAGGAAATTGTGGTGACGAGTTAGTGTGTTGTAAGGATCGGGATTGGTTTTTTGATAAATTTTGGATGGGATGTTCTATTATTATGCTTCTTTTCCTAGAAGAATGGCGATCTTTGACTTTTGGCACCTTCATGAAGAAGCACCTTCACAATGACTTGATTTGTGGGAGTTGAGTAGGACTGAAGAGGCAATATTTGCAAAGATAAGTCATATGAAGAGGGCGAGAGAGGAATCAAGCCATAGCCTACTTGTTGCAGTGGTAGCACTTGAGAACAATGTGTGAGCAAATATACTGGAAACTGAGTGGTGGAAAGAAGAAATTCAGCTCCTTTGTTGTTGTGGATGCTGCAGTTTAGCTTCATTATCTCGTTTGGATGAAAATTATTTTTTTGATGCGTTTTGTTTCTGTTGGATTAGAAGTTAGTGCTACAGGTCCTCTCTATCAGGAAGTGGTGTGACTGATTCCTTTTGTGGGTCTTTTGTCATTGGGATAATTTTATAGTTGCTTAAAACAGATATTGTAAATACTCGTAATATTGATGTGTTTGTGATTTGCCTGTAGGTTTTGATACGTATAAGGCCCATCCAATGTGCAGAGAGTACTATGCTAGGGTATGGTCGTTGTGTAAGGCAGGAAAGCTCAAGAACCCTAACATGGACAGGACACCCTGAGGCGAGGTTTACTTTTGATAACATTGCATGTGAAAGTATTTCTCAGGTGGGCATTGAAATAATGTAGCATTTGTTATTTTATTCACGAGACAATATCAATTGGAAGACTCTGGTTGTATAACAATGTATTTTGATATTTCTGAGCAGGAAGCCTTTTTCAAGGCTGTGGGTCTTCCTATGGTTGATAATTGCCTTTCAGGTTATAACAGCTGTATGTTTGCATATGGGCAGGTATGGCTAATAGGAATTGCCATTTATATTTTATCTATTTCAATTTAGTGATGACACAAAGATATTGTCACACAGACAGGAAGTGGGAAGACATACACGATGATGGGAGAAATACGTGGTGAGGATAACCATCTCAGTGAAGCTCGTGGCATGACACCTCGGATTTTCGAGTACCTTTTTATGAGGATACAAGAGGTAATCTTGTGATCAATCGTACATTGGCTTTTTGTGATTTTTTGTTCCTTGAGAACATATTTTTCATCCTTATAATTATTCTTGGTAACTTTAGGAAGAGGAGAGCAGGATAGACGAGAAGTTGAAGTACAGCTGCACTTGCTCTTTCCTTGAGATATATAATGAGCATATAACCGACCTTCTTGATCCTTCATCAACAAATCTCCAAGTAAATTATCATCACATTACCCCTTTTACGGTTTGTCGACAATTATATGGTGGCCATTAACTTTATTTCTTGTCTAGCTAAGAGAAGACATGAACAAAGGTGTTTATGTAGAAAATTTAAGCGAGCATCAAGTTTATGCCGTAGAGGATGTTCTAGGACTTCTATTACAGGTGAGCATGGGCGAACTCAATACTTTTGATTGGTCCGTGTGGTGCATGGCCGAGAGGTGATGATTAATGAACTACTGTCCGTTTCTCTTCTAGGGTGCTGCAAATAGAAAGGTGGCAGCCACAAACATGAACAGTGAGAGTAGTCGTTCACACAGTCTGTTTATGTGCACTGTTGAGAGTCAATGGGAGAAAGATGGCCTGACACATCTTCGGTTTAGTAGGTTGAATCTAGTAGACCTTGCTGGATCAGAAAGGTATTGCTAAATATTGACACGGGTTTTGGAATACTAAGATGAATAACTGAACAAAACCTCTCGATTAGGCAGAAAAGTTCTCGTGCAGAGGGAGAGCGCTTGAAAGAAGCTGCAAATATTAACAAATCATTGTCAACTCTCAGGTAATCATACTGAAGACGGTTTTTATGGTTACAAGTCTAGGGTTTTCTCGCTTCAATGTCCTCTTCACTAACATATACAATCAATCAACCAATCAATCGTGACTTTTCTTGCTTTCCTGATATTAGAGTTTTTTGCGGACTTGTTTAATGCAATTGAAGGTTCTAGAGAAAATAGGCTGAAACTTTGATGGTATATTGTAGCCTTACTAAAAAAACTTTCAAAACTGTTCTTGTATTATTTGGCTTACAAGTCTTTTGAAAAGCCATGCTGCCATCATTTTGCAGAATATGCTATTACTATAATGCCCTCTAAGGACAAACCAGTGTCATATGGCCCGTCACTTTTGTCTTGTTAAATTTGGCACATTTCATACTTTTGAAAGCATGGTTGCTGCTACTCTGGGTCACTGACTGGTATCTTTTAGATAATCTAGATAACCATTAACCAGGAAGACAAGGGCTGTTAACCTTGTTGACTTTCTTTTTTTGGGTTGTATCCCCTTAATATTTTAGTTTTCTCAGCTTGGTTATTATGACATTGGTGGACATTGCAAATGGAAAACATCGACATGTACCTTACAGGGACTCAAAGTTGACATTTCTTCTTCAGGTTTGCAGTTTGTGATCTATACTTACAGTTTCTCTGACTTATCTTTATGCATTACAACTTCCCTTTTGCAGGATTCCTTAGGTGGAAATTCCAAAACAATAATCATAGCAAATGTTAATCCTTCTATATCGTATGGACCTCAAACCTTTAAGACATTTTTTGCATTTTGGTATACAGCTGATGTCTAAGCTTACTATTTTTTCTTCCTCACAGATCCGCAAGTGAAACACTAAGTACACTGAAATTCGCTCAACGTGCCAAACTTATACAGAACAATGTATTCATCAAACCCTTTTGTAGCAATGCGGAAATATCAAACTTTTGTTAGTGGATGCCAAAGTTATATTGTTATATTTATTTAATATCATTTTGCAGGCAAAAGTGAATGAAGATGCTTCTGGGGATCAGATGGCATTGCAGAGGCAAATCCAAACATTAAAAGTATGCCTCTTTTTATTCAATTTTTTAAATCTTTTGCTGAAATCTGTAAAAGACTGTAGAATCTTAAAATTCTAAATTTGTCATTAACAGGATCAGTTGACATTCTTCATCAACCATCAGAATGTTACCAAACCATTGGACAGTCATATCAAAAACTCTGAAAATGTTGAAGGGATTTGCGGTTACTTGACCTCTGCAAATGGCCTAGAAGATCCAGTCTTACAGCCAAATGTATCTTCTCTTTTTTTTTGAAACACTAATTTATGCTGGGAGTGATTTTCCATGGGACTGATTGGATATTTATTTGCTACAGAGCCAACCAGCACGCGCTGATGCTATCTTGGTAGGTGCATTGAGAAGAGAGCAAATGGCAGAGGCTGCAATGGGGAGACTAGAAGCTGAAAATGAACACATGAGTCGTTTGGTATACACTACTTATGTTTTATATTGTATTTATATTGTACTTGAAGTGCTAGATAAGTTAGTTATCAAGGTTGATAATATATGCATGAATGTTTTAGGATTTGTATAATTAATGATGTATGTGTTATGCATATATTTGACTGTAATCACCTTATCCAACAGGTTTCCGAAAGAGAAGATGATGCCCAAAGGATGAAGATGATGCTTAGGCTTCGTGAAGATAAAATTGGAAGACTTCAGCTGCTCGTGGACAGCTTAATTTCAGCAGAAGATTATTTATCTGCAGAAAACAGTGCATTGCATGAGGAGATTTACTTACTCCAACAAAAGGTGGAGAGGAATCCAGAATTAACTCGTTTTGCATTGGAGAATGTGAGACTGCTTAACCAACTGAGAGTGTAAGTTTCTCAAAAAATCTTCACAAGCGATACACGGATTGGTTTTTTTTGTGACGGGGGGGGGGGGGGGGGGTGGGGGGGGGGGGGAATTTGCGTGGACTCATGAGAAACCTTTCTTTTTGGTGCTTTTATGATCTTTGTTAGGTTCCAAAATTTCTATCAGAAAGGGGAGCGTGAAATGTTGTTGGCAGAAGTTACCGATTTGCGAAGTCAGGTAATTGGAGGCACGTCTATATTTTGATACAATATGTCAAATTTAATAGTCATCAACGCTTATATTAGCTGGTACATATAGATCTCAAGACTATCAGGAGAGAAAGGACATCAAACGGTTTCCCCTACTACTATTGAGGTAAGGTTTGAGTCAAATCACCTTAAAATACATCCTCGTAACCCTTTTATTGCCTCTGTCTGGAAGTCATTCTGTTGACAAGAGTTTGATGACATTATTTCATTGTTATTTTTCATGTCTCACAGATGAAAGAGACTAACGAAGTTCAACAAGACCCAATTAGCAATTTCCAGTCAGGAACTACATGCAGTGAGGTTAGCATCTCTAAACCATGTTTTAGATTTTTTTAGTCAAGAATAAAATGAAATCATTTTTCCTATTATTTGTTTAACAAACATGCCTTTGACCGTTTTGTTTGACATCAAGGAACCGGGAAATTGCAGAGAAAGAGTGGATGCTTGTGCAGAAAATAATTTAAGGCTGGCAAGGTAAGATTCCGTATCTGCGTTTCCTATTTTACATGAAGTGCTATTCATGAACGTCATAAATAATCCACCTCTAGTTATTTCATCATTAAATCAGTCTGCCTGACTGGGACCATAAAGTGCTTTGGTAAGAATAAAGGAAAAAGAAGGTAGAAGTTTTTATAATCAAGTGGGATTGGTTCAGGAGGTTGTTTTGACCAACGGTGTACACAGAAACCTTGCTTAAGGGATTGAATATTTGTATTAGACTGATAAGCATCATATATACTTTAATATCAGTGGCATTATATTTTTCCTAACAGGGAAAACAAGGATCTTCGTTGCCTGCTGAAGTACATTGGTTCCAGTAAAGGTGCAAATTATATGGTATGTTTCAGTTGCAACAATCTGATGAATTTTATCTCCTTAATTTTATAATATCTATATTGATAGTTATAGTGCTAAACTGCTAATCAGTTTAAATATAGACATGGTAATCTGTTAGATAGTTGACAACATATAACAAGTGTTTTACTTGGCTACTTGTTTTCTTTTGGTCACCTTAGAAGAATGAACTGCTTTATATTTAAGCATGCCACAACTTGCTTAGAAGTGTTACCTTTTGGCAGGATGATGTAGTAAATTCCATTGGGGGTTCAGAATGTGAGACAGACCGGGTACATAACAATGAACTCGATGAGGTTGCGACTTCAGTTCTGCATGGCAAGCTAGATATGTTGGGGGAAAGTGAAGATGCATGCATATCAAACCCAAATTTGCACTGTCATGCCATATCTCAGTCTGTAAATTTTGAGATGGATAAAGTTCAACAGAAAGTGGACACTAAGGTACAAAAGGGCTATTTAGTTGAGCAGCAAGGCTACTGGCAGGATGTTACAGACATAGAAATTGACAAACAAGAACTCCAGAAGCATTTATATTCGGTAAGTCAGGAAAATAATAGACTTCTCGAGTTGCTTGCTGCCAAAGAAGCAGAAATTAGTACAATGACTGAAGAATGGGAGAAAGCTACCACTTGTTTGACAAATTTTCTCGAGAATGGCTGCCGATCACTTCAAGATGTGTCAGGTGAGATAGAAAATATCATAAATTCCTATCCCTGTCCTAACATTTGGGCTAAGGAACATGTTGAGAAGGCTATACAAATCTTCCATGAGAAAGAAAATTTGATACATAATTTGAAAATGAAGTTAGAAGATGCACAAGAAGTTGGGCTTGATATGTTGTCAAAAATGGAGTTGCTGAAAGATGCAACACTAGCTCTGACGGAAAAACCTGATAGCGACGAAAATGCTAAAGAATTATTGTACCTAAAAGAATTGCTTGGGGAAAAAGTATCTATTATACAGGATCTGCAGGACCTTGTTCAGTGCAGAGAAAGAAAAGTTATCGAAACAGAAAAACAAGCTCTTGCTGCATTTATAATTATCAAAAGGTTATATGAAACTGACCGTGTACCACAGTTTGCTGCAGGAGAGGACCAACCTACAGTTGTAAATAATTTCGGCCAGAAAATTTCCAAACTGCAGGTTGTAGAACATAATCTCACAGAAATCAGAAAGAAACTTGGAGCTATCAAGGAAAATCTCCATCTTTCCGCCAACTCCAAGGAATGGGAGTGCGTAGAGATGAATGTCACTACTAGTAAAATGGAAATCTTGTATAGCAGCTTAACAGAAGTGTACAATATGCTTGACTTACTTATTGATAGTCTTGTAGCTGCTGAAGGTTTTCAATCTACGAGAAATGATTCTCATCAACCCATTTTAGCTGAAAACAGTAAGAGACCTGTTGATGATGTTCAAGTCAGCCTAACAAGTAATGCTGATGAGCTAGAGAGACAACAATCAATTGAAAATGTCACTGCAAAGGTAATCTGGGTCTTTGCGGTTGTGGACTTTTCTGTTTGTCATGTTAGTTGGGAAAAGTCATACTTTTACCTGTCATTGTGAGAAGTTATCCCACACATTATGAACCCATAAGTTATTGATTGTTAGACTTTACTAATGTATTTCCAATTGTGCTCACAGATGCCCCAGTCTGACAATGAAAACAGGGTTGCTGATGCGGAAACACAGCAGACGTCATGTTTGCTGCAGAAATTTGATGAGGCTCAGCGGACTATGAAAGAGGCAGAACTTATCATGAATTCATTGCTGGAACTAAATGAAAAAACCAAGCTAGAAAAAGACAAGTGGAAATTAGCTAGCACAGAACTATTCAGACAGTCATCAAACTTGGCTGAGGAAATAACTACATTGAAGGCTTATGTCTCTTCACTGGAAGAAGAATATCAAATCTTAGAAAATCAAGTCAATGAAAATTTGATGGAAACATTATCCATTTTATCATCTTGTGAAGATTTTTTTCATCAAATACAGGATTATACATCAATTGAAGTAGAGATCATTTCTTCAAATATTATCTCAGTCAGACAGAAGACTTGTGATTTTGTTGGCACCTCAAAAACATTGACCGAAGAACTAATGTCTAAGATGATGGAGAATGATTTTTTCATGTATACATTGTATCAGTGCTACCTAGGAGCCTGCAGTGAAAACATGATGTATAGTTTGGAAGCTTGTGGAGTTGAAAATAGTTTAGTACATGGTCATGAAAATCTTGAAGGAAGGAATAATGCAGCAGGTCTACAAAAACAGAAATGGAATGGGAGAATATCAAAACAAGTATGTGGATTCTGCGACCATGACATGGTTGGTATACGTCCAGCAGCTGGATCGGGGCTCGTTACAGATATAATAGGAAGTCAAGCATGTGATATCCATAACCTGAATCATGGTGCAACAGGTCAAGTGGAGTTGAGGAATAATTTAAATGTAGAAGTTGAAAAGAAATCTTCAAGAAGTTCTGTTGATGATAATGATGTGTCCTCAGATATTCAATTGAAGACTGAACTTGCCCGAAAGGATACACTTTTGAGAGGGTTACTTTTTGACCTTAGATTGTTGCAAGAATCCACCTCTGGCAACAAGGACTTCAAAGATGAGACTCAGCAAATGAGTACAGTTCTTAGCCATTTGCGGTGTGATTTGGAAGCCAAAACCACCCACGTAGATGAAATGATGTTTCGCAACAAAGAACTTGAAGCTCGTCTGGTTGAGAGTGAAGCTGCACTTGGTGTCTCTAGTTCTGATCTATTGCAGGCTAACCGAAATGTGGCCAGTCTCTTGAATGAAAAAATGGCTTTGGAAATTGTTGTAGAAGAGATTCGTGCAAGAAATATGGATATCGAGCAGCAGTTACAGTACAGAGATAAAGTAATAGCTGGTCTAGAGAGGGAAATTCTCTGTATAAATTCTTCTGTTGATGAAAAAGTTCTCTCAGCAATTGAGGAAATTGATGAAGAACTGAGACGGATCACTGGTGAAAGAGACGATTTTTGTTTAGTGGTTGCTTCTCTAAATGAGAAACTTGAGATCACAAGTGCTTTAGCTGATGAAAATGAAGCTATCGCTGTAGAGGCTCGCCAAGTATGCGATTTTCAAATTTATGCTGAAACAATGGTTTTCTTCTGGTTTATAAGGGCTTATTACTTTTTTCTTTGTTTTATTTTTAAGGTCTCTGAAGCAAGTAGAGTCTATGCAGAAGAGAAAGAAGAGGAAGTAAAGGTTCTTGAGTGCTCAATTGGGGAGTTAGAACAAACTATTGATGTATTAGAGAGGAAGGTAATTCTATTTTTCAGATTCTATTGCATAATCTTATTCTTATTTCTTTTTATTGATACATAATATTAATAGATATGGTATCTTACTACACTTTTAGTCTTAAATGTCCTTTAATAACCTGAAAGTAAGAATGAAAAGATGTGCAGAAGTTCGTAATTCATTCCATAATTCAAATACAAACGACATGTCTGGAATTGACCTACAAGTCTAAAAGTCGTCTAGAATTGACATACAAGTCTAAAAGTCATAATCAAGCAAATGTTTTTACTTGTTTCTTTAATTGTTTTCCATCTTATTATTTTCTTGGCTTTGTTTATGGTATTTTCATGCAAGGATAATAATATATGTAGATGGTAGCATAGAAGTGAGTCTTGTTAAACAATGTGGTACAGCACTGGTTTGCTGTTAAACCTACTTGCTAATCTGTGTACTAGTTAAAAGGAAAATACTGCTTAACTGGTCAATGCTGCTTTGATGATCTCAGATATTTTAAATTCTATGACTCCTAATTTAAGCTTGCTGCTCCGAGGTCTCTTTTGTATCAACAGTTCTTTTGAATAGTTTTTACATTGATTAATTTTTTTGGCAATTTCTGGCGAAAACATAAATTCTCTCGCAGGTCCATAATATGACGGAAGAGGTTGAAAAAAATAGGACTGTCAGAGAGGATTTAGAACAAGAACTTCATGTCTTAAAACAGAGGATTCTTTCAGTCGAAACTGCTGCAGAAATTTTAGATATGGAACATTCAGGCAGCCGGCACAAAATCCAACTACCAAGGTAGAGCAGGATATGCATTCCTAACAGATATTAGGACTAATTAAAATTAATCCTTTAAATTAAAACATATTCTTACACCATGCAGGCAAATTGATGGCATAGCTGTTGAACTTCGTGAGGCTAAAAACCATATACAGAGTCTCGAAATGAAAAGAGATAAACATTTAAAAGAGGTAGCTGTCGCATACACCAATAATTGATCTTATTGTTTCCTGTCTGACATGTTGTTTCCCTAACTGCCTTTGAAATTATTTCTTTGGAAGATCGATAACTACAGAAAGCATATTGCAGAGCTTGTCTTGCACTCTGAAGCACAATCTGCTCTCTACCAGCAGAAGGTACAATTTTATATTATTTTCATAATTCAGTTATTTAGAGTGGCTTCGGAATATATTTTGATTGGTGTAACAGTTCAAGATGTTAGAAACTATGGTTGCTGAAGGCAGAAATAATCAGCCACACTCCAAGCAAGCTGCTTTCACTCCAAATATGTCTGAAAAGGGATCAACACGAACAAGGGGATCTAGTTCTCCATTCAAATGTATTGCTAGTATATATCAGCAGATGAACATGGAGAGAGATCAGGAACTTTCCGAAGCTCGGGGACATATTGAAGAACTAGAGACATTAGTTGCCAACAGGCAGAAAGAGGTAAGTTCTCCTATAACAGAACTAGATGTGCTTTAGTAGTGTTGTAGAGTACGGAAGATATGGTGTTAACTCTGAAGTCTTAACTCTTCAATTGGAGTTTTGAGTCAGGTCGTTCTATTGTTGCTACTCAGGGATCTTCTTAATAAAACAACTTAATTGATGTTATTTTCAGGTGTGTAAGCTAAATGCAAGATTGGAAGTGGTAGACCATATGACACACGATGTCATCAGGGATTTACTTGAGGTCAAATTGGACATGACAAATTATGCAGTAAGTATAGAACAACAATTGACTGACTGATTAAATGCTTTCCATCAAATGACTCACATATGTTCTTCTACTAGAATTTGATAGACCAGGACGAACTGCTGAAATTGTTATATAAAGCTGAACAACAAAATGAAGCCAATATTGCGAAGGTATCTCCTTTTGTGTTTGTCTTATTGATTTTCTCAATGTTATCTCTGCTCGTACTAGCATTTATAACTGCGTACAACACACTGAGTTATACATGAATGCACATCATTGTATTAAATTGTTGTCTTTCTAAGAGTTGGTTACTGTTTTGCAGGACCAAGAAATTCTGAATCTAAAAAATCATATAGCTGGCCTTATGGAAGAACATGACAGGTTATATTTCTTGAAAATCCTGGTCACTATTTTTTCTTGGGTTGCTTAAATAGTAAACATCAAATTAATAGCTGAATTACAAGCATATTATGAACACTTCTATTACTTTTCATCAAACACTTGCCAAATTAAGCAAAAACAAAATAGGTTTGGTTAAGCTTGACTACTTTGATATTTCGAAGTTATATACATAAAAGACTCACGTATTTTATACCACTATTAATTGCTTACATTGGCTAAGATTATATTTCATTCCAACAAATAAGACATGAGATAACATATTTAAACATAAGGTTCTAAACCATCTCAATTTCTGTCTACTAAAATTGTTCGATTCTTTTTGACATTCTCATAATCTGAGGAATCAACAAGAGAGTTAAGGGACATAGAACGATGGCTTCATCTTTTTCTGTTTTCTTCAAACAAATGAGCTTTCGAAAGGAGCGAGTTTCAAATACTCCTGTTTTCACTCTTTTCCATAGAGGCTATTATATGATGTACTTCAAGTATTGCAAGGCAGCTAGGCGGCCAACTTTTCAATCACTTGGTCAACTAGTAGTCCGTGAATCATTAGGCAACCATGGGTCACTAGGTGTGTAGGCGGCCACCTTTTCAATCACCGATATAGTTGTTTATCTAAAATCTCTTACTTTATATATGTTAGTTCGTACCCTTGACCTCAACATAAAATTGATAATGGTCAGTCACTAATAGGATTATTAATTGGTGAACCTGAAAATTTTGATTGACATATTATATTATTGTAAAGAAAATATTGTGGACATGAAAACCCCTACTTTTATTGACAACTCAATTATAGAAACATAATTCAAGTACCCCATAACTTATAAGTCCAAGCTTTTCTTTGTAATTTGAAATGACCCAATGTGATAGAACAAAGAAAACACTTTCCTTAAGGGTCCGATTAGCTTGCAGGAAGTGGATAGGAACTCCAAAAGTGGACTTCTAGGAACTAAGTTCTCAGAACTGCAATTCACTTTTTGGTGATTGGTAAAGTTATGATCTATACGGAAAAAAAAATCTAGAGCAGCAAGGTACCTTTATGGATGTGTGGTAGATGAATATAAGTTTGAACATGATATACAAAATAGTAAAAACAAACACATAATATCTAGTCCCATTACATTTCTCATCTTTCATGATCTCGAATGAGTTACAACCGTATTCAAGCCATGGTTATGAAAACCGGCCCGGCCCGGCCTGTCGAATCGGTTCAATCGCGAATTGGAGGCCAGTCCGGTCCGGAGACCCTCCCAAAACCGCATTTGACGTTGAACCGACCTGAACTGGCGGTTTGACCGTCAAGTTCAAGTCCTTATTTTGTCATTTAAAAATAATAATTAATTCACCTGTGCTACTGAATACCAGACAAAGGGTCGTTGGTTCAATGATTTCTAGAGAAGTTATTAGATTGTAATTTGTATCTAAATCATGACTACAATTCCTTCCATGGAAAGCAAATTCAGTGGAAATATGTATCATCATGAACTCCTTATGTATCTAAGCTTCTTATCCGGAAACTTATATATATTATATTTAATTATTTATGACGTCACTGGTTCAATCAGTTCGATCTCGGTTGAACCTTTGAACCTTTGAGAATTCCGGTTCGACGTCCGGTTCGATTCTGAAAATCATAATTCAAGCATGATAAATTTTTTTTGGTGAAACTTTCCATCATTCTACACAAAAGGAAACACCACCTTTCATAACAATAAATCATATAACAAATACCTTAAATAGTTCAAGCATCATTCATGTTCAAAAAATGAAAAAAATATCATATACAAAAGTAGGAAAAAAGTAAGAACGAAAATGGGGGTAAAAATGATTCAAATCTTGAAAACCTTCGGATCCCACAAGATAGGAAGATTTCACAAACACCCTAAATAGTTCAAGCATTATTCTTGTTCAAATTATCATCAACAAAAAAAGGAAAATATTAAGAATGAAAATGAGGGAAATTCATTCAAACCTAGAAAACTTTCCAAGTCTACAAGAAAGGAGGTAAATAGTCCCATGTGGTGTTTTCCCTTGGTTGGGGAGTGAAAATGGAGGAAGTTATGCTATTTGTATTTGGAACTAATGAGGAAGTAGTGAAAGTTTAGTTCTAATAGTTCCTACAAAGCAATTACGAAATAGTCTCATCTGGAACTCACTTCTCCCACTTCCAGACCCACATCCTGCAAACCAATCAGACCATAAATTACATCGAAAATATGAGGTGATATTTCATCGATTTATGAATAGTGAAGGAACACCCAAGTGATAGTGAAGAGCAAGACCTACTTCGAAGATGTGTCTATGCTTTCATTCGGAAACACCATTTTATCAAGGTGTATGCGGGCAAGAGAGGTGGTGTCCTTTTATGTTAGTATGCAGTTTTGAAGAAACTTAATTTTCTTATTTAAAATATTTTCAACATGTAATCGAAAAGTAGCACAAATATCAAATATATCAGATCGCAATTTAAGAGGATAAAACCAAGAAAATCTGGAATAGTCATCCGTGAAATGTACCTAATATCGGAAACTCATTTATGACATTTTAGGAGATGGTCCCCAGATGTTGCAATGAATAAGTTCGAGGTACAAATACTATTATTAGTGCTAGAAATAAAAGGAAATGATTCGCGTTGGTCCTTTACAAAAAAACATTAGGGTGAAACTCAAAGAAATAATTATTTTCCTTAGTATATTGAGAGAGAGTAGATTTTTAGATATATTGGAAACATGGAGAACATTATATAGAGTAAGAGTACGAGATGAAGTTAGTAGATGAGATTGACCGGTACGGGCGATAGCCAAACCTGAATCGTGACTAATCGTTACTTGATCCGAACACGAGTACGGCGAGGATCGAGAAAGATTTAGCATGCCAAGTGAGGTGATCAGCGGGATGGGAGGGGTCCACAGTGAGGTTGTCGACTTGAACGTACGAGGCATTGATGTGTGGAGGCTCCAGTGTGAAGTGTTGAGCACATTGATGTGCATAGTGGCCGTATTGATTGCAGATGTGACACCGATGGAGAATACTCCAAGTGGTAGCAAAGGTGTCGATGTTGATAAGTTGGGGAACAATGAAGTCCTCAAGGGAGCTCAAGATCCATCCATGGGCAAGTTGGTATTAGTTGAACCAAACGTCGTAGGTCGGATCCTGTCTTTGTTGGTTAGAGCTGGTGAAGGTGCCTTCGACAAGGTCCAGTAGACGATCGGCCTGGAGTAGTTGCTTAAAGCGGGTCGTCCAAATAAGGTAATTGGGTTGTCTAGTCGTACACCGATGTTAGAGAGGGACGTGGTCATGGGGTGGGTGGGTGTTGTGTTGTTGATGGTGGAAGAGGTCCTGATGGTGGGTGGTTGGCAGTGGTGGGGTGCGAGAGATGAGAGGGGAAAACAAAAAAAAATGTTTTTGGAGTCTGTTAGACTAAAGGTCTTGATACCATGAAACTTTAGAATTCTCCTTGAAGGCTTTGATTGCATTGCTCTGTTTAAAAAGATTACAAGGAAAAGATAAAACAGGAATTACAAGATTGCAGGAGAATATTTAGATCCTAATTATACGCATTTGCTAAAAATAGAAGATGTGCAAGCTAGCAAGATATCCGCTTTTAGAGGTGATTTTATTGTTAATACAAGGAATTTTTTTTGAAATTTTGTTTTTGAAATTTTTTCATTTCAAACTTCCTTGAAAAATATTTCTCTAAATAAACTCATTACCACCATATTGCCACATGTGGTGGGTGGCACGGGCAGGTCTTGGATTTTAGTTTATAGAGAACTCAATCTCTCACACTTACAATTTCGAGTTCTAATACTTGGAATTTTTTGTGTACACCCATGAGGGTGCACTGCCTGTTTGAACTCCAAATTGAAACGCCGGGTTCTAACATGGAGTACAAATAGGACTCGGCTATGCAAGTGCCAACGTCTATTTGATTAACACGGCTTTGGCAATGCCGAGTTTATTTGATAGAGCTCAGCAACTCAAACGTCGAGTTTTGTGCTGATAGGTTTTGAATTCAAACAGAAGTAAAACATTTCAAAGACACAACAGATGCAAACCACAGAAGTAAAATCAAAATTACAACCACACAAACATGTGAAACATTTCAAAATCATGCTCAAACTATCACTAATAAAGTAATATCGTTCAATGTTCCAGTAAATAGGAGAAGTGCGTTTGAACAAATTCTTGCATTCAATTTAACCTAAGTGACCCCTCAATCTTTTCTTCTTCTTACGACGTGCCTAAGCACATCCTCTCCTACGTCCGCAACCACCACTTTGTCCAGCATTTCCAACATCACCTGTATCCAGAGTCATATCGCCATCCCTATAGCCTTGTGTAGGTGGAACAATAGTAACATCTTCTCCCTTTCATTCTTCTTTCACGCAATCTTGACTCAACCGTAGTGTAAGTTCTTCAGTACCGAAACATGTCAGGAAAACCCGTATTTTATCCTTTAGCTTCGTAGACATTGATGAGCCTTCGTTGTAATCTTTGATTACTTCGTGGAATTTGTAACTCAATGCACCTAAAGATTTTTTTTTAGCCAAACATCAACCACTATTAAATATTGCAAATGTAAAATGACAATTGAGATCTTACCATCTCTCGCTCTCTACGGGTTTGGGGTATGTATGTCATCGGGTTAGAAACCAAAGTGTGCTGAAGAATCAAACGTACTGTGACGTTCCAATACCATTCCAAACTGTACATGATCTTTTCTTTGAGACCAATGTTCAATAAAACTTCTTGGTAGTCTTGCGATGGACTTTCAACGGGCATACACAAACGTTACTGAATTGGGTCAACTTGTGACAAACGCAGACTAAAGAATGGATATAAACTTGATGACTTGTTGCGACAAACGAAGATCGAGATTGGGACTTGTTGAAGGATTGCCATTAGCATTTTCGTGTCATTCTGTGCCGCCATGAAAGCATTGCGACAGAAAAAAACTAACATCTTGGTAGCTCGAGACTAGAAGATAGTTGTAGAAGGGTTTGGATTTATATTCAAATCTAATCAACTGTCGAACATACGCCCGATTGACCAAGCAGTACCATACTCCCGAACCTTAGTGTTGGTTGTCAATGTAGGGTTGGACATTTTGGGTTATGCTTTTACATAAATTCAACTGCCGGCATCCATTTAAACAATCACATCATTCTAATTTCCCATCATATACATAACCAATAAAGACCCATCATTGTCTTTATCCATTAATAACTTAAGACATTTCAATAAAAAAAATTCATTCACAATCAATATAATGTTCATATATTACCTATGAAGCAAAATTTCTTATGGATCGATATATTATCTCCGCTCGGTGTCTAAATAGCGAATATGAACGTCCAATAACCTAGAGTTGTAAATGGAGTCAGTTTGAGGCGGGTCAGGATCCCATCTTGACCCAGGAATTGGCGGGTTAACAGGTTGGCAAATCATGTATTTAAAAAATATTTAAAATGCTATTTTTTATATAAAAATCAAAAAAATCACCTAAAAACACAATATTTATAGGAAAAATACATAAGTTATAAGTTCTAGATAATAATATGTTTACGATGAAGTTGTAATTTGTTAGATTAAGAATTAGTAATGAGTTAAACAATTTTTTTTGAATGATAGGTTATATATTTATTTGTATATATAATATTAGTAATATTTATCATTATTTTATTTTTAACGGGTAGTGGGGCTGAGGTTTTTTCTCGACCCTAACTAGATCCAGTTTGGAAGCGAGATGGTGGGTTGGCTAGTTTTGTTTTCAAAATGGGTCGGGTAATGCGACCCTAACTAGAATCTACCAATCGGATTTGGCGGGTTGGTGAGATTGACCCGTCCCATTTACAGACCTACCTGTACCTATGAATTATTTTACTATTTTGTTCCTTGAAAATGCCTAAATAGATAAAGGCTTAGGTGCACATTTATCCATATAAAAACATGAAATGTTTATTTTAGAAGTTATACTCGTGTTGTATCCACTCTTACCATCCTTTATTATTTTTGCAGTTTGATTGAAGAACAAAGTCGTATAAAGGCAGAAATTTTGGCAGCTAGGGTTGCAGTCGAACGTAATCAGCAGCAAGATCAATTCTTGACGGCACAAAATGAATTGCTGAAGGTTCATTATCATTCTGTTTCCAATTAAGCGTAGCCAATAAATCAAATTGAAGTTCTACTGATCTGTTTACACACTTGCAGAGTGAGAAGGTCAATCTTACACGAAAAATTACAGAACTTGATAAATTAATGAAGAATCTAGTAAGATCGCAGAGCGTAGAGGAGTTGATTCAGCACCGAAACTTCATAATGGTAAGAGTAAATTAGTACACCTTAATGTGCACAGTAAGGTGTACACTTTTTGACATTTATATTTAACGACTTGGTATCAAATGAAAATAAGGACCCTGTAAATGCTATTCAAGCATAAGCCTAGGTATTTGATAAGTTTTGTAATTGTTTGCTGCAGGAGAGATTCAGCAGAGGTGAAGATGAAGGGTTTTCAGTAAGGCTGGCAAAGGCGGACAAGCTTCTCACGCTTGCAAAGAGCGAGCGTATCCATGGTGGCATATCGAGATCAAAAGGAAAACATTCTATTGGTAACAATGGTTGAATAGCTGGTGGATATCTACATCTGAAACTTCTTTGCCTCGAAGAAGAGACTTATTCCATGTTTTGATTGGTTATGATCATGCAGAAATGTAAATATTTGTATATTATGGTGTAATTCAAATTGTGGTCGTACCAAATGTTTTTCAGTTTTTACTTTTGAAAAATCCTAGTATGTACACTGTGGTGTTTTTGTTTTTTAACAAAAAAAGCTTTCAGATCTTCCTATATTCGCAAACTTTCCGTTCCATAGAGCCTTTAGCCTTGCATCCTGAGGTACAATTCTGTTAATATCTTTTTGAGTCGAACTTCTATTAAAAGTGTGGACAATACTATTCCGTTCCATAGTATGCGTCCTGTATCTTCCTTTAAATAGCTTCTTATATGCTTAAAATATTAAAATATATTCTTTTAAATATCAAAATATAAAAGCCAACATGTTATTTGAAAAAAATACATAAGACCCATTCAGAAGTCGACATGTGGTGATTACTGTTTTTGGATTTTTCTCCCTCGTAACTTAGTTCTTTACATGCGAGAGAAAAACGGGGGACGTCCGATTGTGAATTTGTGACAGCTTCAACTTGGCACTCAAAGTATCGATTACCAAGTATCGACTAAAGAAAGCAAGTTTTGGTGGTTAAAGTACTAAGTTTTATTGTGAATTTGTGACAGCAATTTCAGTCAATACATAATAAAGACCAAAAAAATCATTTCAAAGCTTACCGAAAAAAATATTTAATTTGTATTCATTAATAATAAGTTGATAATATTTTCATATATAATTTGTAAAGTTTACATGATTTTGTTAAAAATATCGCACATACAAGATTAATAAAAAATTACAAAATAAGATACACGAACAAGTTTGGCATAACCAATTTTTTTACCAAGTTTGGCATTTTGCCATAAAAGGCTAGATCTTGTTGATCGATAGAATATCACATTCTCGACAGAAATAAGATACACGAACACCCACTAAAACAGGCAATTTCTACTCAAATGGCAACGACATAAGAGTAACACGGACTAACATAGATCTATTTTATCATTGCCCAAAAGTTAAGGATGGAACTGTGGAAGGAATCAAACATTGAGGTAATCTATATATGTTAGTTTTTTTTTTCAGTTAGTAATCAGCTAAACTATTTACATAGTACAAGACGCAATCACTCCATAATACACATGCAATGCGTCCATGGACATCATCATATTTACACATCATATGCTCCACGGCAAGTTGTAACAATAGAATGACTAAATCACAACCACTGGACATCTAAAACTCGTCGCAGGAAACAGTTGCTTACAGACATTGTCAGAAATAACTCTGTATGTTAGACATGTTGAAGACGTGCTGGGGCCTTCGACAGAAAAAAAATGTCATCCAGTTGGGAGCTGCTAGAGTTCTGTGTTTATTCTGACATGGACTAGGATGGGTCCTCTTCAATGTCGCAATCTACGGATTCTGTGTCATCAGCGTCAGTATAATCTTGACCTCCTAGCTGTAAAAGATTAACGTTAAAAAACAATCAGAGGTCGACAAGTGAAATTTTAAAAGTTGCCATGTAAGATATATCTACATTCTGGCCATGCAGTCACAAGTCACACCTAAAATTCCACACTATGAATATTGAGGGAGCTCTACAACCACTTCATGGAGTTGTTGCATGGATTTTTAAGTTTTGAGTTTACCCCAGTGACGCATACTACACATGAAATGTTGCATCTCATCCATAAATAAACACAAATTGAAACAAAAAAAATCTAAATATAACCAGGAATAAGAACACGAAAATTTCTCACCCTTACACTCATTTTGGTTGTTAGACATGTGTATACAATATTAAACCTCCCTCTTAGTTCAAGAGTCATCCTTCAGATTCTAAAGTTAGAGATATGATCATATGATGCAGGAGAGCTATTTGCAATGTCTTGACAATTGCATACCCTATTTAACCATTAGATTAAGGTATAGCAAGTCAAATGTGCTAGAAGCATGTCATACCTTATGCATTAGAAGATAATAAAACTTTGAGTTATTACTAGGGTAGTCACAAGTTGGAGCTTCCATACGTTCAAAATTAAGATAAGAAATATTGAATCACCTTAAAAAATTTAGATCTTGCCACTAGCCTCATATACTGGTCACGAGCCTCAGAATGACAAGCCATGGACTGTACCCTTGCTAGAGCTTTCTCAACACTAGCAGCTTTCTGTTCTCTAGCATGACTAAGGAAATCATAGTCATCATTTTCCCCAGTCTCTCGTTGATTATCTCTTACCAACCTTGGAGCTCGAAAACCTCGCAGTCCTGCTCCTTTTCTTCTCCACCGCAGTATAGCCTTTTCAAGAATACCAACAGACCAAACTACCTTCTTGTTTAGCATACGAACTTGATGTCCTCTCACATGCGCCTGAAAGAAAAACAATATTCTAGTTTTAGAAATCACATCACAATCAAACATAATAAAGCTTCATTATTTTTAAAAGTTCGAAAATAAATAGTGGAACTAAACAACATCACATCACAATCGAACATAATAAAGCATCATTATTTTTAGAAGTTTGAAAATAAATAGTGGAACTAAACAACATGTCTATTAATTTATTTCGAGGCTACGTGAAGTTGCCTAAGTGTCAAAATTAGTATCCCAATTAGTTCTTAGCAGAGACTACCTAAAAGTATTCAGTCAATATGTTTATAAACTTGTTCTTGGGGACTATAGCCTGGTTGTATAACCTAGATTTGCTATGATTATGTGGTTGACTACCTAGTCCAAGACGATCTCATAAACGCACATCACTGCTGACCACTACATTATAATTTATAAATTCATCCCGACAGACCCAAATCAAAATAACCTTCTAGTTTAATTGGCTATAAAATACTTATGCTGGATCCCTCTTGATCATAAATAGCTTTGTTAGAATTTACCACGAATTTTGAGGATTACTAAAAGGTGAATGTCTGGTCCTTAATGAATCCCTCCACACAAACCAATTTTAAGATTCAGGTTGAAATGATGAGAATGTCAAAAAAGCACACCTGAATTTTGACTATACGGTTTCGCATCCTTAAGAAATCTTTTCGCCCTTTCCATCCACGAAATTTTTTTTGGATTGTAATGGCAGCTGAATGTAATGAATCAGTGAAGTGGCCTACTTTGCGCCTTCTGTTTATTGAAGAAGCAACAATCTCTTCCCTTGACATTTGTGATAATTGGTTGCTGCTTGCCTGTGATTGTTTGTGACGTACTGAATGCATCCGGAATGCAGCTTGAATTCTAGCAGCAGCTTGAGCAGAATTTCTGACTGCAGCTAGAGAACCTTTGAGAGCAAGCTCCTCCCCTTTGACTTTATGTATAGAAAAATTCTTTTGTTCTACAATCTCAATAGCTTTTTCAGCAGCAACATTCACAGATACGCTATCAATAACACTCTCCTTTATAGTTAATGTGGAAACTTGAGTGGTTAAATCTGTTTCTGCCAAATACCCAGCAATTCCTTTATGTCCCTGGGCTGATGCTAAATCAGCAGCAGTTTGACCTGCAGGAAATTTGGATGTTGGATCTTCTACGGCACCAGGAGCTACACCCAGTCTCAGAAGTGCAACTACCGTCTCCTCCCTCAAGTGTAATCATGAAATAAGAAGGAAAATACTCATTCTCTGAACAAGAATAACAAAACACATGTATGCACTACAAGGATCACACAAAATAAAGATTCTACTTTATGAGTAAAAGAAATATTTCAGCTTTCAAAGCATATGCAGACTTACAGTATGCAAATAATAATAAAAACAAATTTCAGAAAGAAGGGCATCAAGTAAATCATACAAGTTACAACCAAGTGAAGTTAGTGGTTTTGCAATCGTCAAAACATTCTGGAAGTTGTGGGGAAAATGACAAAAATAACCTCATATTAGGTACTATGAGGAATTCAATTCTATACCAACAGAATCCAGTAAGGGACTAACCTGCCAAAATATGCAGCCCAGTGCAACGCTGTCCTGCCATGTGTATCTCTAAAGCAAGGGTTTACACCTGCAGTAACTATTGCATTCATTGCCCATTCATAGCCTAGAGCAGCAGCCATATGGATAATGCCTTGTCCTTCCTCATCTAATATGTTAGGTCCTTTGCCTTCATCATGAGCTTTGCAAACCAGCCATTCATACAATCGGCTCTTCAGCAATTTCTGAACAAGCAGATCTGTGTGATTTCTGTGAATTGCAATTTTACTCTCCTCAACCATTTTAGTCCACTCGCTTTCATTCTCATTTAACATTGGCTGCAATATGCCTTTAATGTGGCAATTAGAGCAGTTGTCCACAGAACAAGCCAAGATTTTGCTATGTATGCCAAGAGATAACATCTTTGCAAAACGCATCTGAAAACCAATCTCGTCTCTCGGCTTATTTTCTGGCACAGAATATAATCCTGAGCCAGATGAACTTCCACGATACTCAAATTCTCGTATTTCACTACATGCTAACCTATTGGAGCAGGTGATATAGAAAGGTACCCTTCCAGCAGCATGAGCTGGGGCTTGGCACCGTAGAACATTTGAGGCCAAAATTTCAGCTTGAACTTCAACTTCACCGAACATGCAGCACCATCTGAAATTATTGGGCTTTATAGCACCTAAAAAATTACCTGTAACCAAAACCTGATAATAGAGTATAAATTTCATGCGGAAGTAGTAACGTATATAATTTTCTTTTCCAGAGCAACATATTCTTTTGTTTGCTTTACTACAGTACAAGTAATTCATCTCGTGTTAAAAGTCGCATACCTTTGTTTCAGCATTGCAATATGCCCAATCAGGTGAAAAATCGAGAATACTGAAAAGCTGCTTGTTTGAAAGGGAAGGCCCCATATGGTCTGTATCTAACTGCATCTGATGTGAAAGGCTGGAAACCTCCTTTTCATCAGTCTCAATATCAAGTGGGTTCCAGCGACTCCCAGATTCCGTAGCCATTAGGTAATCATTACAATCTCCACTGATTTCTCTGTTCGCCCATCTACTGAAACTATCTAGTCTTTTCATATCCTTTTCAACATGACCACATAAATCATTCTCTCTTACACATCTTAACCTTTGAGAACCATTAGTCTCAACTTCTGGAAGCAGGTTGGAAGAAGCATTCACATGAGAGTGAATGTAACTTTTTAACCCATGTCCAAACTGGAATTTCTGATCACATTGTATTTTATGTACATGATCCACATTAACTGCTTCATTCTTTCCTTCCTGATGAGGATCTTCGTCTTCCTCATTATGATATTTCTACATGCACAAATCAAGTCATCCAACAGCAAAGTCATTTTTAATGCATCCAAAGGATCAATTGACAACAATAATGACATCAAAGATACCGTGTGGGCACACTTTAGCTGAATAAATACGAGTGAAAAGTTTCGAAATGACTTAGACTTTATTTGGCCACATATGTCAAAATGGTCCTCCATCTTTCCATTGTGTTTCCGAACTAAAAGGAACTCGAGGTTACTTCCACTATACTAACTACTAAGCAATTGGTCATGTAATGATTATGAGTAAAAGATTAAGATCTCAAGAATTATTTTGTAACATTAGATGATGTTGGCTATACCCTTTGCGCGAGGATGGCATGGGCAAAATGAAGAATGTTCCAAACAAATCCACTAATTTAGAATTAGAATAATTGATAATTATAATTCATGTTATAATTTACTTGAGCTAACACCAAAAGTGGGATGACACCAAGAGGACAACAGTAGGGGAATCTAACCAGCTACGAAGCACCCAACAGGAAAAATAATAAACGCAGTTATATCCCATTCAAAAGATTGTCAAAAAAATCACCTCCACACATTCACCATCAGCTATGAGGCTTGAATTTGTCATTTTTGTATTCATAACATCACGGTGGCTATGGGCCCATTGATCAATAGCAGAGACCTTATCAACAGATATCCTAGGCTGCCATGATGACATGAAACCTATGATTTCCCAAAATATAGTCATTCATTTGAAGTTAGAAGGAGATAAAAAACAAAACAAATGCCTAGAAAGTAGAGATCAAAATGGAGGGGGAGTGAAACTTCTGAAAGGTGAATCTTGTTTTCAAGAGAAATCAACAAACGAATGTCACAGAGTTTACTCATGTGTCATGATAACATGTCATTTATGATAAGTTCTGACATATAGTTTATGGAAGACATCAATGAGGAATTACTTAACAGCTGTAAGTGATTTGTGTAGAGTAAGGATGGGCTACATTTCAATACTTGCAAAAGATATTTGATTAATAGATGGATCATTAACATGAAAAGTGAGTGGTTGAAGTTAGTATTTCTAGGAACAGTCAAAAAATCAATTCAGACACAAAATCACAAATATTGTACACAAAAAAGGCCTACCAGATCCTTGGAAAGCTGCAACATCTTCCTGAAGATGAACCATATGGGGTCCACTATTTTGAGAAAATATTTGACTTGAACCAGGAGCATTTAACAAACTGGTACCTGCATAGGCAATTGATCCTGCATGAACGTTACAGGACATCATCAATCATCATCATCAACATAACCCCAATGCCTCAGAAGAGGCTCCCGCCTAAGCGAGGTAGGGGGGGGGGGGGGGGGGGGGGGGGGGGTCGGATGTACGCAACCCTACCACTGTAAAACAGTGAGGTTGTTTCCAATTGACCCAAATGATGCAAATGCAACTGACCATCTGCGATTTCACAATAAAAGAAATGCAGATCGTTTAAATAGTCTTTTGATATAGTCCATGATGCTCCAAATGTCAAAAAACAACTTAATCTTTGACACAGTGGAAATGGACAATCACAAATGAACGTTACAGGTAGGGGTGAGCTTCGGTCCAAACCCGGACCGAACCGGACCGAACCGGACCGGACCGAAACCCGAATTTTCGGAAAGTCCGGACCGAAGACCGGACCGAATAGGTTCGGTCCGGTCCGGTCCGGTCCGGGTCGGTCCAAAACCCGAATTTTTACCTTAAATTTTCGGTCCGGTCCGGACCGAAGACCGAATTTTCAAAATTTTGAGGACCGAAGACCGGACCGAAAAAATTCGGTCCGGTTCGGTCCGGACCGAAAAATTCGGTTCGGTCCGGGTACCCGGACCGGACCGAATTTTGCTCACCCCTAGTTACAGGACATAGATATAACAATTTATGGCGTGTAAAAAATTTTCTGTACTTGTATACAATCACAAAAGTCATACACAATAAATGCCTACCAGATCTTCGTGTGGCTGTAATATCATTCTAAAAAGAAACCTTATGTAGTTCACTATCATAAGAAACTATCTGACTTGAACCTAGTGCACTGAATTAGCTAGCAGTTCTTGCATAAGCAATTGATATGATATTCATGTTACGGGAAGAAGATGCAATGATTTTTTGTGTCAGCATTTGCTGTACCTGGTGAAGTGCAGCTGATTGGGAATGTAGGGCCAGATACAGACTCAACAACAGGAGCAACAACAATGTCCTTCCCTGAGTCAACATCATCTAGCTCAGCAGATTGAGTTCGTTCAGTCAAATTTCTTATGCTGGAGTTTGACGCATAGGATGTCTGACTACCAATATTGGACTGAGCTCCTTGTACATGAAATTGTGTTGCTGTTTCCAACCTTGGTAAATGAGGGACACCAGGTGCTTTTGTCTGGATAAAAGGGTTGTTAGCATTAACACTAAATTGTTCCACGCAAACGTAAAATGGCATAAGTTACACTGAGAAGCAGGAAAGGAGATACGAAATTATGAAAGACCGACACATATTTCATATACCATGTTTTCTAAATTGACATAAATTTGACATGTAAACGGGAACAGCTCTAAAAATATGCTGAGTACAGGACAAACTAGAGGATTGAAGAGGTCAAACTCAAAATTTGTTTGACTTAGAAATACGTAGATGGACATGATTTTACAATAATGACAGAAACTGCAATAGCTTGGTGTATACAAAAATTATATGATGAAAGTTCACTAGCACGTAATCTACCATGGTACAATGGTTCGGTGTAGATCAGTCCTATGGTACTTTGCTTCTTCAACACCTAACTTTTCATCTTCTCAAACTCTAACCACTGCAAGAAACCACTAGCACCTCTTTTAATTACTCCACTTACACCTTTTTTAATCTTGCTCCACCGACACTTCTTTTAATCCTCCTTATCAGGTATTTATTTATTATTAAATCTATAGATCTCTTTAACCTATGAAGCAAACCATCACCTCTTATTCTCCTCTCCTATATAAGCATTAACTTTACAATACACTTTTTTCACCACCATTACCAGCGATGGAGAATACTTAGGGTACTGTAATTTGGATTGTTTTTCATATTTTTATTCTATTTTTATTTGTCATTAACAACTTTGTTATTATCTTTTTCATGTTTAGGGTTCTTTGTTCTTTAATCTTTGTTCGTGCAAGGCACAAAATGAGACTAGTACTTGATAGTCTTTAATGTGTCCTATGTACAGAATAATACAAACCTGTTGAAAATGTTCTGGATAAATGAATGATTGCTACAAAAATACTTGTGAGATACATCTTATTATTATAGCATCTACTGCGAATAATAAATCGCTGGGAAAAGGGATTTGTTAAAAATGTGACACATATATACACTACTAATGGGAATCTTATAGTATAAATGAAGTTATGAAGTAAAGAAAAAGAAGAAATAAACATCAAAAACTATTGGAAAGAAAACCCTATGGTCATAGGGTGTGTTTTTTAATTGAAGTCCAATAGTCTGCTTAGTGTACAAGATTGTTTGAACAGCTGCCTACTTGTGACTATCTAAGAGGACAACTTAAGCAAGGTTTTTTTAAACCATTAATAGATGAAAAAGAGGTACAACTATACAGGGCGAAACGGGAAAAAACAAGACAGCAAAAATAACAACCAAAATCGGCCGCATTTCCATCAGACGGTCACCAATGGAAACCGACCAAAGGCTCTGGTATTGTGATTAGGTAATACAACTTCCTCACCGCCTCCCAGATCCATTACCAAATAGTAGTGTGTCGTCTGCATATTGAAGGAAGTGGATTTTTTTCTCTATTCCTATTCACTATGAATCCCTCTCAGGCATTGTTTCTCTTAAGAAAATCCACCATTCCTTCAAACAACTTCGCGAACAAAGTAAATAACTGCGGTGAGATGGGATCCCCTGGTTTCAGTCCTCTACTGCTCTTAAAATATCCACATGGTGAGCCATTTTCTAGGACTCGGACCGAGAAGTTGGCCGATGAAACTAATGATTTGATCCACTCTCCATTTCCTCTCAAAATTCATGGCCTCTGTGATTTTATCCAGTACACCTTAATCCACACAATCATAGATTTTTGCTCAATCCAATTTCATCACCAAACCCTTTTTCTTTGATCACAACCTAGCCTCTATGTATTCTTATGCCACTAGAAAACCATCACAGGTAGTGTATCCTCAAATAAAGCTGATAGGAAACAAGATGACAATTTGGGTAGGATAATTTTTAGCCTAATGAAGAGGATCTTGGTGACTATTTTAAAACATAAGCAAGATGGGGGTGTTTATGCTTATATCACAGTGAAGTTTACCTTTCTAAGATGGCTTCATGGAGCAATCTCTAGAACATTAAAATGTAAATGTTTCTGACGTCAAAAAAATACCTCATTGACTTCTCTGTAGTGAACAAGAACAATGTGCTCGAAATTCCTGGAAAGAGAAACAAGAATAAGACGTAAGGACAATACAATGAAATTTCAAACAATGCTTGCAAATATACAAAACTAGTTACATGATAAAAATATCATTTTAGTGGATGTTTGAAATTAATAGTGTTTCTTAATGTGGAGGCATTAGGAAATAAACAGATTATTTTAAGAGACAGCTAGAAAAATGAAGGGTACTAATATGACTTTCTATTGACGCAAAATGCTAGATATTAATATTAGAGGTATAAAGCAATCAAACTAATAAAAAACAGCACACACCTATCAAGTAGCCAATAACATCGCCTTTGAAATTTTTCATTTTCCTCTCCATGGGCATAGTAGCAGTGGAGTACATCAACATTACTAGACTGTAATAATATAACACATTAGATATAATAAAAATATTATGTATTCAGAATAAAATGCATGTTCTCTTTTAAATAAAGTGGAAATTACAACAACCCAATGTTCTACTCACAAAATTTACCACTACGAAACCATGAGTGGAGGCTTATATCAAAAAAGATATCATGTGTACTAAAAAAGGCCACCCTTGTGCACAAGGCTCTGCCTTTGCAAGGTGATTTTTTAATCATTCTTTGCATCTTTCCCTTTGCAAGGCTCTCCCTTTGCAAGGTATTAAAATAATCGATATAAGGAAATAATTAGATTTAGATATTCTAATTGATACAACTTTCCGTATTTGGGGTTTACTTACTAATGTTACTTAATTGGTGTCCCTCATTTCATCTTTGTAACCTCTATATATGGACCTATCTAAGCAATAATATATATCCCTATTAAATTTTCTCCTTCAAAATGATACCAAAGCTTCGGTTATCCTGCCTAAACTCTAGCCCACCACCTCTACAAGTTCCGCTTTTGAGGGGCTCAGAAGAAACCCTAAAATCGACCTCATCTTGTCCTCCTTTCCCCTTTGATGCCATGATATGCTATCTTTTTTGTTTTCCTCTCTCATTAACTACATGGACTTCGTCAAAACCTTCTTCAACGCCTATCGTGTTGTCGTCGACTACTCTAGTTGCTCATGTTACTGCAATTACTTTTGTTGATGTTGTTGTAGGAGATTCGTCTTTCCTGCATATTTGTGTGACGTAGCACGGTTTTTCCCTGTGTGCCTCCCATGTTGCTTTTGTGGTTTGCTCTTTGAGCAAGAAATAATTTTGAATTTTAATGTATTCTTCTACATCTTATGTGAAGCTTGGTGTCTTCTTATACGCCTAATTTTGAAGTTTGGTGTCTTCCTAGACACCACAAACTACTATTGCTGTTGCTGCTTACTACTCTAATTCAAGCCTACTACGTTAGCACTACTACTAGTAGTACTCATGATGTTGCTTCTGCTATTGCCGTTGGGACAACTCCAACTTTATCTTGTTTGAAATATTTCCTAATATCAATATCTTTGTAACAAGCTGGATATAATTGATAAATATACTCCAGCTTGGCGGGAAGTTAGAAAAATAGCTATTAGGAAATAATTAGATTTGGATATTTCAATTGATAGGATTTCCCTCATTTGGTGTTCCTTATTAAAATTTCGTATTGTTGTTTCCTTATTTTATCCTTGTAACTTCTACATATACAGAGCCTAAGTAACAAAATATATCCTTATTACAATATCTTCTTCAACACAAGGGTTGGGAAGGATATGCTTGTCCCTTGCCCTTTTGACAAACAAAATATCATCGTGCTCGAACCCCTGATGACCTTTAGTTAGAAAGGATTTTCCATGGGCCGCCATCGTATTTTCAACACTCAAAACCACAAAACAGAAAAATAGTGACAATATGTATGTTTTCTGATATTGGGTTTAATAGAATTTCACTATTAAGTTCCAACATTTATCCTAAGCATTCTTTCTTTCTTCCTCCACATGATTACAAAGGTGTACTTTAGTATATCTAATGTAAGCTATCTTGCATAAATACCACAATAATAGAATTTCACTATTAAGTTCTAACATTTATCCTAAGCATTCTTCCTCCACATGATTACAAAGGTGTACTTTAGTATATCTAATGTAAGTTATCTTACCCAAATACCACATTTTATTGCAATCACACTAGACAAGCAAACATCTCTTTGGTGCTTTTTATACCTCAATAAATCATCCAGTATGGATCATGCTGATTGATATCCAATGATGGAATAAATAGCAATAATAGATTCTACTAGTTATTTAGGTGGTATGGCACCCATGCAATACTATAACTCTTAAATTAATTTTGGAGAATGTGCCCTCCCTTACCCGAGAATTAGAATGAAAAACACCACTTATTCACATTTCTTTGTTTTTACTACACTTGTATAGCTCACATTTCATTTAATTCATTAGCATAATTCTCGATGCTTAAATTGATAAATAATACCTCGATTCGCTTCAAAACATTTGGCTTGTTTGATCAACAATATGGGTTTGTGTTATAAAACCATACAAGAGTTCCAAGAAAAAACATTTTTTCCATCTAATGACAGCTTTTGTTTAATCAACAGTGCACTGTCTTCACATTTATAAATTACAAAATACAAAATATGCACTTGAGCACAATGCAATTGAAGAGGTTTGACAAAAAATATTAAAACTCAAGCAAAAACATTGTTATGCCTTCCATATTTTGATATTGCCTTTTCTTATTCTTTATGCTTTTTCTTTCTCTATAACATCAAAGAGATATAACTACCAATTTAATGGGCTATGTGGACTTTAGCATAAACAAGTGCAATTGAACTGTTTCTTTACCCCATGACTAAGAGTTTTTATTATTATCGTTGATAGAGTAAAAAAGGGGTACAAGGGGACAAAGAAACCCGAAAAAGCAGAAAACGAAGAAAGAAACTCCATCACAATCGAACAGAAAGGAGTTTTTCACAGTTTACCAACAAGATGTGTGGTATACCGTAAACCAAGACAAACTCATAACCACACCAATACAAGTAGGGAAAAACACGTTTCTAAAACAGAAAATCCGCATCAATCCCTGAAATTTTCAGCCAAAGATAGGCATCCCATATAGTCTTTTGCCAAATCTCCCATAGTACGATTCTTTTGTTGTCAAAACGCAATTTATTACGGGCCACCCAAATATTCCACCATAAAGACATAGGGCCAAGAGTTCCAGCTTCCATGACGGTACCATTAGGCATGTCCGATATCCAATTCATCCAAAATTCTCCAAAATCCGCACCCATGACAAAATTGCCCTTGACAAGCTTAGAAGCAAGTTTTCCCAACATAGCTTTAGTAATCTCACAATCTCTGAAAAAATGATCATTATGCTCTTCCTCCGCCAAACAAAGTGGACATCTACTAGCCAGACACCATCCCGTAGATTTCGGGACGACCTCCGTCAAAGTCTTACCATGAAAAATCAACCAAGTAAGGAAACAAATTTTCCCCATGATTAAGAGTTATAGACGGACCAAATGAGGCTAGCTCAGTTGAAAGATCTTTGGTCTTGAAATAATTTGTTGGTTTTTGGCCTTAAACAACACACACCTAATCTTAATTGTAATCAATGTAGAGTAGCACACATATTGCATAACATATATATTATATTGTGCTAACATCTACAGGTGATCAAGACCCAAGTAAGAAAGAAAATCAAGTCAAAACATGTATTAAAGCTATATTGAAGACATGTAATCTTGTTTTCTTTGAGTCTTAGAAACATTGTGTAATTGAACAAACTTATTGACTATTGATCGACCGTGGACCTGTTCGTTCGACCGAACTTTTATTGTCTCCAATTTGTGCAACTGCCTGGACGTTTTCGGTCAACCGAAGACTTTGGATCGGTCGAGCTAACTTGATCTTTTTCGCCGACCCCGTAGAGTCTGGAAGTTTTCGGTCAACTGAACCTATCTCGGTGTTCGACCGTTAACTTTAAGTGTACCTAAGTTATAGCCTGATATGGTCGACCGTTCCATTATCGGTCGACTGAACCATGTTCAAAATTGTCAAACGGTCGACCGTTTTGCCCGATTCAGTCAACCGAACTTCGTCTGAATTGGGTCCTGCAGATTGTTGTTTTATGATTCTCAATCAACCTTATCCAACTTAACCCCAACAGCTATAACACCTTATGAGCTTATAAATAGGTGTTCCTATGACACAATTACACATCTCTTACACTTCCATTTGTCATATACACTTAAGAGAAAACTCCAAGTCTCCCATTCCCCAAATCTACTCTCCAAGCTTACAATTCCACATCATAAGCTAAGTGTGCTCAAGTTAGAGAGTAAGTAATCCACTCACTATTGTTGTTTAAGGAAGTTAGGTATTCAGTGAAAACCCGAAGTGTTCCTCTCGGATTGTGAGAGAAGAAAGTCAAGCTCGCAAGAGTATTCGCGGAACTTGTTTTGTAAAAGACTTGATCTCGGTCAGGAATGATGTTGATAGTGAAGACGCAAGCGGAGCTCGAGGGAGTTCGAGCAGAGCTTGCAAGAGAGGAAGTACACGGGAGGTCAAACCTCTATAAAAATCTGGTGCCTTATTGTTGGTTTGCATTATTTCATTCCTTTACTTGCTTTTGTTTTTTATTCCGCTACATCTTTGATTATGAGGCAAGTAGAGTTAATTTAGGGTTAAAAGTGATTAGAACTAAGCCGGATTACGATCCTACATAATTAAGACTAGGGATTGAATCCCTGTGGGTGAAAAGACGTGTACTGGGTTTAATTTCAGTGTTATTTGTCGTTGGTCTTGGAATAACTAAGACTAGGGCTTGAATCCCCGTGGATGAAAGGACGTGCACTGGGTTTAATTTCAGAGTTATTTGGACGACATGTCTTCCGTTGCTTAAGCAAAAAGAAATGAAAGAAAGTTAAAAGAGGGAATAATACCTTTAGTTTCTCATGAGCTTCGCGAACAGTTTTTCCATCCTTCTTCTTTCTCCAATTATGGCCATCTTTGCGGAAATATCGCAGAGCTTTTCGATCAAACAAGAACAAAGAACCACCTTGCAAGAATTTTTTCCCGTTAATCTTAATTTTTTTGTTTCAAAGTGGATGTCTAACAAATAGGATATGCTGGCAATGACAGATAAATAGCTTATTTAAGTACTCAACAAATATATGATTCTTAATCAGCTAAAAGTATAGATCAGATGTTCAGATCTTATTAACATTCGCAGATTTCATGTACTAAAACCCCTAAACGCCAAAATTTAGAACGGTGCAAAGCAACACCCACACCACAACCACAAGACAACATGAAAGATATGCATGCTGACTCTACAATAGACACATATGCTATCCATCTTTCTCTTGCCACGGCGTAATGTTTTCTGAAACTACTCAAGATGGAATACAAAAGGAATCCTTCAGCCTACGCATGGCGAAGCGCCCAAATAGGTTGTTTTTTACCTCTACTGCACCTTTTAAGGTACAAGTTGCAAACTTGCAACCACAACCTATTTTTTATTGGTTGAAGAAAATTTATTAGATGAAGAAGAGATTGAAGGGTAAAACAAACACACTCCCATGCCCAAGCTACCATTCTGCATACTACAGGAGGCAGGAACAGCAATTCATAAAACATTAAAGAAAAAAGATAACAAACTGTCAAAGTGGAGTTTGGCCAACAAAACCCAACCAAATACCCAAAAGAATATGTTATACCCCACTATCAGACCAGATAAAGCTAGACCACAACCACCTCACTTCCATCAATCAACATTCCAGTCTCAATACCAGCAAAACATGAGCCAGGTAACACTAAGCTAAATCTGATTGGTAGAGCAGCATTCAGTAAAACACAGAGTCCTTTTTCTTCCATTCCAGATATTCCACCAAACGGCCGAACATCCCACCAACCATACTTATGTTCTTCTTGATCTTTCTATCAACCTAAATATGCAAAAGGTTCATGATATCATGAATTCATGGGTCTAAGACCCTGAACCTTGCAGCAAACTGGTTAAAATCTTAGTGGTCATTCTGCAGGAGGCAAACAGGTGGATATGATCTTCCTCGTATGAGTGATGAAGCCCACATTTGCTAGCCAATGACCACAAACCACCCCCTCAATTGGAGGGTTGCCTTGCTAATGGTTTTCTCTTAGAGGATCAACCAAGCAAAAGACATAGCCTTTGAAGGTGCTAACTTGTTCCAAATCAATGGTGCAATACCCAATTTGGGATAAGACAAAACAAAGGGCTAACATCCTCAACAATATTTTTGCACATCTCATAATTCAAGTACTTAACAATACTATGAATGGCAGGAGGCAAGTGGAAACAAGGTATTAGGCGTATCACCGTGTAATCTCACAAAAACATACAAGATTCATGGGAACCTGATGATAGGTGAGGACCTAGGATTCTAGGCAATGTTCAGGAGTCGCATATGCGACCTTGTGTGCCAAGGTCGAATATGTGAATCTGTGGTCGAATATGCGGTCGCACAATTGTAAAAAGAAATTGTTTTATTTTTTTTTTGAAAATATCCAAAAAAAGAAGAGAAACATCGGGGGAAATCACAAAATATTAAGAAAAATCACGAAAAATATTGGAAATATCAAGGAGATAAGGAACAATATTTATAAAATACAAAATATACATTTATCACCACAAATAAACACAAAGCCCCTTACTATAATGTAATTAACTTAATTCGAACTAGTAAAAGGAATTACGTGCTTCAAAAACAGTTTATCTTCAAAAAAAAGAACACATCCCAACCGTCCATTTTCTGACACCACGTGATTCATGCCCTTTTCTACCCACGTGATTTGTGCCCTCAATCCCATCCCTTTTCTTCTTTCTCCTCTTGCTGAAGTCATATGGGAGATAAGCAAAACAATATCCCACCCTACCCACGTGATTCGTGCCCTCACATCCAATCCCTTTTCTTCTTTCTCCTCTTGCTGAAGTCAAATGGGAGATAAGCAAAAGCTGCAAAACAGCATCCCATCCTACCCACGTGATTCGTGCCCTCACATCCCATCAGGGGCTTTAGCTGAAGATGGCCTGTGCGGCCGCACAAGTCGCATATACGACCCCCTGGTTGGCCACCGCACAATGCGGCCGCATACCGAGTATGCGGCCACACTTTAAAGTTTAAACCATGGATTCTAGGAACTGGTTCCAAGGAAAAAATCATTAACAAACCATCTCTCTTTCATTATGTATCGAATAATTATATCACATAGCCAAGGTGGCCTAATACTTGCTTGTGTCCAACGAGCTCTCATAAGTTAATAATAATCATAATTTCTCTTTTATTTGAAGAAACATTATCTTGGAGGAAATGCTTTACCACGTGGAAGATTTCAAATCTTAATACCTGCACAACTTTTACATATAAGTTCATTACAAGTTATACAGCACAGCCAAACAATCAACATTCATGATAATCATTAATGGCAATTCTGTAAAATAGCAAATTAGGGCTTGTTGGTGATGCTTATGAGTGGACAAGAAATTTGAAGTCAAATAATTTGCATGTAGTGGTCCCATGTAAATTTTGAGTACTGTTTCAACTCTCATTTCAATCAAAGCTCAAGCCTATAAGGCCAAGGCTGACGTTCACTAATGGATAAGTCATTCCCTCATATCCATGCAAAGAATTTTTCAAAAATACCTCTAGAACCTCCAAGTCCACACAACATTATCTTCTTAAACTGAGCACTTGATCCATATGAGATTAATCTATATAAGCTTGACAACCATGCCAAAGGTCAATAAGTAAAAGGCTTTAGAGGGGAGGAACTGAGCATTTGTATTCCAATGATCTCTCTTTATTTACATTTTAAGTTCCAACTGTCTTGATCAACGATTGGAAATTTGCACTTCCATCATTTTTTCACAAAATATGAACTTATGAAACTATACTACGGCAAATCAAATAATGATGAATCATCAAATACTGAGTACAACATTCAACATTTGCCTATATAGCATTTTTTACGTTCTATAAATATTTTTGCAAGGTAAATGCTTTGGCGATATTTATGTCAATAAAAGCAATTGCAATTCAAAAGAAATTATTAGTTTGTCGTAACTCCATCACAAGTTCCAGTAGTATGACAATGTGTCATGTTGTCTTACCAAGATTGTGTACCAACATTTAGTAGCATAACGTTAACTAGTAAAGTATGATTTCAAGTGGTTAAGAGATACCAGGAGGTTTCTGTGCCGGATCAAGTGTTAGATTAAACTTTTTGTAGTTCCGCAAGATTTCACAAACTTCATTTGGCCGAAGCCAGCGTCTTCTTCCCTCACGCAATATCTCTGCAAGGTCTACATACTCCGAAAACTATTAATCTTGCTAGAAAGTAAAGTTCAAGTGAAATACAAGGATGAAACTTTGTATTTTACTGCAAAGTACAATAATAGAGAAACCAAAAGTACAAGGCTCCACGCATTGTGAGGGTTGGGGAATGGTATATCCTCTATGCAGCCTTTCTCTTGTCCTTGACGGAGAATAGTTTTCATGTCTCAAACATATGACCCTTAGGTTGCAAATCACTGACTTTACCACTACTCTATGCCACCCTCAACCAGCAAAGTACATAGTGTATGATATTCCATGATTTATCATTAGCATGTCAACAATTAAAACTTAAATTTAACCCCCATGAATTACCCTCACAGATGACGAATCAAAAGTTAAATACTTGCAATGATAATTAGCAAACCAGTTTATCCACCCGGCAACAACAGATTTTATTACTTGTAGATAGGATAGAAAATAGCCGTGGACGGGCGGCAATATGGGTCAACGGTCATTTTCGGGTCAAACCAACCTCAATTACAACTCAAACCACCATTTAAGGACCACTATAGCAAAGAAAGTTCAAGAATCATTGTTGGAAGAAAAAAAACCTCCCCAAAACACCACAACCAAACCAGTCAAACCTCACATTGAGTAATCAACAAACCCCAATTCCAACCCAAACCACAATTAAACCACCACTACAAGCACCATAAACCCAAACCAATTTCTCCACAACCATACTTTCATAAGAATACATTCTCAAACACCTCAACCAACCAATTACACCTAGCGATGACTCATCAAACAAACCTCAATTCCAACACAAACCACAATTAAATGGACACTATAACAAATAATGTCCAAGAATCATAGTTGAAAGATTAAAAAGCCTCCTCGAAACACCACAACTGAACCAATCAAACTTCGCATTGACTAATCAACAAACCCCAATTCCAACCCAAACCACCATTAAACTGCCACTATAACCACCACAAAGCAAAACAAATTCCTCCAAAACCATACTTTCATAAGAATACATTCTCAAACACCTCAACCAGAACCAATCAAACGTCATGATGACTCATCAAACAAACCTCAATTCCATCTCAAACCACCATTGAAGGACAACTAAACAAAGAAAGTCAAAAACACCACAACCGAACAAGTCTAACCTCACATTGACCAGTCAACAAACCCCAATTTCAACCCAAACCACCACAATAACCATCACAAACCCAAACAGATTCCTCCAAACCCACATTTTCACAAGAATGCATTCCAATAATCACATTTGACTAATCAACAAAACCCAATTCCAAACCACCACAAACCAACCACAACCAATCAAACCTCAAAATAACTAACCAAAAATCCAAGTCCACCACAAACCCAAACCGATTCCTCCAAACCAAAGCATGCACCATCAAATCCAAAGAGAAACTCGGGAAGAAGAAGTCACCTGGTTCAGACGCCATTCGGCTCGGCCATCAAACGAGCTGGGATCGGAGGAACGGAATACGAACCCTAGGATGGGTTTGGGTTTGGGTGTGGTCCCGACGCGAATCGAATCTGACTTTGGGTTCCGGAGATACGGACGAACAACAGCTTTTGGCTTTCTCCGGTTTCGTCCGTGATTGGTTTGGGTCACCTTTGAATTAGCTACCGCTGGATAAGGATGCAGACGGGTTTTTTTTTGGTTATTACTTGGTTGTTATTTTAAAAGAATATAATTTTCATCTGCTATCCTTGCACACGTATTTGTCGTAAAAAATCAATGTCGTATTCTAAATGTCGTTAATTTTTTAAGGGTACCGGTGATGAAGTCATTTTTTTTCCATCGTGTCTCAATAAAAATTAAATTTTATTTGTAAAATTTATAAAATTTATATTGCATAATCTAATATTTTTTTTAAACTTCTCCTCTCTCTACCTTCTCTTTCTTTTCTCTCAATCATTTCCCATTCCGCTCTTTCACTCTCTTTCCACTCTAAAAAACCTCTTTTTCTCTCTCATCCTTCTTTCTCTCTCTTGAGTTATGGTTGAGGATGAAGGGTGGGGGGTGGGGGGCGCTTCGGGTGTGAGGAGGAGGTGATCGGTTTGGAGAGGAGTGTAGAGTTTAATTCTTTAAGAGAGAGAGAGAGAAGAGATATTGTGTTTGAGAGTAGAGAGAGTGTGAAAGAGTGAAGATAGGAGAAATGATAGTGATAAAAGAAGAGAAGGGAGAGAGGAGAAGTTTAAAAATATTATTAGATTATATAAGGTAGAATTTGTAAATTTTACAATTAATTTTTTTTATTAAGACGTTGACGTCATTGAAGGAATCCATCAATGGATGACATGCTCGAAAATTTAATGAAAATTGGGACATGATGCTCATTTTTCGATGACATATGAGCAAATTAACGTGGAGTGGTGGTTGATGGAAATTACGGTATTTTAAAATGACAGCCAAGTAATTTTTATTTTCAATTTTACTTTTACCAAATTGTGACCACAAGTGGTACGTCGGTCGAGAATTGGACTTTTCTGATTTGGGATTTTATGAGCATTCAATTTGTTAATGGTTTGTTTAGAAACAACTTAACGAGAAAATGGAGAGAAAATAAATAAAAATAAAGAAGAGAAATAGAGACAAACTGTACTGTACAAAATAAACTTTTATTTTTCTTTTCTAAATGCTGGGAAATGGAGAGGATTTTTTTTATCCATTCTTTCTAAGATACCCCAAAATTAAATAACATGGTTAATATTTTGGAAAAAAATCAAAATAATAAAAAAAATAAAAAATTATAAAATATGCACTTCAGAAATTTATTTGGCAAAATATGCACATTGAAAAACGGCACCTGAGATACCGTTTTTATTAAGTGAAAACGACACTACAGATGTCCTTTTTCAACCAAATAAAAACAGTGTCGTTTTTCACTTGGTTAAAAACAGCACCAGTAGTGCCGTTTTCATCCTAGATAAAAACGGCATCCGAGATGCCATTTTTAAACTAGGGTTTAAGTGGCCTGTCCAGCCACCATCTTCATTCTCTCACTCCCAAAATTTTCCCCACTCCCCATTAGTCACTCTCTCCGACGACCAACAGTGTTGAGGTTAGGTTTTTATTTTGTTTTTGGTTTTTGGTTTTTTTTTGATTTTGACATGAAATACAATGCATGTATAGTTAATGTATTTGTTTTTATGTTCATGTATGTATGAAATGTAGATTTTATACACTTGAAGTAATAAGCTCCGGTACCGGATTGGTTATGATTTTTTTCGATGGAATTCTTACATTCGTAGATGAGGTACCAGAATATGAAGGTGGTTACAGACGAATGTTTAATGTTAACACACAAATGCGATATGATGATCTCTGTTAATCAAATTGTCAAGTTTGTGGTTTCCAAGAAGGAGAGTTTGATCTAAAGTTAACCTGCAAATGACCACCGTATGAAAAGTATACATATGCTCAAGTTTTTGATGATCAGAGCACGACTACAATGCTATTGATGAAGATTTAAATTTATACCGCAAGTGCACGGTGTCAATGAAGACGTGGCAAATACGGGTCGAACACAAGGAGGGAGAGATTTTGTTATTAGTGTGATTTCGATTGAGGGGAAGAAGGAAGAAGAAATAAGTTGTGTTTTTGGTATTTTTGATTTAATTATCTAAAGTACGAAACAAAAGCAATTAGAATTAAAACAAGAAATAAGAAGAGAAATCCGTTGGGTGGAGGTTTAGATTTAGGTGTAGATTGGAGAATGGAGAAACTTGAAATAAATCATGTTAGTTATGAAGCATTACAAGATAAATGATTTAACATAAACTCAAGTAATCAAAATATACTAATCACGAACTTAAAACAATAACATGCATTCATCTTCTCTACCCCTAATTCCATCACCTCCACCCTTTGGAAAGAGTTAGAAACTCATAGATGGAGGGAGGGAGAAGTGGTCCTAGAGAAACTAAGAAAAGAAAATTAAAAACATAAAATAAAAGAAACAGAATTTTATTGCTAAATTATGGAACAAAAGGAAGAACTCCTCACAACATCGTTCTCGGGGCTATTTATAGCCGATACAAGGGACCTAAGCATGAAATAAGAAAGTACACGCGTCAACACGCAACCGGTAAAATTTTTAGAGCATGAATCTAATTTGGTGCGGCGGATTCGCCGCAATTTGCTCTTGAGGTGCGGCGGAATCGCCACCTTTTTGGCTCAGAATCGACCCGGATTTTTCCTGTGTGTTTATGGCATGATTTGATCTTTATTTGCGCGTCTGGATGATTTGTTTCCATTCTTTTGAGCTCCGGATTAATTCCTTCCATTGTTGGAGATTTATATTTGATTTTTCTTTTGACTTTCTCCACACAATAACTTGGTCCTTTTATTTTGCAATTAGGTCCTTGGCATTTTGCAATTAAGTCCTTGACCTTTTTGCAATTAGCTCCTTGAATGCTTTTATGCTTGGATGCATTTCTATTTGAAACCCGATAAACTTGAACTCGGTCTTTATGATAGAAATGAATCTTTTGCACGCGTTTATGCTCGGAATGTGGGTAATTTGCATCCAGGTCCCTGTATTCTGTAAATACGACTAAACACATACCTTAGTAGCATTTATTGATATAAAAGTAATCTAAATGAAAGACATATGATGCAATGTATGCAATGCATCAAATACCCCCACACCTAGATTTTGCTAGTCCCTAGCAAAGCAAAATATAAGAAAATGAAAACAGGGAAATCCCAACTCACTTTCGTAGGAATCACGGTTGCACTTAGCATGTGCAACAAGCCTTTAAACCTCCAAGTTGCCTTAGAGGACGAGTTTTGTCTCGTGAGGGTTTTCAGTTGACACACCCACAAAGTCTTAATTCAACATTCCATTAATAGCTCTTAATATTTCTACCTCAACCTTATACATCTCACTTAGAATTCTTGCATGCTCATTATACAATTCTAACTTATAAAAAGTTTGACTTGGTCTTTATTCCTCCAACATTCACACCACTAACCCTTCTACACATGTTTATCACTTGAATTATTTTGCACGCCTCCTCTGGTGGTGAAGTATCATTTGGATCAACCATGGCATGGATCATTCTTTTAGCTTTGGGCCTTGAGTATCTTAATATATTTTTTTTTCTTTTTCCGTGATTCAACACATTTGCTTTGACACTTATACCCTTTTTGCATTCGTGTAGCGAGTTTGGTCGATAATCCCGAGCTGGAAGACTCAAGTTACCGGGTTTCAAGATACCCCTACGGACCAGTGACTCAAAGGCTTGGGCTTTTGTAATCATTTTGCAGAATATGCTTTCCTCACTTTATTCCTTTATTTTTATTTTTATTTTCCTCAAGGCTTAATTGCTATTAGAAGTCCACACTTCCCGGTATATTTTCCTCAACCTCTGCTTTTTATCAACCACTTCAAAGATTTGATTCATCCAATTTAAGTGCATACATGTCTTACAAGGGTCATGGGTTATTTCTTTGGAACTTAGATTTATGTCATAATTTCTACAAGCAGAACTATATAATAAGGAACAAAAACTTAATGCAATTTGTACACGGGTTTTGGCAGTTCAATCTTAAGCTATGTCATAGAATATTGAATTTTTTTTATTTTAAAAATAACGCAGAACAGAAAATCAAATAGATAAATATGTACATATATAAACACCCCCCACACCTAAATCATGCATTGTCCTCAATGTATGCACAGATACAATAAATGCACTTATTACCTGCGTCGGCTTGCGGTAGAGGGGTTGAGTTTGCTCAAAGTCAACCATAATCAGAACTGGATTGAATGACACCATGTTGGTGCATGTATCCAGTTGAATTGTTCCCCATGTTGACTTGAGGAAAAGATTCCACTCTTCTCACTTGAATTGGTTCGCTTATTTGCTCGAGTGATGGTGGTTGAGTAAATGAATCACTCCCTTTTTTCTTACTTCCTTTTTGCTTATGTGATGATTTATTTGATTCAGAATTCTGATAAATACGTGCTCTCATCACAACATCACTTGGGTTGCATATTATTTCTGGCTCATTATCAATGTGGAAGATATTAAATTCTGCTTTTAAGTTCCCGAAAGATAATTGCATGAGCCCATTTCGACAGTTTATTAATGCTTCCGAAGTGGCTAAAAAGGGTCTACCTAAAATTACAGGGATTTGTCGATTAGGATTTACAACAGGTTCAGTATCAAGTACGACAAAATCCACTGGATAAATGAAGTCACCAACCTTAATCAAAACGTCCTCTACTATACCTCTCGGTTTCTTAACAGAACAATCAGCGAATTGGAGGGTTGTCCTAGAGGGTTTCAGTGGACCAAGGTTGAGTTGCTCGTAGACAGAAAATGGGAGCAAGTTAACGCTTGCACCAAGGTCTAGAAGGGCTTTATTGATAAACGTATCTCCTATTGAACATGAAATTGTGGGACACCCCGGGTCCTTATATTTTATAGGAGATGTGTTGGAAAGAATTGAGCATATGTTTGCAGTTAAAAATGCCTTCTTTGGTACATTCGTTTTTCTCTTCTTAGTGCACAAATCTTTTAAGAATTTAGCATAAGCAGGTATTTGTTGAATCATGTCTAAGAGTGGAATGTTTACCTTAACTTGCTTAAATACTTCCAAGATTTTCTCTATTTGTGCACTAGAGTTCTTTTTGAGTCTATTGGGAAATGGGGCTTTAGGCACATAGACTCGCTCAGGTTCAGGTTGAGCTACAGGTTCAGGTTGGGTAGGTGGATTGGGCTTTTCAATTTGGACGTCGGGTTCAATGGTCAAGTCATATGTGGGTGCTTGATGGCTAGATTGATTAGTCATTCTAGGGTTTACCACATTATTGTCAATTTGTCTTCCGGACCGTAATGATACTACAGCATTGATTTGTTGGAACGGTCCTTCCTCATTAACCATTTGAACCGGTCTAGGGTTGTTATTTCCTGAAGGTGGTTGATAAGATTGATATTGATTATTAGTTCTTGGGTTCACCTCAGGTTGACTTGGAAATTGGCCCTTTTCTCTTTCACCTATTATCTGTGCTAATTGGCTGACCTGTGTCTCTAGCCTTTGGAATGATTGGTTGGTTGTTTGTATAAAAGTTGTCATTAAATTTTCTAATTTTGTCAACCTAACCTCATGATTTCCACTGTTATTACCCCCAGATGATGTATTATTTTGGTTATATGGGGTTGGTTGTTGTCTAGGAGGTTGTCTTTGTTGGGTCCACGAAAAATTGGGATGATTACGCCAACCTGGGTTATAGGTTGATGCGTAAGGATCATTTCTAGAATTGTTAAATGTGGCATTAACATGTTCCAGGTCCACACAGTCCTCCATTAAATGACCAGTCTGACCACATCTAGAGCAGGGGATAGACAAGGGTTGATTCATTCGGGATTGATTTTGCAGCTCTAAACTTTCCATTCTGCGCATAAGGGTGGCTAGTTTTGCCTCAGCCGCTATGTTGGCATCTATAGCTAAGATACCTGGTCGGGGTTGACTCGCTATTCTAGATCCAATACTCGGGTTGATGGGTGTTCTAGCATTATCCCATTGCATACTATTTTCAGCTAAATCCTCAAGAAAAGTCCAGGCATCATTTTCATTTTTGGACATAAAGTTCCCTTGGCTCACAGATTCTAGCATAACCCTAGATGTGGGTGTCAATCCCTCATAAATAATTTGGCATAATTGCCACTTCGGAATTCCGTGATGAGGGCATTGGGTCAAGACACTCTTAAATCTCTCAAGATAGGAATAGAACGGCTCGCTCTCAGACTGAACGAATGCAACAATTTCATTCCTAATCTTCATAGTCTTATGGTTGGGGAAATATTTTTTTAGGAAAACTTGAACAAATTCGGCCCAACTTCTAATAGATCTTTCGGCTAGACTATATAGCCATTTCTTAGCGTCGTCCTTCAGTGCTAGAGGCACGAATTTCAGACGCACTGCCTCTTCAGGGATATGCTGGTATTGCATAAGAGAGCAGATTTCTTCAAATTCTCTAAGGAAGAGATATGGGTCTTCCCTAGAGGTGAACTTAGGCAGCATACTCATGTATTGTGCCTTAAGTTCGAAGTCGCGACCCGGTATGGTGGGCATGACGATGCACGATGGCTGAGCAGCCATCGTTGGGTAGCACCGATCCCTCAAAGTTATAGGTTGCGCAACAGGCGGGTCCACTACGTTCTCACCCATTAGATCCGGGTGAGGTGGTGCAACAGATGGGTTGGGGTTAAGCTCTAGACTGGAATCCAGATGAACTCGTGAGAGTCGATTGCTTAAATCCCGCACCCAAATCTGAGTGCACCGGTTTGAATTAATTTTTGAATTTGAATTCGAAATTTAAATTTCAAATTCAATTCCAAGAATCAATTACTCTCTTTTTTTTTTGAATTTTTTTTTTTGAATTTTAAATTTTTTTTTATTTTTTTTTAAAGGAAACAAACAATAGAAAGGTAAGGATGAGAAGGGAAAGAAGACTCAGACGAGAAGGGAAACTTAACTCTAAAGGATAAAAATTAGGGTTGGTAAGAAATTTCCTGAACAAGCACGGTCAAAACAATCCTAGACCTAGTGTCACTTAGATCTAGACGACTCCTAACTGGTTGAGTCGAATTGATTTGCTTGATTCACCTCCCTCACCAATCAAACCAAGTTGGCCAGTTAGTGTGTAGCTAGTGGGGGCGCTTCCGACAGAGTCGGTGCCAATTAGACAACCACGTCGCTTGGAAGACTTTCGTCGACACAAAAACACTTTCTAGACACCAAATTGAATTCAATTAGCTTCAGGTCATAGCAAGTCAAACCAATCTCCTCCTTAATTGAGTCCGAGTCCTTAGGGGCCAATGTCTAATTGATTTTAAATTTGAGGCTTAGGCGACACTTCAGGATTGTGGTTTGTGGGCTACGGGAGGGTGATGAAATCCCCACCGTATTTTTTTCCTACGGAGTTGCCCTTAAGATAGTTTAACTTAAATCTAGCAAAGATAGTCAAACAATGGTCCTTTTAATGGGGGCAATTGCAAGGTTGTATGCAACTAAATTATATGCTCTAATGCAATCGATAAAAACCTCGATACGTACCTTGCCTCCAGCAATCTTCAACAAGTATTAATTTGCAAGAATTTAGCAAGAATAATGCAAGCAAAACATTATATGATGCATGCACTAAGGTCTTTCTAATTTTGCCAATTTTAGGTCAGAGTTGAATTATTGCCAATTATGGAATTGTAACCCTAGCACGTGCAATTCTACGAAAGGAAACTTTTCAACTATTCAGATTTTACGAGAAAGGCAAGAAAAGTTACCTCCGCAATGCTCAGTCGGGTTCGCCGCCCGCTCTCGGAGATTCCAGTAGCTCAATGCGACCACCCAGAGGTGCCGACGATGCCCCAGAAATTTGAAGACCAGAACCCACACTGGTGCGGCGATTCCGCCGCAAGTCACCTTGTAGATGCGGCGATTCCGCCGCCCATGTGTCTCAGAACGCTCCCGGATTTCGCCGCGCACTCTGTTGTCTCCTGCTACACAAATTCAAATACTTAGATCGCGCACAAGGTAGACAGGATAAAATCGAAAACACAAGAACACAAAATCTGCGTCGCCTCCCCGGCAACGGCGCCAAAAACTTGATGAAGATTTAAATTTATACCGCAAGTGCACGGTGTCAATGAAGACGTGGCAAATACGGGTCGAACACAAGGAGGGAGAGATTTTGTTATTAGTGTGATTTCGATTGAGGGGAAGAAGGAAGAAGAAATAAGTTGTGTTTTTGGTATTTTTGATTTAATTATCTAAAGTACGAAACAAAAGCAATTAGAATTAAAACAAGAAATAAGAAGAGAAATCCGTTGGGTGGAGGTTTAGATTTAGGTGTAGATTGGAGAATGGAGAAACTTGAAATAAATCATGTTAGTTATGAAGCATTACAAGATAAATGATTTAACATAAACTCAAGTAATCAAAATATACTAATCACGAACTTAAAACAATAACATGCATTCATCTTCTCTACCCCTAATTCCATCACCTCCACCCTTTGGAAAGAGTTAGAAACTCATAGATGGAGGGAGGGAGAAGTGGTCCTAGAGAAACTAAGAAAAGAAAATTAAAAACATAAAATAAAAGAAACAGAATTTTATTGCTAAATTATGGAACAAAAGGAAGAACTCCTCACAACATCGTTCTCGGGGCTATTTATAGCCGATACAAGGGACCTAAGCATGAAATAAGAAAGTACACGCGTCAACACGCAACCGGTAAAATTTTTAGAGCATGAATCTAATTTGGTGCGGCGGATTCGCCGCAATTTGCTCTTGAGGTGCGGCGGAATCGCCACCTTTTTGGCTCAGAATCGACCCGGATTTTTCCTGTGTGTTTATGGCATGATTTGATCTTTATTTGCGCGTCTGGATGATTTGTTTCCATTCTTTTGAGCTCCGGATTAATTCCTTCCATTGTTGGAGATTTATATTTGATTTTTCTTTTGACTTTCTCCACACAATAACTTGGTCCTTTTATTTTGCAATTAGGTCCTTGGCATTTTGCAATTAAGTCCTTGACCTTTTTGCAATTAGCTCCTTGAATGCTTTTATGCTTGGATGCATTTCTATTTGAAACCCGATAAACTTGAACTCGGTCTTTATGATAGAAATGAATCTTTTGCACGCGTTTATGCTCGGAATGTGGGTAATTTGCATCCAGGTCCCTGTATTCTGTAAATACGACTAAACACATACCTTAGTAGCATTTATTGATATAAAAGTAATCTAAATGAAAGACATATGATGCAATGTATGCAATGCATCACTATCTCTATTTAACTTCATGAATACAGTTGTATTGTTTGTTGAGAAACAACCCAAGCACTATACTACTGTCCACCACAGTCAGTTGAATGAGGATTATCAACAAATGACACCAACATATAGCCAATATGAAGCAGGTCCTTCTTCGGCAGTTCCTCGGTCCTATTTTGGATCGTATGAGCACACACCAATGGATATTGGTAATTATGAAGCAGACGTAGTTCAATCACATTCTCAAGGAAGACAGGTTGAAGATGCAGATAGTGATGAGACAGATGATGATGATGAGGCAGATGGTCAGATGGATGGTGATGAGATAGACATTGTTGATGTAGATTCAACCCTACTTCCGGAGCTGCAGAACATGTTTCATCATATGGCAGACGCAGTGAATCGAGAACTTGATAGCCACGTACATGAAGCCATCGTTAGTAATGAATTGCCACCATTACCAGTACTACCAGATTTGAGGCATTTGCCAGACATAGAGCCTGACGAGAACTGGATTGAAGATTCAGTGATTGGAAATGTCGATGAGCGTATTGCTGCGTACACTGAATACGATAACTTAGAAGATGGACGAAGTTATTGGTTACATAGGATTTTCTCAACAAAAAAAGATTCGCTGCATCAGTTGAAGGAATGACATTTGCGAAAAAGTGTCTAATTCAAAGTGTTAACGTCTGGGCCAAAAAGATTTACAGCTGGTTGTTTGAAAAAAGAGTGTGAATGGAAGATACGTGCCTCTTACAGTCAGAGCAAAGAATGTTTTCAAGTTAAGAAGTACAAGTTTGAACACACCTGTAGTAACGAGGGACTTTAGCATGACCACGTGTTCTAACATGATTCTTGCCACCATTCGAACAAACATAACCATTACTCCTGCAGAAATTCAAGCTTTAGTGAAGACTCATTACTTCATATATATCAAGTATGACAAAGCTTGGTACGCCCGCAAGAAAGCATTGGAACAAGTATACGGAGTTGATGAGGCTTCTTATCGCAACTTAAGACGTTTTATGTCTAATATTTGCACCACCAATCCTGGCACCGTGGTCGAGATTCAGACACAGAGGATAAGTCACAACATTGAGCAGTTTCAAAGAGTTTTTTGGTCATTCGCAGCCTCAATTGAACGTTTTCAGTACTGTAGACCTGTGTTGAGCATTGATGAGACTCATTTGTTTGGCAAGTTTGATGGGACTCTTTTAATTGCTATGGGTACGGACGCGAACTCTGGTTTATTTCCTTTGGCATTTGCTGTTGTTGAAAAAGAATCGGGCAGCTCATAACAATGGTTCTTAAGTATTTTGGCCAGTAGAGTATGCACACGAGATAGATTGTGTATTATTAGTGACCGGTTTCCGGGTCTTACAAATATTGTGAAGAATCCCCCCCCAGAGCGAGGTCATGTTAACAGGTTCTGTCTGAGACATATGAGTGCAAATATGTCAAGAAATGCTCGATGCAGGAATGTCGAATTGCAACATAAATTTTGGCATGTCGGTGTCGCTCCTGATAGAAAAACATTTGAAGAGCATACGAAGGATATCGAGATTAATTACCCTCATGATTTCAAATGGATTAAAGAACAAGAAGATGTTTCGTATTGGGCATTAAGTCATGATTTTGGACGCCGTTTCGGTATAATGGCCACAAACTTGTCAGAAAGCTTCAACAAATGTGTTAAAGCGTGTATGTGGCTTACCACTTTGTCCTCTCATCATGATGACTTATCTGCGGCTGAATAAATATTTTGTCAGTAGAAGAGATGAATGGGAGAATATGATATTGGCATATCCTAAAAAGATCAACGATGAAATCACAAACCAACGGCAGATGGCTACACAGCTTTGTGTCACTAGACATAGTCATAACCTCTTTAGTGTCGAAAGCAACCATTCTCATAGCTTTCAGGTTACTTTGACGGAGTCAAGTCCAACATGCTTCTGCAGGTACATAGATGCACACCACATTCCTTGCTCACATGTGTTGGCCGTATGCAGCAACCGCCACACGAACATTCCTATGTGAGCATGCTTCCTACCTTCACTGCCAATAAGGAGGATCCGTATATTTTTACACGTGAATTCGAGGAAGTATGCTCCATGTTCAAGCTTCAACAACTTGATGAGGATTCAGTCCGGTTGAGGATGATTTCTTTCGCGTTGAAGGATAACGCGAAGAAATGGATGTACAGCCTCTCGGCGAGCTCTATTCGGTCTTGGGATGACTTTGTGACCGTATTTCTGAAGAGATTTTTCCCTCAAAGGAAAACTCAACAGATACGGCACCAGATACATCAAATGTATCAGACTGAGACCAACTCTTTTCATGCTTTCTTTGAGAGGTCCAAGGACCATCTCCAGCAGTGCCCTCATCATGGACTTGAGCTATGGTAGCTGTGCCAAATTGTTTATGAGGGCCGTAACTACAACACCCGCACATTGTTGGAGTCAATGTGTCAGGGTGATTTCCAAATGAAAACCCATCAATGAGGCATGAGACACTTGAGTTAACTGTTGAGCGTACCTTTGAGTGGGATACCATGAGAGAGCCACCAGCCGCCAGGTCTTCTGGTCGGACTAGATCATATCAAGTTGAGTCAACTATCACGTTTGAGGTGAAATTGGCTGCTCTCATGCGTAGGATTGGGAGTTTAGAGTTGGACAGAGCTCCTGTAGCTCAGATCGCTACTCCTGGGTGTAGTAGGTGTGGACTTACGGGCCATGATGACTTGGAATGCGCTTACGCTCCAAGGGATACTGAGCATGCAAATGCGATGTATCAACAGAGGCCCCGTAACGACCCGTACAGTCACTCCTACAACCCAGGATGGCGTAACCATCCTAACTTCTCTTGGAGGCCTAGTGGGGGTCACGGTCAGAGCTCGCACGCTCAACCTCAACCTCCACCTTATCAACCTTCACGCCCATCGACGACCTACCAACCCCCACATCAAAGGTCTCAGCACCATAATTACTCACCTGCTCAGGCCTCATCGTCGGTTATTCTAACCAAACTCCACTACCCCAGCGGGTTGACCCCAAGGACCCTTCTAGTGATCCGACCCTTCAAGCGTTCATGCAGAGCATGCAAAGTACAGTCAAAGCTTTGGAAATGCAAGTTATCCAACTGGCTCATCAGTTCCATGAACGCGAGAAGGGTCAGTTACAAAGTCAACCTGTGGTAAATCCCAGGGGTCAACCTGCTCATGCTAGGCAGAATGTGCACAATGTTGAAAGTGACATCTCCCAACATGTCAATGTTGTCCATACCTTGAGATCTGGAAGGGTTGTTGACAACAATGTGGAAATGCCTGAAGCCAACCCTGTTGGCGAGTCTTCCGAGGAGGGTCGTGAGTCTGTCAAGGAACCTAATTCTGAGACTCCTCGTGATTGTTATGTCCCCAAGGCACCATTCCCTCATAGGTTGACTAAATACGTGATGAGCATTGGGACAAAATTGTTGAGGTACTTAGGCAAGTAAAGGTGAACATCCCGTTGTTGGATGTTGTTCAACAAATGTCACCGTATGCCAAGTTCCTTAAGGACCTTTGTACCATTAAGAGAAGAACAAATGTTCCCAAAAAGGCATTTTTGGCCGCCAATGTGAGCTCAATATTGACACAACCCATGCAAGTCAAATTCAAGGACCCAGGTTGTCCAACTGTCTCTTGCATGATCGGTAATGTGACAATCCCTCAAGCTTTATTGGATTTGAGAGCATCTGTGAACCTCCTGCCCTACTCTATCTATGTCAATCTTGGAATAGGCGATCTTAAACCAACGAGGACAACCCTCCAGTTGGCTGACAGATCCGTCAAGATTCCACGAGGGAGTGTGGAGGATGTCCTTATCAAAGTGGGTGAGTTCGTATTTCCAGTTGATTTCATCATCTTGGATACTGAACCCGTGTCCAACCTATAAGGACAAATTCCTGTGATCATTGGGAGGCATTTTCTTGTGACATCTAATGCTTTGATCAATTGTCGCAATGGCTTGATAAGGTTGTCTTTTGGAAACCTCACGACGGATTTCAACATCTTTACTCTTGGTAAGCAACCCGGGCTCTTCGACAATGCTGTCGGAGCCAATTTCATCTAGGACACGGATGAACCTGAGTCATTAGGCATGTTCGACTCACATCGACATATTATTGAGGTGCCTAATGACCAAGTTGCGAGTGAAGAGGATCTTGAGGAATCCGCCTGTGAATCTCTAGATGAAGAGGCACATCTTGGTGCTTGCTCCTCTTACCCTGTGGCCCTTGAGCCACTTGAAATGAACTCTGAATCCGACAAGGACCCACATCCGGTCGAGCTTAAATTGCTCCCTGATAACCTGAAATACATATTTTTAGGGGATAATGAGACATTGTCACTCATTATTGCTTCTGATCTTGCACAAGATCAAAAGGTTGCCCCCAAAAAGTGCTCTTTGAAAACAAAGAGGCTATCATGTGGTCCTTGAAGGATATCAAGGGAATTAGCCCTGGTATTGTTCAGCATCGGATCCACATGGAAGAGGATTCTAGGCCCCGCCAGGACCCACAACGAAGATTGAATCTTGTACTGAAAGAAGCCGTCCAAAAGGAGGTTCTTAAGTGCTTGGATCATGGTATAATCTATCCTATCTCTGATAGTTCGTGGGTGAGTCATGTCCATGTGGTTCCCAAGAAGTCAGGCGTGACGGTTGTTGAGAATGAGCATAATGAGCTTATCCCGACACGCCTGCAAACTGGCTGGCGAGTTTGCGTTGATTATCGCAAGCTCAATACGGCAACGTGGAAAGATCATTTCCTGTTGCCATTCATTGATCATATGTTGGAAAGGTTGGCCGGACATGAGTATTATTGTTTTCTTGATGGATACTCCGGTTACAACCAAATTCCCATCGCCCCCGAGGATCAAGAGAAAGTCACATTTACTTGTCCCTTTGGCACGTTTACCTACCGTCACATGCCCTTTGGGTTATGTAATGCGCCGACAAAGTTTCAAAGGTGTATGATCAGCATCTTCTTCTTGAGATTTTCATGGACGACTTTTCCATATTTGACGCTTCCTTTGATGAGTGCCTTCGTCACTTGAGCCTTGTCCTCGAGCGATGCTGTGAGAAGAACATCGCTCTCAATTGGGAGAAATGTCACTTCATGGTGAAGCGATGGATTGTACTTTGACATGTGGTCTCAAGTAGGGGAATTGAGGTCGATCCCGTCAAAGTGGGTCTTATTGCTAATCTTCCACTGCCACGTAATGTGAAGGATATCCGCGCCTTTTTGGGGCATGCTGGATTCTATCGGCGGTTCATTCGGGATTTTAGCAAAATTACTCGACCTCTCACCGTCTTGTTGGCTAAGGATGCCATTTTGAGTTCACATCGGATTGCCACCATGCCTTTTTGACCTTGAAGAAAGAGTTGACTTCAGCTCCCATAATTAAGGCACCGGTGTGGACTGAACCCTTCGAGTTAATGTGTGATGCATCTGACTTCGTTGTGGGAGCAGTGCTTGGGCAACGATTGGACAAATTGCCGTATGTGATATACTATGCCAGTAGAACACTCAATGATGCCCAATTAAACTACACTGTGACCGAGAAGGAATTCTTAGCGATCATATTTGCTTTGAAGAAATTACGGTCGTACTTGATTGGCTCCCATGTGATTATCTATTCTGATCACACAACCATCAAGCACCTCATGGCGAAGAAAGATGCAAAATCCCGACTCTTGAGATGGATCTTGTTGTTACAAGAATTCGATCTCGAGATCCGGGACAAAAAAAGTGTGAAAATGTTATAGCAGACCACCTGTCTCGTCTAGAGACGACCAACCCACATGATCAAATTATTAATGACAAATTTCCTGAAGAGCAGTTGTTCATGATCGAAGATAACCCTTGGTTTGACGACATCGTGAACTACCTCGTGACCGAGCAACTTCCTGTGGGTTGGTCAAAATCTGACCAAACCAAATTTAGATCTTATGTCAGATTCTTTCACTGGGACGACCCCTACTTATTCAAATATTGCTCTGACCAAATTTTCAGGCGATGTGTCCCAAATATCGAGTTCCAAAGTGCTTCATTTCTGCCACTCTAAGGCATGTGGAGGACACTTTGGAGCAAAGAAAACTGCCGCCAAGGTGCTCCAATCTGGATTCTACTAGCCTTCTCTTTTCAAAGATGCTTACGACTTTTGTAAGCAATGTGATAGGTGCCAGCGCCTTGACATGATTAGTCGACGTGACATGATGCCTTTGCAAAATATCCTTGTTGTCGACATCTTTGATGTGTGGGGCATCAACTTTATGGGTCCCTTCCCGAACTCGTTCGGGAATGTTTACATTCTGGTGGTCGTTGACTATGTGTCTAAGTGGATTGAGGCTATACCCACAAAGACCAATGACAACAAGATGATCACCAAATTCTTAAGGGACATTTTTACGCGATTTGGTACTCCTCGTACCATAATCAGCGATAGGGGTACCCACTTCTGTAATCGCTCATTTGAAGCGCTTGTGAGGAAATATTCGATCACCCACAAGCTTTCGACCCATATCATCCGCAAACTAGTGGGCAGGTTGAAGTCTCTAATCGTCAATTAAAGATAATCCTTGAGAAGACGGATAATTCCTCGAGGAAGGATTGGTCAACTAAGTTGAATGACGCGTTGTGGGCCTTCCGCACTGGGTATAAGACCAATTTGGGTATGTCCCCATATCGGGTAGTGTACGACAAGGCTTTCCACCTACCCATCGAGCTTGAGCATCGTGCTTTCTAGGCGATCAAGAACCTGAATATGGATCTTGATCAAGCAGGGGTGCAACGTAAACTCGACATTGTGGAGTTGGAAGAGCTACGCAATGATGCGTATGAAAATGCCAAAATTCATAAGTCTCGAGCCAAGTTGTTTCATGATCACATGATTATGCGAAAGATGTTTACGGCCGGGCAGAAGGTGTTGCTCTACAATTCTCGGCTTCATCTGTTTGCGGGTAAGCTCCGCAGTCGCTGGTCTGACCCTTTTATTCATGTAGTATTCCTAATCTTATATGTCGATGACATATTGCTCATGGGCAATCATATTCCTTTGCTTGAGCAAACGAGAAGTTCATTGAAATCTGCATTTTCGATGAAAGACATGGGTGATGCTCAATACATCTTGGGAATCAAGATATATCGAGATAGATCCCGTATACTCATTGGCCTAAGTCAACGTACATACATTGACAAGTGTAGGATCGTGTGGGTTATGGGTCCACTAATCACTATTAATCTAATCCCTAACTAATCAAACAATAAACGCAGCGGAAACAATTTAAAGACTAGTAGGGAAATAACATGCAAACCACAAAGAGACTCGGCGTTTTTATAGAGGTTCGGCACCCCACCCGGGTCCTAGTCCTCTCTTGTAAGCTCCGCTCGACTCCGCGAGCTCCGCCTATGTCTTCACTAACCACTCCCCGTTCCGGGCCGGGAGAGAACGCCTTTTACACCCACCACAAGCAACGCGAACAACCCTCGCTTGCTTGAATTCTTCCTCTCACAATCCGAGAGGGACACTTCGGGCTTTCACCGAAGTCCTTGCTTCTTTGACAACTCTTGTAACTGAGTGAGATTCACTCTCTAATTGAGCACAACAATTGCTAGTATGATGATTGATGAAGGATGTGGAAATTAGGCTTTGGATGACTAATTTGGAGTTTGGAGGTTGTGGAAAATCTCACTATAGGTTTGACACTTTGGAGTTGTGAAATCTTGTGGAAAACTAAGTGTGAACCTCTATTTATAAGCTCCTAAAGATTTCTAGCCATTTGGACAAGAATTGATTGGGGTTTGTGCAAAGCACACAAAACAGAAAATCGGATTCAGAAATCTGTCCAGAAACGGTCGACCGAAAGGTGTATCGGTCGACCGAACCCTTGAGTAAGTTAATGGATCAGTTGACCGAACAAAGGTACTGGTCGACCTAACACTTAAGTTCTATAAGTCAACGGTCGACCAAACAGGTACCGGTCGACCGAACTACAGGGTTCGGTAGAGGGAAAACTCGATCGGTTGAACTAAACTTGTGTCGACTGATAGCAGGTAGATTTTCCCTAATGGAACGGTCGACCGAACAAGGTATTTTGTTCGACCGGTTCAAAAGTATTTGGGGGTGTATTAAGAGAAAAATGTGTATACGACCGTTGTATAATACGACAAATATAACGGTCGTATTTTTACCAGAAATAGCAAACTAAACGGTCGACCGAAGGTATACCAGTCGACCGAATATGTCTGGGTAAACGGTTAACCGAAGTTTGATCGGTTGAACTGATTGGTCTGGTATAACAAATATTGTGTATAACCGGTCGACCGAAAGGTGAACGGTCGACCGAACTCAGGCAGACTGGCGACCAATGTTTTAGGTGTTTGGGTGATCTAATGGAGTCCAAATGTTATGATATTTTGTGTGTGACTCCTACAAGGAACTTAGTGTGTGAATGCATGCATATTAGCTTAAGTTATGCTCAATTCACATAAGTTCCTAATACTCAAAGAAAGGTAAAATTACATGTCTTCAATCCTAGCTTGATTACATGTCTTGACTTGATTTTTCTTCTTTCTTGAGTCTTGATCACCTGTAGAGGTTAGCACAAAGCAATATATATGCAATGCAATATGTGTGCTACTCTACATGATCATAATTAAGATTAGGTTAATTAAATCATCAAAACATAGATTAAGGCCAAAAAGCCAACAATGTCTTGGAAAGGTTCAAGATGAACCACTCCAAAAAGGGCAGTGTGCTAATGAGTATGGGTGTGCAACTCAAGAAGTCTCAACATGCGCAATCACGTAAGGACTTAGACTACATGAAGGATGCCCCTTATGCTTCGGCAATTGGGTCGATCATGTACGCGATGACTTGCACAAGACCCGATGTCTCGTATGCTCTAAGCGTGACAAGTCGTCACCAATCCAACGCAGGTCCTGAGCATTGGACTACAGTCAAGAATATCCTGAAGTACCTTAACCGGACTAAGGATAAGATTCTTGTTTATGGAGGACAAAGTGAATTGATAGCCGAGGGTTACTCGGATGTGAGTTTCATGAGTGATCCAGACGATAGAAGGTCGCAATCAGGATATGTATTCCTTCTGAATGGTGGAGCTGTGAGTTGACGTAGTTGGAAGCAAAGCACTACAACCGACTCAACCACTGCTTCCGAAGTAATGGCTGTCGCTGATGCGAGCAAGGAAGGAGTGTGGATTAAGAAGTTCCTTGAAGAGCTTGGAGTAGTTCCCTCGAGCGAGGGACCAGTAGAGCTATTTTGCGATAATAGTGCAACTATCTCGCAAATCAAGGATCCCAAATCACACCACAAAGTGAAGTACATGGATCGTAAGTACTTCATGACACGTGACCTCATCGACGAAGGCAAAATAAATCTTTTATGGGTGGACACCAACAACAACACAGCTGATCCATTCACAAAACCCTTATCCCAAGTCAAGGGTGAAATGCATTTCGAGTCCATGGGATTGAGGAACCATGTAGATTGGTTTGATGATTGATATGTAATGGGGTTTACCCTAGTTATTATTGTTTTATACATTGAGTATGTATATGAAAGAAAACTTTAATAACAAGTGAGAGATTGAAGGAATGTTTTCTAAAAGTTTTACTTTTAAATGTAAATTATTATGAATTGAATGAGAAATCATTTTGTTCCTTGTTTATGTTATTCGTCTTTTAGAAGTGTTAAGGAAGATGCTCTTGATCCTTAACCGTAGAGCTCTAAAAGATATTGGTTTACATAAAACAAAAGATATTCACAATCATGGTAATTAACATGGGACATTAATTACCAAGTTAAGATTGTCGTGTTGGTCATAGATCATTGTAGTTCTACAAGTGAGTGACAACACGGGTACACAAAAGAGGAAAATACTACTTTTGTATACTAAATAGACCTAATAAGTAAAACATTATAGAATTGTGTTTTCTGTGTCATTAATGTTTTACTGTGTCTTTGGTCCTTTGATATGAGACTTATATCCGATCACTTAAGAATTGCTTAATTAGACTAATGTCTTGAGCTATCGATGAGTATAGTGTAAATGCATTAGTTGGTTAAGTATGACTTTCGTTGGAGAAGATAGTTAGTCAAAAGATTATCATTGCCCCTCTTAATTGAGTGATGATATTAGTGGGCCCCTTGATAAAGCAAAGTTATAATGTGCACAATGTGATTTGAGTTGTCACATATTTGTAACTAGCTTAAAGAGATCAAGAAATGAATACTAATACAAAGATGACACAATACTACTTTGTGTGTGTTCTTAATATCATGAGGCAAGGGACGCACACAAGTGGTGCACTCCATCACTAAATGGATCGGGTTTTGGTTCGAGTGGAATTAAGACATCTAACTAATTGGGAGCTATAATGTGTAGCTAGATACCGCTTATAGCTTGTGATATTAAGCTCTTAATATCACTGCCAACTTAGTTTAGATCCTCCCATAGGTCACACCACAAAACTGGGAAACAAGAAATGAGGATTTTCTGTTCATAAGATGTGTCGGGTTTCATGTAGAAAATAAGACACATGGGGTGAACAAGCAAAATCAAAATTATGTTGTGATTGATAACATAATTAGAATCTAAATTAAATTCATATGTGATGTAAATATTATAGGGTGTAATGATTTATCTTTACATAGGATAATATGTTACATAAGTTATGAACTTACTACTAATCCCGAAATGTCAAATTTTGTAGGGGTTAAACCAAAATTTGACTTGTCTGCAGTACTGTACAAAAACGGTCGACCGCTAAACGATAAACGGTCGACCGAATGTGGCATGGTCGACCAAAATGTTGCACGGTCGACCGGATGTGTCTCGATCGTAACAGAAATTTCTACTGTTCGTTTTCGGTCGACCGAACATTGCGATGAAATATTTATGTTACGAACGGTCGACCGATCTTATGAACGGTCGACCGAAACTTGTCTAAACGGTCGACCGAACCTCCAAATGGTCGACCGATCCAGACGGTTACTGCAGAATTAATTTAAGAATTAATTAGATCATGCATGGAATTACTCCATAATTGATTTAATTCGTGGCTAAGATTATTTGTTAGCAAATAATGGATGGTTAGATGGAAGTTTGCATGAAATCATGTGCAAGAGGTTGCACATGAATAGGTAATTTGGAGAGAACTTATAAATACAAGTTTATCTCATTACCTCATTAATTAATTTATTATCTTCTTATGCAAACTTCTCTCTCCATAATTCTCTTCGAATTTCACCTTAATTCTTGAGTTTAGTTTTAGTTTTCAGAGATCTTTATCTCAAGGGAACTAAACAGGGGTTAGTAATTGGATTCTAAACCCTATTGGAGATTGAGAGACTAGCTCTTCTCTCTCCAATCTTGTTTAGAGTTTGGTGAATTCTCAGAGGCATCCGACGCAGCGACAAGCATCCTCAACATCTCCGGATCTTCAAGAAGTTTTAGAGAACTTCTAGGTATGAATTTCGGAGTCCCATGTTTGTTTTAATAAAGTTTTAAAACTAGTTATTGAAACAAACCGATGGATGCATGAAACAAATCATAGAAAAATTATAATTGATCCTTATTGTGCCTAAAAATTCCGAAAATAAATATGTGCAATTAAACTAGAAATCCAAAATTCTCCACCAGAAGAAAAACACGTCTTCCTCTTTGGTTCCGCCACCACCGAAATCCAACCCCCAGATCTCACCAACAGACCGCTAATCAATGGTTTTCCACCGCCAATCGGCGGTCCGTTGTTGTTTATTTGTCTTCTGTCTTCGTCTGGTTGTTGGATTTGGTGTCTTCTGTTGGTTCTGTTGGTGGAGTGCTCGTTTGCTGCTAGTTTCGACGTGCGGTGACCTCCGACCCTCTCGCGCCGTGTTCGTCTTCACCGTCGTGTACCCCGTCGTTAAAGCTCGCCAAGGTAGGTGAAGGTATGACCAACCACCATTTAATTCAAGAACTTAATTTTGCCTCATTGATACGTGAATTCGGAGAACCCTTCTACGATAGAATCGTAGCCAATTGGTGGTACAATTTGTTGTACGAGGGTGACGAAACCATGTACGTAGAGCCTCTCGTACATGAGTTCTTTACTAAACTCGAATGTGATCAGACCGGTCCACTTGAGTTTAGTGTTACTCTCAGGGGGGTGAAGCACACCGTGACACCCTAATGTATATCCAATGCGGCTGGGATCCCCTTGGTCGATGATATCGCACCCACCCACGATATTAATTTTTACCGATCTATGCTTGGGCGCGGGAAACCTATATCATCACATGGGGGAGTACCTAATGCACACATTTACTCCAACGTGCACATCGTAGCCAGGTGGGTGTGTACAAATGTGTTGGGCCAAGAGAAGACCTCCACATTCTTCACACCTAGTTTGCAGATCGTGTATAGTCTTATGGATGGTTCACCTCACTGCATTTGTCGAATGTTGTTCGACATTTTGGTGAACGCTAAGCTGAAAGAAATACACTGTTTGCCTACCCTGGTTACCAAATTGTGTGGCATGTTGGACATCCCATGATTTGAGCGCATGCTAAGGCGTTAAGGCACCGACCTCGAGGTAGCGAAGATGACCTCATCATTTCGCCTTTGCCTTCCTGAGGCATGGGTGCCTGATTACATGGAGGAGGATGTTAGAGTCTGTTCCTCAAGCTCATCTGTGAGCTCAGGAACACTCTTTAACACTGACATTTCTGAGATGACGGTTGAGCAACAAAACGTCATTTTAGCCAAACAAAACCGGAAGATCTATAGGAAATTGTCGGCTTTTTAGCGAGGTGCCTCTTCGGGCACCTCTGGCCGCCGTCATTAGTCCAGTACACCCTATCCATGCGTTAGCACCATTTTTCCATACATTGAGGACAATGCATGGATTAGGTGTGGGGGGTGTGTTTTCACGTGTGTACATAGTTTGTGTGTCTTCTTGTTGTTATTTCGTTTGCTTTTGTGTGTATTGTTAGGATCATGTTAGTGTGCTGCATTTATTATCGATATATCTGCTTACCATAATCCTTGGGTGACTTGTCTTCTTTTGCTTGCCTAGTGCTTTAAAATTTTCACATTTCTTTCAAAATCTTCATGTGTTTGCGAAAGAAAATGTTTTGTGGGTTTTGCGTGTGTTTAACATGTGCAAAACCGTTGAGAGACAAAGTAAAAAGAAAGCTCCCAAAATTGTCTTGAACTTGATGCATTAGGATATCTAGTACAGTGGCTTTAGGACTTATCTAGTCGTTAGGATGCACCTCAGTTTTCCCTCGGGCGGCGAGTAATCATAGGGTTTCAGTACTCAAACAATTAAATAAGTCCATCACGAACCTAGTGAGTCAATAATTCGTGTCTGTTAATTTAAGAAAGTTTGTTGTAGTCAAGGACCCTTGAAATCTTGTTGTGAGACATTAAGTGATTGACATCATTTCATGCTCATATTTGCACCTTATATCCATTATCTTTCACCTAAACAATGCTATGTTACGAGTTTTATGTTTGAATTTCAGAAATAAATATGTTTCAAGAGATGAAGCATAAAAGGACCCAAAAGTTGGGAAAAAGGACTGAATTGTGAGATCTGGGGACTAAGATACAAGGGAGAAGGACCTGAACGTAAGACCGAAGGACCAAAGAGAAAAACAAAGTACTCCACACCATCATGGGGAGTATTTTGACAATTCTAGCCGGGTCGGAGCTCCAACAAGTAAAGTAGATGCATCAAAGAACACCAAAGACATCCAGAAAAGCCCAGAAGAAAACTTAGCGAGATCCGAACCATATAGACCACCAATTGGCGGTCTGTTTTGGCCCAAATCCGCTAAGATTTTGGTGGGTCGCGTATTAGTGTGTATTCAGTCCATTTCTGGTATTTGTTTAGTCCCACATCGGGGGATTGTCCCGGATTGCCTTTTTCTATGGCTATAAATAGAAGTCTTCACCTTCTATTGTAATCACTCCATATTTTGAGTGGTTATTCTTCCTACTAAAAGTTGAGGCCTTGAAGCACACACTAAAGTAGGAGGATGCTACTTGAAATGTGAGTCATTTGTTAATAAAAGTTTCTTTATTATGTTGTTTGTTTCATATTTCTTGTTTTACTTTGTTTAATTTCTTTTCATTAGTTTTAGTAGCTTAGTTAATATACTTTCCTTGCTTAGTTTAATAATTAGTGTAATGTTTAGTGAGTAGTTCCATCCCCTTTGGGGGGTGGAGTAGATGTTCATACATGCATTAGAGAATGAAATGAATGCTTTATTTTCAATGTGTTGATAAAACATGAATGTATGCTTGCTTGTTTAGGATAGAATTTATAACTTGATGAGTTTTTCCAAAATGATTAGACACCTCTCATGCTTGTTTAGGTTCTGAAATAAACAACTTGTATATCTAAATGTTAATCAACTAGGTTGGTGAATAGATTGATAGGTTTTGCCATAACATTTAGACACTTCCTATGCATGATAACACCACCTTTATTTGTGCTTAAAGAATGTGTTCAACACCCACCTCTTTGCATGTGTGCACTCACTCCACCCCTTAGGGGTTCTTCCACTTCTGAATTCCAACACTCTTCTTTTGTTCTTAGTTAAGTTTTAGTTAATCGTTTGTTGCTTTCTTTCGCATTTCGTATTTCGTAGTGTAGCGTAGAGTAGCATAAATAATTCTCTTCTCCATATTTTTGCCACTTGATTTCGTGCAAACGAGAGGCTGCTCACCTCCCTGAGGATGACCCGTATTTGCCACCGCTTCAACGCGGCCGGGCACTTGCGGTTTAAATTAAAACGTTCAACATTAAGTGTAGGGGTTTTGGTTCATGTGTAGATAAGAAATAAGTGAGTATGTATTCTCTCTTCTCGCACGACTCCTATAACTCGGGAAAGTAGGTCTGAGTGGACTTTGTGCCTGGTGCTTTCGAGTCACCTGACTTGGGATGCGCCGACCGAACTCCCGTTACACGGGTGGTTGGGATTGCCATATGTGGAGATTTGGGGAAATGTGTACGTGATAGTGTAAGTCCTCATGGGCAATGATGCATGAAACCTGACCCTGGGAAAATGAAACTCCAACTAAAGAAAAGAAAAAGGAACAAAAAGTAAGAAATGAAACAAAAAAAAGAAAAAAATGGTAATGCAAATAAGAACCTTAATGGACTTTACACTTTGTATCACTTAAGGATGTTAAGGTTGTCCATGTCCTTCACTTAATTCCTTAATTACTTGCACGAATGATTCATTAGGCTAGGTGTGTGGATTGAATACCTATATAGAGTCGGCCCGTAGGATTGCCGTGTCCAATGATCGATAAAAATGAGTCCATCGAGTCGAGTTTCTAGATTGAATAATGCATCTATGTTCGGATTTTGTGGGTATATCCGCTGAAAACCCTCAGGAGACAACACTCCTCCTCCTTGGATTTAACGGCTTGTTGCACGTGCTAAGTGCAACCGTGATTCCTACAAAAGTGAGTTAGGATTTCTTATTTTTCGCATGCTTCTCTTTCTTTGTTTTGCTCGGTACTAGCAAAACTTAGGTGTGGGGGTATTTGATTGACGTCATTTCATGCTTACATTTGTATCTTATATCCATTATCTTTCACCTAAACAATGCTACGTAATGAGCTTTATGTTTGAATTTCAGAAATAAATAGGTTTGAAGAGAAAGGGCATGAAAGGACCTAAAAGTAGGAAAAAAGACTGAGTTGAGAGACTCGAGGACTAAGATGCAAGATCGAAGGACCTTAATGCAAGATAAAAGGACCAATGAGAAAACAATAATACTCCACACCATCATGGGGAGTATTTTGGCAATTTTATTCGGGTCGGAGCTTCACCAAGCAAAGTAGATGCATCAAGGACCAACATATCCATCCAGAAAAGCCCAGAAGAAAACCGAGACGGATCCAAACCCTGTAGACCGCCAATTGGCAGTCTGGGACCGCTGATTGGCGGTCCGGGTTGCTCCTAATCCGCTAATATTTCTTTGGGTCGTGTATTAGAGTGTGTTTAGTCTATTTTTGGTATATGTTTAGTCTCATACCGGGGGATTTTCCCAGATTACCTTTTTCTATGGCTATAAATAGAACTCTCCCTCCTCTCTTGTACCCCATCTCTCTCTTGGTGGCCATCCTCTCTACTAGGAGTTAAAGCCTTGAAGCAAAAACCCTGGTGGAGAGAAGCTACTTGTAATTGAGTGAGTAATAATAGATGTTTTCCTTTGGTTATGTTGTTTCTTTCTTAGTTTAATTTCCTTTCTTTTGTCTTGCATGCTTCTTTAGTTTTATGTTCTTTTAGTTAAACTTGTTGTTTTAGTTTTCTTCTAATTAGTTTAAGCATGTTTTATCTCCTTAGTATAAATGTTAGTTTAAATATTTTTGAGTAGTTTCATCCCCTTTGGGGGTGGAGTAGATGTGTATACATGTTATGTAGATGGTATGAATGCTAGACATTGTTGTTTGTGAGAAATGTTAGTATGCTTGCTTGAATTAATAAGAATTTTTACTTAATTGTTTCTGCCATAATGTTAGGTACATTCCATGCTTGTTTATGTCCTTAATAACAAACTTGTCATGCTCGTATTAATCACCTAGGTTAGTGCTTTAAATGATAGGTCTTGTCATGAGGTACTTCTTATGCATTAACAAACACTAACTACACTTGAGCTTATTGTATGCATTCACCACACTTATTTCATGTGCACACACACTCCACCTCTTAGGGATTTTCCATTCCTGATTTCTATCTTCTGTTATTAGCTACTTTGTTTAGTTCATTTCGTGTTTTCATTTCCTCCTTTCTAGTTTACTAGTTTAGTTTAGTTTAGTATAGTTTAGTTTAATCAATCCTTTCTCCTTTCTTTCCCACTCGCCTTCGAACAAACTAAAGTCGACACACCTCCCTGTGGATCGACTCGTATTTGCCACCGCTTCAACGCGGTCGTGCGCTTGCGGTTATAATTAAAATGTTCAATCACTAACCAAGCCTTCAATCAGAGTCTCAGGACAAACTTGGTCTGTTCAAACAGGTGGCAACTCCAAAGTCAAAATTTAAAATTTGATATTTCAAATGGATTTTTGAATTGTTCCAAACATATAACTAGCAAAGGAAAAAAGAAGAAAAGGGTGGACCGAGCACCCTTTATGGCTTTGTGCATCTTGGGATACACTTTGCTACTATCGTAGTAACTCATCTTCTCTTATCCCTCGCTATTCCTTTGTATTTCTGCTTGCAATTTCCCATCTCTTATCCTCTTTCCTAAGGAGAGGGAAATCACTTTTTTTCTTCTATTGCATTACAATTACATGGATATTCTTTATCTATATCTGTTATTATAAGGATTTGAAAATCATTTTTCCGATACTAGGTTGATACGAATATTTATTTTAATGATGCATATATGGATATTGAATTTCAAAAATTAGCGGGTGTGGATATGAATATGTTTTTTTGGGTCGGTACAAGTACAAATGTCTGCTGGTTTTACAATATTTTTCGCAATACATGTAACATCCCCGAAACAACAAAAAATTTCAAACTTTTAAAAGATAATCAAATCAAGCGGGAACACTACCAACCATACATACATCAAAGGTGCACCGTATAATATAGAGTTTCAAAAGTATGATTACAGCAAAAGAGATACTAAACATATACATGTAATCATATCAACCTCAAAAGGGGAAAACTGGAGGATCTAATCCCTAATGCGCTCCTCCTCAGTCACCACCCCCTACTACCGCTCACTACCTCAAAAATAAACATAAAACTATGCCTGAGTTTCCATAAGGAAACCCTGTATGCCAAACTCCCCTAACATGGATGAAAAACAACTAACATACATGACATGAACAGTTAAAAATAGAAGAAAACATCGTCGTCAATACTGGGCTCCCGGGTCATCTCTCTCAACCACAGCAGACACGAAACACAATAGTGCTCTAGGGTCCTCTCACCCAACCCCCACAACACACGTGCACACAAGACACCTCTGCCAGAAACAACATCGGCAAACAAACCCCACCTCACAAGGACGGTTGCTCCCCAATCTAGAGCCACAACACGCTCTGTAGAACCACCACTCACCACCAATTGCTATCAGGTCGGTTCTGTTCCGTCGCCCCAAAAAGGTAGGGGACCCATTGCCCTCAAAGTCAATCACACACACCACAATCACAAAATAGAGCAACAACGGTCAACCAGACCAAGCACACCGGTCGACCGGTTCTCTCAAGAGACATGCATGGTTCAATCGTCACATAGTCGGTCGAATGGAAAGAACAAACAATCGGTCAAACCAACAGTTATGGGCGGTCAACCGTTTGGATGGTCAACTCTCATATTCAACTAACAAAACGACCAATCGGTCGTACAGATCATACAGGCGGTCGACCGTTTGGAAGATCTATACCACAGATATCATTAAAATAAACATCCCAATGGTCGAACGACAAAGGGGACTGATCGACCAAAAATAGGGATTTCCAACATTTTTCTCAAAATCCACAACTGGTCGAACAACTTTAAGTTAACTTAAGCAATTGGTCGAACAAATCATATAGGCGATCAACCGTTTAGAAGGTCTAGGCCCCAATTGACTTAGCTACATGTACAATCGGTCGAACAGATCTAAAGACGGTCGACTATTTAGGTGGTCTATGCCCCAACCGACTTACCTACAATGTATCCAATCGAACGATAAAGGGGACCAGTTCAACCGAAAAACAATAGAGCTTGCCCAAATCACACAAACAGTCGATTGCCAAAGGCATCTTCGACCGGTGAAGAGCAAAACTCCTACGATTACACTATGAGCGGTCGACAAAAACACACGTCGGTTGATCATTTACCTGCAGCAACCTTGCTGCATTATGATCATCGTCGCGACCTCCGTTCACCGACGAACGATCCGACCACCTCACACTCCTCAGGTGAGCACCAATAAGGAACTTGGCATACCTTAAAGGCTTGAAGAAGCCTCCGAAGAACCACATTAATCTCCTTCTCCTTTCGACACACCTCTGAGAAAAACTTCGCACCGAGATCACCCCAACACAAGCACCACCTCCGATCACGCCCTTCCCGATCCGCCTTCACCTTCGCACCAATTGAACTGAGAGGGAGAGAGTGAGACGTTTGAGAGAGAGTGATACGTGTGAGGGAGTGAAGTAAGAACAAATGAGTGATTTTTACCTTAAATACACCTCACCCTTCCTCAACCAACCAAAAGCCTCCACCTCACCATCACAAAACCCTTCCTAACCACCCATTAGTCACCTAAACACAATTAATCCATTAACGAAGTGTTAGGATCTTACAATACATGTTAGAAAAATGTGAATTGAACCTTACATTACATTTGAATAAAAAAATTACCGTGACACTTAGAATTTGTAGTGTCTTAATAAATATTATAGAAAAGTTCACATGCATTCTAGAACTATAATTTATAGTATGTACGTAAAAATTATAAATTCCTTTTGGTCAAATCTACAAAGTATGTGTATTGGTTTTCTTATTTACATCTATTTATAAAATATCCTTTTTATAGGAAATGTACAAAGAAGGCATGAAAGAGATCATAGCTACTCATGATATACCTTTACCAAAATACAAACCTCACTAAGAGTTGAGAATGGTAGTATCACTGCCAAAAACAAAAAATCAAGCAGTTCTCTAGGTTTACTCAAACTCACAAGATCGAAGATGTCATGATGGCTCAAAGAGACCAACTTCCTATCCTTAAAGCACTTGCTTCTGTATCCAATACAGTCGGTGCCAGCCAACACTTTCAGTGCAGTCAAGTCAAAACATTTCCTTTCGCCTCAGACCATCACTACACTTAAAGTTGACTCCTTTCCTGAAAATGCCCCTTTAAACCGAATGAATCATGATCACAAGTAACATCCCAAAGCAGTCACTTCAACTCCTTGCTTCATAACGTTGACGAAGGTTACACAAGGGAAACTAATGACAATTAAGTCTTAGACTCACATAGTGATGGAGCAGATATCCATCTTTCAACTTTCAAATGCTTGTTAAGCACACGTAGTATGAAATACATACTACGATGGAGCATTCCGTACACAACATAATATATGTCTATCCTAAAATACAGTATACATGTCTTAGTCTAGTCACACTCCATCTGTGCCTAACTCGAGCATCGTCATTGTCACCGCAACAATGTCATATGACTGCTACCTAGTGCCACATAAAGTTCTCTCACCTGGGTCTTATAGGCTACATGAATCGTAGGGCCACATGTCAATTCTCTCCACCATAAAGAATCTCATCTTGATTCCAAATCAATGCAACTACTTGGTTACGAACTGATCTTAATCCTTCACAGAAGGTCATTCATAATATGTCTCAACTATGCTCACTACACAAGCGCCACAGGCGAATGCTCGCGTAAGTGAGTCATTCTTTCATCCTATTGACATATCAAGTTTATGCAACAATAACAAGCAATTATAATGTACCCAACAATATATTGGAAATAAAACTCAATCGAAATATCAAGAATTCAAACATGTGAATAGTCAGTCTACATAAGCCTAAGGATTTCACATGACACATAAATGAATTCTTCGCTATTGCCTTGGTAAGTGGGTCAAATACCATTCAACCTGTAGACATGTTTAAACACAAATTCTCTTCTTGATATAATGTATTTGACAAAATAACATCTAACTTTAGGTGTTTGGTCACCCATGGTACTTGAAGTCTTTAAAATAACAAATGGCCACAATGATATCACAATAGACAACATCTGACTTAACAAATCTATATGTCAGCCCAGTGTGTTATAAGTATCTCCAAAACCAAACAACTTCCTGTGTCATAGCAAAGCATGCCACTTACTTGCTTACATGGTCAACAAGACAATATATAGCTTGGAAACACAACTTGTAGTTTCTCGTGTCTTTAAGATACCTCTTAATTTTCTTAATTGTTTCTAGTGCTCCCGGCTTGGGTTAGGGTTAAATTGATATCGACTCACCATGCACACAACATGACAATATCAAGCCTGGTACAACACAATGTACATTAGGCTTCCCACAATGTAAGAGTACGAAACTCTATCCATTTCGGCTTTCTCCTTAGGAGTCTTAGAACGTAATCAATGCTCAAATGCAAACCTTCCCCAATAGGAGTGGTGATTTCTTTGCAATTTTTTGTTTGGTATTGTTTCAAGATATGATTAATGGAGATTCCTTAAGACATTCCCATAAGTCTAACTTTACCCATTTGTAACGACCTTTACACCAAGGACGTAGTTTGCTTCATCCATGTCCTTCATATCAAATGAAGAGGACAACCACCCTTTTGTGGATTTCAACAAATCTTTCCTATTGCCAACCAAAGTCAGAATGTCAAATTTACCACTAGATATTTTTATGTAAACACATTGACCTTCCTTAAGCATAGGGGACCAATCTTCCTTGTAGTTTAATGGAAGAAAATATTTCACTGTCTAGACGCTTGCTTGAAGAATACATTGACTTTTAAGCGTGCACACATTGCCTCTATTACATTGGCTTAAAAACCTTGAGGTTGATCCAAATTGATCTCCTCGTCAAGTTCTCCAATGAGAAGAGTCATCTTTACATCTATTTGGTAATGTCTTAGCTAATCTATGTCACTATGGCTAGAAAAAGGTGGATTGAGGTAAACCTAACCACAAATGAGGAGGTTTCCTCAAAATCAACACCTTCCTTTTTGGTGTAGCCCTTAGCTACCAATCGAGCATTGAATCTATCAAGAGATCCATAAATCAAGTCACAAACATGGCTAACTATATATCATAGACTCCAGCTCTGCCTTTATGGTATCCATTTATTTGTGTTTGAACCTTGCAAAGACTCTCTTAGAATCATTATCTCTTCCTCATTGGTACGAGTCCTAGCAGTTGACTCCCTATCAATTTCCTTTAGAGCTATCACAGGAGGTTCTTCCAAGTCAATCCGTCGACGTAGAATAAGCTCTCGTACACTACAATGTAGATGGTGATATGATTGCTCACCCTTTATGGGAGCTACCTGATCATCAACACTCACACTAGGATCCACTGATGGAGCCTTATGTTGACTATCCAGATTTTGTGTCATGGAGTAGTAATTATTCTCACCAGCTTGTTTCACGTACAAGTCCATTGACTCTTTGTTAGCTCATGCTAAAGCTTGAAATTCATTTTCAAAAAATGTCGCATGCATCTCTAGACTCAAGTTCCATCATTCTCTCATTCTCATCTAACCCGATAAAAACATAATCTTTGGAGCAATATGAGTATCTTACACAAAGATACTTTTTCTCACAGCAGGTCTTAGTTTTCCATATCGGTGAGAAGCAAAGTCAATGTATATCACACATCCCCATGAAAGCATCTAATTTAAATATGGTCTCCTTCTAATCTACAACTCATGGAGTTGAAGGGGTCGATTGGTTAAAACTTTATTGATGATATAGGTTGCAGTCAACAAAGCATCTCCCTAATAGGATATCGACAACTTGCTTATGCCATCATGAATCTAACCATGTCTAGCAACATTATATTCCTTCTCAACAACACCATTTTGCAAGAATTGTTGGGTGTAGTAAGTTATCTAGATATCCCCTTTTCATCACACAACTCTTTGAACATATCAGAGAGATACTCTCAACCTTTATCCGTTCTTAGACCTTTATCTTACAATCCAATTGATTTTCAACCAAGTTCGTGATTTTCTTAAAACATTCTAGAGTCTCTGATTTGTGAGAAATAAGATAAATATGACTATACCCAGTAAACTCATCAATAATCAATGAAATAATTGTATCAATGTCTAGTGTGCACATTCATAGGTCCACAAATATTTGAATGTAAAAGTTCCAAAGGAGAAGTAACTCTCACAACTTTCCAAACAATTTTCTAGTAAGTTTTCTTGCTAGACAAGATTCACAGGTTAACAACTCAAATTTAGAGCATTCACTAATACCCCCTCCTTTGCCAATACGATCATCCAATCGACCCCAATTTGACCAAGTCTACCATGACATGTTACCAAATCAATATTCAAGGAATTTTGGCATATTAAAGCAATAATATTTTGATTACACAAATCACTAGTTCTGTCCAACACAACAAACTGTTAAAGAGAATGTCACAATCGTTATAAGTACCGTGATTAGTAGCATATCACACATTGCATTCATGCTATATATTCTTTATTTTACTCCAATTTTGTGCTACTCGAGTGTTTGTTTGATGTGTTTCAGGTTTTAGGTAATAAAAAAGAGAAATGAAGAGAAAAATACCTAAATGCAAAAAGAAAGAACCTTATTGAAGAATCTTGGACTTGTTTGTCATGCTCAAGGACCCATCTGCAATTCTGAAAGGACTCAGATGAAACCCAAAGGGATCTAAGCATAAGGAAGATATTTTTGGTGCAAAAATCCCTCATTATCATAATCTTGAGAAGTATTTAGGGGAATTAAGACCAAACAAGCTTGAACTAGCGGACCACGAGTGCACTCCACGTGCGAAATACATAACTTAAGCTTCTGGAAGAAATTGGGGCTGATCAGACCAATCAGATCCGCCATTGGAGAATCTAATTGGTCCAATTTGTCCACAATTTCTCCCGTGGCTTGAGCTTGGTTATTTGGGTGCACCAAACTAGAGAGAAAGTGATTACAACCGTCAGATTGCTTCGAGATTCATCTGCATCACTCTTTTTTTCTATAAATAGCAATGTTTCTCCTACATTTCTTCCTCTCTCCACCTCCACCATTAGAATAGCGTAGGTTTTATTCATTTGAGCTGCAAGAATAAGGAGGTGGTTGGACCTTGTAAACTAATGATTTCTTTAATCTAATGGTAGAATCTTTTTCCTCTTGTCTCTAGCTTTCTTCCTATCCTTTTGTTTTGTAATTTGTTGGTTAGTTTAGTGGTTAGTAATTCTTGCCATGTGTAGTCTTAATTTCTTGCCTTCCATGCTTGTAGTGATGAGTAAAGAGTAGATCCACCCCATTTGGGGTGGAGGTGATCTAAATTATGTGAAGTGTTAGTGATGACTTCCTCTTATCTTGTGTCATTTCATATGCTTAATGTATATTTATGCATGTCACTTGCTTAAACTTGTATTAGATTGGAAAATGGCCACACTAGGTACTTCTCTCATGTTAGATCTAGAGTTTATCTTGTTGCTTGTAAATGATCATCATGTTTTGGTAAATGACTTGTTATGTATGGATGCTTGATTAGTAGAGAATGCATGAATGTATTGAGTTGTATGGATGGTTAATTAATGTCCTAATGTCCACACTAGGTACTTTGTTCATTCCTGAGAACCCAAAGTGCATCTTAACTTCATGTCTAACTATATTAGTCATATATTCATGTAAATGTAGTTGATGTTAATTAGACTCCACATTGGTTTCTAGTTGATTTCACCTACTTTACACAGTTGTGTCTCATGTAATCAAGAACGACTCACACACACATACCTACACACCTCCACTCAATGGGGGTTTAGTTTATTGTTGATTAATTCTTCGTGTAGTGTAGTTAGTTTAACATAATTCTCTCATTCTCCTCTGCTTTCCTACTTGAGTATGGTAGTCACAACAACACTCACAACTCCTTGAGGTTCGACTTGTACGCGTATTTGTCATGTCTTCACCAACGTCATGCACTTGCGGTATTAAAACAATCAATCAAGTTTTTGGCATCATTGTCGGGGAGTTGGTCGTAGTCGTTGTCGTTTCCACCATTTCAGATGTTTTTTGTTATTTTTTCTTTTTAGTTTTGTTACTGGACAGTGGAAGAAGTGGACAGTGCACTACACACTAGTAGATGAGCATGTAGGAGAAGTTTGGGGTCTAGAATCCCCAAACCATGCATCAGTAGCGGATTTGCATCCACCAGTGGCGGATTGGGTGAGATTATTCATTTTCTATTTCTATGGTAGCTTCCTCATTCTATTCCTAGTTGAAATCTGCCACTGTCCACTTCATATATGCTCTGTTTTATGTCAAAAATTAATTGGGTGTGCATATCCCCCTCTTTAAGACAACTTGGACACTAAAACTCAAAGCAAAAGAGTAGATGAACGTCATCTAGGTCATGCACCATGCATAGACCTTGCACGCATTTTGTCTTTCATTTGCTTTACCTTCTTGTTGTTGATTGTTGACGTGAGGTATGACACCTTCTTCACGCATTCATGCATTAATTTGCATGCATTAGTTAGTAAGGTTGCATTGGAACAAGAGTGGGGTGAGTGTTTGATTGGAGGGCTTGATTGCTAGTTTATGGATCAAACTACCCTAAGGGGGTTGTCCCTGTGAAAGATAAGGTGGGGGATTTCATCACCCTTTCCTTCACCCTAAAAATCACACTAATCAAAAACCTTAATCTAAAATCAAGTAAACATTGACTCCTGGGATTCAGGGGCACTTAGGAGACAATTCCATTCTCAACATTATGACCTTAACGTCATCGTTTGCTTAGTTGCATTCTTGACTTTCTCATTCGGTTTTGTGACCATCGGCCAAGGGAGGTGAGGTGTTTGGGAGTGTGGGGAGTCACGGTTAAGTGTCATCTAGCTTAAGGACCTATAACCATCCTAAGCTTGTTTGAGTCGTGTTTGCTAGATTAAGCTTCTACCCTCACCCGTACCCATGCTCGCTCTTAAGTCTTCTCTTCTTACCCGAGTCTTCTTCTCCTCTACTTTTATTGTTTAGTCTCCTCCCTTTTACACATTCTCTTAGTGTTTTAGGGTTGAGTTGAGTGTTTTTTTGTGAGCTTAATCTTGTGGTGGTGGTGAGAGCAGTCTATTTGAGAGTGTTATTTTCAAGATGGATGGTTACATGGGTGATAATTCATTTCATTATTGGACCAAGACCACTTCTCCTGGTATACCCAACCCATGTATCTTGGGATGCCTCAGACAAACACCTAGCATGGTTGGGACAATCTTAATTGTGTAGCGAAGCAGTCTTTAGATTGGGGATAATATGAGAGAGACACTGACTGCTAGATCATCATCTAGTTGTGTCAGATGATATGTTGGTGAACAAACTGAGTCATTATATGAAACTTTGGCCTCTTTTGTACGTACGATAGAGGGTATGACTGGATCAGTGGTTCCAGAAGCCACGTCAGATGTCTAGAGTGGTTTAAGTGGTCAGGTGTTCGAAGAGTGTTCGCATGTTCCTCCTAAACTCGAATATGAAGATGGTTTTCCCCAAAGTACTCATTATGACTCATATGCATTCACGTATAACCCACGGAGGACATATTCATGGGGAAACCATATAAATACTCAGTATCATACATCATGTCCAACCCCTGTATCCTCCTCCACCCTAGGACAATTGGTGTTTTTCGTCGGGGGAAAACTACATTGACGAATGTTCTCACTACCACCGATGAAATAAGTTCGTCGGTTAATATTTTCCTAGTATTTGTCTGACCATTAACTTACGTCAATAGATACATACCGTCAATGTATGTTTTCATGAAAAAACCCACAGTAAAATGGATTTTTCGTGCAAAAACAATCTACGACTGTTTTGTTACCCTCCACCGACAGATAGTTTCGTCCATGATTATTTTTTAAGTGTCACCAACGGATTGCATCCATATGAGTTAATTTCAAAAAACGACCGTTACGAACCTTATACGTTTAGATTCACCAACGGATAACATCCTTTGAAAATATATTTCAAATAACAAATCCATGGTAAAATGTTTTTTTGTGAAAAAAAATTGTGACGGATTTGTTACCCTACACCGAAAAATACATCAATCGGTAATTTTTTTTAAGATTCACTGACGGAGAGCGCCCATCGAAGCTTATTTCGAAAAATGATCATTACAAACTTTATATCTTAACATTGAAGGATGGACACATAAAGATTCACTGACAGACGTTATTTGTCGGTCAGCCATTTATAAAGAGCCTGATTCGGGCTTCCTCTTCATTCTCCCAAACCATAATCCAATAATTTAAGGTACAAGATCTTGTCAAGGATATAGATTTTAATTTTCATATGGATATGAGGTCAATATCTGCATTTCAAATATGTATACAAATACGGAAACACCCATATTCATTTGTATTCATTTTGTTTGTGCCCCTAGATAAAATGCTAAGAGGAACCAGGTGAACTTAAATCTGGAATCAATTCCAATAAGGATGCATGTACTCTACAACAAGAACCAAACTAGGATAGATTTTGCTACTCAATTAACTTACGACACTTTAGTCTACGAAGACCCAAATTTAGAGATATACTCTTGAAGTGCTCTTCCACACGGTTAAATTCAACCATTCATTACCATATTATCCCTCCTCTACAGTGCTGGCTCCAAATGGAGTTAAAAAGGTTAAGCGGTCCCATGGATTTCGGAACCTTAATTACGTACGTAGTTTTTGTGGACTGTGGTATTTTGATTCCTTAGCATTCTATAGTTTTACAATGATCTCAAAACACATGTAATCTTAACTGAAAGTTGTATATGTTACTTCATTTTAATCAAAATAGTATTTTTGGAACTTTCTTACCTAAAGCTTGTTAACTATAGATTTTTTGACTCTAGCTACTGATTAGACATTAGCTTTCTTTTTCTCTACAATTCACTCATTCAGTGAACCACTTTCCATTGAATGTCCGAACTAGGGGTGCACACGGGTCGGGTTGAACCCGAAAACCGACCCGAACCCGACTGGTCGGGTCGGGTTGGAAAGGGTTTCGGGTTGGGTCGGGTTGGAAAATCTGAAAACCGAATTTTTCGGGTCGGGTTCGGGTTGAGTGGTCGGGTTGACCCAACCCAACCCGAACCCGAAAATGTTATTTTAATCTGGGCCGTCCAGATTTTTAACCCCACCCTAAACCAATCTCGTCCATCCCTCGCGCCTTAAAACCCAACCCCGTCTAGATTCCTAACCCTAGTCGCCCCCTCCCGACCTCTCTTCGTCCCCTCCCCTCGAGGCCTCGGCGCCTCCTCTCCGGCGTCCAGATTTGCACTTTATCTACCGTTGTCTAATTGAATGGATTATTGTCAACGGTTCATGGTGTGCTTAGTACCAAGGTTAAGATCATGTTGGGTTGGGATCCGAAAGGTATGTTTGGGCCAATGACTCCTGTGACAGATCTTGTAACAATCCATCCTCCCAATGAGGAAGATGAATACACGAGTAGCACATGTTCTACCGCCTACTGAAATTGAGGCTTTAGTTGCTTAACGTGCCAGTTTACTTTAAACATGTTTGATGTCATTAGAGTTTTTTGTTTCAAAATTTTGAACACTAGTAGTTGTTTTGGTGATTATGTATCCCGGATGCATCTTCTGAGTTTGAAACTTATTTATTCCCTCAAGTCCTTGACATTTTAGTATAGGGGTCTGCGCTCTTGATTTTGTTGTTCTGGTACAAGTTGCAATATTGTTTTGTGGTACGCATATTTCTTTAAGATCAATTAATTTGTCTTGTTTTGGTTTTTTGTTCCTGAGTTTATTTGGTTTGGGGTTGGTGATGTTAGTTGCATCTGTAGACGAATAAATCTCCTGAAAACCGAAGCTTTTCCAATAACTAATAGCATTGTATTATCGAAATATTAATTTTGGTTATGCGTCCACAAAAACAAGAAAGTAGACGATGCTCATTAATTGTCACCTACAAAGGTATAATGATAACCTACAATTAAGATCGTGTTTTCTGAACCCGGAAACAAGGAACTCCCATGTTCAAGTAATGTTTTGAATTGGTTAATTTATCGGACAGAAAATATTATTGCATTAAATTCGGGTCCAACCCGATCCAACCCAACCCAACCCGAAATTTTCGGGTTGGGTTGGGTTGGATTGAACCCGAATCGGTTCGGGTTCAGGTTCGGGTTGGGTTTTTCACAAACCTGAATTTTTCGGGTTGGGTCGGGTTCTAGTTCAAACCCGACCCAACCCGACCTATGTGCACCCCTAGTCCGAACATTAACTTCTACCAAATGGTCTAGGGGACATGTATTAGACTGATGCATGACACCATATTTTCACCCAGCCAGTAACTTCAAGAATTTACTGATACAGTAATTTGTGTACAAAAAAAACTGTAAGGGTAAAATGTAGGGAGGTATAAATGCAATATTGCAGCTCATGAACTCTCAACTATCTTTGAGACCTCTCTCTACCATCTAAGTGTCATTTGCTTATAAATGGACAACGTAAAATCTTATTTTCGAATTTGATTATAGACATAATCAATTCAATGTCCTTGACTAGATCTAAAATAACTTTGATATCATGAACTATAAGCCCGCTCATTTTTCTCGAAGTCCAACAAAATCGTGAGTTTGCTTCAACAGAACCTTTTAATAACATTTTATATATATATATATATATATATATATATAATAGTGTAAAACAACAATAATATTGACTCTTCGTTGTTTATCTTATAAAAAAAATAAAAATCACGGATCACGTGAGTGTATGTGGTGCACAAGGTATTGGACCTCAGCATTTAAAAGGGTAGCTGGTGATATCATAATGCAGTTCAGATTCCTGAGCACAACATTAAGTGGTTCAACAGATATGGTGCACTCAATGCAACCTTGAATTCCACCCACCAACAATAGAAGCATTTCCACACCATCTCCATCCACTCACTTCTATAAAAACAAAGGTGATATAAAACTTAGAAAGTGTGGGTCACCAAGGTATTGAAGATGGCAAAATCTATTGTGGTCCTTCTTGCTCTCTATGTTTTTGTTCTTATGGCTAGACTTGAAGGGAGGAATATCAAATCCAAGCACGAGACAACGTACCAACCTCAGAACGTGTATGGAGGCGTTGGGACCGCAGTTAATGGTCCGGCCGGGGGAATGGGGTCGGGTGTTGGAGTCATGCTTCCTGACCCTAGCAATGTCCAACCGGGGATGGGTCAGCCAGGGATGGGACAACCTGGGGCGGGTTTACCAGGTTTCAGTATGCCGGGGTTCGGGATGCCGGGTACTGGGCTGCCGGGATTCGGTATGCCTGGGACCGGATTCCCAGGAATGCCGGGTGGTATTAACGGCGTACCGGCATCTAGTAGCCTCCCCACTAGTGTTGACCGGCCATGAACATTATTGTGTTTAAGATTATGTGGCGTGGTTAGTTTGTGAAACAGTGTGTTTCAGGGGTTCTAGAGTTGTAGTAGATAGTTTGTTGTGTTTGTGTTTGTGTTTCGTCTTTATTGTTGCTTGTGGTATGATACAAGCATATCTTAGTCAGTTCGCAAGTTATTAGTTTTCTTTCTCTCACTTCTGAATTTGCTGCGAAACGAAATAAGGTAGTAGAACAACTAATAACCATGGTTAATAGCATAAGACTTAGAATTTTATAATCATTTATTAAGGTTTTATTTCGACAAACCAGCTACACTCACTGAAATGTTGGAATTAAACTGTCTCAAGTTATATCCTTATTAATTAATAAAGGCATAACATCATGCTTGACGGTTGACAATATGACACTTAATTCTTCTCAACGTCAAATAGATCGAGGATAGAATCCGACCAAATTCAATCTATTTGTTACATAATTAAATAAATCAACTTGTGCTTTCTTCAAAAGCATTAGTAGCATCAAATATAAGTAGAACATTCTTTAGTAGTAACTTTTAGAAAATAGATGCAGGTCTCCGTGATGCAAAGAATTACTTGATTTCTTCAAAACCCATATTTCCTTCAAACTTGGAACTTCATAAGTAGGGATGTGCAAATCCAATAAAGAATTCATGTAGGTGCTTCTGTACATGTATTCTTGTCTACATTCATACATGGATGTAAAAATGAAATCATAGACATGATGAATACATCTCAAGCATCAAATGCACAAAGGAAATGGAAAATGCATGAAACTAGCCTTTGAAGTTGTACTTACTAAGGTTGATACAATTGAATGCATATTTCAACATGAAATATTGAAATGCCCGTGTATATATAATCATAATTCTGCACCTTCCTCAACTTAGCATTCGTATGTCACTTGCACCCCTGAATTATAAAAGATGTCAATTACCGTCTGTACTTTTGTTTTGTCATGTTAATTTGTCCTCTGAACTTTAAGAATCCATTTGTTTTCAATACATTCACGAATTTTTTTTTTGGTTTTTGTTTTGTTTGTCAATTAAGCACCTTCAAACCTTAACGTTTTGTTAAAAAATGTATCTAATTGGATTAATTTAGATTCAGTTCAAATTTAGATTAGTGATTCCGACATCTGAAGATCATCTCAATAACTAAAAGACTCATTTTAATGCAATCGAAGCATAAATACAAAAAGAGGCAAAAGATCTAACGTTCTGTAATATAAAAAATGCCACAAAGACTGTCTACTAATATCAAATATTAATTTTCTAAATGCAAAAGTTTTTAGTTGATAAATTTATTGGGTTTTAGGTCTTAATCATGTTAATTTTGATGATTTAATCAACCTAAAATTAATTACAATCAAATATATATGGTCAAATATATTACATGCATTGCACTTATACTTGTATTGTGCATACTTCTAACTTAATAGGTGATCAAGACTCAAGGAGAAATGAACTCAAGTCAAGACATGTAATCAAACTTTTGTAAACTTGAGCATATTTGTTAGGATATCCATCCACATTCACTCTACATTTCATCTAAAAGTCATACACAAAATCTCACATTATTTGGACTTAAATAGATCATACTATTAAATCTTAGCAAAAAAAAACTCATCCAAACTCAACTTAAGCTAGTCTGTGTAAAACGGTCAACCAAAACATTACTTTTGTCCGACCGTTTTTAAACAACAATTTCTTGGTTGAATGGTCGACCGTCTTGACAATTTCGTCTAATCGTTCATTGGTTTTCAAATTTCCTTTTCGAGATATTTATTGTCGTTACTCTTCAACGACTATTTTGAAGGATGCTCATTTACCCAATACAAACTTCAAACTATAGATCGACCAGACTACACCAAGCAGTTGACTGAATCATACCCAAAACTAGATAATAACTTTTTTTGTTTTCGTTCGACCATTTTTTGACCCGTCAGTCGACCGATTATCCAATATCAAGTATTGATACTCCCAGTTTACATTGTGTTGGTCCAATCGTTTTGCATATTCGTCCAACCATTAACTTGCAACTTAAGTGAGTGGTCGAACAGATTGACCAAATGATCGACCGATTGGCACCCGACTGACATTTCCTTTTGTCGGTTGTTTCTTTATCTCTTTTGTCTTTAGCCTCAACGACTATATGGATCTTAGAGATTATAAATATGTGTTCAAACCATAGTTTAACACATCCCCTACACTCCTATTTTCTCCCATCCTTAAAGAGAAACCCTCTCCCACTCCAAATATTAAATCCTACACACTCAAGCCTAACATTCCCAACTGTGATCCCAAATCATATCCTACTTAAGTGTATTCAAGTCTAGACACTACTAGAAAAGAAGCTTCACCGACGGATAAAGTGTTGGCTTTTTGGCCTCAATCTATATTAATTTTGATGATAATAAAATTAATCTTAATCAATCAACCTAATCAATCAAAGTGAGCAAACACAATTACATGCATTGCAAACATACTTGTATACTTGTAATCATCTTTGTAGGTTGATCAAGACAATCAAGGAAATGAGCATTGGGACAAAGACATCAAGATTCAAGACTTGTAATCAAAGCTTTGGACCAAGACATGTAATTTTGTATTCATTGAGTCCATAAGGTTTTAGGTAAGTTTGAGCACTAGGATACTGTCTCGTCAAGATTCGGTAAATCGAACCCTTCACGGTCAACTGAAACCTTTCCAGTTTGATCCACCGAACACCTATCGGTAATCCGAATACTTCCCATCAGTAAACAATAGGTGTTATCTGAAATTACCCCGACGGAAGATCGAACAACCTTTGGTCGACCGAATAGCCCTGGACCGGTTTTGGCCTTTGCTCCAACGGTCGCATTTAAATCAAGCCCTTAAAGCCCAATTGATTTGTCCTAATTTGGACGACCGAATACCTATCAGTCAACCGAGTCCTTCTTGTCTTTAGGCGCCCAACGATTATTTACACGTTGCATTTGACCATTGTACCCAATGACTATTTGAGCCTTAACTATCAGCCCTAACTTCGGTCTACCAAAGTATACATGGTCAACTAAACTTGAGTTGACCAGAGCCCAATAAATCATATTGTCCACCTTGGAATGATAAACTGAATGGAATTCGGTTAACCAAACTTAATTAGGGCTAAATTGATAATAGCTACTGGAAGTTGGTGAACGGTGATCCGAACCTTATTCGGTCAACCGTAAGCTAAGTTCAGACCAATCAAAACCCTTGTGTCTCGGACTACTGTTACTTGAACGGTCGACCGAACATGGTCTAAAATATGCCCGAGCTTAAGTCACATCTTGCTTCTCATTTTTCAATTTCCCCACCAACTCCCAAACCGCTAGTAGAGCTCAAAGGCTTATATGTATGACCCCATTTGTTGGTTTTGAGACTCTTGAACACTCCCTGTCTATCTCATACTCAAAGCCAAATCCTCTTAATCTTCAAGCTCTCAATCCTCAACACTCAAGCCAAAACTTCACAACTTGCATTCTAATTTCATATCAATATCCAAGTGTGCTCCCTCTCGGGTTGTGAGAGGAGACACGAGCGAGGAGAGGTTGTTCGCGAGGCTCAGTGGTTGTAAACGGCGTTGATCTCGGCCAGAAACGGAGATCGATTAGTGGAACCGTAAGCGAGACTCCGGGATCGAGTGAGGCTTGCGAGGAGGACTAGGACTGGGTGCGGTGCCGAGCTCTCTAAACTCTGGTGTCGACAAATTTGTGGTTTGCAATTGTCTCTTCCCTTAGTCCTTCAATTAGTATTTTAATTCCACAATTATCTAGTGATTAGAGGGTCATAGATCCTAACAATTGGTATCAAATCATTAGGTTGCTAATTTCATTTACTTAATCGTAATTTATAATGGCATCTACTTCTAATCATTGTGAAGGATTATCTACAACTAAGCCACCTTTGTTTAATGGGTTAAACTATGACTATTGGAAGAAAAGAATGAGAATTTATTTGCAATCCAATGACTTAAAATTTTGTACATTCATCTTAAACCCATACACACCTCCAAATGATAATGAAATTGTTTCCTTAACTAAACCCAAAATTAAGGAAGCGGAGATGAATTCTCGCATCACGAACATCTTGTATTGTGGGTTAAATGAAGGGGAATACAATAGGGTAAGAGGTTGTGAAAGTGCTTATGAAATTTGGCATACATTAGAAATGCATCATGATGGTTCAAATAGAATGAAAGAAACTAGGATAAATTTGCTCATGCATAAATATGAACTCTTTTGTATGCAATCTGGTGAGAACATAAGTGAGATGCACACTCGCTTCAACGAGATCATTAACTCTCTCAAAGCACTTGGTAAGGATTTTAGCAACGGAGAAATGACTCGAAAGATTCTCCGGTCACTCACCGACGATTGGGAGGAGAAGACGACCGCTATCGAAGAAGTACAAGATCTCACCAAATTATCGGTCGAGGAGCAAATGGGTAGTCTCATGACATATGAGATACAAATGAAAGACCTCAAGGAGAAGGGAGCCAAGAAATCTTTGGGGTTACACACCGTCGCCAATTCGATCAAAGGAGATAGTGACATTGAAGAACAATTGGTGACAACAATTCAAGGATTTCCTCCAAGAAAAAAAAGAAAAAAGAAAAAAAGAGAAGAGAAGGAGAAGAGCAAGAGAAAAGAGAAAAGAGAAGAAGAAAGCTCTCAAAGCAACTTGGGACACTTCATCATCTTCATTAATTGAAGGCGAATTCACATCGATGTGCTTCATGGCAATAGAAGATGAAGATACTGATGTATCTTCTTGCTCTAGTCGCGATTCAAATGATTCAACCCATTCAAATACGTATAATGAACTTAAATGTTAATTCAATGGATTGCTTGAAAATTTTGAGAAAATTTGTCAAACAAACAAAGTATCTAGAAAGAAAATCATTGAGTTACAATCTCAAATTGAATATATCATGAATGAGAAAAATGATTTGCTTTCTAGTCATGATAAAATTGCATTAGAGAACTCTAAATTGATTGATGAAATTGCAACTCTAAATGCAAAACCTTCATGTAGTGACGATATTCTAGATCTAATTGCTAAGAATGTTCAATTACAAAAAGATCTTGAAAGATTCACAAATAGAAAGAAAATGTTTGATAGGCTTATTGGTAGTCAAAGACAATCGTTAGATAAGCATGGTTTAGGCTATTATGTAAACAACTACAAAAACCATGTTATTGAAAGGAATGTGTTCTAAAAGTTTTACTTTTAAATGTCAATTATTATGAATTGAATGAGAAATCATTTTGTTCCTTGTTTATGTTATTCGTCTTTTAGAAGTGTTAAGGAAGAGGCTCTTGGTCCTTAACCGTAGAGCTTTAAAAGATATTGGTTTACATAAAACAAAAGATATTCGCAATCATGGTAATTAACATGGGACATTGATTACCGAGTTAAGATTGTCGTGTTGGTCATAGATCATTGTAGCCCTACAAGTGAGTGACAACACGGGTACGCAAAAGAGGAAAATACTACTTTTGTATACCGAATTGACCTAATAAGTAAAATATTATAGGAATGTGTTTCTGTGTCATTAATATTTTACTGTGTCCTTGGTCCTTTGATATGAGACTTTTATCCGATCACTTAAGAATTGCTTGATTAGACTAGTGTCTTGAGCTATCGATGAGTGTAGTGCAAATGCATTAGTTGGTTAAGTATGACTTTTGTTGGAGAAGATAGTTAGTCAAAAGATAATCATTGCCCCTCTTAATTGAGTGATGATATTAGTGGGCCCCTTGATAAAGCAAAGTTATAATGTGCACAATGTGATTTGAGTTAAGTCACATATTTATAACTAGCTTAAAGGGATCAAGAAATGAATACTAATACAAAGATGACACAATACTACTTTGTGTGTATTCTTAATATCATGAGGCAAGGGACAGACACAAGTGGTGCACTCCATCACTAAATGGATCGGGTTTTGGTTCGAGTGGAATTAAGACATCTAACTAATTGGGAGCTATAATGTGTAGCTAGATACCGCTTATAGCTTGTGATATTAAGCTCTTAATATCACTGCCAACTTAGTCTAGATCCTCCTATAGGTCACACCGCAAAAACCGGGAAACAAGAAGCTTGATTTTTGGTTCATATGATGTGTCAGGTTTCTTATAGAAAATATGACACATATGGTGAACATGTAAAATCAATTATGTTGTGATATGTAACATAATTAGAATCATGATAAATTCATATGAGATGCATATATTATGGGATACAATAATTTATTGTTGCATAGAATAATATACTGCATAAGTTGTGAATTTGCTAAAACCCCCTAAAGTTCAAATTTTGTTGGAAATAAATCCAAAATTTGAAAAAGGCAAAATCGGGTAAAAGTTCGATAATCCGTTATGGTTCGGTCGACCGAAGGATCTGTGGATCGGTCAACCGAACGTGGAACGGATAGTCATAGTTGATTGACCGAACTTGACCAAAGTGCCTGGAATTCTGGATCGATATTCCGAACCAGAAACGGTCGACCGAACAATGTCCAGTTCCGATATTTTCGGTTAACCAAAAGGCACTCTCGGTTATAGACAAGAATTGATCCGATCGGTTAAGGAGAATTTTTCTCCTTAAGAATCGGTCGTCCGTCTAATGCACGGTAAACCAAACGTGACATATTCGGTTAACCGAGTGTGACTCGGTAAACCGAACCCCGATCGATTTTCTGCCTTTGATAATTAAGAGATTAATTTGATCGATGGTTTGATTAGCTCCAAACTTGGTCAATCGTTTTGTGGATGCATGTAATGCATTATGGAATTACTTTGTGAGAGAAAATGTCAAGAGAACATGGCTTAAGAATAGCCATGATTGAGAGTAAGATTGGAGCCTATAAATAGGTCCTTATCCTCCTTAATTATGTTAGATGTTTTCTAATTATTTTCTCTCCTAATTCACCACAAAAAGCCACGAAAATTCTCTTAGTTTTCTAAGTCTTTGGAAAGAGAAATCTCAGAGATTAAGGAAGGGGTTTGTAGCTAGATTCTAAGCTAGTTTGGAGATTGATTGGCTAGCTCCTTTCTCTCCAACCTTGTTTAGGGTTTTGATGAACACTCGGAGGCATCCGACGCAACGAGAAGCAACGATCGTCATCCTCAACGTCTCCGGATCATCAAGAAGCTTTAGAGAACTTCTAGGTATGAATTTCGGAGTCCCTTTTGTTTGTTTTAATAAAGTTTTTGAAACTAGCTATTGAAACAAACCGATGCATGCATGAAATAAATCATAGAAAATTGTAATTGATCCTTATTGTGCATAAAATTTCGAAAATATATATGTGCAATTAAACTAGAAATCCTACAGTGGTATCAGAGCTTAGGGTTCAATTTTCTAATGATTTGAGGCTGTAAACAAATTTAGTTTACCTTCTAGGATTTAAACAATTCGGATTACCGGTTTTTCGGTCTTCAAATGTTTTGTTGGAATAATTCTTTGTAATAATTCGTTTTGAATGTTTTAAGTGGTTTAAAACATGCCATGTAATTATTAGAATTAAGATTTAGACATTAGTCTAACATACAATAATTTCGTTTTATAAAGAAATGATTATTTTGTAAGAGAATCAACAAAACCGAAAAACAACGGTTCATCTTTCCATTGGAAATTGGATGGACAGCGGTTCAAAATTATTTTTGAACTATGGATGGATGAAAAACGTTTTTAATAGATTTCAAAATGTTTTTCAAAGAATTGTTTGGGATTCTAGATGATTGATAAACTAGGTTGTATAGTTTATAGCAATATTGCGTGCATGGATGCTCGAGTTGTCTTTGCAGGAATTGTGAGTTTATATGTTCCAAATCAGCAACTATGAATGTATATAATTATTATTATACAGTGGCTTATTTATATGTAAAAGTCAAATTCTCTCTTTCTAACTTTAGATAATTGCATTTGCATTTGAGAGGTTTTTCATAGGACTTGCACTAGTCGGTTTTTATCGAATGTGAGGAGCATGTTTATTTTCTATAAAATCTACATCTCCGGTGCAAGAGGAAGTCGCCGCTGTAGCGCATCGATCGAGGATCGAAGATCAGGGATCGAGGATCAAGGATCAAAGGGAACATATAAACTCACACGATGTGGATTGTGTGAATGGTTTAATTTCTGTTTTTAATTTCTGCTATGCTTGTGATGAATGTGAATGAATGTTAGGATGTGTATGAATGATAATATGCATGATAACCTAAAATTCTGAATCGCATGTTAATATACGAAATTGTCCAACAAAATTAAGAGTAATTTTCCTTCTTATTTCATCCACTAGCAGCCATTGATCGAGGGATACTATGCTCGCCCTTAGCGGGAGATAGCTCCCTCCATCTTTGGGAATAGTGGGAGATATAATGGTTGTCTATTGTTGTTCCACGATTAAATATATGAGGTGCGTTTCACCCTAGTGAACCCCAAGTATGTTTAGTTGTGAATACAATGGATAAACTATCTCATATCAAATGAAAATAAGTTTTCTTAACATTAGCTAGAGCTCTCGCTCAGTTTTGGGGAAAAGTTTTTCTTACGAGGATAGGTCATATTCCCTCATAATTAAAACGACAAGAATCACAAGAGTTTGAAGATGCTAATATTACTAAAATTCAAAAAAAGTTGTGATTAGAAAGAGTTTTTCTTACCTTGATATTGTGATATATTCGATAGCCCTTAGCTAGTCTATATTGCAATTGATAGGATCTTGGATTACTGCATTTACGGGCAAAATTTTATTTGCAGTATTTACATTTATATTTGATATATATGTATGTATTTTAAAAACATAAAATTGACATTACAATCTTGTATAATTTATTTTGTAGAAATGTCTAATATCCAACCAATTGTGCGATCTATGATCGAAAATAATCCTTTGCAAAATGATGACTCAAACTTCATGAAATGGCAACTCAATCTTAATATCGTGTTGAGGTTTGAAAAACTGTCTCATATTTTGGATGGTGAAATCCCAAAATTGAATGAGAAGGCAACCGGTAATGAGAAAGAGGCGATAGCCAAGTGGGAAGACCAAGAGAACCAAGTTCACGGTCTAATGTTGGCATCCTTGGGTGACTCGCTTCAATCGAAATACTTGGATTCAAAACCCAAGAAGACCATGGAAGCTTTAACAAAGATGTTCATGGATAGTGCCCGAAAGGAGCGCTATAAGACCACCATCGCACTCACAAGGTGCCACATGGCGGAGGGAAAATCAGTATCCATGCATTTTCTCACGATGCAAGGATACCTTGAGAAATTGTCGAAGCTCTCTTCTCCAATGCCCGAGGACATTGCCGAAGATCTGATTCTTGGCTCTCTAGCCCCGTCCTTTAAGGACTTTGTGATGTACTATCATGTGCGTGAAAAAGGGGTGAGTCTTGAGGAGCTTCACAACGCTCTCAAAACGGCAGAAGTTAACATGGGCAAGGGTCGGGACAATCAGGTCCTAGCCGTCCATGAGAGGAGCAAAAGGATCAACCAAGGTAAAGGCAAACTTACCAAAGATACGTTAATCAAAAGGAAGGGAGTAGAAGGTGCTCATAGGAGTGCCTCAAGGAGGAAATCTTTCAAATCTCCAACTCCCAACACAGGGTGCTTTCACTGGGGTGAAGAGGGACACATCCGACCTAATTGCCCCAAGTATAAGGAAGACCTTGAAAATGGGATGATTGAACGTAGGCGCCCGAGAAACTTCGTAGGTATGTTTGTTATTGAGATAAATTTAATGACCTCTATCCTTGATTTGGTAATGGTTACCAGATCTAGTGCTCACATAATTTTGATGTGCAACTATTGAAGGATAGGAAGGAACTCGTGGAGAACGAGATGATATTGAAGATCGGAAATAGTACAAACATAGCTGCGATTGTACAAGGTTCTATGGAACTTCAATAGTCTAGTGATTTAAATTTATGCTTTGAAGAATGTTTATTATGTGCCTTCGATTAGCAAGAAATATTCTGTATCATGTTTTGGATATGGATAACTTAATATATATTTCTAATTCTTGCTTGTCTATATCGAAGAATGGAATTCTCTATGCAAATACATTCGTTTGGAATGACTTCTATTTGCTTGAAATGAATAATAAACAAACTCAAACAAACAATAACAAAAAGAAACTAAGATAACTCACGTGAATGATTCACTCTTGTAACACTATCGGATTGGTCATGTAAATGACCAAGAGACCTTTTCAAGAATAAAGGAACGAAAATGAATGACTAATTGGATATGATACGTTCAAATATATGTGGTCCGATAAGTACAAGTGCAAGAGACGGTTTAAGGTACTTCATTTTGTTCACGGACAACTGTAGTCATTATGGCTGTATTTGTCTAATGGGAAACAAAAGTGAATTCTTTGACAAGATCAAAGAATTCGAGGATGAAGTAGTGAACCGACTCAACAAGAATATCGAGTCTCTATGAAAGGTTCGTAGGGGTGAGTGCTTAGGATACCTAATTTGACTCATTCCTAAAGTAGGAATAGGAATTTGCTCGACATGGTTTGATCAATGATAAGTCAATCTAAATTGCCTATTTACTTTTGGAATTATACACTACAAGAAATGACGAACTCACTAAATAATGTTCCATCCAAATCCGTGGAGAAAATAGCTTGTGAGCAATGGAGTTGAAAGACACCTAAGCTCAACTTTCTCAAGATTTGGGGTTGTGAGGTCTACGTCAAGGAATTGATGTCGACCAAGCTTCAACCAAAAGCGGATAAGTGCTTCTTTATAGGTTATCCTCATGTGATAAGAGGATACGACTTTTGGTGTATCACCTCCAATCGAAAGATTGTAGAGAGAGATATGGTTTTTCTAGAATTTCTGGAAAAGAGAGAAAAGTAGTGGGAGTAGAGTTAAGCTTGGGAAACTCAAGATACTCTACAAGATCATGATGTGAATGTAGCATTCAAAATCATGAAGGCCCAGCCGAAATTCATTTGGTTAGTGGGAGCATGAGCGAGAGATCCTTACAAGAAATTGTGAGAGAATCTCAATCATCTCCACCCAGTGTACGTTCGAGAGTCGAACGTGAACATATTCCTCAAGAAATTGTGGAAGAAGTTCGAGAGACACGAGAAGAACCAAAAGAATAGAGAAGGTCGACGAGGGAAAGAAAGAAACCCAATAAATATGCGGGACTTCATGAGATCGTGGTACTTGATACCAAAGATCCCTTGACCTTACAAGAAGCAATGGAAAGGGAAGACTCCAAACTATGACTTAAGGCCATGGAATCCGAAATAGAATCCATGTATGACAATCAAGTATGGAACTTGATTTGTCTTCCTCAAGAGAAAATGTCATGAGCTTTTAGGAGGAAGATAGACATGGATAGTAACTTGACAACCTACAAAGCAAGGCTTGTAGCAAAAATTATACTCAAATTCAAGAAATTGACTTTGATGAAATTTTTGAGAGGTTGCCATGTTAAAATCTATTCGGATTATGCTCACTATTGCCACATTTCACAAGTGTTAAATATAGAAGATGGATATTAAAATGGCGTTCCTTAATGAGAACTTGGAGGAGGATATGTACATGGTACAACCTCAAGGTTTTGATGATCCAAAGAATAGCGAGAAGATATGCAAGTTTCAAAGATCCATTTATGGATTGAAGCAAGCATCGAGGAGTTGGAACAAACTCTTTGACGAAGAGGTGAAGAAGATTCACTTCATTCAACGTAAAGGAGAACCTTGTTGATACAAGGAGATTAGTGGGAGCCATGTATTACTTCTGATCTTATATGTCGATGACATATTGCTCATGAGCAATCATATACCTTTGCATTAGCAAACGAGAAATTTCATTGAAATCGGCATGTTCAATGAAAAGATATGGATGAGGCTCAATACATCTTGAGAATCAAGATACATTGAGATACATCCCGTAGACTCATTGGCTTCAGTCAACGTGCATACATTGACAAGGTCTTGGAAAGGTTCAGGGTGAACAATTCCAATATGGACAATGTGCCAATAAGTATGTATAGGTGTGCAACTCAAGAAGTCTCAACGTGCTCAATCACGCAAAGACTTGAAGTACATAAAGGTATCCCTTATGCTTTGGCAAAAGGAAGGACCATGTACACAATGACTTGCACAAGACTCGATATCTCATATGCTCTAAGCGTGACAGGTAGTCACTAATCCGACGCAAGTCCTAAGCATAGGATTGCGGTCAAGAATATTCTGAAGTACCTTAACCGGACTAAGGATAAGGTTCTTGTTTATGGAAGACAAAGGAGAAAATAGTCGAGGGCTATTTTAATGCAATTCTCATAGGGATTCTTGACAATAGGATGTTGGAATGATGATGCGTCATCATTATCGAAGGTGGAGGTATGAGCTAGTGTAGATAGGAGTAATATCACTACGACTAACTCAACCACCAACAAATGACAAAATAAATAAATGGGTGGACACAACAGTAACACTACTGATCCATTCAACAAACCCTCATACCAAGCTAAGAGACGAAATATATTTCGAGTCCATGGATCCAAGGATCCATGTGGATTGGCTTGATAGATGATTTGAGAAGGTTACCCTAGTTATTAATGTTTATACATTGAGAATGTATGTGAAAGAAAACTTTGATAACAAGTGGGAGATTGAAAGGAATGTGTTCTAAAAGTTTTACTTTTAAATGTCAATTATTATGAATTGAATGAGAAATCATTTTGTTCCTTGTTTATGTTATTCGTCTTTTAGAAGTGTTAAGGAAGAGGCTCTTGGTCCTTAACCGTAGAGCTTTAAAAGATATTGGTTTACGTAAAACAAAAGATATTCGCAATCATGGTAATTAACATGGGACATTGATTACCGAGTTAAGATTGTCGTGTTGGTCATAGATCATTGTAGCTCTACAAGTGAGTGACAACACGGGTACGCAAAAGAGGAAAATACTACTTTTGTATACCGAATTGACCTAATAAGTAAAATATTATAGGAATGTGTTTCTGTGTCATTAATATTTTACTGTGTCCTTGGTCCTTTGATATGAGACTTTTATCCGATCACTTAAGAATTGCTTGATTAGACTAGTGTCTTGAGCTATCGATGAGTGTAGTGCAAATGCATTAGTTGGTTAAGTATGACTTTTGTTGGAGAAGATAGTTAGTCAAAAGATAATCATTGCCCCTCTTAATTGAGTGATGATATTAGTGGGCCCCTTGATAAAGCAAAGTTATAATGTGCACAATGTGATTTGAGTTAAGTCACATATTTATAACTAGCTTAAAGGGATCAAGAAATGAATACTAATACAAAGATGACACAATACTACTTTGTGTGTATTCTTAATATCATGAGGCAAGGGACAAACACAAGTGGTGCACTCCATCACTAAATGGATCGGGTTTTGGTTCGAGTGGAATTAAGACATCTAACTAATTGGGAGCTATAATGTGTAGCTAGATACCGCTTATAGCTTGTGATATTAAGCTCTTAATATCACTGCCAACTTAGTCTAGATCCTCCTATAGGTCACACCGCAAAAACCGGGAAACAAGAAGCTTGATTTTTGGTTCATATGATGTGTCGGGTTTCTTATAGAAAATATGACACATATGGTGAACAAGTAAAATCAATTATGTTGTGATATGTAACATAATTAGAATCATGATAAATTCATATGAGATGCATATATTATGAGATACAATAATTTATTGTTGCATAGGATAATATACTGCATAAGTTGTGAATTTGCTAAAACCCCCTAAAGTTCAAATTTTGTTGGAAATAAATCCAAAATTTGAAAAAGGCAAAATCGGGTAAAAGTTCGATAATCCGTTATGGTTCGGTCGACCGAAGGATCTGTGGATCGGTCAACCGAACGTGGAACGGATAGTCATAGTTGATTGACCGAACTTGACCAAAGTGCCTGGAATTCTGGATCGATATTCCGAACCAGAAACGGTCGACCGAACAATGTCCAGTTCCGATATTTTCGGTTAACCAAAAGGCACTCTCGGTTATAGACAAGAATTGATCCGATCGGTTAAGGAGAATTTTTCTCCTTAAGAATCGGTCGTCCGTCTAATGCACGGTAAACCAAACGTGACATATTCGGTTAACCGAGTGTGACTCGGTAAACCAAACCCCGATCGATTTTCTGCCTTTGATAATTAAGAGATTAATTTGATCGATGGTTGGATTAGCTCCAAACTTGGTCAAACATTTTGTGGATGCATGTAATGCATTATCGAATTATTTTGTGAGAGAAAATGTCAAGAGAACATGACTTAAGAATAGCCATGATTGAGAGTAAGATTGGAGCCTATAAATAGGTCCTTATTCTCCTTAATTATGTTAGATGTTTTCTAATTATTTTCTCTCCTAATTCAGCACAAAACGCCACAAAAATTCTCTTAGTTTTCTAAGTCTTTGGAAGGAGAAATCTCAGAGATTAATGAAGGGGTTTGTAGCTAGATTCTAAGCTAGTTTGGAGATTGATTGGCTAGCTCCTTTCTCTCCAACCTTGTTTAGGATTTTGGTGAACACTCGGAGGCATCCGGCGCAACGAGAAGCGATGATCGTCATCCTCAACGTCTTCGGATCATCAAGAAGTTTTAGAGAACTTCTAGGTATGAATTTCGGAGTCCCTTTTGTTTGTTTTAATAAAGTTTTTGAAACTAGCTATTGAAACAACTGATGCATGCATGAAATAAATCATAGAAAATTGTAATTGATCCTTACTGTGCATAACAATTTCGAAATTATATATGTGCAATTAAACTAGAAATCCTACAGTTATTCATACTACATTTAATGGAAAGTATTTCTTTGTGAATACAAGTTCCTCAAATATTTGGGCACCTAAGACCAAAATGGTTTGGGTACCAAAAATTAATGTCAAAGGACCCAAGGTTGTTTGGGTACCAAAATCTTCACTTGTAGGAACTTAAAAGGAGGAGAATCGATAACAATGGGCTCAAGAAAGAAGATATTGATTCCAAGCTTCAAAGAATACATTTGGATCGAAAGTCGTCGTCGCTATCGATAGGAGATTGGAACCAAGACCAGATCGATGATCAAAAGTCGGGTGACATTTTCAATCCTCTTAAACTTTAACATTTGGTTCTAATCTAGGATTGTAACATGCTTAAACGATAACATACATCATTTCTTTTAGGCCTTAGTGATAGGGGGAGCATATAATGTTATATCATCTAATTAAAGGGGAGAATTATGCAATACTAAACTTTTGCATTATGTACTTTTATTGTTTGCTTTTTGATTGATGTCAAAGGGGGAGAATGATAAGGATTGAGCTTCAATTTACTCATACTATGCATATTGTTAGGGGGAGTATCTTATACATGCATAATTTAGATATATGAAGGGGGAGCAATCATATGAAAAATCAAAAATTTAAATTGAAACTCAAGTATTAAGATATATATTTGTCATCATCAAAAAGGGGGAGATTGTTGGCTTTTTGGCCTTAATCTATATTATTTGATGATTAATCAAACTAATCTTAATCAATCAACCTAAGCAATCAAAGTGAGCAAACACGATTACATGCATTGCATACATACTTGTACACATGTAATCATTTTAGTAGGTTGATCAAGACAATCAAGGAAAGGAACATTGGGACAAAGACATCAAGACTCAAGACTTGTAATCAAAGCTTTGGACCAAAACATGTAATTTTGTATTCATTGAGTCCATAAGGTTTTAGGTAAGTTTGAGCACTAGGATACTGTCCCGTCAAGATTCGGTAAATCGAACCCTTCACGGTCAACCGAAACCTTTCCAGTTCAATCCACCGAACACCTATCGGTAATCCGAATACTTCCCATCAGTAAACATTAGGTGTTATCTGGAATTACCTCGACGGAAGACCGAACCACCTTCAGTCGACCGAATAGCCCTGGATCGGTTTTTGCCTTTGCTCCAACAGTCACATTTAAATCAAGCCCTTAGAGCCCAATTGACTTGTCCTAATTCGGACGACCAAATACCTATCGGTCAACCGAGTCATTCTTGGCTTTAGGCGCCCAACAGCTATTTACACGTGGCATTTGACTATTGTATGCAACTACTATTTGAGCCTTAACTATCAGCCCAAACTTCGGTCTACTGAAGTATACATGTCAACCGAACTTGAGTAGATCAGAGCCCAATCAATCCTACTGTCCACCTTGGAATGGTAAACCGAATGGAATTCGGTTAACCGAACTTAATAGAGCTAAATTGATAACAGCTAATGGATGTTGGTGAACGGTCATCCGAACCCTATTTGGTCAACCGTAAGCTTAGTTCAGACCAATCAAACCCTTGTGTCTCGGACTACTGTTACTTGAATGGTCGACCGAACCTGGTCAAAACAATTATGAGCTTAAGTCACATCTTGCTTCTCATTGGTCAATTTCCCCACAAACTCCCAAATGGCTAGTAGAGCTCGAAGGCTTATAAATAGGACCCCATTTGTTGGTTTTGAGACTCTTGAACACTCCCTATCTATCCCATACTCAAAGACAAATCCTCTTCATATTCAAACTCTCAATCCTCAACACTCAAGCCAAAACTTCACCACTTGCATATCTAATTTCATATCAATATCCAAGTGTGCTCAAGTATAGAGTGTTAGTTAGATTGTGATTCTATCTCCATATTCAAGAATCGCCAAAGAGTTATAAAGCTTCGAGGAAGCTCACTCTCGGGTTGTGATAGGAGACACGAGCGAGGCGAGGTTGTTCGCGAGGCTAGGTGGTTGTAAACGACGTTGATCTCGGCTCGGAATGGAGATTGGTTACTGGAACCGTAAGCGAGGCTCGGGGGATCGAGCGAGGCTTGCGAGGAGGTCTAGGACCGGGTGCGGTGCCGAACCTCTCTAAACTTCGGTGACTACAAATTTTTTGTTTGCAATTGTCTCTTCCCTTAATCCTTCAATTAGTATTTTAATTCTGCAATTATCGAGTGATTAGAGGGCCATAGATCCTAACATAAAGATTTGTTTGTGCCCTATCCATCAGTGAAGTTAATCGTACACTAACAAATAGTGTTTTTCGTCGGGGAAAACTACATCGACGGATGTTCTCACTACCACCGATGGAATAAGTTTGTCGGTTAATATTTTTGTAGTATTCGTCGGACCATTAACTTACGTCAACAAATACATACCGTCAATGTATGTTTTCATGAGAGAAAAATCCACGGTAAAATGAATTTTTTGTGCAAAAACAATCCACGACTGTTTTGTTACCCTCCATAAATTGATAGTTTTGTCGATGATTGTTTTTTTAAGTCACCAACGGATCTCATCCGTAGGAATTAATTTAAAAAATGACCATTACGAACCTCATACGTTTAGATTCACCGATGGATAGCATCCTTCAAAAATATACGATCGGTGTACATTTTAGATAAAAAAAATCCATGGTAAAATGTTTTTTGTGTAAAATTAATATGTGACGGATTTGTTACCCTACACCGACAGATACATCAATCAGTGACTTCTTTTAAGATTCGTGGACGGAGAGCATCTATCGGAGCTTATTTAGAAAAATGATCATTACAAACCTTATATCTTTACATTCAAGGAAGGACACATAAAGATTTACCGACAGACGTTATTTGTCGGTCAATCATTTTATAAAAAGCTTGATTCGGGCTTCCTCTTCATTCTCCCAAACCCTAATCCTTGCTCTCCCACCACCACATCGCTATCGTGCCCTTCCACACCGTCATGGTCTCCTCCTCCTTCGTCTTCACCGCCACCGTTGTCCCCTCTCCTAAGGTAACTGACCTCTCCTTCTCCATCACCTTCCACTACCTCCACCACACCATGCTCTCCTCACCTTTTTCTCCACAACCACATCCCTAAAACCCCTCCCCGACTACCAGCACGCAACCAACCATCCCCAACCACCCTCCCTAGCATTCCTACTCGACCCCCTTCCCTGACCCCCTCCCCAAGCACCCTCCTTGAGCCCCCTCCTCAACTCCTTCTCCGACCACAAACCCACCTTGACCACCTTTACTGACTTTCTTTGTGTTTTTGCATTCTATCTTTAGGAACAATTTGGGACCTTTGTTTGGTTTAAAATAGGATGGGAGTAGAGTAGTTTGAATTTATATGAATTATATATAGTCTTAATTTATAACTTTTTCTACCGTGCGAGATATTAATATAACATCCATTTGCACACCACAATCATTGGCAAGACGAGATGACGATCATGGACCATGGGGTGGAGCAGGCACGGGAGGTCCAACAACCTAGAGTTTGTGTTTTTTTTGTCTCTTATCATTATTAAGCTTTGTTCGACTACTTAATGAATTCAAAAGTTAATTTCAATAAAATTTGAAAATTTGTGTATGAAGTTGTTTGGGATGAATGCATATATGAGTTCTTGCGTTTAGATGTTTGCGGATGGATGTATGAATATTTTGTGAATGATTAATGATAAAAATATATGGATATATGATCAAAGATTCTTTTATCAGGGAAATTAGAACCTGGAAAGAGCCAATAGACTTTTTACTGGTTCTGGACTGGACTTACCACTACTAAAAAAATAGGTTTTACCAATGGATAATTATCTGTCGGTAATGCATCCGCCAATGTGGGTACATTTCCACCGACAGATAAAATTAATTGTCGGTTCTAATATACTCTGACAGATATGCTTATAACCACCGACAGAACACGTCTGTCAGACAATAATTTCGTAGCTTTTGTCTATACACTAACAATTATCTATTGTTGGTATTCATTTCCAAAAAATTAGATGACGGGAAAATAACCTTTTGGCACAAAGCGAATCACTGACATGTTGTTTACCCTCCAGCGATGGATATCTACCATCAATGTTCGTTATTGAAAAATTAGATGACGGGCTAATAACTTTTTTGGCACTAAACGAATCAATGATGGGTCATTTAAAGATTCATCGATGGATACCAGCTGTCGGTATTTTCCATAGAACTTCAGTCGACCAACAAAAGTTCGGTTCGACGAATAGTTTTGTTTTGAGTTGATGTCATGATTTTAATTAGTCAAAGATTGTATCTCTTTATTATGATGAACACCTTAAGTATATTTGTATATATAACAAAAGATTGTTAATTATGAATGCATATATGAATTATTATGTTTATTTGTTTGTGAATGAATGAATATGTTGTGGATGAATGTTGAAAAACATGAATGAATGTGTTGTGGAAATCAGGATCCGAAAAGAGTCAATAAGCTTTTCTTGGATCTAGATAGGACTTATACCGAGGGTACGTATCCGTGGGTGTAAGTCGACATTCGTCGGTGATACTGGGGAAAAATATTAGTCGGTGTATCCTACATCGACGGTTTTGTTCGTTGGTGTAGAGCACCGATGGATATATCCGTTGGTGTAGGCAAAAAAAATGCTGGAAATTTCGTACCACAATTAACACCGGCGATGTTATTCTATTGGTACATTCATCAGAGTAACTAAACACTGACGGTAGGATATCTGTCGGTGTGCCAAATCACCGACAGATAAGTACATTTACCGATGGATTGATACCGCTCATGAAACTTTATTTTGTTGTAGTGTACACCGACGATACTTATCCGTCAGTGAATGTTACCCACACACTTCACCAACGGACAAGTTCCATGGTGGAAGTCGCCATCCGTCGATGCTATTGGGGAGGAAGAATTAGTCGGAGTAACCTACACTAATCAGTATAGATCACCGATGGATAGCCGTCAAGGATAGACAATCGATGATCTTCGCTTTGACGAAACAAGGTGAAAAAATTGGCAAAAACTTTGCCTCAAAATTAACACCGATGATACTTATCCATCAGTGTATCTGAACATCGATAGAAGATGATCCGACCGAGGGGATATGTTCCGTCGGTGAAACCCTTTTCTGCTATAGTGAGAGTGTAGATCAGTGATTCTTACTCCTACTTTGTTGAATCATAAGATTTGTACAACCTTTGGGAGGAAGCTCCCCTCTCGGATTGTGTGCGGGGCTGGCGGTGATCGAGCAAAACTTGTAAGAGAGGATTATGACATAATTGGGGTGCCGAACCTCTATAAAAATCTACGGTTTTTTGGTACACAGACTGTCCATTTGTTGTTTGTTTATTTTTGCTGCACATACTTAGTTTTAGTGATTCGTGTCCATCAAGATCCAACAAAATTTTCGTAAAAGGTTCCCATAGATTTCATTCATTTTGAATTCAAAAAAATAATAATTCTAGAATATCACAAGCCGTCATCTTCATGCGTATTTAAAAATGCCACAAAATGACTAGCAGTTAAGATCAAAAATTATTATTCTAATTGAAAGTTTATTTAGTTGATAAATTATTCGTAAAAAAATCCCATAAATTTCATTCATTTTGAATTCAAAAAAATTAATTCTAAAACATCATAAGGTTCCATCTTCACGTGTATTTGGGTGCCATAAACTCTACCATTTGGACCCCTGTATTCCCATGATGTATTTGTCACATGCAAGCAAGCTGCTCTCTCCTGACATGTAAGAAGAAATTAATTAGCTGACCGCAACTATATATCCCAAGTATTATTTTTTTCAAAATCAAATTTACGCTAACTATTTCTAAATATGCGACTCTTTATTTCTCTACTTCGATATATAGTCTTATAATCTATCAACACAAAACCATTATATTTAGAAAGCATTAACTTCCTCACCAACACAAAATGTTCTAAAGTAGAAACCCTCGAACCTCCAACCATACTCACAACCACATTGTTTGCTTGAGTAGAAAACTCTAGCTGTAAAAATTAATTACAAAGTTTCACGACCGACATGTTAGGAGCGAATCCAATGCCATGCTAGATTCAAACAACATGACGAAAAAGCATACCATTCTCAGGTGCACCACCCAACATGGCCACCATACCATTTGTTATCGTATGACGAATGCAGCCTGCAAAATGTAGTTCTACGTTGGTTGAGATCAAAGATGTCAATTTGAATTTCGAGTACTTATCTGGCTGGAGAGTGGCAGTAAAAGTTTGAATAATCCAGCTTAGTTACAAGTTAAACAAGAGAAATCACGAATTCAATTCTAACGTACGTAGTAGAAATAATCAAATTAGCTTAGTTATTAGGTGCTCATTATGCTAAATAATTATACGAACATTAAGTCTATATATTCATCATACTAGTTATGTCAGTATATTTTCTTAAAATTAACAACTTCAAAATAAAAGTTCACAGTTTATACTATGCTTTAAAAATATCATCATATGCAAAATATCTGGATTATTCATTCTTCATGGTAAATGAGAAGACTTTTTACTATTCATCGATGACTTTCCGGGACATTGAGTCTATTCATGGGCTCATTTTGAATTTAAATAGTTTAGTCCAAAAGTCTATGTTCATTAAGCTCAATGTGCCGAGTTCGAGCTAGTAAGTTCGGAATGGTATGATTCACGAAAACCTTTAGTTAAGATTTAATCTGGGCAGCAGTACTGCAGTTTATACACAACTGGTTTAGAAAGGCAACCAACCATCGATCATTTCTTCATAATAGTCTTTCCAACTACCGTCCATTTACACCGACCTTAACATGACAGTGGACCGTCACGTATCTCATATGCCACCTATCTAGCTCTATATAAGCGGTGCATGCATTAAGTAACATACACTTCTATTCCCAAACATATATCCTCCAAGATGGTGAAGTCCAACAAAATGGCGTTTCTAGTGTTGCTCTTCCTAGTTGTCTCATTTGATGTTGGTGTTGCGGCAAGAAGTGTTCCTAATGAGCCCAAGGTCTACAAACCCCAAACCATTCCTGGTTTCTTTGGTTACCCCTCCTTTGGGGGCAACTCCGGTGGGGTTGTTCCGGTGAATCCCTTCATGCATATCAACCCTTTTGGCGGTGGTGTTCCCGTTACGCCATTGGAGATTGGTGATGGAGATCATTTTCCTTGATGGAGTAGTATAAGTGATGGTGCTTGTTGTTGTTGGAGTTTCAAGAAGTTTGTGCATGCATGTGTTGGAGCTCGTGGTTCGCAAGAGGTCCGGTGTTGAGTGGTTTTATTTATGTGATGTTGTGGTTCAGGGGTTTATGTATGTTGTTTGTGGCACTGGAAGAATACTAGTTGTGCTGTGTGATGTTGCAAGGCCTTTGGATTTTGCTATGATTTAAATAAAGTGATATGTGTTATAACCGTGCTTGTATCGTCTATAAAGTATTCCCACTCGTTTGTCTTGGATAGTGGTTTGCACTACCACAATTTAGTTGATGCAACTTTTCTCTTTCACATTAACATATCTTGCACTTTCAAAAGTTGGTCAACTCCTTCACATTAGCATCATGTATTTTTTTCTATATCATTTGATCCTTTGCGTGGATGTAAATCCTTCCTGATCTTCATCAATTTCAAGTACTTACTAGAATTTAGAGTGTTCAATTTTAAGCAAAACACCCGTATATTCTTGGGTTCAATTTTAAGCCACCACAGTGCTTAACCGACTTTCACACTCATTTTTTTCAATATGCATTGGACCAGGTTGTGCCACACTAGAATATATTTCCACTAAAGTAAATCAAAGAATATGCTACGTTTCTTTAACTGTGACCATCTCCTATGTAAGCACGACGTTGACCTTTGCCAAAGACAACTTCAGAATCTTTCACCTGACCATCTTTTTTCGATTCTCGCCGTGCCATCTCATCGACAATGCCACATCTTTTTGTTAAAAACAACATTTGAACTCTATCCTTAATTGGAAATGATGTAAGACCTTTGCTGAAATTTTCTTCTTGGATGTAATAAAAATTCCGTCTTCATCTTTTTCTACTACCTTCCATCGTGAAGTTCCACATACTGGACAAGATGTGGTTTCACTCATATCTTTCCAATACAAGATACATAATTGGGACAAACATGTATCCTATTGTAACCAAAACATAAGTTGTTCATCATTTTCTTTGTTTCATAATAATTTGTAAGCACATGTGCACCATATGGAAGTACATTCGTAAAGAAGTCCAATAGTTTATCGAATGACTATTGGTCCACTTGCTTACGCACTTCAAGTGGAATAGCCTTGTTATGAAAGACAATTTTGTGAGCTCCTATTTACAACCATGATATAATTCTTCTTCTGCATATTCTAAATATTAGTAAAACTTTGTGTTTGGTCACCCACAGAAAATGAATATTTTGTGTTTTCATCACGCAACTCATTTGCATTCATTCGATTGTGTAACAAATCATGGACCATGACATGCATGTCATCAAATTCCTCAACATTCTCTCCCTCAATTTGTGAAGTGGTTTCAAAGTTCCAAAATTCTCACAATGGAAAATCAAACATGTATATGTAGTTACGAGTGAAACCATGACAAATAATATCTTCATAGACATCTTCCCGTGTCTTCCATTTGAATTTGTTACATTTAGAACAAGAGCAGACTATATGTGAACTTTGAATAGATACAAACGCAAAATTCAAAAGACCATTAAGTCGATTTGTAAATGTACAACTACTTCTTTCACCATCCATCCAACTTCTATTACGCTCCATCAAAATAATGTACACCAATAAATTCTTCACACTTGTTTTACATGCAAAATCAAGAATTCTTATCAGCCTTATGTAATTCATTTCAAAGTAATGTATAACAATAACATGTTAAGTAAAATAAACAGCAAACAATAACAACTACAATAAAAACCTCGAAAACGAAATACTTAAGATAATACATAACATTTAAAAATGTTTTAGAAAATCATCTTTATGTGTTAGGTGGCAACAGAAACTTAATGATATTACATACAGATGTGTGGCCACGAAGAAGACGTAAAATAAGACATATTCAACCAGTAAACACCATCGATCCTTGTACTAGTTTTTTATTACTAGAAATAATCAAAATCATAAATTATTCAACCGACAATTAAGAATAAAAAATCATCCATTGTTTTGCACTTCAAACCACCCATCAACCGACATGATATGAAACGACATGATGTGAAACATGGATAAATAATTATGGCAAGTGATTAACTCCTAAACGTATTGGATTAATTTAGGATTAATAAGATATTTGCCCAAAGCACTGACACATGGCGCGTCCCATTTGCACTGACACACTGACTACACATTTAAGGGTTTAGGGTGGAGCCATCTATATAAGGAGGGGAGCCTCCCATTGGATGGAACAACAAGTGTGCAAACCCTAGCCTCCACCCACCCTAGCCGCCACCTTCTCTCTCTCCCATTTCGTCCCTCCACCTCCACCAATCTCATTCCTTGGACTCTTGGGTTGTGGACTCGCGCTCCTTCTCCAAGAGAGTAGGAGACCGACCGGTGAAAAGGATTCCGTAAGGTGACCTCCGATCTTCCTTCCGCTGCCACAGGTTCTCCCCAAGAAAGGTACTCCTGAACCTGTAGAATCGTTGTTTGCTAACATTGGTACCAGAGCCATCTCGGTTACCTTCGAATCCTCACCATGCTTGACGAATTTTTGTTTCATGATAATCTGATTTGAGATAAAAATTCGGTGGTTATGTTTTTTGGAGAAAAGAAAGATAACAGAAAAATCAGCATTGCTTATTTACATGATGCGCATGTTATATATGTTGATTGTTCATGTTTTTTCTTTCAAATTCGTTTTTGATATTCTGGAAATGAAAACTCAGAGGGTTTTTTATCTTTAAATGAAATAATATGATCGTTCATTTAGAGATATAAGTGGTGCATGTTTGCTGAGTTCTTTCTAACATGAGATTAGGGTTTAGACTAGACTCTACTTGTTGCGCATGTTTTGGTTCATTAGAGCATGCATCTAGGGTTAGATTTTGCTCCTCCATTCTTGCGCATGTATGCATGGTTTAAGATGGATTTTTCCTGATTTTATTTCGAGCCAATATGATATGTTGCTCTCCTATCATTGCACATACATAGATGTGACCAGAACTCTGTTTTTTCTGTGTTGTTACCTCTATTCTTTGCGCATGTATTAGATAAAATTAGAAGTTATTTTCCATGTTGATTCTTCTAAATCATGCACATGTATACATGAAATCAGATGTCTATTTTTCCTGATTTTTCCGAATTAGGGTTAGATATTATTTATTCTAATATTTGAGCATGTATACATGAAATCTGTGTTAACCCTATCATGACGATCTTCTGTTTTTGCACATGTTTTATATGATAATCAGTAGTTTAATTCTCTGATATTTTTTCATGCTTGAATTAGATGATAATGTTTTTATGTCATTTGTATATCATCATGCATGTCGGATTGCATGGATGAATCAACTGTTGTTATCTCTGATTCGTGTACATGCATGACTAGATCTCATGTTTGCTGGAACTTCGTGTATATGCTTGTTTATTTAGCATTTTTCAATATGAGCATGCATCTAGAGTAGATGTTTATTACCATATGCATATGCATGATAATTGTGTTGCCTTATTGCTCCAAAGAATTTCGGATATGGCTGTTTTTGGAGCATTAACATGCATGTGATTGATTGGTTTCCTTACTGAAAAATGCGCATATATGCTTGTTGTTCTCTTGAAAATTTCAATTTTTTTCTTTCCAATACAAGTAGCATAATTATTGTTGATTGCATGCTTATATTGATTAAGGAAAGATTGGCAAATTCTGAAATTGTTTAGAGCATATTATGGGCTGGAGTTTTGTTGTCTTAAAAGTATTTTTTGAATGCTTTCCTTTGATGCACATATATGTGTTGATCTCATTTAAGGAATTTCGGATTTTTTGGAATGATAACATGCATTTCTTTTGAAATATTTCCTTTATGATTAAATCCACATACATGTGTTGATCTCATTGAGGATTTTTTCTGGATTTTTCTTTCCTAATGCGAGTAGGATAATTTTTACGCTCATGATTATGTTGATTGGGGAAAGAAAAGAAAATTTCTGTTTTGAGATACTATTATGGAGATTGATTGGTATTTCCATATACGTTTTTCTTATTCTCCATATATGCGTTGTTTCCTTATATATTACTTCCTTCTTATTTGGAAGTGATGTACACTTTATTCATGCGTGTGATTGTGCTAACGTATGGAAAGATTGCGCTTGTATGGTATGAATGGTGTGAATGGATGTTGATTTATTTTTGCTGCCTTATTGAGAGTTGAGCGTAATTTCATTCATTCATTTCCATTTGCAATAGATATCGCAATGGGCTGTAATATTTATGGACTGTAATAATTATGGACTGTGGATTGTTTATTGCCCTAGGGAGATGAGGGGCTCCTTTATTTTTATTATTGCGATATTATTGCTATAAGGCTTATGCAGGTTCCCATCTACAGTGCTAAATCCCTATGGGGGATCCTTAGCTCGATATGGAAGTAATGTAACAATTAATTTTTGTGTGATCTTGATTGGAATGTTCTGAAAGGAATGTTTTTTTGGAACTTGCATGCCTAGTGGGAGTTGCAAGGTAGAAGTGTTTTGTGTAAACCACCTCGCAACCGGAGGATAATTATTTATTTGCTGCTGATTTGCCATGATTTATACGTTTTTTAGGGTTATTAAATCATGATGGAGCGCAATATATGAATTGGTAAAATAACTTTTTTAACTATTAAATGAGGATTTGATCGAACACTTTATGTTTTCCTTTGGTCTGAATGATATAGTTATTAAGTTAGTTTATTTTTTATGACTATTGTGGCTCGTTGTATTTTATGCTAGAACTCATGTATCGCTATGTGGTTTTTTGTCCTAGAATTTTATGGTTGCTTCCAAAAGCATTGTCGCTGATCTGACTCGAGGAGATAAACTCAATGAAAGAAATTACGATCTGTGGCATCGTAAAATTGAGTATCTCTTAGAGGATCAGGACATGTTAGAAAATATAACCCAAACTATGTCTCCCCCCGAGGAGGGGAACACTACGCAACATCGTAGAAATATGGATGTCTATAATGCATGGAAAAAGAGAGACCGTATTGCTCGCATTACAATTCTAAGTTCGATGCGAGATGATCTGTTACTGTGGTTCGAAAAATTGCAAACTGCAAAGGCCTTGTGGGAAGCTGTGAAGTTTCAGTACGGAGTGACCTTCGTCACAAGAGCCCGCCAGCTTGGGCTCATGTTTGATGGGTATAAAATGCGCCAAGGTCACACGATGAGGCAACATATTACCACAATGTCAAACATGATAAGCGAGCTGAGCGTTGCCGGTCGTGCTAAGACCGATGAGGAGCAAGTGTCTGCTCTCATCAGATCATTGCCTTCGAAGAGTTGGGAGCATATGAAGGTCCATCTGACTCATGCAGATGACATCAGGACATTTGACCAGGCCGCAAAACACCTAGAGCTGGAGGAGGACCGCATGCTTGCGGAAGCCCCTCTAACTGAAGTGTTTGCTGCTGAAGCTGGCGCTCCTCGGAGGAGTGCAGGTTTTAAGCGCAAAAGAGATAGAGCTCAGGGTTTTAAAGGCAAGAAGGGTGCAAATAAAAACAAAACAGAAAACAAAGCTGGAAAGAAACGACCTCGAGGATCCAGAGGTGGGAAAGATAAGTCTAATGTGACTTGTTTTAACTGCCGAAAGATTGGACATTTTGCTCGTGAGTGCACTGAGCAAAAGGTAATTACTGTGTGTAATCCCTTGAATTGTAACGTGACTAGTTCTGTGATGCTCACTGATCACTCTCCTGTTTGGATTAGGGATTCAGGTGCCACAGGCCACGTAACAAAGGATCGTTCTGCCTTCATGGAATATCGCCGTGTTCCAAGTGGGAGGCGAATAAACATGGCGAACAACACTAGCATTGAAGTTCTTGGAGTTGGCACATGCAAAGTGGCTTTGCGAAGTGGCCGGATCCTATTACTTCACGACGTGTTGTATGCACCAGCTATATCGCGAAATATTATTTCTGTTGTTGTTTTGATGAGACATGGTTTTAAAGTTGTTTTTGAGAACAATGATATGAGTTTATACCTTGCTAACATTTATTATGGACGTGCCTTTCTTTCAGACGGTTTTATTGTGTTGGACGCAATTTATGATTTCAATCATAACACTAGTGCCTTTATGAGTCAAAGTTCCATGAATAATGATTCAGTTATGTGGCATGCTAGACTAGGTCACATTGGTGTTGATCGGATGAACATGTTGGCAAAGGAGGGGGTATTAGGAGAATGCTCCAAATTTGAATTGCCGACCTGTGAATCTTGTCTAGCTGGAAAGGCAACTAGAAAACCGTTCGGAAAAGCCATTAGGGCTACTTCTCCTTTAGAACTAATTCACTTGGATATTTGTGGACCTTTGAATGTGCGTACTAGACATGGACAAAGTTACTTCATCACATTTATTGATGACTACACTAGATATGGTCATATTTATCTTATTTCTCACAAATGAGAAGCTCTAGAATGCTTTAAGAAATTCATGAGCTTGGTAGAGAATCAATTGGATAATAAGATAAAAACTCTCTGAACGGACAGAGGTGGGGAGTATCTCTCCATAATGTTCAAGGAGTTATGTGATCAAAATGGGATATCTAGACAACTCACTATGCCTTATACTCCTCAACAAAATGGTGTTGCCGAGAGAAGGAATAGAACGTTGTTAGACATGGTTAGATCCATGATGGCGCATGCGAGCTTGCCAATTTCATTTTGGGGAGATGCTCTAATGACTGCTGCCTATATCCTTAATAGAGTTCCAACAAAATCGGTTCCCTCAACTCCATATGAGTTATGGACAGGACGGAAGCCTGATTTTAGTCTACTGCATCCTTGGGGATGCGCGGCATACATTCATTCTACTAGTCACTGATATGGAAAACTAGGACCTAGAGGGAAAAAGTGTATCTTTGTAAAATACAGTAATCTCTCCAAAGGTTATGTTTTTATCGGGTTAGACGAGAATGAAAGAAGGACGGAACTGGAATCTAGGGATGCCACATTCTTGAAAAATGTTCTTCCAACTCTTGCTGGAGCTATCAAAGAGTCAGTGGACTTCTTTGAACAACAAGATGAGGACATTGCCACTCCACGGGATCAGGATCTGGAAGTTGAACATGAGGTTCCACCAGTCAATCCTAGTGGGAGCAGTAATGCTGAGGATCCGATAGCTCTCACGGAGGATGAGCCATCAAATACCCATCTGCGTCGAAGTAAACGCGGACTCATTCCTCGTATGTGGTTTCGCTTAGAGGAAGAGGCCCTCATGATAGCTTAAGAAGAAATTGATTATGAATCATCTGGGATGACAGTAATCGATGAGCAAGAACCGGAGACCTTGAAAGAGGCTTTGGAAGGTCCAAATGCGAAAGAGTGGTTAGAAGCTATAAAGGAAGAGTTGGAGTCGATGGAAGTTAATCGAGTCTGGGACTTGGTCGACTTACCGCCGAACCGAAAGGCCATTGGGGCCAAGTGGATCCTCAAGATTAAGAGGAAGGCGGATGGATCCATTGATAGATTCAAGGCTAGACTGGTAGCTAAAGGCTACACCCAAAGAGAAGGCGTGGATTTTGAGGAAACTTTTTCACCCGTGGTTAGGTTTGCCTCCATCCGCCTTCTACTAGCTATTGTAGCTCAGATGGACTTAGAGCTTTACCAAATGGATGTAAGGACTATTTTTCTCAATGGAGAACTTGAGGAGGAGATCTATATGGATCAACCTCAAGGTTTTGAAGTCAAAGGACAAGAGCGCAAAGTGTGCAAGCTCAATAAGTCCTTGTATGACTTAAAACAGGCATCTAGACAGTGGAACATTCACTTCCATCAAGCTATATCAGAGAATGCGTTCTCTATGCTTGAGGAAGATCACTGTGTGTACGTTAAGAGATCCAATGGTAAATTTGTCATTCTGACATTGTATGTTGATGACATACTCATGGCTGGCAATAGCAAAGAGTTGTTGAAATCCACTAAAGAGTGGTTGTCCTCCACATTTGATAAGAAGGACATGGGTGAAGCTAGCTACGTCCTTGGTGTCAAGATAGTTAGAAATAGGTCCAAGAGACTTCTGGGATTGTCTCAAGAGAATTATATTAACAACATCTTGAAGAAATACCATATGGACAAATGCAAACCAATCGACACTCCTATTGAGAAGGGTTTGCACTTGAGCCTTGATAAGCATCCTGAGACTCCTGAAGAGAAGGCCAAAATGAACAAGGTTCCACTAGGCCAGACATTTGTTATGTTGTGGGCATGGTGAGTCGATGCTAGTCTAGCCCAAGCATGGAGCACTAGAAGGCAGTCAAGAGAATCATGAGATACCTCAGAGGAACGAGTAACTACATGCTGTGTTACCAAGCATCAGATCTCCGCCTGATTGGTTATACTGATGCCGATTGGGCTGGAGACATTGATGAAAGGAAGTCTACCTCTGGTTATGCTTTCTTGCTAGCTAATGGGGCCATCTCATGGTCCAGCAAGAAGCAAACATGTATAGCCCTGTCGACTATGGAAGCAGAGTATGTTGCACGCTTTGCAGCAGTACAGGAGGCAGTTTGGTTGAGGAGGTTCTTACAACATACTGGGCTAGTAGAGACATCGGATGAGCCTGTTGTTGTCTATTGTGACATCATGGCTGCCCTTTGTTATGTGAAAGACCCCAAATATCATGGAAAGACCAAACATATACAGGTTAGGTATCATTTTGTGAAGGACATCATAGCGAGAAAGGAAGTTGTGTTAAGACATGTGTCTACTAGTCTTATGGTAGCTGACCCTCTTACCAAGGCTATAGCTAAGGACTTGTTTGTGTCCCATGTGAAGTCCTTAGGCTTACGCAGACTTTGATGCATTGACATGTCTAACTTCCTTTTATGAGTGATTGTGTTTTCCTTTCGACTATATCTGTTTGGTTGATGTAGTTGTTCTAGCATAAAATATTATTCTGTCAATAGGCTGAAGAATGCTCACTCACACGAGCATTCGTCTCTGGTGCTTTTGATAGCGAGCAGAGATGAGACTGATCATGAGGAGATCTTGTATGAGAGATCCAGAGCAGTTCATGATAGGACAGTCGCCTTGATTAGGAATCAAGATGAGATCCTCTATGTTGGTGAGGATTGACATGAATGTTCTCATGATTCATGTGACCTATAGAAGTCAAGTGCGAGCATCACATGTGGCGCCAGGTGGCACCCGTATGGTGTTAAGGCGACAATGATGAAGCTCGGGTCAGGAGCAGAGGGGGTGCGACTGGACTAAGACTTGTATGGTGTTGAGAGACAGACATACTATTGTGTACAGTATGATCCACCATAACATGTTTGTCATACAACATGTGTTGAGCGACCATTTGGAAGTGAAAGGATGGATCCCTGCTCCTTCACTGTGTGAGTCCAAGACTTGATTGTCATTAGTTGCCCTCAGTGACCTTCGATGACACCATGAAGCAAAGAGTTGATGTGACTACTTTGGGATGTTATCTATGACCATGAGAGATTCGGTCTAAAGAGGCATCTTCGGGAAAGGAGTCAACTCTGAGTGTAATGGTGGTCTGGGGCGAAGGAAAATGTTTTACTCGACTGCACTAAAAGTGTTTGTTGGGCCCAACTATATTGGATACAGTAGCAAGTACCTTGAGGACAAGAAGGTATTCTCTCCGAGGGATCGAGATACCGTTCATGTTAAGTGAGTTTCTGAGTAAACCTGGGGAACTGTGATGTGCATTTTGACTGCTTATTTGTTGTTTTATGAGGATGTTGTCATTCTGGCCTTCTAGTAATGTTTCTAGTTTGAGACTCCTAAATTGCAGTCGCATCATCGGTCGCACGACTCATTTGTCCGTATGATCAGAAGAGTACATGTGTCGGGGACACAGATGGTCGTGTATCGAGGATACATGATCAGAGACTTGCGTATTGTGGATGTGTAATTGGAGAGAGGAGTAGTTGTATGTATCAGGGATATATACATATGTGTCGGGGACACATAAAGAGGTGACATGTTGCCATTGTGTGATTGTATGTATCAGGGATATATGCATATGTGTCGGGGACACAAAAGTAGATCACATGTTGTTATCGTGCTGTTGTGCAAGTGGGAGATGGATTAATCTAGGATTAATAAGATATTTGCCCAAAGCACTGACACATGGCGTGTCCCTATTGGACTACACATTTAAGGGTTTAGGGTGGAGCCATCTATATAAGGAGGGGAGCCTCCCATTGGATGGAACAACAAGTGTCCAAACCCTAGCCTCCACCCACCCTAGCCTCCACCTTCTCTCTCTCCCATTTCGTCCCTCCACCTCCACCAAGCTCATTCCGTGGACTCTTGGGTTGTGGACTCGCGCTCCTTCTCCAAGAGAGTAGGAGACCGACCGGTGAAAAGGATTCCGTAAGGTGACCTCCGATCTTCCTTCCGCTGCCACATGTTCTCTCCAAGAAAGGTACTCCTGAACCTGTAGAATCGTTGTTTGCTAACAAAACGAACAAAGCTTAATTACCTGCAAAGCAAAGTGGCTCAAACTGGACAAGTTTCTTTGCAAGATCTCTTTGGTCCAAATAGGTGGGGCAACTGGGAATGGTTGCAACCAACAACAAACAACAGATTATCAAATTTAATAACAATCAAGGATAAGATCATTTTAAAGTCATAGCAAATGGATTGGAACAGTTTGTAGTGATAAAATAAATAAATGATCCAAGATAAGTTGTGAAACACTAAGATACCGTAAGCCAAAGAAATGAAAGAGTTTAATGTTTCCAAATCAGAGTACAAAATACTGTAAGGAAATAACATTACACTATTTCAAAGTATAAAACATTTATACCAGAAGTCAGTTGAATTTGGTAAAAAAAATTCACATGATTTCATTGTAATCAAGCTGATGTTGTAGGTAGACAAGAACAAGAAGTAGCCCAATTTGGAAAAGTTTGTGAATGACTTATTAGTTAATATTGATGACCATAGTAAATCAACCAATTTCAATGTAATATTAGTCGAAAATCAACGATACCAAAATAAAGTCAAGATTTAGTGAGTCCAAGACTCACGTTACTAATTTAAGCTCTTTTCAATTTCACTGTTAGATCTAAATTACGGTTATTCTACGTTTAATTTTCACCATTAGATCATTTATTAGCATAATCATCCATAGTCTTAATCTACTTTACAATTTAAGATGAGTGGTGTATATGGTGGGAGCTTAAAATAGAAAAATTAAACTCGACTCAGGAGAGAATTTCTGTACCAAAATAATAATAACCATTTATTCTTCTCCAAAATATAGTTTAGTCGAAAAATGAAGAAAAAAAGGTTAGGTTATAGAAGGAGTTGATTGGTTACTAGGATGAAGTCGATGTCAGGTTGAGGAAGTCGGTGACGAAGACGTGTGTCGATGTTGAGTACTGAATAGAGCCGACAATAAAGAGGTGGGTCGATGAAGGAGACTCAGCGGTGAAGGGGATTTGGAGTGAGGAGTAGTGGTTGTGGAGCCTCGACGGTGAAGTCCCTCCTCCCCATCTCCGGCCACGTCTCGGACATGGACCTCTCGACGTCGTTCCTCCGACGATGGATGAGACCCCAACTGCTCCACGCCTGCCACCGTTGGGACTTCTTCGGAGGTGGGTCCCAGAACTCAAAGCTCTCACACCGGAGCGAAGTCAGAGATGAGCTTCACGTAAACGAAGGTGTTGCTTCCTTTATCCGAGATGGGAAGCTCCTCAAACAAGCAAACTACACGGCTATAACCTTGATTCCAAAGAAAAAAACACCCATGTTGTTTGACAACTATCAGCCTATATCGTTGTGTAACATGGTGTATCGATATATTTTGAAGATTCTAACAAATAGGTTGAAGGAGATGTTGCCAAAACTTGTAAGTGAGAACCAAAGTGCATTTATTAAAGGGCACCGGATTGGAGATAATATTTTGCTTGCTCATGAACTTTGCCATAACATGCACTCGAAGCGGGGCCTCAGACGAATGAGTGTGAAGATAGACTTGCGGAAAGCCTATGACACGGTGTCTTGGGCTTTCTTGGATGAAGTATTAGGATGGTTGGGGTTCAATGACAAGTGGAGAAAGTTGATGGCGGCTTGTGTGAAGGCTTCGTTTGTCGTGAATGTGAATGTGGCCTACTCGAGGCCATTTATGGCTTCAAAGTTTAAACGGACTTCGCCAAGGAGACCCTCTTGCTCCATATCTCTTTGTCCTTTGCATGGAAGTGTTGGGAGCGTTGATCCACCGGGAGGAAGGAAGAGGCACTATTCGTCCGGTGAAATGTGGGGATGTATCAGTGTCACATTTGATGTTTGCCGATGATGTAATGCTCTTCGCTAGTGCAGCAAAGGGTGACACTCGTGCAATAAATGGAGTATTGGAGGAATTTTCGAGGTGCTCGGGGTTGCAACTAAATAAATCGAAGAGCCAGGTGTTTTTGGGAGGGAATACACCGTATGGAGAATGGATTTGCGAGAATCTCCAAATGTAACGGAGTGACCTACCAGTGACATATCTCGGGCTACCGTTATTTGCATCAAGGATTTGCGAAAGGCCATTGTGGAGCACTCATTGAGAGTATAAGAGGGAGGTTAAGTTCATGGAAATGGAAGCTCCTCTCTATGGTGGGACGAGTTGAGCTTGTGAGAAGTGTGCTCGCGTCATTTAGTATTTATTGGACTTCGGCTTTTTTGGTACCAAGGAGTGTGCTTCACGAGATAGAGCGAATTATGATGCGATTTGTTTGGGGAGGGCCAAAGAAGATCGTCACCATTTTCGTGGAAGGATATTTGCACACCAAAGAAGGAAGGTGGTTTGGGGTTGCGAAGTTTGGTGGAATGGAACGACATCGGGCTTCTCCAGTTGTTTTGGATCATTGCCTCAAAAGATAATTCCTTGTGGGCTACTTGTTTGCGAAGCAAGTACCTAAGGAGCCGTAACATTTAGATGATGCGACCACCCTCGACATCCTCGTGGGGGTGGAGAGGGATTATGCGTGTTCAAGATATAGCCCGAGAGAAGTTGTTCTTCAACATAGGTGATGGGCGGATGGTGAAGTTCTTTGAGGATCTTTGGTGTGGCCCGCCACTTATTACTCTACCGGAAGGAAAACGAATGAGGTACAATATAGGAGTCCCACACGATACAAATGTCTCTCACTTCATTGCAAATGGAACGTGGAGGGTACCTCCACTACGATCCAATGATGTCGTGCAACTATGGGCGAGGGTGCTCTCGATTCCGGTAGGCCAAGGTGTGGACGAGCTTACATGGGTTGGAGCAACCCGGAGGAAACTTACTTTGAGCGACACATGGCGGTGGGTGAAGCCGGACCGGCCAAATGTTGGTTGGCGGTCGATGGTGTGGCACAAATGGGCAATTCCAAAGCATGCACTTACCTTATGGAGGGTTGCTCATGGGAAACTTTCTACTCATGATATGATGAGGTGGAGGGGGTGGAAATTATGCGTGATATCGAGATGCACGTTATGTAAAAACGCATATGAGGACTTGACACACTTGTTTTGGGAGTGTCCTTTTGTGAGGACTATTTGGGATGAGATACGAAAGTTGGGAGGTGATTATGGTCACATGAAGCCAGCCATGATGGAGGAGCTCCATAGAATTCAGAAGTGGAACGCTCCATCCGTACATAGAGCATTGACACTCAAGTTAGCAATGGGGGTCGTGGTGTTTGAATGTTGGGCGGAACGGAATAGGAGACTTATGGATGATGAGGAACGACATGCTCAGTACGTTCTCCAACAAGTGAAGGATGTAGTTAGGATCAAAGGATCCGGGATGTTGGAAGGAAGAGGGGATGCACTCGAGAGGACAAACTTCGTGATGATTTGGATGTGAGATAGCTAAGCAAAGCAAAGTAAGGTAGAGAACGTTGTAATACGTGAGATGTAAGAGAGTATGTCGTGATGTGATGATCCGAGCTTGTACTTCAGCAAGCTCCAAGGTCTTTAGTGGGGTTTTGTATGAGTTGGCTTGTATGTAAAGTAACTTTACACAAATCAATAAATTCAAGGCTAAGCCTCCCTTTTGCTTTGAAAAAAGAAAAAAGATGTGGATATGCACGATAGGCTGAACTGAGAAGAAACCTCCGGTCTGGCTTAACTATTCTTCCACAACCTAAAAATGAGTATTAGATTGTTCATCATCCCATTACAGAGGAAAATGAGAAAATAGGATGGAGGATGACATGTCTGATAGGTTAGCCAGGGAGAGGGCAACAGAACAGTAGTGATTTGAGGGTTTTGGGAAGGAACGAGTGATTTGGGTTATGTTGAAAGAAAATGAGTTAAATATGTTTCTTGTGTGACTTACAGTTGAAATTTGACTATAGATTAACGGGAGGGGTGTTGTTTGATGAACCACTAGGAGTAAACTGATGACATCAACATTTCAAAAGGTGCAAAGTGATATTGTCTTTATATCTGATTTGGTATTTTGAGGGGTGCAAAGTGAAATTTCTCGTTATAGATAAAAGTGAAATCATTCGTGTTGATCTCCTTGAATTAGTCAATTTCTAGTATTCACATAAAATGCAATTGGATTCATCCTAGTTGTTTATTATAGAGAGCCCTCTCTACTATGAATGGAAGTTCATTGGTTACAGATAGAACTCACGTTCTACCAAATCTGACTCAAAGGAGAGTTAAGAGTCTTCCATACCTCACTCGAAGAATCTAGCCTTATCCCAAATCCTAAGACTTCTTCACTCAAAGTGTTGTTCTCGAACAATCTAGCCTTATCCCAAATCCTAAGACTTCTTCACTCAAAGTGTTGTTAGCCAAGTCTTCAATATATATTCAGATTCTTTTCAAAGAAGATAGTCAGGATTCGTCTTTTCCTCCTTGCTAACTAGATTCACAACCATCTTTAATGATGTTGATTGACCCTTCAAGAAACTCAAACATCCTCTAGGATTTGATCAAACTCAAGGTATGAGTCTCCCAAAGAAGTTACTTCTTGGTGGTAAGTCGGATTGATATGAAGTTCTACACATTAGTGTGGTTTAAGAAACGAAAATGAACAAGACGGGAGTGTCAAGCAGAGGAGAAAGAAAATAATAAGCTTTTGTCGGAGACACCATTTACAAGCTCTCATTGGACAGCCATACCAGTGGCATTACAATCAATTCTTATATGTCTGAATATGTTGAAAACATTCCTTTTACACAATCCAACCGTTGGGGCTCAGTTTCGTCATCATCACCCATTTGGCATCTCTGTCTAAGGCAAACTCCAACCATCAAAGACTCGTATAAGGAAGTTACCATTTATGTACAAACGCCTATGTGCCATCCCTTCCTTAGCATGCATACATATGAAAACTCATGTATAGTAATTTGAAAAGACATATGATCAATAATACAAAAAACGTTTCTCTGTCTCGATTTCAATATGGTATCAGAGCGTTGATCCACAAAAAAACATCCACAACCTCAGACTCCCCGAGGAGATCATCCTCGGTTTCACCTCTTCAAGGGGGTTGAAGGCCAAAATACAACCAACATCCACACCCAAAGCTTCCCAATCCATCACAAAACATGTCGGACGACACTGGTAGCAATCACCCAGAGGTGAACGCATCCCCGCGCCTCGTCACGACTACCTCGAATGGTTCAAACTACCTTTCTTGGGCCCGAGCAGTGACCCTCTCCCTTAGTGGCCGGCGGAGAGTAGGCCATATCACCGGAAGAACTTCAAAACCCTAAGGAGCAGGGACAAAAAACAAACAAGAGGAATGGCAAACGATGGACCATCAGGTCATGTCGTGGCTCATAGGCTCCATGCACCCCAACATCGGGGAAATTTTCATGTACAAAGAAAGTGCCAAGGAATTATGGGATGTTGTCAAAGAGCACTATGGGAAAACCGAAAACTTCGCCCACATCTTCAAGATCAAACATGAGATATCCCAAACACGCCAAAATTCTTCATCCATCATCGAGTACCTAGGTACTCTCAGAAAGGAATGGGACGAACTGTGGGTGTATGAACCCCCAACGACAGACACTAAAATCATCCAAAACCGACAATAACAAAACCAGACCTACCAATTCTTGGTAGGACAGGATTCAAGCTACGAAGCCATATGGTCCCAGATCCTAATGGCAATGGAACTACCAAGCCTCACTACCATCACAAGTCTCATTCAGCACGAGGAAACCCGAAGAAAGGCCATGACATACACCAACAACAGTGGGGCCCCTGACAACCAAGCCTTCATCGCCAGTCGCAACCAAACTCAGGGGAACAACCACAACAACAAAAAACGATTCGGAAGCAAATCAAATGAACATTGCGAAAATTGTAAGAAACAAGGACATAATAACAATTCATGCTGGTTCATGTTTCCTCATCTCAGGTAGCCAAAGAACGGAGACAGAGGCGCCATAGCAAACTTGGTGGACCGAATCGTCGGCGGCAACACCAACCAGACCAGAGGTGGCGGCGGCCGCTCATACAGAAATCCTAACCCTAACCTAAATGATGCAAATGGAAACAATGGTGTGTTTTATATGCAGGAGCACCCGACCGGATACTCTAAACCAAACCTGACACCGAATAAAACCCAAAGCTGGAACGACATTGGATCGGGCAGATGTTCAAATGGACCAAATGGTTCGGGCGGGCTTGTAGATGGTGGAGCTCCGGATCCGCAACACATAAATGCTCTGGTGGCCCACTTAAACGACTATTTGTACAATCAGACCCTAGATCAGGTAATATGTCAGGTATGGAAAATTCTCTTCATATTCATATTCGTTCCCATTCAGCAACTAGATCAGGTAAAATATTCATGATAATATTCCTTATGTACCTAACCTTGATACAAACTTACTTTCTGTCGCCAAAATCACCAGAAAACTCAATTGCAATGTTATATTCACTCCTCATGATGTGTTTTTTCAGGATCGTACCACAGGGAGGATGATTGGTAGAGGCATCCTCACAAACGGGTTATATGTTCTTGAATCACCTAATAAAGCTTTACATGCGGGATCCTTGGTTAACCACGAACTTTGGCACAAAAGGATGGGTCATCCATCTTCCAGTGAGTTAAGATGTTTATTTCCTTCGATTAATTCAGAACTTTTATGTGATATTTGTCATTTTTACAAACAAACTAGGTTACCATTCCTTACCTCCACTTCTAAAACTCAATTCCCTTTCTAATTGGTCCATTCTGACATTTGGGGGCCTGCTCCCGTTGACTCTTATAATGGTTATCGTTATTTGATTAGTTTTATCGATGATTTTTCTCGAACCATTTGGATTTACCTATTAAAAAAACAAATCAGACGCTTACTCAGTTTTTTGCGAATACCTTGCTTTTATTGAGAACATGTATAATGCCAAAATTCGTGTTTTTAGGACCGACAATGGTTCAGAATACAGGAGCAATATGTTTCAAAATGTTTTAAAAAACAAAAGAATTTTTCATCAAACCACGTGTATCAATACTCCACAACAAAATGAGATTTCTGAACAGAAATCGCCATCTTTTAAACGTTACTCGCTCTTTACTTTTTCAAAATAATGTTCCTAAACATTTTTTGTTAGATGCATTCTTACTGCAACTTATATTATAAATCATCTTCCTAGTCCTACCATTGACAATCAACAACCCTTAGAAATCTTACACCATAAAAAAATGAATGTTGATCACCTCAAAGTTTTTGGCTGCACTTGTTTTGTTCACATGAAGCGGGAGGACAAGCTTGACTACAGTTCCATTAAATGTATTTTTTTAGGATATTCTTTTCGGAAAGAAAGGTACAAATGTTATGACCCTAAGCAATGTAAAATGTATGTTTCGAGAGATGTTTTTTATAGTGAACCCTACTTCAAAGCAGACGAAGAAACCTCCACCGACTCTCCTCCACTTCCCAACGTGGATTTTCTCAACATACCTCCGTGCATTCCGGACAACACTCCTCCCACTCTTCATATTGCTAATCCACCAACTGGTAACGGAGGGGGAGATGCAGAAGAAGTAGAAGATCCCCCCCCCCCCCCCCGAAGAAGGTCCACTCGCCCCACCTGTCGACCTGCCAGACTTAATGATTGCTTTGTTTCACAGGTTACCTACCTTATTCAAGACTACTTGTCCTATAACCAACTATCGCACACATACCAAGCTTTCCTAACTCAACTTGACAATAATAAGGAACCCAATTCATATCATGAAGCCTTAGAAAATCCAATTTGGGTTAATACTATGCAAGATGAACTAAGAGCTTTAGAATTCAACAAAACATGGTCCTTAGTCCCATTACAACCTGGCATAAAATCTGTTGGCTGTGAATGGATCTACAAAACCAAATATCATAGTAATGGAAAAATTTAGAGATATAAGGGCCCGTCTTGTGGATAAAGGATATACACAAACTTATGGTCTTGATTACCTAGAAACCTTTGCACCCGTAGCCAAGATGAACATCGTTCGTGTTCTACTTTCCGTTGCTATAAACCATGGGTGAAATCTTTTTCAAATGGACGTAAAAAATGCCTTCCTACAGGGTAATCTTGAAAAAGAAGTTTATATGAATCCTCCTCCCTGTTACACCACAAATCCTCACTAGGTATGCAAGCTTCATAAATCTATATATGGATTGAAGCAATTGCCATGAGCATGGTATGTGAAACTCTGTCACTCCCTCATTCTTTATGGCTTTAAGAAAATTTCAACAGATGCATCCATGTTCTCTAGGCACAGTCATAACATCACTACCATAGTCCTCATTTATGTAGATGACATCATAATAACTGGAACCAGTGATCATGAAATAGATTTAGTAAACAAATACTTGAAATCCAAATTTGACATAAAAGACTTAGGATTTATGAAATATTTTCTCGGGATAGAAATTGCCACTCCAAAAAGGGACCGTTTTTATCACAAAGAAAGTATGTTCTAGACCTACTTAAAGAAACTTGTAAGATAGGTGCAAAACCCACCAACACTCCTATCGAAACAAACAGGAAATAGGACCCACTGATGGTACACCTCTTAATAATATCAACCAATTTCAAAGACGTGTTGGGAAGTTAATTTATCTTACTGTCACCCGACCAGACATTACATATGTCGTAAGCACGGTCAGCCAATTCATGCATTCTCCCCATACTCGTCACTTAGAAATTGTAAATAGAATATTATGCTATCTTAAAGGTACCACAAGGCAAGGACTGTGGATGAAACCCAATAACTCAAACTCTGTAATTGGTTATTCTGATGTAGATTGGGCAGGAAGTCACAATCGAAAATCCACCACCGGCTTCTGCACCTTTGTAGGAGGCAATTTAGTAACTTGGAGAAGCAAGAAACAAAACGTCGTTGCCCGGTCAAGTGCAGAAGCTGAATACCATGCTATGGCCTCCACCACTAGTGAACTAATCTGGCTCAACCAATTACTCAAAGATATGAACATCCAAACTCAAGAACCAATGAAGATGTTCTGTGACAACAATGTAGCTCGACACAACGAGACAAATCCGGTCTTCCATGAAAGGACCAAACACATAGAGGTTGACTGTCACTTCATCAGAGAGAAGATCCAGTCAAAACAGATTGAAGTTCCATACATCTCTAGCAAAGAGCAGTTAGCCGATATCTTCATAAAAGCTCTCGTTCACAAACTCTTTTCAAACCTCCTTCACAAGTTGGGATCTATCAACCTGTTCCAGACTCAACTTGAGGGGGCGTTTTGAAAATATTCCTTTTACACGATCCAACTGTTGGGGCTCAGTTTCCTCATCATCACCCATATGACATCTGTCTAAGGCAAACTCCAACCATCAAGGACTCGTATAAGGAATTACCATTTATGTACAAACGGCTATGTGTCATCCCTTCCTTAGAATGCATACATATAAATACTCATGTATAGTAATTTGAAAAGACATATGATCAATAATACAAAAACGTTTCTGTCTCTATTTCAATAGAATAAGAGCGGATACACGTAGCTATTCTTTTCGAATTTGGCTATAATGAACAATTTATATCGATCCTTTAATATATATGTGGACAGGGGTTGATGATGGTGAGCTGTCCGAATTGGTGTCACTAGAGCTAAATACAAATTTAGTTTGAAAAACGATAATTCTTGCACATTAAAAAGGGTTTCCTTAACCCCCAACAACATAATTTGGTGGGTTATCACTACAACGAAGCATAATTAAATTCCCTTGATAACTAATAATTGACTTTTCGTATAACTAAACAGCTTTTGTGGGGCCTAACAATGAATTCGGTGGGTGATTGCTAAAGCTAAAGAAAATAAAACGGGAAAACAAATGGCGGTCGAATCCCAAACATTGACTTGACCACGTCGCTTATAAAAACTAAATTAGGATGATCATATGATCAGGTTTCTCATCTTTGTTGTACCGTTGACATTCAAGTTAGTGAATCAAACTCATGGATTGGGTGGCTAACAAGAGCTCGGGTACGGATTCGAAGGGCAGCAACAACTCGGGTATGTTCACTCTATTGAAGTATTAATTTTTTTAACTACAAGTAGGTATTTGCAAATTTGTTTAGAGATTTTGAAATTTTCTGCTTGTTTTTATATAAACTGTTTAGCAGATTGGATGATTTGGATTAGTTGAGATAATAAGAAAAGTAAAATTAATTGTTAAGGAAAGAAGTCCATGCACAGGAACTTATTGACTTGAGGCTTTGTTTTCATCAAAGGTTTACATAAGACACGGAATATAAATTTTTGAAAATTTTCTTGATGTTTATAATTGCAGCCACCACTTGGTATGTGAAATGAGGAAGTGACTACAAAAAGACATCACAAAATAAATTGTGTTATTTCATGAATTCAGCACGGATGTAGATCAATCATGGCTTAGTGATCAACTTAAGTGCAATCATTAGAATTATATGCATGGATAGTTGAGATTAAGCCTGATCAGATAGAAACAAGTTCAGACTCTAGATTGGTTAGGCGTTGAATGTGCACAATTCTACATATGATCAGCCCAAAACCTTGGATCAAACTTGGTGGAAACTAGGGCGGGAGTTTTAAATACAAGAAATTTAATTTGGTCTCTTCCAAGGAGGATAGGCACAACCACCTTGTTATGTGGTGTGAGTGTAGTCAATATTTCAATGTCATTGATAGGACTTCGACTCTACTGTGTGATTGGGCTAAAGGGGGCTGAGGTACGTCGAGCATTCGAGCATGATCAAGACATTTAAATTGGTTGATCGAGTTTAAGGTAGGAAGTTGTGATTAGGCTAAAGAAAGTTATCTACAAAACTAGGCTTAATTTGTTACATTACTAAACGAGCAAATATATGTGTTTTTAACTTTTTGTTGGTTGTGCTCATACTTGTTGTGAAGGTGATAGCAGTGTTCTTCCATGCATTTACGTTTGGAAGATTGAAGGATTCTCTCTCGTAAAAAAAGCGAAGAATTATGAATCTCAACACTTCCACGCAGGAGGATACAAATGGTGAGAACTCATATCCAGAAAAAATCTATATTGTTCCATTTAAAATCCTATAACCTGATATGGGCAAATAAATCGATCTCCTTAGATTTGCGTTACTCATCCGTATATACTTTCGGTATAGTTGCACCAACTTAATTTGATTTCAATTAACTTCAAGTAATTTCAGTGGCTGGAGGGATAAAAAGTGAAGTTGTTTGCTTCATTTGGTATAACTAAGCCAATAGGGAAAAATATCAAAAAGACCCCCCCCCCCCCCCCCCCCCACCCCACCCCCCCCCCCCCCCCCCCCCCCCCCCCCCCCCCCCCCCCCAGTTAAAAGGAAATTGACCAGACTCCATATGGCAAAGCTCCTTATGATGTCTAGATGCTTTGAGTGCAGATGTTCCCATTGTTGAGGCCATATAATAAGACAAACTACAATTCAGATTCTCTAGACATGTGAATCTTGGTTTTAGTCCCTTTCATGCATGCTATAAGTGTCTGAATCCTATCAATGGAAAGATTATCTTGGCTACGGGGGCATGTAGTATTTGATGAATCCTTACTTGAGTTCTCTACATGCCTCCTCTCCACCTCAGGAAGCATGTACAACCTTCTTTTCGTTTCTGTTCTCACTTTTGAAATCAACTAGTGGATGAGCTTTTACTGAATTCGGTTTTTGCTATACATAATTACATGCTTTTCAGAAATAGGAAACAAATTCAGAAAGCATTCCAAGTTAGAAGCCAATGTTACCTACATTTCAACAATTTCTCGTCGAAGATTGATGGACCAAATCCATATACATACTTTATATTCGATCACTTCTTCCAATTCTTCATAATACACTAGACCCGTGGATAATATCATGGAAATGGATACCAAGTTTTTTAAGAATCAATCTATATACACCGATTTGTGAAATTGAGAAATTGAATTGCTCATGACTTTTGATGGAAGAATTTCAATGCGATGGTGACGACAATGATTTATCATTTTGTTCCTCCAACTTGCGTTATTGTGGTTTAGTGGCATTTCTTTCAAGTGCATTAACACCCAAATCTCTGAATCCGTTTATTCTGACAATTGAAGGGGTATATTTACATAATTACCTTTTCCCACTTTTTCCCGTAGTTTTCGAAAGGTTTAGAAAAAAGACAAAGAAACTACTGCTCAGTGTTGACTCCTAATTAGTTGTACGAAGCAATACATTTTTATTTTCAACGCCATGACCCCACTCAATGTTGGGGTGAAAAGTCGTTTAATAACGATCAAAGCATGTCAAAATTTGGAACTATTTCACAATTTTTCATTTCTACAAAGCATTCACACTGTCATACAGTTAAAAATTATGTTCTTCTATATAAAAACGATAAGCTATGATGTATAGACACTGCCAAACAGTTAAAAATTATTTTCTTCTATATAAAAACGATAAGCTATGATGTATAGACACTAGCATTTAGGTCCATCAGACTTTTCATATCTGAATTGCTTGACACAACCTTGAAGGTTTTTGCGCTTATGGCACGCGCACTGGGGAGTCAACCTCAGCCTTTACTTGCAAGAGAGTGATAATTTTCCTTCAAATTCAAGACTTAGAGTTACGTGTGAGTTAGTTTTGCGGAACCTGAAAAACAAGTACGCTCACATCAAGGAACAGGGTGAGTTATTTATCGGTTCGTTGGCTTCTAACTTGGAATGCTTTCTCTTAATGTAACACATGACTTGTATCAATTTTACTTGTTTTTTGTGCCGCAGGTAATTTCTATTGCACGTCCGAAAAATTATGTTGCGCGTATATGGAAGTGCTTGCTAAGAAGTTAAAGAATCCAACTGCTGGATATGTTGTCGACAATTGTGTTGAGTTTGGTGTAGAGATCTCAAATGTTGTTACCGAAAGCACCGTCAGAAAAAGAGTGGAGTGTTTAAGATTAACTGAGGAAGTCAAGAAGCATGAGTTTGCTTGGGTTATAAAGGATTTTTCTAAACTAACACAGCGAACATACTACTCTTCGCCATCAACTTCTTGGGGGCTAACATGGTATGTACACCTTTCCCTTAATTATTTTATTGCATAATCAATTTCTATTTTAAGGAAATAATGTACAAGATCAGCTTTAGAAAGACACTACAATCATGATATGGTTTCCATTTCTTTTCATTTTCTTCTAGAGAGAACAACTCTAATATTCAGATATGCTTTTCTATTAATTTTTTCCAATTCAAGCTGCTAAAAGAAATTCTAAATAGAATTTCTAATATCTAAGGTATGTAATTTTTTTATGAAATGTCAGAAAAAATCACCTTTTCTCAAAGTCCAAATTCCGGAATCAATTTCTAGACTCAACTGATATTCCACAACACAAATAATACTCTCCCGACTTTGTCTTAATGTCTTGAAACAATCAATTTTTCTTTTGCGATGCAAGCTATTATTCATCATTTTGGGAGGTAAAAGATTTTGTTGTTTATGGTAAGTTGAGTTAATTATTTTAGAGATTGATAATGCACTATCTCAACTGAAGTTATTTATTTTAATTTTGCCAATTGTTTGTTATTAAAGGTTCGAATACCTATTTTTCTTAGTTAATTAATGGTTTTGGATTTGTGCATGCGGTTTTTTGTATTTTATAATTAAAACTTTTTCATTAGTATGTGTTATTTGGTATCTTTTGTCAAATAAGTTAATAAGTTAGTCGTTAATTTTCAAAATTTTCATCGTACCAGTGCATGCATATGTAATGATGTGTAACAATTGTAATGCAACTTCAGCTAAAAATTATTTGTACTCAATTACTATGTCTTTGAAATCGGTTCTTATCAGGACTTCTCTAAATTAATCAAGAATCCGATTTTCTCCCACTAGGCCGAATTTTTGCATGTTGACAAGAGGTAGAGAAAACACATGTCAAGCATCCAAAAGTCATCCCCGTTCTCCCTTAGAATATTAATTTAGTGAGGGACATAACTCACATACATGAAGTCCAGTTAGACATTTTGTATCAACTAAAATGAGCAAAAAATTTACAGTCATCATTGCATTCTCACTTCAAGAGAGTTAGATTTTCTTACAGTCTCATGGGTATGACCATTTTTGTAAATATTGTATTACTCATTATTTTCCAAATATGTTTCACTTAGTGAACTTTTAATGTCAACACATTTACTGAATTTAATATTGTGATCATGTGTTGTCACATGGTTTCACTTAGTGAACTTAATAATCATCATTCAAGTTCAAGAGCTCTTGTAAGTAATGCTTTTTGAAGCTTAATAGCTATAATTACTTTGTAGTTCAAGGATTCTAGAATCAAAGAAACAAGTCATCCCCGTTCAAACTCTGCATCGTGATATGGGCTTTCAAGTCTTTCTGATTTGCATGGTAGTACCTTTTTTAAAGTAGGTTTTCAGGTTATGGCAGAAAATAACGAGTAATTTTATGTCCACAACAGACCATCGAGCACAAGGATTAAAATATCATAAGAAGAAAATTGTTGTATTTGGACTGCTAAACGTCGTCCGTAAATTACTTAAATCGCCTGTGCTAATTACCGTTTTGCCTGCCTCTCATTTATACTCATATCTCTCTTCATTTCATTCTCCCACCACCACTATCTCTTCATCTTCCTCTTAATCATCAAAAACAATGTCTCGGAGGTCAGGAAAAGAACCAACGGACGCCCTAATGCACTCGAATATGGTAAAATTTCCAACTTCTTTTTAGAAAAAAATATAAAAAATTAGGGGGTGTCCGCCGGAACCCCCCCCCCCCCCCCCCAATGGACAGGCGCCTCCCCTATGGGGTGACATCTGGGTAACACGCCCCCTCTAAAATAAAAAATTTAATAAAAAAATCTAAAAATTATACGGTGTGTTATCTCAAATTATTTTAGGTTCCATTCCAAATTTTCGGTATTAATGAGGTGGATTACAGTGAGTTTTTTGTAAGTCAGGAAGTTTTACCAAATACCATCTCGACAGGTCGGTCGGGGGTCTCGCTATCAAAATATAACGTTATCAAAATATAATAAATCCTAACCCTAATTATAATCAAAATAACAACTAAAACTATGCGGGGGTGGCAGCCCCTGCGGGTGTCTAAGGCAGACGCCCCCACCATGGGGGAGGCGCCCTAGCTAGACGCTCCATTTTTTTACGAGATATAATAGTATTAAATGAATTGTGAATGACAAAATGGTAATTAGAACCGACGATTTAAGTAAAAATCAGGCGATGTTTAACAATTCCCATAATTTATTTGAATGTTACATAAAGTTTTATTTTGACGCACATAATTTTGTGATTAATCTATTGAGTGAACATAGACTTCACTTTAGTAACCACCGTTGATAAACTTGACATAAAAGCTCGTATTGCTCTTTGCTTTGTTGTTTACCATTTTAAAATTAACTTCTAAATTTTTCATAAAATCTACGGATGTTATTGTGCAACAGTTCAATATATAATACTAGGGTAAACTCTTGTTGAAACGATTAGACAACTGGTTGGACCCATGTTCTGGTGTCGTTTCGGTTTAACCCTTGATTCAGTAAATGCTGACATCATGTTTCTGTCGTCATCGGTCAAACTAAGCCGAACCTCCTTGAACCGAACAAATTATTTTTCGAATCACTTGTTGGTTCGGTTTTAAAAACCTTAGTTACCACTGTAGACATCCATTTAAATGGTAATCTATCTGAATTTCCAACAAAAAGTAGTAATAACGGAAAGGAATATTATCATTAACATGCCTTTCTAATGTGGATTCAAATTAATCATCAACATCCAAATCAGTAGTGTCGAATTTAGTTGTAGTTATTTTCTCACACACCTGACAATACCAATGCATCCTTAACGTGTTGTTCCTTGGGCCGTCACCCATGAGTCATTCAACACCAACCTATATTTTAATGAAACTTATGTTGGAAATAATTTTCTTATAGCCCACCATAACACTCTCTAGTTATGCGATAAGAGACAAGGTTTAGATGCTACAATCTACCACATTTGACGACCTAACGTCCTCATAGGGCAAAGTCACAGTTCAATTAACCATGCATTTTACGAATTTGAAGGTCGCCTCAACCTTCTTGGTGCAATAGCTACTTCCATAATTTCAACTAGTTAGCCTTGGTATCATTGCTAATGTTTCGTCCCTAGGCCGTCACCCATGAGTCACTGTAGCTCAACACCAACCTATATTACCACGAAACATAATTTTGTTGGTGCTATGGTAGACTATTTTCTGATTGCCCACCCAAATATTCTCTTGTTATGTGATGTGAGACTATATTTAGGTGCTACAATCTACCATGCTTGAAAGTTTGATGTCCTTGTAAGGGTCAAGCCATAATTTAATCAACCAGGTGATTTGAGGATTTAAAGGTGGCGTCCACCTTCCTATTGGATCGAGTGGCCCTAAATGCGGTCTGAAGCGGGTGAGTAGACCTAATGCAATGAAATGTGGAATTAAACAATTTGAGTACAAGAATCTCAAACCACACAATGGATATACCTAGTTATAGAAGTTTGACAACCCAACTGCATCCTAGTCCTCTGTTACAATCTTCACTCGACCTTGAGCCCCAGTCATTACTACAGTACAACGATACACCGACGGTATCTATCCTTTGGTGGATGTCATCGTTCGTCCATGTTCCTCTACACCGACGGAAATATGTTGGTCAGTGTTACGTACGTCAGTGTTGCTACAGTCCGACGGATAGCGGTCGTAGATGTTATTTTTGGTGTGAATGTTCCTGCCAAAATATTTCACCTTATTTCATCGCATCAGACAACACCGATGGATAAGCACCAATGGATGTATCCTTCGGTGTTGGTTACACCAACTAATATATACGCCAACGGTTGTAGACAATCACCGATGAATAGGTGTCATCAGTGTTAAATAGGGGTACTCTACACCATCGGATATGTACCATCGGGCACGTCTACAACAAACGTCACTAACGTCTCCGACGGATATAGTCTATCAGTGTATGTCTACTAATAAACGTCAAAACCTACACTGACCCAACTAATATATGTCGTCGGTGTAGGTCATGTCTAGAACCCAAAATGGCCTATTTTCTCTTTCTGGGTTCCGATTTTCCCCGATCAAACAAAACAATTCTCACAATTCATTCCTCTTTCAGCAAACATTCATACATCACAATTAATTAAACATTCATACGTCACAACTCAAACATCTAAACTGAAGAAGTTAGATATATATTGATTAATTTCAAAACAATTCAAAAATAAAAGTAGTCAAAAAAGTTTAACATTGACAACATTCAGAAAACATAAACACTAAGTTGTCAAACCTTCAGTGCATGCTTTGCTTGATGGACCGTCATCGTTATCTCGACTCGGCGGCGAAGGTGGTGTGCAAATGGATATTACATTAAAATCCTCCACTATTTAACATTATACATTAAGATTATAATGCATATAAACTAACTTAGTAAATGTAAAACAACTTATTAAATTAAAAATACAATACCTCAGGAATAAAACCCACTTCGCAATCAAAACTCGACCATCGATTGCATGTTAGAGAGTGTGTTTTTCGTCTCCGTTAGCTCATTTCCATCTTCTTCATCTTCTGATCTTTCTCAACCTGCACTCTGACGTCAGTCTCTGACTGAGATGGCATCTCGTGCGACCCGTACATGTCGGTAAAGGTGACGAGACTGAAGTACATCCTCACACTTCAGTGCCCATCGCCGAGAAGAGTCCCGACAGGATCTTGGGCGACATCCTCCATATTGATATAGCCCTGAGAGCCTGTCTCATCCGGTCCTCGTAGAGCCTCTAATCGTTCACAAAAGAAGAATTTATCATAAATTCACAAATAAATATATCAAATAACATTAACTAATTGAAAACTAACAAGCATTTTAAACTTACAATAACAGTCGTAGCTTTGGGGAGTTTCTTGTTATGAAGCCGGATGTACATATCCGTACGATTTGGTTATGGAGCGTCTGGATTTTCTGCAATCTGCAATACCGTTGAAAATAACAATCGTTTCAGTTTATTTTAAAAAGTAATGAATCTATAAGAACTTCAAAAAAATATAAATAATATCTCAGCATTTTCTCCCTGTGTCGCACCACCGATTTGGTACCACACTGGTGTGGTATGACTAAATTCACTCTGTTTTTCTTATTAGTCTCGCTCTTCTTCTGTATTACAAAAATAACCAAATTGATAGTTATTTCTGTTATTGATTATAATTGAATTAAAATTATTATAAATTTACCATAAACGTCTTGTTGGACCAGTAGTCCAGGAGAGTAAACCAATCCTCTGCGGAAATATGCGATGATCTAGCCACCAGTCTTGCCTCTCTAGACTCCAGATATGCCACGCCACGGTATAACTGGTACTTATTTAATTTCTTTCCATTTGGTGTTCAGAGACTTCATAATTTTCTCTCTAAACCCCCTCTGGAACTCTCTAGTGTGATTGTGAAAAAAATCCAATTAGTTTTCCATTAAAATCAATACTAATATTACTTAAGTACATATGTAATATTACCGTCAATTGATGTCATGCCACATCCTTATCTTTCTTTGACACCAATCTCCAATCTGAATAACGAGGACCTGTGTCCTCCTGACTATCATCTCGATAAAATTCTGGAAGCATTCAACGTGCTTTCCAATCGGAACGCCTTCCGGTGTGAACTCTATCTCATGCTAAACAGGAGAGCTCCAGTCATCCAAAAGTTATGTGGATCCATGAGCCCTACTCGTACTTGCAGATGCCGAAGTGCTAGGAACATCCCTAGTATCGGCTGCATCATCGGTTATCTGTGGGGTATCCTCCGACTGACGTCGTCGACGTCTCAGCCTAACATCGTCTCCCTTAGGGTGCGGTGATGAAGGTTGAAGTCTAGTCATACCTGAACGTTTTTGAAATTTAATTTATCATCAATTACTAAATGAAATTTATAAACTACAAATCTTTTCATGCATAATATTACATTTTCTCATTACATTTGTTTTCATAGATATTAAATTGTGCAATTTGCTTAGGATGTACTACTCCACCATTGGTTTCTAAATCTTGTCTAACAAAATCAACCAAATTAATATCGTCAAGTTCGACTCTATCTTGTACAAGATTTCCTCGCCCATACTCGGGAACTTCATATGCTTCTTCCTCCATGCTATATAAATCCTTTGGCAACATTCGGACAACGACCAACCATTGATCGTCACTTTTCTTTCTTTGGGCTCTGCAACATAAAATAGTTGCTCTAATTTATTTGCAAATACAAATGGTTCTTCTGACTTAGAAATTTATTTGCATTCACCAACGTGAACTCATATTTGCCGCTTCTAATTGTATTGTCCTGACTTAGAACATCATACCACTTGCACATGAGCAAAACATATTTCACAACACCGTAGTATTGAAGTTCGATTATGTCTTGCAATACACCAAAGTAGTCAACCGGTGCACGGATAGGATTGTTATCTCATGCTGTTGAGTAACTTTTTGTTGTTGTGTTCACCAAACTTCAGAATTCTGAGTTTTCCTTTCGACTCACATTTTCTCTGTGTGAAATCGAAACCCATTGATGATATATCCTGAACATTTCATTGCCATAATGTTCAGACGTTGAGCAAGTGTGTTGGAAAATTAATTTCAAAACCACAAGTGTGAGACCATGTTGAAGCGGTGGCAAGTATGGGTCGTGTCCTTGAGGAGCGTGTACGAGTCGTCATTAACCATACTTGAGTGGGAGAAGAAAATGAAGTTTTAGAGTATCCACACTAACTAACAAATGCAACGTGAATCAAATAAAAAACCTAATATAACAAGTCTTGTAGGAGGTGGAGAATGCATGCAAAAGTGTAGATGTGTGATTCATGCGTGTTTACAATTAAGTGCTCATGATATGTATAACATGGAGATCTATGATAACCACAATCTTAAGTGTGTCTCTACATGGATTAAGATTTATCACCATCATTAAAACATATAAAACACTACTCATGATGTGGACAAAGACAACCACATGATTACATGTCAATCTTATCTCTTTAATGACATGGTGAACATAGAAATCTATAATGACCACAACCTCAACTATGTCTCCACATGGATTAAGATTTATCATCATCATTAAAACATACAAGACATTAATCAAGAGAAGACCAACAAGACTACATGCTCTCACATGTCATTCTTATCTCTTTATCCACTCCAATCTTATCCTCACCTCAGCATATCCTATAAAGTGGACCCACTAACAAAGCATGTGTTAAGCATCCATTAGGACCATTAACACATCAAAGGTAAGAGTGAGAAACCCATCAAAATGACTATGGAAATCATATGAACCTTCAATATTAAGATTAAAACACACTAAATCTAACAACTGAAGGGAATGTGTTCTAAAAGTTTACTTTTATATGTCAATTATTATGAATTGAATGTACAAATATTTTGTTCCTTGATTAATGTATTCGTCTTTTAGAAGTGTTAAGGAAGAGACTCTTAGTCCTTAACTGTAGATCTCTAAAAGATAATGATTTACATAAATCTAAAGTTATTCACAATCATGGTAATTGACATGGAACATTAATTAGCAAGATAAGATTATCGTGTTGGTTAAAGAGTATTGTAGCTCTACAAATATTTAACGACACGAGTATATAAAAGAGGAAAATTGTTACTTTTATATTTTGACTAGACCTAGCAAGTGAAACATTATGAAATTGTGTTAAGTGTCATTAATATTTTCACTGTGTCTTGAATATTAAGATATGAGACTTATGTCTTTTCACATAGGAAGCGTTTAATTTGATTATTGTCAAAAGCTGTCAATGAGTATAGTGATAAATGCAATAATTGGTTGAACATGACTTATGTTGGAAAAGATAGTTAGTCAAAAGATTATCATTGCCCCTCTTAGCTTGAGTGATGATATTAGTGGCCCATTGATAAAGCAAAAATTATAATGTGCACAATGTGACTTGTGTTTACATATTTATAATTAGCTTAAGAGATCAAGAAATGAATATATAATACAAATGTGACACATTTCTACTTTGTATAATACTCTTAATATCACGAGGCAAGGGATAGACACAAGTGGTGTTCTTACATCATTAAAGTGATTGTGTGTAGTTCGAGTGAACAATACATCTATGCTAATTGGGTAACTATAATGTGTAGCTAGATACCGTTTATAGTTTGTGATATTAAGTGTTTAATATCATTGTCAATATAGCTTAGATCCTCCTATAGGTCACCCAACAAAACTGGAAAACAAGAATCTTGATTTTGTGTTCATACGATGTATCAGGGTTCGTGTGAAATGGATACATGTGGTGAATCGATAAAATTAATATGTCATGAAAATTGACATAATTAGAATCATAAAAAAATTCATATGAGATGTATGTATTATGGGGTGTAATAGTTAGACATGACATAAGATAATATGTTACATGATGTATGAATTTGCTAAAAACCCCAATGATCAAATTTTGTTGGATGTAAATCCAAAATTTGATAAAGACAAAAATCGGACAAAACAGACGAACGTTTTTCAGAGACCGGTCGATCGAAAATTCACAGTAGCCATTACCTATGGGAACGGTCAACCGGATGGACGTGTTGGTCAACCAAAATATTCCAGGAACTTTCTCTGGGATTAATCGGTCGACCGGTAGAAGTCGTGGTTCGATTGAAAACCTCTAGGAGCTTCCGCGAATTTTTCTTGGTGGTAATCGATCGACCGACTTGTGACAGTTTCCATTTCTCGTGTTGAATCGGTCGACCGTTTGTGTGTGATGTTCGACTGAAATATCACAGTAGCTTTAGTAGCGTGTGATGGGTCGACCGTCGGGTTTCATGGTCCAACCAAAGCCATGATTAATTACCAATCGGTCGACCAGTTGGTTAATCACGGTTGACCAGTGGACACGTTTTTGCCAGAATTATTAAGAGAATAATGTTGATCATGGACTGGATTTATTCCAATTATGGTCAAACATTTTAAAGGATGATTATGCGTCAATTTGTGATTGGTTTAAGGGAGAGAAAAATAAGAGATCATGGGTTAGTGGGTAGCCTATGATGTGGGTGATGGAAGAGCCTATAAATAGGTCTTTTCACCCTACTTGTTTAAGTTAATGCAAAAATTCTCTCTCCCTAACCTCTACACTAATCCATCCGAATTTCTCTTAATCATTTTGAGCTTTTGGAGATTAAATTCTCAGGGAGCTTTAGAGAGGTTATTAACTGGATTCTAAGCTTGATTTAGAGATTGAATTGGTTAGCTCCTTTCTCTCTAATCTTGTTTAGAGTTTGGTGAACACTTGAAGGTGAATCGACCGACGATTCGACGAGCAACACAACTCCGAATCTTCATAAAGGTTTTAGAGAACGTTTGGGTATGATCCTCTCCTATTTATTTTAATATATATATGTAGAATTACATGATATTAGAATAAATATAAAACAATGTACATGAAATCGTTGAGAATATGAAAATCGATCTCGTATGCATGTATAATTTTAAAAAAAATATACATACATAGGGGGACGAAATCCTACAACAACATCCACACTTCACATCATCATACATCATCACCACACGTGGGGTGCACTTGAAGTTGTTGTTGGGTCGAACATGTTTGGTCTTAATTGTTGAATTACTCCCCAGGTTCAGGAGTTTATGGACTTTTGCAACCAACATATTTTTCTTTACACTTAGGTCACTCAGAGTTTTCACTTGGTTCCTTCTTGACTTGCAATCCGGTCCTTGAGCATTTCAAACCGGTCCAGAAGGCTTCCAATAAGTCATTTCTTCTTGCATTTAGGTCATTTTCTATTCTTTCTCTTCTTTATTACCTAAAACCTGAATCACATCAAACAAACACTCGAGTAGCACAAAATTTGGGTAAAATAAAGGATATATAGCATGAATGCAGTGTATGATATGCTACTAATCAAAGTGCTTCTATTTCAACACTCTTACAACTTTAGGTTTCCTTGAACCAATCACTAAATTTTTTATGTCATGCATTCAATTGTTGTCTTCGATTACAACATAGTCCTACTCCCATGAAGGCATTGTAACGGTTAAAGCGCTTGTAAAAGGTGAATTTCTTCATTAGTGATGAAATAATCAAATATAAGAAATCAGCAAAGTAACAATACTTCTGTTCACTTACTCTTCATATTCATCAACAATGACAGTGTTATGCAAGACCCAATTGTGAGCTTTCTCTAGATCAACAACATCAAGGATAGTCATTCGACCCTTACCTAAAGGTCTTTCACCTACGTCATTCCTCGAATGCTTATTAAATACTATCTCTACACTCTTCAAATATCTAGAGAAAATGTCGTACACTCCACCACATTAACCTTCAACAATTGATCCTTCAGGTTTATTTCTATTTCTAACAAAAAGATTTCAAGTTACTCATATATATTTCAAAAAGGTACATCTAGTGATAGTGCACTGGACCTACTAGTCGTACCTCCCAGGCAAGGTAAATTAGCAGATGCAACATAACATCAAAAAAACTCGATGGGAGTATCATCTCCAACCGACAAAAAAGAATAGCAATGTCCTTTTCGAGGCGACTGAAATCATCAGCGGTGTTTACTTTCGAACTCAATGTGCGGAAAAATTGACTCAAGTGAATGACTGCTTCCCGTACCTCTTTTACTACGTGACTCTTTCTTATGGCGATGGGTAACAACTCTTGCATCAATAGGTGATGGTCATGACTCTTTAATGAGCTTATCTTTCATTTTTTTGTGTTAACATGACGCGATATGTTCGATGAATATCCATCTGGCACCTTTACTGACTAAAGAATGTTATAGAAAGTTTTCTTCTCTTCAATGCTCATCCAAAAAGATGCTGGTGGATACACTGTCTTGTCGTTGTCAGTACTACCCAAATGCAAGTCTCTTCTGATACCCATTTCCACTAGGACACCTCTTGATTTGTAATTATATTTGCTTTCTTTTGGTGTCAATATAATATTCAACAAATTGTCAGACACATTCTGCTCAGTGTGCATCACATCAATATTGTGTCGAATGATTGATCGTTTTAATAACCACAAGTGAACGTCATCAATGAAGACATGACAAATACGGGTCGAACCTCAAGGAGTTGTGAGTGTTGTTGTTCCAATCATACTCGAGTGGGAAAGGAGAGGAGAATGAGTGGATTATGCTAACTAACTACACTAAACTATCAACTAACAAATGACAAAGATAAGATTAAGTAAAGACAACCTCTAAGGGTTGGAGTGTGTGTACACATGTGATAAGGTGGTGAAGAATTCATTCAATAAGGCACAAGTATAGATTATGTTTTCATGCATAGGAAGTGTCTAATAGTTGTGGCAAACCGATCATTCCAATCACTAACCTAGTTGATTAACATGAGCATAAACAAGTTGGTTATTAAGAACCTAAACAAGCTTGGGAAGTGTCTAAAAGTTATGGCAAAACCCATCAAGTTAACTATTCCCATTTAAACAAACAAACATACATTCACATTCATCACATCAACACATTCACATTCATTCTCATTCTTTATTACATGTATAAACATCATCTCCACGCCCAATGAGGGATAGAACTACTCACTACACATTAAGCTAACAATTATACTAAGAAAGAAAGACATTCTAACGAGTTATATTAAGATTAGGAAAACAAAACTAAGCTAAACATGCAAGCATTCAAAAAGAGACAACATTCAAACAAAACTAAAAAAAGAAAATATTTTATTCACATGACTCACATTACAAAGTGGTATCCTCTCCAGCTTAAGTTTACTTCAAAGTCTTACTCCAAGTAGAGAGAATGACCACCAAGCAATGAGTAGGTTACAAAGGAGGAAGAAAAGTTCTATTTATAGACATGAAAAAGGCAACTAGGGGCAATCCCCTAGTGTGGGACTAATGAAACATACTTAAAATGGACATAAACTACATAACCCACAACCACACGAAACAAGGTCGGATCCTGACCAAAATGGACCGCCAATTTGCGGTCTTGGGCTGCCAATTTGTTGTTTGGACCGCCAATTGGCGGTTATAATTGGTTAGATGCAACTCAATTTCGTGTGTCTACTTAAGTTTTTCAAATCCTCACGTGGGGTGTGCCCTAGTCAGTCATTTGAGTCTGTGCCCGAATCTAATTGCCAAAATACTCCTCATGATGGTGTGGAGTTTCTCGATTTGCTATTTGGTCCCTCCGGGCTTACGTACATGTCCTTCTCTCTTACTGTTGGGTCCTTGAGTATGACAGACATGTTCATTTTGCATCACTAAGTCCTTTCTTCATACGTTTGAGTCTTTTTTCTCTTCCCTTCTCTTCTTTATTACCTAATACCTGAAATATAACAACAAACACTCGAGTAACACAAAATTGGGATAAAATAAAGAATATATAGCATGAGTATGATTTATGATATGCTACTAATCACCGAACTAAAAGATCTTTCCAATACGGTAACTGGAAAAATATACTTCTCTTTCTCTAGTTATTTCCAGCACCCAGAGAACAAGTTTGCAAAACTATTTAAGAACATCTTCCCCAGATTTGTATTCTGGTGGACCTCTATGTTTCTCTTTGCCCTCAAATCCTCTCTTATTTCTCCTCCAACGGTGATCTTTATCCAGCCACCGACGTCAGTGACCCAAATAAATATTCTTGCCACTATTCTTCAGATTAATGGAATGAGCATCTTCCATACAATAGGGACATCCCATATACTCTCTAGTCATCTAACCACTTAAATTAGAATATGTAGGAAAGTCATTTATTGTCCACAACAAGAGAGCTCGGAGCGTGAAACAACACTAACTATAAGCATCATTACCTCTTCCCAAAGTTCTTTCAACTCTTCGATAAGTTGTTGCAAACAAACATCTAACTTGTTGCTAGGATGACCGAGAATGATGAGCGCAATTCAAAATCAGTTGGATGACGCAATTTCCCATCTTCTTGCTATTCCTCCGCATGCCATCTCATCGACTTGGTAATATTAGTAATATATAACCTACGGTGTCTTGGCTTTAGATGGAAGTACCGCAACAGTGCCACTAGAATTTTTTTGCCTTTTGAGGCCACAGAATTTTCAGTTTCAACTTCATCTTCCCCTTACACGGTTACCCAATGAGATTCGTCACACACAAAACATGAATCAACATTCTCATTTTCTTTCCAGTACAACGTGCAATGATTCTTGCAAACATGAATATTTTCATAATGAAACCAGAGTTGGCAACCAACGTTTTCGTCTCATATGTATCATTTGCAATTCCGTCTGGAAGTAATTTGGCTTGATACGCTAACCACTTATCAAATGTTGCGTCCGTCCATCTACTTGTGCACTTCATGTGAAATGCTTTGATGACGAATGATAATTTCGTCAATTCTGATTTGCACCCGGGATACAACCGTTGATCTTCATCCTTCATGTAGGCAAGAAACTTTTGAGCATAATTTGTAATCCCCTATCTCGAGGGATTGGCTGTGACGTTACCACCTTTGATGACATCGTGTATCATCCCCTCTATGTCGTCGTCAACGTCATCCTCTTCTGACTCAATCTTTGTTGGTCGTGTTGTCGTTGTCGTGACACCTTGAGCACTCGAACTTGTAATACTTTTCCTGTGAAAAACCCACTACTCGTAATTACCAGCAAAACCATTTATGACAATATTATCAACGATGTCGCCTCAGGTCGCCCACTTGTTGTTACAACACTTCTTGCATGGGCATAAGATTTTCCCTTCACGAACATATTGGTTGTGAGGTCTGAAGGCAAGGTTTAGGAATGACTTCATATTATTCGTGAATGTCAGAGTAATTCTCTTGCCATAAATCCAACTTCTGTCTGACACCATGATTCTATTCATTTAAAAAAAGAGTTAACAATTCCTATCAATCTAACTAAATCTAATTAACATGTCCAACTCATCGAAATCAATCCAACTAAATCAATTAACCAATCTAACAATCAATATAAGATCCAACTCAATATAACTAAACTGCAAACAAATTTAAATTTAATTGAAATTTTAACTAAATTCAATCTAACTGATTCACATGGAGGGTATAGTTCGGGCCACAGGTCAACAAGTTGCGATTAGCTTTGTGTATGGGGATAACAACTATGTTACGAGGAGAACACTTTGGGAGGCCTTGCGTGGGTGCAAACCTACTGCTGGAGTAGCGTGGATGGTCATGGGGGACTTTAATTGTATTAGGAGTGTTTGGGAGAAGCGTGGAGGGGGTGGGTTTAATGCGGTGGCCATGGCGGAGTTTAACCATTGGGTTGAGGTCAGTAGTTTGCTCGAGGTACAAACGGCAGGAGGAGAGTTCACATGGTCGAACTCGTCGCATGGGCCCGGGCGGATAGAGACGCGGATTGATCGAGCCCTTTGCTCCCATGTGTGGTTAGAATGCTTCCCGAATGCAATTTATTATGTGGAAGGTAAAGAGCTTAGTGACCATTGTCCCTTGGTGGTGGAGCTCGAGCCTCATGGTGTACGGAAGAGGAAGATGTTCCAGTTTGTGAATGCTTGGGCTGGGCACGACCAGTTTTTAGGGGTGGTAAAGGAGGCTTGGTCGACCTACATTGTAGGTACCCCAATGTATCGGGTGGTGGGGAAGTTGGAGGTTGTAAAGAGGCCGGCACTTAAGACATGGAGTGATGAGGTGTTTGGCAATATAAGTGAGCGTCTTAATGAGGTAAGGTAGGAGCTACAACAGATTCGAGTGGAGATGGAACGATATCTGGACGAGGAGGGACTGAGAAGGAAGGAGAGCGAGGTGGTGGATAAGTTGTCCCACCAATTGGTGATTGAGGAGTCGATCATTCGACATAAATCTAGGGTGAGATGATTAAGGGAAGGCGACTCTAACTCAAGGTTCTACCATGCTTCTCTTAGGGTGAGGAGAGCCACCAATACAGTGCGTAGGATAGTTGAGGGCGAAGAGACAATTGAGGAGGAGGACCAAATTCGTGAGGCGATACGTCGCCGGTTTGCTAACTTATTTGCTTATAGTGTGTAGGGGGTAACATTGCGGCGGATATTGAGCTTACTATGCTAGATACTATGGAGGCTGGGCTGCTCACACGCCCGGTGACTATGGCTGAGCTGGAGTTCGTGGTATTGCACTCAAACATTGACAAGGCACCGGGACCGGATGGCTTTAACGCAAAGTTTTTCAAGGTGGCTTAGGAGATTATAAAGAAGGATCTTCTTAAGGTCGTTGCTTCTTTTTTCGCGAGGGTAAATTCCTCAAGCAAGTCAATTATACGGCGATTACATTGATTCCAAAGAAGAGAGGTCCAACTTCAATTGATGACTACCGATCAATTTCCCTATGCAACATAGTGTATCGCTATATCTCAAAGATTCTTGCGAATAGGTTGAAGGAGGTGCTGCCCAAGCTTGTAAGTGAGAACCAAAGTGCTTTCATTCGAGGGCATCAGATTGCGGACAATGTTTTGCTGGCCCACGAATTATGCCACAACTTGCATTCTGAACGAGGGTTGGGACTCATGGCCGTCAAGATTGACCTGAGGAAGGCGTACGACACGGTGTCATGGAGATTTTTGGATGAGGTGCTATGTAGGCTCGGCTTCAATGACAAATGGAGGAAGCTGGTGGGGGCGTGTGTGAAGGCCTCCTTCGTAGTGAATGTAAATGGTGCCTATTCGAGGCCGTTTGTGGCTTCAAATGGTCTCAGACAAGGCGATCCTTTAGCCCCATACCTCTTTGTGCTTTGCATGGAAGTGCTGGGGGCTTTGCTGCGTCGTGAGGAGAGGAGAGGTGGTCTTCGACTGGTTAAGTGTGGTACGGTCTCGGTCTCGCACTTGATGTTTGCTGATGACGTAATGGTGTTTACGAGTGCCACCAAGGCTGATGCCCGCGCGTTGAAAGGGGTGCTGGATGAGTTTTCACGGTACTCGGGGCTGCAACTAAACAACTCCAAGAGCCAAGTTTTTGTGGGAGGGAGCACACCAGACGGGGAGTGGATTTGTAGCCATCTACGAATGCAGCGGAGCGCTTTCCCGGTGACATATCTTGGGTTGCAACTTTTTTCCTCGAGGTTTGCGAAGAGTCATTGTGAAGCACTTCTTGAAAAGATACGTGGGAGGTTGAGCTCGTGGAAGGGCAAACTCCTCTCCATGGCGGGGCGAGTGGAGCTCGTGCGAAGTGTGCTCGCGTCCTTTATAATTTACTGGATTTTGGCCTTTCTAGTACCAAGGAGTGTGCTTCACGAAGTAGAAAGATTGATGATGCACTTTGTTTGGGGGGGACCGAAGCGGTTGGCTGCTGTCTCATGGCAGGACATATGCACTCCGAGGCAGGAAGGAGGCCTTGGGCTGCGTCGATTGGTGGAATGGAACGATGCTGACCTCCTTCGCTTATTTTGGATCATTGCGTCACATGATACATCTCTTTGGGTCTCTTGCTTACAGAGTAAGTACCTCAGAAGGAAGACAATATGGATAATGCGGCCTCCAGCGACCTCCTCTTGGGCGTGGCGAGGTCTTATGCGAGTCCGGAATACGGCGAAGGAGAAAATGTTCTTCCGAACAGGTGATGGGCGAAAGGTGAAGTTCTTTGAGGATCCTTGGTGTGGCCCACCACTTCTCACCCTGCCGGAGGGGGAGAAAATGAGGTATGATCTAGGGGTTCCACATGATATCACCGTGTCCCATTTTCTCGAAGATGGAAGGTGGAGAGTGCCTCGTCTACGCTCTCGAGCTCTTAGGCAATTTTAGGCGCGGCTGCCTGCCATCCCGGTGGGCCTTGGGGAGGATGAGCTCTCATGGATAGGTGCCTCTCGTAGCACCCTTACCTTGAGCGATACATGGAAGTGGGTCAAGCTGGAAAGACCCATTGTTAGGTGGGGGACGATGGTGTGGCACAAATGGGTTGTCCCAAAGCATGCGTTAACATTATGGAGGACAGTGCATGGGAAGCTACCTACTCATGATATGATGAGACGTAGGGGGCTGAAGCTATGCGTGGTGTCAAGGTGTGCGCTATGTAAGAATGCCTACGAGGATTTAACACACTTGTTTTGGGAGTGCCCCTTCGTACAGTTTGTATGGGACGCGATTCGGAGGGTGGGATGAGATATGGGCCGCATGATTGCAGCTACATTAGAGGAGATCTATAGGGTTCAAACATGGAATGCACCTTCAAAGCATGGGGCACTAACGCTGAAGCTAGCTTTGGGAGTTGTGGTGTTCGAATGTTGGGCTGAACGGAATAGGCGATGTATGGAGGGCGAGGAACGACGAGTGGAGTCCATTATTCAGCAAGTGAAGGATGTGATTAGGATAAAGGGGCTTGGTATGCTGGAAGGCAAGGGAGACGAGCATGAGAGGGTGACCTTTGAGACAACATGGAGATAGATAAATAGTATTTCTTTCTTTAGCTTTAGCTTTAGCTTAGCACTAGCTAAGCAATGCGAAGCGTGCTGTAATACATTGTAGTAGACGGTGGAACTTGTGATAGTGTATGTGCTAGGTGAGAATCTGAGCTTGTACCCAGCAAGCTTCGAGGGCCTTTGAGTGTTTGTTGGGTTGGTTTGTATGTCAGTCCATTTACACAAATAAATAAAATTCGAGGCTACGCCTCCCTTTTGCTTTGCAAAAAAAATCCTAAATACAATCCAATCCAATTCTAAATCCAATCCTAAAACTAAATCTTAAATCCAGTCCTAAGCCAAATCCAATCCTAAATACAATCCTAAAACTAAATCCTAAATCAAATCCAATCCTGAGCAAGAAAAAAGTAGTCCTCCCCACCCCCTATATGTTAACCCGCCACCGCAAGTCGGGATAGCTCCGTTGGTAGAGCAGAGGACTGAAAATCCTCGTGTCACCAGTTCAAACATGGTTCCAGCTTGCCGGTTTTCCATCATCCAATCCACAGAGAGAATGTCAGGTCCGTACTCTGGCAGAGGAGGTCATTTCATATAAACTCTGGTCCGTCATGGTTGGGCTGTTGTGATGAGTCGAATGAGCCAGAGACGAGTTAGTAAACAAATGAGCCTAAAATTAAATTCTAAATACAATCCTAAATAAAATTCACATTCATCGTCACCGACAACACAAACTCACAAACAAATCCAATAGTCTTTAAATAAAGACTATTTATGTTAATTCACTTGACTAATCTAATAAATATATTAAATCAAGTAAATCATACAAACTATAATTAATTCAAAAATGGATATAATTAATCACAATAACCATTCAAAATGTAACTTTCACAACTTTTTTTGCAAGGCAAAAAGGGAGGCTTGGCCTCGAAATATATTAACTAAGTAATGTTTACAACCTACCAAAAAATCAGAAGATAAGTGTGCGGGGTATACTACATGCATACCCAACCTCTACCCTACTAATACATGAAAGTAGAAAGCTGAAAAGTAGTAGGTGTAGGCAATATTTCCTTCATACACAACGTGTCAACCAGCAGTTTGTAACTTTCACAACTTCAATAATACAAAATCACAAATTTAAACTAATTATCATACAAAATCACTACTTTAATGCTACAAATAATAATTACATTCTAATTAATTGATTAAAAACATAATAACATTCAAAAACCAATTAGATGAAAGTGGTGGTTGTGGTGGTGGGGGCTGGGTCGGGAGGGTGGTTTGGTGGTTGTGGGGTGGTGGGTGGGGCTAGGGGTGGTGGACCCCGGTGGGGTGGGGCTGGGTGGGATTGGGGTGGTGGATGTCGGTGAGGGTGGGGCTAGGTCGAGGCAATGATTAGGAGGAGTCGGGGTGGCGAGGAGGTTGGGGTTTAGGGCGACGAGGTCGGTCGGGGTTGGCGAGGTGGGGGTGGTGATTAAGGTTGGGGAGGAGATTTGGTGATTAGGGTTACCAAAATGGAGTAGACAACGAGCAGAGGTGGCGGTGGCAACAACATGGGCGAGCAATGGAGGAGGAGCAGGGGTCGGGGAGGCGATTAGGGTTGGGAAAGTGTTTTGCACGAGAAATGATGAGAGCTCGTCGATGTAGTTTAATGTATTAAGTGCGTAACAGTTGATTTTTCAAACTCTACTCTGACGGAACTTATCCATCGGTGTACGATTCTAAAAATAAAGCACCGACGGACCATATAACAGTTGGTGTTGTTTTTTGCACGACAAATTTCATTTTCCCATGGATTGTTTTATCACAAATCTACACCGATGATATACATCCGTTAGTGTACATTTGTTGGCCGACGAATACTATGAAAAGATGGATCGACGACATGTTTCTGTCGGTGTTCGTTAACTTATCCTCTAGTGTACTTTGTCAACGACAAAACGAGATATCTGTCAGTGTACAATTACCTGCATCGAAGGATACCACATTGATAGATAAATATCCATCGGTGATTCCTATTTTTCTAGTACTGGGTAGTTTTTCCACAAACCGATGATATATATCCGTTAGTGTACATTTGTTGGCCGACGAATACTACGAAAAGATAGATCGACGACATGTTTCCGTCGGTGTTCGTTAACTTATCCATCAGTGTACTTTGTCAACGACGAAACGAGATATCTGTCAATGTACAATTACCTGCATCGAAGGATACCACATTGATAGATAAATATCCATCGGTGTTTCCTATTTTTCTAGTACTGGGTTGTTTTTCCACAAATCCAATCCTCCCACTTGGCCAGGATTGAACCTTTACACCACAAGCAATTAGACAACCCCTGCGTTGCTTGAATCAACTCCCTCAATTTGGGAGGATGCTCCCCACTAGAGCTACAACCTTGTTTGCTGAAGAGAAGACTCTAACTCAGCACTTGAGAACATTTGGCAATGGGTGTATGAAGTGGTAAAGTGAAAGATAAAGCACAAATGTACAAGAAGGCTTTTGATTTATTTATAAGATCAAGAAAGTGTTTTCAGTAGTGTAAGGATTCGAATTAGTATCTAAAACACTCATATTTATAGGCAAAGAGAATATAGCCATTGACATTAAAAACAAGTGAGGTGACAAGAAACCGATCAAAAGAGTAAGGCTGAAAAACTATTGGAGCTCAAAACGATCGACTTCAGCCTTGATAATTCGACCATTTCTTAGAGACTTAAGTCATCAGTTAATCAGTTGGCAGAAATGGTTGATCGAGCAGGTAAACTGGGAGTGTTCATGTTCTGTTTTGGAATGGATTGACCGTTTGAAGGGAACAATCGATCAAACTGGGCCAAAATTGAGATTGAACATTTTTCTGTTTATGAAAAGGATTGATCGTTCAAAGGGAAAGGGTCGACCAAAGTGATCAAACTGAGAGTGAGGATCGATCGTTCAAGGAATCAGTCGACAAAATGTACAATTTGGTAAAAGCACGAATTTGAAAATAGTCATGGGGGAAACGACAATAAATTTGATTTTTCAGGAAAAGGAGAATCCACATTGGTCGAACCAAATAAGGTATACCGGTCGACTGATCAATAAAGAAGGTATGATTCTACCAATTGTCAAACAAGTAAGAGCACCAATCTTAAGTTTGAGCAACATAGCCATTGATTTGCCAACAATCGAATGGTGCCTATGGGCAATTGACCGTTTGATCGAAGAGATGAGATCAAACTTAGGTTTTGTTGTATTTCGAGGTGATTTTGGGTGGTTAAATGAAGTCCAAATTGGGTGAAATTTTATATATGGCTTCTAGATGTACCCTAGAGTGAATATATGGAGAGAAATCAACTCAAGTGACCAAGCTTACGTAATTTTCTAAGGACTCAGAAAATGAAAAATTACATAAGTTGAGCTTTGTTTTCTTGATCCTTTTGCTCGTATTGAGTTGACTTCTTTACTCCTCAACCTGAAACTAAGCGCACACAATATAAATTAAAATATGGTATGTGATGTATGCATGTGTGACAAAGATATTTGATTTCATCATACTTAGTGGAAGGTCTAGTCAATCATCCAAATAACTTAGTTAATCGCCAAAAGGCCAACACTTTAAATTACTTAGTTAATATCCAAAAAGCCAACACTTCCTGGTGTACAACATAGTTCCCATAATTCCAACTATTTAAGCTCTAATATTATTTGTAACGCCCCATCGTCGAACTGTCAACCTGAGTCCACTGCCCCTCAATACCAATCTATATAGCCACGGAACTTAAGTTAGTTAATGTTATGATCGTAGGCACTTGTTTTTATAGCTTGTTGAACGTTTTATATTAAACTGCAAGTGCACGACCACGTTGAAGCGGTGGCAAATACGGGTCGTCCTCAGGGAGGTGAGCAGCCTCTCGTTTGTACGAAATCAAGTGGCGAAGAAATGGAGAAGAGAGTGGATTATGCTACGCTACGCTACACTACACTACGAAGTATGAAATGCGAAAGAAAGCAACAAACGATTAACTACAACTAAACTAAGAACGAAAGACGAGTGCTGGAATTCAGAAATGGAAAACCCCTAAGGGGTGGAGTGAGTGCACACATGCAAAGAGGTGGTTGTTGAACACATTCTTTAAGCACAAATGAAGGTGGTGTTATCATGCATAGGAAGTGTCTAAATGTTATGACAAAACCTATCAATCTATTCACCAATCTAGTTGATTAACATTTACATATACAAGTTGTTTATTTCATAACCTAAACAAGCATGAGAGGTGTCTAATCATTTTGGCAAAACTCATCAAGTTATAAATTCTATCCTAAACAAGCAAGCATACATTCATGTTGTATCAACAAATTGGAAATAAAGCATTCATTCCATTCTCATTTGCATGTATGTACATCTACTCCACCCCCCAAAGGGGATGGAACTACTCACTACACATTACACTAATTATTAAACTAAACAAGGAAAACATATTAACTAAGCTACTAAAACTAATGAAATGAAATTAAACAAAGTAAAGCAAGAAATATGAAACAAACAACATAATAAATAAACTTTTATTAAAGTGACTCACATTTCAAGTAGCATCCTCCTACTTTAGTGTGTGCTTCAAGGCCTCACTTCTAGTAGAAAGAATAGCCACTCAAAATATGGAGTGATTACAATAGAATGTGAAGAGTTCTATTTATAGCCAAAGAAAAAGGCAATCCGGGACAATCCCCCGATGTGAGACTAAACAAATACCAAAAATAGCCTAAACATCCTCTAATACATGTGCTGGAGAAAGTTGAGCGGATCCAGAGTGATCTGGACCGCTAGACCGCCAATTGGCGGTCCATAAAGTTTGGATCGGGTTGGAATTTGTTGTGGGCTTTTCTTGCTGGTATTGTTTGTCTTTGATGCGGTTACTTGACTTGTTGGAGCTCCGACCCGAATAGAATTGCCAAAATACTCCCCATGATGGTGTGGAGTTTTCTGTTTTGCTCTTTGGTCCTTTGGTCTTACGTTCAGGTCCTTCTCCCTTGCATCTTAGTCCCTAGATCTCACAATTCAGTCTTTTTTCCCAGCTTTTGGGTCCTTTTATGCTTCATCTCTTCAAACCTATTTATTTCTGAAATTCAAACATAAAACTCGTAACATAGCATTGTTTAGGTGAAAGATAATGGATATAAGATGCAAATATAATCATGAAATGATGTCAATCATAGCCCACCTTAACCTTCTCGTGTTAGTTGATGTAGTTGGATTATGCTTGGAGTGTTGAATTGGCTCCACTGGTTACACAACATAAATAATGGACAATATTTTTATTTGTGAGTTTGCAGGAGAATCAAGCTATATCCACTAGGAAATGAGCACTCAAGGAACGACTATGTGGCTATATATTTGGAGCTTCAGAATAATGATGGAATCCACATAACATTAAATGCAGAAGATATCATTCTATGTGATTATATTATTCGTGTGGTTGATCAAATCCATGGACAACATAATAAAGAGAAATTAGGTATAATCTGTTCTCATTCAAGGACTTATATATTATTACAAAAATGTTATTGCAATTGATAATTTTATATGGCCATTATTATTACTTTGAATTAGTTATTAGCTTCAAGCCCTTGATAGCCAATTTGTGGGAAATCTACTACATTATAAGGACTTGCAAAGCAAACTTTTGCTTTTGTTAAACCAAATCCAAAACCATGCTAACATGCGCCATGCTCTTGTGCAACTTATTTTCCAGGAAGCGATCCCGTTAGCAAAGATAGCTGTTATGGATGGTGCAGTTTTATGCCCCGTAATACAATCAAAGATTCCTCCATGGGTTTCCTTGTTCATGACAACATGATAGTTGAAGCTAAGATTGACATTATTGGCTTTATCAAGACTGGTAATCATTAACATGTGGTTTAATGACCTTTGCTGTTTTGTCCATTACTACTTGTGGAGAAAGCTCTAATGAGTTTTTATTTTTTGTCCACTATTACTATTGTGAAAATGTGTTTTTATTGCTCGCATATGTAACGTCTCGAAACAGCGGAAGATTTAAAATTTCGAAATAACGAATAAAACTGACAACTCAAGGCGGGAACGTCACTAATATATAATTATATAAATCCGGGTGCACCCAAAATACATGGAGTTTACAAAAGGTGTACAACTACAATCCAGATGAAAGAAATGAAAATACAAGTAGTCGTACAATCTCGCAAATGCCGAAGAGGATCCGACTCCAAAGCGCTCCGTCCTCGGTCACCACCCACCCGGACCTACTGTGGTCCTGAAATAAAAAGTGCAACAACAATGCCTGAGTTTCCTGAAAGGAAACCCCGTATACCAAGCCCTAAATGCATGCAAGACTATCAATGAAACCTATCATACTAGTCATCATGGCATGGCATCAATGCGATACATAAACAATCCCTCAACGGGTAAACAGACCCACCACGGGGTAAACAATCCCACCACGGGGAAACACAGGACCTCTGTCCGCAAACTGTAAGGGGTCCCACTCTGAGACCTACCGTAGGCACATACGGTCTAGCAGAAGGTACGCAACGAACCCCACACGCGACTACACTAGTCAAGGGATCGGTGAGGAGCGTCCGCACGCCTGCGCAAAGTAGAAATCAGCTGAAATCTCGAGGTCAACACCTCACCAACGGGGCCGTCGCCCAGGTCGGTCCACTCATCTGGAGGAGCCCGTCCAGACTACCCTGCCGGAAAACATCGTCGGCAGTCCATACCCTCACCGGAACAGCATCGGTGGGACACCATCGCCCGAAAACGTCGTCGGACGGCACTTCCGCCGGAACAGCATCGGCAGAACAATCATCACCCGGAACAGCATCGGGTGGAACGATCATCGCCTCGTCTACACGAGCGATCCGAGCTCAAACAGCCCGCAGGGTCAACATGCTCCAACGAGCCGTGCACCTCGTGCACTGGGATCCGCAATCCCTCAGGCCTGCTACTCTACTGTGAGTCAGAACATCAAGGCTACGTCGCCCTCCATCTGTGGAGACGACACGTCCCATATGCCCACACTCTTCCACACGGCGGTCCCTGGGCAGGCACGCAGAACGCACCCACCGTCACCTCCCGGCTTACGCGCTAAGCGAGGACACGGGTTTCCGTGGACAGAGTTGACATCTCACTAGGACAAGAAAAACCAGTACTGTGCCCCATCGGTCGACCGAATCAGGCAAACCGGTCGACCGAAACCAACAGTAACGGTCGAACGGATTTCCTCCAAACGGTCGAACAAAGTGCCCAACACTCTGTCTCCAATCGGTCGAACCAGCGGGAAGAACCGGTCGACCGGACAGGTCAAAATCCTAGGTCTGACTAAGTCAAAATCAATTCACTATCGGTCGACCGACTCAAGGGTCCCGGTCGACCGAACATTACAGGGTCAGCCTAGTAATTCTAAGTCATATAATCGGTCGAACGCATATACTAATCGGTCGAACCAACAAGCAGTAAACAACTTAAGTTCCGGTCGAACCACAAGGCTCGTTCGACCGGAAACAGGCAACATCAAACACGAACCCACGAAATTTGGCATAACCGGTCGACCGCCCCAAGGCATCGTCCGACCGGTTCTGGGCAAAAACATCAATTTACACTAGCACCGGTCGACCGCCCGAAGGCACCGGTCGACCGTTGGTCGACAGCAACCTTGCACCAGCCAAGGATTTTACGTTGTTTTCTCGTCGCCGGCGAGGTCTCCGACCTCCCGCGACCGACCCAAACTTCCCCCAACATGGAGAACCACAAAACACACTAATGCTTGGCATACCTCGAGAGAGAGACGAATCCGCCGGAGCAACGCTCACGCCTCCGTCACCTCCTCACGCGCGACCTCCGCGAGCCTCACGCCAAACAGCCTCCTCCGCTTGAGCTCGCGTCCCTCCGTCACCGTCCGCCGGAGCTGCTCGCCGACCAAAGAGAGAAGATGGTGAGGATGATGTGAAGAGAAGGAAGGAAAGAAGAAAAGAAGAGGAAGAAGAGTTTGGTGTATTTAACTCCCAAACCCTACACCCCCACCATCCCCCTACACCCTATCCCTCACCTCACCCATACCTCCCTCTCTCCTCCAAGTCAAACTCCACCTAACCACCCATTAACCCCTAATCCGGTTTAGGGACTCAACAACATATGTATGTCTTTCCATAGAAATTTAATGTTCTGATTGCATAAAAAGAATTCTTGAACATAAAATTCGATAGTAGTTGTTATTGAAATTATTATTGATGGTAGTGTAGGAGATCTCTAAAACTTGGGTTTAAATACCTCTTTATAGGATCTAAGATCCATATAGTTGTTGGGGCTAAAGACAAAAGAGATAAAGAAACAACCGACAAATGGTGTGAAAGTGATTTGTCAGTCGGGTGTCAATCGGTCGAACGTTTGCTTAATCCGTTCAACCTTTTACTTAAGTTGTAGTTAACGGTTGAACAGATAACCAAAACGGTCGGACCAACAAGGTAAACTGGGAGTTTATATATTGGAGACTGAATAATCCGTCGACTGTTACGACAAAAATGGTCGAACGATTTCAAGAAAAGTGACGGTCCAGTTTTGGATCTGCTTTGGTTGACCTAAAGTCCAAATTGTGCCTTCAAGTTAGTCGTTAAGAATAATGATCAAACGAAATCGTCAGAATGGTTTACTATCCAACAAACAAATTGTTGTTAACAAACAATCAGGTGCAGGATGAGTTTCGGTGAACCGTTATTCACAGACATGCTAAAGTTGAGTTTATGTGGCTTTTTGACTGAGGTATGAGTGATTTATTGAAGCCCAAATAATGTGAGATTTGGTGTGTGACTTCTAGTTTGAACCTAGAGTGAGTGTGGATGGATATCCCAACAAATATGCTCAAGTTTCGAATATTCCTAAAGACACAAATAAAGATAAAATTACATGTCGACAAAAGCTTGATTACATTTCTCGACTTGAATCCATTTGTTTTTTAGTCTTGATCACCTATTAAGATAGAAGTATGCACAATACATGGACATGTGCAATGTATGAAATGTGTTTGACCAAAATTTGTTTGTGATTAAGATTTATTTGATTAAATAATCAAAATTAATATAACTAAGGCCTAAAAGCTAACAATGTGCACCCAAGCATTTTTTAGTAAGATGTAGATGCACACAAGCTAATAGTGGAAACGTGGATGCAAAGATTCAATTATACCACTTTTCAGGTGCACCCAAGCAAACAAGGCTCTGTGGTGCATGTTGACATGATGGGGGCGGGGGTCTCTTTTTGAGACTTGTGCCGGTTGCAGGAGTTGGTCTTAGAGCCAGAACTTATGTCTACTTTACTGAATCAAGTTGGTATATGGACCTAACAACGAATTGAGATGAAAGAAAATGAAATTAAAAGTTTTTTTACAAGGTTCGTAATTACTTAACAAGTGTGAGGACGAGCAATGCACTAACTCGAAGGTCGCATGTGTCACCTGTAAGTTTTCTTTGGAATTCATGATACATGTAAGTATCATTAACTTTTGATATCTCGTTTCATATTGACTATGTGAACCGAACACTGATATAAAGGTTGACGATTTTTGAAGTTATTTATTGATGTAAATTGCTAAGTAATTCTTAAATAAAGGTTGATTGATTGATATCATCAGACTAAGAGACGTTATTGGTTATCATATCATTTCAATATTCTCAGGTAGAAAATGTGCTAATGGTTTATTGTAACGCCCCGAAACAACAGAAAAATTTAAAACTTTAAACATATAGGAATCAACACTGGGGTCGTCACCAAATCACAAGTATATATATAATATAAGGTGGTAAACTGTACAATACAAGAGTCAAAGATGATTACAACCCAACACAAAAGATATACGACGCATGTACAAGGGAAAATCATCCACCTCGAAGAACAAAAGGGATAGGATCCGGTCTGGGTGCCCCTGCCCGCAGTCACCACCTCCTACTGGCGTGCACGACCTGACATGTAAACAAACAATGCCTGAGTTTCCCCTAGGGAAACCCCGTATGCCAAACCCCTAAAATATGAACATAATATGTGTATACGAAACATGAAATGAAGAATGCAGTAAAAGCATATCAAACTCCCGTGCACACCAGGCACCGCCGAAAAACATCGGCAACTACAACACATGTGCACACAAGGCACCGCCAGAAAATCATCGGTCACGGGTCTCAAGGGTCCTCTCACCCCAACCCCATAATCACACGTGCACACAAGGCACCCGCTCCGTAGAGCCACAACAACATGCACACAAGGCACCCGCTCCGTAGAGCCACAACAACGTGCACACAAGGCACCCGCTCCGTAGAGCCACAACAACGATCTTCCTCTCAGGGCGGCAATGTCTGTACCGTCACCCCAAAAAAGGCCGGAGACCCGTTGCCCTCGAGGCAGATCCAACCACACACGACACAAGCATCCATATGCAAACTGTGCCCAAACGGTCGAACGGAAGACCCGAAACGGTCGACCGAACACCACTACCATTCCGCAGAAAAACCTAACTAACGTCCAACCGGTCGAACGGCAAAGGGGCCCCGTTCGACCGAAATCCAACAGGGAAAAATCCTCTCTTGATCAAAACGCACCAACAGTCGAACCATCCTAAAATCACGGTCGACCAATTTCCTCCAGTAGAATTCACCAAAAATCCGCACTACACGGTCGACCGAAACCACACTCCCGGTGACCGGCCAATGAGTTAACTTAAGTTCCGGTCGGACGAAGTCAATGAGCGGTCGACCGTTTAGATGGTCAACGCCCCCAACCGATTTACAACAGTGCTTTCGGTCGACCGGCAAAGGGGACCCGTTCGACCGAAAACACCCAGAGCTTTTTTCCCTTGTTAAAACGTACCACCCGGTCGACCACTCGAAGAGTATCGTTCGACCGGTGCAATGGATTTTGCTCGAATCACACTACGACCGGTCGACCGCGCCAACCCGTCGGTCGACCGTTCCAGAGCAGAAAAGCTGCTGCAAGGTTCTCGACGAGCCTTTCGGCCTACCGTCGGCCACTCCAATCCTCGCAAAGGCTAAAAGGAGGATTACACTAAAGCTTGGCATACCTTTAAGGCTTGAAGAAGCCTTCGAAGAACCCACGAAGGTCGCTTCCACGAGCACCTCTTCTCCTTCGACGAACTCCTCGAACGCGATCATCTCAACTCCGGCAATCACCTGAACTCCTCCGTGTGCCGTCGATCACGCCTCCACGGCTTCCCCCAAGCTAGATCAGAAAAGGATCGAGAGAGAGAGAGAGACGAGTGTGAAGAGAGAGAAGTGAGAGGGAGAGAGATGAATCCAACCTTTTATACTCTTCTCCCAACCAATCTCAGCCGTCCATCTCAACCTCTTCTAATCCACCACCTAATCACAATTAAACCCAATTAGCAAAGGATTAGGATGTAACAATCCACCCTCCTTAAAGAATTTCGTCCTCGAAATTAGAACCAAATTCTCACCGAACAATTCCGGATACTTCTTCCGGACCTCATCCTCGACCTCCCAAGTGGCTCACGCTCGCTATGGTGCTGCCACCTAACCTTCACCATCGGAATGGTTCTCCTTCTGAGCTGGTGCTCCATCCGATCTACAATCTCCACGGGCCTCTCCTCGAGAGATAAGTCCTGACCGATCTCCGGAACACAGATCTCAATCACATGCGATGGATCGGCAACGTATTTCCTCAACATAGAAACATGAAAAACGTTGTGAATACCCGAAAGCAATACGGTAGGCAACCTCTCCTACACGATCAAGAATCTCAAACGGTCTGATGTACCTCGGACTGAGCTTCCCCTTCTTCCCGAATCTCATCACTCCACGAGCTGGTGAAATCCTCAGGAAAAACGTGATCACCTACCTCAAATCTCAACTCTCGTCTACGCCTATCTGCGTAACTCTTTTGTCTGCTCTAAGCCATCGCTAACCTCTGTCTGATTACGCCAACCTTCTCAGCATACATCTGAGAAATCTCTGGTCCAACCAGCTGCCTCTCGCCTACCTCACTCCAGCATACCGGCGATCTACAAGGCCGACCGTACAGAGCCTCGTACGGTGCCATCCCAATGCTCGAATGGTAGCTGTTGTTGTAGGCGAACGCGATCAACGGCAGGTGTTCATACCAAAATCCTGCCCAATCCAGAGTACACGCTGTCAGCATATCCTCTAGCGTCTGGATAGTCCTCTCTGACTGCCCGTCTGTCTGCGAATGAAAAGTTGTGCTGAACTTCAACTGAGTCCCCAAAGCCTTCTGCAGACTGCCCCAAAATCTGGAGGTAAACCTCGGATCTCGATCAGAGATAATACTAACAGGTACACCATGTAACCGGACTATCTCCTCGATGTACAGCTTCGCCAAACCCTCCAAGGGTAAGGTGGTCCTGATCGCCAGAAAATGTGCCGACTTGGTCAGTCGATCGACTATAACCCAAATCGCGTCGTGAGATCTCCTCGTCTTCGGCAAACCGGTGACGAAATCCATCGTCACGTGCTCCCACTTCAACTCTGGCAGATCTATACTCTGCAACTGCCCTGCTGGCCGTTGGTGCTCAATCCTCACCTGATGACAAACCAAGCACCTGGACACGAAGTCTGCTATGTTCCGCTTCATCCCCTTCCACCAGAAACTCCGCTGTAAGTCTTTATACATCTTGGTACTCCCTGGGTAAATGGAATATCTGGCTCTATGTGCCTCCTCCATGATAGTATCCCTCAGATCACCTGCTCTCGGTACCCAGATCCGACCCCTGAATCTTAAGCCCCCATCGACTCCGACCCCGAAGTCTGATCCGTCCTTAGCAGCTAGCTGCATCAGACTAACCAGCTCATCATCTGCTCTCTGAGCCTGAACAACTCCCGAAACTATCTGCGGCTCCACTCGAAGTCCCGCAATCACTGCGCCCTCAGAGTCCTCTATAAAAGGTCTCCACTCTGTCAAGGACTCAAGCAACCTCCACTCCTGAATGCATAAGCTGGCAGGTGTCAACTCTACCTTCCTACTCAAGGTATCTGCGACAGAATTCGCCTTCCGCGGATGATATGAAATGGTGAAGTCATAATCCTTTATGAACTCTAGCCATCTGCGCTGCCTCATATTCAACTCTTTCTGCGAGAACAGATAATTCAGACTCTGGTGATCTGTGAAGACCTCAAACTGCTCTCCATATAGGTAATGCCTCCAGGTCTTCAGCGCGTGAACCACCGCTGCCAACTCCAGATCATGAGTCGGGTAATTCTTCTCATGAACCTTCAACTGCCTCGAAGCATAAGCGACCACCTTCCCGTGCTGCATCAACACGCAACCCAGACCAATGCCAGAAGCGTCACTGTAAATCACATAGCCTCCGCTACCACTCGGTAACGTCAAAATCGGTGCTGTAGTCAGTCGCCTCTTCAGCTCCTGGAAACTGTCCTCGCACTTCTGGGACCAAACGAACTTGACACCCTTCTGTGTCAAAGCCGTCAGTGGGGAAGCAAGTCTGGAAAAGTCCTGAATAAACTGACGATAATAACCTGCTAAACCCACAAAACTCCTGATCTCAGACACACTGGTCGAAGCTCTCCACTGAGTCACAGCCTCGACCTTCTCTGGATCCACAGAAATCCCGTCTGCTGACACCACATGTCCCAGAAAGGCCACCCGATCTAGCCAGAAATCACACTTCTTGTACTTAGCATAGAGCTGCTGGTCTCTCAGGATGCTAAGCACAATCCTCAGGTGCTCCCGATGCTGCTCTCTGTCTGGTGAGTATACCAGTATATCATCCACGAAGACAATCACAAACCTGTCGAGATACGGCTGAAAAGTCCGATTCATCAGATCCATAAACGCTGCAGGTGCATTCGTCAGTCCAAACGACATCACCAAAAACTCATAATGCCCGTACCTCGTCCTGAACGCTGTCTTCTGGACATCTGCATCCCGAATCCTCAACTGATGGTAACCGGATCGCAGATCGATCTTCGAAAAGACCCTCGCTGACTGCAACTGATCGAAAAGATCCTCGATCCTTGGTAAAGGATACTGATTCCTAATGGTAACCTTATTCAGCATCCGATAATCAATACACATCCTCAGCGAGCCATCACTCTTCTTCACGAAGAGCACTGGAGCTCCCGAGGGTGAAACACTGGGCCTGATCAAACCTGAATCTAGCAGATCCTGCAACTGCTTCTTCAGCTCAGCTAACTCCGCAGGCGCCATCCTATACGGAGCCTTCGACTGTGGTGTAGTCTCTGCTACTAGATCGATACCAAACTCGATCTCTCTGTGAGGCGGTAACCTGGTGATCTCATCAGAAAATACCTCAGGAAAATCCTGAACAACCTCGATATCTTCCAACTTCTTCACTTCAAAATCTGGTACCACAAGCGTCGTTAAGAACGCTCTACAACCATGGTGAATCATCTTCTGAGCCTTCATTGCCGAAACTAAAATTCGACCATCTCCACTCTTAGTCCCTCTGATCAGCAAATCAGGAAGACCTTTCCTCGAGATCAGAATCTTCTTCTCTCGGCACAAGACTCGAACATCGTACTGGGACAGCCCAATCCATCCCAAGTATGACATCGAAGTCCACCATCGGTAATAAGACCAGGTCTGCCGGGAACTCCTGGTCTCCCGAAGCAACCGTGGCACCGGGGAGGAAGCTCCCCACAATCCCCACGAAACTCAAGGGTGTGCTGACTTCCAACGTGGCAGTCAACATCGCAGGGGTACGACCTAACACGCTCGCAAACTGCTCAGAGATGAACGAGTGTGTGGCCCCGCAATCGAAAAACACCTTAGCTATCAAGCCATCAACATAAAGCGTACCTTCCACCACAGCACTGGCATCTCTAGCCTCCTCTGCCTGAATGGTGAAGACACGTCCCACACTCTTCCCCTGTTGGGAGGGCGCAACTGGTCGACTCGGTCCAGCTCCGCTAGCTGAGGAGGAACCCGGTCGTCCACTAGGTCCACCTGACCTACTCGGGCAAGAATGAATGAAGTGACCCATCTGGACACAACCATGGCATGCACCTGATCGAGCCCCACACCCGCGCCCGGGGTGAACTCTACCACACTGCCTGCACTGCCCTGACTGCTGAGATCCACCACTATCAATCCGGGGCCTCTTGCCTGGATTTCCCAAAGTCTGATCTCCAGGTCGCACACTGGCCTTCGTCTGCACCTTCCTGGCCTCTACCGTCTCCTGGTAGTCCTGCTCCATAATCGTCGCAAACTTCACTGCATCAGCTAAAGTCTGCGGCATGCTCGTGGTCATACGAGACCGGAACTGCGGCCTCAACCCTCGGATAAACTTCTGAGCTATATGCTCCGGTGTCACATAAGTATCTGGGCAGTAACGCTCCAGGGCGTGAAACCTGCTAATGTAAGCCGCCAGCGTCATCTCTCGCTGCTCGAGTGCTAGGAACTCCTCCTTCTTCCTATCCCGCGCATGCTGGGGAAAATACTGCTGGTTGAACTCCGTGAGGAATTCCTCCCAGCCCACCTCCTCGCTGTCCTAAAAAACAACAGCCGACGTGGACCTCCACCAGTTGGCCGCCTCTCCGTCCAACACATAGGTGGCCAGATCCACCTGCCTCTCAGAAGGACATCCAATCGCTCTGAAGATCTTCCAGATCTTGAAGACCCAATCCTCAGCTGCATCCGGCTCACCACTACCGTCAAAGGAAGGAGGGTGCTGTCGCATAAACCGATCCAGCACTGCCCCTGCCCCGGCCTGCTCAGACTGTGTTGACTAGTGCTCGAGAAACTCGCCCAGCCTACCAAGAGTCCCCTAAAGGGTCCTACTCTCCTCCTCCTCCCTGTCCTCCCTACCAGTCTCCTCACTGGCGCACCTATAACGTGAAGGTGGCCTCACACGTCACGGAGACATCTACACAAGAGGTCAGGAAACGACAATGAATTAATGATTATGAATGAATGCATGATGAATGACAACTAAATGCAAGACCTCTAAGGTGGTTCCATTGGACAAGCACACCGGGACCGAAAGCTTTGATACCAAATTGTAACGCCCCGAAACAGCGGAAAAATTTTAAACTTTAAACATATAGGAATCAACACTGGGGTCGTCACCAAACCACAAGTATATATAATATAAGGTGGTAAACTGTACAATACAAGAGTCAACGATGATTACAACCCAACACAAAAGATATACGACGCATGTACAAGGGAAAATCATCCACCTCGAAGAACAAAAGGGATAGGATCCGGTCTGGGTCCCCCTGCCCGCAGTCACCACCTCCTACTAACGTGCACGACCTGACATGTAAACAAACAATGCCTGAGTTTCCCCTAGGGAAACTCCGTATGCCAAACCCCTAAAATATGAACATAATATGTGTATACGAAACATGAAATGAAGAATGCAGTAAAAGCATATCAAACTCCCGTGCACACCAGGCACCGCCGAAAAACATCGGCAACTACAACACATGTGCACACAAGGCACCGCCGGAAAATCATCGGTCACGGGTCTCAAGGGTCCTCTCACCCCAACCCCATAATCACACGTGCACACAAGGCACCCGCTCCGTAGAGCCACAACAACATGCACACAACGCACCCGCTCCGTAGATCCACAACAACGTGCACACAAGGCACCTGCTCCGTAGAGCCACAACAATGATCTTCCTCTCAGGCCGGTAATGTCTGTATCGTTGCCCCAGAAAAGGCCGGAGACCCGTTGCCCTCGAGGCGGATCCAACCACACACGACACAAGCATCCATATGCAAACTGTGCCCAAACGGTCGAACGGAAGACCCCAAACGGTCGATCGAACACCACTACCATTCCGCAGAAAAACCGAAATAACGTCCAACCGATCGAACGGCAAAGGGGCCCCGTTCGACCGAAATCCAACAGGGAAAAATCCTTTCTTACTCAAAAAGCACCAACGGTCGAACCATCCTAAAATCACGGTCGACCGATTTCTTCCAGTAGAATTCACCAAAAATCCGCACTACACGGTCGACCGAAACCACACTCCCGGTTGACCGGCCAATGAGTTAACTTAAGTTCCGGTCGGACGAAGTCAATGAGCGGTCGACCGTTTAGATGGTCAACGCCCCCAACCGACTTACAACAGTGCTTTCGGTCGACCGGCAAAGAGGACCCGTTCGACCGAAAACACACAGAGCATTTTTCCGTTGTTAAAACGTACCACCCGGTCGACCACTCGAAGAGTATCGTTCGACCGGTGCAAGGGATTTTGCTCGAATCACACTACGACCGGTCGACCGCGCCAACCCGCCGGTCGACCGTTCCAGAGCAGAAAAGCTACTGCAAGGTTCTCGACGAGCCTTTCGGCCTACTGTCGGCCACTCCAATCCTCGCAAAGGCTAAAAGGAGGATTACACTAAAGCTTGGCATACCTTTAAGGCTTGAAGAAGCCTTCGAAGAACCCACGAAGGTCGCTTCCACGAGCACCTCTTCTCCTCCGACGAACTCCTCGAACGCGATCACCTCAACTCCGGCAATCACCTGAACCCCTCCATGTGCCGTCGATCACGCCTCCACGACTTCTCCCAAGCTGGATCAGAAAAGGATCGAGAGAGAGAGACGAGTGTGAAGAGAGAGAAGTGAGAGGGAGAGAGATGAATCCAACCTTTTATACTCTTCTCCCAACCAATCTCAGTCGTCCATCTCAACCTCTTCTAATCCACCACCTAATCACAATTAAACCCAATTAGCAAAGGATTAGGATGTAACATTTATTCTTTTGAATCATATGTCTACTTGGTTTCTTGTTCAAATAGGACCAATTGGTATACAAATTTTTATAAACTCACATTGATATAATATGTTGACGATATTTGGAGTTATTTATTATTACGAGTAAACTCACATTAAGGTAGTGATTTTACATTTTTCCATGTGGTCGTCGAGGGTTGGCTACATGCATGGTGGTGATTCTATTTTCTTTTTCTTTTTTTGTCTCCATGCACCTACAATTCAACTGCCATTTATCTTATATGCTTACCAGTGTCTCTTGTAAACTTATCTTCGTGATTGTATATCGTATAATCATTCTTTCTTTGAATCTTTAAATACATAAACGTGTATTTGAATCAATGAAGCTCTTTTAGGTCTTTCGTCATATTGTAGTTTTTTCCTAATCATCCCCTTTAAAAAAACTGAAATTCAAACGTCACTGACAAATTGCTTAAATGAAGTTTCCGACTGAAGGTAATCCTTGAAAAAGTCATTTATCCCATGTACTTTTGTTTCAATGCTACCCTTACGAAAGAAACACAATGGTAAGGTGTTATTTGCTCGTAATACATATAGTAATATGATACGACTCTGTTCGAGAGGAGTCTACTCTCCATGCAGGGGTGGAAGAAGAAGTTTAAGGGAAATTTTTTCTGCATTTTCTTTCATCATATGGTCCTCTTAAATAAGAGAATTACAATCATACTTCCTACAATTGTGGGTTACCAAACATGTAAATAGGAAATAACCAAAAGTGAAATTGCAAATAGGAAATAACTTAATAAGGGAATGTTCATGTAATAGCAATTAATATGATGTGGTCATTATAATTAAAGATTTAGTTTATTGGGAGCCTTGATAATCCTCTTCTCCTTGTTGACTGCAATACTCGATTGTGCCATGATGTTGGTGGTTGCATCATTCCCACCATCTTCGGATTGCAGATTGTCCGCGACTGCCATGATATCACGTGGTAGTGTGGGTGGGGAAACTAAGAGCGGGTCGCCTATAAACTTTTTGAGCAGTGAAACATGAAAAACATCGTGGATATGGGAGCCGACCGGGAGACACAACTGATAGGCCACAGAGCCAATCTTCTTAATAATCCTAAAGGGGCCAAAATATTCCCTTTCCAACTTATTGGACCATCGTTGGGCTAAACTTGTCTGGCGATATTTTTGCAATCTGAGAAGAACGAAATCTCCAACCTCGAAGGAAATGTCGACGTGGTTCTTATTAGCCGCTTTTTGCATCCGAGTAGTAGCTCGCTCCAAATTAAATTTGATAAGTGCGAGAACCTCCGAATGTAATTGTAGTAGTTCGACGACGTCCGGTTGTACGTCCGCTCGATTGATTTCATCAACCCAACATGGTGGTTTTTGACGAAAAGTTTCTTCGAACGGTGATGTCCCAATCGATGAATGAAAGGATGTGTTGTACCAGAGTTCTGCTAAATGCAAGAACTCAAACCATCGTTGATGCTGATCCATAACAAAATACCGCAGGAACTATTGGAGGCATCGGTTGACGACCTTTGTTTGGCCGTCCGTCTGAGGGTGGTAAGCCGTGCTCCGGAGAAGCTTGGTACCTTGTGGTGGAAAAGATCGCTCCAAAATTTACTCATGAATATGCGGTCACGATCTAAAACGATTGAACGAGGCATGTCGTGGATTTTTGTGACGTGATTAGAGAAGGTTGTGGCAACAGTCCTCTCCGAAAGTGGAGAAGATAACCTGATAAAATGCGCCCCTTTTGTTAAGAGATCAACCACGACAAATATGACATCTTTTCCTCACGACGGTGGTAGAGATACGATAAAATCCATGGAGAGATCCTCCCATATCCTGGTTGGATTAGGCAAAGGTTGAAGGAGACCACTCGGCGATTGGTTGGGCGATTTTGTTGCTTGGCACACCTGACAGGAGCTCACCCAACGTCGGACATCTCCTATCATTCCCTGCCAAAAGAAGGATCGGGCCATACGTGAGAGGGTTGATTTAACCCCTGAGTGACCGCCGATGGTGGAGGAGTCGCTCTCCTCGAAGACGCGACGACGGACAGTGGTGTTGGCCGGGATCACGAGGCGGTCGTCGAAGAGAAGGAAATCACCTCTGATGGTGTATCTGGTGGATGTGGTGGAGGATAATGTAGAAGCCCATTGGGCCTTATAGTGGCAGTCTTTAGAGGCCGCTATTTTAATGAGGTCCAAAAGAGAAGAAGATGGACAACTCAAAATAGAGAGAGTGATATCTTCTCTACGAGATAACACGTCAACTGCTGAATTTTGGGTCCCTGGTCGGTACTTATGGTGTAAGAGAATCCGAGGACTTATCATAGGTATTTCTGTTGTACTGGTGTGAAAATGGTTTGTGACAGAAGATGTTTTAGACTATGATGATCTGTTAAGATGATAAATTCCCCACCCAACAGATAGTGCCTCCATTTTTTAACGGCCTGCACAAGTGCCTCCATTTCCTTAGCGTAAACCGAGGATCCCAACAGGGATGGTGGGAATTTCTTACTAAAGAAGGAAATTGGCTTGCCATATTGAGTAAGGACATCCCCCATGGCGGTTCCGGACGCATCAGTTTCCACTATGAATGTGGTGGAAAAATCTGGCATCTATAGGATTGGAGTGGTAGTCAAGGATCGCTTGAGGCTTTCGAAGGCTTTAGTAGCTGCCAGAGACCAAAGAAATCCCTCCTTTTTTTGAAGATCGGTGAGTGGACTGGTGGTGTGTGCGTAACCCCGAACAAATCGTCGATAGTAGCCTGTTAAGCCTAAAAACCCTCGTAACTGCTTCACCGAGGTTGGTATGGGCCAGTTGACTATGGCTGAAATCTTGGAGGGATCCACCATTATTCCTTGTGCCGAGATCATATGACCCAAGTAAGAGATATCGGAGACACCGAATGCACATTTAGAGAGCTTGGCCACCAACAAATTTTGTTGGAGGATTTGAAATACAGATCGTAGATGAGCGAGGTGGTCCGACCAACTTGCACTTTAAACCAAAATATCATCAAAAAACACAATGACAAATTTATGCAGTAAATTACGAAAAATATGATTCATGGTGGCCTAGAAGGTTGACGGAGCATTGGTAAGGTCGAAAGACATGACAAGGAACTCATAATGTCCATCTGGTGTTCGGAAGGTCGTGGCCGCCACTGAGTTGGGTGTCACACAAATCTGATGGAAGCCCGATCGCAGATCTATTTTTGAAAAGAAGCATGAACCATAAAGTTAATCGAATAATTCATCGGTGGTTGGAATAGGAAAGCGGTCGCGTACGGTGATGCTATTGAGTGCCGATAGTCGACACAAAAATGCCAAGACCCGTCTTTCTTTTTAACAAGGATCACCGGCGAAGAATGTGGGCTTCGGCTTGGGCGAATGATGCCTTCTGCTAACATTTTGTTAACCATGCGAGATATTTCTTCTTTCTGAAAGTGCAGGTAGCGGTATGGTCTTGTCTTCATAGGTCCCGAACCAGGTGTGAGCAAGATTTGGTGATCCGGATCCCGAATTGGTGGAATGCCTTGGGGCTTCAAGAAGACGTCAGGAAACGTATCCAATATAAATTGGATATCGGTATTAAGTGTGAGTGGGCGTTTTGGCCCATCCAGTACCTCCATCTTTAAATAGAAGAAAGAGAGGGCATCACTTGATTGTCGGCGTAGGGCCGAAGGGGATATCTCGGTCAAACGTGGTGGAGCACCAGTGAGGGTTACTTCAGCACCGTCAGTCTTGTCACGAAACGTGAGGGTCATCTGATCGTAGTTGAAGGTCACCGCTCCCAACGACCGGAGCCACTGCACCCCGAGTACCAGATCGGATCCGTGGAAGGCAATGATGTAGACATCAATCGTGAATTTTCACCCTCATAGCATCACTGGAACATCGGTGCAAAGACCGCTGCATCGCAGGCGCTGTCCATTTCCAGTAGTGACCCAAAATGCCTTGGTTTCGTTGAGCGTAAGCCCTAGAGCCGTGATCAGGGAAGGATGGATGAAGTTGAGGGTTGAGCCGGAGTCGATGAGGACTTGGACCACGGTCTCGTTAATTTGTCCTTCCAGTCAAAGGACTCGAGGAATATCATCTATGATTAAAGAGTGTAGAGTCACGCAGGAGAGCTCGGCTGCTGGTTCGTCGGCAAGGTCATCGGCGGCATCATCAGGATCTGGTGGGAGGGTGTCTTCGAAAAGCAATAAGGTGTGTGATTTTGTGCAACGGTGACCGCGACTCCATTTATCGTCGCAATTAAAGCATAGGCCTAGCTCACATTTTCTTGCTTGCTCCTCTTTGGACAATGGTTTGATCCCCTGTGGAATACGCTGTGGTGGTGGAAGGAGAGGAGCGGTGTGGCGGGGAGTAAGCCGGAGTGACTCACAGACGGACTCATGAAGTACGGCAAGCTCCTGAGCATCTTTGAGAGTTGTCGGGCGGAACCCCCATACCCGTTTGCCCAATTCTGGTTTCAATCCAGCCACGAAATTTTCCATTAGGAGTTGTGGTCGGAGGTGTGATGTTTTGTTCGCAGCGATGTTATACTCATCGATGTAGTCATGTACGGAACCCGTCTGAGAGATATGAGTAAAGGATCCGTAGACCCCTGTGAATGGTCTTACTGTAAAACGGGCAATAATTGCCTTGGAAAAGGTAGCCCAATTTACAAAGGGAGTTGTTCTTTTTTCCCGCCGGAACCATCCCAACGCCTGGCCATCGAGGTGAAAGGAGGCCAGGCGAACTCTTCTATCGACGGTAGTGTTGTGGTAGGCGAAGAATTGCTCTCATTGGTACACCCAATCGTCCGTGTCGGTGTCACCTTGGAAACGAGGAAACTTTAAACGAATGGGAGGGACATATTCATTGTCCGGTGGTGGAGGAATTGGGTCAGCCCCCAGGCGTCCAGTAATTTCGGTGACTGTGGTGGATATATCGGCAAGTTTGGTGTCGAGGATGGTTTGGCATTGCTGAAACGACTCCAAAGTAGTGAGGATTGTCCCTAGTTTACTTTCAATCTGACGGAAGCGGGTGTCGTTGGCCATGCTCAATGAAAGCACCAAATGATACGACTCTGTTCGAGAGGAGTCTACTCTCCAGGCAGGGGTGGAAGAAGAAGTTTAATGGAATTTTTTGCTGCCTTTTCTTTCATCATAAGGTCCTCTTAAATAAGAGAATTACAATCATACTTCCCACAATTGTGGGTTACCAAACATGTAAATCACAATTGTGGGTTATCAAACATGTAAATAGGAAATAACCAAAAGGGAAATTGCAAATAGGAAAAAACTTAATAAGGGAATGCTCTTGTAATAGCAGTTAATCTGATGTGGTCATTATAATTAAAGATTTAGTTTATTGGGAGCCTTGATAATCCTCTTCTCCTTGTTGACTGCAATACTCGATTGTGCCATGATGTTGGTGGTTGCATCATAATACAAAACTAAAGTCATATTAGGAAGATTAACTCATGAGGGAGATAACCTGCGTTGAAGTTGATCTTCACAAAGGCAGGAATCCTGTGCTTTCTTTTCTTATCTATTGTTTAGATTCACTGACCATGGGTGTTAGATGACTTCAAGTTTTAGACTATATATTACATTCATATTCAACGACCACCTCAGTTATGGAGTCAAAGGAAATATTTTTGAATTTGTATTTCATCTTAGCATCCATTTTGAGGGGAATTTCTGTGGGATATGCCTGTTAGAATCGGAGGCACAAAAATGATTTTTATGGTGACACAAAAAATAATAACTTTATGTTTCACTTCAACATAATTTATCTTCGTTCCCTACTTTTTCCTCCATAAGTAATCAACTTAGAATTTGTCTCCTATTTTTTCCTCCATTTCACTTTTCAAACCTAAATTTAGCTCTTTTCATAACATTTTTAAAAAGTAACTTTGTTGGAGTCAGAAGTGAGGACCATTCTGAGAACATTATTACATTCTAAGTGAGGAAAAGTGAAATTACTTCACAAATAAGGAGAGTGAACTGTAACATAACCAAAAAATGTACTTAATAAATCATTACAATTAACTGGAGTTTTAAGAAATAGACTTCTGATAGTTAACTTCTAAAATGAAGTGCTAGAGTGCTAGACTTTCCTTAACTTCCTGTAAACCATTTACACCAAAATTAGCTATGAGGAAGGAAGATTGATTAACCATGTTGACTTAATAAGTCCAAACTTCTGTACTTCCTTTTGATAAAATTACATATTTCATCTATCTTTTTTGGAAGTTCAACTTTCCAATGCAGAGAGCAAAAAGAGAGCCAAATGCGAGAGGAAATACAAGAAGCATGGCGGCCACAAGTGGTAGTTGATCTCTATGAAATCCATAGTAATCATTTATGAAAGAAGCAATTGTCTTGGTTTGGCCAAAAACTGTGATTTCCTGTTGTATGTCTCCATATTGTGAAGTGAAAAAGCCATTGAGAGACCATGATGTGGGCATGATGTAATACAACCAAATCCACCATTTAGGAATTTGCTGCCAAAATATACAGAACTGTGAATAAAAGAAGTATTGGCATTTAACAACAAATAAAAGTTTAGTATTCAAGCTATGTTCCGTCAAAATAGTATCAAGTGTATGAAATTAATCTTGAACTTAGAAAACGTTATGAGAGCCACTATGACTCCAATTCCATGTACCCCTTAGAAATATTTCCAATGGATAAACAAACCTTTGTTGCATTTTAAAACATTTTATATTCCCTGGCTAAAGTCCAATTAGGAATTTACAATATCAGTTAAATTTCCGTCAAATTGATGGTATAGACTTATAGTATTCAAGAATAACATATGGTATTTACAAATGACAATATATGTTATTTTACGTCCTTTAACTAATATAATAGTACCGATAGTTTTCAATCAAAAAATAAAGAACAACAAATAAGCAATATATGATGTATGAAAACTATTTCCGACTAATGTGGAATCAAACTATTACTGATGTATGAAAAGGAAACTACACATATAAGCATATTTGAAGAGCATCTCAGGACTATATCCAATCCATATTCTTAAAAATTAATGATTTATTATATACGTTATTATTAAAAGAAATAAAAATACATACCTTTACGGGTATTATGAATCCAGAAAAGAGATTCAGAAACGTGTAGAAAGTTGATGCTAGTATAGAAGCTACTTGGGTATTCGGAGTTAAGGAAACAATTAGCATGCCAAGGTAGTTGAAGTAGAGCAATGTGAAATACATAGTGTAGAAGAACCAGAAAAACTTTGTAGCTGACAAGTAGTATCCTATTGCTGGATATGCAATCACCATGAATATGATAACTTGGACTAGAGAATATGGGATTTCAATTGTCATCTGAAAATGAAGAACATACCGAAGAACTTAATTAAACATAGTCAAGTAGTGTTATAAAGTAAGATTTTGCAGCTAACCAATTGTTGTTGAGTGAAGACACCAACAATAATAAAAGTTACAAGAATAGTAAAATTTTCAAATTTAGTAGAAATTAGTTAAAGTAGATTTTACCTGAGCAAAGGAGTAGGCCCATGGAGAGTACATTCCGGCAAATTTTTCTCGGTAGAGAACATTCCGCTCTGTAGCAACAAACGGTAGAACAGAAGAGCAATTGTTGATGCCCAAGAAAATAGTAGCCATGAACATCGACCCAAGCATGTTGAACAAGTCTTGTTGTGTTCTCCTTTAGCACATAAATGTACAATTCAGATATATGAAGTTTGCTTGTAATTTTCTATCGTACCAACTGTAATAAGGACTTACAGTCTCTTCCCATGCTGCCAAAAGATCACTGCAAAAATCACAGACACAGACGTCATAAACATTAAGCGGATCAAGTTATAGGATGGAGTTCTCCAGTAAGACAAGTACTGCTTCCACAAACAGGCTTTGTATTGTCCCCATTTGTTTTGTGTAAAACTACTTGAGAAATGAAGGTCTTCCGATTCTGGTGGGGGTATACGAAGTCGCTCTACAAGCTCTTGGTTGTCCCTAGACATTGAATAACAATGTATTAGTTAATCAATATGTTATGAATTCCATTTTTTGATCTTTTTTCCCCAAAACCATAGACAGATGCTTACTTGTACATTGATGATTGATTATAGAGTTGTGAGTAATCAACTCCAAGTTGCAGTTCCATTGATGATGAAGTGACTTCTAACATCCATGTAGCAGGATTGTAGTTATCTTTTATCTTTGGCACCCCGGGAATAGCCTGATCCATAAACACGTGAACAAACAAGGACAAATACGCCTCAGATTCTGAAGTAAAGGGCAAAAAAAGTTTCCAAAAAAAGGCCATCAGAAAGATCGGTTACAAACTCAGATGACAAAAACTAAAACTTAGCTTCCTTAAAAGTGCAATGGAGAAGCAAAGATACCCAAACACAACCTACATGATTGTAGAATACTTACTTCGAAATACGAGATAACCTTACAAGAATGTAGGCCCAAAGGTCCAGAATAGATCAAGCGCCCGCCTGTTTTCATCAGAATCATCTGCACAGTAGAAAAGGGATATGTAAGTTATCAGATAGAGAGATGCAATCTTTGTCTAATTCATAATTTTCAGTTTAATGATTTCCCACCAAACCAACTCACTCCCAAACATTTTCTTTAGCGTGCATGACTTAAGTCTACCTGTTAACAATTATTTGTTACCACATCTACCTCATAATACACCACCAAAATTAGGTTATTTAAAATGTTTAAGCTTGAAATTGTTATACTAGTCCTCCATCAGTGCCACTAGAGGCTGAACTAGAATTTTCTGCCAGGGTAGTGGTAGACTATTGCTATGGTATTACAATCTACCTTGTAGAATGCATTACGTTCTCGTTCAAGAAAAGATATAGTTTAATCAGTTAAGTATTCTAGGATTTTAGTGGTGGCCACTATAAGGGAAGCTCTGCTAGTATGGGTTTGAATCATAATACTTACTTCGTTAGGTGACACATTACCGTGTGTTAAAGGTAGTTATATTTTTGAACTAGAAATGTAAGAATTTAAATCATACTAGCAAATCAAAGGGAGGCTACCACTTCGTTTGCATGTTCAACTTAGCTCCACTTTCCTGCTACTTTAAGGTTTAACACAATTTGTATGCTTCCATTGTTCGGTCCCATATGATAGCAATGCAATTCATTGGCTCAAAAAATCTCATAAAAGTGATTGTCCTTTAAGTTGTCAGGGAAGTAAGCTCGTGTTCTTATAGCTCTAACCAATTTTTCATATCTAGGTGGTGTAAGACTTCAACTCAGAATTTTACATACTACTTTCTTTCTTTCTTTAGTTCTTGTTCTCGTTTCTTTTTTAAGTTTTGGCTCACCTCATCAAAAGCCTCAAATATATCAATGCTAGGCTGATGGATAGTGCAAACCACAGTCCTTCCAGTTGCAGAGACATTCTTCACTGCCCTCATAACAATTGCTGCAGCTCTTGCATCCAATCCCGATGTCGGCTCATCCATGAATATAATGGAGGGGTTCGAGACGAGTTCCACCGCGATTGTAAGTCGCTTTCTCTGCTCTGTTGACAGACCACTGATTCCCGGTATCCCAACCAGAGTGTCCTTTATTCCTTCAAGCTCTATCGTTTCGAGAACTTCATTCACGAAGTTCTGAAAATCAAATGAAATCTATGTGAATATAGCTCATGTATCAACATTGAATCACAACTTTGGCAGAGTAATTGTGTTGAATGGTACTTACAGCTCGTGTGGTAGGATCGATATCAGACGGTAAACGTAACCAAGCGGAATAGATAAGTGATTCCTCGACAGTTATTTGTGGAGAATGGATGTCATATTGTTCACAATAACCAGAGATTCTGGCAAATGTGTTTTGCACCTTTGGATACCCTCCAATTCTTAAGTCTCCTTTGATGTATCCGCCTGTCTTCCTTCCCGAGAGAACATCCATTAGAGTTGTCTTACCTGCCCCACTCACACCCATTAGCGCCGTCAGAATTCCTGGTCTGAATGCACCAGTTATGTCGTGAAGCAACTGAAGTTTCTTTTCGGTGTATCCTTGTTCTCTCATAGCCTGAAAAAGTTTTAAAAAATCCAAAATATTTATTTTGCCCAATTTGTGACAATTTGGAGGTTCTATTGTTGATTACCGGAGGAGTATCAACGTAATATTGAACATCTTGAAACGATATCGTAAGCGGTTTGAATGGTAAGACCATTTTTCCTGCAACAAACATGAGCTCAGGCCAAGAACAAATTTGCTCTTATTTTGTTCTGATCAAGTTATGAAAATAAATAAACACACCAGGCTCATTAGGTTGATTGGCAGAAGTTATAGGAGATATCGATGGCATTGTGTTTGTCTGTGTTCCGTTATGTTGCAGTTGTAAGAGCTTTTCGCGGGAAAGAATGGCACGCGATCTCCCGGAAGCTAAATGTAACACATTTTATGTTCCAAAGGTGAACAATTTATTGAGATGCAGATAATAGGTACTAACATACTTCAAGTTGATTTTACCTTTTTGAAATGTTAGAGCTAGCGTGAATCCCAAATTGAGTAGCATAATAAATCCAAACAATCCGCCTAGCGAAATCCAATAGTAGTAGCTAGGATAATTCAAGCCGCGGCTCGTTAGAACTTGTTGTGCAATAGTTGTGTTAGCTGATATTTTCTGTTAATCAAATGTAACACGTCACTAAATGACACTCCGCTCGGTGTTATAGAAATTGAACTTTACCTTTTGCCATCTAGGGGATAGAAACTCATTAACCGTTATGCCGATTTCTGCATATGAAATAGGAGAAACCCAGAACCCCCACTTCAGCCAAACAGGTAGAGAAGCTACAATAGAGAAACAATTTTAGTGATGTAAGAGATTTAGTGCTAAAAGAATTTATGTTTTAAATATCGAAAAATTTCTCACGTTTAGGTAGAATAAAGCCACCAAACAGGAATAATAGCAGCAAAGTCAAAATGGCACTGGATGTAGTTCTGACAGCAGTCTTAAAGATGGAAGCAATGAGCCGAAACAACGCTAGCGACATTTGATGCACGGCAAAAAGAAGAAGGAAATGGCGGAAAAATCTGCAAAGACCGTGGGTTTTAAATTTAAAACAATAAAACGCGACATTACATTTTTAGAGACATGCCTTGATTACCTTCCAACCTCAGGACTGTAACCGATACCGTAATAAGTAACACAAGTCCACGATAAAGATTCGATTAGGGAGATTGGAACCTTCATAAGGGAAGCTGGAATGGAATATGCCCATGCAGGGTAGAAATAAAGATCCCTTTGTTTGTAGAAAACAGGAAGTCGGGACACGGTCAATGCGGCTTCTGGAAAGCCATTCACTGTTAGAAAGATTAGTGTGAAAAAAAGTGATCCCATGTAGTAATTGGAATGGATCACATCAACCCCCATCTGTGTCCTTAAGAACACTGTCATTGTCACAAGGGCAGTCACCATGAGCTGCATTTATGAAAAAAAACAATACCAATTAAAACAACTCATGTTAAAGTCAACAATAGATTTCTTTGAGTGGTTTAGATTTACGTTTCAAATTGAGAAAAAATTAAGGGTAACCTGAATTGTTTTGAGTATATAAACCAATGAGTTTCTTTTCATCAGGAGGAATTCTCTTGCCATGCAGCCTTTGAAGAGCTCCCACTTGGGCAAAGAATATATGTTAAAAGATAGAGCATCTTTGTGGCACTTGGCCTTATCGTATGACTGCGACGTGTTCCGTTCCAAACTCCGTCCAACATGAAATGTTCTGAATCTGTTTGATAAGTAGTCTACTGAAGCATAGCTATAAGGTTGGTCAATTGGATACCAGTATTGTTCTTGGTCTTTTCTTGATAAAACCTGAACAAATTTCATAGTTTCTCAGTACTAAAAAGTGAAAAGACGATCTGAATTGGATTAAAAAATTACTAATAAAGTGAACCTCTTGAAGGAAGTCAGCAGTTCCTTTTCTTTCTGGGCATCTAAAGCCGCATTCCTCGAAAAACTGAAGAATGTCTGAGCGAGGGCCATGATAGACGACTTTGCCTTCCGCCATTAAGATGACATCATCGAACAACTCATATGTCTCTGGTGCTGGCTGTAGTAGAGAAACTAATAGTGTGGTTTCTGAAATGTGTGCTAGTTGCTGAAGATATTTGACAATTTGAAACGTTGTCGAGGTGTCTAAACCGGTTGATATTTCGTCCATAAAAAGCACTTTTGTCGGACCAACGATCATTTCCGCTGTAAAATCTCAAGGAATAAAATGAAATCAAGAAACTAAACAGATTAACAAAATGTGCATTTGGAATTTTGTGGTCACCTGTTGTGACCCTTTTCTTTTGGCCTCCTGATACTCCCCTCCTCATGGCATCACCAACCATAATGTCAGAGCAAATGTCTAGTCCCATTATCTGCTCCTCAAAAATACGAGGACAAATAAATCAATTCATCAAACTAGAAAAAAAATATGTAAAGACACCTTTGGTATGGATATATTTCACAATTTCTTTGATGTAAAACGTCATTTTAGTTTGCGATTTCATGAATAAAATTTGAATCCTCCAACACATTTTTGCTAATGATCCAATCTGAACTCATATATTTTTTTGGCTTTCTGTAAAATTAATTTTCATCCTTGAGCTACAACCTAGAATATTGATAAATGGGCTGATCATGCACTTGAACCAAATGCTTCGTAAAAGCTATTGATAGAGTACATGATTAGTTGATTATGTCAATAATACATTCGAAGAGTATAATGTCTTCAATACCGAAAAACTCACCTTCAAAATGTAGTCAGTCTGGAGGCTTCTTTTCAATCCCTCCAGAGAAATCGCCTGTCAATCAAATCCACTTCAATTATTAAAAGCTAGAAATAGGAAAAAAAATCCATGATAAATGTTGAATTGTACCTTCATGTAGGTATCAATTTGAGATTCTGGAACAATCCCAGCCTCTTTCTCTCTTCTTACCACTTCCTTCATTATTTCTTCATGAGCAAAAGCATTGACAAAATTTTACATAATTATAGTGCATGTCTGCTAAAATAACAATTATGTATGTTTGAAATGTAGTTTAAATTTCTTTTACCTTCTCTGTTCCCAACCCCTTGAAATCTAGCTGAGAAATCTAGTGTCTCTCTAACAGTCATTTCTGGAATGTGGAGATCATACTGGCTTATGTAGGCTGCAGTTTTCTCTGGGACAAATTCTTCCAGCTTATAACCATTGTAAGTAACTTCCCCTGTAACCTGAAATTGTCATTTTTAAGTTCACTCATAGAAGGTTTTATTTTATCTTTATTATGTTACTATGTGTTGCGAAAATAATCCTAAGAATGCAAATCAAGAAGTTTTCTTTTCGATGATTGAGTTGTATTCACTAACTTCCTTTCAAGTGGTAGAGTTTAGAGTTTAGAGAGAGTGGCATGATTAACCAAACAAATTTGATATGATAATTGAATATCTCGTCTTTAAAGGAATATTAGAATAAAATGGTCTTTACTAGGGCTGTCAAATTCGTGTTCCGGGTCGTGTTCGTGTCGACACGAATTGACACGAATTTGTTTTTGCTCAACCCGAACACGAACACGAACACGAAATTTAAAAAAAAAACTGACCCGAACACAAACACGAAATTCTACTGCTAAACACGAACACGAAATTAGTAACACGAACACGACCCGAATTGACACAATTTTTTTTCGTGTTTGTCGAATTCGTGTTTCGGGTCGTGTTCGTGTCGACACGAATTAACACGAATTCTTTTTGTGAACCTAAAAACAAAATATTCATGATTAATCATCACAAACTCTTTTAAAATATGAAAGGCTACAATGATACATCCATAAACACTCGGAGACTTGGAGATGTGGATCGGAGATTTGGAGGAGTTGGAGACGGTTGGAGGCTTGAGAAGTTGAGATTGTTTGTTTTAGTTAGCGTTTTTTATTCTCTATTTGAAATTCGGGTATTTCGTGTCGACACGAATTACACGAAACCCGAATTTGATAAACCCGAACCCGACCCGAATTCGACACGAACCCGAAATATGTCAACCCGAACTCGAAATTTCGTGTCGTGTTCGGGTTCGAATTTCGTGTCATGACCCGAATTGACAGTCCTAGTCTTTACTGATTGTGAATGTCATTTTGAAAGAGTATTATATAATTGTTGTAAAAATGTTAAATATGAATCATTGAATTGTAGTGGACCAAAAATAAAGTTTTTGGCTCAACCATGACTATGAGTTGAGAACAAGGTTCAGAAATGTGGATTGGATGTGGGGACGCACTGCATCTTGCATAGCAGATGCGATGTAGATGAATATGCAGTTTGCAATTTTATAATTAAATAATATAATATATGTATATTAATTAAAAATTATATTTGTAATTAAAAATTTAGGTAAAATTTTCAATAATTTCTAACATCAATAATTCAATACTAAACAAAACATAGTTAAAACGGTGTTGTTTCGAAATGAGCCGCATATGCGGTCAAAGACCCGCATCCGTATATGCGACCGCATCTTCTCGCATTTCTGATCAGAACAGAGGTTGAGAACAGTTGTGTGCATACTTCTATGGTCAATTAATAAATAAATGATGTATAATTTTACCTTGAGAGATTTGTCTAATTTCCCTGCTAGAGCCAGCAAGAAAGTTGTTTTACCACTACCAGGTGGTCCAAGCAACAAAGTCATCCTGAAAATAAAACAAATCCATCAGCAAATTTTGTAATTTCTTATATATTTTCTAAACTTCATATCCGAATTTTTTTTATAAGTAACTTCGTATCACAGCTGGAGGTCACAATCATGTGCTAAGCAGGTCATTAGCACTGTCAACCTGTTCCCATCTCTTTCCACCAACTCGTTTTAGGGTGAGCTACGGATGGGAGAAGAGGGGGGAAATATCATTGGGCCAAATTGTCTGTTTAGGATGTTTGGTATGGGAGTAAAAATTAAGAATGGATAATCAATTAATCATTCATTCCGTATAGGGATGAATCATTATTCTTTCTGGGAAATAATTATCGAATTTTATATATTCTTTTTTTCCTTCACTTCTAATACTTGTATTTACTAAAAATATATATTGTTGGACAACTAAAATCCAAAACTAACCCGATTTATCCTAATTTGGTCGTATTGGATTTAGTTTTTCCAAATTTGATTTTCTTACTCCATGAAAATTTCTCTGGCCATACCAAGCAAAAATTTCCAAGTAATTATTACCCTGTAAACGACTACTCCCTTAAATTAAAAGAATATCCCAAAATCTTCCCGCGTAACTTTTACTCCAACTCAAAGCTACACCCTAGTTTAATAGTGAAAAGTTGGCTTAAAGTATCTCAGGTTAGTCCAAATGCTAGCACCCTTTCCACAACTCCATTTAAATTGATACTGTTTGCAAGAACACCCCCTTGAACGTAATTTATTGACTAATGTTATGCTCAATTATTTATAAAAAAACATCCTAAATTAGTGGAGCATAATTTATCCTAATAATTTAAAAAATGAATCAACCATAAGAGATTCTTAACATTAGGCTTTTCAATTTTCAAAGGTGATTTTTTCCGCAAATGAGAAAGGACATACGTCTATAACTACAGCTTTCAAGGCCTGAGATAATTGTCATATCCAAAAATTAAACATACAACCTTATATTACAAATTTGTATGCCGGTGAACTAACCGTAGTTGTCCAATTAATGGTGACTTAATGGGACAAAACAAAGTAGATTTATTGGACTGATGTGGAATTTTGACAAATTTATCTAGAAATCTGGGGAAGTTTCAAAATTTTATCCAAAAATTTAGAGTTTCGAATGGAAAGCTTCGCAGAAGAACCCACCCCACCCCCACAAGAACCACCCACCCACCAGTCAGCAACACTGAAAGCCCCGAGTACCAACTCCATTATACTCTGGTTAGTCTTTAATAATCATATATGCTTTCCTTCGTCTGAAGCATTTGGACAGGAACAAAAATATGCACCAGCATGTTGAGGATTTTGGTATCCACATTCACCGACAATTTGTATATATGCAAGTGCACTTAATAAAGTCTTGCTTTAAAGCACGACATTTGACTTCACAACACCGAACAATTATTTCACACTTGTCTTGGTTCCATAATGTTTACGTGTTGCTTGGATTGGTTCAATAATGCAAATAGGAAGGCAAGTAGTAGGCGGTACGTGTTTGGTATGGAACCTAAAATTTTCATGTTTAAACTACTGTTTCAAAAACGGAATTAAACCTCAGATCAGACTGAAGTTCGACCGAAAATCAAAAGTTACCCGGTCGATTCACCAAAAAAACCGAAGTCTTCATCAAACTGGTTCGAACTGGGTTAGACTGGAAAAACCGGTCGGTTTGGTCACAGGTTGAATCGCAATCTAACAAAAAAAATGTTTAACTGCAGTTTGCACCCTAAATGCACCCTCAACTAAATAAGAAATAATTTATCTCAAAGAACAATTATTTTTTTATGAATAAGTTTTAAAATATTATTTTATTTCGGTTACTAAACTTTTCAAATATAATTAATATTTTAGGTAGGTAAATTATAAAAATATATATTAATTAACCTTATGTAACCTAAACTTTATTTTTTTTATGGTTGATTATCACTATATAATAATTAAAATGTTTCAATATTTTGTAAACATTATAGTTAATTTTAGTTGCAAATGTTGTTTAAGGACTTTAAAAACTTAAATATTTGATAAATACATGCAAAAATTAGTTTAATCGGTCATACCACTTGTTGGACTGTCATTTTGGAATCGGTTCAGTTCAACTTTTGATTTACAAAATGGTGATGTCATACTGACGTTATCACCAGTTGGACAAAGTTGAACCATTTTGAACCTAACCGAGCTACTTTTCCCATTTAAAAACTTGGTCTAAACTTTTTGCATCTCACCGGTATCTTAAAAACAAATCTCATGTTCTCCACGTCTTTTGACTTTACGTTTATTTTTTTGTCATAACTACTCTTAAGTAAACTTAGTGTGAATTTACTTGCCTGGATGGTTTGATTGTGCCACTCACGTCCTTTATAATGCTTATTTTTGCTTCCTGTGATTTTGATCCAGACAACTTCCCAAACACCTGTTTTGTATCATGAAAGTCGATCCACTATATATCACATTTAATGGGGAAATAGGCGTTGTACTTATAAAACATAATATTGTAATTTGTAACACAAACATTAGAAAATTATATTCGAAAGATCATCCCGGTTGAGGACGATTAAACTCCATCAACAAAACATACATAATTTCATAAATGTCTTCCTAATTGTTAAGAAATATCAGTGACATATTTTAATTCTTTATGGTATTTAAATGTTTCATGAATTTTAGCATGTCTCTATTGTCATGGAAACTCACCTACTAAGCACTTGGGAATAGATGTCATTCTTTAATCAACATCACCAGATATCTCAACTACCTTCTTTGTTGAACCAATTAGGACCTTCATAATACTTTCTTGCCTATTCTATCACTAAAATGATGTACCGAAAGCTTATAACGTCAATATCAGTTGCAGTTGAATTTCATCCGTCTAAATTAAGATAAAAAGAGTATCGCTAAAAGTTGGGTTCTATTAGAGATTGCCTAAGATATTTGGAAATACTAGAAGGTACTAATGATATCTCCAATTCAAATATAGTTTTTAGAGCGAATAAGAAAATCATGTGCACTTTGAGATCAGAAAGGTATGTAATATATGTCTAAAACTAAAAACAAAATGTAAATGGACTCACAGAAAAGAAGCTTTTGATGGTGTTCCACAAAGTTGGGAGAGGCTTTCCATCTACAACTTCACAAACAGCTTCCACACACAAGTTCCTGTATTGGACTTCAATTGTAGGTTGCTTAACACCAACCCTATATAGTACATACAAAATATATCAATTATTTTCGCTTATTAAAACAACATTTTTGTAACAAAATTTTCTTAAAAAAAAGTGACACATATCCATGTGTAAAATTTAATCATTATGTAAAATAAAAAAAGGGAGCAAATCATGAGGTATTTAAAGGAGAAAACCAGCCAAGTATGGTTTGAGACTATACCAACAAATCTCAACGATTTTTGTAGGATTACGTGAATCAACAAAAGTAATTACCTATCCATCCTCTCCTTTTGCTTCTCCAGCAACAATAGGTTGTCATCTTCAACATGCTTAATGAGGTTCTCAATTATCATGTGTCTCTCCACAGCCTTAAGTTTAGTCACGTCCACTATCTTCAGTTTGTTTTGGTCGTTGAATACGGACGCACGTAGGCGTTTGACCGTCGGAAGACGGTCAATTGCCGCCCATTGCAGGGTGTGTTCGTCGTTCTTGCCTTCTTCGTTCTCAGCAATATCTTCTCTCATAGAAGCGATGCTAGAATTTCTCTGTGAAATGGAGAGGAAATGGAGAAGAGAAGGATTTTGGGTTTTCTCCGCACTTTCTTCACATTCAAACATAGTATCCCCCATTTTTTTCTTCAAGGGTTGAGGTGAGGAGATTGAGGGGACAAAGAAGGATTAGAGGCTATATATATATATATAACACAATGTTATGATTTATGAAGCAAATCAAACATAGGGTTATTTAGGTTGGGAACCTTGAGAGGGAGGGAAAATATATTTTATATTAAAAATGAAACATTTGTATGAATCACCAAGTTTATAGGTATATTTATGAAGTGTATGTATTTACTCTTTTTCAACAAAAGCCCTCTTAAAGTTTGCAATTGTGCAATCTTCCCCAAGCTAACTTATGCAGTAACAAGGATGTGCTAGTGTTGTTGATTTGTGAACTTATGCAGTACTAAGGGCAAGAAGTACTGCTATGAGGGTGTGCTACCCTTCTTCCTCACTTTTTCCTTTGTAAAGAATTACTAGTTTACTATTGTAATATTAATATGTTTATTGTATTTGTAATATATTATATCCAACATTAATGTAGTTTACTACACATTATTGTTGTATTGTATTTATTATATTTTACTAGAATCAATAAAATTATATTATATATGATTTTGTATTATATTAAGGCTAAGATTTAGAGTCCTAATAATCTCATTTTGGCTTTGGTGCGTCCTCTATATATGCTTAAAATTGGCAAAATGTAATAAAGTATTATGTCTTCAGAATTCAGCATGAATTTTATCATGAACAAAAAAAACTACATTAATCATTAAATTACTAAAGTGGGGCACCAAAAGTGAGCGGGTTCGTGAACAGAACTAGGACATGGGTACGTGTCGAACCTTTGTATATTTGGTGTGCTCCTGTGGTGTGCGGTCTTTCCTCTCTTGTTTGTTTGTTTCTTTCTTAATTAAACACATGGATTTAAAGGTTGGATTTGAATTATTTTGAACTTAGTTTTGGTCTAGTCATCTCCTCTCCTCTCCTCTCCTCTAACTTATTTAGACCTTAATAATTAGTAAGAGATCCGGTTAAAACTTTCTGGATGTTCATTTGCACTTACCCAAGGTTGGTTTTCTTAGGTCATTTAATCTATGTAGAGGGGTATTACGGTTGGAAATGACAAGGTAGACCGTAAAACCAACGCTCAACCAGAACACTTAGGGGGTGTTTGGTTGGGGATACCTGGAATGGAATGGAATGGATTTCATTACATTCTGGTGTTTGGTTTGTTTATTTTGGGTCCAGAATTAGAATCTATTCCAGTCCATACCTAGGAATTAGAACCTTACCTACCTACCATAGAATGAGAATCCATTCCAGCCTGGTATGAGATTCTCATTCCATTCCATTCCATCCCAGCCAACCAAACACCCCCTTAAAAGAATTCAGATGTTTCCTTGGGCTTAGGTACCATTCCGAATAGGGATATGGTATTATCCTTTTACCACTTCATTTCTCATGAAAATTTGTTGAAATGGAACGACTTAGTAGACTGAGCATAAATAGCCCAGGACCAGGGTCCTACTATTAGTTGTACTGAATAGGTCATGACATTTGTTATGGAATGATGTGCAAGAGAGAATTGGATCGTGGTTGGCTCTAGGCAGGTCAGGCACCTCCTAGGGTCCCAAAAAAATTCAATTTAATGCAGTTAATTTTTTCGTTTTAATGCAATTAAGATTGAAGGATTTGAAAAATCACTTTAATGCTCCTCATCAATATTGGATTTGGAAACTTGATTTGAAGTGTCCTAGAAAAATGGGAACATGGTTTTGAATCAGCATTAAACTCCACCCAAAAAATGGTAATAGAAATGGATATAGAGCCTAAATTTTGTGAGAAACATGTCATTTATAGAAGAAAAAAACATTTGATGAAAATGTAAGTGAAGAGATCATGCATTCGTAAGAAAATTCTTTTCGTGTTGAAAATTTTCTATATATAGTAGACCAATCTATTTCTTCTTTTAATGTAGGTTTGAGAAAATTTTAAAATATGATTTTTTTTAATTTGATCCTAAACAATTTAACTATTTGAATGATGATGAATTAAAGAAATGTTGTTTTAATCTTGAAAGTTTTTAAGTTTTGGTGAGCTTTCTGATATTAATGGTCTTGATTTATTTTCTAAAGTAATTTTTTTAAAAACTTACCGAAATATTTCAGTAGAAATATTAAATTATATAAAGATATTAGATTCTTTTGCAAATACATGTATTTCTTATCGAATACTATTGACTATACATGTGACTATTGCCACTTTCAAAAAAGTGTTTCAAAATTAAAATGACTTAAATCTTATTTGAGATCAACTATATATGTCAACATAGATTGAATGGATAGCCATATTATCTATTCAAATTAGTATGTTAGAATTACTTGATTATAAAAACTTGATTAATGATTTTACAACTAAAAACGCTAGAAGAATGAAATATGAATAGAGCTTTGTCTTAAATTTTGCCTAAGACCTCAAAATTGTTAGACACGGCCCTGCAAGAGGCGAGACCTATATATCTCATATCTAAGTAGGCATTTTAAGGGAGGTAACTGGTGGGAGCAACTAATGAAAAAAGATGGAATCGATCCTGATGGCAATATGAACGGAAACCCTACCTTTTTATAACAATGGTTCACAATTCTCATTACTAGAAAAACATGCTTCACCGATGGATAGTTTTTTTCCATCGGTGGACAACTACACCGTCGGATATGCTCACTCACAACAACGGATACGTACCACTGGTGTATGTTTAGGTAAACAAATCCACCGTAAAATGAACTTTTTCACGCAAAACACAATCACTAATTGTTGTGTTACCCTACACCGTCGGAGATCTCCGTCGGTGTATTGTTTCTTAAGGAATCTCTGGATAGTATATGTCGAAGAGTATTTTGAAAAACAATTGTCATGGACTTAATACGTTTAGCGGCACCGATGGAGACTTACAGAACCACTGACGGAAAACATGTGTTGGTATTATCAGAAGCACGATTCGAGCTTCCCCTTTCACTCTTCTTCAACCCTAATCTCAAATCATCGCCACAACTCCTCGCTACCACAGAACCACTCCTTTATGTTGCATGTCTCCTCATCCTCCTCCTCAACTTGCCTTGTCTTGTCATTGTCGTCTCCTCCTTCGCCCCTCATCGTCATTGTTCTTTCCCTTTCTGTGTCTCATCGTCGTAGGTCAGCTTCTCCTCCATTGCCAACCTAACCTCCTCCTCCTTGACCCCCACCTCCGCCTCCTCCCCGACCTCAGCCACCTCCAGTTGCAACTCCCGCAACCTCCACCACCCCTCAACCCCGCCACCTCTGTCACCCCTGACCCTAGCCATTCCCGACCCCAGCCATTCTCGACTTGAGCGATTCTTGACCCCAACCACGCTTAACCCCAGCCACCCCCGACTGCAGGCACTCCCAACCCCGCTCAATGCACCAACGACCACGTTCCATTGGAGAATTTTGTCATCCGTCGTTGATACTGGGGGCGAAAGAATTAATTGGAGTAACCTACACTGACGGATAGCCATCAGTGATAGACCGTCGGTGATCTTCGCTTCGATGAAACAAGGTGGAAAAAATTGACGGAAAATTTTGCGCAACATTAAGACTGATGAGGTTTTATCTGTGTACATAAACACTAACACAAGATAATCCGACAGAGTTATATCCGTCGGTGATGATCATCACCGACGAATAGACCGTTACACCGACAGAGATGTTCCATCGGTGAAACCCTTTTCTATTGTAGTATGTGTCTTGTGTTAGGATCTATGGCCCTCTAATCGCTAGAAAAATGCGGAATTAAAAATACTAAGCGAAGGATTAAGTAAAGAGACAATGCAAACCACAAAATCGTTGACACCGTAGTTTAGAGAGGTTCGACACCCACACCCGGGTCATAGTCCTCCTCGCAAGCCTCGCTCGATCCCCCGAGCCTCGCTTACGGTTCCACTAACCGATCTCCGTTCCGGGCCGAGACCAACGCCGTTTACAACACCGAGCCTCGCGAACAACCTCGCCTCGCTCGTGTCTCCTCTCACAACCCGAGAGGGAGCTTCCTCGAAGCTTTTACAACTTGTTGATTCTTGAATAGGAAAGTTGAATCACAATCTAACTAACACTCTATACTTGAGCACACTTGGATATGATATTGAATTGGATATGCAAGTGGTGAAATTTAGGCTTGAGTGTTGTGAATTGAGAGCTTGAAGATGGAGAGGATTTGGCTTTGAGTATTGGATAGATAAGAAGTGTTCAAGATCTTCAAAGCAACCAAATGAGATCCTATTTATAAGCCTTCAAGCTCATATAGCCGTTTGGGAGTTGGTGGTGAATGGACCAATGAGAAAGCAAGATGTGACTTAAGTTCGTCCAGAAATCGAGACAGATTCGGTCGACCGTTTTCCACACGGTAGTCCGAAACATTGGTCTGAACTAAGAACTCGGTTGACCGATTAAGTATCGGATCACCGTTCACCAACCTCCAGTAGCTTTTTTCTATTTAGCCCTAATTAAATTCGGTTCGCCGAAGTCTATTCGGTTCACCGTTCCAAGGTGGACAGTAGAATTGATTGGGTTCTGATCTACTCAAGTTCGGTTGACCGTGTATACTTCAGTAGACCGAAGTAGCGCGGGTATTCCGCTGACAATGCGTGGGAAATTGTTTTGTTGATAACGGTCAAGTTAAATAGTCGTTGGGCTCCTAAAGCTAATAAGAATTCGGTAGACCGAAGTGTGTACGATCGTCCGAAGTGGGTCAAGTTAATTGGGCTCTAGGGTCTTGATTTGAATGCGACCGTTGGAGCAAAGTCCAAAACCGGTCCAGGGCTATTCGGTCGACCGAAGGTGTTTCGGTCTTCCGTTGGGGCAATTCCAGAGAACACCTAAGTTTCACTGTTGGGAAGTATTCGACTATCCGATAGGTGTTCGGTAGACCGAACTGGGTAGATTTCGGTTTACTGAAATAGGTTCGGTTTACCGAGAGATGACGGGACAGAATCCTAGTGCTCAAGTTTACATAAAATCCTATGGACTCAATAAATATAAAGTTACATGTCTTAATCCAAAGCTTTGATTACAAGTCTTGAGTCTTGATGTCCTTGTCCAAATGCTCATCTACTTGATTGTCTTGATCAACCTATTAAGATGAAAGTATACAAATATATATGCAATGCATGTAATCGTGTTTGCTCACTTTGATTGATTAGGTTGATTAATTAAGATTAGTTTAAATAATCATCAAAATTAATATAGATTAATGCCAAAAAGCCAACATCTTGTGAATCCTCATAGCTTGAGGTACTTGCTCCATGCCACACCCATATAATAGTTCAAAATGTACTCTCTTTAATATATAATGAGTTGATGACGAAATTCCCTGAGAAAAACTAAAAGAGCCTAAGTGGGTAGCTCATTCTTCTATTTGAAAGGATTTAGGTGGTAAAACTAAAAATTCCTGAGATAAACTAACTCTCTAACATTTTTAAGATAAATGATATGGCTTTTTGCTTGGGGGTTATTCTAAAACATCATAATTCTCAACACCCATTACAACTTCACCAGGTTTTTTTAGGTCACTCAAGAACCACGACCCATTCACAAATGTCATTAAGTATTCAACTCTCTAATGTTTTAAGATAAATCATAGCCATAGGTCGACACTTCTATTATTTAGGTTTTAACATAAAATATTCACATAAAATAAGAATGAAAACAATACGAACTCTTGATGCAGAGCAATCAAAATCACTTCACTTTAAACTTAAGGTGTTGCATAGTACTTCTTGCTCGCTCTTTATGTTTGGACTTTGTCATTGTAGGAATTTAGTTTTGTAACTATGATGGAAGGTGGAAATAGAGAGAATAAGGATCAGGTATGGGTGTATCCACATCCATATTCATTTTTGAATCCTGATAAAAAAGACCTAGACGTACCGGTTGTGATACATTCTAGAAATGGAGATTTTCAGATACGAATTGGATGTACAATAAATATGAATATTCTAAATTCATATGACAATATATTATAATATTATATATCTAAAATCCTATGTAGACTCCATACATTTTGAAGATAAATTATTAAACATATCTTAATTTTTATCTCGAAATTGTTAGGAAGAAAGTATAAAAAAGTAATGTTTTGCACCTCTTGTAATGTGAGGTTGTCAGTTCGATACCCAACAGTGCCTCAGTTCTTCTTAAACTGGCAAATGGGTCCCAAAACTAGGTCAAGGGTAATAAAAGGGGTGGTGTTGGTTTTTTGGTCTTAATCTATGTTTTGATGATTTAATCAACTTAATCTTAATTGTAATCAATGTAGAGTAGCACACATATTGCATAACATATATATTGTGTTAACTTCTACAAGTGATCAAGACTAAAGGAAGAAAAAATTCAAGTCAAGACATGTAATCAAACTCATTTGAAGACATGTAATTTGCATTTCTTTTGAGTCTTAGGAACTTTGTGTAATTGAACATACTTGAGCTAAAATCAATTCAAACACACACTAGCTTCCCTATAGAAGTCACACACAAAATTTCACATAATTTGGACTTCAATAGATCACCCAAACTTACACCAGAAAACACTAAAACTAAACCAGAACTGTCTGCCCACATTTAGTCGACCGACACAAGCCTTTCAGTCGACCTAGTGATCAATTATTTTTTCTGTAGTGTCTTAGACTGCCCACATTCAGTCAACCGTTCCGACCTTTTCGGTCGACCGAAACAACATAATTTTCCGATCGTTAAATTTATCGTATTATACCAACGGTCGTATTCGAATTATTCACCAATACCTCATAATACAAATTTCATATCGATCGACCGTGGACCTGTTTCGGTCGACCAAACATAATTGTCTCCAAAATGTGCAACTGCCAGGAAGTTTCTGGTCGACCGAAGACTTTGGATCGGTCGACCGAACATGATATTTTTATCAACCCCGTAGAGCCTGTTAATTGTCGGTCGACCTAACCCTATTCGGTGTTCGACCGTTAACTTAAGTGTACCTAAGTTATAGCCTGTTTCGTTCGACCATTCCTTTAGCGATCGACCGAACGCTGTCCAAAATTGTCAAACGGTCGACTGTTTGACCCGTCCGGTCGTCTGAATTTGTTCTGAAATGTGTGCGACAAATTTTTATTTTGTGTTTCTTACACAACAACTTACCACACTTAACCCCAACGGATATAACACCTTAGGAGGTTATAAATAGAGTTGTCCAACACCATTTCACACAACTCTCCCACACTTATTTGCCTCCTACATTAGAGAGATCATTCCAAACACTCAAAGCCTCAATTTCCACACTTAAGATCAATTCTTATCTTTCTCAAGTGTGCTCAAGTTTAGAGAGTGATTGTTTCACTCAAGTTTGTTGCTGTCAAAGTCGAGTAAAGGTTTTGGTGAAGGTCTGTAGCGTCCCTCTCGTATTGTGAGAGGATGAGTCAAGCTCGGCGAGGGTTGTTCGCGAGTTTGAAGATTGTAAAGGCATTCTCTCCCGGCCCGGAACGAGGAGTGGTTAGTGAGGTCGTGAGTGGAACTCAGTGATCCGAGCGGAGCTTGCAAGAGAGGACTAGGAAACCTGGTGGGGTGCCGAACCTCTATAAAAATCCCCCGTCTCATTGTGGTTTGCATATTTCCTCTTTACTTGCTTGTTTGTTTTTTATTCCGCTGCATCCTTGTTTGTCTTGCAAGTAGAGATTGTTTAGGGTTAAAAGGGATTAGAACTAAGCCCCGATTACGATCCTACATGTGGGACTTAGGAATCCCGAGGTTTGTAGGTTGGCTGATGTTTAAAGGGTTGTGGTCTGGTGAGTTCCCCGGTCATCAAAAAAAGTATCAAAGCTCCAAGAAAAATGAAGCTCTCGAGGTATATCACCAAGGAGTTTGAGAAAGATAGAGGAAGCAGTAATTATGATTATAATTTAAGAACGAACCTTTGTCCTTTTTATTAGTGTTGGACTTATGATTTTATTGGGTAATTTTGCTTAATTGAAAAGTTCTATGAATGAGATATATTATGATAAATTAATAGGGTTGTTTGCTTGGGTACACCTGAGAAAGAGTGATATTGAACTTTTACATCTGAGTAGTTGTATTTGCTTCGGTACACTTTTCAAAACATTAAATTAACAGGTGCACTTCAAGTTTTTTGAACATTTTCTTTCTTCTTTATTGTGAATTTCTTTTGTTAGCACAAGTGAATACTCCTATTAGTTAAAGATACTCTGTTATTAAAGATATTGTTAACCAATTAATTAAAGAGTAAGAAAACAAGTGTACGGTGTACCTCATAAATCTTTACTTTTATGTTTTCAGTCGCGAGACTCTAATTCGCAATTCTTCACCTCTAAACTTTAAAAGATAGTGATAATTATCACCTCATTTAAAGTCCTTATTGCGGAAATCTCACTTGAATTCGTGTTTATTGATGTCGTCGTCGAGGAGTTCTAATGAGGCCACCCAACAACACTTCCAGCAATCGGTTATGCGGGAGTGCACCCTATTGTGGTGTCGTCTAGAGTCTAGAACGTCGTGTTGGAATCCAAAAGAATGCTTTTATGAAACAAAGATAGATATCTCGAAAATTAGATTGTTTAGGTGTTTGAGTTGAGAGGTGTTAAAGAAATCACTTATTTTAATCTTAAGTCTTTTAAATAGCATAAAACAAACAAGGCCGGAGGCCTAAAGTACACTGATATAATTTCAGTCTTTAATAAGTGTTCTTAAGCAAATATAAATTACTGAAGTGCAAAACTCCAATATCAAGCTTTCGTAAGTGTAGTATCCAAGCAAATACCCATATTCTAAGTAGTTTACATAAATAATAGTATCATACTTTTAGGAACTTATGGAAATTTGTATCCAAGATTTTTTTTGTATATATGTATTTTCTTAGTTTCTTTAAATTGATATATATATATACTCATACGTGTATTTGAAAATTTTGAAAAATAATAATTATATTACGTGACATGAAAATTCCATATCAATATTATGATATTCTCTAAAGTCTGAGTATAAATGCATTTACGAACCAGATATTCTATATAAATTTACATGCCTAACCGTGATGCTCTTTTCTTAGTTTTCCCATCTAATCCTAACATCCTCCCATCACAGAAAGACAAAAGGTGGATAGCTACGTTTGACCACTTCGATAACTCAATAATACCAACTTCTTGCACAACCACTTACTCTACTGACAAAATTGAGTTACATCACTAGTGAATATAAGTATAACATGTGGAGATATATGATATTTTTTAAGTCAATACATGCATGCATAAATAGATATTGAGCTAGCCAACGAGCTCTACATCACGAGTGGACATAACATATGGAGACGTATTATATCACATAAGACATGTCAGTAGGGATCTGCTATCCTTAAAAATAGTTAACAAAAATTTAACTTTCATATACTTTCATTTTAGTGTAACTTCAAAATCTAAATTGTAGTTCTTATGTTATAACACATTATTAGTAATTTAGTATCATAGTATGCATGTAAATAAAATTTGAAGGTCATTTTATATAAGATCAAGCGTGTCAAATTTTTAATAAATCCAGTGTGTTGATCTTTTTGATCCTTGAAATCATATATAGTAGTATGGAACTCCCACAATTTTTTTTGTCATTCAAATCGTTCTCAGTCGTTCGTTAATTTTTTTTGTCCTTTAAATCAATCTCCATCAACTAATTTTTTATCCTCATCGATATCAGTCATTCATTGATTAATATTTTTGATCCCTCAAATAGATCATGACCATCTATTAAAATACAACTAAATCCACTATGTTTTTATAAAGAAAAGTTAACTTTTTTTATAAAGAAATTCCAATTAATGGAAGCAATCTCATCCTTCCATACTTTGATCATAACCATTCATTTATGTAATTTCTCCCTTTGACACAGTCGATCGCCTCTTTCACGCATCCACTAACCCCAATAATTCTTAAATAATTATTTCTTTTGATTCCTAAATTACTATTAATTTGAAATATAAAAATTGCTATGAAATGTCACCATTAATCCCACTATTAGCACAATAACTTGCTACTATAAATTCTATTACAAACCCGAAATTCCATCACAATCATAGCTTTAAGTTCGTCAACTTTATTCAAGTTATTCCTAAAGAAAATTCAACACCCTAATTCTTTTTCTCCAACACCCAAACCATTCATTTCAAAAGTCAATAAGGTACAATACCTTCATAACACTTCATGCTATGTTTTATTTTTTCCGATTTTGTTTTTGGTGTTTATTTTCTTTGTATATCTTTTGTTATTTTCTTTTTTAAACATAACATTTTCTACTTCACCTTTACTAATGATTTCTTATTCATTATTATTTATTACTGAAATTTAGATAGTCTAATTTTAGTCTATTACAACGCCTCCCAAAACGTAGCCTTAAATTAAATATTCTTCTCGAAATCATTAATAATCCATGAAACCCATGCAACTTTTATAATTTTTTTTGATGTTATGCACTTTTTATATGAAAGAACGAATTGTTGATTAATCAAGGTTAATGCACTTTGTTAGGAACTAAATTTAATATTGACTATTAAAATTAATGCTTATATCAATCCGATGGAAAAAAACTCTTTTAGACTCTCACGTATTGATAACATTTAATTTGTTTTTATCTTCCCACAATTATTTAGGAAAAAACCTTTAATTACCAACAAAAAGTTAAAAGAAAACCAACCTCATACGACTTTTTAGGTACGCAGGCAAGAAAATGTTTTTTTTATAAAAAACAAAAAGCAACCACGTCAGTGTAGAAACTTATTAACCAACTTCCGAACTCATTCAATAGCCACCCACTAATACTAATAATAAAACTTACTAATATAAATCATTTGGAGTACTCATATTAATTGTCTACAATTGTATGTTGTAGCATGGTTCTCACTTTTTTTAGAATTGCTCTCTTAGTTTAGTCCTACAAATATATCTAAGTCACTAACTTTTTTGTTTTTAATATGGAAGATCCCAAATGATCTTACGTTCAATATTTGATCTTGAAATTCTTCCTCACCTTTTGCATTCTTAATTGTTTATAAAAACCAATCTCAAATGCCGTAATTTTTTAATATAATAGAATTTAAATAAAAAAATTTAAAACTAGGAAAAAAATCCAAAAGTAGTCGGATCGCGGGTGTGAACCGCGATCCGTCAAATTTTATTTAAATTTCTTTTTTTTTCCACGGATTGCAGTACACACCCGTGATCCGTGGAATTTTTTTTAAAAGAAAATAGCACGGATCGTGGGTGTGAAGAGCGATCCGTAGAATTTTTGTTTTATTTTATGTTTTCCGTTTTAGTTTTATTTTTTTATTTCTGTTTTCTTTTTTATTGAAATTTTTTGTAATCTTTTTTTCAAAATATGTTTTCTAATTAATATTATTTTTTAATTTTTTTAACATTTGGTTTTAATTTTTTCAAGAATCGACCTCCAAATCACGTGGATAACTGCGCGTATTGAAATGTTAGTTTTTTAATACAATAAAAAAATAAAAATTTTCAGCCAAAATAATAAATTATTTACAACTAAATAATAAATAAACACTAAAACTAATTAAAAAAATATTTGGTAACGTTGTCAAAAATTCGTAGGGTGTAACACATTACAAGCATTTTTTGAAGTCGATATAGTAAAAAATTAATAAAACAATTTTTTTTTTAAAAACACAATAACAATTAGAAAACATATTCTGAAAATAAATATAATAAAAAAACATAGCTAAAATGATTTTAAAAAATCAAAACATAAAACACTAGAACTAAAATCCGTGACTTTTTTTTTCTTTTATTGTTTTTGATTTCTGTTTTTGATATTTTAAAATTTATTTTTAATTTATTTTTTAATATATTTGTTTTTGAAAATAAGTCTTCTAATTGTTATTATTTTTGAAGTTTTTAAAAATGTTTTTGAAATATTTTCAAAATCTACCTCCAAATCACGTGGATAACGGAACGGGTTGAAAAATTATATTATTTTATACAATAAAAAAACAAAATTTCTTATGCAGAATAATAAATTATTTACATATGAATATTAAACAAACACTAAAACTAAGTAAAACGAAAATTGGTGAACTTGTCAAAAATCCATAAGGTGTACACTCATTACAAATATTTTTGGAGGTCGATAGAGTTAAAAAATTAAAGACAAAATTAATTTTTTTAAATATATAAAAATTAGAAAACATATTTTAAAAAAATATATATATAAAACATAGTTAAATGATTTTAAAAAAATCAAAACATAAAATCAAAAATAATAAAAGAAAATAAAAAAGTCACGGATTTTAGTTATAGTGTTTTATGTTTTGATTTTTTTAAATCATTTTAACTATGTTTTTTATTATATTTGTTTTCAAAATATGTTTTGTAATTGTTATTATTTTTTAAAATTTTTTAATTGTGTTTTTAATTTTTTGATGTATCGACTTTCAAAAATGTTTGTAATATGTGTACACCGTAAGAATTTTTGACAACGTTACCAATTTTTTGTTTTAATTAGTTTTAGTGTTTGTTTCATATTAAGTTGCAAATAATTTATTATTGTGGCTAAGGATTTTTGTTTTTTGTTGCATAAAATAACCTAACATTTTAATACGCCCCGTTATCTACGTGATTTTGAGATCGATTATTGAAAAAATTAAAAACAAAATTTAAAAATTTAGAAAAATTAAAAACATATTTTGAAAAAAAAATTAAGAAAAGATTACAAATAATTTCAATAAAAAACAGAAATAAAAAAATAAAACTAAAACTAAAATAGAAAAAAGAAAACATAAAAAAAATCCACGAATCGCTGTTCACACCTGCGATCCGTGAAATTTTCTTTTATTTTTTTTAAATTTCCACGGATCGCGGGTATGAACCGCGATCCGGGAAAAAAAATTAAAAATTTGACGGATCGAGGTTCACACATGTGATCCGTGATTTTTTTTAAATGGGACGGATCGAGGATCGCGGGTGTGAACCGCGATCCGACTACTTTTCGAAAAAAAAATTCTTCCTAATTTTAATTTTTTTTATTTTAATTTTATTATATTAAAAAATTACGGTCTCAAATGTCTATTATTTGGGTAGTTGGTCCCTAAATTCATCTGTCCCTTTTCACTCATTTTAACATGCAAACGATAGTAGCTAGCATGACTCATAAAAATTGGTTCAACTGTACAGTTCGAGTAGTGGATTTCGACTATTTCTAAAGAATTGTTCCAAATCTCATTGTTAACTCTTTTCATGTAAAAAAATGAAACAATCGGGCATACCTCTTTGTTTTCACAAAATCTTACGATTATGATTTAATTAATTTTCTTTAAAGTCACAAATTTCAAATAATTATTTTGTTGGATTCGTCAAACCAATTTTCTACAATCCATAATAATAAAAACAAAATATTATAACATTTGGCTCTCGAAAATCAATCTGCCCTTTTAAAAAAAATGATTTTTAGTATTTTAGGTTTAATCCGTTAACATGTATTATTATTGAATCCGTTAACATGTTATTAATTCTTCAATCGAAGATGTTAGGATTAAAAAAAAATTAAAATCCACACATAATCCATGCAAGTTCATTTCTATTTGCATCAATACATTTACACTTTGAAAAAATTAAACGTTGCATTAACAATAATTCTTGCTTGAATACTTGAAAGTATGTTTTTGTAAGTATTAAGAGCTGCATTTTGTTTGTACTTACTGAAATTTTATAAACGATTGAGATTTTCTACACACAAAAAAACAATAATAAAATTTTATTATTTGTCCAACAACACACCCATGATTTGTTTGAAATCCAAAATGTTAAATAAAGTTTTATCTTGCATTTTTAATATTATTTTTTATTTCAATTTTTTTTGAAAATAACTATTAGCTGACTTTAGCATTGATGATTAGTTGTGGTTGATAAATTAATATAGCAAAATATGCATATTTAAAGATATTTGATTTCGTATTTTTCCAAACAAAAAGACTATTGTATTTGAAAATAATTTGTTTGGATTAATTAAAGGTTTATAGAACTATTTTAAGTTAATTTGGCCCTCAATTGATTGTCGCTAAAATTCATATATATTTACGGTATTATTTATCTAGCCCTGAAACTTACATTTTTTCTTCTAAAACCTTTAATATATTTTAGAATTTTTAACATTATTATGTGAACATTACAACTTAACCAACGGTACAACATTATTATGATAGGTGAATTGATTGGGTGTCATCAAGAAAACAACAAAATTGGACATATGTTCTCAAAACAACTATTTCCACTAATGCCACCGAAAAATTCAAAACCTTATTCTAACGTCATTAACTTTTTTCAAATGTCATTTTGTTAGTCATCTGTTAACATCTTTGTTAATGTCCGTTAGTTTTATTAATATTTAATGGAAAATTTGCAGAATCATCATCATAAAACCTAGAATTCATAAATTTCATTATATGTGTTGTAAAAATTGCAAAAACAATTCACAAATAATTTATTTAAACTAATGAAATCCGATAATTTTTATATTTTAAAATTATAAAAGATACATTTTCTAAAAAATATAGTTTTTTAAAATATGTTTTCCAAAAAATATTTATGTTTTTTTATAAAAATTCTTTTTATCAATTATCAGATTCATTTATTAAACTTTTTTGGAAAAATAATTTATATAAAGCTAAACATTTATTAGAAAATTTATCTTTTATAAAAATAATTAAATATTTTTTAAATTTAGATTATAAAAATTATCGAATTTCATTAGTTTAGTAACCTAGTCATTAAGTTTAGTGAGAGAAAAAGAAGAGATGATAGATGAAAAATAAAGATGAGATAGAGTATAAATAAATAGTTTGAGTATTGTTTGCAATTTTTACTAACACATATAATGAAATTTATGAATTTTAGATTTATTCAGGGTAATTTTGTAAAATTTCTATTAAATATTAATAAAACTAACAGACGTTAACAGATGACTAACGGAATGACATTGGGAAAAAATTAATGTCATTAAAGCAAGTTTTTAGGTTTTTCTGTGACATTAGTTGAAATAGTTGCTTTTAGACATGGTTCGTTTATGGATCCGACGTATAGATCGTAACACACATTCCTTATTCTGCACTAGTAAGACGACATATATCTAATTTCGTTGTTTCTCGATGACACCCAAACAATTCATCCTATTATATATGATTCGTCAATCCAACATTACCTTTGTTTAAGAAACTAATTTGAATTTACTCAAGAAAATCTACTCACTTTCACATGTTATTTTAATTAATTTATAATTCAATAGTTAGTAGATACGTACTTCATTATTCACTTCAATAATAATTTGCTAGTTGAGCAAATTAACATCATTCGACATGTTGAAAAATATTTTTTAATACTAAGTAGGTACATGTCCTAAGGAAAGAAACTTAACATTAAGAAAAACGAAAACAAACTAAAAGGCCGGGTCTGAGTAATTTAAACCTTGATCATCTCAATTGTATTAATTTAGGTGATTACGCAAGCGATCATGGGATGATCACTTGCGTAATCACCTAAATTAATACAATTGGTTGGCGCATCAACAGCATAAAATTAAATATAGACCTGAGGTTATCTACTAAAGAAATTTGAAATGGTCTTCTTGTCTTCTCTGCACGGAGACCAGTTCTAATTTCTTTAGAAGTTAAAGAAATTAACAAAGAATTTAAGTTGTTAAAGAAATTTCTTTTAGAGCCCAGTCTTCACAAATCCCTACAGACTCAACTTTCATTTTTAAAGAGAAGTACATGAAGTGGTTGGGCAATTTTGATTTTTGAGAGAAATGCAACGTCACATACGGTTGACAAAATAACAGAGAAATTAGAAGGAATGGAAAGAGACATGTAGGTTAGGCTTTCATATTTTTAAATTTTAGCCTAAAAAATATAGGCTATGTACGCGTTGAATATACCTACTGCTAGTGGAAACTTGACTTTTGGGTGCTGTAATCAGTCTCGACGTATCCCAACTGAAAGCTTCAAACCTACCTTTGGTGGACATTTCGAATTTTGTTGGAATGACTCCTTTACGAGGAGTTTGCAACGGTTCCCTTTCAAAACTAGATATTTATCGATATTACCTTTATTTCGAAATTTTATATGTTATATGACTTCTTTTTCTGATCATATGTGAAAATAATCGGCAAGTTAGTTTGTAGATTCATAGTTTCTGATGATTGTTAAGTTCTAGGGAAAAAAACACTTACAAATTATTGTGGATTTTTAGGGATTTGTGCCTTTATATATTATTAGATTGATGTAATTTGCTTTCTAAAGTACGAATCACAGTGAATAGAGTCAAACCATCGGAGAGGTTAGCAGTATTATGGATTTGGTATGTCAACTCACCTCTTGTCAAGTTATTGGGACCACACGACATTTTTTGGTGAGTGAGTTGTTAATAATGAGTTGTTGGGAGGTTGGACATATCACGTACGCATGGTTTTCCAATGGAGAAGGTGCTCCAACTTCAAATATATGAGTTCAATGCACCTTGTAAATATCTAATGTCAAAAGTATTTTCTAATTTGTATGAGTTTCTTGGACTATATCATCGAGCCACAATCAATATCCTTATATTTAATTGTTAATTACAGTTTATCTCCGTGAATTATGTCTTCATATCACTTTCCACTTCTGAAATTTCAAAGTTGACAGTTACCTATTAAACTTTCGTTTTGTAACACTTTGCCTTCCTGAAATTTAAAAATTCATTATTTAAACACACATTTGCCGTTTCTTTTGCATTTTTTCTTTTGTTATTTTTACGTGAAAGTTCGGATCGAAATGGAACTCAAATATTGTTAGAATTTGGGTCAGATTGGTACTGAATCCGATCCAAATTCTAACTAAATCCGACATTCGTTTCGATCCGAACATTCACATAAATATAGGATTAAGAGTGTACTAGGGATACAACAAAAAAATGACGAATGTGAGTTTAAATAATGGAATTTTAAAATTTAAGGAGGTAAAGTGTTACAAAACGAAAGTTTAGGGGATGTAACTGTGGATAACTATCAACTTTGAAGGTTTAAGAGTGTAAAGTGATATCAAGTCATAATTCCGAGGGACAAATTGTAATTAACCCTAATTAAATTTTCCGATAGTAGATTTTTTAGACACCGAAAACCTTTTGTATGAGTTTACGTGGTATCATAGATAATGAATAAAAAGGTGTGGCCCTATTTTAGGCTTTGGTTAACCTAAACTCCGAGGCCATAAGAAAGTCTTCCCAAAAAAACGGAAAATAATTGGGCACTTAATAATACGATCTAAAAATATAAGTGCATGGAAGCCGATTTTTTTTTAATATAATAAACTTTAAATAAAATATGTGTCCTCTTTGTACTAACACACGTGTATGTTGCATTTTGTTGTTGAACCACTCCAAAAACTTATAGTATGCCACCTCTACAATTGTGCAAACCGATAAACCACGAGCTTCTTTGAATATATTGTTTAGGCACTCCGCAACATTGCTTGTCATTATTCCCCATCTTTGACCTCCGTCTTGACACAACGACCACTTACTAGGAACCTCAGGTTGATGCTCATTGGTTTCATCTTTTTCCCCAATTCTTTTTATATATTGTAATGCATCTTTACTCCAATACTCAACTTGATCCAAACTGGCTTTGAAATCCCACGGACTATTATGTCTGCATGCGGTTTTGAAGGCGTCAACTGCATACTGGTTCTTACAATTTGTAAGCAAATTTTCGGCAAGGTGTTGTGCGTATAAGCGGTGAACTGCTTCATTTGCTTCCTCGTGCCAACCATAACCGGGATTTCGAAAAATGTGTTTTATTGCAACACGTCGACCAGATATGACACATATCTTCCTATCTCCAATCACCTCGCGTCGCAACCATCTCATAAACCATCCCCAATTAGATATATTTTCTTTCTCAACGAGCCCAAATGCAAGAGGCAGAAGTTGATTCTCAGCATCATACCCAACAACAACAAGTAACCTCCTTCATATCTACCTTTTAGTAATGAGGCATCTATGCTGATTACAGGACACATATATTTGAAGGCCTGAATACAATGACCAAAAACCCATGCTGCACATTTAAACTGCCGGACACCAGCGCATGGTAAAGGGTCAGATTGAACTACAGCTTTACTCCCAGGATTTGATTATTTAATAGCATTTAACAATTGAGGCAACAAAGCATATGAACCCGACCAACTTCCAAACATGTATGCAACAACAATCTCGCGGGCACGCCATAAATTTATTGTACTTTGGATTAACACCTGGAAATACTTTTCTTACCAGACCATGAACCTGTTTAATCGGGAGCGAGACATTATTTTCGACGTCTTCACAGATGATATCGGTCATCATATTCGCAGTCAGCTGAGCATGATCGAATCGGGCAGCTGTAGACCTGCATATATGTTTGTACGAACATTTTCATATCGACCATGCATCACCAGAGACGGTCAGTGCAACGTACAACATCCAGCTACAATTTTCATCTTTACATCTTACCCTATATTTGGTTTTGCTGATGTCTTGCACATTGATCTCCTGATTATTGTCAATATGCCATTTCTATATGGCGTTCTTTAGAGCGTCTTTCGATGAGAAGACTTGATTCTCAGCTAACGGACCCTCAACTATTATGCTAGTTTCTATAAACGATGTATCTGCAGGAACCCAACTAGAGCAATCATTAAAGCTTTTAGTTGGGTGAACCCAACCCCTACCTCTAAATGGATTGAATTGGCTTAAGTGATTTACATTCGGACCAATATCTTCATCCTCCTCAACCTCATCCTCCTCCTCACCTGATGATTCATTCCTGTCCTCTGACTCAATATTGTAATCTCCGTCATCATTTTCTTCTTCATCATCAGTCGGTATCAGCTCGAAATTTGTTCTTTCTTGTGGATTCAAATCAGACATTCTATTCGCAGGTTGACTGGTTTCTGCTATGGTGTTTGTAACACATGATTGTTGAGATATGAACCGTGCACCACTACTACTACCAGGTTGGTTACCTGCATACATCTCAGCATTCCACTCAATTTCCACAGGATTCAACTTAACATATAGCTCCATCATTCCCATTTTTGAATAAGTTGTTTCATAGGCTATTTTTCAGGAATTCTCGTCATATACGGACATCACATTAAAAAAGGAACCAGTCGGTGCAATGTTAACATGACATTGAATATCAATCGAGTACCGAGATTCTTCGACTTGCAAACCTTGATAAATCCAACTCTTAATTTCTTCTAAGGTTACATTTTCGGTCGCTGAAAGTGTAAGTCTTGGACCTATCGTGTACTCTACACCATAACTTGTATTTTGAGTTATATCACCGCCAAAGTACACACTTACCGCAATTATTTCGTTAATCTACAATGCATTATTTTTTCATCAGTTTCATACAGAAATTACTTCAAGATTCAACATTATTACTATTTATTAACCACACATAATACAAATTAAGAAGAAAAAAATTTACCTCAAATATCACCAACAAAACCCCACATATCAGAAATTTGGATATCACCGGGCAAAATATTTGTAAATCAACTAAATTTGACGATTGTGTAGAGTGGAAGGAGTGAGAAATATGGAATGAAAGAGAAACGGAGCGGGACGGATTTTTATAGATTTCCGTGTCCACGACCAACTAGTTTTCGAAAAGAAAAGAAAATTCTTTGTTTTTTAATTTTTCATTTAAATTTTATTATATTAAAAAAATTCAGGCATGAAAGGCGACAACATCGACGTGCACACTTCCATCTCTATCCAACTTCTAATTTTTGTAAGATAATCCTACAAAATTGTGTATTGTTGAGTATCCGTCTTACCTTAAATAACCCTTTTCCCCTAATGAATACCAATTTGAGTTACACGTAGGAAACTGAGTTAATTGAAAACCTTATTTTATAGTGTCGTATTCAGTTAAGACTGGTTAAAATTGATGGTTTATTATAAGAAAACGAAATGGATTTTGTTTAGATACTCTTTTCTCATCCCATTCTCTAAATCCTAAATCTCGCGAACATGTGAATAAGTGTTGAGATTCGACCCCAACCTAGTCTTAATTATCCCAAGATGAGAGAATCTCACGATTGAGTTTGTCCTAGTTAGAGTGTAATTGGTACCTAGAAATCTTCCAACGAGTGTGGAGTTATACTTCTAAAATTAGTTTGGATGATTGATAGTCTGAAAAACTTAAAAAAGAGAGTCATGTTCCTGAAAGATTTACAAAACTTCAAAAGATGCACTAAGAGTGACTTCTACAATTTCCACTTTAAAATCATGAGAAACACATGGAAATAAAGTTCTATACTTCTCCCAACTTCTTAAGTACCTTATATGTAACATCCCGAAACAGCGGAAAATTTAAAATTCATAATCAAGACAAAGAGCACAATAATCAAGGTGGGACTGTTACTTCTCATAAATAATAAAGCGGTGCACCATAATACATCAGAGTTTGCCAAAATGAATACATGATTACAACAAAACCACAAGGGAAGATAAACGTAATCATGTGGACCTCAGTGGTCTGACTAGAGGATCCGACTCCAAACGCGCGCGCCCGCCGATCACCACCCCACTGGACCTACTGAGGTCCTGAAAATATATAACAACAATGCCTGAGTTTCCAGAAGGAAACCCGGTATGCCAACTCACCTATATATGCATGCATTACACAATGAACCTATCATACTAGTAGCATGTCATGACATCGACAGAAATGTGAACAGTTCCCCCGAAGGGTAAAACAGGACATCAGTCCGACAATCAACAACGAGTCTCCCGAGGAGACCTACTGCAGGCACATGCAGCCTTACAGCACGCGACATCGCACCCCCCACACGCAGCTACACTACACAGGGGTTCGGCAGGGAGCCTCTGTCACGCCTGCGCGCCGATAGAATACAGATCTGCAAATCTCAGTGGTCGGAGCCACAGGGACCAACGGGGCCGTCGCCCGGAACGTATAACAACAACATCTCGGTAGGTGCCCAGCCGAGGAAAACAACATAGTCGTAACAGCCTCGGCCCAACAATCAACATCGCCGGCACAACCTCGGCGGCATCACCGGCACAACATCGGTGGTCCATCACAACGTCCGGCACAACATCGGACGGGTCCAGACTGAAGTCTGCCAGGTGATCAGGCTCCTCGAGCCGCAAACACCAACCGCGCCGCTATAAAAGCAGGGCAGTGACCTCCGTAGCCCGTGGGCCGGTAGTCACCTCACCCAACGCCAGTTGCGTGTCCGCACAAACAACAACACTAGGATCCGCGATCCCTCAGGCCTGCTATACTACAAAGTGCCAACAATCATCTCAAAAGTCACGGTCCATACATGGAGGTGACGCGTCCCGAACACCCACACTCTTCCCAACGGCGGTCCCTGGGCAGGCACGTATCACGCACCCACCGTCACATCCCGGCTCACGCACAAGGCGAGGACACGGGTTTCCGTGGACAAAGTTGGCGTTCAAAAAGGGAACCAGGAATTCTGTCCTGGGCCCAAACGGTCGACCGGAAGAGGTGATTCGGTCGACCGGTTCCAGAAAGGAATCGGTCGACCGTATTCCTAAAACGGTCTACCGCTGCGCTCAAAACAGAACCCCCAACGGTCGAACAAGGGTCTAAAACCGGTCGACCGAACGAGGTCAAAATCCGGAGTCTGGTCAACATTCAATTCATCCTATCGGTCGACCGACTCAGGGGTCCCGGTCGACCGAAAACTAACAGTACACCATTTTCAATCTTTTAATCCATCGATCGACCGACTCAGGGGTCCCGGTCGACCGATAACAGTTAGGGTCAACCTACATTTCTACGTCATATAACGGTCGAACGCAACATACAATCGGTCGAACAAACATGCAATAATAACCAGTATACTTAAGTTCCGGTCGACCGAACACAAGACCCCGGTCGACCGAAACACAACAGGCAGTCCCAACTCAACAGCAATAATGCACTACCGGTCGACCGCCACAAGGCATCGTTCGACCGGTGAAGGTTAAAGTCGGGCAAACAGTGCTAAAACGGTCGACCACCCGAAGGATCCGGTCGACCGTTGGTCGTCTTCAACCTCGCGCCAGCCGAGGTTTCACGAAGAAAAGCGTCGCCGGAGAGGTCTCCGACCTCCCCCGACTCGACCAACGCATCCCTCACATGAGGGTTAACAAACAAACCACACTAAGGAGCGACATACCTCAACCACGACGACGAAACGCCGGAGCTCCGCTCACGCACGTCGCCTCCTTCGGTCTCCTCGCGCTAAGCCTCCGCACGAATGTCTTCCTCGTCTGCCCCCTCCGCGACAGCTGCTCTCACCGCGCGCACCAGCAAGGAAGGAAGAAGAAATGAGGAAGGAGAAGAAAGAAGAAGAAGAAAGAAGAGTCTTATTTAAAAACTCGGATGCTACAGTACAACCCATCACTCTCTTCCCTCATCTACAGTGCTCGCCCCTTCACCTTCCCATGCAACTCCTGCACATGCACCTTCCCCATGCAAACCACACTTTAAACCCGGATTAACCCTAAACCCGGGTTAGGGTTCTAACATTATACCTCTAGTAGGAGATAGATTTGAATTCTTAGAGTTAAGGAAAAAGTAGAAACTGAAACCAACATAATTTATTTTCGTTTTGACAAGAGTTTTGGTTGTTTGAGTATGTTAGTGAAATCTTTTGGAAAATGGTTTAAAAATTAATTATAATTAAGATTTATGAACAAGATAAAATTAATTTATATTTTTGTTATTTAATATTACAAATATTTAAAAATATTAATGTAATTTGTGTTTTTATTTTTCAAAAGTAGTTTCAATGTTTTTGTTATTAAATTTTTTATGTGATATACCAAATTATTGAGTTATTTGATAAATTTATATTTGATTCTTAGTTTTGTTAATTTTTCCTTTGTTTCGAGAGGGGATACATGAGAAACATAGGAAAAATATTCCTATATATTCAATAATATAGAGAAAACGGTGGAGAAATAAATTTCCTTCTTCAGAATTGACACAAACGTTTGGAAAAGATTTTGGCCAAAGGAAAACTATTTTCTTTTCTCTCGTTTCCCTTTGCACAATTCCCTTCACTGACGTGGTGGGAGAGTTGATATATTTTAGACATTTAAAAGGTCATTCGCAGCAAACAGACAGTTCATTCTGCATCCTAAGCAAGCTAGTTGAATTTGCTACTTGATACTAATTTTCTCAATAAAAACATATATCTTGCTTACCTATGGTTTTCCTAGATAGACCTAGGATCCGTTCGAGGACATTAGTTTTTGGAAGTTTGATCTAAAAATTAGATTTTGAGGTATTATTTCTTAACTTCCCAAAAAGTTAGCATTCCGAATGTTGTTGCAATTTAAATGAGTTAATTTGTGATTGGACAAGAATAATTTAAATGTGCTAATTCATATAAGAGTGACTTTTTGGCAAAACAACCTTGAAATTTTACTTAAGTAATCACTTGTTTAGCATGTCATCTTTTAATCCAGCTCAAGCACAAAACTCGGGTAAAATATGTAAAAGATGACTACCTTTTATCCCTCTTGAAGGGAGTCAATGGATAGTTAATTTATCTAAATCACCCAAAAGAAAAGAAAAGGCAATAATACCGGTCAACTTTATGTGTTCGCACCTAAACAACTCACTAACCCATACATATTTTTTAAGCAGGGTTAGATACAGTTTACCTCTCTGAACTATGTCGACTTCACTTTCCCTTTCAACTTTGAAAGACAACAATCACCTCCTTATACTTCCGTTTTGTAACATTTGAGCCCCTTCATTTTCCTGATATTTAAGAATTCAATATTTTAAAACACATTCCTCATTATCTTTTGATTTTTTGTGTTGTTTGTCTAACACACTCTTTATCCTAAATTTATATTAAGGTTTGGATTAAATTAGATGTTTGATTTGGCTAAAATTGGGGTCAGAATGGTATCCAATAAAACTCAATTTCGAACAAAATCTGACTTCCAATTTGATCCAAACTTTATCATAAAGTTATGACTATGAGTGTATTAGGTATACAATGGGAAAAAATTCAAAAAATAATGACGAATATGTGGAAATAATGATTCTTAAAATTTAGGGGGGAAAAGTATTACAAAATGATAGTATAATGTGGTGATTGTTGTATTTTTAAGATTGAGATGGCGAAGTGAAATTGGAGCATAATTTTGGGAGGCAAACCGTAATTAACCCTTTTAAAGCATGATATGTTTTTAGATAAATTTTAACATGCAAGATCCTATGTTGGGATTGAATCGTTAATCTAAGCAAATCAATAACCAAAGTTCTACCAACTCACTTTACCTAAATTGAATATTACATTTGTCAAATACACACCATTTATACTATTGACATTAAATCTACACTTCTCATAAAAAAAACTTAGTGTTAATTGCTTGTATGCCATTATAAAATATTGTAATTCCCAACGGACACCACTCTACACCTATTATTTTATATGTCATCCTATAACACACATAATATACACATTGTCATTGTAGTTTTGAAAATGTCACTCCATTAGTCATCCTCCCTAACAGTGTTAGTTGAAGTTCTATTAACTGTTAATGTAGCATTAGTTGTTCATTAAATGAGCAGGAACAGTTGATGAGTAGTTCCACCAACACCACCCCACCTTATTCTCACTCCTCCTCGATCCCCGATGATCATTTTCCACTAACCACACTTGGGTTGGTTGTTCACCCACTGTTCTTCTCTCTTGAACGACTTGTTTCCCCACTCTCCCTTGTGCGCGACGATGAATCCAAAGGCGAGGAACACGAGTGAGCATAGTGGTTCGACGGTGAGCATAGATGTCGAGTGTCAGCAGTGGTGTGTCTTTGGCAAGGCCAATACCGTGGTAAGGAGGTTTTGGGTTTGCCACAATTACGTAGTAAGATTTATTCTTGAAATTTTGAATGCACTTGCAGTGTTTGTAGAAATGTCTCAGTGAATATTGTGTGTTGAAGAATGGCAAATGGTAGGTTGGATCGGAAACTTCCAGGCACTTCTTGGTTCAAGACGAAATTGAGTTTTGGTCGACCAGGGTCTTGGAGACGTTCGACCGGAAATTTCTATAGTGTTCAGGGAGACCAAAAACTGTTTGATAGGTCGAGCTCTAGGTAAGTTTCGGTCGACCAAAAGTTTGGTAAAATTGGGGTTTTGGGAAATCTGACCGTTGTAGAATACGACAAGTCTTACAGTCATTTGACACGTGTAAACGGTCGAACAAAAGCCTTGGGACGGTCGACCGGTGCAACACTTAGGCTAACAATAATAACAGATCCAATTGGTCGAACGGTGAGCTCGTTCCGGTCGATCGATTTGGTCCTGGCAGATCAAGTTAGGTTTAAGTGTTTTCCGGTTCTACTTTGGGTGATCTATTGAAGTCCAAATGTTGTGAAATTTTGTGTGACTTCTATAGGGAACCTAGTGTGTGTTTAAGTTGATTTTAGCTCAAGTATGCTCAATTACACAAAGTTCCTAAGACTCAAAATAAATCAAGATTACCTGTCTTTAAATGAGCTTTATTACATGTCTTGACTTGATTTCCTTTCTTCCTTGAGTTTTGATCACCTGTAGAAGTTAGCACAATACAATATCTATGTTATACGATATTTGTGTTACTTTATATTGATTACAATTAAGATTAGGTTGATCAAATCATTAAAACTTAGATTAAGGCCAAAAAACCAACAACTATTACTATGGTTGGATCACTTTTGTAGAACTTTATTGCAGTCTACTTAAGAACTGAGCACTACCTAAGTGCAAACTTGAATAATTGTCTATTAGGGAACTTCTTGCCTATGCAGAAATCTGGTTTCAACAAATCCACCTGCACTGAACTGGGCCCATCTCCTTTGACCAAGGCATCTAAGTCCTCCTCAACCCCAATATCAGAATTGTCATCTCCACTTCTATCCTCTCCTTTAAAATGATGATACTCTTCCTCATCTGATCTTAAGTAGTGCTGAGGATGTTCATCTTACTGATCTCCTCCACTATCAGTTGCCTTAATGCTAGGTGGTGGGGAGGTACTAGGTGGTGGGCTCCTAGGAACCCAAGAACAACCCTCTTCACTAGGTGTTTTAATGTGAACTGAATTTGTATTTCATCATCTAGTGGAAGGGCCTATACTAGTCACATACCATCCTGCTTAATTTGTGTCTTTTTTGTGGGTTCTTCTTTGCACAAACCTTTTTTTTTTGTGTGTGTGTGTGTTGGGGGGGGGGGGGGGGGGGTGGTATGGTATGCCTTAGTTTTTGGAGAAGAGATAGAGTTTGGGGTTGGTATGTGATTAGTAACATATCATACATCACATTGATGCTATATATCCTTTGTTTTACCTTAATTTTATGCTACTCGAGTGTTTCTTTGTGGTGTTTCAGGTGTTAGGTAATAAAAAAGAGAAATGAAGAGAAAATGACTGAAATGCAAGAAGAAATGACTCAAATGAAGCAAAGTGGATTTGTTTTTCATACACAAAGACTCATCTACAAATCAAGAATGACCTATACGACACACACAAAAAACTTTTCAGGAGCAAAATCCCTCAATACCATGATCTTGAAGAGTATTTGGGCAATTAAGACCAAACAAGCGCAAACTAGCAGACTAGGAGTGCATCCCACGTGCAAAATACAACACTTAAGCTCCTAGACGAAATCGAGACCGATCATGTACAAATGATCTACCAGTGGTGGAATTTGATCCACCACTGGCAGATCATTTTGGCCCAATTAGTCCCCAATTTCTCTCGTTGCTTCGTCTTGCCTATATGGGTGCACCGTACTATAACGAAAGTTCTTACAGCCGTCAGATTACTTCCGGATCCATCCAAACCCTTATTTCTTCTATAAATAGACTTGTAATGTCTCCTTTCTTCTTCTTCCCTCTCCTCCTTAGGTTAGTTTCCTTTCTTGTTTAGTGGAGTATATTTTGTTTCTTGTTTACTAGAGTAGGTGTTAGTCTCTTAATTAGTAGTGTAGAGGAGGAGAAGAGGAGCAACCTTGTAATCTATCATTTTAATCTAGTTTTCTACATTTCTACATTGAGTTTAGAGATGAGTATGGAGTAGTCCATCCCCATTGGGGGTGGAGAAAAAAGTGATGTGATTATGTGATGTATTAAGTGTGTGTTCATCCTAACCTTTAAACCTCACATGAGTTCCATAACCATCTAATGAGATTTTTACTCTTATCTTTGATGTGCTAATGCTCTTGAGTAATGCTTAGCATATGCTTAGATTAGTGACCTATTTTATGGGGAATGATGAGGTAAGGATAAGGATGGAGTGGAAGAATGAAACTTGACATGTAGGAGCATGTGCTCTTGTTGGCCTCATCTTAATTAATGTCTTGTATGTTTCAATGATTGCTTTAAATCTTATTTCATGTGGAGACACAGTGAGGTTTGGTCATTATGTATGAGCTCATATTAGCCTCATTTCAATTATTATGTTGTATGTTTTAATGATTGTGTTAAATCTTATTTCACGTTGAGACACAGTTGGATTTGGTTTTATGGATTTCATGTATTACATGTTGTGATGAGCACCAATGAACACACACGTACACATATTCCCATTTTCGCATTCTTCACCAATGTCGTGCACTTGCAGTATTAAAATTGATTCAATAAGTATGAGGTTAGGAGTGGCTGATGGAGGTTCAGGGGAGACATTGTTGATTGGGATGACTGAGACATGACCGCTGACATAAATCTACAATTCTTTTTTTTGAGTTGGGTAACTAATGACCTCAAATAAGTCATCATCACATTTAACTCTCTTAAACCCAAACTCAAAAAATGGCCATATGAGGTGAGGCTTCAGCAGGCTTCAAAAATTCGCTTATAAACATCACCTCATAAGTTGGGTCTCTTTTTCTAAACATCACCTCATAAGGTCTGCTGAAGCCTGAAGGCTTAGTAATTTGTGAGAAAGTAGAGGCAATGTATGGGCAATATAGGCAAGAGAGTTTGAATTTTGTTATTCTACCAATCTAATGGACTAAATGGAGTAAAATTGGAAATGGATTCTTGAACATAAAGGATTGCAATGGTGGAGTGCAAAATTTATAGGGTTAGGGTTATTGCATATGTACTTTCCTATGTTTAAAGAGTATGTGTAAACTTTTTTCATAAATATTATGTTCTTGGTGACTTGTGATTTGTTCAGGAATTCAGATCATAACATATTCGCCAATGGCAATTTCTTTTTAATGTGCTGACTGAAACTTGGTTCCCTTAGTGCCACATGCCCATGAATATTTTCGTAGATCTACTGAGCCATATAACCATGAACTTGCATTTTTCTCCAGGTATTTGACTTGTTTGACACGAAACACAATGGAATATTAGGTTTTGAAGAATGGGTCGTTATACACGGACGCGCGCGTCACGGACGCGCCTTACGTGGATCTGTACAGCTAAGGTATTTTCTTTGAGTCAGCGTCCAGTCAGCGAAATTTCTGTTCGCGCGTTTTTGTCTTTTTAAAAAACGCCGGTTCTTTAAGATCAACGATTCCTTTCCCAATACACAGATAAGACAGTGTGCAGACCCTAGGACAGCGTGCAGACCCTTTATTCGTGCAGATCCCACACTTATCATAATATTTTTTATTATTAAGTTTTGTCCAGAAATGGAACTGAAAGTTTGTCCTGATTATGTAGAAAGTTTGTCCTGTTTATGTCGAATGGTTGTCCAGTTTATGTTGAAATTCATACTTATTCCGAACATAAAATACACTTATTCCGGACATAAAATACACTTATTCCGGAAACACAACTTAATCTGAACAAACAAACAACATATTCCGAACAGACAAACAACATATTCCGAACAAACACAACTTAAACCGAACAAACACAGAACTTAATCCGAACAGACACACACCTTATTCCGAACAGACACACAACTTATTCCGAACAGACGCACAAGATATTCCGAACAGACAGACAACTTAATCCGAACATACACACAACTTATTCCGAACAGACTCACAACATATTCCGAACAGACACACAACATATTCCGAACAGACAGACAACTTAATCCGAACAAACACACAACTTATTCCGAACAGACAGACAACTTAATCCGAACAGACACACAACTTATTCCGAACAGACCCACAACATATTTTGAACAGACACACAACATATTCTGAACAGACAGACAACTTAATCGGAACAGACACACAACTTATTCCGAACAGACCCACAACATATTCCGAACATACACACAACATATTCCGAACATACACACAACTTAAACCGAACAGAGACACAACTTACAACTTAAAACGAGCAGACATACAACTTAAACCGAACAGACACACAACATATTCCGAACAGACACACAACTTAAACCGAACATACACACAACATATTCCGAACAGACACACAACTTAAACCGAACAGACATACAACTTAAACCAAACAGACACACAACATATTCCGAACAGACATACAACTTAAACCGAACAGACATACAACTTAAACCGAACAGACACACAACTTATTCCGAACAAACCCACAACTTATTCCGAACAGACCCACAACTTATTCCGAACAGACTCACAACATATTCCGAACAGACACACAACTTAAACCGAATAGACACACAACTTAAACCGAACAGACACACAACATATTCATGTCCCAATCAGAGAAATCAGGATCCCCGGGTTTTGGTGCGACTTCGTGAAGCAACGATGTAACCGACCCATTCACGCTGCTTACGTTGTGAAGAACCCTGAGAGTCGGCATCAGACGCTTCTTCGATGTAATATCTTGCTCGAAATGGTGATTTATTACGGAGAGAGGTACAACATAAATTGAACAGACGTAAGTCTTCACCACGGAGCATTGTACCTCTCTCCGGAATAAATCATTTCGAGCAAGATATTATTTCGAAGAAGCGTCTGATGCCGACTCCCAGGGTTCTTCACAACGTAAGCAGCGTTAATGGGACGGTCGATGATACTCTTTCTTTCTTCTTCATTCTTTTTCTGTTACGGACACTCCAACAGGGCACCACAACATCTTTGTTGCACTGTTACACGAAAAAGAATGAAGAAGAAAGAAATAGTGTCATCAACCGTCCCATTCACGTTGCTTACGTTGTGAAGAACCCTGAGAGTCGGCATCAGACGCTTCTTCGAAATAATATCTTGCTGGAAATGGTGATTTATTCCGGAGAGAAAGAATGAAGAAGAAAGAAATAGTGTCATCATATTTGTATTTGCGTGGAGAGAGAACGTGCTGAGTTGAAACACATTTAATGTGATTTGAGTGGACATCAGGAAGAAAAAACAAAAAAAAGAAAAACATCCTTGCTTTGGCCACGTAAGGGTTGACATGGATGTCCACGTATAGCGCGTACGTGACGCGCAACGTTCATCTATCATTTTCCTTGAAGAATTTGCTCGTGCTCTTTTGGTCTTTCATCCAAATGCACCTATTGACGATAAGATTGATTGTAAGTTTTATACTTATTTCCCATGGCTTTAACTTCTATTTGTCTCTGGATATGTGTCATAGATGGATGTTATACATGACAGTATGCTTGAATGTGAATATACAAGAATATAAGTGAATAACAACGTTATATTACGTGTTTGAGTTTTTAGCTTTGTCAATGTATGACACACTCAATATTTTCCTTTTTGTCATGCTTTTCCATACATAAGACAAAAGCATCAGAAAATAGAACAGAAGACATCAAATGCAACAGAAGGCTACGACTCCATAAGTCGTGCCGGTCGGGCGCACCCGAACCTATTCCTCGAGAGGAACCAGAACACCAGCCTCGCTGGTCAGAGGCAGTCACTCGACAGTGACCCACCACTCGACACAAAGCGGTGCACCGGATAAGTATCCCAATTCGCGGAAATAAACCTACATGGTGCCATCGTGAACTTGGGAACACCTACCCTGAGACAGAATGGCAGTATGCCTGCCCAGAACTTATCTTACGCCTGAGCTCCCAACATGAAGGTCTTATGCGAATGAACTCTGAAGCTAGAGGACCCACTCGTGGCCCGTTGGCCTAGAAAAAACAGAACGTGCCCAAAATTATTAATCAGATTAAATGCAATGCAAGTTATTTAAGCATCTAAAATCTAATGCAGCTACAGGTTACGGAACGAGCTTAAGGAAGAGTATCCGGATACCCTCCTAACAACCCCAAATACATCAGAAATCAAACATCCCAATAAGGAATCAAACGAAGCTCACAACAACAACAATCATAACCGGATCGGCAAATTAAGATAACAACTAATCGAGTCATCTACGAGTCATAGTAAGGATGTTATGAGGTCTCAAATCCTATGCACCATACATATCCACAACAACATACTTCACATCAGTAACAACACGTGAAGGAAGTAATGGAACGTCTACAGTCGTAGGAAGTATCATAAACCACATCTCAATCAATCAGTATCATGCATCATGAATTTCAGTACACATGTATATGATAGGAACTTAGAAATCAGGACCAAATCAGAATTTATATGGATCAGATGATGAGGTAATGCATGAACATATGATCTGAAATCAGTGAATAATATACAGGATATTATCCGGATATAATCACTACACAATGCTAGCACTTATGATATAAAATCGGCACCCCATTATGGAATGAGATCTGAACATGGACATCAACTAAAGCATGAATTTATGTATTACAACCCGCAACATATCATGGGAAACTCTTCTAATCATGGACACGAAAGTATGCAAGACATATGATCAAAAATCAGAACGAGTCATGCAACATTATATGGACCTATTAGCTAGATCACACATGGATATAAGATCTGAAATCAGTAATGGCTCACGAACTATCAACGTAAGAAGTCATGAAATCATGCAAGATCATGTGGTCTAAAATCAGTAACATCTCATAGAAAATCGCATATTATAGAAAGTTAGAACACCAACTCGAAATCCATAAATCATCGCAAACTCAACGACAAGGGTTGCACCTCACGCAAGCATGCCTGCATTCACCCTTTCCCAACGTGCTCCCCACAGCTCAGCCTCCTCCCTTCCGGTTTCTTCATCAAACCACTAAGGGATACATGAGTCAAGGGTCGTGATGGTGGGAGGGACATCCAGCCAGCCACTGAAGTCCTGAGCATGCACCACAATCCACCCTATCGAGTAGAACTCCACTGGTGCAACCCCAACTTCAGACCGACCAACTCACTGATGCTGGACTAAACTCTGTCCAACACCCCCTACTTCCTCTTACACAAAAGGGCCAGGAGCATACCTGATTAGTAAGGAAATTGCTTGAATTTAGCTGGATGTGCTGCCCACCACTTCTCTTCTAGCCGCACAAAGTTGTCTTGACGTTGCTTTCCTCAACTTGTCAGATATCAGCCCACCAACATGCCAAAGAGGAGAGGATGAGTGGTCTGAGGAGGTGTGTGTGTGTGTGAAAGGAGCAGGGAGGGAAGAGGACGGCTGGGTGGGGCTTATTTTCTTGCACCCAACCCTCCAACTTCCGAGCTATCATGACTAATCAAGCCACTTCAACACTTGCCAAAAAAAAATGGCACCAGCAAGGGCATCCAAAAGCCACCCTTGAAAGTGCATTTAACTCCAAGTACCCCTTCCAGTTCCACGCCACCCCAACATGGGTTCAGCCCAAATCCGTCCATTCACTCACTCGGACCCGGATTGAGTCAATCGAGCCAAACAACCGCGCACTCGCACGATGTGTCGCCCCCAATCGACCAACAAGAAATCTGATCAAAATCTACTTATACAAACACACCACAACATAATTAGATAATTTAAGAACTAAATTAAGCAAAAATGAGGGGAGTGGACATTTTAATATTATAACAGGAGAGCGGGTCTTACAAAATAACTCAGAGACTAGTATACAAATATCATGTTAATGTCATTACAAAATAACTCAGAGACTCTAGTGTACAAATATCATGTTAATTTCATCGATAACCCTAACCAAGGAATAACAACAAAAATCTCATCGACAAACAATATAATCACAACAATAACAACAAAAACCCAATCACAGACAATATAATCGCAAGAATAAAAACATGCATACATAATAAACCCAAATGGGCACACCCTAAACCACAAAAATCAAATCGACACCATAAAACCCAAGAATCACAATATGCATACCAAGAAAAATCCCACCGACACAACAAAAAACCCACAAATCAATATGCATAGGCAAAATAGTTGACTTACCTTTTGATTTTGCGCTTTAGGAGTGTAGAGTCTCTGACTGCCCGCATTGCAGTTGATCACCTCCTCCAAGAACACTTTCACAACCACCGTGGAGAATATGGATGGCGAGATTAAATGTGCCCGACGAGATTAGGGAAATTGGGAATCACGATTGGGTTTTGGGATTGGGGGTTGAGGATTTGGGGGGTTAGAAATTGATGAGCGGGGGTTTTGCTTTCGAAAATGAGAGGTGTAATTTAGGGATTTAGGGTTTAGCATCAATTAATCTTAATCTAGTATGATCATCAACTAAAAATAACTAAGCACCTTAATAATAAAACAAACCAATGATGTTCCTCCATGTCGCAAGTACTAACGGGGCGAAACGAAGGATGACTAATGGAGTGACATTTTCGAAACTATAATGACAATGCGTATATTATGTGTGTTTTGGGAGGACATATAAGATAACAGATGTGAAGTGGTGGCCATTGAGACTTATAGGCTTTTATAATGACATGCAAACAATTAACCCAAAAACATACCATAGAATTCTCCCCCCCCTCTCAAAAAAAACTATATATGCTTCAATTTCACTTTTCACCCCTGAAATTTAAAACGTAATAATTACATTCCTTCAAATTTCATTTTCCGACACTTTACCTTCTGAGCTTTAAAAAATCATTACTTACCCACCAAATTGCCATTATTTTTGAAATATTTTGCGTTGTCTACCTAATACACTCATGTTACTAACTTCACATTAAAGTTCAAATCATATCGGATGTCAGATTTGTTTTGAATTTGGATCAGATTTAGTACCAACTGGACTCAAATTCAAAGAAGAGTTGACCTCCGATTTGATCCAAATTTTAATATTAAGTTGGGATTAGAAGTGTATTGGGCATGCAATGCAAAAAATTCCAAAATAACGACGAATGAGTGGATAAATGGATTATTAAGGTTCAATTGGGCAAAGTGTTTCAAAATAAAAGTTCATGGGATGTAATTGTCACATTTTAAAATTTAGGGGTGCAAAGTGAAACAATGCACAATTTACGGGGACAAAATGAAACAAGGCACAATTTAGGGGCCGAGTGTAAACATATGTGATTAGCCCTATAGTTTTATACTTCGTATAAAAAACATATATAGTTTTTTAAATGGAATGTTTTTTTAAATAATCACCAAAAATATAAAAATGGAATAATATAAAGCCAGAAAACTTATTAGGGAAACAAAGGCACATGTGATGTCGTTTTTATCCCTAAAAGAAAAGGTCATCACAAATGTCATTTTTAGAGAAGCCTAAAAACAACATCTAAGATGCCTTTTTGCTAGGGCAAAAAGGTACCCTCACCCACCCTCTTCCCCGATTTCTTTCTCTCTCCCCACTCCTCGGTACTCCCTCTATCCAGTGAAAATCAAACAGGTTGGTTTTCCTTTGGTTTTTGGTTTTTTGATTTCGATATGAAATGTAATGCATGTATAGTTAATATATGATTGTCATATTTATGTATTAAATGTAGATTTTGTACACTCGAAGTAATAAGCTCTAGTACCAGATTGGTTGTAATTTTTTACGGTGGAAGTGTTAAATTCATAGATGACATTCCAGAATATGAATGTGGTTGCAGACAGATGATGAATGTTAATATTGACATGCGATATGATGATCTTCGTGAATCAGTTTGTTGAGTTTGTGGTTTTTGAGTAGAAGAGTTTGATCTGATGTTAACATACAAGTGGTCACCGTATGAAAAGTATAACTATGCTGATGTGTTTGATGATCAGAGCACGAAAGTGATGTTATCTTTATTTAATCTCATGAAGACCGTTGTATTATTTGTTCAGAGACGACCCAAACATTATACAAATATTTAGCCATTATGATGTAGGTGCATCTTCCGTATTTCCCCAGTCTATTTTTTAGCCATCCAATCACACACCAATGGATATAAGTAATTACGAAGAAGACATAGTTCAGTTACATTCTCAAGAAAGACGGGTTGAAGATGTAGATAGTGACGAGCCAGATGGTGGTGAAACGGAATGTCGTATGTATGATCAGGAGATTAGCATGGTTGATGTAGATCCAACACCGTTTCCAGAGCTGCAGAATATGTTCTATTGTTTGGCAGACACAGTCGATCGACAACATCAGATGAGCATACGTGAAATCGTCATTAGTAATGAATTGTCGTCATTGCTCGTTCTCCCAGGTTTGAGAAACTTACCGGACATAGATCCTAACGAGAACTAGATTGAATGTTCAGTCATCGGAAATGCAGATCGCCTAATTGCTACATACAATGAACATGAGAACTTTGAAGATGGACGACATTATTGGTTGCATAGAACTTTCACCACAAAAGAAGATTTGTAACATCAGTTGAAATAATGACATTTGCAAAAAAATATTCAATTCAAAGTGTTGGTTTATGGGTAAATGTTATTTACAGTTGTTTGTTTGAAGAAATAGTGCGATTGGAAGATACATGCCTCCCACCTACAGTGAAAACAAAGAATGTTTTCAAGTGAAGAGGTACATGTTTGAACACAACTGTAGTAATACGGGCCTTTTACATGACAATGTGTAATGTGATGTCAGTTTAATATCTCACATGATTCTGACCACCATTCGAACAAATATCATTGTCACTCGTGCAAAAATTCAAACGCTAGTGAAGTCTCATTACTTCATAGTCATCAAGTATGATAAAACTTGGTACGCCTTGAAGAAAGCACTGGAAAAAGTTTACAGAGTGGATGGGGCATCTTATCGTAATTTAGGACGCTTTATGTTCAACATTTGCAACACCAACCCGGGCACAGTAGTCAAGATTCAGACGAAGAGGATAAACCAAAACATTGAGCAGTTTCAATTTTTTGTCTTTTGCTGCATCCATTGAAGTTTTCAACTATTGTAGATCTGTGTTGAGTATTGATGAGACTCATTTGTTTGGCAAGTTGCAGTGTACTCTTTTGGTCGCTATAGGTACCGTCGCCAATTCTGGTTTGTTTCCTTGGCATTTGCAGATGTTGAAAAATAATCTGGAAGCTCCTAACAGTAGTTCTTAAGTATTTTGTCAAGTAGAGTATGCACACGAGATGAGTTGTGAATTATTAGTGACCGATTTTCGGGCCTTACTAATATCGTGAAGACATTGTTTCCCCGAAACGAGATCACGTTCATAGGTTTTGTTTGAGACATGAGTGCAAATATGCAAGACATGCTCGGTGCAAGAATGTGGAGTTGCAAAATAATGTTTGACATGCTAATGTCGCTCCTGATAAAAAAACATTTGAAGAACATATGAAGGACATCGAGGTTAATCACTCTAATGGATTCAAGTGGATTAAAGAACAAGATGACGTTTCGTATTGGACATTAATGCATGATTACGACCGACGTTTTGATATAATGACAACAAAGTTGTCATAAAGCTTTAACAATGTGTTAAAACGTGTACATGACTTACCACTTTATCTTTTGATCATGATGACTTACTTGCGGCTAAATAAATATTTTATGAGCAGAAGAGATGAAAGAGAGAATGATATTGACTTATCCTAAGAATGTCACGATGAAGTCACAAGACAACGACACTTGGCTGCATAGCTTTGTGTGACAAGACATAGCTATAATATATTTAGTGCAGAACTGAATGTCGTGCTCGATACACCTAATATCAGGCAATTACTCTTGATAAAAAATATTTATTAGTTAAGGTCTGATAAAAAACAATACACATAATTTGCTTATCAAACATATACATTTTCGAGAATTACTCAAGACCACGAGAGTCATGTGAAGTAGACATTTTGCAATGGTACAAACAATACTATACATCTAAGTACTTTACAAGAATTAACATCATCTCTGAGATATAACATTAAGTTATTCAATAAGAACAAACAAAAATTGCAACTCTTGAAAACCATCGTTCAAGATTCGAATCTCTAAACAAAAAATGATAAATCAATAAGTTTGAAGTTCAAAGTTTTTTTTAACTTTGAAAGTATAAATTGGCAAAATATAAAAATACTAAATCATCTTGTACTATCAAATAAAATAAATATGCTTTAAGTTCACCCTTGAACATAATACTTAAGGTAATTATCATGTTTGACAAAGTTAGATAGTTGTTTCCAACATTATATTTGGTGAGTAAACCAAACAATAAAGTCAAAATAAAAAATTGTAGTGAAAAATAATCAAGTACATGGTGATGTAGATTTTTTCCATAACACTCAATTATTTTTCCGTTTTGCTTTTTGACTCTTAACTTTCAGCATCAAACCATATAACTATTAATCAGTAAGTACTATTTATACTTCTTTTCTACTTGATTGACTTTTGTTTGATAAGTAGTGGCATTTCAAACCAATTCAAACCAGTTCAAACTAATACAAATAAAAAACAATATTCCAACCACTTCAAACTTATCCAAATCAAGTACATTGTTCCAACCAATTCAAACTAATTCATATTGTTACGATACTCAATCAAAAGCAATAGCAATGTTGTGGGGATTTGAACTACAATTTACGGCTTAATATTATCATTACGAAACAACCATATTCGAATCCGTAAGGAATAAATTTGAAGATAATCTAAATCATTCTCAACCAATTTAAACTAATCCAAATCAACACAAACACAAATTAAAGAGTTTCCCTACAATAAAACTACAATAAATATTAGCAATTTCGTACAAATCTAATCTAAATCAACACATACACATCTAAACAAGCGATACAAATCAACAACCCAAAGATAGACATACCAGAAGATGGGAGGAGCGGCAAGGTGACGAGATCATTGGAGAAAATCGGCAGTCGGGAAAAGTGAGGGAGAAGTGGGGATCAACAATCAACGAATATATGTTACACAGCAGAGCATAACCACATTGTTAAAATCACCATTACAGATTTACAGTTCCATTGAGGCAATCTTGCGCTCATGATTATATTAACATTACCATAATACGTCTGCCACCACAATCAGATTCTCATATCAACATTACAAGACTCATATTTCTGACATTGTAAACAACGTTGGTATTCGTTCCGAATGAATGTAATAGGTCATAGAATAACTTACGAGCAAACAAACCGAAGATCTTAAAGGAAAAAACAAAAGTATGGAAGTCGTTGGCTACATGTCTTTTGAGAGTCTAAAACATGCACATACAACTGTCCAAAATACACATGCACGTGCTGGACCTTTCTAGATAGCTAACCTTTTAGATAGTAGAAACATAATATGCATAGCAGCATTTACCAAAATCTGACTAACATCTTATTTTGCCAGGGCTTCAGTTGATAACTCTTGTTCTCGATTCTTGCACAGTACAAATCATTCAAAAATCATCTGTTCAAGAATGCGGAGTGGCCAACAGGAATACTCCAGTTATTTCCTTTGTTGGGGGCGTTAACATGAAAATTGTGCTTGAATGAAGTATTTAAGTGATCCGAAGGCAAAAGCCTCGCGATTGAACTGTCAAACAAATTGCCGTAGTGGGGACACATTGTTTACAGAATTTACCTAGGTACAGAACTAGGTAGTTTCTCTTTCTCCAAGTCATATATTTTGTCTGTCATACCTTCATTCTCATAAGCTTCAATCATGGTAGAATAAGTACCAGAATCTGGAATGTGGTGCATAGTTTTCATGTGGTTAAAAACCCTTTCCATCTCAGGCAAATCCCCTGCCTTAGCGCACGCAGAGATCACTGCATTGTAGTATGAAGTGTTGGTTGGTATCTCCAACTTTTCTGCTAACTTGATGCTGCTAACTACTTTGTGAAACAGGCCGGCATTGCTGAATCCGTTGATCAGGCAACGAAACGTCTTTGTATCTGCTTTCATCCTCTCAGCACACATCTGATTAAATGCATCTTCCATATTTTCAGCATCACCTACATCAGCAAATGCCTCTATAACATTATTATATGTTGAGGTCGTCCAAGGGAACGCTAACTTCCTCATGTACTCCATAACAGTACTCATTTTGTCATACATCTTCCTCTTCCCATAAGCACCGATAAGAATATTAAATGTACGAGTTTCTGGTTCAATTCCTATGCTGCGGAATTTTTCATACCATTTCTCCATCATATCAATGTCACCCTTGCTGCTGTAAATGCCGAGGGTAGTATTCATAGTCCACACATCAGGCTTACATATGTTCCCCACAAGCATAGCAGAAACAATCTCCTCGATCATGTCAAATTTCCCAGCTTTGCCATATCCATTCAGTAGTGTGTTCCATGTAACGATGTTAGGAGTTATACCTTGATCAGCCATTTCCTTGAACAGGGAGTCAACAAGTTTGAAGAGAGACTCTCCTACACAAGCTTTTATAACGGTACTGTATGTATAAATGTCGGGCTCGCAATGAGGTAAAGTCTTCATTTTATTTAAGACTGTAATCGCCCCATCTACAAGGTTACTTCTGCAGTAAGCTGCAATAAGAGCAGTGTAAAGCTCAGTTGTGGGTTTGATTCCTTCTTGAACCATGGTATCGAAGACTTCATGAGCACGTGTAGCTTGGCCACATTTACCAAGAAGGACTAGCATATTCATGTACGCCCCTTCTTTTGGTTGGTAAAAGGGTTGTTGCCTTAGCATGTCGAACACCTATCCAAGACAAAACTGAACTCAAAAAATTCTAAAAAACAAAGATAAAAAAGCAACTTTGTATGTTTACCAAATTTTACGGACTCGTAACAAAAGCAAGAAGGTTATGTCTTTAGCCAAGTTAAAAGGTGGATATATGCCAAACCCATGTGGAAAACCTCCAAGGAATGTAAGCACAACCTCACCCAGCTCCAAGAAGCCGCAGGTTTTGAAAACAAAATACTCAAGATAATCATAAAAGTCATGAATGCCACTTGCACATTCTTATCGTAAAACTACAACTATTAAGAAAATCTTGGTGTCCTTCACCAATATCAGTATACATCTAAGTAAATTTTATAACAAAGGGGTAAAGGACAGTTGTTGCAGTTACCGACCAGGCGACCAGCAACCATTGATGACACTTTCTTAATGTGGGCTCATTTTAAAAAATGCTTACAAGAACTGTAGGAAGATTTATTATTTTTTCTTCACAGATTTGAGTAAGTTAGGTGCTCAAATGGGAAAATTGTATCAATTTATTACACAACTCTTCCAAGTATACTATACAAATTTTAGGTGATGAAATACAAAAAAGCTGAGAAGTTTCTATTCGTGCACCCCAATTACTACAATTATTTCCACAGCCTCGGCGAAAGCAAATTGGTTGTTCCTCACTACTTCCTCTACTGGACTATGTCAAAAACGCTAACAGCAATCAAACTCTCTCTCATTTCACAACAAATTTGATTTTTCACCAAATTCGCCGAGTAGCGATGTCTACTACATTGAGTCAAAATGACTAAAACTCAGTATAATGTATGTTCACTTCATACAACATTACAATGAACAAACAGTTAATAGATAAAACAACTTCAAAGATAGATGCATGATAAGTAGATAATTCTTGTAATACTAGTATATATATATGCTCAACTTCCAGGAGGAAAACTCATCACACCTGGAAAACACCCAACACTATCTCCAAACATAGCATGTCCAGAATTCGCAATATACAAGTGTTTTTCCATTCTATAGATACCTCAAGTATTTATCCAAGATTTTAACTTCTTTCAACTTTGAAATACCGACTTTTTGGATCATGAAAGAACTCTGACACAGCCTATAAATTTAATATCTGTACCATTTGATTCACTTCATAATTATTCCAAACAGATCTTGCTGGACACCACCATGCTATGTCATCCTTATCTCTAAACCTGATTACAACTTCATTTGAAACTTAACAAACCTTAAGCGCACCCTTAACGGGTGCTCAAAATCGAGTGCCCAACCTGGGCACCCGATTTGCCCTCCCTTAATGGGAGGGCGGTGCCCGGGTGCCCGATCCGGGAGGCGATTAGTTAAATGTATTGATTAGTTAAATTGTAATTTAATTAATTAGGTTTTGTAATTTAATTGTGGTTTATGTATTTATGTTGTTTGAATTATAAAATAATTGTACAATTATTTTATAATTAATTAAATTGTTTTCGATTTGTTAAGATTTAGTTAAATTTAAAAATAAATAAATAATCATATACGAAATTTAGGTTAAGTCACAAAACGCTAGTGGAATTTAATGATGTATTTTGAAGTTTTAGTATTTAAATTTCAAGTTAATGTATTATGTAATGCAGTTTCCTAAATTTTAATAATATTTTTCTATTTATATATTAATTGTTAATTGAAATCGAATGAATTAATTAAATTGAGTAATTACAATAATGATTATTAATATATTTTGTTGATTGTTGTGAGTGTTTTAGAGAAGAGAATAAAAATAATGACGTAATAACAAATACTGCAGCGTGACTGAGTAAATTGGATAATGGTCAAAGATTTTGTGAGGGGTTGATTTGTGCTGATGTGGTGGAGAGAGAAGCTGACGTGATTGAGAGAGAAAACCGGATGCCCGGGAAGTACCCTGACGCTGTTAATGGTGGTCTAAATGTTTAGATTTCTTGTAGATTGATCGGGTATACTAGCACATTCCATTTTGAAGGTTGGGATGCGTATTTGTCTCCTATTGTTCAGAAAAGGATTGCCTGACTACGCATACATTTAACTTTCATGAGCAACACTCGTAAAAAAGTTAGTGAAACAACAACCGATTTGTCTGGTAGTGCAAAATGTTATTGGATAACCGCAATTATTAGATCATATTCGTAATTCAACAGCCAAGTCCATGAATTGCATGTCGAAGCAAACCATTGCATAATTGCAGATAACACCTTGATCGCACTTGCATCTAGTGTGTGGTAGGTCTAGAGGAAATTCTTAAACTTTAGAAATTCTCTCTCCAAACTATAATCTGAGAAGAAGTGGGTATATGAATCGTTATTTGGTTAATAAATTTATTAAATTTAAACTCAATTATCGCAAACCCATCCTCTTTTGACTTATGAATTAAGTGGGGAAGAGGAGGATGTCATATACATGTACACAGAAGTCGGAATCTCAAGTTCCAGAACTTCCAGCATTTCGCTTCCCACCATTATCCTACAAAACCCATCCAAATCCCTAAATTTTAGAAACCCTTCTTTCCAAAGCTACATACAATCCTAAGAGGCCGATTCAATCCGCTATTTGATTTCGGAATTAGAAAGTGGACAGTATCTAATTTCACCACATTTGCATTTCTCGATCCGAACCTCAATTTCCATGAAAAACAAACCCATTCGAATTCCTAAATTTCGAAAAAACACTACTTTCAGAAGCTACAATCCAAACAACTCACATCTTACCACATGTACATTTCCAACCGAAAACGGCAACAATTCGGAAGCAGAATAATCCGAAACGGAAATTCGCGTACAAAAAACCACGAACCTCGAGCGCCTCAGCCCACTGCATCTTCTTGACCTTCTCGGCCAACATCTGCGTCACGGTGGCCGCCGACGCCTTAACCCGAGCCTCTTTCTTTCCCCTCCTCTCCTTCTCCTTCCGCGGTGCTACGAGGGAGTAAGCAGGGAAGTCCTCCTCCTTCCGCTTCCTCTCCGGTCTACCGTCCTTCCGGACGAGGGGTTGCCTTGTGGTGGAGAAGCGGGAAGGAGAAGGACGGATGGAGGCGGAGGGGGAGTGGAGAGGGAGAGGTGGGGTGGAGAATTTGGGTGGTGGAAGGAGGATGGAGAGAGAAGAGGACGCCATTAGTGAAGTTGGAGTTGAGTTGTTTTGGGTTTTGGGGGGTTATCACTGTTGGACGGCTGTACGGTTGGATGTAGAATGATGGAATTATGTTCACGAGTTTTTTCTATTTTTTTTTTCAAATCAATTTTTTTTCTCTCCAACTCATTCTTTTTTTTCCTAACATTATTCACCTCTTAACGAGAACTCATTTCATCTCTTTCCTCCACATCATTTCGGAGTCGATTTTGGAAAAAAAACTAAAAAAATTCTGAAAAAATTCTAAAAAATAGAAAACGAATTTTCCACAATTTTATTAAAATAATTAAAAATAATTTTCAAAAAATTGAAAACAAAAAAACACTTTAAAAAGCATGCTAAAACTCACGACCCAGGACGACCAGGTCGTCGGGGGTCGTCCGTGCCCTCAGGTCCTCCTTTAACAACTAAACCTGTCGTTGAAGTAGGTTAGACCGAAATTGTAATTTGATCGGTTCGTTTATTGAAAAAATTGAATTCCTCGGCCAATTGGATTGAACCGGGTTAGACTTGGAAAAAACAAAAAAACTGGTCAGTTTGGTCACTGATTGAACCACGGTCTCACAATAAATGGTTAAACCGTAGTTTACACCTTAAATTACAAAAAGTAACAGTTTACCCCAAAATAATTATTTTGTTTCAATCATTAAACTTTTCAAATATAATTAGTTTTTTTGGGTACGAGAAAATGTAGATTATGACAATGAAATAAAATTAATTAACATTATATATCCTTAAAATTCATCTTTTCTTTTTTGTTGATGGTTTATGATCATTGTATAATAACTAATATTTTTGTAAACTTCATTATTAATTTTAGTTATATATTGTATAAGGACTTTAAGAACTTAAAATTTTGGTAAAGTGCATGTAAAACTCGATTAATTGGTTAGACCACCGGTTGAACCGTTATCCTGGAGTTGGTTCAGTTTAGCTTTCGTTTCACAAAATGATGACATCATAATCGATTGGACCAAGTTGAACCATTTTGAACCAAACAGAGCATTTATTGGTTCACTCTTAAGTTCGGTTTCAAAAATCTTGATCTTGACATCTTAATCCAACATCAACACATGAAAAACAAGGATTTGGATATGGTATACATGGATTCAGGTCATAATCAATTTGACATGACTAACCCTGTAATTAGTTGGGTTGGATCCTTCGAACCATAATCCTAAAACTACATTAAGGAGGAATGAGGTTTAGGAAACCTATCGGGTCAAAAAATAGGTATGTGTCTTATGGAGCTTATCTGGTGATGTGTCCCAAGAAACTTGACCTATTTGGGACCGTAAATATAAATATGTCCATATAAAATACCATAATTTAAGGAAACTTTTTCGAAATAAAATTATTTTTAATTTCCCCCCTCAAATTAGACCTCTTTTAAAAGTATTTTCCAAACTAGACCCGCTGCCACCACGTCGCGACAAGAGGTGGAGACGGGTCTTTTTTTAGTATATACAGAACTTGACGTCGGAGTTCTGTAGAATTAAATTTCTTAGAGACCTTGACATCTCAAATGTTGAGTTCTCTATAAACAAACTCGACGTCTCTAACGTCGAGTTCTTGATTATCAAATCAGTGTCTCCAACGTCGAGTTCTTTATAAACAAACTCGGCATCTCCAATCCTGAATTCTAACACAAATTAAATTTTGCTCACACTCAGTAAGATGGAACGGCAGATTGGAATACTAAACAACATGTTTACAGAACTCGACACCTAGGTTGTAAAGTTAATGTTTACAGAACTCGACACGTAGGTTAGCAAGTTCATGTTTATAGAACTCGACACCTAGGTTGCCTGCCGACTTCTATAAACATGAACTCGGTGACCGAGATGCCATGTTCATGTCTACAGAACTCGGCAATGAAGCTGTCAAGTTTTGTTTAGACAGGTTTAGAACTCGATCATTCATTCGACGATAAGTCTTTTCCTGTTAAAAACATTTCGAAGACATACACCAAATCAAACCACAGTAGTACAACCAAAATTGCATCCACACAAGAAACATGTGAAATAATTCCAAATCACACACCAAAACCCATAAGGAGCATGCCTTATGATCTCTGCTGACCTCGTGGATTTTATGGAGTTTTTAGTGGAACTCGTAAACTTGACTACAGACAATTTAAACGTTAAGAAAACATCAAACACATTTTAAAAACATCGTAAGTAAATTGAAAACTTACTATCTTTCGTTCTCTACCCGCTCAGAGTCTGTACAAGTTCGTCTTTGGAACCAAACTGTGTTGAACAATCCAATTTATTGTGACATTCCAATACCATTCCATATACAATTGTCTGCTTTCTTTTGGAGTGTCACGTAGGAGTGGATGCTGAAACTGTAGATGATTTCTTCTATGAGACCAATGCTGAATGAATGTGAATTTTCCACCAACAATTCATGTATGCTCTCCCATGAACCGATTGTAGGATTTCTAGTTTAATTGCACATATTTATTTTCAAAATTTTTATGCACAATAAGGATCAATTACAATTTTTCTATGATTTGTTTCATTTATGCATCGGTTGTTTCAATAACTAGTTTCAAAACTTTATTAAAACAAACATGGGCTCCGAATTTCATACCTAGAAGTTCTCAAAAACTTATTGACGATCCGGAGACGTTGAAGATGCTTATCGCTGCGCCGGATGCCTTCGAGTATTCACCAAACTCTAAACAAGATTGGAGAGAGAAGAGCTAGCCTCTCAATCTCCAATAGGGTTTAGAATCTAACTACTAACCCCTCTTTAGTTCCCTTGAGAAGAAGATCTCTGAAAACTAAAACTAATACTCAAGAATTAATGGAAATTCGTGGAGAATTATGGAGAGAGATGTTTGCACAAGAAGATAATGAATTAATTAACAAGGTAATGAGATAAACTTGTATTTATAAGTTCTCTCCAAATTACCTATTCATGTGCAACCTCTTGCCCATGATTTCATGCAAACTTCCATCTAACCATCCATTATTTGCTAACAAATAATCTTAGCCACGAATTAAATCAGTTATGGACCAATTCCATGCATGATCTAATTAATTCTGCATAAAACCGTCTGGACTGGTCGACCGTTTCGAGGTTCGGTCGAACGTTTAGAACGCGTTTCGGTCGACCGTTCATAACTCGGTCGACCGTTCGTAACAAAAATATTTCATCGCGATGTTCGGTCGACCGACCGATTATACTCGGTCAACCGAAAACGAACAGACGAAATTCTTGTTACCGGTGCAACATTCGGTCGACCGTTTAGCATTTAGCGGTCGACCGTTTTTGCACAGTACTTGCAGACCTGTCAAATTTCGGTTTAACCCCTACAAAATTTGACATTTCGGGATTAGTAGTAAGTTCACAACTTATGTAACATATTATCCTATGTAATGATTAATCATTACACCCCATAATATTTACATCACATATGAATTTAATTTAGATTCTAATTATGTTATTAATCATAACATAATTTTGATTTTGCTTGTTCACGACATGTGTCATATTTTCTACATGAAAACCCGACACCTTATGAACTCAAAATCCCCATTTATTGTTTCCCAGTTTTGTGGTGTGACCTATGGGAGGATCTAAACTAAGTTGGCAGTGATATTAAGAGCTTAATATCACAAGCTATAAGCGGTATCTAGCTACACATTATAGCTCCCAATTAGTTAGATGTCTTAATTCCACACGAACCAAAACTCGATCCATTTAGTGATGGAGTGAACCACTTGTGTCCGTCCCTTGCCTCATGATATCAAGAATACACACAAAGTAGTATTGTGTCATCTTTGTATTAGTATTCATTTCTTGATCTCTTTAAGCTACTTATAAATATGTGACTTAACTCAAATCACATTGTGCACATTATAACTTTGCTTTATCAAGGGGCCCACTAATATCATTACTCAATTAAGAGGGGTAATGACAATCTTTTGACTAACTATCTTCTCCAACAAAAGTCATACTTAAGCAACCAATGCCTTTACACTACACTTATCGATAGCTCAAGACACTAGTCTAATCAAGCATTTCTTAAGCGATCGGATATAAGTCTCATATTAAAGGACCAATGACACAGTAAAACATTAATGACACAGAAAACACAATTCTATAATGTTTTACTTATTAGGTCTATTCAGTATACAAAAGTAGTATTTTCCTCTTTTGTGTACCCGTGTTGTCACTCACTTGTAGAGCTACAATGATCTATGACCAACACGACAATCTTAACTCGGTAATTAATGTCCCATGTTAATTACCATGATTGCGAATATCTTTTGTTTTATGTAAACCAATATCTTTTAGACCTCTACGGTTAAGGACCAAGAGCCTCTTCCTTAACACTTCTAAAAGACGAATAACATAAACAAGGAACAAAATGATTTCTCATTCAATTCATAATAATTGACATTTAAAAGTAAAACTTTTAGAACACATTCCCTTCACCGATTTCACCACATGTCTCTCCATCAGCTCTGGAATGTGCCGCTATAGATCGAACTGCCTCATCACTCGATCTGGACAATGCATGACCACCTCCCAAAAATTTATAAGTCATGTACGGCTCGTCCATATCTCTGAACTGCCTGTTGATGGGCGGTGGAAAATAATTATGATACAAATGAGCATAAGGATCCCAGGTGACCAGATCGTTCTCCTACATCTCGAGCTCATTCCGATAAAAATCAAGTGTCACGGTCTTGATACTTCACCTGAACGGTCGTGGTAGTCTCCAACGAGCTCCTTATGGTCCTCCGGGTATACTAACGGTATGTTCTCATTTTGGTCTGCCAACTGTAAATCTTCCCAGCACCACAATGTGTAAATCCAACGGACCGTATATGTTAGCACGCAACAATTACTTAGATATATGCATATCGCAGGTCTGGTCCTTGTCAATCTTATTGATAAGGAGTATGTGTCTGCAGTCTGCACCGAAGGCATAAATTTTGTAGGTTCCGTGACGATCACCTATTTGTTCATTTACCAGGTTCAACACCAAATCAGGAATAAGCTCTACCAAGGATTGCCAAGCATTTAGCATTGACTTGGTTGGACGTCCACTGTGGAATCTCACGCATTTGTGATTTCCCGTCTTGGATAGGTCATCACCAAGGGCACGTGGAATCCCATGTGAATCAGCACTGCACAGATGTCTGGTTGGTATCAAGATAGTATTGTCAAAACTGTGATATAAGTGGGCCGGAGTCGCATTTCTCCAATTGTAATTCAATGCCACGAACAAATCTCTGAGCAATGGTAGATACTTCAAGTGAATCAGGACAACACTCTTATAACAATATACTGAAAGGAATGTGTTCTAAAAGTTTTACTTTTATATGTCAATTGTTATGAATTGAATGTGCAAACATTTGTTCATTGATTATTGTATTCGTCGTTTAGAAGTGTTAAGGGAGATGCTATTGGTCCTTAACTGTAGAGCTCTAAAAGATAATGGTTTACATAAATCAAAAGTTATTCACAATCATGGTAATTGACATGGAACATTAATTACCGAGATAAGATTGTAGTGTTGGTCATCGATTAGCTCTACAAATATTTGACGACACGAGTATTTAAAAGAAGAAAATGGTTACTTTTATATATTGCATAGACTTAGGAAGTGAAACATTATGGAATTGTGTTATGTGTCATCAATGTTTTCACTGTGTCTTGAATCCTAAGATATGAGACTTATGTCTTTTCACATAGGAAGTGTTTAATTTGATTATTGTCAAAAACTGTCATTGAGTATATTGATAAAGGTAATAGTTGATTAAGTATGACTTATGATGGAAAAGATAGTTTGTCAAAGGATTATCATTGTCCCTCCTTACTTGAGTAATGATATTAGTGAGCCCCTTGATAAAGTAAAATTATAATGTGCACAATGTGACTTGTGTTAAGTTACATATTTATAATTAGCTTAAGTGATGAAGAAATGAATATATAATACAAAGATGACACATTTCTACTTTGTATAATTCTTAATATCATGAGGCAAGGGAGAGACACAAGTGATATTTTACATATCACTAAGTGGATCGTGTTTAGTTCGAGTGCGCAAAACATCTTTGTTATTTGGGTAACTATATGTGTAGCTAGATACCACTTATAGTTTATAATATAATGTGTTTTTTATCATTGCCAACATAACTTAGATCCTCCTATAGGTTACACCACAAAACTGGGAAATAAGAAATATAATTTAATATTTTATATGATGTATTAAGTTTCATGTGTTATGAAATAATACACATGTGGTAAAATAATAAAATCAATATGTCGTGAAAACGACATGATAGAATAATAAATAAATTCGTATGAGATGTATATATATTATGGGGTATAATGTTTGATATTATATATGATAATATATTACATGATATAATGTGATCTACAACATTATGACATATGAATTAGCTAAAACTTCAAATTCCAAATTTTGTTAGATATTAATCCAAAATTTGGTGGAGTCAAAAACAGTGAAAAATGGTCCAATCGTTTGACCATGTTTTTGCATATATTAATAATAGAATTCTTACTGATTAATTGCTGGATTTTATCCACCTTGGTCAAATGTAGTTATGGGATGATGATGTGGCAAAATAACCAAGAGATCATGTGCAAAGTGGTTTGCACATGATGTGGTTTAGTGGAGATGTAAATAAGAGATCATGTGTAAGTGGTTTGTACATGATGTGGTTTAGTGGAGAGATTAATAAGGGATCCTGTGTATGTAGTTTGATCATGATGTGAGTTAGAGGAAATCCTATAAATAGGTCCATCCTCCATTCCTTGTTAATACTAATGCAAAAATTCTCTCTCCCTAACCACCCATTAATCCATCCAAAAATTCTCTTAATTATTCAAGTTTTTGGAGATTAAATTCTCAGGAGCTTTAGAGGGGTTATTAGCTAGTTTCTAACCTTGATTTAGGGATTGATTGACTAGCTCATTTCTCTCTAATCTTGTTTAGAGTTTGGTGAACACTTGGAGGCGAATTGGCAGATAATTCAACGGGCAACGCAACTCCAGATCTTCATAAAGGTTTTAGAGAAACTTTGGGTATGATCCTCTTATTTTTATTTTAATATCTATGTATATTTCATGATATTAGAATAAATATAAAATAATGTACATGAAATTGTCGAAAATATGGAAATCGATCTTGTAGGCATGTATAATTTTTTTAAAATAATTACATACATAGGGGCACGAAATCCTATAGTTATATTAGAGCATTTAGTTCATATTTTCAATGATTAAACTATATAATTAAATTTAGTTTACCATATCCAATCGAAACAATTCATGTTCGATGTCCTTTTCAAGTTTTCCGACAGTTTTATTGTTTTAATTCTAATTGATTATTTTGACAGTTTTAAATATTTTCAAACACATCATATGAATGTTAGAATTGATATTTAGACTTGTGTCTAGTATATAATTTTTTTTATTTTAAATGATTATTTTATAAAGAATCGACAAAACGAAAAATACATGTTTATCTTTCCTTAAAATTCTACCTTTTGAAATTTGGATAAACAACGGTTCAAATGTTTTGTATTTTGAACTATGGATGTGCAAAATCATTTTTAATGGATTTAAAATGGTTTTGGAATTGTTCGATTAAGAGATGAAGGATAAACTAAATCAAGTAATATATAGTATATGTACATGCGTTGCTCTAGTTCTCTTTTGCAGGATATGTGAATTTGTATGTTCCATCGAAGCCATGTGTGAATGAATGATGTGAATGTTATTATTATTATTCAATCACAGGGGCTTCTGTATGTAAAAGCCAATTATCTTTGTATATGCATGCATATGAGAGAATTTTTACATAGGACTTGTACAAGACAATTTTCAAAATTATGAGATACATGTTTATATTTTACAATATCTACATCCACGGTACAAAAGGAAGTCGTGGAGAAGGCACAAAGGTCAAGGACGCGGGAACAATAAACTCACACAAATGCGTGTGTGAATGGATTTAATTTATGTTTTGTGTGCTTGACATGTATGTGATTGTATGAATGAATGTTAGGATGTGTATAGATGTAAATATGCATGAACACCTAAATTCTGAAATCACATATAAATGTTTATTGTCCAACCAAAAATTAAGAATATTTTTTCTTTCTTATTTCATCCACTAGCAGCCATCGATCGAGGGATATTCTGCTCGCCCTTCGCGGGAGATAGCTTCCTCCATCTTTGGGAATAGTGGGAGATATAATGTTGTCCATTGTTATTGTAGGATTTCACAATGTTCCGGTAGGCGTCCGCCTAGGCGGTCGCCCCTCGCGGTGGACGCCCCTCGCGGTGGTCGCCTGGGTGACCACCGCCTTTCGCCCAGTGAAGCTAGGCGAAATGGGCGATCGCCTAGGCGAGAGCCGTTGGAGGCTCTCCAACCGCTCTCCACTTTTTATTTTATTATTATTTCTTTTTCAAAATTACAAGTTTGCGACTACCCCAAAATCCTATATAAACCCCTCCAAACCTCTTCCTTTTTCACACATCTCTCATTCTCTTCTTCTTCATAATTCTATTTTCATCATAAAGTTTCCTTATCACCAAGTTTTTGCGATTAAGTCTCCGGTCTGGTGCTTAGTTTTGAAGTTGGAAAGTGAAGTCTTTGATCCGGTTCTTCATTCTTCAACCCCAAAATCAAGTGCACTCTTTCTAACTTCTCTTTAGAATTAAATTAATTAGTATTTTATTTTCATATTAGTCTAAATTTTTATATTAGTATAGTTTTAAGATATAGCTTACGTACCCGACACTAGTCTCCCTATGCATCACGAGAGTTACGATGACCTAAGACCTACCCGTACAAATGACTCTGGTTGGAATACTGGCCATTACATTAGTGCTAATGATAAAAACTGCATTGTCTGTGAGTTATGTGGTAAGGAAACTAGAGGTGGTATAGCCCGTCACAAACAACATCTTGCACACACACCCGGTAGCAATGCTAGACCTTGTGATAAAGTTCCTGACTATATTAAACAAGACATAACTGCATACATGATTAGAAACAGTAGGACATTACAAAACGAAAATGTATGTCTTGATAATTATGTAGACCGAGAAAACATAGAATTTGATCTAGAAACCGGGTCGGGTTCCGGTTCTGCTCGGACCCTAACCTCCCGTTCTCGCCCCGTTCCTGGTCGAAGTTTGTGGGTACCATTTTGTGGACGTGGGAAGGACGTGGTTTCCGGCCCCCAACAAACAACCATCGAAAGAACCTTTAGAAAAGAAGATAGGAAAACAATTAATCAAAAATGGTCTAGGCTTTTCTATAGATGTGGTATATCATTCAACACTGTAAGGACGCCTGAGTGGAAGGAAGCAATATCCGCCACTTGTACTTACAGACCCGGACTTAAACCCAGGACGTATCATGAAGTTAGTGACTCGTGCCTTAAACAAGAAATTGACTACACTAGAGGTATACTAGAGTTGTACAGACAAGATTGGGCAACATACGGGTGCACGTTGATGACAGATGGCTGGACTAATAGGTCCGGTAGGAATATAATCAATTTTCTAGTAAATTGTCCGACAGGTACCATGTTCATGAGGTCTGTAGATGCTTCTGATCACTCTCACACCGCAGACTACCTGTACAAGCTGATGGACAAGGTAGTTGGCGAGATTGGCGAAGAACACGTTGTTCAGGTGGTCACCGACAACACCGCCGCATACGTACTTGCTGGTAGGATGTTGCAGGAAAAAAATGGTGATTGTTTTGGACTCCCTGTGCAGCGCATTACATCGATCTCATCTTGGAGGATATTGGCAAGCTGTTTTTGAAGACTATTGCTTTAGCTCGGAAGATCATCAAACATTTCAACAACTCTGCCATGTTGTTGAAGAGGATGCGAATCGCCATTGAAGGGAACCTGCTACGCTCTGCTGTCACGAGATTTGCCACCGCCTTTCTGAGTTTGCAAAGGTTGTTTCTGAAGAAAGACAGACTCCGAGTCTTTCTTGTTTCCCCAGAGTACAACGATCCTAATGCAAGTTGGATAAAGAACAAGAAAAAGAAGGAGATCTGTACTGAAGTTGCCGAGACCATTCTACAAAGTGGTTTCTGGACCAACGTCGTGAAGGCACTGAAGGCCACTTAACCTATGGTCCAGGTTCTTAGACTTGTTGACGGTGATGAGAAACCACCGATGGGATATCTGTGTGACGCAATGGAGAAAGCCAAAGAACAAATCATGAGGAACTTTGACGGAAACCCGAGGTTGTACAAGCAAGTCATCGACCTCATCGACACAATGTGGGGTCCAGGGAAGATGATGTCCTCACCGCTACACTCAACTGGTTTCTTACTCAACCCTGGTACTTTCTTCTCCGTCCCACCTCAGGATCGAAATGTAGCTTTCAATGAGCATATGCCTGGATTCATGGATGTCGTAGAGCGGCTCGTCCCCACTCCTGCAGAACAAGACAAGATTTGCGGTCTACTTGATCGGTACAAGAACTCCCTCGGAATATTCTCGAGGGATATGGTCGTCAGACAAAGGTCGGAAAGAAGACCTATAGATTGGTGGCAATCTTATGGCGCAGACATGGGAGAGACCGCATTACAGAGGATGGCCCTGAGGGTGTTGGGATTGACATGCTCGGCATCAGGTTGTGAGCGGAATTGGAGTGTCTTCGAGCAGTTGCACTCAACGAGAAGGAACAGGTTGGCTGTGAATAAGATGAATGACTTTGTGTATGTGAACTACAACCAAAGGTTAAGGCAAAGGTTTCAGCAAAGGATGGAGAAGCCCGGATTCTATGACCCCATCAGTGTGGACTACGATCTCTTCGACGCGCATCCGTGGTTGGTAGAAACTGAAGATCCGGTCTTCGCTGGAGAGGAGCTTACATGGGCCGATGCCGAGGAAGCAGCTTTAGGACATTCTTCTTCACGGAGACGCTTTGCTCGATCCATGTCCACTACATCTGATGCGCGGTGTTCCACTGCATCTGACGCGCCATTATTAGGTGGTGGCATGGATGATGCCATCGTTCACATTAGTTCTAGAGATCCAGGTGCATCGAGTTCTCAACCACCGATGGACATCGACGAGCAATATGTCTAATCCGATGATGAAGAAACTGAAGAAGATGATGTCTATGTCGACAATCCGAACGAGAACCACTCCGACAACTCTGATGGTGGTGGAGGATATGATATGGTTCCCAGTTGGACATTAGATCATTGTGTCCAATGGAATTTGTTAGTTAGCTTGTAATTCTAATTTCTCTCTTATCTGCTATTGTATGAACTCTACGTTACCTTTGTAATCATACTACTAAGCAATAAATTGTATACCTAAGTGTTTAGGTGGGTAGAGGAGGTGCCTAGTGAGGCCTTGGTCGAGGAACTAGGTGTCTTTTCGAAGCCTAAACATGTATGATATTTTTAGATAATATTTGTGCATTTTTTTCTATTTTTCCCGATTTTTCCTGATTTTTTATCTTTTTAATAAAATTTATTTAATTTAAAAAAAGACCGCCCAGACTTGGGCGGTCGCACAACCGCCTAGGCGACCGGACGCCCTCGGTCGCCTAGGCTCGGTCCCAGAACACTGGGATTTCGTGTCCCTATGTATGTATATATTTTAAATTTTTAATACAACATACAAGATCGATTTTCATATTTTCAACAATTTCTATGTACATTACTTTGTGTTTATTCTAATAACATGCAACCCTACATTTATTAAAATAAACCACAAAGGTAGAATCATACCTAAAGGTTCTCTAAAACCTTTTGAAGATCCGGAGTTACGTTGCCCGTTGCGTCGTCCACGGATTTGTCTCCGAGTGTTCACTAAACTCTAAACAAGATTAGAGAGAAATGAGCTAGCCAATCAATCTCTAATAAGGCTTAGAATCTAGCTAATAACCCCTCTTTGAGATCCTGAGATTTCTATCTCCTAAACTCAAAATTACTAAGAGAATTTCATGGTAATAAGAGGAGAGATTAATGAGAGAAATTATTTTTGCATTAGTCTTAAACAAGTAGGAGTAGGGGTCCTTTTATAGTCTCCCAAAACATCCTTATCAAGAGCTATTCTTTAGCCATGATCCCTTGTTTATTCTCTCCTAAAATTTATCTCTAATTTCCACATAAGCATTCACAAAAAACGTTTTAATTAAATCTGGAATTAATCCACCCTTGATTTAATTAATCTCTTAATAATTCAAGCATAATCGTTTTTGTTCCGTTGACCAAGAATTATTCGGTCAACCGAACCGTTCGGTTATAACACGTGTTCGGTGTACCGTGAGCTAGAAGGTCAACCGAATCCGTATGAGAAAAATTCCCTGGAAGAATTCGGACGAACCACGTCTTTTACTCGGTCGACCGTTGACCCACCAAAATCGCTCCTGGGACATGGTCATCGGATGACCGTGTCACCTTCGGTCTACTGAAAATACTACTTCTCGGTTGACCGTGCACGCTCGGTTAACCGAACCCAATTGTCCAGGCACTCCAGACAATTTCGGTCAACCAATTGCGCTTACCCGTTCCCTATTCGGTTAACCGATCCGAAGATACCCCGGTCGACCGAACCATGAACGATTCACTGTGTTTGACCCCGATTTTGCCTTTGTCAAATTTTGGATTTATTTCCAACAAAATTTGATCTTTTGGGGTTTTTAGCAAATTCACATATTATGTAATATTAAATTATTACACCCCATAATATATACACCTCATATGAATTTATTATGATTCTAATTATGTCAATTCTCATGACATATTGATTTTATTCATTCACCACATGTGTCCTATTTTCATATGAAACCCGACACATCATATGAACTCAAAATCAAGCCTCTTGTTTGCCAGTTTTGTGGTGTGACCTATAAGAGGATCTAAACTAAATTGGTAGTGATATTAAACACTTAATATCTCAAACTATAAGCGATATCTAGCTACACATTATAGTTACCCAATCAGCATCGATGTCTTTGTTCCACTCGAACCAAAACACGATCCATTTAGTGATGTAAGTGCACCACTTGTGTCCCTCCCTTTCCTCATGATATTAAGAATATATACAAAGTAGAAATGTGTCATCTTTGTATTATATTCATTTCTTGATCTCTTTAAGCTAATTATAACTATGTAACTTAACTCAAGTTACATTGTGCACGTTATAATTTTTCTTTATCAAGGGGCCCACTAATATCATCACTCAATTAAGAGGGGCAATGATAATCAGTTGACTAGCTATTTTTTTCAGCACAAGACATGCTCAACCAACTATTGCCTTTATACTACACTCATTGATAGCTTTGACAATAATCAAATTAAGCACTTCTTGAGTGAAAAGATATAAGTCTCATATCTTAGGATCCAAGACACAGTAAAAACATTAATGACACGAAACACAATTTCATAATGTTTTACTTGTTAGGTCTATTCAATATATAAAAGTAATCTTTTCTTCTTTTATATACTCGTGTCGTCAATTATTTGTAGAGCTACAACAATCGATGACCAACACGACAATCTTATCTTGGTAATTAATGTTCCATGTTAATTACCATGATTGTGAATAACTTTTGATTTATGTAAACCATTATCTTTTAGAGCTCTACGGTTAAGGACCAAGCACCTCTTCCTTAACACTTCCAAAAGACGAATACCATAATCAAGGAACAAAATGATTGCACATTCAATTCATAATAATTGACATATAAAAGTAAAACTTTTAGAACACATTCCTTTCAGTTGTACCATGGATAGATGTACAAGGTGCGATTCACCCTTAGTGGACACCGAGTGTATTTATTTGTGAATACATTGGATAAACATATCTCGTATCAAATGAAATGAGTTTTCTTAAGAAGACCCGAAACCCTCGCTCGGTTTTGAGAAAAAAGAGTTATAACTTAGGAGGATTGGTCAAATTCCCTCTTAATTAAAACGACAAGTCATAACAATTTGAAAATGCAAAAGTTTACAATATTTCGAAATGATTATGATTAGAAAATGTTTTCTTACCTTGATTTTATAATATATCTGATAGCCCTTATCTAGTTTATATTATAATTGATTGGATCTTTAATTGCTACATTTATGGACATGTTTATTTATTTGCGGTATTGATTTTCAAACATAAAATTGACATTAAATCTCATATAAATTTATTTTGTAGAAATGTCGAATATTCAACCTATTGTGCGATCTATGATTGAAAAACATTCTTTGGCAAATGATGACTCCAACTTGATAAGATGGCAACTCAAGCTCAATATCGTGTTGTAGTTTGAGAAATTATCTCATATTTTGGAAGGTGAAATATCAAAATTAATTGATAAGGCAACCGATAATGAGAAATTGACTAAATCCAAGTATGAAGATCAAGAGAACCAAGTTCACGGTTTAATGTTGGCATCCATGGGTGACTTACTTCAAGCGAAATACTTGCATTCAAAACCCAAGAAGATCATGAAAGCTTTAACAAAGATGTTCATGGATAGTGCTAGAAAAGACCGCTATAAGACCACCATAGCACTCACAAGGTGCCACATGGCGGAGGGAACATCGGTATGTAAGCATTTTCTCACTATGCAAGGATACCTTGAGTAGTTGTCAAAGCTCTCTTCCCTAATGCCCAATGACATTTCGGAATATTTGATTCATGACTCTCTAGCCCCGTCCTACAAGGACTTCGTTATGCACTATCATGTGCGTGAGAAAGGGGTGAGTCTTGAGGAGCTTCACAATGCTCTCAAAAGGGCTGAAGTTGACATGGGCAAGGGTCGGAACAAGAACGTGCCACATGGCGGATGATCACCAAAGGTAAAGGAAAAAACAAATTGGCCAAAAAGGCATTGAAAGGAAATGGAGTACGAGTGACTCACGCGAGTACCTCAAGGGGGAATTCTTCGAAATCTCCGTCTCCTAATGCGGAGTGTTACCACTGTGGTGGAAAAGGACACATCCGCCCAAATTGCCCCAAGTACAAGGAGGATCTTGACAGTGGGGTAATTGAGCGAAAACGCCCCCAAAAGGCCAAAGATATATTTGTTATTGAAATAAATTTAGCCACCTCTATCCATGATTGGGTAATTGATACCGGATTATGTGCTCATATAATTTCTAATGTGCAACTAATAAAGGATAGGAGGGAACTCGTCAAAAATGAGATGATTTTGAAAGCTGGAAATTGTGTAAGCGTCGCTGCGATTGCACAAGGTTCCATGAAGCTTCAATTGTCTAGTGGTTTAAATTTATGTTTAAAGAACGTCTATTATATGCCTTCGATTAACAACAATATTATTTCTGTATCATGTTTGGATATGGATAATTTTAATATAAATATTTTAAACTCTTGCTTGTCTATATCAAATAATGGATTTTTCTATGCAAATGCTTTCATAAGAAATGAAGTCTATTTGCTTGAATTAAATAATAAACAAATTTTAAACATCAATAACATAAGGCTTAAAACAACTCACGTGAATGATACACTCTTATGACACTATCGTCTTGGTCACGTAAATGAAAAACACATCAAGAAATTCCATGAGGCTAACCATCTTGGTCAAATTGATTTTAAATCATTCGAGACATGCGAAACCTTGCCTAATGGGCAAAATGACCAAGAGGCCTTTCAAGAAGAAAGGTCCGAGAGCTAATAACTTGCTAGATTTGATACATAATGATGTATGTGGTCCAATGAGTACAAGTGCAAGAGATGGTTTTAGGTACTTCATTACATTCACGGATGACTATAGTCGTTATGGCTATATTTATCTAATGAGAAACAAAAGTGAATCCTTTGACAAGTTCAAAGAATTCAAGAATGAAGTAGAGAACCAACTCAACAAGAAAATTAAGTCTCTACGAATCGATCGTGGAGGTGAGTACTTAAGTATCGAATTTGATTCGTTCCTATAAGAGTGTGGTATTGTACCACAATTCACTCCGCGCAGTACACCCCAATGGAATGGGGTATCTGAAAGGAGAAATAGGACATTGCTCGACATGGTTCGATCAATAATGAGCAAGCTGAATTGCCACTTTACTTTTGGAGTTATACACTAGAAGCTGCGACTTACACACTAAATAATATTCTATTTAAATACGTAGAGAAAACACCTAATGAGCTATGAAGTGGTAAAACACCTAAGCTCAATTTTCTCAAGATTTTGGGTTGTGAGGCCTACGTCAAAAGATTGATGTCGAACAAACTTCAACCAAAAGAAGATAAGCACTTCTTTATAGGTTATCCTCATGAGACAAGAGGATACTACTTCTGGCATATAACCTCCAATCGAGTGATTGTAGAGTGGGATGTCGTATTTCTAGAAAAAGAATTTCCGGAAATAATAAAAAGTAGTGAGAGTAGAATTGTGCTTCAGGAAAATCAAGATATTCTACAAGATCATGACATAAATGGAAACATTCAAGATCATGAAGGTCCAGCCGAAATTCCTTTGGTTAGTGGGAGCATGAGTGAGAGACCCTCGCAAGCAATTGTGAGAGAAACTTAATCATTCCCACCAAGTGTATGTTCGAGAATCGAACATAAACAAATTCCACAAGAAATTGTGGAAGAAGTTCAAGAAGTACACGTAGAACGAAAAGAACTTAGTAGGTCTACGACGGAAAGGAAGAAACCCGATATTATTTGGGACTTCATGAGATCATGGTACTTGGATACCAATGACCCCTCGACCTTTAAAGAAGCAATGGAAAGAGAGGACTCCAAACTATGGCTTAAAGCCATGGAATCCGAAATAGAATCCATGTATGATAATCAAGTATGAAACTTGGTTGACCTTCCTCAAGAAAAGAAGACCGTTCAAAATAAATGGGTCTTTAAAAGGAAGATGGACATGGATGGAAAGTTTACAACCTACAAAGTAAAACTTGTAGCAAAAGGTTTCACTCAAGTTCAAGGAATTTACTATGATGAAATTTTTTCACCGGTTGCCATGTTCATGTCTATTCGGATTACGCTCGCTATTGCCGCATTTCATGATTATGAAATATGGAAAATGGATGTCAAAACAGCGTTCCTTAATGGGAACATGAAGGAGGATGTGTATATGGTACAACCTCAAGGTTTTGAAGATCCAAAGAATAGCGAGAAAGTATGCAAGCTTCAACGATCCATTTATGGGTGAAAGCAAACATCAAGGAGTTGGAACAAGTGCTTTGACAAGGAAGCCAAAAAGATTCACTTCGTCCAAAGTAAGGAAGAGCCTTATATGTACAAGAAGGTTAGTTGGAGTCATATAATATTTTTGATCTTATATGTCGATGACATACTCCTCTTGGGAAATCATATACCTTTGCCGGAGAAAACGAGAAGTTCTTTGAAATCTGCATTTTCAATGAAAGACATGGGTGATGCTCATTACATCTTGGGAATCAAGATATATAGAGATAGAACCCGTAGAATCATTGGCCTAAGTCAACGTACGTATATTGACAAGGTCTTGGAAAAGTTCAGCATACACAAATCCAAAAAGGGCAATGTGCCAATTGTTACATTTTTTTGTCTTAATCTACGTTTTGATGATTTAATCAACCTAATCTTAATTGTAATCATGTAGAGTAGCACACATATTGCATATCATATATATTTTATTGTGCTAACCTCTACAGGTGATCAAGACTCAAGGGAAAAAGGAAATCAAGTCAATACATGTATTAAAGCTATATTGAAGACATGTAATCTTGATTTATTTTGAGTCTTAGGAAGTATGTGTAATTGAGCATACTTGAGCTAAAATCAACTCAAATACACACTAGGTTCCTTATAGAAGTCACGCATAAAATTTCATATAATTTGGACTTTAATAGATTACCCAAACTTAGACTGGAAAACACCAAACCAAAACAAGAACTGTCTTCCCTCGTTCGGTCGACCGAAACAGACCGTTCGGTCGATCGAGTGATCAATTATCATATTAGTCTTTTACTACCTGGTTTTGGTCTACCGTCCAGACCTTTTCGATCGCCCGAGTCTTGACAAATTTCCGACCGCTTGGTTTGTCATTTTATACCAATGGTCGTATTCGTATTATTTCTAAATACTCCAAAATATATTTTGACTATCGGTCGACTGTGGACCTGTTCTGTCGATCGAACTTATCGTATCTCCATTTTTTGTAACTGCTTGGACATTTTTTGTCGACCGAAGACTTTGCATCGGTCGACCGAACATGATCATTTTCGCCAACCCAGTAGAGCATGTTAGTTTACGGTCGACCGAACCTATCTCGATGTTCGACAATTAACTTAAGTGTACCTAAATTATAGCCTTTGGTGGTCGACCATTCCTTAACTGGTTGACCGAACCGAGTCCAAAATTACCCAACGGTCGACCGTTCAACCCGATCCGGTCGAGCGAACTCACTCAGTTTTGGGTCCTGCAATTTGTTGTTTTGTGTTTATTCCACAAACACTTACCAAACTTGTCCCAACGGCTATAACTCAATTAGAGATTATAAATAGGTGTTCCTATGACACAATTACACAACTCTTACACTTCCTAATGTCATATACACCTAAGAGAAACTTCCAAGTCTCCCAATCCCCAAATCTACCTCCAAGCCTAAACTTCCACACTTTAGTATCAATTCCACATCCTAAGATAAGTGTGCTCAAGTTAGAGAGTGTGTTCCACTCAACATCTCTGTTGTAAAGAAGCAAGGACTTCGGTGAAAGCCCGAAGTGTTCCTCTCGTATTGTGAGAGAAGAAAGTCAAGCTCACGACGGTGTTCGTGGAGCTTGTTTTGTAAAAGGCTTAATATCGCCCTGGAACAAGGTTGATAGTGAAGACGCGAGCGGAGCTCGAGGGAGATCGAGCGGAGCTTGCAAGATAGGAAGTAGGCGGGAGGCCGAACCTCTATAAAAATCCGGTGTCATCATTGTGGTTTGCTTTACTTGCTTGTTTTTGTTTAAATTCCGCTGCATATTCTTGTTTGATTAAACAAGTAGGTAATTAACCTAAAAGTTATTAGAATTAGAGACCCTTACGATCTTACATTGGGATCAGAGCATTGTGAGCTAAATCGCATACTTAATCATATTTTTAGCATGACTTCAACATCTAATCATGTAAAGGGATTGTGCATCACTAGACCACCTTTGCTAAATGGGTCAAATCATGATTATTGGAAGAATAGGATGAAAATATTCCTAATATCTAATGACCTCAAGTATTTGATGTTTCTTCAAAATCCCTACACCCCCAAATGAAGATGAATTAGATTCACTTTCTAGGCCCAAAATGAAAGAAATTGAGATGAACTCAAAAATCACGAGCATTCTTTATTGTGGTCTTAATGAGGGTGAATACAATAGAATTAGGGGTTGTGAAAGTGGATATGAAATATGACATATATTACAAATGCATCATGAGGGTGGTAGGAAAACGAAGGAAACTCGCATTGGTCTCCTCATGCATAAATATGAGATTTTTTCGAAAAATTCACTAATGGAACCAAGATGCTTGACATGCTATTAGGTAGTCAAAGACAATCCATAGATAAACATAGTTTAGGATACAATGCCAAATTGAAAAACCATGTATCTCATACTACACTAAATGGCAAGCATTGGTTTGTTAAGCATAGTTCTTCGAGTGTGTGGGCTCCTAAAACCAAAATGATTTGGGTCCCCAAAGCTAACATTCAAGGACCCATGGTAGTTTGGGTACCTAAATCTACACTTGTAGGTGCTTGAAGAGGAGATCAGTGGTGACCGGGCAAGCTTAAGAGTCAAATTTAAAGCCGCTTGCAACACCGTATGACGATTGGAACCAATTCAAAGCTTCAAGTGGGTATACATTTCTTTATCCTCTAAATTTTAAATCAATTGGTTCTAGTCTAGATTTTATATGCTTAATTGACAAATCATATATTCATTCATTGCATATCTTAAAATTTGAATCACCTCCATTGCCTAAGTGTCAAATTTGTAAATGGATATCAAATAGGGGGAATTTAAACATCACATGCCTATTGTTAATATATTTGCTTGATGTTAAAAAAGGGGAGAATTAGAATTGAACTTAATTGAAAAATCGTATTCATATTTATAGGGGGAGCTTAATGAATATCATTTTCTTAGTGTAATGAAGTGCAAAATTTAGGGGGAGCAACTTCATTACAAGACATCCAAAATTCAATGCTTAAATCTTATAATTTTTGATGGATGTCAAAAGGGGAGAGATGATTAAAGGGGTAACTTGAAATTTGATAATAATTGAACAAAAACTATGCACATCCTTAGGGGAAGCATTTTTATGCATAGTTTACAACCAAACATTTCAAGTGTTAAGATATAGGTTGCCATCATCAAAAAGGGGGAGATTGTTAGCTTTTCGGCCTTAATCTATGATTTGATGATTTAATCAACCAAATCTTAATTATAATCATGTAGAGTAGCACATATATTTCATGACATATATATTGTATTGTGCTAACCTCTACAGGTGATCAAGACTCAAGGAAGAAAGGAAATCAAATCAAGACATGTATTAAAGCTATATTGAAGACATGTAATCTTGATTTATTTTGAGTCTTAGGAACTATGTGCAATTGAGCATACCTGAGCTAAAATCAACTCAAACACACACTAGGTTCCTTATAGAAGTCACACATAAAATTTCATATAATTTGGACTTCAATAGATCACCCAAACTTAGACCGGAAAACACCAAACCAAAACAAGAACTGTCTGCCCACGTTCAGTCGATCAAAACAGACCGTTCGGTCGACCGAGTGATCAATTATCCTGTTAGTGTTTTACTTCCCGATTTCGGTCGACCGAGTCTTGACAAATTTCTGACCGTTTGGTTTGTCGTTTTATACCAATGGTCGTATTCCTATTATTTCCAAATACCCCAAAATATATTTTGCTTATCGGTCGACCGAACTTATATGTCTCTATTTTGTGCAACTGCGTGGACGTTTTTGGTCGACCAAAGACTTTGCATCGGTCGACCGAACATGATCATTTTCGCCAACCTAGTAGAGTTTGTTAGTTTACGGTCGACCGAACCTATCTCGTTGTTCGACCGTTAACTTTGGTGTACCTAAATTATAGCCTTTAGTGGTCGACTGTCCCTTAACCGGTTGACCGAATCGAGTCCAAAATTGCCCAACGGTCAACCGTTTAACTTGTTTGGTAAAAGGCTTAATCTCGGTCCAGAACGAGGTTGAAAGTGAAGTCGTGAGCGAAGCTCGAGGGAGATCGAGCGGTGCTTGCAAGAGAGGAAGTAGGCGGGAGACCTAACCTCTATAAAAATCCAGTGTCATCATTGTGGTTTGCTTTACTTGCGTGTTTTTGTTTAAATTCCGCTGCATATTCTTGTTTGATTAAACAAGTAGGTAGTTAACGTAAAAGTGATTACAATTAGAGACCCTTATGATCCTACACCAATGAGTATGGGTGTACAACTCAAGAAGTCTCAACGTGCTGAAACACGTAAAGACTTGGAGTACATGAAAGATATTCCTTATGATTCAGCAATAGGATCGATCATGTACGTCATGACTTGCACAAGACCCGATGTCTTGTATGTTTTAAGCGTGACAAGTTGTCACCAATCCAACGTAGGTCCGGAGCATTGGACTGCGGTCAAGAATATTCTAAGGTACCTTAATCGGACCAAAGATAAGTTTCTTGTTTATGGAGGACAAAGGGAGCTAATAGCCGAGGGCTATTCGGATGCGAGTTTCATGATCGATCTGGACGATAGGAGGTCTCAATCAGGATATGTCTTCCTTTGATTGGTGGAGTGATTGACATATTTTCATGCTCATATTTGTATCTTATATCTATTATCTTACACCTAAGCAATGCTACGTGACGAGTTTTATGTTTGAATTTCAGAAATAGAGAGGTTTGAAGAGAAGAGCCATGAAAGGACCCAAAAGCAGGAAAAATGACTTAATTGTGAGACCTAAGGACTAAGATGCAAGCGAGAAGGACTTGAACGTAAGACCGAAGGACCTAAGAGCAAAACAGGAAACTCCACACCATGATGGGGAGTATTTTGGCAATTCGATTCGGGTCGGAGCTCCAACAAGCGAAGTAGATGCATCCAAGACCAACAAATATATCAAGAAAAGCCCAAAATAAATTTCAACTCGATCTGGATCCTGTAGACCGCCAATTGGCGGTCCGGATCTTCCCGGATCCACTGAAACTTCTGGAGCGCGTGTATCAGAGGATGTTTAGGCTATTTTTGGTATTTGTTTAGTCCCACATCGGGGGATTGTCCCGGATTACCTTTTTCTGTGGCTATAAATAGAACTCTCCCTCCTTTCATGTAATCCATCTCTCTCTTTGGTGGTCATCTCTCTCTTTTGGTATGACCATGCATTAGTTAGTAGGAATTGCATCAGGACAAGAGTGAGTTGAGCGTTTGATTAGAGAGATTGATTGCTAGATTTAGGATCAAAACGCTACTAAGGAAGGGTTGTCCCATAAAAGATAAGGTGGGGGATTTCATCACCCTTTCCTTGGCCCCAAAAATCACTCTTAATCAACCTTAACTAAAAGCAAGTAGACATTGGCCCTTGAATTTCAGACGCACTAGGAGAGTAATCTAGTTGAGACCGCCATGGCCTGATCGGCGTTGCCTACCTTGTCGATATTAAGAGGTATTGGATCTCCGGATCTGGTATCACTTGCTGGGCATTGTGGTCCTCGTTGTAGGGAGGTGAGGCGTGTCGAGGCTAGTGACCTCGAAGTTAGGCGTCGTCTAGCCTAAGGACCCATAGCCTTAAGCTGATTGAGCCGTGCTTGCTAGTTAGGCATCTACCTGATCCCATTACCCACGTTAGATCTAAGTCCTCATCTCATCTATTCTCTACGAGTAGTCTCCTCCTCTGAGTACACCTTCTGTTGTGTGTTGTTTAGAGTCGAGTCGAGCATTTTTTATGCGAGGTTGGGCTCGTTCTGGTGAGAGCGTGATTGACATCATTTCATGCTCATATTTGTATCTTATATCCATTATCTTTCACCTAAACAATGCTATGTCACGAGTTTTATGTTTAGATTTCAGGAATAAATAGGTTTGAAGAGATGAAACATAAAAGGACCCAAAAGCTGGGAAAAAGGACTGGATTGTGAGATCTGGGGACCAAGATGCAAGGGAGAAGGACCTGATTGCAAGACAGAAGGACCTAAGAGCAAAACAGAATACTCCACACCATCATGGGGATTATTTTACCAATTCGATTCGGGTCGGAGCTCCAACAAGTCAAGTAACCACATCAAAGACCAACAATACCAGAAAGAAAAGCCCAAAACAAAAATGAGCAGGATCTGAACCATATAGACGGCTAATTGGCGGTCCAAGACCGCTAATTGGCGGTCCATTTTGGCCCAAATCCGCTCAAATTTCTCCAGCACATGTATTAGAGGATGTTTAGGCTATTTTTGGTATCTGTTTAGTCCCACATCGGGGGATTGTCCCGGTTTGCCTTTTTCTATGGCTATAAATAGAACTCTTCACCTTCCATTGTAATCACTCCATATTTTAAGTGGCTATTCTTCCTACTAGAAGTGAGGCCTTGAAGCACACACTAAAGTAGGAGGATGCTACTTTTAATGTGAGTCATTTTATCAATAAAGTTTTGTGTTTCTTTCATTGTTGGTTTTATGCTTCTTTTATTGTTTATGCATGTTTTAGTTTAATCGTCTTTTAATTCTAGCTTAGTTTTAATATGCTTTCTTTGCTTAGTTTAATAATTAGTGTAATGTTTAGTGAGTAGTTTCATCCCCTTTGGGGGGTGGAGTAGATGTACATACATGCATTAGAGAATGGGATGAATGCTTTATTTTTGATGTGTTGATAAAACATGAATGTATGCTTGCTTGTTTAGGATAGAATTTATAACTTGATGAGTTTTGCCAAATGATTAGACACCTCTCATGCTTGTTTAGGTTCTGAAATAAACAACTTGCATATGTAAATGTTAATCAACTAAGTTGGTGAATGGATTGATAGGTTTTGCCATAACATTTAGACACTTCCTATGCTTGATAAACACCACCTTCATGTGCTTAAAGAATGTATTCTACACCCACCTCTTTGCATGTGTGCACTCACTCCACCCCTTAGGGGGTTTCCATTCCCGAAATTCCAGCATTCTTGTTTTGTTCTTAGCTTAGTTCTTATTTCATCGTTTGTTTGCTTCTTTCACATTTCATACTTCTTAGCGTAGTGTAGCGTAGGTTAGCATAATCAATCTTTCTCTTCCCTATTTTGCCACTTGATTTCTGATAAACAAGAGGCTGCTCACTGTTGAACGTTTTATTTTAAACCGCAAGTGCACGGCCGCGATGAAGCGGTGGCAAGTACGGGTCGTCCTCAGGGAGGTGAGTAGCCTCTTGCTTGTACGAAATCAAGTGGCAAAAATAGGGGGAAGAAAGTTGTTTATGCTAATCTAGACTACGCTACACTAAGAGGTATGAAATGCGAACGAAACAAACAAACGATGAAATAAGAACTAAGCTAAGAACAAAACAAGAATGCTGGAATTCAGAAATGGAAAACTCCTAAGGGATGGAGTGAGTGCACACAAGCAAAGAGGTGGGTGTAGAATACATTCTTTAAGCACATGAAGGTGGTGTTTATCAAGCATAGGAAGTGTCTAAATGTTATGGCAAAACCTATCAATCTATTCACCAACTTAGTTGATTAACATTTACATATGCAAGGTGTTTATTTCAGAACCTAAACAAGCATGAGAGGTGTCTAATCATTTTGGCAAAACTCATCAAGTTGTAAATTCTATCCTAAACAAGCAAGCATACATTCATGTTTAATCAACACATTGAAATTAAAGCATTCATCCCATTCTCTAATGCATGTATGTACATCTACTCCACCCCCAAAGGGGATGGAACTACTCACTAAACATTACACTAATTATTAAACTATGGAAAGAAAGCATATTAAAACTAAGCTAGAATTAAAAGACGATTAAACTAAAACATGCACAAAAAAGAAGCATAAAACAAACAATGAAAGAAACACAAAACTTTATTGATAAAATGACTCACATTAAAAGTAGCATCCTCCTACTTTAGTGTGTGCTTCAAGGCCTCACTTCTATTAGGAAGAATAGCCACTTAAAATATGGAGTGATTACAATAGGAGGTAAAGAGTTCTATTTATAGCCATGGAAAAAGCTAATCCGGGACAATCCCCCGATGTGGGACTAAACAAACACCAAAAATAGCCTAAACGAACATTAATACAAGTCCAGGAGAAATGTGAGCGCATTTGGGCCAAAAGTGACCGCCAATTAGCGGTCTTGGACCGCTAATTAGCGGTCTACAGTGTCCGGATCGGTCTGGAATTTCTTGTGGGCTTTTCTGGAAGGCTTTGTTGGTATTTGATGCATCTATTTTGCATGTTGGAGCTCCGACCCGAATAGAATTGCCAAAATACTCCCCATGATGGTGAGGAGTATTCTGTTTTGCTCTTAGGTCCTTCGGTCTTGCATTCAGGTCCTTCTTCCTTGCATCTTGGTCCACAGATCTCACAATTCAGTCCTTTTTCCCAGCTTTTGGGTCCTTTTATGCTTCATCTCTTCAAACCTATTTATTCCTGAAAACTAAACATAAAACTCGTAACATAGCATTATTTAGGTGAAAGATAATGGATATAAGATACAAATATGAGCATGAAATGATGTCAATCAAATACCCCCACACCTAACTTTTGTTAGTCCCGAGCAAAACAAAGAAAGAGAAAAACATGCAAAAAAAAAACAAGAAATCCTAACTCACTTTCGTAGGAATCACGGTTGCACTTAGCACTTGCAACAAGCCGTTAAACCTCATTGTGGCCAAGGAGGAGGAGTGTTGTCTCCTGAGGGTTTTCAGCGGATCTACCCACAAAATCCGAACAAGATGCATTAATCAATCTAGCTACACGACTCGCTGGACTTATTTTGTCGATCATGGGACGCGGTAACACTACGGGTCGACTCTATATATGTAATCCGTCCACACACCTAGCCTAATGAGTTATTCGTGAGAGTTAGTTAAGGACTTAAGTGAAAGACATGGGCAACCTTAACTTCTGAATGTGATACAATGTGTAAAGTCCATTTTGGTTCTTATTTGCTTCTTTTTTTTTCTTTTTTTTTCTTTTTTTTTTCTTTTTGTTTTGGAGAATTTTATTGGTCGGTGTTTGATTCTCCCTGGGTCAGGTTTCGTGCATCATTGCCTATGAGGACTTACACTATCACGTACAACTTCCCCCAAATCTCCACATAGGGCGATCCCTACCACCCGTGTAACGGGAGTTCGGTCGGTGCATCCCAAGTCAGATGACTCGAAAGCACCAGGCACAAAGTCCCCTCAGACCTACTTTCCCGAGTGATAGGAGCCGTGCGAGAAGAGAGAACACCACTTATTTATCTACATGGGAACCAAAACCCCTACACTTAAGTTTCACAAAAAGAGATTAAGGGCCCTTGCCTACGACAAACTTCCTTATACTAACAGACACGAATTATTTGACTCACTAGGTTCAGGGTGGACTTCTTTAAATGTTTGAGTACTGAAACCCTATGATTACACGCCCCCCGAGGGAAAACCGGGGTGCACCCTAACGACTCGATAAGACCTAAAGCCAGTAAACTAGAAATCGTAATGCATCAAGTTCAAGACAATTTTGGGAGCTTTCTTTTTACTTTGCCTCTCAACGGTTTTGCACATGCTAAACACACGCAAACCCCACAAAAACATTTTCTTTCGCAAACACATGAAGATTTTGAAAGAAATGTGAAAATTTTAAAGCACTCGGCAAGCAAAAGGAGACAAGTCACCCAAGGATCATGGCAAGCAGATATATCAATGTTAAATGCGGCACACTAACATGACCCTAGCAGTACAAACAAACGAAAATAAAACCAAAGGAAAAAGACTCGACTATGTACACACGTAAAACACCCCCCCACACCTACTTCATGCATTGTCCTCAATGAATGTGAACAAGATACTACATGGATACATGCATGATAAAGGAAAGATCTCACCAACATGAAGTACAAAGGGACGTTCAGGGTCATGTTGATGGACACAAACCAAAATTCCCTCAAAACCTGTGAGAAGTTGAAGAAGGGAGATAAATACGTGAAGAGATTGGGCCCAAGTACACAAGGGTTGGGGCCCACAACAATCGATGCTCACTGAATGAGTCTTTTATTACACACTTCTTTTTTTTTTGTTGTTTTTTTTCTTTTTTTTTAAAGATATATACATCAACCAAGATATTCTCATAATCATTTGGTCAAGGAACATCAAATGAGAACGTCAAGTCAGGAGGACCAGAGACTTGCCGAGATGGGCAAACTCCACTGGTACTCTGAGGTGTCATGAGGGGTGAAAGGTCAAAGCTGAAAGGCTCGAACCCCTCATGATATTGGTTGGGTGTGGGCAACAAAGAATGAAGTTGTGTTGCCTCACTAGGGTTTAATTGCTCATCGAAGAAAACCCTCCAACCAATAGGCGGGTGCATCGGAATGAGTTCCTCAGGCTCATTCGATGGATGCAGCAGACATGCATCACTAAGAATGGCACCTCCCCGGCAACGGCGCCAAAAACTTGTTGAACGTTTTATTTTAAACCGCAAGTGCACGGCCACGATGAAGCGGTGGCAAGTACGGGTCGTCCTCAGGGAGGTGAGTAGCCTCTTGCTTGTACGAAATCAAGTGGCAAAAATAGGGGGAAGAAAGTTGTTTATGCTAATCTAGACTACGCTACACTAAGAGGTATGAAATGCGAACGAAACAAACAAACGATGAAATAAGAACTAAGCTAAGAACAAAACAAGAATGCTGGAATTCAGAAATGGAAAACCCCTAAGGGATGGAGTGAGTGCACACAAGCAAAGAGGTGGGTGTAGAATACATTCTTTAAGCACATGAAGGTGGTGTTTATCAAGCATAGGAAGTGTCTAAATGTTATGGCAAAACCTATCAATCTATTCACCAACTTAGTTGATTAACATTTACATATGCAAGGTGTTTATTTCAGAACCTAAACAAGCATGAGAGGTGTCTAATCATTTTGGCAAAACTCATCAAGTTGTAAATTCTATCCTAAACAAGCAAGCATACATTCATGTTTAATCAACACATTGAAATTAAAGCATTCATCCCATTCTCTAATGCATGTATGTACATCTACTCCACCCCCAAAGGGGATGGAACTACTCACTAAACATTACACTAATTATTAAACTATGGAAAGAAAGCATATTAAAACTAAGCTAGAATTAAAAGACGATTAAACTAAAACATGCACAAAAAAGAAGCATAAAACAAACAATGAAAGAAACACAAAACTTTATTGATAAAATGACTCACATTAAAAATAGCATCCTCCTACTTTAGTGTGTGCTTCAAGGCCTCACTTCTAGTAGGAAGAATAGCCACTTAAAATATGGAGTGATTACAATAGGAGGTAAAGAGTTCTATTTATAGCCATGGAAAAAGCTAATCCGGGACAATCCCCCGATGTGGGACTAAACAAACACCAAAAGTAGCCTAAACGAACATTAATACAAGTCCAGGAGAAATTTGAGCGCATTTGGGCCAAAAGTGACCGCCAATTAGCAGTCTACAGTGTCCGGATCGGTCTGGAATTTCTTGTGGGCTTTTCTGGAAGGCTTTGTTGGTATTTGATGCATCTATTTTGCATGTTGGAGCTCCGACCCGAATAGAATTGCCAAAATACTCCCCATGATGGTGAGGAGTATTCTGTTTTGCTCTTAGGTCCTTCGGTCTTGCATTCAGGTCCTTCTTCCTTGCATCTTGGTCCACAGATCTCACAATTCAGTCCTTTTTCCCAGCTTTTGGGTCCTTTTATGCTTCATCTCTTCAAACCTATTTATTCCTGAAAACTAAACATAAAACTCGTAACATAACATTATTTAGGTGAAAGATAATGGATATAAGATACAAATATGAGCATGAAATGATGTCAATCACTCACCTCCCTGAGGACGACCCGTACTTGCCACCGCTTCATCGCGGCCGTGCACTTGCGGTTTTAAATAAAACGTTCAACAGAGCGCTCGACTTGACAGATTGCATTTTTCTGAGATGGACGGTCTTGGTGATCGACCATCTCCACCTCGTGCTCCTTTGGAGCATGATGCCGAGTCTTCTCGTGGTAACGGGGGAGACCCGGGTCCATTCATGGATTACCTCGGTCCTCTCCCACCACCACGTAGACCTCCTTCTCCTCCTCCTCTGACTCGAGAGGAATGGAGATTCGGTCAGGATCGAGTTCTTGGTGCACCACCACCTTTAGCTCGACAGGATAGACCGATGACTTTGTGGGAGCGGACCCATCCTGTTCGGATCGCGCAACCTTCTTGCATAGTTTTCCCCCTGCTCGCGGAAACAACTATGAGCTGAAACCTCAATATGTGAGCATGCTTCGAACCTTTACTGCCAATAAAGAGGATCCGTATATTTTTATACGCGAATTCGAGGAAGTATGCTCCATGTTCAAGCTTCAACAACTTGACGAGGATTCAGTCCGGTTGAGGATGATTTCTTTCCCGTTGAAGGATAACGCGAAGAAATGGATGTACAACCTCCCGGCGAGCTCTATTCGGTCTTGGGATGACTTTGTGACCGTATTTCTGAAGAGATTTTTCCCTCAAAGGAAAACTCAACAGATACGACACCATCTACATCAAATGTATCAGACTGAGACCGAATCTTTTCATGGTTTCTTTGAGAGGTTCAAGGACCTTCTCCAGCAGTGCCCTCATCATGGACTTGAGCTATGGCAGTTGTGCCACATTATTTATGAGGGCCTCAACTAAAACACCCGCACATTGTTGGAGTCGATGTCTCAGGGTGACTTCCAAATGAAACCCATCGATGAGGCATGAGACACTTTTGAGTTAATGGCTGAACGCACCTTTGACTGGGACACCATGAGAGAGCCACCAGCCGCCAGGTCTTCTGGTCGAGCTGGGTCTTATCAAGTTGAGTCATCTATCGCTTCTGAGGCGAAAATGGCTGCTCTCATGCGTAGGATTGAAAATTTGGAGTTGGACCGAGCTCCTGTAGCTCAGGTCACTACTACCGGATGTGGTAGGTGTAGACTGATTGACATCATTTCATGCTCATATTTGTATCTTATATCCATTATCTTACACCTAAGCAATGCTACGTGACGAGTTTTATGTTTAGTTTTCAGGAATAAAGAGGTTTGAAGAGAAGAGCCATGAAAGGACCCAAAAGCAGGAAAAAAGGACTTAATTGTGAGACCTAGGGACTGAGATGCAACGTAGAAGGACCTGATCATCAGACCAAAGGACCTAAGAGCAAAACAGGAAACTCCACACCATCATGGGGAGTATTTTGGCAATTCGATTCGGGTCGGAGCTCCAACAGACCAAGTAGATGCATCCAAGACCAAGAAACACTTCCAGGAAAGCCCAACAGAAAACCCAGACGGATCTGGGCTTTATAGGCCGCCAATTGTTAATTCTTGCTTAGTTAATTTCCTTTAATGTGTTTGCTTTGGTGCTTGTTTAGTTTTATGCTTCTTTAATATTTCTTGCTTGATTAGTATAGTTTCATTTCAGTAAAATGCTTCATTTTGTTAGAGTAGTTAGTTTAAATATCTGTGAGTAATTCCATCCCCATTTGGGGGGTGGAGAAATATGTGATATAATCATGTAGTGTGTTAAGTGTGTGCATCTTAATCCCTTGAGCTTTATATGATTTCCATAACCATCTAATGGGTCTCCACTCTTATCTTTGATATGCTAATGCTCTTGAATGAAGCTTAGCCTATGCTTTGATTAGTGGACCTATTTTATGGGGAATGATAAGGTTAGGATATGGATCAAGTTAATATTGGAAACACAATTTGTAGTGTATGTGCTCTTGTTGCCTTTACCTTAGCTAATGTCTTGTATGTTTTAATGATATAGTCTTATCTTAATTCATGTGGAGGCATAGTAGGGTCTAGTCTTTATACTTGAGTTCATGTAGCTTCATTCCAACTATTGTCTTGTATGTTTTAATGATGTAGTCTTATCTTAATTCATGTGGAGGCAAAGTTGGATGTAGTTTTATGATTTCATGCACTACATGTTGTGAGGAGCTTAATGAACACACACACACACACACACACTTCTTTATGTTCACATTATTTCTCTACCCCCTTTGGGGTTTAGTTTTATTGCTTATCTTCATTTCCTTTTTGCATCTTAGTATAGTTTAGTGTAATCCATCTTTCTCCTTCTTTTTACCTCTCGCCTTCGAACAAACCAATCGTCGACACACCTCCCAGTGGACGACCCGTATTTGCCACCGCTTCAACGTGGCCGTGCACTTGCGGTTTAATATAAAACGATCAATCAAGTTTTTGGCGCCGTTGCCGGGGAGGTGCTCTGTCCAGACGTTGGTTTGGACGATTCGAGGGTTTTAAATTTTTTGTTTCCAGTTTTTCTTAGTTTTAGGGAACCATCGGATCAAGGGGAGGCTACTGGACAAATTTGAGGAACATAAGACCTAAAAGGACCGCCAATTAGCGGTTGGAGACCGCCAATTCGCGGCCTGGTGAGGGTTTCATGCTCTCAAATTTTTTCTGGTAGTTGATTAGTTCATTGTTGCTATCTGGGAGCCCTATTTTGTATGATGTGACTTCTCGTTTGCTCCCAGATCATTAATCACTCCCCCATTAATCAACTTGGCCCTAAAATCCAAAGCAAAAGACTAGACGTTCTTACTTGTTTAGGTCACGCATCATGTGTTGACTTAGGCATATAGTTGTATTTTCTTTTAGCTTTATTTTCAGTTGTTGAGTGCCGGCGTGAGGTATGCAATTTCGTACACTCATTCATTCATCTCGTATGCCCATGCATTAGTTAGTAGGAATTGCATCAGGACAAGAGTGAGCGAGCGTTTGATTGGAGCGATTGATTGCTAGACTTAGGATCAAAACACTATTAAGGAGGGGTTGTCCCATAAAAGATAAGGTGGGGGATTTCATCACCCTTTCCTTGGCCCCAAAAATCACTCTTAATAAAGCCTTAACTAAAACCAAGTAGACATTGGCCCTAGGATTGCGGGCGCACTAGGAGAGTAATCTAGTTGAGACCGTCATGGCCTGGTCGGCATTGCCTACCTTGTCGATAGTAGGAGGTACTGGATCTCCGGATCTGGTATCACTTGCTGGGCATTGTGGTCTTCGTTGTAGGGAGGTGAGACGTGTCGAGGCTAGTGACCTCGAAGTTAGGCGTCGTCTAGCCTAAGGACCCTTTGCCTTATATTGTTTGAGCCGTGCTTGCTAGTTAGGTTTCTTCCTGATCCCACTACCCACACTAACTCTAGGGATTCTTCCCTCCTCACCTGAGTCCTCTCCTCATCTATTCTCTACGTTTAGTCTCCTCCTCTAGTACACCTTCTGTTGAGTGTTTATTAGAGTCGAGTCGAGCATTTTATGCGAGGTTGGGCTCGTTTTGGTGAGAGCGCTCGACTTGAGAGAGTACATTCTTCTGAGATGGATGGTCTTGGTGATCGACCATCTCTGCCTCGTGCTCCTTTGGAGCAAGAGGCTGAGTCATCTCGTGGTGGCGAGGGAGACCGGGTTCCATACATGGAGTACCTCGGTCCGCTTCCGCCACCACGTAGACCTCCTTCTCCTTCTCCTCCTCCTCTGACTCGAGAGGAAGGGAGATTCGGTCAGGATCGAGTTCTTGGTGCACCACCACCTTTAGCTCGACATGATAGACCAATGACTTTTTGGGAGCGGACCCATCCTATTCGGGCCGCGCAACCTTCTTGCATAGTTGTTCCCCCTTCTCGCGGGAACAACTATGAGCTGAAACCACAATATGTGAGCATGCTTCCAACCTTTACTGCCAATAAGGAGGATCCGTATATTTTTATACGCGAATTCGAGGAAGTATTCTCCATGTTCAAGCTTCAACAGCTTGACGAGGATTCAGTCCGGTTGAGGATGATTTCTTTTGCATTGAAGGATAATGCGAAGAAATTGATGTATAGCCTCCCGGCGAGCTCGATTCGGTCATGGGATGACTTTGTGACCGTCTTTCTGAAGAGATTTTTCCCTCAAAGGAAAACTCAACAGATACGGCACCAGATACATCAAATGTATCAGACCGAGACCGAATCGTTTCATGGTTTCTTTGAGAGGTTCAAGGACCTTCTCCAGCAGTGCCCGCATCATGGATTTGAGTTATGGAAGTTGTGCCAAATTGTTTATGAGGGCATCAACTACAACACCCGCACATTGTTGGACTCGGTGTGTCAGGGTGACTTCCAAATGAAATCCATCGAGGAGGCATGGGACACTTTTGAGGCGATGGCTGAACGTACCTTCGAGTGGGATACCATGAGAGAGCCACCAGCCGCCAGGTCTTCTGGTCGAGCTGGATCTTATCATGTTGACTCATCGATCGCGTCTGAGGTGAAAATGGCTGCTCTCATGCGTAGGATTGAGAGTTTAGAGTTGGACCGAGCACCTGTAGCTCAGGTCGCTACTCCCGAGTGTGGTAGGTGTGGACTTACGGGCCATGATGACTTGGAATGCGCTTACGCTCTAAGGGATACTGAGCATGCGAATGCAATGTATCAACAGAGGTCCCGTAACGACCCGTACAGTCACTCCTACAACCCGGGATGGCGTAGCCATCCTAACTTCTCTTGGGGGCCTAGTGGGGGTCACGGTCAGAGCTCGCACACTCCACCTCAACCTCAACCTTATCAACCTCCACGCCCATCGGCGACCTACCAACCCCCACATCAAAGGTCTCAGCACCCAAATTACCAACCTGCTCATGCCTCATCGTCGGGTTATTCCAACCAGACTCCACCACCCTAGCGGGTTGACCCCAAGGACCCTTCTTGTGATCCGACCCTTCAAGCGTTACAAAGTACAGTCAAGGCTTTGGAAATGCAAGTTAGCCAGTTGGCTCATCAACTCCATGAACGCGAGAAGGGTCAGTTCACGAGTCAACCTGAGGAGAATCCTCGGGGTACCCATTCTCAAGGAAGGACACCTTTAACTCATGCTACCTCTGAACCGACCCATCATATTAATGTGATTCATACTTTGTGGTCTGGTAAGGAGGTGGATAACCACATTGGGGTGCCTTCTTTGTCATCACCATCTTTGAGGGAGCCGGATCCTGAGGCTCCCTCAACAAATTCTTTCCGGAAAGAGGCAGATCCTAAGGTTCTTTCTACATTTCCTTCGACAAAGGGGCCGAACCCTGAGGTCCCCTTGTCTCCTCTTCTGTCGAAGGAACCAGATTCTGAGGTCCCACTCATGTTTCTTTGGACCAGAATTCTGGGGTTCCTTCAGATCCTTATGCCCCGAAGGCGACATTCCCTAAGCGCCTTAAAATGAAAACCTCTGATCAGCATGACAAGATGCTTGAGATGTTTAGGCAAGTTAAGGTGAACATCCCTCTGTTGGAGGTGATTCAGCAAATGCCACCTTATGCCAAGGTTCTCAAGGACTTATGCACCAAGAAGAGAAAAACTCATGTTCCAAAGAAAGCTTTTCTTGCGGCTAACGTGAGTTCTTTGTTGGCACAACCCATGCAAGTCAAGTACAAGGACCCTGGCTGTCCTACTATCTCTTGTGTGATTGGTGATGTGCCCATACATCGAGCCTTATTGGACCTTGGTGCATCTGTTAATCTTCTTCCATATTCTGTCTACGTCCACCTCGGTCTTGGAGACCTCAAACAAACAAAGACCACTCTTCAATTGGCTGATAGGTCTATGAAGAAACCGAGGGGTGTGGTGGAAGATGTGCTGATCAAAGTGGGAGAGTTCATTTATCCAGTAGACTTCTTTGTCTTGGATACTGAACCTGTGCCAAACCCACTTGGGCAAATTCCTGTCATTCTGGGGCGACCATTCCTTGCGACTTCCAATGCATTGATCAATTGTCGCAATGGTTTGTTGCGCTTGACTTATGGTAGTCAATGCGCCGATTTCAACATCTTCACCAACGACAAGAAGCCAGGTGCCTTTAATGACCCTGTTGGGGTCAACCTTATCCAGGGTTTGGATGAAATTGAAGTTGAGGGCACCTTCAAGTACTTCAGAGAATTGTTCGATGAAGATCCTGAAGGTGGTGAAGATGTTTCACCTGGGCTGGCACAAGAAGGTGCCTTAAGTTCTGATCATGTGGCCCTTGAGCCACATCCTTTTGATCTCGTGGCCCTTAAGCCACATTCTTCTGATCAGGTAGCCCTTGAGCCACTTCTTTTTGATCACGTGGCCCTGGAGCCACATCCTTTCGATCATGTGGCTTTTGAGCCACAATATACCATTTTTATGGCCTCTGGGCCACATGATCTTCATTCTGTATCTGCTGAGGACCCCATGTGGGTTAAGAATCAACCACCTGATACCCGTCAACCTGATAGAGGTTCACCTCTCATTCATGCCTCCTATCTTGCTCACTCTCAAGAGGCATCAAACGACCACAACAATTATAAGGGTATCAAGTGGTCAAGCAATTCTGATTTGTATGTCGTGAGCCCATGCATGTGCATCTTTGGCTCGAGAGATGGCGGGTTCCCATTTGATGTCCCTTGACATATGAAGATGGGAGCCCATTTTTGTACATAGTTAAAAAAAATAAAAAAAAATAAAAAAACTCCTTCAGTGAGCATCACTTGTTGTGAGCCCCACCCCTTGTGTATTTGGGCTCCATTTCTTTCACGCATTTGTATCCTTTCTTTAGCATCTCACAGGTTTTGAGGGAATTTGGGTTGTGTCCATCAACATGACCTTGAACTTCCCTTTGTACTTCACGTTGGTGAGATCTCTCCTTTTTCATGCATAAATCCATGTAGTATCTTGTTCGCATTCATTGAGGACAATGCATGAAGTAGGTGTGGGGGGTGTTTTACGTGTGTACATAGTCGAGTCTTTTCTTTTGATTTTGTTTTCCTTTGTTTGCATTTTTTTAGGGTCATGTTAGTGTGCTGCATTTAATATCGATATATCTGCTTGCCATGACCTTGGTGACTTGTCTTCTTTTGCTTGTCTAGTGCTTTAAAATTTTCACATTTCTTTCAAAATCTTCACGTGTTTGCGAAAAAAAATATTTTGTGGGTTTTGTGTGTGTTTAGTATGTGCAAAACCATTGAGAGGCAAAGTAAAAAAGAAAGCTCCCAAAATTGTCTTGAACTTAATGCATTAGGATATCTAGTACAATGGCTTTGGGACTTATCTAGTCGTTAGGATCCACCCCAGTTTCCCCTCGCGGGCGAGTAATCATAGGGTTTCAGTACTCAAACATTTAAAGAAGTCCACCCTAAACCTAGTGAGTCAATAATTCGTGTTTGTTAATATAAGGAAGTTTGTTGTAGTCAATTTTTAAGAACCCTTTAAATCTTGTTGAGAGGCATTAAGTGTAGGGGTTTTGGTTCATGCGTAGATAAGAAATAAGTGAGTGGGTGTTCTCTCTTCTCGCACGGCTCCTATCACTCGGGAAATTAGGTCTAAGGGGACTTTGTGCCTGGTGCTTTTGAGTCATCTGACTTGGGATGCACCGACCGAACTCCCGTTACACGGGTGGTAGGGATTGCCCTATGTGGAGATGTGGGGAAAAGTGTACGTGATAGTGTAATTCCTCATAGTCAATGATGCACGAAACCTAACCTTGGAGAATGAAACTCCAACTAGAAAGAAAAAAAAGAAAAAAGAAAAAAAAGTAAGAAAAGAAACAAAAAGGAAAAAAATGGTAATGTAAATAAGAACCTTAATGGACTTTACACTTTGTATCACTTGAGGAGGTTGGGGTTGTCCATGTCTTTTACTTAAGTCCTTATTTAACTTGCACGAATGATTAATTAGGCTAGGTGTGTGGACTGAATACCTATATAGAGTCGGCCCGTAGGATTACCGCGTCCAATGATCGACAAAATATGTCCAACGAGTCGAGTGTCTAGATTGAATAATGCATCTTGTTCGGATTTTGTGGGTATATCCGCTGAAAACCCTCAGGAGACAATACTCCTCCTCCTTGGCAACAAGGAGGTTTAATGGCTTGTTGCACGTGCTAAGTGCAACCGTGATTCCTACGAAAGTGAGTTAGGATTTCTTGTTTCTTGTTTGTTTCTCTCTTTCTTTGTTTTGCTCGGGGATAGCAAAAACTTAGGTGTGGGGGTATTTGATTGACATCATTTCATGCTCATATTTGTATCTTATATCCATTATCTTACCCCTAAGCAATTCTACGTGACGAGTTTTATGTTTGAATTTCAGAAATAAAGAGGTTTGAAGAGAAGAGCCATGAAAGGACCCAAAAGCAGGAAAATGACTTAATTGTGAGACCTGAGGACTAAGATGCAAGGGAGATGGACATGAACGTAAGACCGAAGGACCTAAGAGCAAAACAGGAAACTCCACACCATTATGGGGAGTATTTTGGCAATTCGATTCGGGTCGGAGCACCAACAAGCGAAGTAGATGCATCCAAGACCAACAAATATATCAAGAAAAGCCCAAAACAATTTTCAACTCTATCTGGATCCTGTAGACCGCCAATTGGCGGTCCGGATCTTCCCGGATCCGATGAAACTTCTGGAGCGCGTGTATTAGAGGATGTTTAGGCTATTTTTGGTATTTGTTTAGTCCCACATCGGGGGATTGTCCCGGATTACCTTTTTCTATGGCTATAAATAGAACTCTCCCTCCTCTCATGTAATCCATCTCTCTCTTTGGTGGTCATCTTCCCTACTAAGAGTGAAGCCTTGAAGCAAAACTCTGGTGGAGGAAGGGCTACTTGTAATTGAGTGAGTTAATAATAGATGTTTTCCTTTAATTGTGTTGTTTCTCTCTTAGTTTAATTTCCTTTCATATGCATGCTTGCTTGTTTTGTTTTATGTCATTTTAGTCTTTAATAATTCTTGCTTGCTTAGTTTAATTTCATTTCAGTAGAATGTTTCTTGTTAATGTAGGTTGTAGTGTAATGATTAGTGAGTAGTTCCATCCTCATTTGGGGGGTGGAGAAATATGTGATACAATCATGTAGTGTATTAGGTGTGTGTTATCTTAATCCCTTGAGCCTTATATGATTTCCATAACCATCTAATGGGTTTCACTCTTGTCTTTGATATGCTAATGCTCTTGAATGAAGCTTAGCTTATGCTTAGATTAGTGGACCTATTTTATGGGGAATGATAAGGTTAGGATATGGATGAAGTTAATATTGGAAACACAAGTTGTAGTGTATGTACTCTTGTTGCCTTTACCTTGGTTAATGCCTTGTATGTTTTAATGATAATATGGTATCTTATTTCATGTGGAGGCATAGTAGGGTTTAGTCTTTATACATGAGTTCATTTAGCTTCATTCCATTTATTGTCTTGTATGCTTTAATGATATAATGTTATCTTAATTCATGTGGAGGCAAAGTTGGATGTAGTTTTATGATTTCATGCACTACATGTTGTGAGGAGCTTAATTGAACGCACACACACACATCTTTATATTCACATTATTTCTCTACCCCCTTTGGGGTTTAGTTTTATTGTTTATCTTTCATTTCCTTTTGCATTCTAGTGTAGTTTAGTGTAATCAATCTTTCTCTCCTTTCTTTACAACTCGACTTCGCACAAAGCAAACGTCGACACACCTCCCAGTGGAGGACCCGTATTTGTCACCGCTTCAACGCGGCCGTGCACTTGCGGTTTAATATAAAACAAATCAATCATGGAGCCATGAGTTGGCGTAGTTGGAGGCAAACCACTATTGCTGACTCAACCACCGCTTCCGAAGTAATGGCTGTCGCTGAAGCGAGTAAGGAAGAAGTGTGGATTAAGAAGTTCCTTTAAGATCTTGGAGTAGTTCCCTCAAGCGAGGGACCTATAGGGATTTTTTTTTAAATAATCACCAAAAATTAAAAAATATTGTAAGAATATAAAGTTGGAAAACTTATTTGGCAAAATATGAGGGGAAAAAGGGCACATATGTTACCGTTTTCATTGACAAAAAATGACATTCGAGATGTCATTTTTGGTAGGTCAGAAAAAGGGTTGCCAACCACCCTTCCTCCTCCTCCCCCCTCCAAATCACTCCCCATTACTCCCTCTCTGCGACGAAAATCAAACTTCAGGTTGGTTTTCCTTTTGTTTTTTGATTTTTTGATTTCGATATGAAATGCAATGCATGTATAGTTAATATATTATTGTTATTTTGATGTATTAAATGTATATTTTCTACACTTGAAGTAATGAACTCTGATACCGGATTGGTTGTAGTTTTTTCGATGGAATTGTTAATTCATAGACGACATTCCAGAATATGAAGGTGGTTACAGACATATGGTGAATGTTAATAGTGAAATGTTATATGATGATCTTGTGAAACAGTTTGTCGAGTTTGTGGTTTTCGAGCACGGAAGTGATGTTATGTTTATTTTATATCACGCATTGTATTATTTGTTCAGAGACGACCCAAACATTATACTATTGTGCACCCAAGTCAGTTGCCTGAGGACTATCAAACAATTCCACAAACATGTTGCCAATATGAATCAAATCCATAGTCTGTAGTTCAATCAATCTATGTTTAAGCCATGTGATCACACACCAATGGATATTAGTAATAACGAAGTAGACATAGTTCAGTTATATTCTCAAGAAAGACGGGTTGAAGATGCAGATAATGACGAGATATATTGTGGTGAAACGGAATGTCAGATGGATGATCATGAGATTAGCATGGTTGATGTAGATATAACACCATTTCCTGAGCTGTAGAACATGTTCTGTTGTATGGAAGACGCAGTCAATCGAGAACCTGAGATGAGCATATGTGAAGTCGTCATTAGTAATGAATTTTTGTCATTGCTAGTACTCTCTGATTTGAGACACTTGCTGGACATAAATCCTAACGAGAACTAGATTAAAGATTTAGTCATCAGAAATGCAGATCGCCGAATTGGTTCTTACAATGAACATGAGAACTTTAAAGATGAATGAAGTTATTGGTTGCAGACAACTTTCACCACAAAAGAAGATTTGTTGCATTAGTTGAAGGAATGACAGTTGCGAAAAAGCATCCAGTTCAAAGTATTAATGTCTGGCAAGAAGTTATTTACAACTTATTGTTTGAAGAAAGAGTGTGATTGGAGGATACATGCCTCCTACAGTGAAAGCAAAACATGTTCTCAAGTGAAGTGGTAAAGAGTTGAACACAAGTGTAGTAATGAGAACCTTTTGCAGGACCATGTGCAATGTGATGTCAGTTTAATTTCCAACATGATTCTTGCCACCATTAGAGCAAACATCACTACCACTCTTATAGAAATTCAAGCGCTAGTGAAGACTCATTACTTCATTGACATCAAGCATGATAAAGCTTGGTACGCCTGGAAGAAAACAATGGAAAAGGTTTACGAAGTGGATGTGACATCTTATCATAATTTAAGATGCTTTGTGTCTAATATTTGCACCACAACCCGGACATAGTAGGAGATTAAGACGCAGAGGATAAACCAAAACATTGAACAGTTTTAAAGAATTTTCTGGTCTTTTGTGGCATCCATTGAAGGTTTTAAGTATTGTAGACGTGTGTTGAGTATTGATGGGACCCATTTGTTTGGCAGATTTCAGGGTACTCTTTTTATTGCTATGGGTACCTACACGAACTCTGGTTTGTTTTCTTTGGCATTTGCAATCGTTGAAAAATAATTTGGATTCTCCTGGTAGTAATTCTTAAGTATTTTGTCAAGTAGAGTATGCACACAAGATGTTTTGCGTATTATCAATGACCGATTCTCAGTCCTTAAAAAATCATGAAGACATTATTTTCCCCAGAACGAGGTCACGTTCATAGGGTTTGTTTGAGACACACCAGCAACCCCCATATCCTATCATCCACCACAGTTCACATGTTGAACGGAATACGTGCTCAATACACCTAATATCAGGCAATTACTCTTGATAAAAAATAATAATTAGTTAAGGTAAACAATACACATAATTTCCTCATATCAGGCAAGTACTACACATCTATGTACTTTACAATAATTAAGTGAAAATCATCATCTCTGAGATATGACATTAAGTTATTCAGTTACAACAAACAGAAATTACAACAAACAGAAATGATGAAACTTAAATTAACATGGTACAATATTCCAAGAAATCTAACATCATGCACCTTGATCAAATCCAACCATATGGGCTTTTCTGGTTGGAGATGGGAGGCATCACAACTGTGTTATCAAATGCGTTTACCGGAATAATCATATTAAAGTCTAGTTTTGGAATACTACCTTCACTTAGTGATGTGCAAGGTCTGGTCTGGTCCGGTCCAGTTTTTTGGACAGGATCCAACGAGTCCGGGTTTCGGTCCGGAATTTTTGAAAAATTTGGTTCTGGTCCGGTCCCATCTGATATTTTTAGTATTTAAAAAATCCTGTCTTGGACCGGACCAGACCAGATTTTTCCGGTCTGGTCTTCGGTCCGGACCCTGGAAAAAAGTCTGGTCCGGTTCAGACCGAATGCACACCCCTACCTTCACTTATCCAAATGCCTTGTCACTCTTAGTTTAAGTCTAAAAAAACTAGAGGGAGAGACCAAGCAAGTGAAAGTATTTTCCCCACCAACTTCGTTCAATGTTCTAAGTCAATCTCTATAATTATTCCTTTTATTGAAAAATCTCTTGCAAATGCCAAGTTCCTTTTTCTTTTTTAATAATTTGGTTACTATAAAAATGTAAATTGGTCGTTCTTGATAATTTGGTCACTATGAAAAATGTATATTTCAAAATAGGGAAAAATTTCAAAATAATCAAAAATAAAATAAAATTGAAGAATATGCACCACAGAAACTTATTTTGCAAAGTATGCACATTAAAGACGACAACTGTGATGTTGTTTTCATTAACTAACAACGGCATCACAGATGTCGTTTTTACCCAACCTGTCCAGAACATTTGTTCCTGGATAGGCTGTGGGCAGGATATAAAACGGCACCACTGGTGCCATTTTCAACAACCTCTAGTGATGCAGAAGTGGACGACCAAAAACAAAAGAATCAGAAACAACATGGATGAACAAAGTGGTCGAGTAACACGATATGGGCGTTGTCGTAAGTTTGGTCATCACATGAAAACATGTAAAGAGACTATTTAGTATGTTCATTTCGTGTTGTTTATTTTAAGCCAAATTCCCTTGTACGCATGTAGGGGAAACAATATTTTGTGGTAATCATCGCTACTAGAACGAGTTTGATTTTATGTAAGTGTCTTCCCTTAAACAACACATGAATCTTAAAACATTTTACTTGTGTTGAAAACTAAAACGACCAAAGCAAGCTGCCTGGATTTCTGTCTGCTGGAAAAACGACACCTATAGTGCCATTTTTGAAAACGACATCACCAGTGCCATTTTGAAAATTCGTGTTTTGCAAACATTCTCTTGGACTTTAGTTCCAAGTCTTGTACACCTGTGGGGAAAAATACAATTCCAATCTCAAACAATAACAAACATACCACACATTTCAGACAATTAAATTATAAAATGAAATTGTTCTTAACACATTGTAGTCCGTGTTTTAACATGAAATTGTTCTTAAACAAAATGTATTAAACCAAAATGTACCGACAACTAAGGTGGACAAAGAAAAAAAAGTAGGAATTTTGTTCCGTCCACCTCGTTGTGGGACCTTCGAAGGGCGACGAGTATAAACCTGAGTTATCACACTGGCATCGTCTTCAGCAACCCTACCGGCAGCACCCCTTTCTACTTCAGGAGCTTGAAATCCTGAACCTTCACCAACGTGAAATGAAGAACGCTCGCCTTAAAAGAACGTAGTACCACCCGATTCTTGAGTCAGAATCCCTCCATCGTTGACAGACACTCATGTGAAAATAAAATTATCCTCTTCATCAAGTGACACTCCTATTTCTGAGAGATTTTCCTTAGAATTTGTTCGATCTGGTTGGGATCTCACACCTTGTGACAAGTTCAATGATGGATCTACACTCTTGAAGCACGCCATCATTTCCTTGATCTTTTTCTTCAATTTGGTCGTTAATGACTGTGTGGGTCTGTGTGAAGAATGCATCACTTCTAGATGGTGAATATCTTCATGTAAGTTGTGTAAGTCATGAAGCTGCCAAAAAATACAATTATGATTAGAAAGTGCAAATTAAAAGCTTAGGTAAAATTATAAGATTTCCATTTCTTACCAAGTATCGATCTCTAGCATCTAGAGGCCTATAATTTGGTAATTTTGCATCTTCAGCTCTTCTCGTCAGCCATCGAACCGTAATCTGCCAATACAACTCCATGTAAATACGTCTACAAGCAGCTAAATCTTCTGACAGTGAAGGTGCCTCGATCTGCACAAACTCTCGCCGACGTGACCATGCTTGAAAGTATAACTGTTGCTTTTGCAACCAGTTTACTCTAGGCTTTCCCTGAGCCTTCTTCATCTTTCATATCTCTATTAATTCTGGAATATGTTGCCACAATCCAAACTGACGCATCACCCTATCTGGAGCGTGTATAGCGGCAACTCCGAAACAAACAATCCACATTCTACTCATCCAGACTTCATGTCCTTGACTGCAATCAGCAGTAACGCCATCAGATCTACTTCTTCGTACAGGGTCGAAGAAACTTGATTTTCTTCTTGAACATCCAACTCATTTCTGTAAAATTCAATCTGAGCCGTCTTCACATTGTTCACCTACGACCTAGGAGTCCGCCAACGTGAACCTAAATGACACAATGGAAGTTGCACACCGGGAATTCTAGATGGTCGTACGACATGAAGATATTTCCAACACCATACTACAATAATGTAAGGAAAGTAGTTAATTGTTTCCTTTTTTCAGACATGCCTGATCCATATAGTGGTACAGAACAACTAATGATCCAACTCCCCAACTATAGTTTCCATAGTCAAATGGATTCTCCAACAACAGTAAATATCTAAGGTGGACTTTGTTTCCACTCTTATCGCCTACTATCCCGGATCCTAACTGAAACAAAATGTAGGTTCTCGTATGTTGCATAACCTGCTCATCTGTTGCATCTAACTCCACAACTTGATAATTTTGTGGCAACCACTACAATGACACGTATCCACCTTTCACTGCAGTTGTCGCTTCTTCTTCTTCAGTACCCAACAAATTTATGCAAACCTCAGTCCAATCATGATCTAAGGTTGCACACACTGCCAAACCGTCAACACGAAGACCACTAAGCATAGATACGTCTTGTAGCGTGATGGTCATCTCCTCGTGTCTAAAACCAAATGTGTGTGTCTCTGGCCTTCACCTCTCCACAACAACACTAATCAGATTCCAATTCAGTTGCAGTTGTTGCAATCGAGACATGGTACCAAATCCCGCAATCACTAACAAATGCCACACCCTTCCATCTTGCACATTCCACGTGTTGAACTGAATGGCGTGCTCGACGCATTTAATATCCGTCAAAAGCTCCTGAAAAAGAAAATTAATTACTTAAGGTCTAATAAAAACAAATACCACTACTGATTGACATCATTTCATGCTTATATTTGTATCTTATATCCATTATCTTACACCTAAGCAATGCTACGTGAGGAGTTTTATGTTGGAAATTCAGAAATAAATAGGTTTGAAGAGATGAAGCATGAAAGGACCCAAAAGTAGGGAAAAAGGACTTAATTGTGAGACCTGGGGACTAAGATGCAAGGGAGAAGGATCTGAACGTAAGACCGAAGGACCTAAGAGCAAAACAGAATACTCCACACCATCATGGGGAGTATTTTAGCAATTCGATTCGGGTCGGAACTCCAACAAGCCAAGTAAATGCATCCAAGACCATCAAATATACCAAGAAAAGCCCACAACAAATCTGAGCGTGATCCGAATCCTGTAGACCGCCAATTGGCGGTCCGAATCTTCCCGGATCCGCTGAGTTTTCTGCAGCATGTCTATTAGTGTTTGTTTAGGCTATTTTTGGTATCTGTTTAGTCCCACATCGGGGGATTGTCCCGGATTGCCTTTTTCTTTGGCTATAAATATAACTCTTCACCTTTTATTGAAAACTACCCATTGCTTGGTGGCATTCTCTCTACTAAAGAGTAAGCCTTGAAGCAAAACTCAAGGTGGAGAAGAATGCTACCTTCAATGTGAGTCATTGTTAATAAAATAATTGTTTTAGTTTCTTTTAATCTTGTCTTTTCATTCTTGCATGTTTCTTTAGTTTATGTTTCTTTCAATTAGCTTCTTTAATGTTCATTTCTTTCTTAGTTGAATTTCTTTTCAGTAATATGTTTCATTTTGTTAATGTAGTAGTTTAATGATTATTGAGTAGTTCCATCCCCATTTGGGGGGTGGAGAAATATGTGATATGATTATGTAATGTAGTAGTGTGTGTTATCTTAATCCTTTGAGCCTTATATGATTTCCATAACCATCTAATGAGATTTCACTCTTGTCTTTGATATGCTAATGCTCTTGAATGAAGTTTAGCATATGCTTAGACTAGTGTACCTATTTTATGGGGAATGATGAGGTAAGGATAAGGATGGAATTAATATAGGAAACATGACTTGTAGTGTATGTGTTCTTGTTGCCTTGGCCTTGGTTAATGCTTTGTATGTTTTAATGATATAGTCTTATCTTAATTCATGTGGAGGTATAGTAGGGTCTAGTCTTTATACATGAGTTCATTTAGCTTCATTCCAATTATTGTCTTGTATGTTTTAATGATGTAGTCTTATCTTATTTCATGTGGAGGCAAAGTTGGATTTAGTTTTATGATTTCATGCACTACATGTTGTGAGGAGCATAATTGAACACACACACACATCTTTATATTCACATTATTTCTCTACCCCCTATGGGGTTTAGTTTTATTGCTTATCTTTCATTTCTTTTTTGCATCTTAGTGTAGTTTAGTGTAATCAATCTTTCTCTCCTTTCTTTACCACTCGCCTTCGCACAAACCAAACGTCGACACACCTCCCAGTGGACGACCCGTATTTTCCACCGCTTCAACGCGACCGTACACTTGCGGTTAATATAAAACGAATCAATCAACTACACATAATTTTTAAATTGAAAATCAAAACACTTACATTTTCGAGAATCGAAGATGATCTATGATCTTTCTGTAGTGCTAGGACGGAAGGGTCAACAAGACCATGATAATCGTGTGAAGTCGGCATTTTGGAAACTGTTGAAACATAATTAACAAAAAAGAGAGTTAGTCTTCGGTTTAAATAAAACAATCGAAACAAATTTCATACATTATTCACAATCAACCAAATTTCAACATCTATAATTATTCTACATTGGTTGAATTGTTTCATTCAGCAACTATAATATTGCTCATTAACTTGATTTGGTTTAACACAAATCCACACAATGTAAACTCATCCGGACAAGATTAATTAATCAAAACAATGTAAACTTATCCACGCAAGATTAATTAATCAAAACAATGTAAACTCATCCACACAAGAACCAATCAATCCAAACAATGTAAACTCATCCCCACAAGAACCAATCAATCCAAACCAAACAAATCCAAACCAAACCAATCAAATCCACACAAATACAAACTAATCAAGCAAAACCTTAACAAAAAATGTCTAAAAATACCTGAAATAGCCGGAGAGAGGGGGAGCAAAAATCGAAAAACTATTTTTGGAAGAAGTGGAGAAAAGGGCATCCGTGGTGCCGTTTTCTATCCTGTCCAGAGCCTGTCCAGGAACAAATGCTCTGGACAGGTTGGGTAAAAATTGCATCTGTGATGTCATTTTTATTTAATGAAAACGGCATCACAGGTGTCATTTTTAATGCGCATACTTTGTCAAATAAATTTCTGAGGTGCATATTTTTCAAATTTTTTATTTTTTTTTGATTATTTTGAAAAAAATTCCTTCAAAATATACTACGATTTGTAGGTCCATAACTGTATGCACCTTGCAAGTGGTTTAAAACATGATTAAATAACAAAAAGTGAGTTCCCACTATCATAATATTTTAAATTAAATACGTAAGATGTTTAACTTGAAACCAGGATAATGCTAGATTGACAGTTGTAAATTAAAATAACTATTTTTAAGTCTTAACAAGAAAGATGCATCTACTGACCAGTCCAGAAGAACTGATCGAAACAAACAAAACCAGAGAAGACTAACTGTAATCAACTCTCTCAAAATGACATATATATGTTGTTTCGTAAACCATTTCTACGACAGGCTACAAATAACATCCACTTAAATCTTTTCTATTTGATGACTATATGACAAATATAGCATACAATTTTGTTACTTTGAAGTGTTTATGCTAAAGAAAAGTAGTCCAATACACTCTTTCACACCCTAAACCCCACGCAGTAATGACCTGGCAATCCACGTCACAATCACATGCTTACTCAGCAATACCCAACCCCGGAAAAACAAAAACCTAGTACAAAACATGACACCATATGTCACAACCAATTAAATACATTCTGCTCTTCTGCACCTTAACTAACAAATCCCACCCATTCTTCTCTTATTCTCTCTTTCCAAAACACTCCCTAAATCAGTGAAAACTCCTTCCTTCTCCTTACAACCAATCACATCTTCTGGGCAACAAATCAGTCCTCTCTGCAAAGAAAAGGAGTCAAAAACTCCCTCCATTAGATGAAAATTTGAAATGAGGATTCCAGAAACCCTAAACCCATCCTTGAATATTTCATCCACCCATCTGGCTGAACATCCTCCTGGGTTGTAATGGCTTCTAAGAAATGTAAGCCAATATGTTGTTTTTCCGATTCCTATGTTCAGAAGGTTTGTCATTGTTTTTTCTTCTTCTGATTTCAAGGTTCCTAATTGTTTCATTTGCACCTTCTATGTTTTCCCCCATGTTTTAACCTCTTCTCCTTCAATAAATGTGCTCATATTTCAATTGAGAAAATCTCAAGGTAGGTGTTTAATAAATGTGTATGACGAAGCTGCATTCCATTTAATAAATGCCACATTCATTTCGTCTTTCAGCCCTCATTCAATATAGGTTTTTCGTACTTGTTTTTACAGGTCCAATCACACTTGACTCCGACTCTAGTATGGAGTTGTCTGATCCGGAAGAAGACTTCACTCCTCAGCTTGCTCAAAATGATACTCATGATACAAGTTTACAAGCCCTCCAACTACTTGAGAAGGTTAATTTACTGCTTTTACTTTACAAATTTATTATGACAAGTCAAACTTACCATTCCCCCCATTCCTCGGTACCTCAGACTGGATGACTAACTGTCCCCTGAATATTCCTCTATTAATCATTTCTGATTTCATAATTACAATGCAACAATTACGAATTTACCCACACGCACACTATGTTTCACCCGAGATTTATCAACTGCCGAAGTTACTAAGTAGCATATTAGGTTTTACCCCCATAATGGTTTGAACATACCCCATTTTGTTTTACCTCGCACCCCAAATCGATGGCTAACCATTCCCTTAATATTCCTCACTTCCACACTCTAATTTATTTCCATCTCACAGTAACGAATTTACACACTTCCACACTCGGATTTACCCCACTGTATTCACAAACCGCTTTACTCATTCGCACAGTAAGTTTTACCCCAACGGGATTTGGGCTTACCCGGCACCACAATCCTCTTTACCTTCTATATGACTAACCATCCTCTTAATATCCCTCTACTAATAAGGCTTAATTTCATGATTGCCCAACCATGTACCAGACGATTACTGCACATTCCCTAAATGAAACAGTACATCTCACCTCTCAAGCTACCCAAAAGGTATGCCACCCAATCAAATCATTTTGATAATATTGGATATTGCTAAAACCCTATACAAAATTACTTCTTATGGCAATGTGGCCCCATACTTGCAAAAACATGCCCTTAGGAACCATCATGCTCAAACGTGATCACTAACAAGGGACTCAGACACCCAATACATGCAAGCGACCAAAAGGTAGGTCACTGTTTCACAACAATAGGCTTTCTGTTAGGCACCTAACATCTCAACTCATATTAATGTGGTAACTAAACCGGACAACGTACCCCTATTGAGTATGTCCACCCCTTGCTATGAAATTTAATCCCTTCTACATAATTTAATTTACCTTCCTATGAAATTCAATTAACCCTGATCTGAGAGGGCTTTACCTCAGGGACACGATGTCTCCCACACACCAAATAGAGACCCCGAGGAAAAAAATGACTCAAGTACCAGGCGATGGTTAGCTCCTTCTATATAATGTAATTCCTTTTATATAATTAATTTACCTTCCTATGGAATTCAATTTACCCTTTCTTTACGATGGATTTACCCTAGGGACATGCTCCCTCTAAAACCTCAAACAAAGACCAATCAACAAACCAAGGAATTAAGTACCAGGAGATGGTACCACCTAACCCATCAGAGATAAATGTCCACGCAAGTAATGCTTCCTTTCCTTTCAGAATCCCTATCAAAATAAAATGTAAACCTCCCAATTTAAACATCAACACATATTACTGTCATTTACTGTAAAATGGCAACACAACATTGTTTCTACCATTTCAGAAAATGATGTTGCACAAACTCCAAAGCTATGAATGCATTTTCAGAAGTTCAGTGATTTAATGGACTTCTTCAACAAATATGCCAATCAAAAAGATTTTGGAATTAAAAAAACAAGCTCAAATTACACCAACAATTATCTCGCTAAGGCTGTCATTGGATGTCATCATGCTGGAACATCGCCACAGGTATAATCTCAATGTCCTAAATTCCAATTCCAGCTCCTTCATTTTAGTGTTACCACACACATGCTAACCTGGACTGCCACACAAGCTCACATGGTGGGTGACTCAGCAAACCTAATACAACAAATAACTACCCACAATAAAAAGAATAAAACCTAGTACCAAGTCTACAACAAACATTTAATGACCAATCAACTCCATCCTTCATTTCTGCAGCAAACATTTAATGACTAGCCAATAACATCAAATATGCAGCAAAACACTCCATTCTTCTCCTTCTCTCTCTTTGTTACCAACATCTGCTTCAAAACACTCCATTGCCAATGAATAACACAGTTGTCTGTTGGGCAATTAATCTTCTTGTATGAAGTAATCAAAACTTTGTACCAAATTATATCTTGTTTCATTATTTGTTGGGATAAATTGAGCTTCTATATGGGGTAAATTTAGTTTCCATATGGGGTAACTTGGGACAAACATCCATGTCTGCCTTTTCCTACTGCAATGACATACAATCTTCTCCTTCTCTCTCTGTGAGAAACTGTAAAAATCCAATGAATAAAAAATGCCTTCTTCTACATAGAATAAATCACAAATATGTTGGGCAATAACTTTAAAACTCAGAACCAATGAATAATTCAAGAAAGTTTCAGAACTACGTTCATTTTGAAAATTTGAAACTTCCATAACCATTCAACCCTACCCAGAATATTGCATCCACACCACCCCTCTCATGGCCTGCAATATCCTCCGGTAAATGTAAGTTATTCACCTCTTTTTCGGTGTTTTTAGTTTGCCAATCTTTCATGCATATTTCAGTGCTGAAAAATGTAACCAATCTCCTTATGGTTACATTTTCCTCCTTGCTTTTCCTTTTATCAATGTGCTCATATTGGAAGGAACAAAAGGTCAATTAATTTTTTGAATAAATGAGTTAGACAAACATGCATTAAATGAAGGTTTCAGAACTACATTCATTTTGGTCATCAGACCTCATTTATCTTTTGATTTTAATAATTGTTTTTTACAGCTCCATTCGAACTAGACTCTGAGTCTAGTATGGACTGGTCTGACGAAGAGGATACCTTTACTCCGCAAATTGCTCAAAATCCTACTCATAATACCAGTTTAAAAGTTGTACAACTAACTATTCAAAAGGTGTATTGCTTAACTTTATACAGTTATTCTAACAACGCAAACTTACTCTTCAGAACATTACTTTTTACCTCGTCACATGGTTTTAAATTGGTAATATTCATCTATTAATCATCCTTAATTTCCAAATTTTAATGAAACACTAACTAAGTTACTCACTTCTACATTAGGTTTTACCCCAGGGTATCCACTGACAAAGTTACTCATTAGCACAGATGAGTGTACCCCACAGTTCTATCAACTTACCCTTAAGTGTATTTTATATTACCTTAGGACCCATCGAGCATAAAGATGAATAATGAATAGTCCAATAACGAAATAGTAGATCTTACATCTCAAGCCAGTAAAAAGGTATGTCATCAAATCTTGTAGGTAATCTTGCATTTGCTGAAATATTACCTAAACGCAATACGGGAACATGTACATCTGTAGCTAGGTCTTCTAACTCCATACAGAAATCTATTTTTCTTACCATTTATTCCTTTCTTCACTAGAATTGGATTGAAATAAAATACTAGACTAAATGCTAATTAAGATTTTCCACAGGATCCATCACGCTCCAACGTAATTACTAAGGTATGCTACTATTTTACCACATTATTCATTTTTGTTAAAACATATTGTCTGACTTACTACTTCTTACTGCTGGAAATGTTTTTCATCTAAATGGATCACCGTCAAACTTAATAACAAGGACACCGCTGAAGGTATTGGACCCTAATTTGGTGAAGAGCAAAGGTCGCCCAAGTAATGCTAGGCTGAAGTCTACAGTTGAAAGAAAAGAACACTGTACCAAAACACCTTGAAGGTGATATTGTCAGTTATCTATGAACAGGAGAGTAAACACAACTACAATCTCATGCCGGTTTCGATTAGATGGAATATAAACTAGGATTGTGTTATTTACTGATGCTTAGTGACTACGATTTTGAACCATTCGTGCGTTATCTTCCTAGTAATTGGTTGGTGATTTTACCTATTTTTTAGGTGACACGGATATTAAATTCAACTTATTGTGCTATTATATTCAACTTACAAAGTGGTTCATTTAAGGTTACCCAGTGTTGAACGTTTTATATTAAACCGCAAGTGCACGACCGCGATGAAGCGGTGGCAAGTACGGGTCGTCCTCAGGGAGGTGAGTAGCCTCTTGCTTGTACGAAATCAAGTGGCAAAAATTGGGGGAGAAAGATTGATTATGCTACTCTACACTAAACTACTCTAAGAAGTATGAAATGCGAACGAAAGAAACAAACAATGAAATGACAACTAAGCTAAGAACAAAAGAAGAATGCTGGAATACAGAAATGGGAAAACCCCTAAGGGGTGGAGTGAGTGCACACATGCAAAGAGGTGGGTGTAGAATGCATTCTTTAAGAACATGAAGGTGGTGTTTATCAAGCATAGGAAGTGTCTAAATGTTATGACAAAACCTATCAATCTATTCACCAACTTAGTTAATTAACATTTACATATGCAAGTTGTTTATTTCAGAACCTAAACAAGCATGAGAGGTGTCTAATCATTTTGGCAAAACTCATCAAGTTATAAATTCTATCCTAAATAAGCAAGCATACATTCATGTTCTATCAACACATCAAAAATAAAGTATTCATCCCATTCTCTAATGCATGTATGTACATCTACTCCACCCCCAAAGGGGATGGAACTACTCACTAAACATTACACTAATTATTAAACTAAACAAAGAAAGCATATTAACTAAGCTAATAAAACTAATGAAATGAGATTAAGCAAAGCAAAACAAGAAACATAAAATAAACAACATAATAAAGAAAACTTGTATTAAAATGACTCACATTAAAAGTATCATCCTCCTACTTTAGTGTGTGCTTCAAGGCCTCACTTCTAGTAGGAAGAATAGCCACTTCAAATATGGAGTGATTACAATGGAAGGTGAAGAGTTCTATTTATAGCCATGGAAAAAGGCAAACCGAGACAATCCCCCAATGTGCGACTAAACCAATACCAAAAATAGCCTAAACAAACATTAATACACGTCCAGGAGAAAACTTGGCGGATTTGGGCCAAAATAGACCGCCAATTAGCGGTCTTGGACCGCCAATTGGCGGTCAAAAAGGTCCGGATCCATCTGGAATTTGTTCTGGGCTTTTCTTTGTGTATTTGGTGGTCTTGGATGCATCTACTTTGTTTATTGGAGCTCCGACCCGAATCCAATTGCTAAAATACTCCCCATGATGGTGTGGAGTATTCTGTTTTGCTCTTAGGTCCTTCTGTCTTGCATTCAGGTCCTTCTCCCTTGCATTTTGGTCCCCAGATCTCACAATCCAGTCCTTTTTCCCAGCTTTTGGGTCATTTTATGTTTCATCTCTTCAAACCTATTTATTCCTGAAAACTAAACATAAAACTCGTAACATAGCAATGTTTAGGTGAAAGATAATGGATATAAGATACAAATATAAGCACGAAATGATGTCAATCAAATACCCCCACACCTAACCTTTGCTAGTCCCGAGCAAAACAAAGAAAGAGAAAAGCATACGAAAAACAAGAAATCCTAACTCACTTTCGTAGGAATCACGGTTGCACTTAACACGTGCAACAAGCCGTTAAACCTCCTTGTCACCAAGGAGGAGGAGTGTTGTCTCCTGAGGGTTTTCAGCGGATATACCCACAAAATCCGAACATGATGCATTAATCAATCTAGCTACACGACTCGTTGGACTCATATGTCGATCATGGGACACAGTAATACTATGGGTCAACTCTATAAATGTAATAGGTCCACACACCTAGCCTAATGAGTTATTCGTGAGAGTTAGTTAAGGAGTTAAGTGAAAGACATGGGCAACCTTAACTTCTGAATGTGATACAATGTGTAAAGTCCATTTTGGTTCTTATTTGACTCTTTTTTTCTTTTCTTTTTTTTTCTTTTCTTTTTCTTTAGAGCATTTTATTGGTTGGTGTTTGATTCTCCCAAGGTCAGGTTTTGTGCATCATTGCCTATGAGGACTTACACTATCACGTACACCTTCCCCCAAATCTCCACATAGGGCGATCCCTACCACCCGTGTAACGGGAGTTCAGTCGGTGCATCCCAAGTCAGATGACTCGAAAGCACCAGGCACAAATGCCCCTCAGACCTACTTTCCCGAGTGATAGGCGCCGTGCGAGAAGAGAGAACACCACTTATTTATTTATCTACATGGGAACCAAAACCCCTACACTTAAGTTTCACAAAAAGAGATTAAGGGCCATTGACCATGACAAACTTCCTTATACTAAAAGACACAAATTATTTGACTCACTAGGTTCAGGGTGGACTTATTTAAATGTTTGAGTGCTGAAACCCTACGATTACACGCCCCCGAGGGAAAACCGGGGTGCATCCTAACGACTTGATAAGACCTAAAGCCAGTAAACCAAAAATCCTAATGCATCAAGTTCAAGACAATTTTGGGAGCTTTCTTTTTACTTTGCCTCTCAACGGTTTTGCACATGCTGAACACACGCAAAACCTACAAAACATTTTCTTTCGCAAACACATGAAGATTTTGAAAGAAATGTGGAAATTTTAAAGCACTCAGCAAGCAAAAGAAGACAAGTCACCCAAGGATCATGACAAGCATATATATATCAATGTTAAATGCGGCACACTAACATGACCCTAGCAGTACACACAAAAGAAAACAAAACCAAAGGAAAAAGACTCGAATATGTACACACGTAAAACAACCCCCCACACCTTCCTCATGCATTGTCCTCAATGAATGCGAACAAGATACTACATGGATATATGCATGAAAAAGGAAAGATCTCACCAACATGAAGTACAAAGGGACGTTCAGGGTCATGTTGATGGACACAAACCCAAATTCCCTCAAAACCTGTGAGAAGCTGAAGAAGGGAGATAAATACGTGAAGAAATTGGGGCCCAAGTACACAAGGGTTGGGCCCACAACAATTGATGCTCACTGAAGGAGTCTTTTATTACACACTTCTCTTTTTTTCTCTTTTTTTTCTTCTTTTTTTTCTTCTTTTTTTACATGATATGTACAGGAACAACGATATTCTCATAATCATTTGGTCAAGGAACATCAAATGAGAACATCAAGTCATGAGGACAAGAGACTTGCCGAGATGGGCAAACTCCACTGGTACTCTGAGGTGTCATGAGGGGTGAAATGTCAAAGCTGAAAGGCTCGAACCCCTCATGATATTGGTTGGGTGTGGGCAACAAAGAATGAAGTTGTGTTGCCTCACTAGGGTTTAATTGCTCATCGAAGAAAACCCTCCAACCAATAGGCGGGAGAATCAGAATGAGTTCCTCAGGCTCATTCGATGGATGCAGCAGACTTGCATCACTAAGAATGGGGCTTCTCCCCAAGTCATCCAACAAGGACCTCCCTCCATCATTTAGATCATCAAGCATAAGCTCGGTCATAGGTGGGTCCTTGTTGGAGTCAATATGAAGCTCAAATGGCTCAATGGCCATGGGACATGAGGTAGAGACACCTTCTGGTATAGCCATATGATGAGGTGTCTCACTCTCACTAGTACTCTCAACTGAATCATGCAACGAACACTCCCTTTGGACATTCATGTTCGAGGCCAGCTCACTCTGTTGCATTGCGAAGACAGGCAATGAGTTTTCGCTGGGCCCACGAACATTCTCAACGGGTTGCATTGGGGTTAGGGGTGTTCGTTGATTTTGTGGTGCTTTCTCCAATTGGCGGATGAGATTTAGATTTAAAGGTTCATCCAGAGTTGAACACATGAAACCCGACACTCATGTTACCGAATGAGAGCTTCATGAGATCATTTCTACAATTAATCAAGGCATTGGAGGTTGCCAGAAATGGTCTACCCAAAATAAAAGGTATTTGAGAGTGGGTGTTCGCAACAGGATTGGTATCGAGGACAACAAAATCGACTAGAAATATAAAATCTCCAACTTTGATAAGCACATCCTCGATAATCCCCATGGGAATACGAATAGATCTATCCGCCAATTGGAGGGTGATCTTAGTTGGTTTCAATTCTCCCAAGTTCAACTGTTTATAAACAGAGAATGGGAGGAGATTGACCGCTGATCCTAAATCAAGAAAAACATTGCTCATTCTAGTGTCCCCTATCGTACACTGAATAGTAGGACACCCAGGGTCCTTGTATTTTGTGTAGGTAGGATTGGACAAAAGTGAGCTGATATTTGCAGCCAAGAATGCTTTCTTAGGAACATTGGTCTTCCGCTTGGTTGTGCAGAGATCCTTCAACACTTTGGCATATTGAGGTATTTGTTGGATGACATCCAACAAGGGGATGTTAACCTTTATTTGCTTAAACACCTCTAATATCTTGTCCATGTTGTCACTCTGCTTTTTGGTTAACCTACTTGGATAGGGAGCTTTTGGCAGGTAGGTTTTCTGCGGTGCCTGAGAAGAAAGAAGCGTTGGTGTATTACCCTCACCCTCAGCCTCTTCTTCACCACCATTCCCACTGAGGGGCTGCATAGATGGTGGTTGTTGTGGCAAGGAAATGTGATTGTCAACCTGTTTTCCATTCATTAAGGTCACAATGAAATTGACATGGTGAACAGGTTCCTCCACATGGTTCACTTGCCTCCCTCGAGGTACCACATTCTCATTTTGCATGTGTTGTTGTTGGTACATACGGGGGTTAGCCTCAGGCTGGCTAGGAAAAGACCCTCTCTCTCTTTCATGTACAGACTGAGCCAATTGGCCCATCTGAAGCTCTAGAGATTTGATGGTCTGCTGATTTCAAGTGAGAACTTGACTCGTGGTTGACATAAAAATTTTCGTTGAGTTTTCAAGTCCACGAGTCAAGGTCTCAAGCGAATTGAATCGGGTTTCCATATTATTGGAATTTGGGAAACCCGATTGATTGGTGGTTTGTGCTTGGGGTGGCTAATAGGAATGTGCATGCATGGGAGGTTGGTGTGATTGGTAATGTGGTCTAGAGGAGTTTGAAGGACCACCCGGGGCATTAGTTTGGTTCCATGAAAAATTGGGGTGGTTCCTCCAACCAGGATTATAAGATGATGAGTATGGGTCATTCCTGGCTCTATCATAGATGGCGTTGACATGCTCCATCTCAGGAGGAATGGACTCACACTCGCTTTCTACATGACCTATCCTACCACATGAATGACAAGGAACTGGACTAGATGTCGACATGTGAGGTGCACCCTGATGGTTTTGGAGCTCAATCGAATCCATACGGCGCATTAACGCCGCCATGCGCGCCTCGGTGGCCGTAATGGTATCGACAACAAATACGGCACCCGATCTAGTCGAGTTTGCATTCGCGATCCTTGCTCCTATACTAGATGATGCAGGTGGCTCCCTCACACTCTCCCATTGCATGGTTTTCTCAGCGAGGTCTTCTAGGAAAGCCCATGCCTCCCTTTCATCCTTTCCCAAGAACTCTCCTTGACACATGGACTCAAAGAGCGTTCGGGACGGGATGTGAAGACCTTCGTAAACAATCTGACAAAGACGCCACAACTCAATGCCATGGTGAGGGCACGAGGATAGTAGCTCTTTGAACCTCTCTAGATATGCATGAAATGGTTCGGTCTCATGTTGATAGAACGAATTGATTTCGTTCCTCAATTTTTGTGTCCGATGATTTGGAAAGTACTTCTTGAGGAATGTAGATTGAAACTCATCCCAAGTCCGAAAGGAATTCGCCTGGTTGCTGTACAACCACTTCTTGGCATCATCCTTTAATGCGAAAGGAACGAGCCTGAGATGGATGGAGTCTGTGCTAAGTTGTTGCAGCTTGAACCTAGCACATACCTCCTCAAATTCCTTGAGAAAGATATAGGGGTCACCTTTCCCAGTGAAGCGAGGGAGCATGGAAATGAATTGAGGCTTAACCTAAAAATGGTTCCCATTAGCCTCTGGTAATACGATGCACGAGGGTAGAGCGGTACGGCTAGGGTAGCATCGATCACGAAGAGGTATGGGAACGACAACTGGAAGAACATGTCGAGCAGGCGGGTCCAGCAACTACTCCTCACGGAAATTAGCAGCCATTGGACCCGAACTACGTGCGACACGAGAGGAGGAAGGCGTCGAGAAATCGATGACCGAAGCCGGATTGACAACGCTCCTCGTTAAACGACCACTCTCGTCTCGTGTCCACGAAAGCATGCACAAAGGTGTGCACACACCAAAACTTTTTTTTTCAAACAAAGAATGTACGTAGAAGAGAAGACTGGGGAACACAGGAGAGAAAGAATGACTCAAAGAGAAGGGAAAGAAGTCCTTATGCTACGGCGGGTAGGTACAGGTAGAAGCACACAAGCAAACAAGGGTCAAGCAATCCTAAGGTCGCTATAGGTCCTTACAGCTAGACGACGCCTAACTGCGAGGTCACGCGGCCTTAACACACCTCACCTCCCTACGACGAGGACCACAAAGCCCAGCAAGTGAGTCAAGATCCGGGGATCTCGTCTCTCCTACTATCGACAAAGTGGGCAACGCCGATCAGGTTATGACGGTCGGGACCGGATCACTCTCCTAATGCGTCCGAATTCCTTAAGGCCAATGTCTACTTGATTTTAGAAATTAGGCTCTTGATTAGTGTGGTTTTTGGGGCGAAGGAAAGGGTGATGAAATCCCCCACCTTATCTTTTACGGGACAGCCCCTCCTTAGTAGCGTTTTGGAGTCCTAAATATAACAATCAACTCTCCAAACAACGCTCAACTCACACTTGTTGCAATGCACTTCCTACTAACTAATGCGTCATACGAAATGCATGAATGAGAGTAGGTGCGTACCTCACGCCAGCACTCAGCAACTGAAAATAAAGCTAAAATAAAAGATAATCTAAATGCTTAAGTCACATACATGGTGCATGACATAAACAAGAAAGAATGCCTAGTCTTTTGCTTTGAGTTTTAGGGTCCAAGTTGCTTAAAGGAGGTTTGATTATTGATATGGGAACGAACTATAAGTCAAAACATGTCAAATTGAGTCCCAGATAACTAGATCATTAAGAGCAACAACAGAAAGAAATTAAAAGATGAACAGATCTCACCAGACCGCTGATTGGCGGTCTCAGACCGCTGATATTAAGAGCTTAATATCACAAGCTAAACACACACAAAACCCACAAAACATTTTTTTCGCAAACACGTGAAGATTTTGAAAGAAATGTGAAAATTTTAAAGCACTAGAACAAGCAAAAGAAGACAAGTCACCAAGGTCATGGCAAGCAGATATATCGATATTAAATGCAGCACACTAACATGACCCTATCAACGCACACAAAAGAAAACAAAATCAAAGGAAAAGACTCAACTATGTACACACGTAAACACCACCCCCCCACACCTACTTCAGGCATTGTCCTCAATGAATGCGAGCAAGATTCTACAAGAATTTATGCATGGAAAAGAGAAGATCTCACCAACGTAAACGCAAAAGGAAGTTCATGGTTATGTTGATGGACACAACCCTGAATTCCCTCAAAACCTATGAGATGCTAAATAACAGATACAAATACGTGAAAAAATGGGGCCCAAATACTCAGGGGTTGGAGCCCACAACAATCGATGCTCACTGAAGGAGTCTTTTTATTTTTATTTTATTTTATTTATTTATTTATTTTTGTTTCTCTCTCTTTTTTTTCTTTTTAAAAAAAATGATGTACAACAATGGGCTCCCATCTTCATATGTCAAGAGACATCAAATGGGAACCTGCCATCTCTCGAGCCAGAAATGCACCTGCATGGGCTCGCAACATACAAAACAGAATTGCTTGACCACCTGACACCCTTATAAGCATTGTGGTAGTTTGATGCCTCTTGAGAGTGAGCAAGATAGGAGGCAAGAACGAGAGGTGAACCTATGTCTGGTTGTTTGAAATGTAGGGTATCAGGTGGTTGATTCTTAACCCACATGGGGTCCTCAGCAGATACATGATGAAGAGCATGTGGCCCAGAGGCCATAAAAATGGTATCTTGTGGCTCAAGAGCCACATGATCGAAAGGATGTGGCTCAAAAGCCACGTGGTCATAATGATGTGGCTCAAAGGCCACGTGATCACAAGATAAGGCACCTTCTTGTGCCAACCCAGGTGAAACATCTTCACCACCTTCAGGATCTCCATCGAACAATTCTCTGAAATACTTGAAGGTGCCCTTAACTTCAATCTCATCCATGCCCTGGATAAGGTTGACCCCAACAGGGTCATCGAAGGCACCTGGCTTCTTGCCGATGGTGAAGATATTGAAATCAGCGCATTGACTTGAAGGGAATGTGTTCTAAAAGTTTTACTTTTAAATGTCAATCATTATGAATTGAATAAGAAATCATTTTGTTCCTTGTTTATGTTATTCGTCTTTTAGAAGTGTTAAGGAAGAGGCTCTTGGTCCTTCACCGTAGAGCTCTAAGAGATATTGGTTTACATAAAACAAAATATCTTCGCAATCATGGTAATTAACATGGGACTTTAATTACCGAGTTAAGATTGTCGTGTTGGTCATAGATCATTGTAGCTGTACAAGTGAGTGACAACACGGGTACACAAAAGAGGAAAATATTACTTTTGTATACTGAATAGACCTAATGAGTAAAACAATATAGAATTGTGTTTTCTGTGTCATTAATGTTTTACTGTGTCCTTGGTCCTTTGATATGAGACTTTTATCCGATCACTTAAGAAATGCTTAATTAGACTAGTGTCTTGAGCTATCGATGAGTGTAGTGTAAATACATTGGTTGGTTAAGTATGACTTTTGTTGGAGAAGATAGTTAGTCAAAAGATTATCATTGCCCCTCTTAATTGAGTGATGATATTAGTGGGCCCCTTGATAAAGCAAAGTTATAATGTGCACAATGTGATTTGAGTTAAGTCACATATTTATAACTAGCTTAAAGAGATCAAGAAATGAATACTAATACAAAGATGACACAATACTACTTTGTGTGTATTCTTAATATCATGAGACAAGGGACGAACACAAGTGGTTCACTCCAACACTAAATGGATCGGGTTTTGGTTCGAGTGGAATTAAGACATCTAACTAATTGGGAGCTATAATGTGTAGCTAGATACCACTTATAGCTTGTGATATTAAGCTCTTAATATCACTGCCAACTTAGTTTAGATCCTCCCATAGGTCACACCACAAAACTGGGAAACAAGAAATGGGGATTTTGAGTTCATAAGGTGTGTCGGGATTCATGTAGAAAATATGACACATGTGGTGAACAAGCGAAATCAAAATTATGTTGTGATTAATAACATAATTAGAATCTAAATTAAATTCATATGTGATGTAAATATTATGGGGTGTAATGATTTATCATTACATAGGATAATATGTTACATAAGTTGTGAACTTACTACTAATCCCGAAATGTCAAATTTTGTAGGGGTTAAACCGAAATTTGACGAGTCTGCAGTACTGTGCTAAAATGGTCAACCGCTAAACCGTAAACGGTCGACCGGATGTTGCACAGTCGACCGAAATGTTGCACGGTCGACCGGATGTGTCTCGATCGCTACAGGAATATCGTCTGTTCGTTTTCGGTCGACCAAATATTGCGATGAAATAAATTATGTTGCGAACAGTCGACCGAGTTCATGAACGGTGGACCGAAACTTGGTCTAAACGGTCGACCGAACCCTTAACACGGTCGACCGATTCAGACGATTACTGCAGAATAAATTTAAGAATTAATTAGATCATGCATGGAATTGGTCCATAACTGATTTAATTTGTGGCTAAGATTATTTGTTAGCAAATAATGGATGGTTAGATGGAAGTTTGCATGAAATCATGGGCAAGAGGTTGCACATGAATAGGTAATTTGAGAGAACTTATAAATACAAGTTTATCTCATTACCTTATTCAATTAATTCATTATCTTCTTGTGCAAATTTCTCTCTCCATAATTCTCCACGAATTTCACCTTAGTTCTTGAGTTTAGTGTTACTTTTCAGAGAGCTTCTTCTCAAGGGAACTAAAGAGGGTTTAGTAGTTAGATTCTAAACCCTATTGGAGATTGAGAGACTAGCTCTTCTCTCTCCAATCTTGTTTAGAGTTTGGTGAATACTCGGAGGCATCCGGCGCAGCGACAAGCATCATCAACGTCTCCGGATCTTCAAGAAGTTTTAGAGAACTTCTAGGTATGAATTTTGGAGCCCATGTTTTTTTAATAATGTTTTGAAACTAGTTATTGAAACAAACTGATGCATGCATGAAACAAATCATAGAAAATTTGTAATTGATCCTTATTGTGCATAAAAATTTCGAAAATAAATATGTGCAATTAAACTAGAAATCCTACATGACTACCATAAGTGAAGCACATCATACCATTGCAAAAATTGATCAAGGCATTGGAAGTCGCTAGAAATGGTTGCTCGAGAATAACAGGAATTTGTCCAAGTGGGTTTCGCACAAGTTCAGTATCCAAAACAAAGAAGTCGACTAGATAAATGAACTCTCCCACTTTGATCAACACATCTTCCACCACGTCCCTCAGTTTCTTCATAGACCTATCAACCAATTGAAGAGTGGTTTTTGTTTGTTTGAGGTCTCCAAGACCGAGGTGGACGTAGACAGAATATGGTAGAAGATTAACAGATGCACCAAGGTCCAATAAAGCTCGATGTATGGACACATCACCAATCACACAAGAGATAGTAGGACAACCAGGGTCCTTGTATTTGACTTGCATGGGTTGTGCCAACAAACAACTCACGTTAGTCGCAAGAAAAGCTTTCTTTGGAACATGAGTTTTTCTCTTCTTGTGCATAAGTCCTTGAGAACCTTGTCATAAGGTGGCATTTGCTGAATCACCTCCAACAGAGGATGTTCACCTTAACTTTCCGAAATATCTCAAGCATCTTGTCATGCTGATCCGAAGTTTTCCTTTTAAGGCGCTCAGGGAATGACGCCTTCGGGGCATAAGGTTTTGCGAAGGAACCTCAGAATTCTGGTCCAAAGAAGCATGAGTGGGGACCTCAGAATCTGATTCCTTCGACACAAGAGGAAACAATGGGACCTCAGGGTTCGGCCCCATTGTCGAAGGAAATGTAGAAGGAACCTCAGGATCAGGCTCCTTCCTGGAGGTATTTGTGGAGGGAACCTCAGGATCCGGCTCCCTCAGAGATGCAGGTATCACCGCAGGTCTGGTGACACCAAGAGATGGTGGTTGCAAGGAAGGCACCCCAATGTGGTTGTCCACCTCCTTACCAGACCTCAAAGTATGAATCAGATTAATATGATGGGTCGGTTCAGAGGTAGCCTGAGGCACTGGTGGCCTTCCTTGATAATGGGTACCACGAGGATTCACCTCAGGTTGACTCGGTAACTGATCCTTCTCGCTTTCATGGAGCTGATGAGCCAACTGGCTAGCTTGCATTTCCAATTCTTTGACCGAGTTGTTGCGGGCCGCAAACATGGAATGCGTGCTATGCATGAACGCTTGAAAGGTTTGTTTAAGAGTGGGGTCCTTCGAGTCAATCTGTTGGGGTAGTGGAGTTTGGTTAGAATAACCCGACGATGAGGCTTGAGCAGGTTGGTAATTATGGTGCTGAGACCTTTGATGTGGAGGTTGGTAGGTCGCCGATGGGCGTGGAGGTTGATAAGGCAGAGGTTGAGGTTGAGCGTGCGAGCTCTGACTGTTACCCCCACTAGGCCCCCAACAGAAGTTAGGATGGTTACGTCATCCCGGGTTGTAGGAGTGATTGTACGGGTCGTTACAGGGCCTCTGTTGATACATTGCATTTGCATGCTCAGTATCCCATGGAGCGTAAGGGCATTCCAAGTCATCATGGCCCGTAAGTCCACACCTACTATACCCGGGAGTAGCGACCAGAGCTACAGAAGCTCGGTCCAACTCTAAACTCTCAATCCTACGCATGAGAGCAGCCACTTTCGCCTCAGACGCGATAGTTGACTCAACTTGATATGATCCAGCTCGACAAGAAGATCTGGCGGCTGGTGGCTCTCTCATGGTGTCCCACTCAAATGTACGTTCAGCCATTAATTCAAAAGTTTCACATTCCTCATCGATGGGTTTCATTTGGAAATCACCTTGACACATTGACTCCAACAATGTGCGGGTGTTGTAGTTGAGACCCTCATAAACAATTTGGCATAGCTGCCACAACTCAATTCCATGATGATGGCACTGCAAGAGAAGGTCCTTGAACCTCTCAAAGAAAGCATAAAACGATTCGGTCTCATTGTAATACATTTGGTGTATCTGGTGCCGTATCTGTTGAGTCTTCCGTTGAGGGAAGAATCTCTTCAGAAAGACAGTCATGAAGTCATCCCAAGACCGAATCGAACTTGTCGAGAGGTTGTACAACCATTTCTTCTCGTTATCCTTCAACGCGAAAGAAATCATCCTCAACCGGACAGAATCATTGTTGAACGTTTTAATTAAACCGCAAGTGCACGGCCGCGTTGAAGCGGTGGCAAATACGGGTCGTCCTCAGGGAGGTGAGCAGCCTCTCGTTTGCACGAAATCAAGTGGCAAAGATATGGAGAAGAGAGTTGTTTATGCTACTCTACGCTACACTACACTACGAAATACGAAATGCGAAAGAAAGCAACAAACGATTAACTAAAACTTAACTAAGAACAAAAGAAGAGTGCTGGAATTCAAAAGTGGAAGAACCCCTAAGGGGTGGAGTGAGTGCACACATGCAAAGAGGTGGGTGTTGAACACATTCTTTAAGCACAAATAAAGGTGGTGTTATCATTCATAGGAAGTGTCTAAATGTTATGGCAAAACCTATCAATCTATTCACCAACCTAGTTGATTAACATTTACATATGCAAGTTGTTTATTTCAGAACCTAAACAAGCATGAGAGGTGTCTAATCATTTTGGCAAAACTCATCAAGTTATAAATTCTATCCTAAACAAGCAAACATACATTCATGTTTTATCAACACATTATAAATAAAGCATTCATTCCATTCTCTAATGCATGTATGAACATCTACTCCACCACCCAAAGGGGATGGAACTACTCACTACATATTACACTAATTATTAAACTAAGCAAAGAAAGCATATTAACTAAGCTACTAAAACTAATGAAATGAAATTAAGCAAAGTAAAACAAGAAACATAAAACAAACAACATAATAAAGAAACATTTATTAAAGTGACTCACATTTCAAGTAGCATCCTCCTACTTTAGTGTGTGCTTCAAGGTCTCACTTCTAGTAGGAAGAATAGCCACTTAAAATATGGAGTGATTACAATAGAAGGTGAAGAGTTCTATTTATAGCCAAAGAAAAAGGCAATCCGGAACAATCCCCCGTTGTGGGACTAAACAAATACCAAACATGGCCTAAAAAACCTCTAATACATGTTCTGGAGAAAATTGAGCGGGTTTGGGCCAAATCAGACCGCTAATTAGCGGTCTTGGACCGCCAATTGGCGGTCGATATGGTTCGGATCCCACTCAGTTTTGTTGTGGGCTTTTCTTGGTATATTTTCTGGTCTTGGATGCATTTACTTGGTTTGTTGGAGCTCCTACCCGAATCGAATTGCTAAAATACTCCCCATAATGGTGTGGAGTATTCTGTTTTGCTCTTAGGTCCTTCGGTCTTACGTTCAGGTCCTTCTCCCTTGCATCTTAGTCCCCAGATCTCACAATTCAGTCATTTTTCCCAGCTTTTGGGTCCTTTTATGCTTCATCTCTTCAAACCTATTTATTCCTGAAAACTAAACATAAAACTTGTTACATAGCATTGTTTAGATGAAAGATAATGGATATAAGATACAAATATAAGCATGAAATGATGCCAATCAAATACCCCCATATCTAACTTTTGCTAGTCCCGAGCAAAACAAAGAAAGGAAAAAGCATACGAAAAACACGGAATCCTAACTCACTTTCGTAGGAATCACGGTTGCACTTAGCACGTGCAACAAGCCATTAAACCTCCTTGTCGCCAAGGAGGAGGAGTGTTGTCTCCTGAGGGTTTCAGCGGATATACCCACAAAATTTGAACAAGATGCATGAATTAATCTAGCTACACGACTCGTTGGACTTATTTTGTCGATCATGGGACGCGGTAATACTGCGGGTCGACTCTATATATGTAATCGGTCCACACACCTAGCCTAATGAATTATTCGTAAAAGTTAGTCAATGACTTAAGTGAAAGACATGGGCAACCTTAACTTCTGAATATGATACAATGTGTAAAGTCAATTTTGGTTCTTATTTGACACCTTTTTTTCCTTTTTCTTTTTCTTTGGAGCAGTTTATTGGTTGGTGTTTGATTCTCCCAGGGTCAGGTTTCGTGCATCATTGCCTATGAGGACTTACACTATAACGTACACCTTCTCCCAAATCTCCACAAAGGGCGATCCCTACCACCCGTGTAACGGGAGTTCGGTCAGTGCATCCCAAGTCAGATGATTCGAAAGCACAAGGCACAAAGTCCTCTCAGACCTACTTTCCCGAGTGATAGGAGTCGTGCGAGAAGAGAGACCACTTATTTATTTATCTACATGGGAACCCAAACCCCTACACTTAAGTTTCACAAAAAGAGATTTAGGGCCATTGACAACGACAAACTTCTTTATACTAACAGACACGAATTATTTCACTCACTAGGTTCAGGGTGGACTTCTTTAAATGTTTGAGTCCTGAAACCCTATGATTACGCGCCCCCCGAGGGAAAGCCGGGGTGCATCCTAACGACTCGATAAGACCAAAAGCCAGTAAGGTAGATATCCTAATGCATCAAGTTCAAGACAATTTTGGGAGCTTTCTTTTTACTTTGCCTCTCAACGGTTTTGCACATGCTAAACACACACAAAACCTACAAAAACATTTTCTTTCGCAAACACATGAAGATTTTGAAAGAAATGTGAAAATTTTAAAGCACTAGGCAAGCAAAAGAAGACAAGTCACCCAAGGATCATGGCAAGCAGATATATTGATATTAAATGCAGCACACTAACATGACCCTATCAAAACACACAAAAGAAAACAAAATCAAAGGAAAAATACTCAACTATGTACACACGTAAAACACCCCCCACACCTACTTCATGCATTGTCCTCAATGAATGTCAGCAACAAACTACATGGATTTATGCGTGAAAAAGGGAAGATCTCACCAACATGAAGTGCAACAGGAAGTTCATGGTTATAGTGATGGACACAAACCCGAATTCCCATAAAACCCGTGAGATACTGAAGAAGGGAGACAAATACGTGAAGAAATGGGGCCCAAGTACACAAGGGTTGGGGCCCACAACAATCAATACTCGCTCATGGAGTCTTTTATTACTCGCTCTTTTTTTTTCTTTTTTGAAATGATATACACAGCGACAACGATATTCTTATAATTATTTGGTCAAGGAACATCAAATGAGAACATCAAGTCATGGGGACCAGACACTTGCCGAGATGGGCAAACTTCACCGGCACTCTGAGGTGTCATGAGGGGTGAAAGGTCAAAGCTGAAAGGCTCGAACCCCTCATAATATTGGTTGGGTGTGGCCAACATAAATGAATGAAGTTGTGTTGCCTCACTAGGGTTTAGTTGCTCATCGAACAAAACCCCCCAACCAATAGGTGGGTGCATCGGAATGAGTTCCACAAGCTCATTCGATGGATGCAGCAGACCTGCATCACTAAGAATGGGGCTTCTCCCCAAGTCATCCAACAAGGACCTCCCACCATCATTTAGATCATCAAGCATAAGCTCGGTCGAGGTGGGTCCTTGTTGGAGTCAAGATGAAGCTCAAATGGCTCAATGGTCATGGGACATGAGGTAGAGACACCTTTTGGTATAGGCATATGATGTGGTCTCTCACTCTCACTAGTACTCTCAACTGAATCATGCAACGAACACTGCTTTTGGACATTTATGTTTGATGTCAGCACAATCTGTTGCATTGCAAAGACAGGCAATGAGTTTTCGTTGGGCCCACAAACATTCTCAATGGGTTGCCTTGGTGTTAGGGGTGTTTGTTGATTTGGTGGTGCTTTCTCCAATTGGCGGATGAGATTTAGATTTAAATGTTGATCCATGGGCTCTTGTTGCCTACCAGAGTTGAACACATGAAACTCGGCACTCATGTTATCGAATGAGAGCTTCATGAGACCATTTCTACAATTAATTAAGGTGTTGGAAGTTGCCAGAAATGGTCTACCCAAAATCAAAGGTATTTGAGAGTGGGTGTTCGCAACAGGATTGGTATCGAGGACAACAAAATCGACTGGAAATATAAAATCTCCAACTTTGATAAGCACGTCCTCGATAATACCCTTTGGAATACGAATGGATCTATCCGCCAGTTGGATGGTGATCTTAGTTGGTTTCAATTCTCCCAAATTTAACTGTTGATAAACAGAAAATGGGAGGAGGTTGACCGCTGCTCCTAGATCAAGCAAAACATCACTCATGCTAGTGTCCCCTATCGTACACTGAATAGTAGGACACCCAGGGTCCTTGGATTTTGTGTAGGCGGGATTGGACAAAAGTGATCTTAGATTTGCAGCCAAGAATGCATTCTTAGGAACATTGGTCTTCCTCTTGGTTGTGCAGAGATCTTTGAACACTTTGGCATATTGAGGTATTTGTTGGATGACATCCAACAAGGGGATGTTAATCTTCACTTGCTTGAACACCTCTAATATTTTATCCATCGTGTCACTCTGCTTTTTGGTTAACCTACTCGGATAAGGAGCTTTTGACAGGTAGGTTTTCTGCAGTGCCTGAGAAGGAGGCGTTGGTGTATTACCCTCACCCTCAGCCTCTTCTTCACCACCATTCCCACTAAGGGGCTGCATAGATGGTGGTGGTTGTGGCAAGGAAATGTGATTGTCAACCTGTTTTCCATTCCTTAAGGTCACAATGGAATTGACATGGTGAACAGGTTCCTCCACATGGTTCACTTGCCTCCCCCACGGTACCACATTTTCATTTTGCATGTGTTGTTGCTGGTACATGCGGGGGTTAGCCTCAGGCTGGATAGGCAAAGACTCTCTCTCTCTCTTTCATGTACAGACTGAGCCAATTGGCCCATCTGAAGCTCTAGAGATTTGATGGTCTGCTGATTTGAAGTGAGAACTTGACTTGTGGATGACATAAAAAAATTCACAGAGTTCTCAAGTCCACAAGTCAAGTTCTCAAGCGAATTAAACCGGGTTTCAAAGTTGTTAGAATTTGGGAAGCTTGGTGGATTGGTGCTTGGAACTTGGGGTTGTTGATATGAATGAGCATGCATGGGATGTTGGTATGATTGGTTAGGTGGTCGAGAGGACTTTGAAGGACCACCCGGGACATTATTTTGGTTCCATGAAAAATTGGGGTGGTTCCTCCATCCAGGATTATAAGATGATGAGTATGGGTCATTCCTAGCTTTGTGTAATAGATGGCGTTGACATGTTTCATCTCATGAGGAATGGACGCACACTCACTTTCTACATGACCTATCCTACCACATGAATGACAAAGAACTCGACCAGATGTGGACATGTGAGGTGCAATTTGTTGGTTTTGGAGCTCAATCGAATCCATACGGTGCATTAAGGCCGCCATGCGTACCTCGGTGGCCGTAGTGGTATCGATAGCAAATGCGGCACCCGATCTAGTTGAGTTTGCATTGGTAATTGATTGATCTCGTTTTATATTAACCGCAAGTGCACGGCCGCGTTGAAGCGGTGGCAAATACGGGTCGTCCACTGAGAGGTGTGTCGACACTTGGTTTGTTCGAAGGCGAGTGGTAAAAAGGGGGAAGAAGAGATGGGTTGGTACACTAAACTACACTAAGATGCAAAAAGGAAATGAAGATAAGCAATAAAACTAAGCCCTATAGGGGGTAGAGAAATAATGTGAACATAAAGAAGTGTTGTTGTGTGTTCATTAAGCTCCTCACAACATGTAGTGCATGAAATCATAAAACTACATCCAATTTTGCCTCCACATAAATTAAGATAAGACTACATCATTAAAACATACAAGACAATAATTGAAATGAAGCTGCATGAACTCAAGTATAAAGACTAGACCCTACTAGGCCTCCACATGAATTAAGATAAGACCATCATTAAAACATACAAGACATTAGCTAAGGTAAAGGCAACAAGAGCACATACACTACAAATTGTGTTTCCAATATTAACTTCATCCATATCCTAACCTTATCATTCCCCATAAAATAAGTCCACTAATCAAAGCATAAGCTAAGCTTCATTGAAGAGCATTAGAATATCAAAGATAAGAGTGAAAACCCATTAGATGGTTATGGAAATCATATAAAGCTCAAGTGATAAAGATAACACACACTTAATACACTACATGATTATATCACATATTTCTCCACCCCCCAAATGGGGATGTAACTACTCACTACTCATTACACTAACTATATTAGCAAAAGAAAGCATAATACTGACATGAAAGTTAACTAAGAAGGCAAGAAGTATTAAAGAAACATAAAAGGAAAGGAAAGACTAAACAAACATGCACAAATTAAAAGACAAGATTAAAAGAAACTAGAAGAATTATTTTATTAACAAATGACTCACATTGAAGGTAGCATTCTTCTCCACCTTGAGTTTTTGCTTCAAGGCTCACTCCTTAGTAGAGAGAATGCCACCAAGCAATGGGTAATTACAATGGAAGGTGAAGAGTTCTATTTATAAGCATGGAAAAAGCTAATCGGGGACAATCCCCCGATGTGGGACTAAACCAATACTAAAAATAGCCTAAAAGAACATTAATACAAGTCCAGGAGAAATTTCCAACGCGATCCTGAGCAATATGGACCGCCAATTAGCGGTCCAAGACCGCCAATTGGCGGTCCAAAAGCTTCGGATCGCGTTGGAATTTGTTGTGGGCTTTTCTTTCTGGTATTGTTGGTCTTTGATGCGGTTACTTGAGTTGTTGGAGCTCTGACCCGAATCGAATTGGTAAAATACTCCCCATAATGGTGTGGAGTATTCTGTTTTGCTCTTAGGTCCTTCAGTCTTACGATCAGGTCCTTCTCCCTTGCATCTTAGTCCCCAGGTCTCACAATAAAGTCTTTTTTTCCTGCTTTTGGATCCTTTCATGGCTCTTCTCTTCAAACCTCTTTATTCCTGAAAACTAAACATAAAACTCGTCACGTAGCATTGCTTAGGTGTAATATAATGGATATAAGATACAAATATGAGCAAGAAATGATGTCAATCAGTAATCCTTGCTCCTATACTAGATGATGCAGGTGGTTCCCTTTCTCTCATTGCATTGTTTTCTCAGCAAGGTCTTCTAGGAAAGCCCATGCCTCCCTTTCATCCTTTCCCAAGAACTCTCCTTGACACATAGACTCAAGGAGCGTCCGGGACGGGATGTGAAGACCCTCGTAAACAATCTGACAAAGACGCCACAACTCAATGCCATGGTGAGGGCATGAGGATAGTAGTTCCTTGAACCTCTCTAGATATGCATGAAATGTCTCGGTCTCAAGTTGATAGAATGAATTGATTTCGTTCCTCAATTTTTGAGTCCGATGATTTGGAAAGTATTTCTTGAGGAATGTAGATTGAAACTCATCCCAAGTCCTAAAGGCATTCGCCTGGTTGTTGTACAACTACTTCTTGGCGTCATCCTTCAGCGCAAAGGGGACAAGCCTAAGATGGATTGAGTCTGTGCTAAGTTGTTGCAGCTTGAACATAGCACAACCCTCCTCAAATTCCCTGAGAAAGATATAGGGGTCACCTTTCCCAGTGAAGTGAGGGAGCATGGAAATATATTGAGGCTTAACCTCAAAATGGTTCCCATTTGCCTCTGGCAATACGATGCATGAGGGTAGAGCGGTACGACTCGGGTAGCATCGATCACGGAGAGGTATGGGAACGACAACTGGAAGAACAGGTTGAACAGGTGGGTCCACCAACTGCTCCTCCTCACGGAAATTAGCAACCATTGAACCCAGACTGTGTGCGACACGGGAGGAGGAATGCGTCGAGAAATCGATTACCGAAGCCGGATTGACAACGCTTCTTGTCAAACGACCCCTCTCGTCTCGTGTCCACGAAAACATGCACAAAGGTGCACACACACAAACCAAAACTTTATTTTTGAAGAATGTGCGTAGAGGAGAAGACGGGGGGGGGGGGGGGGCACAGGAGAGAAAGAATGACTCAAGAGAGAAGGGAAGAAGTCCTTATGCTACGGCGGATGGGTACAGGTAGAAGCACACAAGCAAACAACGCTCAAGCAATCCTAAGGTCGTTATGGGTCCTTACAGCTAGACGACTCCTAACTACGAGGTCACACAGCCTCAACACGCCTCACCTCCCTACGACGAGGACCACAAAGCCCAGCAAGGGAGCCAAGATCCGGAGATCTCGTCTCTCCTACTATCGACAAAGTGGGCAATGCCGATCAGGTCATGACGGTCGGACCAGATCACTCTCCTAATGCGCCCGAAGTTCTTAGGGCCAAAGTCTACTTGATTTTAAAATTAGGCTCTTGATTAGTGTGGTTTGTGGGGGCGAAGGAAAGGGTGATGAAATCCCCCACCTTATCTTTTATGGGACAACCCCTCCTTAGTAGTGTTTTGGAGTCCTAATCTAGCAATCAACTCTCCAAACAAACGCTCAACTCACACTTGTTTCAATGCACTTCCTACTAACTAATGCATGTTCATACGAAATGCATGAATGAGAGTAGAATGTGCGTACCTCACGCCAGCACTCAACAACTGAAAATAAAGCTAAAATGAAAGACAATCTATATTCCTAAGTCACATACATGATGCATGACCTAAACAAAAAGAATGACTAATCTTTTGCTTTGGGTTTTAGGGTCCAAGTTGCTTAAAGGAGGTTTGATTATTGATCTGGCAACAAACTATAAGTCAAAACATGCCAAATCAAGTCCCAAATCACTACATCAATTATACCAACACACCAAAGAAATTAGAGAGCAAATAGACGTTACCAGACCGCCAATTAGCGGTCTACAGTGCCCAACTTGCCTCAAAATTTCTCCAGGTGTTCCTCCTGGCGACTCCAAGTCTCCTGAAACAAAGAAAAACTACAAAACAAAAATTAAATCCACTTGAATCGTCCAGACAAGAGTCTGGACTGGCACCTCCCCAGCAACGGCGCCAAAAACTTGTTGAACGTTTTAATTAAACCGCAAGTGCACGACCGCATTGAAGCGGTGGCAAATACGGGTCGTCCTCAGGGAGGTGAGCAGCCTCTCGTTTGCACGAAATCAAGTGGCAAAAATATGGAGAAGAGAGTTGTTTATGCTACTCTACGCTACACTACACTACGAAATACGAAATGCGAAAGAAAGCAACAAACAATTAACTAAAACTTAACTAAGAACAAAAGAAGAGTTTGGAATTCAGAAGTGGAAGAACCCCTAAGGGGTGGAGTGAGTACACACATGCAAAGAGGTGGGTGTTGAACACATTCTTTAAGCACAAATAAAGGTGGTGTTATCATTCATAAGAAGTGTCTAAATGTTATGGCAAAACCTATCAATCTATTCACCAACCTAGTTGATTAACATTTACATATGCAAGTTGTTTATTTCAGAACCTAAACAAGCATGAGAGGTGTCTAATCATTTTGGCAAAACTCATCAAGTTATAAATTCTATCCTAAACAAGCAAGCATACATTCATGTTTTATCAACACATTGTAAATAAAGCATTCATTCCATTCTCTAATGCATGTATGAACATCTACTCCACCCCCAAAGGGGATGGAACTACTCACTACACATTACACTAATTATTAAACTAAGCAAAGAAAGCATATTAACTAAGCTACTAAAACTAATGAAATAAAATTAAGCAAAGTAAAACAAGAAACATAAAACAAACAACATAATAAAGAAACAATTATTAAAGTGACTCACATTTCAAGTAGCATCCTCCTACTTTAGTGTGTGCTTCAAGGCCTCACTTCTAGTAGGAAGAATAGCCACTTAAAATATGGAGTGATTACAATAGAAGGGGAAGAGTTCTATTTATAGCCAAAGAAAAAGGCAATCCGGGACAATGCCCCGATGTGGGACTAAACGAATACCAAACATGGCCTAAACATCCTCTAATACATGTGCTGGAGAAATTTGAGCAGATTTGGGCCAGAACAGACCGCCAATTCGCGGTCTATATGGTTCGGATCCCGCTCAATTTTGTTGTGGGCTTTTCTTGGTATATTTGTTGGTCTTGGATGCATTTACTTGGTTTGTTGGAGCTCCGACCCGAATCGAATTGCTAAAATACTCCCCATGATGGTGTGGAGTATTCTGTTTTGCTCTTAGGTCCTTCGGTCTTACGTTCAGGTCCTTCTCCCTTGCATCTCAGTCCCCAGATCTCACAATTCAGTCCTTTTTCCTGCTTTTGGGTCCTTTTATGCTTCATCTCTTCAAACCTATTTATTCCAGAAAACTAAACATAACTCGTTACATAGCATTGTTTAGGTGAAAGATAATTGATATAAGATACAAATATAAGCATGAAATGATGTCAATCAATCATCATCTAACTGTTGAAGCTTGAACATGGAGCATACCTCCTCGAATTCACGTATAAAAATATATGGATCCTCCTTATTGACAGTGAAGGTAGGAAGCATGCTCACATACTGAGGTTTCGGCTCATAGTTGTTCCCACGAGCTGGGGGAAGAGCTATGCAAGAAGGCTGAGCGGCCCGAACAGGATGGGTCCGCTCCCACAAAGTGATCGTCCTATCCCGTTGAGCTAAAGGTGGTGGTGCACAAAGAACTCGATTCTGACCGAATCCCTCTTCCTCTCGAGTCAAAGGAGGAGGAGAAGGAGGTCTACGTGGTGGTGGGAGTGGACCGAGGTAATCTATGTATGGAACTTGGTCTCCCCCATCACCACGAGAAAACTCGGCCTCACGCTCCAAAGGCGCATGAAGCAGAGATGGCCGATCACCAAGATCATCCATCTCAGAAAAATGCACTCTCTCAAGTCGAGTGCTCTCACCAGAACGAGCCCAACCTTGCATAAAAATGCTCAACTCGACTCTAAAATAACACACAACAGAAGGTGTACTCAGAGGAGGAGACTACTTGTAGAAAATAGATGAGGAGGGAAGAATCCTTAGAGCTAGCGTGGGTAGTGGTGAATGTAGAAGCCTAATCTAGGAAGCACAGTTCAAACAATGTAAGCCAATGGGTCCTTAGGCTAGACGACGCCTAACTTCGAGCTTACTAGTCTCGACATGCCTCACCTCCCTACAACGAAGACCACAATGCCCAGCAAGTGATACCAGATCCGGAGATCCAGCACCTCCTACTATCAACAAGGCAGGCGACGCTGATCACGTCATGACAGTCTCGACTAGATTACTCTCCTAGTCCGAAATCCTTAGGGCCAATGTCTACTTACTTTTAGAATTTATGCCTTTATTAAGAGTGATTTTTGGGGCCAAGGAAAGGGTGATGAAATCCCCCACCTTATCTTTTATGGGACAACCCCTCCTTAGTAGTGTTTTGATCTTAAATCTAGCAATCAACACTCCAATCAAACGCTTAACTCACTCTTGTCCCGATGCAATTCCTACTAAATAATGCATGGACATACAATATACATGAATGAGAGTAGGAAATGCGTACCTCACGCCAGCACTCATCATCTGAAAGTAAGCTAAAATAAAAGACAACTACATCCCTAAGTCAACTATGTGATGCATGACCTAAACGAGAAAGAATGCCTAATCTTTTGCTTTTAGTTTTAAGCTCCAAGTTGATTAATGGGACTTGATTGTTAATCTGGGAGCAAACTACAAGCCAAAACATGAAAAATTGAACTCCCAGACAACCTAGTGAATGTAGAAACGACCACGAAAAATGGGAGAGAATTTGGAGCTCACCGGGCCGCCAATTGACGATACAGAACCGCTGATTGGTGGTCTGTTTGCTTCTGATTTTCTCTCGTCCTCTCCTAGAGACGTCTCTTGATCCTTGAAGCCTCCCGAAACAAACAAAACTAAAACAAAAAATTAAAACCACTTGAATCGTCCAAACCAAAGTCTGGACAGAGCACCTCCCCGGCAACGGCACCAAAAACTTGATTGAAGGTTTTAATTAACCGCAAGTGCACAAAATGGTGGAAAATGCAGGTCGATCCACAGGGAGGTGTGTCAACTTTAGTTTGTTCGAAGGCGAGTGGGAAAGAAATGAGAGAAAGGAGTTATGATCTAAACTACACTACAATGCGAAAGGAATGAAAAATACGCAATAAAACTAAACCCCATAAGAGGTAGAGAAAGAATGTCAATACAAATATATGTGTATGTGTGTGTGTTCAATTAAGCTCATCACAACATGTAGTGCATGAAAATCATAAAACTAAATCCAACTTTGCCTCCACATGAATTAGGATAACACAATATCATTAAAAAATACAAGACAATAATTGGAATGAAGCTAAATGAACTCATGTATAAAGACCAACCCCCACTATGCCTCCACATGAATTAAGATTTACACGATCATTAAACCATACAAGACATTAACCAAGGTAAAGGCAACAAGAGTATGTGCAACTACAAATCATGTTTCCTTCATCAATTCCATCTATATCCTCACCTTATCATTCCCCATAAAATAGGTCCACTAATCTAAGCATATGCTAAGCTTCATTCAAGAGCATTAGCATATCAAAGACAAGAGTGAAATCCCATTAGATGGTTATGGAAATCATGTAAGGTTCAAAGGATTAAGATAACACACACCTAATACATAACATAATCATATCACATATTTCTCCACCCCCCAAATGGGGATGGAACTGCTCACTCATATTTATACTACAACCTACATTAAAATGAAACATTCTACTAAAAGGAAATTAAACTAAGAAAGAAACAACAAAACCAAAAGAAAACATCTATTATTACTCACTCAATTACAAGTAGCCTCTCTCCACCAGTGGTTTTTGCTTCAAGGCTTTTACTCCTAGTAGAGAGGATGACCACCAAGAGAGTGGTCAGATACAAGAAAGGAGGGAGAGTTCTATTTATAGCCATAGAAAAAGGTAATCTGGGACAATCCCCCGATATGGGACTAAACATATACCAGAATTAGAGTAAAAACACTCTAATACACGCCACACAGAAATCTTAGAGGATCCGGACCAACCCGGAACGCCAATCAGCGGTCCCAGACCGCTCATTGGCGGTCTACAAGGTTTGGATAAGGCTGTTGTTTCGTGTTGGCTTTTCTGGATGTCTTTGTTTGTCTTTGATGCGTCTACTTCGCTTGTTGGAGCTCCGACCCGAATAGAATTGCCAAAATACTCCCCATGATGGTGTGGAGTATTCTTGTTTGCTCATTGGTCCTTCGATCTTACATTCAGGTCCTTCGATCTTGCATTTTAGTCCTCGAGTCTCTCAACTCAGTCTTTTTTCCTGATTTTAGGTCATTTTATGCCTCTTCTTTTAAAACCAATTTATTTCTGAATTTCAAACATAAAACTCGTTACGTAGCATTGTTTAGGTAAAAGATAATGAATATAAGATACAAATGTAAGCATGAAATGATGTCAATCAATTACAAATACGATTATTAAAATGACCATATATTAAAACAAGCTTCTTCATGGATTCTCTTAGTTTAATCGACTCCTAAGGATCAAACCAATATGCCGAATTAGTCTCGGTGGATGGAACGGCAAGCATCCACTGAGCTTTGTTTATATATATAATTAGAAGTTTATTAAAAAAAACTTTGAATTAACAAATCTCTCATAATAAGGGAGGAGATAATATTTTTTGCCTTGTTCGTTCATGAGAGTTGCAATCTCACCCGATTTATCGTCATTCCCGAATATATAGGTAGATGAACTGACAAATCCAAATAGTTGATCGTCCCAAAAGATTGACCTTCTGTCGTCATAAAGGTGTCTATAAGAGTAAAAATTAAATTATGTTATTATTAGGATAAAATTATTTGAAGCATTTCATCTTATCTGTAGAAAATCCAGAACCCGGAGGTTCCTAAAATCTCAGGGATACTAAATGGGCAACGACGTTCAAGCCAAAACGATCTTAAACAGCGAGGACCACTAGTCTGTAGGAAATCAAGAACCCGGAGGTTCCTAAAATCTCAAGGAGACTCGATGGGCAATGACGTTCAGGCCATAACGGTCTTAAATGGTTTCCTCTCCTTAATGCGTCCGGAAATCCTAGGGGCCAACGTCTAAATTGATTTTATTAAGGCTCTTTTATTATGTGGTTTTGGGCAGAGGAAAGGGTGTTGAAATCCCCCACCTCTTAACCTACAGGTGGTTGCCCCTAGGTGTTTTTCATACCTTAATCTAACAAATAACACACCAAACAAACACTCACATCACTCTTGTTCCAATGCAAGTCCTACTAACTAATGCGAGCAATGAATGATGAGTGAAAAGGATTACGTACCTTATGCCAACAATCTATGATAGAAATCGTAAAATAAAAAATAAATACGATGAATGAAAAGTCATATATGATGAATGACTTTGCAAATATTGTCTAATCTTTTGTTATAGGTTATTAAATGCCAAGTTGTTTAAGGGGATGGATGAGTTATTATCATACTACCAGCATATTTAAAGAGAATATGTAAATAATATGGAAAACTTAGAGAAGCAAGGGAATAAACATTTGAAATATTAAAAGCATGTATTAATAACAATTACTTGGATTATAATTTTAAGACAGAAAAACATGTTAAACATAAAATATCATGTTATTAATAACAATTGGGATTATAATTTTATTGAAATTTTGCAGAACCTCCCCTAAAATTGCTACGTAAAAATCTTCAAATCTTGGGATTAATAGCAAAAATGTATAATATTCTCCACTACATCACATTCACATTACAAACATCAAACATTCAATCATGTATTCTAGTAGATTAAATGGGTTTGAGTAGGTATCAATCCAACTAAAATCCAACGAAAATTCTAGCAATTTAATATGTACTGAAATTCAACTAAACTTTGTGTCATTTGTAAAATTCAACAAAAAAATAAACATATTTTTGCTGAATTGTTTTATATAAAAGATATACATGTTTTTGCTGAAAAAATGTACACGTTTATACTTGTTTTTGCTGTGAACAATATACATGTTTTTTTGCTGAAAACACATTTATACATGTAATGAAAACAAAATTAAGCCTAATGAAAACACATTTATACATTCATACATGTTTATACATCAAGGAAAACAAAGAAATCAAGCACGAACCAGCAGAATCTTCCTCTCAACAGCAAACACGACCCGCGCCCTTCTTCGTCTTCAACCCAATTGTCGTCGAACCAAGCTGAAACATAACCAAAATCCACCTCAAACTAGCCCAAACTAACCCAAAACCTTTAGCAAAAACCTGGTACTCGACCAAAACGAACAGACTCCCTCGGGGGTCGTGGAGCGTCGATGGTCATCCCTGCGGTGGCTACAGTGGTGGAGGCGGTCGGGGGTCTTGTGGGAGGGTGATCAAGTTCGGGTAGGTGTCTGCGGTGGCATTGGAGGTCGCGGAGTTGGCTAGGGTTTGGTCGTGGAAGGGTTTAGACTGGAGGTTTTGTCGGGATAAAAGTGAAAATGTAACTGTTTGTTACTTATATAAGACCAATAAACGTCGGTTATCTAATACATGTGACGTCTATTGTAAAAATAGATGTTGGCTATACAACAAACACGACGTCTAAACTATGAAGTTTATACCTGGGTAATAAACGTCGCCTAACGGCACCCAAAACGGAAGGTGCACCCGAGCCCCCCCTCCCACCCCCCTTCGCCCGATTTTAATTTTTTTTTATTTTTTTGTTTCGGGTTAAAAATGTTTATAAATTCGTTTTAAATTGTTTTTACAAAAAACAAATTCTGAAAATGTGTTTTTTATTTGTTTTTATTTTGTAGAATTTCTTGTGAATTTTTTTAATATTTTACCTATGATTGATCTCCAAATGACGTGGAGGGAGAGAATGTAGGGTGGGTGGGGTAGCCCGGGCGTGGTTAATGGTTTTTTTGGGTGGGTTGGGTGAGCTGACGTGATAGAGAAAAGCTGACGTGACAGAGAGAGAGCAATGTGGGTGGGGGTAGCCCTGACATGGTTGTTTATGGTCTAATAAACGTTGGTTGAAAAGGTTTTTACAAAACCAAACGTCTATATTACCCTAATAGACGTCGGGTATTATAAGATCTAACGTCTCTACCTATAGATGTTGATTGTTGTGATATCCGACGTCTATTGTGTGACGTCTATTGTGCATTCTGCACCAGTGCAAGTTGAGTTTTGTTGGCAAAAATACTCATTTTATAAGCAAGAATTATACCTGCAATACCCGTTATACCCGCCCCATACCCGTTTTTTAAACGGGTATGGGTACGGGTACAACAATATTTAAACGGGTATATACCTGTACCCGTCTAGTTAGACGGGTATGGGTGCGGGTATGACCATACCTAACCCATTTACACCCCTAGATATAAGAGTGATTACATCAATGATGTTTGAGTCATGAATGTTTGCAATTATTGTCGTCAATGATGTAACACATTGGACTTTTTTTGAGTTGTCAATATTATAATTTTTTAGTCCATAAAATAACAATCTCATGAGCTTTATAATTCTTTGAATACTACAATGGAAAGATTTTGTTTTTTGTTGTTTCTTGTTGGCAGTAGTTAGGAATAATGATTTGGACGGTCTATTAATTAAAACATATGGTTAAAGAATAATGATTGTTTATCTTGTATGCTTTTACATGTAAAAGACAAGTATCTATGTTGATAATACGTTTACATATCTTCGTATTGCAACGACAATTTATGTTGTATATAATCACGGGTTGTTAATTTCGTCCAAACATGTTGCATTATCCATATTATCCTTGACGTTTCTTTCTTGCTTTTTCTAACTCTCCCTGTGATGATACACCACCATTCACCAATGGCATTAGTGTAACATCCTCAACACAGCGGAAAATTTAAAATTTTAATAACACACAATCAAGAGAAGATATCACGCAAATACTAAACACAGGTGCACCAACATATATAACATATATATATATATATGAACATCAGAGCATTTCAAAAGTTGTGATGACATCAAAAGACTATACAAATGGAAGCAGTAATCACTCGACCTCAACTGAGAGAAAGCTGGATCCGGTAGCGGTGCTCCTCTCCTCGGTCACCACCCCCTATCGCCGATCACGGCCTGAAAGTAAACATGCAACAATGCCTGAGTTTTCAGAAGAAAACCCCGTATGCCAAACTCTAAATACATGAACTGAAAGACGCCCTAGCATGCAATTCTACTAAACAAGAAAAGCATCTCAAATAAACGGCTGGACTCCAGGGCTCTTTCACCCAACCACAGCACACACCATGGTCACGGGGCTCCAGGTCTAATCTCAACCAACCACCGTACCACACACTCGTCGCCAAGCTGGGCTCCAGGTCTTTTTCAACCAACTGCAGCTACCACGACACGACCAAGGGCTCCAGGTCTATTTTCAACCAACCCAAACGTCTAAGGGCTCCAGGTCCTTTTCAACCAACCCCTACACGCGGTCCCTGCTCAGGCTCCAGGCCTATTTCAGCCAACCTGAACGCACTACGGAGCTCCAGGTCTTTTTCAACCAACCCCGCACAGACTAGCTGGGCTCCAGGTCTATTTTCAACCAACCACAGCTCTCACACAGTCACGGGGCTCCAGGTCTCTTTCAACCAACCGCCGCAACACCACAATTCTAAGCTGGGCCTCATGCCTATTTCAGCCAATCCCAAGCTCTCACACCGTTACGGGGCTCCAGGTCTTTTTCAACCAACCACCGCAACACTCGTGCACCCTAGCACACTTGCCGGAAGAACATCGGCACCACAACTCGCCCCACACGGACGACCACGACAACAGCACCTCCATAGTGCAAAACTGGACACAAACGGTCGACCGAACCAAAAGTCCTGGTCGACCGAATCAAGCAAAATACAGGGCAATCGCATCGACCGGCACTCCATCGGTCGACCGATTCCACCCACCCCACTCGTTCGGTCGAACCAAAGTCAACAGACGGTCGACCGTTTAGATGGTCAACTCCCAGGTTCACCGAACAAAACGACCAATCGGTCGAACGGCAAAGGGGCCCCGTTCGACCGAAAGTCACCAGGGACAAATCCCACAACTCCACAACGAATTCGGTCGAACACCCGAGCACTCTCGGTCGACCGAATCCTACCATGGAATAACCCCTCACTCGCACCATGAATCTGGTCGAACGCCGAGACCTCCTCGGTCGACCGAATTCCACCAGAGCGTTCCCCACGCTCAGCACAAAGGTCCGGTCGACCGAAACCACATTCGGTCGAACCGACCACACCATCCACTTAAGTCACGGTCGGACGAAGTCAACGAGCGGTCGACCGTTTGGATGGTCAACGCTCCCAACCGACTTAAGACAGTGCACACGGTCGAACGGCAAAGGGGACCCGTTCGACCGAAACTCACCAGGCTTGCCTCCTATGAATGATCGGTCGACCGCCCCAAGGGCATCGTTCGACCGATTTGAGGCAGAACCCGAATTTCTTAACGAACGGTCAACCGTTTGCACCAACCGGTCGACCGATCAGGCAGTGAAATCTGCTGCACATTTACTCGCGACGAGCCAAAAGGCCTACCGTCGACTTCCAACTACTAAGGATAATTAAGTGAGTGAGCTTGACATACCGGAAGGCTTGAAGAAGCCTTTGAAGAACCGTGACGACGCCTCCACGAGCACGTCTCCCCAAAACACGATCCGTCGACGAACCTCGTGTCCAAACGACGATCAATCGTCTCCTCGACGATCCACAGCACCACACTACCTCCGGCAACCTCCACAAGCCAACCAAAACCACCGAAACCCGAGTGAGGTCAAGAGAGAGAAACCAAAACGAGCCGGAAACGAGCCGAGAGAGTAACACTCACCTCAAACCACCAACGTCCCTAACCTCGCTGGAGCTCCACGCTTCCACACCGGCGATCACCACTTCTGAGAGAGAGAAATGTGAGGGAGAGAAGCTTGAGAGAGAGAGTGGGAGAGAGAGAGAGAGAGCATCACCTCTAAAAATATCTCCATCCTTCAATCCTCACCCTCCAATCCATCCTTCCATCTCCACCACACATCTCATCTCCTCTCTAATCCAAGCCATCCATCACAAATCCTCCTAATCACCACCTAAAACATGATTAAGGAACAATTAGGATTAGGATTAGGCTAGAATCCAACAATTAGCAGATCATTTTCTTTTATATTTTCTATGCATGATAATAAATGAATATTCATGACCATTAGTCTAATTATTAATTTCGGTGATTTGCTTGTGTATATCGTTAAAAAGCTACTAAATTGAAGATATGTCATCTATCTGATACTTACGAATTGGTACAATGACAGAAAAACCAAGAAACTTGCACAAGTGTCGTTACTTTTTTCACTCTTGTCATTCTGCACCCCCTGTTACCATTAGACACTAGTAAGGTTGTAATTTAACATTATCCTCTAATCCTTAACACCTTAGTTAGTTAATAATTTGTCATTAAGTTAAACTAATCCTAATTAAGCTAACCAAACCCCTTAACAGCTAATCTCTAGCGTTTCGTTCTGGCTAAATCTCCCCCTCCCAAACCCTAACGACACCCAAAAACCGTCCTCGACTGGCTCTAGGCCGTCCGCTCACACAACCTTGATGCCCAGATCAAGATCCTCGAATGTCGCTCCACCACTTGATCATCATGGCGTGGTGAAGTTGGTGTTGTTCCCAGAGGTAGTTTAGGATTTTGCAGGAGGATTAGAGGTCTGATGTTGGGTTTGAATGTAAGTTGATGTAATTTTGTTTGAGTTGAGTTGAATCTTAGTGTAGAATTGGTGTTTGGTGTTTCTCTTCTTGTTGTGAGTGTTTTGAGTCAATTTGGTTTGGTGAAATTTTGGTTCATTTGTTTGTCCTTTGATTGGTTATGATTATAATGAGAACGTAATTTGGTTGTTTTGTTATGTTTAGGTTCGAACTTTGAATTATCTGTGGTGTTGGTGATGTTTGATTGTTAGTGTAACAAATGGCGTTGTATATATTTGATGTTCAACGAGTTGAACATTAATAACCACATTGCAACCAATAAGTTGGGAAATTCATAACTATTATACTAAAAAACCTCTAAATGCACAAATAACCAACTTCAAACAGTAATGGATTTTTAAAACAAAGCATCAAATGTTGCCACAAGAACAAGTCAACTCCTACCTAAACTGCTTGCTTAAAAGAGTGGGGAGAGAGGGGGAAGGTGAGCCGGAAAATAGTGAGCGTAATACCATATAAACATTTCATAGAACACCTACAGCGCATTGGTTGGTGGAAGGAAAGGTTAAAGGAGTGATCAGTAGCTAATGGACAGAAAATTAATGGGGTAACGGGGAAAGAAGCAATGGTATTTCGGCAAGTTTCTTAGTTTTTTTATGGCATTGCCCCAATTAGTAAGATATCAGATGACATATCTCTAATTTCGTAGTTTTAAATGGCAGTTTTAAATGGCACGCAAGCAAATCACCCTATTTATTTCCTTAAGACTCAAGTGATTATCTTCCACCTCTTTTCTCTTTACATCCTTACGATATATTACGTTGAGTTTGTTACAACGATTTAGTTTCAGTACTATGTAAATAATATGATCAAACAACGGTTTTAGTAGTTTGAGATCCATATAAATATCTATAAGGTACATGTACGATATTTGAGATTCCATGTAGGACTAATATTTATATAGAAATTAAATGAATAATAATAAAACTATACATGATATCATAGTAACACTTACATGTACACACACACACACACACACACACACACATATATATTATAGCAGCACCAAAAGTATGCCCAGCAGAAGAAGTGGCGAAGCTGTTCATCAGGAACATTGTGAAGCATTGGCCCAAGGACATTATTAGTGATATGGACCCAAGATTTAGTGAAAAGTTTTGGAAGCGTCTGTTTGAGTTGTTAGGAACACAACTCACCTTCTCCACTGCCAATCACCCCGAGACTGATGAACAGACTGAGAGGACCAATGGCATTTTGGAGGAATACGCGAGGCACTATGTTTTGTCCAACCAAAGCAATTTGGTGGATATTATGGATGTGGCACAGTTCTTCTACAACTTTCACATGACTTCCACCACTGGGTAGAGTCCATTCGAGATAGCTACGAGCAGGTAATCGATGATGTCACATGAACTACCAAAGCAAAATGAGGACCATTGTCCAGCATCGTACAAGTTTGCTAAGGCAAGATTTGATCACTCTGAGGAGGCTAGGGACTTGCTCGCAAAGGCTTAGGACAACATGACTGAAATAGGGTGAAGATCGCTCGAGTTTGAGAACGGAGAGAAATTTCTAATGAAGCTCACCCCACAGACCTAGAAGAAGATCTTAACTAAATATGCATACAAATCGGTCATTCATAAGTATAACGAGCCATTTGACATCTTGAAACAGGTAGGCAACACTGCCTATCATATTGAACTACTGGAGATGTACAACATACACCTTATGTTCCATGTAAGCAACCTGAGGAAGTACATAGAAGACCAAGAGGACCCCTCAAGGTCTATCCCTACCAGGGCACCCCGTGGTGTGAGCACCAACTTCACTAAGGAAGTCGAGGCCATCTTTGATAGGAAGAAGAAAGGAGGCAGCAGGAGGACCCGAAACATCTACTATTTCGTCAAGTGGAGAGGACTTCCATCGACCGAGAATATATTTGTGTATGTTTGTGTTGTGTGTGTAAATGTATGTATATATATTCGAGCAACCGAGAGAGTTCCGAATGAGTAGGGTATTTCTCGTGCTCGTGCTCAACTCATTTATTTTACCGAGTGAATTTTTTTGCTCGTACTGGACTCGTGAAGAATCAAAACGAGTCATGAGTTGAGCGGAACCTTGTGAGTCACAAGCGAGTAAACGAGCTCGAGTATAACCTAACAACCCTAATAAGGATGTATTATATTTTGTTCCATTCAAATGACTTCAAAGTGCAAATCAACAATTTCAAACTTCAAAGTAGTACAGTAATGGGGTGGGTCAAACTCACCAACCCATAAACCCATTGGATCCGGGTAAGGATCGTAATTTAGAACCGTTTAGAAAACGAAACTCGTTAACCCGCTTCCTTAGTGGGTCGGATTAGGGTCGAGCAAAAATCTGAACCTGTTAACCCACCAAACCGCTAAAATAAAATAATAATAATAATTATTATATACGCATGTAAATATATAATCTAACTTATCACTCCTAAACTTATTGTTTAACTTGTTATTAATTCCTAATCTAAAAAATTAGAACTTAATCTAAACCTCCCAAGTCCCAACCCAAACACAAGTTCATTAATTTACTAAAATATATTGTTATTTCGATTTTTATTTTCAATTTTCAATTTTTTAATATTTTTGAAATAAGAGAACCCACCAACCAGCCCCGCAACTTATTAACATCATATCATGCATACATTTATGTCTTATATCCGTTATCTTTCACCTAAACAATATTGCGTAACGAGTTTTATGTTTATGTTTCAGGAATAAACGGGTTTGAGGAGAAGAGACACAAAAAAGACCTAAAAGCAAGAAAATGACTGAATTGTGAGACTCATGGACTGAGAAGTAAAGGAGAAGGACTTGTATGTGAACAAAAATGACATATAAGCAAATCAAGAAACTCCACATCATCATGAGGAGTATTTTGGCACTTCGATTCAGGCCTAAACTCCAACCACCAACCTGGGTGCACTACACATGAAGAAATCAACCCAGACAACCACGATCCACATCTGGCCTGGATCAAAAGTTTATAGACCACCAATTGGCAGTTCCAGACCGCTGATTGGCGGTCGGACCTTTTCCAAACCCGATAAGATTTAGGCGGGTCATGTATTTGAGTGTTTTATTCCCACATCGGTGTATTGTCCCTGATTACCTTTTCTATAACTATATATAGAACTCTTCCTCTCCCCTTGTTACTACTTATTGCTTAGTTGTCAATCCCTCTACTTAGAGTCAAGCCTTGAAGCAAAAACTCAAGTAGGGAGATGCTACTTGTAATGTGAGTCATTTAATAAGAGAAATATTTGTTAGTTTAATGTTGTCTTTTTATCTTCTTGCATGCTTAGCTTAATTTCATTTTATTAATCTTAGTAGACTTATTTAATATGTTTTACTCTCTCAACATAATAGTTAGCTTAATGATTAGTGAGTAGTTTCATCCCCCTTTGGGGGTGGAGATGATGTACATATATGTTGTGATGTTCAGATGTTTGATGAATTTTTGATTGTGTAAACTTGCATGTTCATTGGGGGTATTTTAATCATCTACGTGTTGGGGGATTTTTGATGAATTTTTCCATAAGATTTAGACACTTACCATGCTTAGTTTCCTTATGTTTATTGACTGAAATTTCCTGTTGAATATGCTACATGTTAGTTATGTGTTTGTATTTGTGGTTGCTTGCTTGATTGATTGAAGAAACTTTCTTTTGATGGGGTTTTCCATAAGATTTAGACACCTCCCATGCTTAGTTTTTTTCTCCACATGAGTTCATGGTTTTTTATGAGTCTTGACATATCTTTAGACACTTCTCATGTTGAGCCTAGTCTTATGTCAATCAAGTAGTAATTCTTGATACGTTGTGTGAATGGATTGATAGGTTTTGCCATATCTTTAGACACTTCCTATGCATGAAGACACACACATGACACACACACATACATGCGTCATTCATCACTTATTTGACTTCATATGTGCACACACTCCACCCCTTAGGGGTTTCTCTTCTGAATTCCAATCACTTTGTTAGCTTTTTAGTTTAGTTATAATCAATCGTTAGTTGCTTTCATTTGCATTTGTTACTTACTAGGTTAGTGTAGTTCAGCTTAGCATAATCAAATCTCTTTCCCCTTTTTCGTAACCTAATTTCGGACAAATCAGAGGCTACTCACCTCCCCGTGAATCAACCCGTACTTGCCACCGCTTCATCGCGGCCATGCACTTGCGGTTATTAAAACGTTTACATCAGCAACCCACTAAGAAGGCGAGTCAGGTTGCGGGGTGGGTCGACCCCGACATGCTCTGAACCCGATGCGTTTACAACCCTACTTGAAAGGTTATTTTATGTTTTCGTTGAAAAAAGCTAACACTCTTTCGCATGAGTTTGATTAAAGTAAACGCCACATAGAGCCCCTCTATTTCGATCGCTTGTTTTATGTAATCTGCTTAGTTAGTATCTATTACATTTTTCAAAAACTTAAGAGGTGTTTATGTACAAAAAGCTGATGGAAAATGAATTCTGGGAGACAAGAGGAAAGCAATGGAAAGCAGAATCCAGCAGAATTCAAATTCCATTTGACCAAATTCTGTGTGTCTGTAACTGGAATATGATGGAATTATATTCTGTTGTTTGTGCATATCACTGGAATTTACCATAAAATGTAAAAACAATGTATTAAACCAAACCAAATACAAATAAATAATATAAGAACAAAAACATAAAATAATTAAAGATAATGTTTTAATCCATTCAAATGTAACAAAAATTAAAAATACATTTTCAATAATGTCAACAAACAATGTCTCATGAACATTCAATCAAGCCACATGGAATTGGCCAAATCATTGCGTATTTTATCTGCAACTTCCTTTTGTTGTTGTTGAGATAATCCAACTTCAGTCTCTTCTTCGTCTACATCTTCTTCTAATTGAAAATTTGAAACCTCATCGTCATTGTGATGTAAGTCATCATCAAGATCTTCAAGCAAATCATCATTATCTTCTCTACGAATAAAATTATGTAACAAAAACATGCCAAAACGATTTTTACTTGAGTTTCTATAGGAAAAGGCATATACCCCGTTAAAATGGTAAATCAATGGTTCACAACTCCAAAGGTTCCCTCTATCACATTTCTCAATTGACAATGACGATAGTTAAAATTCTCAATAGCATTGGAAGGTAACCAATCACCATCATATTCACTTAAATGGTACCTCGTACCTCTATAGGGACAAATAAATTGATGTGTATTTGGATAGTCTGCATCAACCAAATAATATTTTACTGTACACGAATAAAGAAATATTAATATATCTTAACACATGCACATTTTGCTAAAGGATTAACAGAAAAATAAGAATTTTTACCAATTGGTACTTTTAAGCCATTTTGTCGTGTCAAGGCATCTTATAATATTCTAGCATCAGCTATGGAACCCTCCCAACCAGCAAGAACATAAGTTAATTCCATATTGAAGTTGCATGTTGCCATAACGTTTTGTGATAACTCGCCTTTTCTGTTTCTGTATCTTGATGTTTCTTTTCCATGTATCGTAGCTTTGACATGTGTTCCATCAATAACGCCAATGCAATCCTGTAATATTTTGAATCATGTTACAATGTTATATTAATTATTGATGATAAAATATGCCATCTTTACCTTCAAATATAGAAATACTTTTGGATCGTTCTTGATTCTGTCGGGAATATTGGTTGAATGATCAACTACCAACATGTCATGCAATTGTAATATCGCATTTAACATCTTATTGAAGTAAGTGCTAACACTCCATTTAGATCGACGAAATCGTTCCTTAGTCACCCCATATCGTTGATCTTGCCCCACTACACAAGAAACATTACGAGTTCTTCCTGAACATGTTACCTTTTGTGTTGCTGATAACACCCTCTGTGGATAATAAGTGACAAAAGTTTCGAAAAACTTATCGTTGCATTCTATATATTTTTCTACGGTTATAGACCTCATTGGGAATCCTATGATCTAATAATCTGCGAACATAAGCTTGTCCCTCATTGCTATAAATTCTTTCAGCTGATATAGGTTTAAACATTTGTGCATTTGCAATGCTAAACGTTATACGTCATGATTAACGATTAACAAATTTGTCAAGGTTCTTCTCCTTTTTTCTTCATCTAGCACCTACCATAATGATTTTGTTCCGTCCATTTTGAAAGTAATAGCATGGAAATATCACAACATGGTATACACTTCGACAAGGCAAATAAAATCACTAGATGACAACATTTCACATAAAGACAATATTAACATGATGATCATCCAAAAAAATTCACCACATCACAAAATATCACATAGACACAATGTCATCCAAAAAAAGTACATATTGTTTTTCAAGACAAAATACATCGTTACATGTCATCCAAAGCCCACCTCAACCAATCAGCACACATTTCATGTGGAAGACTTAAGAATGCACTAACTTTGTTATCATTCTCAAACAGTTGCATGGATTTAAAATTGTCACGTTGATTAAATCTTGGAAGTGAAAGAAGAATTCCAGACAACTCCCAAAATGCTTCTTTGTCCTTGGTGTTTCCTTTCTTTTTTATGCTCTAGAGCAACCATTTGTACCATTTTTTTTGCTCAATTGCAACAATTTCTTCCATTTTTTGTCGCTCTGTAGCAACCAATTTTTCCATTACTTTGAATCTTTTTCACTTGCATCATCTTCTTTTTCAACATACACTTTGAAAGTCGTAGCCACGTCAACCAGTGCAGATGACATTGCCTCTTGAGACTCAGTGTAAGGATGTTCTCTTTTTCCTAGTTTGCTTGATGTTGGTGTAATCTTTTCCTTTCTACCATCTTGACAACTATCAAATTCAAAATCCTCACTTTGAAACCCTTCGGACTTTTCTAAATTATTTGGATTAAAATTCTCACTCACACCTCGGGAGGCTCTTACAAAGTCATATTACATTGCAATGACACTATTAGCCATGTTACTTTCGAATAGAATTTGAAGTTGCTCACAGATTGGGCAACTCTTTCCTTTGAATGTGTCCGTATGTGGGTGTTTCTAGCATCAACAAAAATATCAATTAATTGTTATGTCTCATCTATGTATATCAAAAATAAGATTTAACATGTAAGAGTTCTCAGCTAACCCCCACGAACTAATCCAGACTTCTTTCTCCACGTCAGTGTGTCTTTTGATGAAGTTAGGACCCCAACCACTCTGGTTATAAATGATGGTATGATTTTTTTACATAGCCCTCCAGGTATTCATTCTACTTCCAAAGTTTTCTTTTGTAAAGGTCATATTCAATTTACCATTAACTTTCTCTATGACATTTGCAACCGTTTCGGGTTTAGTTTGCCCATCAGGGTTTTCCCATTTTCCCATCAGGGGTTTTCCGTGTCCATCTACGATTGCCACACATAAATATTCTAGCATAAGTTCTTCAGCCTTAGAACTCCACATAAAATTCTTGCTTGCTTAACATTGTCTTCACTCATCACTACGAATTCTATAAACAACATAAATTAACAATCAACGCCTAATATTGTTTTCTAGATCGTCGGAAAACCAAATAAACCCACATCCATATAAACCAAATAAACCACATCCAAATAAACGAAATAAACCAAATAAACAAAATACAATTTTGACCCATCATACAATTAAGACGGGGTTTATAATATGAAATAAACGAAATACCATTGGAGGCAGAATTGCTAAGATTTCATTCCATCAGTTTTTGTAATCTAAGAATTAAAAAAGAAAAGGCATTTAAAATGTGAAGATTCTGCATAAAGATTATCTATTCTCAATGCTCTCCTTTGAGTCTAACATGTAGTTGCCCATCACTTTTATAGGTGCTAACATATAAAAGAGTAATTATGTTATTAATAACAACAATACATGGTCATGGTTGATATTCTAAATCTACCTTAAAAGACATTATTCATGACTGATACAAAATAAGGTCCATACCAATTCAAGAATAGGCCTATACGGTGGCAATACTTGATTTTGATGATGAAAATACAATAATAATCAGAGTGACAAAAATAGCAATAATTGATTTAATGACGAAAATAGCAAGATTGGAATAGCATTAACCCAAAACCCAAAATAGCAAGATGATCAGAGTGCCAAAAATGTAAACATACAAGAACTACGACCAACCGAAGGAGAAGATGCAAAACCGGAGGTGGCTGGAAGGGATGATGCATGGCTGGAGGAGGAATCACCGGAGAGGGCTGGAGAGGGTGACGACATCGCCAGTGGTTGCTGGAGAGAGGAGGGTTGTCAGAGAGAAAAAGTGGATTTGGAGAAATGGCTAGGGTTTGGGGATTTTTCATTCCCTCTAAGCATGCATTACTTATTATTCTATTTGAAATATGTATTCAAATAGTCTGTTACAGGCTATAATCCAAACTTGAAGGGGGGTTTTCATAAAAAGAGCAAAACCTCTCTTTGCACAAGCCTAACCAAAGCATATTGAAACACCCCTACCAATAGAAAAGCAAAGGACAAGCAATACTTTGCTTCTTTAAGAAAGATCCAAGAAGGATAGAAAGTCAAAAGCAACTTCACTTCCTAAGAGATAAGAAGCAAAAGAGAAGAGATGTTTTGCTTCTTAAGAATGCGTTAGGGCCTTCTAGATGCTAGATATTTGCTAGTTATGGACAAAACGCATTTTTGATACTTGAGTGATATTTTGTATAAACTAAGGACTACAAACTCAAGTTGGGTTTCTACATTAAGAAGACCATTTCCTATAACTAGGGGTCCCCTCCCCTTTTTTGCAAGGCACTGAAGGAGTGTGTAACTCAAGTATTATAACTCAATCTTTGTGAATAATATAATCACATATTGAACAAATTTTCTCAAGTGTCTCATTGTGTGATTGTTTGTGTGCGTGGGAATACTCTACATGGCATTCTAGTTGAGTTAAGAGAGAGAAAAAAAGACTGAACAAGTCCAAACAACTCAAACAAGTTAGCAACTTGTGACGGTACAGTGCTTACTCGAAGACTACGCGGGTGACAACACGCAATCACAACCTTTTCTAGTTTCTTGGACATTGCACCATTTGTTTACTTTCCCTCCTTCCAAGGTGATTAAAAAGAACACAAACATCCCTCTCTCCAACCACATCCTGATGCGACATACAGAAATCACATAGCCTTGAGAAAACAAGAAAGTCTATGGAATTCCCAACAAAACCACTCCCCGATACTCCACAAAACCCACTTTGTGGCCTCAAGAACTTCACAAACGTAGGTGGCGATGTTAACACCTTCCACCCTAGAAAGGGTTGCTTCAACTTCCTCCCCAACCCATCCAAACCGAAACCTCCACCCAAACCCACCCACTTCTCCAACACACAGTCAAATTACTGGCTTGGAACCCAGCCAGTTCGCACGGCAGAAACTACCTTCCTTTAGCTGAGCTTCTCATAAGAGAAGCCAAGGTGGAGCAGGAAGTGGACAAGCTAGAGATTTCCTGTGGTTTTGTGGGAAAAGAGATTGTTGTTGTTTATGCTAAGAATATTGCACTCAATGAGCCAACACAAGTGAGTCGTTGTTTCCTACTCTTTGGGGTGGTCGTTCTGTGAAATTTGGTTAGTCTATCACCTTAACAAAATTCAAACATTTGGGTTAAGGATAGTGTATGCAACTCTATCATATAAAGTGTCATACATTTGAAATGTTTAGCAATACGAGACTATTTCCCAACACGTTCAGATGGTTTCTATGTTCACAGACAAGAATATCGTGGAGGATTGGGTTGGTTCGTAGGACGATGGAGATGGGTAAGTTGGGGGTTTGTGATGGAGTTTTGGATAAAGATGGGGTTGATTGCAATGGAGGTGTCTTTGGTTTTCAACCTGATCTTCTGCTTCAGTTGAATAAAGAAATTTCCTTTTAACACCAAAAAATGTTAGTGGTTTCATCTGGTGAAGGCGACTTGGTCTTGACTCTTGAGGTGAGTCGATTTAGGAGTTAATCTTCTAAAATTATCTATTTGAGACTTAACCTTGGCTTTCATACTTCTATAATTTTTACTTCATCTTCCAAGATGATATGTAAGCATCGTGAGAGCCGATTTAAGAATCTTGCGTCATTTGCAAACCACGTGATTGTTGTTTGTTTAGCTTGATGTCTTGATGTCATAACTGTTGAAAGTTGATCTTAATCCATCCTAGTTGGCAGCCAAGTCATCAAAGGTCATGACTCATCAAGTTGGAAGATGAAAAGATGAGGAAAAGTTGAAACGATAGGTCACAAACCATTGTAATGATTTGATTTGAATTGTTATGATTGCTTGTCATTACCATAGAAGGTAGAAGCTCAAAAGTCCTCTTAATGTAGAGGGAGTCTAAGAGTCATTTGTAATGTTATAAATAGCATACAAAGCCATGTATGTAAATGTGTGAGAAGTGCAAGAAAGATTAGAGAGTACAAGTTTGGGTCTTTCTCTTCTTGTCTTCTACCTCCACTACAAAAATATCAAGATACGACCACCCTATTATTCCCAACAAACTAGTATCAGAGCCACGTCGAGCTCAAGTATGACCCCGTTCGGTCAAGTTATGTTGTCCCCGTAACATCTCAAAACAACGGAAAAAGTTAAAAATTTGAATAAAAGATCACGAGAGAAAGATCATAAAAAAGGGGAACGTTACTCATATAAGCATCCAATTGGTGCACCATAATACATCATAGTTTGACAAAATACATGATTACATCAAATACAAAGAAAGACAAGTGCAAGTAATTATGACGACCTCAAATGGTCCGAAAAGAGGATCTTGGTCTCAAAATATGTGTGCCCGTTGTCACCACCCAACAGAATCTACTGCGGTCCTGAAACATAAATGTAACAACTTAGGATCGTAAGAGTCTCTAATTCTAATCACTTTTAAGCTAATTACCTACTTGTTTAATCAATCAAGAATATGTAGTGGAATCTAAACAAGAACAAGAAAGTAAAGCAAACCACAATGATGACACCGGATTTTTATAGAGGTTCGGTCTCCCACCTACTTCCTCTCTTGCAAGCTCCACTCGATCTCCCTCGACCTCTGCTAGCGTCTTCACGATCAACCTCGTTCGGGGCCGAGATTAAGCCTTTTACAAAACAAGCTCCACCAACCCTCGTGAGCTTGACTTTCTTCTCTCACAATCCGAGAGGAACACTTCGGGCTTTCACCAAAGTCCTTGCTTCCTTGAATAACAATGTTGAGTGGAACACACTCTCTAACTTGAGCACACTTAGCTTAGGATGAGGAATTGATACTAAAGTGTGGAGGTGTAAGCTTGGAGAGTAGATTTGGGGATTGGTAGACTTGGGATTTTCTCTTAAGTGTATATGACAGATGGAAGTGTAAGAGTTGTGTAATTGTGTCATAGGAACTCCTATTTATAAGCTCCAAATGAGTTATAGCAGTTGGGACAAGTTTGGTAAGTGTTTGTGGAAGAAACACAAAACAGCAAATTACAGGACCCAAAACTGAGTGAGTTCAGTCGACCGGATTGGGCTGAACGGTCGACCGTTCGGAAAATTTGAACTCGGTTCGGTCAACCGATAAAGGTGCGGTCGACTAGATCAGGGTATAACTTAGGTACACTTAAGTTATCGGTCTAACATGGAATAGGGTTCGGTTGACCGAAAACTAACAATCATTTCGGGGTTGACAAACGTGATCAAATTCGGTCGACCGAAAACCAACAAGCAGTTTGGGTTTGTCGAGACATTTTAAGTTCGGTCGACCCAACAAGGTCCTCGGTCGATCGATAGGAGAAAGTATTTTAGGGTATATGTAAATAATACGAATATGACCGGTGGTATAATACGACAATTCTAACGGCCGAAAATATGTGTTAACTCGGTTGACCAAAAAGGTCTGGACAGTCGATCGAAACTGGGCAGTAAAACACTAACAAGATAATTGATCACTCAGTCGACCGAACGGTATGTTTCGATCGACCGAACGTGGGCAGACAGTTCTGGTTTTGGTTTGGTGTTTTCCGGTCTAAGTTTGGGTGATCTATTAGAGTCTAAATTATATGAAATTTTGTGTGTGACTTCTATAAGGAACCTAGTTTGTGTTTGAGTAGGTTTTAGCTCAAGTATGCTCAATCTACACAATGTTCCTAAAACTCAAAAGAAATGCAAATTACTTGTCTTCAATTGAGCTTGATTACATGTCTTGACTTGAATCCTTTCTTTCTTGAGTCTTGATCACCTGTAGAAGTTAGCACAAAGCAATATATATGTAATGCAATATGTGTGCTACTCTACATTGATTATAATTAAGATTAGGTTGATTAAATCATCAAAACATAGATTAAGGCCAAAAAGCCAACAACAACAATGCATGAGTTTCTAGAAGGAAACCCTATACGCCAAGCTCGTCCATATGAATGCAACAGTACAATAAAATGAACATATCATACTAGTGGCATGTCATGTCATCAACAGTAAAGAAAATAGTTCCCCTTCAAGGATAAATTTTGACATTAATCCCAGAATCATTATCGGGTCTCCCTCGTAGACCTACTGTAGGCACATACGGTCTTACAGATAGTACACAACACATCCACACGCGGCTACACTAATCATAGTGCTCGGTGAGGGGCGTCCGCACTTCTGCATCATAAGATTCAAATCTGAAACATCATGGTCATCACCACAATGACGGAGCTGTCGCTCAGGTCGGTCCATCAATCACTCAGTAGGTGCCCAGCTGAGCTATCATGTCGGAACAACATCGACAGCATCCACGCCGGAACAACATCGGTGGTATGCTCGCCAAAACAACATCGGTCGAGCCAATCAATACATTCAGCACAACATTGGACGGTTCCGGACCGAAGTCTTCCTGGTCATTATGCTCTGTGAGTCATGCATCATCATACATTGGGATCCATGATCCCTCAAGTCTGGTCGCAAAAAAAGATGGAGGAGAGCTCCAACCGTGGTCATTGAGGCTGAACATCCAAGAAGGATGTTGAATGCTTCAATTGTGGGAAGTGTGGACACTTTGCAAGTGAGTGTTTGTCGAAGAAACAGGTGGAAGAGAGTTCCAACCTTGTTGTCGAGGAGGAAGATGACTGCAGTGATGGAGTGGTCTTGTTTATGAACAAAGGAGGGGAGACCGAACAAGAAGGTGTTTGGTATCTTGAGAGGGGAGCAAGCAATCACATGTGTGGAAATAGACACATGTTTGCTCACTTGGAAGAAGGCGTGTATGGACATGTCTCTTATGGCGATGCTTCAAAGGTGTGCGTGGAAGGACAAGGCCACATCACGATGCAAGTGAAGGATGGATCACACAAGCTCATATCCAACATTTACTATGTGCAGGAGATGAAGACCAACATACTTAGCATGGGACAACTTTTGGAGAAAGGTTATTCAGTTTTGATGCAAAACCGATACATGTTCTTGCGAGGACAAGATGGGCGTTTGATTACCAAGGGAGAAATGTCCAAAAAACCTATGTTCAAATTAAATTTAACATGTGCTCATGCTAGATGCTTTAAAGCATGCGTCAAAGGAGGAGATTGGTTGTGGCACATGCGTTATGTGCATGAGAATTTTGGTGGGCTCCAAGAAATGACACGAAAGAAGATGGTGCATGGTTTGCCAATGATTGAGTCCAAAAAAGGGTTTTGTGAGGGGTGCATGGTTGGGAAATTTCTAAGGAAGAGTTTTCCAAAGGAGGCGAAATATAGAGCAAAGAAGGTGCTCTAGTTGGTGCATACCGACAGTTACAGACCAATCACTCCAAGTTCGATTAGTAAGAATTGTTACATCTTGACTCTCATTGATGATTCTTCGTGCAAGATTTTGGTGTATTTCTTGAAGGAGAAATCGCAAGCATTTGTAGTGTTCAAGAAGTTCAAGGCATCTATGGAGAAGAAAAGTGGAAATTACATTAAGGTATTGAGATCAGATTGACGAGGAGAGTTCACCTCAACGGACTTCAATGAGTTTTGTGCGGAGCATGGCCTAAAACGCTATTTGACAGCCCCTTATTCGCCACAGAAAAATGGAGTGGCCGAGCGCAAGAATAGAACCATATTAGACATGGTTCGAAACATGTTAAAGAGTAAAGAAGTGTCCAAGGAGTTGTGGGAAGTGGCGGTAGCTTGTGCGGTTTACATCCTAAATCGTTGCAAGACCGCAAGCTTAGAAGATGTGACTCCACAAGAAGCATGGAGTGGTTACAAGCCTAGGGTCACACATTTAAAGGTGTTTGGCAGCATAGCATGTGTGTATGTACCAAAGGAAAAGAGAGTGAAGCTTGATGATAGGAGAACCAAGCTAGTGTTTGTTGGCTATGATGAACGATCAAACACCTATAAGCTTCTTGATCCCACTAATAATAAAATCATTATTAGTCATGATGTGCAGGTTGATGAAGAGATAAAGTGGGATTGGGGTTCCAAGAAGGAGATCCCACATGTGCCAAATGAGGAGAAAGAGGTGGCGGTGGCGGAGTCCACCGAGCACGAAGTTGTATCATTCGATGAAGAGACGAGACCGAGGACGACATGGAGTCTTCATGATCTCTACAAGGGAACAAGAGTGAACTACACATGGTGTGTCTTTTAGCTCAAGCCAAAGCGTTGCCGATAAGGTTGTATGAGAGGATGTGCAACCTACATGGGATGGAAGATGAGAGAGGATTAAGATCAAGGAGGAGTGTTGAAAGTTGATCTTAATTCATCCTAGTTGGCAGCCAAGTCATCAAAGGTGATGACTCATCAAGTTGGAAGATGAAAAGATGAGGAAAAGCTGAATCGATAGGTCACAAACCATTGTAATGATTTGATTTGAATGGTTTTGAGTGCTTGTCATTAACATAGAAATGAGAAGGTCAAAAGTTCTCTTAATGTAGAGGGAGTCTAAGAGTCATTTGTAATGTTATAAATAGCATACAAAGTTATGTATGTAAATGTGTGAGAAGTACAAGAAAGATTATAGTACAAGTTTGGGTCTTTCTCTTCTTGTCTTCCACCACCACAAATATCGAGATATTGACCACCTTGTTATTCCAAACAATAACATCGTATAGAATTTAGAAGTGTATTAAATTTTCACTATTGGATTTTACACTTCGTATTATTAAGATGGATTGATGGTAATACTATATGTGCAATTTATGGCAAGTTTGGTTGTTGGATTGATCGTGGATTTGCGTTCTAATGAGTTTCAGAAATGATTTTTTATAACATTGTGTACGTGCTGATTTTGTGCATAAGAATCCCGAAATAGTTGTTTGGTTAACTCTTGATTGGTTTGTTTTAAACATAAATTCTTGAAGTGTTTATGTTGTTTTTGGTACGGTGCTAATGTTGCAAGAAATTCTGGAGGTTTGGTTGTTAATTTTATGATTTCTGAATCTTTCGTTATAGTTAATTTAGGTGTGCTCTTTTCATGCTGCGTTGTGGTCATGTCATATTGGTTTGTTTGTAATTTAGGAGTTTCATTAGATTTTTGGTAGAGGAATTTTTGTACATAACATGTTTGTAGTACCAGAAGCAGGTCGGAGCAAAGGGTCAAACAACCAATCTCCGATCAACATTAATTCGCTTCCAAGTAGATGCAAAATGTTGTATCAATGTATGGTAGGTAGGGAAGCACAATCCTTAAGTACCTTGGAGTTGGAGGGGGATAAATGGTTTCCTCCCGCTTTGTACGTCACCAAAGAGGATATCATGCAGTTCATGGCAATGGATTCATTCTGTATGATGATTATCGACGTGCAAGTGAAGTAAGTGTTTTTTTTGTATACAATGAAAAGTATTGAATAATTTTATCAAAACTGTAATAAATTACAAATTTTATACTTGTAGACATCTTTATGACGCCAGAAAGTCAATCTTTCCCGAGGATCAAGTATTTGGATTTATCAGTCCATCTACATATATATACGGGAATGACGATAAATCGGGTCAACTTGGGACATTCTTTAAAGAAGAAGACAAAAGATATTATCTGCTCCCTTATCATGAGAGGTAAACTTTGTAATTCAAAGTGAAATTTTATTTTGTAATAAGCTTCTAATTATATATATAACACAGGGCTCATTGGATGCTTGTCGTTGTATGCCCCACGACTAATTCGGCATATTGGTTTGATCCGTTGGGGTCGAATAAACCAAGGGACTCAATAAAGAAACTTCTAAATATGCAAGTTCGTTTAGTCGTGAATAAAGTAATTCGTGGATTTTTATTAGTATTATTGAATGATATTTTAACTTGTGCTACTCAGGGCAATTAAGGTTTACAGAGCTTTAGGTGGTAGAAGAACAACCACAAAAGCAGGAATAACATGGCATGGAATGAGAGTACGTTCGATCTCATTTTTTTAATACTTAGGAACATATATTTAGCGAATTTCTATGTTTGTAGTACCGGAAGCAGGTTGGAAATACCGAATGTGGTTACTACGTGATGAGATACATGAAGGAAATCCTCGATGTGACAACTCAAGACGTATGTCTAACCGAGGTAATGTAGATCGTTATTCAATTGTATATTCAATTGTAGTTTAAATATTTAGTTATTAATATTCAACACACTTGTATTTTTTGATAGGTCTTCCCAAAAAGTAGTGATCCCTTCTCGCAATAGGAGCTCGATGAAACTCGCGACCGATGGGCTCGCTATTTCATCAGAAACATGCTGACGAACTAAGAGGTTCTTCTGCCAATAGTATTTTTTGTAATTTAGTTAACAAGTGCACTTTTACTACAAACCTACACTTTATGCCTTAATATAATCGCCTTAATTTTAGAATGAATTAATTGCAAGTGTGTTGAATGTCAATTGTGTATGCTTTGTATGTTTGTGCATGTATGGTTGTATGTTTGTGTTTGTGCATGTATGCTTGTTTGTTTGTGCTTGTATGTATATTTTTATGAAATTGTGAGTATTTGTGAACAAATTTATAGGTGAACGAATTTGGTGCAGTTGAATGTACACGAATACGATGACTAAAAACAATTTCGTCGGATGCTATTTATTTTTTTTGTCCAGGTTTAGGAATAGACGACGACTGTTGTTATTAGCCGACGTCTATTCCTCTGAAGAAAGGAATAGACGTCGGGTTTATGTGGAATCCGACGTATAATCATTAGGAATGGACGTCGCATGTTAGTTCACCGACGTCTATCCCTAAGGAATATACGTCGTCTGTTATATCACCGACGTCTATCCCTAAAGAATAGACGTCGCGTGTTGTATAGATCGACGTCTATGCGTTAACGAATAAACGTCGGCTTCCACGTATAGCCGACGTATATTCTTTAGGTATAGACGTCGGCTATACGATGGCGGACGTCTATGTATAGACGACTGATTGACATCATTTCATGCTCATATTTGTATCTTATATCCATTATCTTACACCTAAGCAATGCTACGTGACGAGTTTTATGTTTTGTTTTCACGAATAAAGAGGTTTGAAGAGAAGAGCCATAAAAGGACCCAAAAGCAGGAAAAAAAGACTTAATTGTGAGACCTAGGGACTGAGATGCAATGGAGAAGGACCTGATCGTAAGACCGAAGGACCTAAGAGCAAAACAGGAAACTCCACACCATCATGGGGAGTATTTTGGCAATTCGATTCGGGTCGGAGCTCCAACAGACCGAGTAGATGCATCCAAGACCAAGACACACTTCAAGAAAAGCCCACAAACAAATCCAGACGGATCTGGATCCTATAGGCCGCCAATTAGCGGTCTGAAACCGCCAATTAGCGGTCTGGATCATTCCAGATCCGATAAGTCTTCTCCTGGACGTGTAATATGGTTTCTTTAGGCTATTTTTGGTATTGGTTTAGTCCCACATCGGGGGATTGTCCCGGATTAGCTTTTTCCATACTTATAAATAGAACTCTTCACCTCTCATTGTATCCATCTCTCTCTTTGGTGGCATCTTCCCTACTAAGAGTGAAGCCTTGAAGCAAAACTCTAGTGGAGGAAGGGCTGCTTGTAATCTGAGTGAGTTCATAATAGAAGTTTTTCTTTAGCTTGTTAATTCTTGCTTAGTTGATTTCCTTTTATGTGTTTGCTTTGTTGCTTGTTTTGTTTTATGATTCTTTAATATTTCTTGCTTGATTAGTATAGTTTCATTTCAGTATTATGCTTGCTTTTGTTAATATAGTTAGTATAATGAGTAGTGAGTAGTTCCATCTCCATTTGGGGGGTGGAGAAATATGTGATATAATCATGTAGTGTATTAAGTGTGTGTTATCTTAATCCCTATGCTTTAAATGATTTCCATAACCATCTAATGGGTCTCCACTCTTATCTTTGATATGCTAATGCTCTTGAATGAAACTTAGCTTATGCTTTGATTAGTGGATCTATTTTATGGGGAATGATAAGGTTAGGATATGGATAGGAATTAATATTGGAAACACAAGTTGTAGTGTATGAACTCTTGTTGCCTTTACCTTAGCTAATGTCTTGTATGTTTTAATGATGTAGTCTTATCTTAATTCATGTGGAGGCATAGTAGGGTCTAGTCTTTATACTTGAGTTCATTTAGCTTCATTCCAATTATTGTCTTGTATGTTTTAATGATGTAGTAAAATCTTAATTCATGTGGAGTCAAAGTTGGATGTAGTTTTATGATTTCATGCACTACATGTTGTGAGGAGCTTAATTACACACACACACCACACACACATCTTTATGTTCACATCATTTCTCTACCCCCTTTGGGGTTTAGTTTTTCTTGCTTATTTTCCATTCCCATTTGCATCTTAGTGTAGTTTAGTGTAATCAAACCAACCTTTCTTCCCTTTCTTTACCTCTCACCTTCGCACAAACCAAGTGTCGACACACCTCCCAGTGGACGACCCGTATTTGCCACCACTTCAACGCGACCGTGCACTTGCGGTTAAATATAAAACGATCAATCAAGTTTTTGGCGCCGTCGCCGGGGAGGTGCTCTGTCCAGACGTTGGTTTGGACGATTCGAAGGGTTTTTAATTTTTTGTTTTTTGTTTTTGTATGTTTCAGGGAACCTGAGGATCAAGGGGAAGCGACTGGAGGACTGGGAGAGCAAAAGACCCCAAAGTGACCGCCAATCAGCGGTCTGGGACCGCCATTTGGCGGCCTGGTGAGCCTCAATTGCTCTCAAATTGGTTCCAGTTGTTATGTTGTTCATTTTAGTTATCTAGGAGCACAATTTTGCATGTTGGGACTTCTAGTTTGCTCCCAGATTTAATTTCAATCCCCTTTAATCAACTTGGACCATAAAACTCAAAGCAAAAGACTAGACTCCTTGCCATCTAGGTCATGCATCATTTGTAGACCTTGCATGCATTTGCCTTTTCTTTGATTTACATTTTGTTGTTGATCGCTGGCGTGAGGTACGTGCACCCAAATCTCTCATTCATGCATGTTTCGATCATGCATTAGTTAGTAAGGTGCATCGGGACAAGAGTGAGCGAGCGTTTGATTGGAGTGATTGATTGCTAGACTTAGGATAAAAACGCTATTAAGGAGGGGATGTCCCATAAAAGATAAGGTGGGGGATTTCATCACCCTTTCCTTGGCCCCAAAAATCACTTTTAATCAAGCCTTAACTAAAAGCAAGTAGACATTGGCCCTAGTATTTCAGACGCACTAGGAGAGTAATCTAGTTGAGACTGTCATGGCCTGATCGGCGTTGCCTACCTTGTCGATAGTAGGAGGTACTAGATCTCCGGATCTGGTATCACTTGCTGGGCATTGTGGTCCTCGTTGTAGGGAGGTGAGGCGTGTCGAGGCTAGTGAACTCGAAGTTAGGCGTCATCTAGCCTAAGGACCCATTGCCTTACATTGTTTGAGTCGTGCTTGCTAGTTAGGCTTCTACCGGATCCCTTCACCCACGCTAGCTTTAGGGATTCTTCCCTTCTCCTCTGAGTCATCTTCTTCTCACCTACTTCTACGTTTTAGTCTCCTCCCCTTTACACTCTCTGGTAGCGTTTTAGGGTCGAGTCGAGCACTTTTTGCGAGCTTAGTCTCGTAGTGGTGAGAGTGGTCGACTCGAGAGTTGTTTGTTGAGATGGATGGTTACATGGGCGACCATCCATATGATTGTTGGGACAAGGACAATTCGTCCTGGTATTCCGGACCCATGCAACCTGGGGTGGCTCAAACTAACACCCAGTATGGTTGGGACAATCTTAATGGTGTGACTGAGCAATCTTCATATTGGGGTAGTATGAGAGAGGCACCGACTGCTAGACCACAATCTAGTTATGTCAGATCATATGCTGGTTAACAAACTGAGACATTACAACAAACTTTGGCCTCTTTCATGCGTATGGCAGCCGACATGAGTGCACCGGTGGCTCCAGTAGCCGTACCGTGCGACTGTTGTGGGTTGAGTGGTCATGTTATCGGGGAATGTCCTTATGTTCCCCCTGAGCCTGAGTATGAGCATACCTTTTCCCAAAATGCTCAATGTGACCATTACACATCCGCGTACAACCCGAGAGTGATGGATTCGTGGGGAGACAATTCTTATCCAAATTCTTATACCTCATTTTCACCCCCATATCCTCCTCCCGAATACCCAGAATTCTACCAACACCCCAATTCAAATCATTGGACTCATTCTCAGCCCATTAACACCCAAGCCCAAAATTTCCCAAGCTCTGACTTGGACCTCACTGTTGACCCCAAATTTGATTCCTTAAAACAAACCCTCCAAACGTTCATGGAAATCACTCAAACTTTATTGAAGTCCAACTTGAATTCCTTGCAAAATATGGAAATGCAAGTGAGTCAAATGACACGACAATTCCATGAACGTGAGGAGGGTAACCTTTCTTGTCAACCTGAGGATTTATCTTCTGAAATCGAACCATCGCCACATCCACAAATTCAAAGCACAATCTTTCAAAGTCAAACTCCTAGTCAGTCTGAGGGACTTGGGATTTCAATTCACGATCACTTAGTGGAGGATTCGATTCAAATTGAGAATAACTTGGACCAGCTTCTTTATGAGTCAGCACAGGATTGTGCCTTATCTTCTTGTCTTGTGGCCCTTGAGCCACATGATCTTATTGTTGTACCTCCTAAGGACTCACCTCTGGTGGAGCAAGAGCTCCCTAGTCCCCTCAATTTCAAACAACCTGGTGAGAGTTTGCCTCTCACTATTGTTCCTGATCATCTTGGAAATGATGGAACATCAAACAACTACATTGCTCATGAGGGTATTAGGAGTTCCTTGGAGGATACCTTGGGTATGAGACCCACTTCCTGTTCTCCTGGTGAGTTGTACATGCATAATGAGGTGCTTGACCTCGTTCCGACCCACCAGCCTGTTGGTTGGAGAGTTTGGATTGATGATCATAACTTCAGTTCCGCAACGGGAGAGATTCTTCTTCCGTTGCCCCTTATTTCCCAAACTCTCGAGAGGTTCAAGCTCTTTCAGTTTGATCCTTTGAATGAGACGCCTTTGCGTCCAATTCATGAACCTCTCATTTCATTTGGTGCTCTTTGTGAAGGGGCCCACGCATGCGTATTCTGGCCCCGCGTGGTGTCATGTTCCCTTTCCAAGTGCATTGACCCACTCTTGAGGTTCCCATTTGATGTCTTTGACAAATGAAGATGGGAACTTATGTTTCTAAATAGTTATATAAAAAAAAGAAAAAAAGAAGAAGAGAAAGTACAATAAAAGACTCCTTCAGTGAGCATCGATTGTTGTGAGCCCCAACTGATGCATTGCATACATTGCATCATATGTCTTTCATTTAGATTATTTTTATATAAATAAATGCTACTAAGGTATTGTTTTGAGCAATTGTGCAGAATTCAGGAGTTACAATGCAATTTACCAATATTCGAGCCAAAACGCATGTAGTGGACTCAAATAGATCACAAAGACCAATTAGCTAGAGATTCAAGCTCAAGTTGAAATCCAATTGATCACATAAAGGAGCCAGGGACTTGATCGCAAATTAGAAGGACTAAAAAGCTATTTTGGAGAAGTATTCAAGAAGAAATTAAATTCAGATCTCCAAATATATGAAAGAGTCAATTCGGATGCGTGGAAGCCACCTAAATCATACCAAAAACACACCCGCAAAAGCACAAGACGATCTGGACCATCCGTGCGGCGGAATCGCCGCATGGACTTCGATCCGCGCCTCCAATTTTCGTCCTGTCTTGTAATAACACGTGTCCTTTCCTTTAGCGTAATTGATTCTCTTGTATCGGCTATAAATAGCCCTAAACACGATGTTGCAAGACACTTTTTTTCTATAGCAATAAAATTCTGCCCTTTTATTTCTCCATTGTCTTTGTCTTTTGTAAGCTTAATTTTAGATTAATATTTCCTGTTCTTAATTCCAGAAGAATAATTTAGTTGTTCTTGATTCTTTCTTTTTCTCTTAGAATACTTTGTTGCGTGCTTAGAATAATTGCTTTTTCTTTCGTAGATCGTAGTTTAGTATAATATTTCCCTTTCTTTCTCCGTATTCTCTCGATGATCTCCATGACCCCTTCTCCTCATCTTCTCCCCATGGGTTTCTAAAACCCTCCAAAGGGTGGGGGTGACGGATTTAGGGTTAGAGAAGAGAGATCGTTTTTATTTTAATTTCTTGTTAGTGTTTTGATCATATGAGTTTTTGTTAAATCAATTATCATATGATGCTTAATATCTCACTTGATTTATAATAATTTTCGTAATCTCTAATCTAACTTGAAGATTCATAACTCCCACCCGCTGGACTCATCTATATTAATTTTCTTTTTAAGTCTTGTTGTTTTTGCTTTAGAACATTAAAAAACCAAAAATCTAAAACCCAAAAATTATTTCCCTCTCTTTCTTCCCCTAAATCGAAAATCACAAAAATACAAGAATCTCTCCCTCCTTGTGTTCGACCCGTACTTGCCACCGCTTCAACGCGGCCGTGCACTTGCGGTATAAATAAAAATCTCAACACCAACCCTTGTGTATTTGGGCTCCATTTCTTTCACGTATTTGCATCCTTTCTTTAGCATCTCACAGGTTTTTAGGGAATTCGGGTTTGTGTCCATCAACATGACCTTGAACTTCCCTTTGTACTTAATGTTGGTGAGATCTCTCCTTTTTCATGCATAAATCCATGTAGTATCTTGCTCACATTCATTGAGGACAATGCATGAAGTAGGTGTGGGGGGGGGGGGTGTTTTACGTGTGTACATAGTCGAGTCTTTTCTTTTGATTTTGTTTTCTTTTGTTTGCATTTTTAGGGTCATGTTAGTGTGCTGCATTTAATATAGATATATCTTCTTGCCATGATCCTTGGGTGACTTGTCTTCTTTTGCTTGCCTAGTGCTTTAAATTTTCCACATTTCTTTCAAAATCTTCATGTGTTTGCGAAAGAAAATGTTTTGTGGGTTTTGCGTGTGTTTAGCATGTGCAAAACCGTTGAGAGGCAAAGTAAAAAGAAAGCTCCCAAAATTATCTTGAACTTGATGCATTAGGATATCTAGTACAGTGACTTTAGGATTTATCGAGTCGTTAGGATGCACCCCAGTTTTCCTTTGGGGGTGAGTAATCATAGGGTTTCAGTGCTCAAACATTTAAAGAAGTTCACCCTGAACCTAGTGAGTCAATAATTCGTGTCTGTTAACTTAAGGAAGTTTGTTGTAGTCAAGGACACTCTAAATCTTGTTGTGAGACATAAGTGTAGGGGTTTTGGTTCATGTGTAGATAAGAAATAAGTGAGTAGGTGTTCTCTCTTCTCGCACGGCTCCTATCACTCGGGAAAGTAGGTCTGAAGGGACTTTGTGCCTGGTGCTTTCGAGTCATCTGACTTGGGATGCGCCGACCGAACTCTCGTTACACGGGTGGTAGGGATTGCCCTATGTGGAGATTTGGGGAAAGGTGTACGTGATAGTGTAAGTCCTCATGGGCAATGATGCACGAAACCTGACCCTGGGAGAATGAAGCTCCAACTAATAAATAGAAAAAGAAAAAAAAATGAGAAAAGAAACAAAAAGAAAAAAAAATTGGTAATGCAAATAAGAACCTTAATGGACCTTACATTTTGTAGCACTTGAGGATCTTGAGGTTGTCCATGTCTTTCACTTAATTCCTTATTTAACTTGCACGAATGGTTCATTAGGCTAGGTGTGGACTGATTACCTTTATAGAGTCGGCCCGTAGCATTACCGCGTCCATTGATCGACAAAAATTTGTCCAACGAGTTGAGGTCTAGATTGAATAATGCATCTTGTTCGGATTTTGTGGGTATATCCGCTGAAAACCCTCAGGAGAAAACACTCCTCCTCCTTGGCAACAAGGAGGTTTAACGACTTGTTGCACGTGCTAAGTGCAACCGTGATTCCTACGAAAGTGAGTTAGGATTTCTTCTTTCTCGTTTGCTTTTCCCTTTCTTTGTTTTGCTGGGGACTAGCAAAAACTTAGGTGTGGGGGTATTTGATTGACATCATTTCATGCTCATATTTGTATCTTATATCCATTATCTTACACCTAAGCAATGCTACGTGACGAGTTTTATGTTTAGTTTTCAGGAATAAAGAGGTTTGAAGAGAAGAGCCATGAAAGGACCCAAAAGCAGGAAAAAAGGACTTAATTGTGAGACCTAGGGACTGAGATGCAATGGAGAAGGACCTCATCGTAAGACCGAAGGACCTAAGAGCAAAACAGGAAACTCCACACCATCATGGGGAGTATTTTGGCAATTTGATTCGGGTCGGAGCTCCAATAGACCGAGTAGATGCATCCAAGACCAAGACACACTTCAAGAAAAGCCCACAAACAAATCCAGATGGATCTGGATCCTATAGGCCGCCAATTAGCGGTCTGAAACCACCAATTGGCGGTCTGGATCATTCCAGATCCGATAAGTCTTCTCCTGGACGTGTATTATGGTTTCTTTAGGCTATTTTTGGTATTGGTTTAGTCCCACATCGGGGGATTGTCCCGGATTAGCTTTTTCCATACTTATAAATAGAACTCTTCACCTCCCATTGTATCCATCTCTCTCTTTGGTGGCATCTTCCCTACTAAGAGTGAAGCCTTGAAGCAAAACTCTAGTGGAGGAAGGGCTGCTTGTAATCTGAGTGAGTTCATAATAGAAGTTTTTCTTTAGCTTGTTAATTCTTGCTTAGTTGATTTCCTTTTATGTGTTTGCTTTGTTGCTTGTTTTGTTTTATGCTTCTTTAATATTTCTTGCTTGATTAGTATAGTTTCATTTCAGTATTATGCTTGCTTTTGTTAATATAGTTAGTATAATGAGTAGTGAGTAGTTCCATCCCTATTTGGGGGGTGGAGAAATATGTGATATAATCATGTAGTGTATTAAGTGTGTGTTATCTTAATCCCTTGAGCTTTAAATGATTTCCATAACCATCTAATGGGTCTCCACTCTTATCTTTCATATGCTAATGCTCTTGAATGAAGCTTAGCTTATGCTTTGATTAGTGGATCTATTTTATGGGGAATGATAAGGTTAGGATATGGATAGGAATTAATATTGGAAACACAAGTTGTAGTGTATGAACTCTTGTTGCCTTTACCTTAGCTAATGTCTTGTATGTTTTAATGATGTAGTCTTATCTTAATTCATGTGGAGGCATAGTAGGGTCTAGTCTTTATACTTGAGTTCATTTAGCTTCATTCCAATTATTGTCTTGTATGTTTTAATGATGTAGTAAAATCTTAATTCATGTGGAGTCAAAGTTGGATGTAGTTTTATGATTTCATGCACTACATGTTGTGAGGAGCTTAATTACACACACACCACACACACATCTTTATGTTCACATCATTTCTCTACCCCCTTTGGGGTTTAGTTTTTCTTGCTTATTTTCCATTCCCATTTGCATCTTAGTGTAGTTTAGTGTAATCAAACTAACATTTCTTCCCTTTCTTTACCTCTCGCCTTCGCACAAACCAAGTGTCGACACACCTCCCAATGGACGACCCGTATTTGCCACCGCTTCAACGCGGTCGTGCACTTGCGGTTAAATATAAAATGATCAATCAACGACGCACACATAGACATTGGATCGGGGAGTGCTTATATCCAACGTTTATAGCCCCGTATATCCGACGTATATTCCATTTTCTGTAGTAGTGACATATGCAACATTCTGATAGTGATTACTTTAATCACACAGTTGTATATTATTAATCATTAAGTACCTTCTATTTTATTGTAAATGTTGTATGTTTAAAGAACTGTATCCTTTTTTCGCTGACTGTTGTAATGTATCTGTTAGGTTCAAAAGTCCAACTAAGTTAGTTTAGTTACACATTTCAAGCTAAATAATGCCTAGCTCATTTTCCGAAGTTGATGGACATATGTGACGCTATAAATGAGGTAATTGATTATACATGTTAAGTCCTAATCCTTTCTTAGTGGTTAATCATGATTTGGAGGCACTTAAAGATGAGTGGAGAATTCAATTGGATTAGTGTGGCTTAATAATGCTTAGTGGTGTGGTTTACTACTAAAGATTTCTTTGACTTGAGAAAACATGGGGTGCATGTGGGGGTACGGGGTGTTGTGCTTTAACTTTGGTGTGCGTATGGGTGGGGTATGGGTAGGTGTGTGGAGGCATGGTTGTCCATGTTTGTGGTTGGTGGGTGGGTGTTAAAAGTAGGGCTGGCAATTCGGGTCATGACACGAAACCCGAACCCGACACTAAATATCACGATTCGGGTCGACACGAATGACACGAACTGTAATTCGGGTCGACACGAATGACACGAACTATAATGCGGGTCGGGTTTGGGTTGGAGTATTTCGTGTTTCGTGTAATTCGGGTTGACACGAATAACATGAACTGTAATTCGGGTCAGGTTCGTGTTTCTTGTAATTCGTGTAATTAGTGTCAAACATGCTAGTTCGTGTTCGGGTTACTTCGTGTTTGTGTAAATTTGTGTCAAACATGTCATAATTGGTGTCAAACATGTTATTTCGTGTTCAAGTTAATTCGTGTTTGTAAACATTCGTGTCAAACAAGTCGTTCGAGTTATTCAGGTTAATTCGTGTTCGTGTCAACACGAACACGAAAAATGGATTCGTGTCAACGTAGGTCGTGTTCGGGTTACCAAATTCGTGTTCGGTTTAAGATTAGATTTTCGTGTTCGTGTTCATGTCGACTATTTCTTATTAATTCGTGTTCGTGTTCGTGTTCGGCTCGAGGAAAACAATTCGTGTTAGTTCGTGTCAAACACGACACGAAACACGAATTTGCCAGCCCTAGTTAAAAGAAAACACACATCTTTCTCTCCCTCACAACTCCACTCCAACTCTCTTCTCCCAACCCATCTCCCATCTCTCCCCTTTTTCTCTTCTGGCCGGAGGAGGCCCGTCGGAGTGGTTGCTGTCGGCGGTGACAGCTGAGCAAGGAGAAGGCCGACGTGGAGTGTGGTCGGTGGTGTTAGTGGCTTGAGAGGCCAGACAGTGTGGAGCTCGGTGCAAGAAAGTGGACCGACGACTTGGTGGATGTTGGAGCTGCTCGGCTACGATGAGAGTGGTTGTCGGCGACGATCGGAGCTCCGGCGAACTCGAAAAAGTTATGTTAAGTTCATTTCTCTTGCTCATACAAGGCATGTGAGGGAGTTTGACTCGTCGTCGGTCAGTCGGAGGCCTTACCGGCGGTGACGAGGGGCGTCTGGAAGACCGGGTGTCGGTCGGCACGTTGAGCCAATGCCCAGGAGTTGTTTGGCACTGCCCAGCCATGGCCTACGCAGCCCAGGCGTAGCTCCGGTGCTGCCTAAGCTCGCCCAAGTGTTGCCTGGCGCATGGGTGCACGGGCGTGTGATTGAGCACCTAAGCAGGCACGTGGGTGTGGGGGCGCACGGGCACGTTAAGGCTGGAGTGCACAAAGGCGAGGCACGAGCACTTGGGCACGGAGGCGAGGTGCGAGTGCATAGGCGAGGTGCGAGTGCATGGGCGTGGGCGAGACGCGAGCACGTGAGCACGGAGGCGAGGTGCAAGTGAGTGGTTGCGGGCGAAACACGAGCACGTGAGCATGAAGGCGAGACGACATCGTTGAAGCAAAAGCTTTGTATAGAACTGTTTCCTCAGAAACCTGTGTCCTCGCTTCGTGCTTGAGCCGGGAGGTGACGGTAGGTACAATAATCGCGCTTGCCCAAGAACCACCAAGAGAGAGAGTGTAGTCATGTGTCAAAGTGTTTCCTCAAAAATTCGTGTCTTTGTTTCGTGCGTGAGCCGGGAGGTGACGGTAGGTGAACTGATTATGCCTGCTCAGGGACCGTCGAGCTAAATAGTGTGGTTGCTTGGTACACGTGTCACCTTGTAGTAGATCTGAAGGATCGCGGATCTCATTGCATTGTCGTTACCCAGCTTTACGAAGGGAGATGACTGTCTGACCCTTACGTCGGCGGAGATGACCGTATGGACTGTGGCATGGCTCAGCGGATATGATCGACCAGAGTGATGGCTCTGGCGTATGTTGTGGCTTGAGGACCCCAAGATCATATCTGTATCTATGACTCAGAAGTGGGTACGACCTTCACCGAACACTCTTGTTAGTATAGATGTGAGTGGGGGTTGTTGTGTACTCTCTGTAAGACCGCGTGTGCCTGCGGTGGGTGTCTTCGGGTGACCCGATGTTGTTGATGGGACTGTTGTACATAATGCCCCTATTGGGGAATGTTTTCCTTGTACCATTATGCTACGTGATACTTATGATATGTTCATTGCACCATACATATATATGTAGAAGAACTTGGTATACGGAGCTTTCGTTATGAAAATTGGGCATTTTATCATGTTGCATTTCAGGGCCTCGTTAGGTGTTGAGTGGGTGGTGACAGAGGGTGTGTACACGTGGACCGGATCCTCCAGTCTTGTCTCTAGGTTTTTGTCTTTACCTGCATTATGTCATTTCCTCGTCCTTGATGTAATCAAACTTTGAACCTTTTGTAATGGTGCACATAGGTTAAGTTTTTATGAGTAATTTCCTCGTCCTTTCTAGATTTATGTTTCTTGAATTATAGTTTAAATTTTCCACATTTTTGGGAACGTTACAAGTGCGTAGCATTCTGTAATAATGTATTAAATTGCTTTGTTTTTTGCATGTTTAGTACTATTTATCAAATTAAGACAAAGGTAGCTAGAGTACATGTGAGCTATGTTTGGTTCACCGTCATTTAATTACATGAAATCCAATTTCATAAAATTTGATTATTATTTATCTAATTAACTTTATTTCATGGAATCAAATTACATTATATGGTCTTGGAATTCAGCACATGAATCGTAATCTAATCTAAGAAATAATTTTTTTTATTTAATAAATCTGATAAACGTCCAAAGTGGACATCGGAGTTCCGGCATACTTTCACCAAAATTGAAGTTGAGTTTGGACGATGTGTTAGAGTTTAAGTAATTTGAAATAAGTTAATTACATCCAATGAGGTAATTGGATTACCTCTATAATTTGATTACAAAGTGATTATAACCTTTAATTTTCTGAACAGTAATAGAATGTAATCATATTAAATTACACCATTTATTACGGCAAATTAAGCATGACTGTAAATTCTCTACGGGACCTTAAGCTTCCTATTTACAGAGAAAACCTGCCTTATCAAACATAGATTAAAAATGACTGACACTTTCACAAGCATTCCTTCCTTATGACCTCTAACCAAATTTCGACTTCTTAATTGTTCGATTTAGGTTGAGTTTCATTTCTTTTGGCAAAACTCGATCGGGTTAAGGTCAAACAAACACAAACAGATACGATTCTTTACAAACCCACCAATCCTAGCAAACAAAAGATTTTCATTGCAATTGAGATCCTAAGACCCATTACGTATCCTCCAATTTTCTTCGAAGTGGGAAAGCACTGATAACATGCAAGATCCGTTAATTTGAAAATGCACTTTAATAGATTATTACATGTCAATTATCAGGACGTATAAGATCTTTGTTTGATATTCATACATGGATGTTTGGAAATTGGGATGTTTCTGGTAGCCGTAAAAACACCGGTTTTGCAAATATTCTGGATGACGCTCGAAATTAGTTGGTTGATTGTTGTCTTTTTCTGAATTTTAATTCTTAATTACATTTTTTATCTTCTTGTTATTAAGCTCTTGTAATCATGGTCTTGTAGTTGGAATTTTGGTGAAAATAAAAAGGGAATGGAAGAAACGAAGGCAACCAATTGTTAAGCAAAAACTTGTATTTTTTGTTATTGTCGATAGATTTGATTATTTGCTAAGGAATAGTTATGTTTTTAGATGTCATTCCTTTGTTTATCCAAAATATTAAAATTAGGATACAAAACATGTAGCGTAGAAGGAGCTTTCCGCCAAAAAAGAAAACCGGAGAACTACAAATTTTGGGCGAAATTGTTGGCCTAATCAATCTAAGTATAGATGTTTGAATATGAAAAAGCATCTGTTAATTAAGTGACTATAAAAAGAGGTGCATATGATTTTTTAACAAACCACTCAAGAGAAGTCACTACATCTAAGGACAACCTTTAATGTTAACGTTTCCCGAAAGACTTCAATATTCACAACATAAATCCTCGAACAGAAAATAAATCTTCCAACAATTAATTGCAAAGAATAGAATAGTAATTAATAGAAAATCAGAACAATGGTGTAGTTTTTTCTAATTTTAGACAACTCTCTTACACTGTAAGTAACTCAAGAAACAAAAATCCTTTATCTCATCAACGCACACTTATCAGATCTTAAGCAACCATAACAACACACATTATTTCATTACCTATTCCTTCGACATGGCAAAGCTTTACTTTGTTTCCTTAATTTTGTTACTTGTGGTGTTTTCCTCAGGTAATTACTGTATCACAACTTCAATTTGAATGACATATTTACTACAATATATTTAGAAATTTATATAAATCCACTATAAGATAACATTTCTTTTACTATACTAATGCAGTTGATACGATGATTCTCAAGGCGAGTGCACGTACATGCCAAATGCACGTATATTTATAATAGACGTCGGCTTTATTTATAATCCGACGTCTATTCTTTACGAATAGACGTCGTCTGTTAATTCACCAACGTCTATACCAAAATAATAGACGTCGGTTAGATGTAACGGCCGACGTCTATTCTTGAAGAATAGACGTCGGATATTGGACGTCCGACGTCTATGTATAGACGACGCACGCATAGACGTCGGATCTGGGAGTGCTTATACCGACGTATATACCCTCGTACATCCGACGTATGTGCCATTTTCTGTAGTAGTGGTGTAAGCAAACAACGATTCTACAGGTTCAGGAGTACCTTTCTTGGAGAGAACCTGTGGCAGCGGAAGGAAGATCGGAGGTCACCTTACAGAATCCTTTTCACCGATCGGTCTCCTACTCTCTTGGAGACCACAACCCAAGAGTCCACGGAATGAGCTTGGTGGAGGTGGAGGGACGAAATGGGAGAGAGAGAAGGTGGCGGCTAGGGTGGGTGGAGGCTAGGGTTTGCACACTTGTTCTTCTATCCAATGGGAGGATCCCCTCCTTATATAGATGGCTCTACCCTACACCCTTAAATGTGTAGTCCAATAGGGACACACCATGTGTCAGTGCTTTGGGAAAATATCTTATTAATCCTAGATTAATCCAATATCTCCCACTTGCACAATAGCACGATAACAACATGTCATCTGCTTTTGTGTCCCCGGCACATATGCATATATCCCTGATACATACAATCGCACAATGGAAATATGTCACCTCTTTATGTGTCCCCGACACATATGTATATATCCCTGATACATACAACTACTCCTCTCTCCAAGTACACATCCACAATATGCAAGTCTCTGATCATGTATCCTCGATACACGACCATTTGTGTCCCCGACACATGTACTCTTCCGATCATACGGACAAATTGGTCGTGCGACCGGTGATGCACCTGCAATTTAGGAGTCTCAAACTAGAAACCTTACTAGAAGGCCAGAATGACAACATCCTCATAAAACAACAAATAAGCAGTCAAAATGCACATCACAGTTCCGCAGGTTTACTCAGAAACTCACTTAACATGAACGATATCTCGATCCCTCGGAGAGAATACCTTCTTGTCCTCAAGGTACTTGCTACTGTATCCAATACAGTTGGGCCCAGCAAATACTTTTAGTGCAGTCGAGTCAAACCTTTCCCTTCCCCCCAGACCACCATTACACTCAGAGTTGACTCCTTTCCCGAAGATGCATCTTTAGACCGAATCTCTCATGGTCATAGATAACATCCCAAAGTAGTCACATCAACGCTTTGCTTCATGGTGTCGTCGAAGGTCACTGAGGGCAACTAATGACAATCAAGTCTTGGACTCACACAGTGAAGGAGCAGGGATCCATCCTTTCACTTCCAAATGGTCGCTCAGCACATGTTGTATGACAAACATGTTATGGTGGATCATAATGTACACAACAGTATGTCTGTCTCTCAACACCATACAAGTCTTAGTCCAGTCGCACCCCCTCTGCGCCTGACCCGAGCTTCATCATTGTCGCCTTAACACCATACAAGTGCCACCTGACGCCACATGTGATGCTCGCACTTGGCTTCTATAGGTCACATGAATCGTGGGAACTTTCATGTCAATCCTCACCAACATAGAGGATCTCATCTTGATTCCTAATCAAGGCGACTGTCCTATCATGAACTGCTCTGGATCTATCATACAAGATCTCCTCATGATCAGTCTCATCTCTGCTCGTTATCAAAAGCGCTAGAGGCTACTGCTCATGTGAGTGAGCATTCTTCAGCCTATTGACAGAATAATATTTTATGCTAGAACAACTACATCAACCAAACAGATATAGTCGAAAGGAAAACACAATCACTCATAAAAGGAAGTTAGACATATCAATGCATCAAAGTCTGCATAAGCCTAAGGACTTCACATGGGACACAAACCAGTCCTTAGCGATAGCCTCGGTAAGAGGGCCAGCGACCATAAGACTAGTAGACACATGCCTTAACACAACTTCCTTTCTCGCTATGATGTCCTTCACAAAATGATACCTAACCTGTATATGTTTGGTCTTTCCATGATATTTGGGGTCTTTCACATAACAAAGGGCAGTCATGCTGTCACAATAGACAACAACAGGCTCATCCGATGTCTCTACTAGCCCAGTATGTTGTAAGAACCTCCTCAACCAAACTGCCTCATGTACTGCTGCAGAGCATGCAACATACTCTGCTTCCATAGTCGACAGGGCTATACAGGTTTGCTTCTTGCTGGACAATGAGATGGCCCCATTAGCCAGCAAGAAAGCATAACCAGAGGTAGACTTCCTTTCATCAATGTCTCCAGCCCAATCGGCATCACTATAGCCAATCAGGCGAAGATCTGATGCTTGGTAACACAGCACGAAGTTACTCGTTCCTCTGAGGTATCTCATGATTCTCTGACTGCCTTCCAGTGCTCCATGCTTGGGCTAGACTGGCATCGACTCACCATGCCCACAGCATAACAAATGTCTGGCCTAGTACACATCATAGCGTACATAAGGCTTCCCACAACATTTAAGTATGGAACCTTGCTCATTTTGGCCTTCTCTTCAGGAGTCTCAGGATGCTTATCAAGGCTCAAGTGCAAACCCTTCTCAACAGGAGTGTCAATTGGTTTGCATTTGTCCATATGGTATTTCTTCAAGATGTTGTTAATATAAGTCTCTTGAGACAATCCCAGAAGTCTCTTGGACCTATTTCTAACTATCTTGACACCAAGGACGTAGCTAGGTTCACCCATGTCCTTCATATCAAACGTGGAGGACAACCACTCTTTAGTGGATTTCAGCAACTCTTTGTTATTGTCAGTCATGAGTATGTCATCAACATACAAGGTCAGAATGACAAATTTACCATTGGATCTCTTAACTTACACACAGTGATCTTCCTCAAGCATAGAGAACGCATTCTCTGATATAGCTTGATGGAAGCGAATGTTCCACTGTCTGGACGCTTGTTTTAAGCCATACACAGCCCCTAGTCTCCCTAGGGCAATAAACAATCCACAGTCCATAATTATTACAGTCCATAAATATCACAGCCCATTGCGATATCTATTGCAAATGGAAATGAATGAATGAAATTATGCTCAACTATGAATAAGGCAGCAAAAATAATTCAGCATCCATTCACACCATTCATACCATACAAGTGCAATCTTTCCATACGTTAGCACTAGGGGTGAGCAGAAAAATCCGAATAACTGGATAACCGTATTTCCGATCCGGTATCCAGTTTATTAAATCCGAATAATCGGATATCCGATCCTAATATTTTGGATCGGGTATCCGATCCGCTTTTCTACGCACATTTTCGGATCGGACTCGGATTAGAGTTTAGAAAAGTTCGGATACCCGAATCCGAATTCTGACCCAAATAAACCCTAAATCAATATCCCCTCTCAACAAAACCGAAAAGGCAAAAGCCAAATGCCCAAATCCTCTCTCAACACTCAACAATCGCCTCTCAAAACCCAAAATCCCCTCTCAACCTCAAAACCCAATGACCGCTCCTCCTCCCTCCGGCAAGCACACCTTCCCTCCGGCGACCTCCGCAACTCCGACGGTACCATTCTCTCCCCCTTTTACGCCTTCGAACTGTCGTTTTTGGTCACGTTTGGGTCGTTTCGAGTAGGGTTTGGGGTTCGAAGAGTTTAGATCGGGAAGAGAAGAGGAGGAGAAGCGTAATGGGGATTGTGGGAATCGGAACCGGAAAAGAGGAAAGCACCAGCACGACGCCACCGCTTTTTTTTACGGGATTGCTGGATTAGTGGATTTTCTCTGTTATTTTATCACCTTTTTGCGTTCCCATCCTTGTATTTTTTACCAACTCCAATTCTGTGGGAGGAAAACCACAACATCCACATACCTACCACTTGTTCCAAATTATTAATTATAGGTTAGTTGATGTGTTTTTTTTTTACATTTTCTTATTTTAGATTAGAATTTAGAAACAACACTTGTGATGATAATGTAATCCATCAAGTGAGATATTACGATTTTGTACGGGAAAAAGTTATAACCTTTAGCATCTTAGGGGTAGTTTGACTAACTCTGGGGGTTTTTTCTTTATTTAGTTAGTTAGTCTTTTTCTTGTTTTGTCTAAATGACTAGGCTGCAATTCGCACACCCTTCACACTGTTTGCTTTTGACGAGTTTGTAAATTAGAGATTAAGATCTTTTTGTTGATAACGGTTTATGATTTAATGTAGGTTGAAATAATGTCATCAAGCTTAAATGACAATCATGAAAGGGTGGAGGATGATATGATGGATGATACTTTCATTGAAGCTTGTGACATTCAAATCATTGAAGATGAGCAGATTTCTCGAAAGGAAAAACCACCACGTGCCCCCAAGTCCAAGTCCAAATCCAATGTAAGTGATAGCAACTCTTCTATTGGTAAAAGAAAGAATGAATCTCCATGGTGGTCTCACTACAACAAAGTAAATGATTCACTTTTTGCTGAGTGCAAGTATTGTAAAGCTATGATTAGTTGTGATTCAAAAAATGGGACTAGTGTGTTAGCAAATCATACAAAGAGGTGTAAGAAGATGCCTGCAAATCTAGATAAAAAACAAAAGCTCATTTCCGTTGATGCAAAAACTGTTGTTAACAAAGATGGCACTCTTGAAACTGTTCATATTCCAAAACTGTGGCAGCATGATCAAGATTTTATTAGAAAACAACTTGCACGAATGTTGATATTGGATGAGCTACCTTTTATGTTTGTAGAGCGAGAGGGTTTTCTTGGTTTTTGTGAGGCTACTAATCCACAATTTATTGTTCCATCCCGTTTTACTGCTGCTAGAGATTGTTATTCTCTCTATATCGAGGAAAGGAGGAAGTTGTTTGATTTCTTTAAGCAGATGCCTTCCAAAATTAGCTTCACTACTGATTCGTGAACTTCTGGGAAGAATTTGTCTTACATGTGTCTTACTTCACACTTTATTGATGATGATTGGAATTTGCATAAAAGAGTTCTTAATTTTTGCCTTGTTGCTGGTCATTCTGGACAACTTATTGGTAGAGCAGTTGAAAAATGTTTGAGTGATTGGGGATTGAAAAATATTATGACTGTCACAATTGATAATGCTAGTTCTAATGATCTTGTTGTTGATTATTTGAGAAGAAGACTCAATCATTGGGAATGTGGTGTCTTGGAAGGGAAATATTTGCATATGAGATGTGTTGCGCACATTCTAAATTTAGTTGTAAAAGATGGTTTAAATGATATTGATAACTCAATTGTGAAAGTCCGTACTCTTGTGAAGTATGTGAGGTCTTCTCCTGCTAGGTTGCAAAAGTTTAAGACTTGTGTTGAAGAAGAAAGAATAGAATCTAAGAAGCTTGTATGTTTGGATGTCGAAACTAGATGGAATTCAACTTACTTAATGCTTGATTCTGCTTTAAAGTTTAGAAAGGCATTTGCTAGTCTAATTATGAGAGAACCAGCTCTTGTTAAAAAAATGAGGAAGGTTGGTGGTGAGCCTACAAATCATGAGTAGGACCAAGTGAGTTGTTTTTTGCCATTTTTGAAAATCTTCTATGATGCCACATTGAAGTTGTCGGGTTCTCGGTATGTGACTAGCAATGCATATGTAGATGATATATTTGGTGTTGGTCTCATACTTTCTCGTCAATGTGAAAGTGAAAATGAAGGCATTAGGAAAATGGCATCACAAATGAAAGTGAAATATGATAAGTATTGGGGTAATATTCACAATCTTAACTTGTTGTTATTTGTATCTGTGATTCTTGACCCAAGAAAGAAGTTGTCATATGTTGATTGGATGGTGAAGAACACTTACGGGGTTGATAATGCTAGCATATTGTCTAAGAATATCAAGTATACTTTCCGTTCATTGTTTGAGATGTATGGGTCCTCCTCTATGTCACAATCAAAGAGTATCCAAGAGCCTTCTTCAAGCTCCGTCTCTTCCTCTGCCTCTACTAGTAATTTGGGACATAATGCGAAGAAGAATAGTGACATGATTGATTTTGGGCAATTGTTGAATAGTCAATATCAAATGGAAATGGGTGGTAATGTGGATGACAACAAAAGTGAGTGGGAGAAATACTTGGATGATGCATGTGAGCCTATGTATGGCTATGGATCAAACTTTTAACATATTGCAGTGGTGGAAAGACAATAAAAAAAATATCCCATTGTAGCAAAAATTGCAAGAGATGTATTAGCTATTCCAGTCTCCACAGTTGCTTCAGAATCTACTTTTAGCACGGGAGGACGAGTTCTTGATTCATTCCGTACTTCTTTGACACCAAGGATGGTGGAAGCTCTTATTTGTTCACAAGATTGGGTGCGAATTTCTCATGGTTCACTTATAATAGAGGAGAACTTGCTTGACTTAGAGATATTTGAAGAAGGTAGTTTTATTTCAAATATTTTAGTTATCTTGTTGTTTTTTTGCATTTTGTGGTGTATAACATGTACATTTTTTTGTAGGTTTGAAAGACTTGATATTGGAGCAACCGATGATTGTTATTGATGAGACTATCGATACATCTGATTCTGATGAGTGAATGTTGTGTTGTTTTACACTTTTACTATAAGAATACTATTACAACATTGACTTTGTATTGGATTCCTGAATTCCAAAGTAACTTTGTGGTTTTTATTTGTTACAAATCATATATTTTTTCGTGTGTATGGTGATAAATCGGTTTTGTGAATATTTTGGCGATTATGATTTCTTTATGAAAATATGTGCAGGTATTTATGAGAACAATAACTAGATATCCGGTTTCCGAAAATCGGATATCCGAATTTTTGGATATCCAAAATCCGGATATCCAGTTTAATTCAGATCGGATTCGGAATGATATTTAGGTGATCCGGAAATCCGGATATCCGGATTTCGGGTATCCGAAAATTCGGATATCCGGTATTGCTCACCCCTAGTTAGCACAATCACACGCATTAATAAAGTGTACACCACTTCCAAATAAGAAGGAAGTAATATATAAGGAAACAACGCATATATTGAGCATAAGAAAAACGTATATGGAAATACCAATCAATCTCCATAATAGTATCTCAAAACAGAATTTTTCTTTTCTTTCCCCAATCAACATAATCATGAGAGCGTAAAAATTATCCTACTCGCATTAGGAAAGAAAAATCCGGAAAAAATCCTCAATGAGATCAACACATGTATGTGGATTTAATCATAAAGGAAATATTTCAAATGAAATGCATGCTATCATTCCAAAAAATCTGAAATTCCTTAAATGAGATCAACACATATATGTGCATCAAAGGAAAGCATTCAAAAAATACTTTTAAGGCAACAAAACTCCAGCCCATAATATGCTCTAAAAAATTTCAAAATTTGCCAATCTTTCCTTAATCAATATAAGCATGCAATCAACAATAATTATGCTACTTGTATTGGAAAGAAAAAAATCGAAATTTTCAAGAGAACAGCAAGCATATATGCGCATTTTTCAGTAAGGAAACCAATCAATCACATGCATATGCATATGGCAATAAACATCTACTCTAGATGCATGCTCATATTGAAAAATGCTAAATAACCAAGCATATACACGAAATTCCAGCAAACATGAGATCTAGTCATGCATGTACACGAATCAGAGATAACAACATTTGATCCATCCATGCAATCCGACATGCATGATGATATACAAATGACACACAAACATTATCATCTAATTCAAGCATGAAAAAATATCAGAGAATTAAACTACTGATTATCACATAAAACATGCGCAAAAACAGAAAATCATCATGATAGGGTTAACACAGATTTCATGTATACATGCTCAAAGATTAGAATAAATAATATCTAACCCTAATTCGGAAAAATCAGGAAAAATAGACATCTGATTTCATTTATACATGAGCATGATTTAGAAGAATCAACATGGAAAATAACTTCTGATTTTATCAAATACATGCACAAAGAATAGAGGTAACAACACAGAAGAAACAGAATTCTGGTCACATCTATGTATGTGCAATGATAGGAGAGCAACATATCATATTGGCTCGAAATAAAATCAGGAAAAATCCATCTTAAACCATGCATACATGCGCAAGAATGGAGGAGCAAAATCTAACCCTAGATGCATGCTCTAATGAACCAAAACATGCGCAACAAGTAGTGTCTAGTCTAAACCCTAATCGCATGTTAGAAAGAACTCAGCAAACATGCACCACTTATATCTCTAAATGAACAATCATATTATTTCATTTAAAGATAAAAAAACCTCTGAGTTTTCATTTCCAGAATATCAAAAACGAATTTGAAAGAAAAAACATGAACAATCAACATATATAACATGCGCATCATGTAAATAAGCAATGCTGATTTTCCTGTTTTCTTTCTCCAAAAAACATAACCACCGAATTTTTATCTCAAATCAGATTATCATGAAACAAAAATTCGTCAAGCATGGTGAGGATTCGAAGGTAACCGAGATGGCTCTGGTACCAATGTTAGCAAACAACGATTCTACAGGTTCAGGAGTACCTTTCTTGGAGAGAACCTATGGCAGCGGAAGGAAGATCGGAGGTCACTTTACGGAATCATTTTCACCGGTCGGTCTCCTACTCTCTTGGAGAAGGAGCGCGAGTCCACAACCCAAGAGTCCACGGAATGAGCTTGGTGGAGGTGGAGGGACGAAATGGGAGAGAGAGAAGGTGGCGGCTAGGGTGGGTGGAGGCTAGGGTTTGCACACTTGTTCTTCTATCCAATGCATTCAAAGGAAAAATGGAAGGAGAGTCTGCATTGGCCGATCTTCTGGACGTGATTACATTTGCGTCTGCAATTACGAGTGCTAAAAGAATTGATCTTTAAAGCAATCTGAAAATAATAACTAAATAAGACGATGTTGTATAACACGACATCACGTTCTGTATTCACTACTTTGTATTAATCAAAAATTTATTGAAATCGTAAAGTACCGACGAAGTGATCATATATATGTCTTGTTTGTTTCCTAAATGAATTCATCCTATGCTAGTGATTAGTCTTATTTTATTATTTTAATTATCTAAAAAAACTTTTGTGGGGTTCACCTAATGCAATTAAAAATGTTCTATTTTTTTCGCAATTGACTCATAAACCCTTCTACTTGCCAACTTTAAGAAGTTTGTAAGTTAAAGTTGATCCACTTTAATATTACAATATACTTACTGACACCACCTTCTACTTTAGTTTCTGCACTGTACGTAGTTCCAAAAGGTTTACAAAACATTACTTGTATTAGTCGTAAGATGTTGATATTTATCCCAAACTTCAAAGTATAGTAAAACAAAACCTTAAATCATGTCACAACAAATTAAAATTCAATTATATATCAAACTTTAAATAATATTGGGTTCACGCCAAATTAAAATATAGCTAGTAACTACCCCAAAAAAAATTACACATGATATGAGTTTCATGAACCATCATTTTCATTAATTATGTTCGTATATTTTTTTTTATTGGATGCATCTCATATATATATGAAAGTGCTTGGTGCATGCATATTTAATAAACTATAGCATTAATTCCTATGATAAACCATATGGGTCATTTGTTTAGGTGGACCTCTACCATTTGTGGGCACACTCCGTCACCGTAATCAATATAAATTTTGCAAAAACCCACCCTGTAAAATTATAAATGTTCTTAATGTTAAATATCAAAACCAAAAAATTAAAAATTAAAAACCCAAACAAACTATTCTCCCCCACCTATCTACGTTTGAGGCTAAACTTTGTTCTTGGGACACAAGTTGAATGAAATTTGAATGGTTGAAAAGACTACTTTCTGAATTGGCAATAACTAATAAACAAATTCGTGTGATATCTTTGTATTGTGATAGTATGACTATCATTGTAAAGTTGAGAATTTGAAAGTATAATCAAAAGCAAAGACGTCACATCTAAGTCGGATTGAAGTCTGTAAGGGAGTTAGTCTCGGAAAGGGTGATAGTTGTTGATTTTGTTGGTACCAAAGACAATATAGTTGATCATTTCACTAAAAGACCTGATTTAGCTCAGCTCAAGTTCAAAAATTCAAGTTAGGGATGAGACTAAGACTCATACTATGATTCATCAAGAACGACAACTCAAACAATGTGAGTGGAGATCTCACGAAATTGGTTCAATGTGGTAATAAGTTCTTTAGTGAGTTGAATGCAACAACCACATGATACATTGTATCTGTGTCATTTCCCCCAAAGAATAGATATGTTACTAAAGTTTCAAGCATAGTAAGAGTGTAGACTCTGAATAGGTTCGAGTCTTTGAGATAAGATTTAGCAGTGCATCTTTGGAGAAGTCCTACTATGTTAATGCAATTGTGGCCGTAATTAGATGACTGGGGGTTAATCCTTGAAAGCATTCACAAAACAGGATACTTATGCATGGTCATAATGCATCAACCCTGTAAATTGTAGTGTGACCGCTTGGTGTTGTTCTCAATGGACACCTCCACAGCAAAGGTTCAAGTTCAATACTTCGCTTCACTTAGTTTTCATGTGGATAAAGTTGAAGAACTCAGGCAGTGGTTCAAATCTGAAAGGTACTTTCGCTGAAAACACTATGCCGCAATATCTGGTCGCTTAGATCAACAATGGATTTGTCGGGAGTTGTTGAACTATTGAATATTAGGGTTAAACTCAATTAATATGAAATTGCAAATCCAATGTTTAGTTGTACAACTGGATCATAGGATTCTCTCCCTCACTTTAGTCCCACGTTGGAGAATTTGGAAAGTGGAGAAATGTTTATATACCTAGGCTTCTCATACACCTTTGAGGGGTTTAGAGAGGGAGATGAGGGAAGAATGGAGCGCGCGCACACACATGCCTGATCCGTTCGAAATGGGACGGTGCAGTGTTCTCTTTCTCATGTGCATGCAATATTTGGGGGGCTTATGTTATATTGTCTTTGATAAAAAATTGATTTTTTCAAAAAAATCGTTTTTTGATTCCAACGGTTACAAATTTAGTAGAGTCACAAAGAACACGTTCTCAACTATTCGGGCAGTTGAGAATTGTGTGGATATAAAAGTCAATGTTCTCAATTCAGGATATATATATTTCATTGCCTCCACGAATTTCATATACAACAATCATCTCCCTTCTCTCAATCATTCTCAAGTGATTGCCGTGCGGGTCTCGACCTGCTCTCATGCTTCGTCAACAGCCTGAGTGCACCGACAAAGACGTGACCGTTTTATCCTAGGAGAACGTGTTTGCACTCATCACACCGGTACATGGGGCGATAATTTCTCTAAGGGGAGTCTGAAAAAGGTAGCCCGGTCGAAATGTATTCTGATACTAACTTGTGGCTGTTTTTTGTTATTTTGTCCTCACGGTGATGCACATTAGCTTTGTACGGATTGTACTCAAATTGTTAATCAACATATGTTTCCTTCCCTACTGTTATGCATGTTTTTTTATTTTATTAACAACAGAATTGGAAATGTTGCTTCCAATAAATCCCAAGTTCTTTCGAATGCAATTTCATGCTTGCCTCGGGGTTATGGCCATTCGCTTTTCGATGTCAATAAGCCCCTCAAGTCGTGATAGCTTTTGTCGCAGGTTATTGGTACGATTGATTTTTAGGAATTCCATAATAGCTTTTTTACTTGTCTAAGGTTAATATGCAGGCGATTAGAAATAGAGTTAACGTTTTTTGTAGAACTTCCTTGAAATCGGTATCCGCTATGCAACGATCCTCAATGTTGTAGTATTATTTTCTTACGATCGATGCTTTCATTTGTGTCTAGGAACACAGGAATGTGGTCTGAAGTTAACCTAGGGATTCCAAGGCAAATGGATACGGGATATTTGTCTTCCTAATCTTTTGAGATAAGGAATCTATCAAGTCTCTCCCAGCTTTGGGAATCTTGCATATTCATCCAGGTGAACTGCATGTTAGATGGTCCCACATCCACCAGAGAGAGAACATGGTCGATGAAGACATGAAAACCATTATTGCAACTAGGGGTGAGCAAAATTCGGTCCGGTCCGGGCACCCGGACCGAACCGAATTTTTCGGTCTGGACCGAACCGGACCGAATTTTTTCGGTCCGGTCTTCGGTCCACAAAATTTTGGAAATTCGGTCTTCGGTCCGGACCGGACCGAAAATTTAAGGGGAAAATTCGGGTTTTGGACCGACCCGGACCGGACCGGACCGGTTCGAACCTATTCGGTCCGGTCTTCGGTCCGGACTTCCCGAAAATTCGGGTTTCGGTCCGGTCCGGTTCGGTCCGGTCCGGTCCGGTCCTGGACCGAAGCTCACCCCTAATTGCAACCAAGTGCGACTAAATTGGAATCCTTCGTTGTTGCATCCAAGTGGAATTAAATTCGAACCTTTCACTGCCGTTGAAAATGAAATATACGTCGGATATACAGTTTCTATACGTCGGATATCCAGCTTCTCTAATCCAAGGTCTATCTATCTGTCGTATATACCTAGACATCGGTCATTAAACAACCGATGTCTATTCCTAACAAATAGACGTCGGCAGTAAGCTAACAACCGACGTCTAGTCTTAACCAATTACAACTGACGTCTATATCCTTCGAATTAAGAATACATGTCGCATTAGCCTAATAACCGACGTCTATACCCTTACCAGATTAAAATAAATACTAAATAGAACAATCATACAATCTTGAATAACAAACACATTCATTCTGCAAAAGAAACACATTCATATGCACAACACATTCGTCCACAAATACACATTCATCCATTGAGCATACACAAACACAATCATTCATCCACAATCATACATACACAAACAATTGGCATTCATTCACAAAGATGTTTGATTATATTAAAGTAAAAATGTTATCCAATAACATGTTGGTCATACAAAGAAACAAGTTTAATAAAATTACATGTTTAATTACAAAGAATGTGATTCATGATATAAGAACTTAATAGTTCATTAACATGTTGGTAAAAAAATAGTATGTTCATCGCTCGCGAGTATCATCGATCTCCTATTACGAGTAGGGATCGCTATTATTTGGAAGACCTATGAAAATAAAAGTACACAATATTAATACGAGTACACAATATTAAAGAATGAAACTATAATTGTAATATTACCTCAAATAGGGCTACATTTTGAGGTGTGATTTCGATAATTTATTTCATATATCTCATAACGTAGTAACTACATTCTGTATGGTCAGTCTACTTGCGGAATGTGTTCTAAAAGTTTACTTTTATATGTCAATTATTATGAAATGGATGTGCGAACATTTTGTTCCTTGATTAATGTATTCGACTTTTGGAAGTGTTAAGGAAGAGACGTTTGGTCCTTAACCGTAGAGCTCTTAAAGATAATGGTCTACATAAATCAAAAGTTATTCACAATCATGGTAAGCAACATGGAACATTAATTACCGATATAAGATTGTCGTGTTGGTCATCGATTATTGTATCTCTACAATATTTAACGACACGAGTATATAAAAGAGGAGAATAGTTACTTTTATATATTGAATAGACCTGGCAAGTAAAACATTATGGAATTGTGTTATGTGTCATTAATATTATATTGTGTCTTGGATCCTAAGATATGAGACATATCTTTTGGCATAAGAAATGTTTAATTTGATTATTGTCAAAAGTTATCAATGAGTATAGTGATAAACACAATAGTTGGTTGAACATTACTTGTGCTGGAAAAGATATCTAGTCAAAAGATTATCATTGCCCCTCTTAAATCAGTGTTGATATTAGTGGGCCCTTAATAAAGCAAAATTATAATGTGCACAATGTAACTTGAGTTAAGTTACATAGTTATAATTAGCTTAAAGAGATCAAGAAATGAATATAAAATACAAATGTGACACATTTCTACTTTGTATAATATTCTTAATATCATGAGGCAATGGATTGACACAAGTGATGTCCTTACATCACTAAATGAATCATGTTTAGTTCAAGTGAACAAAGGCATCTATGTTAATTGGGTAACTATAATGTGTAGCTAGATACTGCTTATAGTTTATGATATTAGGTATTTAATATCATTGTCAATTGACTTAGATACTCCTATAGGTCACACCACAAAACTAGAAACAAGAAACTTAATTTTATATTCATATGATGTATCAAATTTCGTGTGAAATAGCATATATGTGATGAATCGATAAAATCTATGTGTCATGAAAATGACATAGTTAGAATCATTTATAAGTTCATAGGAGATGTATGTATTAGGAGTGTAATGGTTGACATTACATATGATAATATATTACATGATATATGAATTTGCTAAAAAACCCATAGATCAAATTGTATTGGATATAAATCCAAAATTTGGTAAAAGACAAAAAACGGTTAATACGGTTTTGCCCGAATTAATAAGGAATTAGTATTTGATCAGGTATTGGAATTATTCCAATTATGGTTAAACGTGGATGTGGATGATTATGTGTCAAATTGTGATTGATTTTAGGGAGAGAAAAACAAGAGATCATGAGTTAGTGGTTAGCCCATGATGTGGGTGTTTGGAGACCTTATAAATAGGACTTCTCTCCCTCCTTGTTTTAATTAATGCAAAAATTTCTCTCCCCCTAACCAGCCTATTAATTCATTCGAAAATTCCTTAATTATTTCAAGCTTTTAGAGATTAAATTCTCATGGAGCATAAAGGGTTATTAGCTAGATTCTAACCTTGATTTAGAGATTGAATTTGCTAGCTCATTTCTCTCTAATATTGTTTAGAGTTTGGTGAACACTTGGAGGCAAATCGGCGAGCGATTCGACGGGCAACAGAACTACGGATCTTGAAAAACATTTTAGAGAACATCTGGGTATGATCATCTCTTGTTTGTTTGTTTTAATATATGTAGGTTTGCATGATATTAGAATAAACACAAAACAATGTACATAAAACTGCTGAAAATATGAAATCGATCATGTATGCTTGCATAAAAAATTTAAAATATACACGTACATAGGGACACAAAATCCTACATGCAGTACTACAAAGATATAAATTAGCTAAAAATATGTTCAATTACTTAACAAAATTGACAAAAATGGGAGAAAGTACTTACTCCCATTCCATGCCAGGTTACTCCCACATTTTTTGTTGTTCTTTTTCCACCAACACTTTGTAAACCTTCAATGTCCTGAGTAGCACAAGTTATTCAATATGAAGTTGATAATACTAATAAAAATACACGAATTACAAATACGATGATTAAAACGAACTTACAGTCAAACATGTTTTATTGATTCCTTTGGTTTAGTCGACCCCAAATGATCAAACCAATATGCCGAATTAGTTTGGGGGTATAGAACGACAAGCATCCAATGCGCTCTATTTATATATATAATTAGAAGTTCATTTCAAAATCAAATTCTAGTTACTTTGAATTAACAAATTACCGAGCATATAATATCACTTGCCTTGTTCTTTCATAAGACCCGCAAACTAATGCATCATAATAAAAAACCAACTTTCCAAAATTGCAAATCCGCATGACCAAACCCAATAATCAAGTAAAAGACAAATCAAAATCATACCTATAATTTCCCAAAACAAAACACCATTAATTTATTCACAAAACCCACAACCAAAAACTTCTATTCCGCCCAAAATCTCAATCCAAACACAAAAGTAAGTGAAATCAAAGTAGTGTTACCAAATCAAGTTACTTATTCAAAGGAAAAACAATTATCCAAGAAGAAGAAGAAGAAGTAATACCGTAAGAAGAAGTGTGGGGAATAAATGTCGGGTAAAAGACGTCGGGTAAAAGGTTATTCAAACAACCGATGTCGAGAGGACCCTACAGACGTCAGCTCTATTAATAGCCGACGTCTATACCTATAGACGCCGACGTCTATACCTATAGACGTCGGCTATATGGGCGACTAACGTGTATTTGGTGACTATTCACTATTCTACACCAGTGCTTCTTAACTTTTCTCCATTGATTCGGATACATACAATTCCTTATCATTTGTGTGCATCTGCAATCGCGTGGAGAATCTTGGTCTGCTTTGGCATAGTTTGAGTATCCATATTTCACACATTGCAATCTCAATTCTCAACATCAATTTATCAAGTCAAATATCCCTCACCGTGTTACAGTGCGATATAATCGCAAAAGGAACCCCCCCCCCCCCCAAATGACTTCTCCGCTTCCATCATTAAATTAGGTTAGGTTTTACCCAATTTGGCTGCAAGTAGAGGAAGGTGGATGAAGGTTGTAATCTCACTTTTTTATAATATAAGGTTGGATTCATGTTCCTCTTGTCATTAACTTTCTTTCTATCCAATTAGTTTTTGATTTTGTTGGTTAGTTTTCTAATTAGAGTTTTATGCTATGTTATGTCTTAATCTCTTCATTTTCATGTTTGTAATGATGATTAGTGAGTATATCCATCCCATTTGGGGTGGAGGCATTGTAGTTGATGGTGAAGTGTATGATGGGTTCCTAAGTTTGTGTCATTTCCATGTGCTTAATGTTATATCTAAAACTTGTAGCATGTTAATCTTATTTTAGATGAGATCATGGCCACATTAGGTACTTGTTTCGTGCTAGATCTATTTTTGACATGTTGCTTGTGATGGGTTTTATTTGATGATGGAATGACTTCAAATGAATGGTTGCTTGATTTGGTTTATGTTGCTTGAATAAACTAAGGTTATGCTTAGGATTGATTGATGGTTTAATGGTCAACTAGGAGCTTACTGCTTACTTGAGAATCCATAAAATTAATCTTAACTTCATGCTAACCTATCCTAGTCTTGTATACCATGTAATTGTATGTGTTTCACACTTAGATTCTACACTAGCTTCTACTTGTAAACACATACTTTTACACATATGCTTAATGGTTGGACACCCTCATGCGCACACACCTCACCATTGTACCTCCGCTCCAAGGGGTTTAGTTAGATTGTTTTCTTCTATATTAGTTTAGTTTAGTTTAGTTAGCTTAGCCTAAATCTCTCCATCTATTTCTCTTCCCACTCGAGTATCGTGATCACAACAACGCGTACAACTCCTTGTGGTACGACCAGTATTTGTCACGTCTTCACCGAGGTCGTGAACTTGTGGTAAATTAAAACGATCAATCAATCATATTGTACATGATTATGCATGCAGTCATTATTTTATTAAGCATTTGAGTATTCCATGCAAGAGATGACATTTTCACGATCACGAATCTAGCTTCAAGCACTCCGAACACGCGTTCAACATCCTTTCGCGCTGGTTCCTGCACTTGAGCAAATAATCTATCTTTCGGCGTTTGAGGAAGAATGATTGATTGGATAAATGCAGCACATTTTGGATAAAATATCATCTGTAAGATAGTAGCTCATATCATACTGAAAATCATTTACCTCATAAGTTACAGGTGGCACTTGACCTTCCAGAATATCATTGAAAATCGGAGATCGTTAAAGGACATTCGCATCATTACACAAACCTGGGATACCAAAAAATAAATGTCAGATCCATAGGTCATAAGATGCAACAACTCCAAGAGCAAGTGTTTTCTGATCACTTTATCCTTGATATTGTCCCTTCCAAGCAGCTGCTCAATTTTCCATTCCTAATGTAAACAATCGATGCTCCCCATCATCCCTGGAAACACCCTTTGCTAACCAACTTGGAGTAGCCTTGCTATGTCACTCGAAGTAGGCTTTTTTATGTATTCAGCGTCGATATTGCTAATGACACCTTCACCGAATTTTTGGAGGGTCATTCTTGTTGTTGTTTTGTTAAGTCGTAAGTACTCATCAACCGCATCAGCCGCTACGTCATATGTGTAGGATTTCGTAACATGCTTATGTGTTTTTAAAAACAATTACACATGCAAACAAGATCGTTTTCCTATTTTTCAACAATTTTATGTATGAAACCTCCTAATTGTATCTCAATATATATAATATACTAATTAATATTGACATACATAAGTTGGATCATACAAAGAGGATTATCAAATTCATTTTACCAATTGGAAGTCAGGTTGCACGTCGGATTGCCTCGGAATCACCTCCAAGTGTTCACCAAACTCTAACAAGATTAGAGAGATTAAAGCTAGTCAATCAATTTCTAATTCAAGGTTAGAATCTAGCTAATAACTCATTCTATGCTCCAAAGAAATTAATCTCCAGCACACAATTAAAACTAAGAGATTTTTGGATGGAATAATGGAGAAAATATGAAGGAGAAGAATTTTGCATTAATCTTAACAAGGAAGGGAGGAGTGAGCTATTTATAGGGTTTTGTCTAACTCATATCATGTGCAAACCACTTACACATGATCCTTTGTTAATCTCTCCACAAAACTACATTATGTGCAAACCACTTTGCACATGATCTCTTGTTTATTTTGCCACATCATCATCTCATAATATTTGACCAATGTGGATTAAATCCAGTAATTAATCAGCAAAAATATATGTTATTAATATATGCAAAAACGTGGGCAAACGGTTGGACCATTTTTCATTATTTTTAACTTTACCAAAGTTTAGATTAATATCCAACAAAATTTGGACTTCGAGATTTTAGCAAATTTATATGTTATAATGTTGCGGATCACATTATATCAAGTAATATATTATCATATATAATATCAAACATTATACCACATAATATATACACATATCATACAAATTTATTTGATATTCTAACTATGTCGGTATTACGACATGTTGATTTTATTATTTTACCACATGTATAGTATTTTATAACACAGGAAACTTAATACATCATATAAAATATAAAATCACATCTCTGGTTTTCCAGTTTTATGGGGTGACCTAGAGGATGGTCTAAGCTATGTTGACATTGATATTAAACATTTAATATCATAAAATAAAAGTGTTATCTAGCTACACATTATAGTTACTCAAATAACAAAGATATTTTGTTCACTCAAACAAAACACGATTCATTTAGCGATACAAGTAATATCACTTGTGTTTATCCCTTGCCTCGTGATATTAAAAATATTATACAAAGTAGAAATGTGTAATCTTTGTATCATATATTATTTTCTTGATCTCTTAAGATAATTATAAATATGTAACTATACATAAGTTACATTGTGCACATTATAATTTGCTTTATCAAGGGGCCCAATAATATCATCACTCAAGTGAAGATGAGCAATGATAATCTTTTGACATATCTACTTTTCCAGCACAACTCGTGTATAATCAACTGATATCTTTATCACTATGCTCAATGATAGTTTTTGATAATAATCAAACAATACACTTCTCATGTGAAAAGATATAGGTCTAGTATCTTAGGATTCAAAGACACAATGAAACATTAATGACACAAATACAATTCCATAATGTTTCATTTATTAGGTCAATTCAATATATGAAAGAAAACATTTCTGGTTTCATATACTCATGTTGTTAAAATATTTGTAGAGCTACGATATCCCTTAACCAATATGACAATCTTATCTCGGTAATCAATGTCCCATGTTAATTACCGTGATAGTGAATCACTTTTGATTTATGTAAATCATTATCTTTTAGAGTTTTACGGTTAATGACCAAGAGCTTCTTCCTTAACACTTCTAAAAGATGAATACATTAATCAAGGAACAAAATATTTATGCATTCAATTCATAATAAAAGACATATAAAAGAATACTTTTAGAACACATTTATGTAAGCCTGATATGCCAAGTCTACCCACGGTTTCTGGCCATTGTTGGAAGAAGACATCAGATACCTCAACGGCGGAGGAATTCGAAAAAAGACATTCTTCTGCATTCGGAACCTTCTTCTAAAATACGATGCGAAAACATAGGGTTATCAATAAAATAATCTGAAATTATACGATTATAACCGACCGTACGATATCTGTCTTGTTTACGAGTCCTCCTCTTCGGCGCATTTGCAGTGAGCTGAGGAATTAACCGACGAGTCGTTTCAATTGCTTGGTTCAGTGCAGTGTATCTCTCATGGAAGGTATTCTCGTTAGATGACGTAGAGGATGAACTGGAATGAGAAGAAATGTAAGAACTTCCTTCACCAAAACAATTCATAAGGAAAAACAAAGTTTATTAGTGTAAGAAGTTGAATGTGGTGTTCATGACATATGGAACGACCACTTATAATGTGCACTAACCACTTGTGAATTTAAATTGCTACAAAATACCCGTGCTCTTGCAGAACAATCTATGTTGCTACAGAAATCCCGGGAATCATGCTTTGTCAGACGAATCTAAACTATTCACGCTTTGTCATGTTGGCTTTTTGGCCTTAATCCCTATTTTGATGATTTAATCAACCTAATCTTAATCACAATCAATTGTAGTGTAGCACACATAATGCATGGAAGATATATTGTATTGTGTTAACATCTACAGGTGATCAAACCTCAAGGAAGAATGGAATTCAAGTCAAGACATGTAATCAAGTTTTTTAAGACATGTAATTTTCTTTTATTTTGAGTCTTAGGAACTTGTGTAATCTTGAGCATACAAGAGTTAAAACTTACTCACATACACAGTAGGTTCCTTGTAGAAGTCACACACAAAATCTCACATCAAATGGACTTCAATAGATCACCCAAACCTTAGCCGAAAAATCACTTAAAACCAAACCTTGTTTTCCTAAGCTAAACGGTCGACTGAACGAGTTCTCGGTTAGACTGTTTATAACAGACTCTCTAAGTGAATTTTTCTTGTTCCACCGGTTTTGACCTTTCAGTCAACCGATTCCGTATTTTCGTATGATTGTTATACCTTGTCGTATTATAAAACGGTCGTATTCGTATAAATTCAACCTACGCCTTAAATACATTTGGCCACTAGTCGAACATTGACCCAGAAATGGTCGACCAGTTGAACACCTTTTCTTGAGACCAAAGTGTATGTTATTGTCGGTCGAACGTAACATATCTTTTAGTTCGATCGTTACACATTTACCCTGGCCAAAACCCTGGTTTCGATCGACTGTCCCTTTTGTGGTCGATCGTTAACTTAAGTGAAAACCAATCTTGTTCTACCGATGCGCTTTTGGTTCGAACCTTTCTTTATTCTTAAAGAAACGGTCGACCGTTATGCTCGATCTGGTTGACCGTTGAGGGACAGATTTGCTGAATCTTGATTTTTGTTTTGTGTGTCTTTTACACAACTCAATCAATTCTTCCCCAACGGCTAGAAACGTTTAGGAGCTTATAAATAAAGGTCCAAACACATTGTTTAGACAACTCTCTCATTCCAAATTATCTCATACACTACAGAGAAGTCTCCCAATCCTAAAAGCTCCACTACTACACTCTAAGCCTTACATTTCCACATCTTTGATCATTTCCAAATACTACTCAAAGTGTGCTCAGGCTAGAGTGTGTTGTTCCACTCAATCTTTGTTGTCAAGAAGCAAGGGTCTTGGTGATAGCCCAAGACAAAGAGTAGAGACTTCGGTGAGAGCCTGAAGTGTTCCCTCTCAGGTTGTGAGAGGAGGATCCGAGCTAGGCGAGAGTTGTTCGCTAGCTTGAAGTTGTAAAAGCTTGATCTCGGCCCGGAACGAGATTGGATAGTGAAGACGTAGGCGGAGCTCGTGGAGTCGAGCGGAGCTTACAAGAGAGAAGTAGGCGGGAGGCTGAACCTCTAAAAAATCATCGAGGCTTCGTGTGGTTTGCGTTGCTCTTTCTTTACTTGGTTTGTCTGTTTATTCCGCTGCATATCTTTGGTTGAATCAAGTATAGATTAAGTTGATTAAATAATTAGGGGTCATTACGATCCTACATGTCAACCGAATCTAAATTATTCACGTTTTGTCAGACAAATCTAAACTATTCACGCTTTGTCAGACGAATCTAAACTATTCACCAAAATCTACGTTTACTAAAACACAATGTCATCCCCTACTTCAATCCTCACAAACTATCATCTCCTACTTCCACTCACAAACACTTTAATTGTTACAGCAAAATGCCTTCTCCCGAGTACAACCGTGAATCACATCGTCAACCAACCAAGCCCCGTCCATTATTTCCCACCAGGTATCCACAATATCTGTACCAAAACCCATGTCAATCTTATGACCACCCACAATTCCCAACATGCCCACAACATCCTAACAATTTCCCGACGTACCCACAAAATTCATCTCCTAATTACGACCTTCACAGTTTCCCGACGTACCCACAAAATCCACCAAACCAATATGGAATGTATACCCAAATGCTTAGTGGGGAGAGAAGTGCAAATGTAGATGGTAATACGGGTGATGACGAAGACCAAGACGACGTCGACCGTTTCCCCGCTCATTGCTCACAAAATACGTCATCACGGCCACTAAAAGGAGGCCAACAATCCATCAAGCCGAAGTTGTGGTCCGTATTGGAGGACGAAGCACTAATCTTGACGTATATGGAAGTGAGTATTGATTCAATTGTTGGCACCAACCAAAGGGCTATGGAGCATGATCAAACGAGTGTACGACGACTCATGCCACACCAACATAGACATGGCCATGCGAGTCGCAGACTCCTTGAAAGGTCATTGACGAAGAATCGCATCATTAGTTATGAAGTGGACTGCTTGTTACAATGAAACTCTTCAACGGAAAAGGAGCGGATACAACGACGAATATGTCATCTAGGAAGCTCACAATATCTATGAGTGCATTGTTGCATCCAAGTTTGTATTCCTTCATGCTTGGGTACTGTTACATAGGCTCCCAAAGTGGGAGTCCTTCGTTCAACCTGGTATTGTACCACATGGACGCCCATCAGCATGTCAACGGGAGGAAGTGAGTGGTAGTCCACAAACCGATAGCCCCAGTAAGAGAAAAGGCACGAATGTTCTACGAATAATTCAATACCAACAAATGGAGGGTCATCACAACCCTTTGTTCGACCTAAAGGTGTCAAAAAGACAAGAAAAAGGAAAACTCTGGTACAAACTCAAGGAGATGATCAGATTTTTCTGAATTGTGTGCTAAAATTGAATACGATTCAAAAGTTAGAGAAGAAGACATGAAGCTCGAGGCGTGGAAGTTGAAAATAAAGCAAGAAAATCGTATGTTGAATTTGATAAAGATTTTGCTGAAAATTCCAAACCAAACAGAGATCGAAGACCGAATGCTCGAAAAGTTGGTAAATTGGACTAAAAGTAATAGGTTAATGTAGGCTAGTTTTTATCATTGTTGAAATAAGTCATATTTTCTACATTGTGTGGTTTATAATTTCAGTAAGTTTGTACTCTATTTTCTAATAAATAAATATATTTTTAATTTCCTTATCTACATATTTATTAAACCAAATTAGAAAATCTAATTTTTTAAAATATTAAAAAATTATAAAAAAAGTTGTAGAAAAATTAAAAAATCAAAAAAAAAACACCAAAAGACCACACGGATCCAGGCCCACCACCCGGGGCACGCCCACCCCAGATCATATTAAGAGGGTGGAAATCGGGTACCCAATTTTTGGGCACCCGTAGTGGGTGCCCTAATAAAAAAAGATTGTTAGTAAAATGTGCTTTCTTATGGGCCAAACATTACAGCTGTTTAGAACATCAGGCAGGCGGTCGCCTAGGCGAATAGGTGATGCCTAGGTGACCGCCCCTGCTGGTGGTCGCCTAGGCCACCACCCGCACACCGCACACAATGGTGTGCGGTTGATGAGGTTGCCTAGGTGACCAGGCGATCGCCTAATCGCCTTGCCTGCTCCTTCTGGGAGTTGGAGACGGAGATGGAGGAGTAGATCGAGGCGTTCGGGGGAGGAGGAAGTAGGGTCGTTCTTCTGGGAGTCAGAGATGGAGTAGATCGAGGTGGTCTGGGGAGGAGGAAGCAGCGTCGTTCTTCTGGGGGTCAGAGATGGAGTAGATCAAGGGGGAGGGGGTCGTCGGAGAAGGCATTGTGGAAGGGGAGATATGGAATGTGGTGCTCCGACAGTGAGGGGAGGGGGTTGGTTGGGGGTGAAAGTGCTGGAAAACATGGAGGAGAAGTAAGGAAAACGTGGGGGAGAAGTAAGGAAAACGTGGAGTATTAATTTTTTGTTTATTTTTAAAAAAAATTGTAATCCTCCCCTCCCTCTTATTCCTATGAATTTTCACCCATTTTATGAAGCCCAAACATCTAAGATTTGTTTCTCTTTTTTTTCTAATTTTCCTGATTTTTTTCATGTTTTTTCTTCTAATATTTTAATTTCAACAAAATTATTAATAATTAATTAATTAAAAATAGGTCGCTCAGGATGGGGCGACCGCCCAAACGCCTAGGCAACTGTTGAACATTGGTTTAGAAGTTCGGCATCCTGTACATACCACCGTTGAGGAACTCCTTGGTGGACGACATACATACATCAAAATAATAGGCTTCTTAACTAAAAACAACAAAATTATATATAGAAGAAATGGCAATGATACATAATCAACCTTTGCTGGGAATATGGAGGTCACGAGCCTAACCAGGGTGCGTTAACCAACAGTAGGCGAATGGAACTAATTTAAAAAGAATGCAGCAGTTAGAAGTAGGCAGTAGTTGTAAGCTTCTTCACGCCAGTTGTCTCAGGTCGATCTGTAACTCTGGTCTTCAGTGCCTGAATCAGGGTTGTCACTCTTTTCTGTGTCAGAATTTTCTCTCTGGGATCTAGCAGCTCCTATGCTTTGTCTGCTCCTTCGATGTCTACGGTCCTAGAATTGAGAAGCATATATGAGAAGTTGTTCGAGCAAAGAATATAAAGAAATTATGATTCTGAGATTGTGTTATTTTTTGCAGCAGAAACTTGCAGAGAGATTGGTACGAATTTCTTTGTTTACAAGTGAAAAATGATATGTTTACTGTTCATGCAAATGTTGGCAACTTATGTTTTTATACAACTTTAATGCATTTATAATTACTTAGCAAGAAAATGGCTGAGCTAATTTTGCAAACTGAACTGAAAAACATATCCACAAAACAAAACCATCAAGGCATACTACAAGGGCTGATGTTACCATGTGGATAATGTATCTTGGCATCTGCAGGTCAACAAATATCAATACATACATGGATGTTGATGCTAATTAACAGGCAGGAGCATACAAATAATTCTAACAAACTAACCTCGCGTGGTATTGGTTCATCAGATTCCAGCATGCGGACAACCTGGCCCATTTTTGGTCTTTTCTCGGAGTCCGGATCTACACACCTAAGTGCAGTCAAAAGAGCACGCTTGAGAGCTCTGATGGATGGCCTAGTCTCAATGTTTGGATCAACAACTTCTTCTGATCGCCTACTACCAACCATCATTTTGAGCCACTCAACAAGGTTCACCTGATAAAAAAAATAAGAAAGGCAATCAAAATCACTTTATCAGAACATAATCTTTGATGAGAATATGGTTTGGCATTATTGCAGATCCGAGCTAACCATTCAAACTTCATATAGGATGGAAAGAATATCTATTGATTTGCTTATACATGGATATTAATTTTGTGTGGTGGAAGGGGGTACATTGTCTAAAAATTCATATCAGCAGCAACCTTCATCAATGTGTGTAGCTTTTTCACAAAATCCCTATCTAGATTCAAAGGAAACACACCCACAAGAAAACAAGTTTTAGGGAACGTTGTAAAGTTTACAATAGCAGTAGCATGGGTCCGATATAACGCGGCATTATTGTTTTGTTTTTATTTTGAGCTGCATATAATTACTAAGAAAAAATAATTAATTGGACAAAAACTTGGATAAATAAATTATTTCAAGGGAAATAGCCTCATTCTTCTTATTTTGGAAAGCTTCAAAGTTTTAATTAGGCATATAATAAATTGCTAGCAATCACTCTCTTCTAAAGTTAAGTTGTTCCTAAGCACTCACAATTAACTTTTGATTTCTTCAACGTACTTCTGTAATAAAGAAAAATATTTGATCCTACTCAGTATTTCTGTAACTGTTTTTTTTATCAAATTATCATATTTTTTAAATGGGTAGGCTAACATTTAGCCTCCTTGCTGCAAGCCTATAAGGTCACTCTCAGTGACAACAGTAAATTATAAAGTTGGTGCAGTTCAGGAGTCGCATATGCAGCCCTGTGCGCCCAGGAGCGCCAGGGCCGCATATGCGATTGTGTGGTAGCATATGAGGCCACACGAGTGTAAAAAGGAATATTTTTTTATAAAAAAATCAGAAACAATTAGAAAAATATGGGAAATCTCAAGGAGATAACGAACAATATATATAAAAAATTCTAAGGTGATTTGACTTCGATCGAACATCCAGTTCATCGATGTCATTGTCTTACTGGAAGTCTCATCTACCCACCAAATTACTAGATATATTTTCGTTGAATAACCTTTAACTAGTACAAATTTACAAGCGTACAATTGTACAAAGAAAACACTAATTGTCTAACAAAACTACACAAGTAGTAGGCAGTAGCTAATTAGTTGACCTTAGTATACAACGTAAATATTTGGTCCTTAAACCACTGAGGTACGTCAGAGTTGGGATCATTCTCTACGTCGTCGAAATCTTCTGAGTCATCTAGGTTCTCGTGATCGGTCTCATCTTCCTCGATTTCATGATCGTATGTACCCACGAATTTCTCATCTATGTCTCGAACCGCCACCAATGACGAAATGGATGTCTCATGGTGATTTTTGAAGTTGAAGTCGTCCACCACAGCAGTTTGTAAAATCCTAGAGGCCAGTGGTGTTGCATGGTGCGGTCAGCCTCGTGATGGACCAAAAGTAGCCTACACCACATCCCCCCATGTCAGGTCATCTCCAACGAAGATTGAATCCTCTGTTTCCACCACTGTAGAGGTCGATGGTGCTACACTTGTAAAGTAGTACTACTTGAAAGTTATTCAATGAAATATACCTAGTGTTTTGGTGAGTAGACGGGACTTCCAATGAGGCAATGGCGCCAAAAAACTGAATGTTTTGTTGAAGCCAAATCACCTTAGGTATGTTATATATATTGTTCTTTACAAATTTCTCATATATTTCCTGATTTTTCCTTTTTTCAATTTTTTGATACTTTTCTAATTTAAAAAAATTAAAAAAATTACAGATGTGCAGCCACATATGCGACTGCACACTCGAGTATGCAACCCTTGCACACTTGGTCGCCAGTGTCGCATACTCAGTACCTGATCATTTGCTTCCACGAACCAAGGATGATCTTCCAACGAAAGTTTAGGCAACGCCTAGGCGATTGGGCGGTCGCCCAGGCGTGGGCGACCCCTTTTTTATTTTGTTTTTTGTTTTAATAAAAAAATAAAAAATAGAAAAAATACAAATAAAATATAAAAAATAAACCTTACATGTTTGAGTTTAAAAAAGACACTTAATCACTGACTCACTCAGTATTTATAGAAATGGAAGAAGGGGAAGGGAGGGGTGTAATAAAAAAACGAACAATCAAGATTTCATCACATCAAAACAATCACTCTATATATAACCCTCTCTCCCCAAACCTTAACCCAGCCACCACCCTCTCTAATCTCTCCCTTAAACCCTAATCCAACATCCACCCTCTCTAATCTCTCCCCCAAACCCTAACCCAGCCGCCACCCTCTCTAATCCTTTCGCCAAACCCTAATCCAGCCGCCAGGAAGAAAGAAGAAGGGCACAGCAGTGAACAGCCGGCGAAAGAAGGGAAGAAAAACCAGCCGTTGTTGTGCACAGCAGCCCACAACACATGGTCGTCTAGGCGACAACACAAACCGCACACCCTTGTGTGCGGTGTGCGGGTGGTCGCATAGGCGACCACCCAAAGGGAAGATCGCCTAGGCGATTGCCCACCAGAACGTTGCTTCCAACAAGTCATGATCCATGTTGCATAAGGTCATATAACCAGGTTTTTCCTTCCTCTCCATGAACCTCTGCCTCGACCTTTGGTTTAGTTGACATAGACCAACTCGTTCAACTTCATCACATACGATTCCTCCTTTTGGTGTGTATTTGCTCAAACACAATCAAACTTCTCTCCCATCCGAAAGATTAACAAGTTAGACCCAAAACATCCAGTGTCAACTCTTTTAAAGAGCGGTCCCCCCCCCCACTAACATCGCTTTCATAATCATACCACCAATCAGTAGAGATCTTTCTAGCTCTTTGTCATCACGAATTCTCGACCAAACATTCCTTCACTCATCTTGTACCGATCCAATTGTCTTCAAATGTCATCTTGGTTTTCAAGGTTTGGAACCATCCTCTCCACAACATTCAATCATACTGGCAAATGAGTGTCAATTGCCTCTGATTGGTTCTCACAACCGAAAAATATAGCTAGGTTCAAGAGAAAGTTGGCAGAGTACAGCGGACTCGACATTTGGTGCCCCCATCTTCTATCAATGACATCAACAATGGTCAGGTATAATTGAGATCTGAATTTGTAGTTGTCATTGATCTGCAACTTGGTCTTCTCCATTGCGTCGTACAGGTAACACATTACTGGTTTCTCGTCACCATCCATCAATCTAAGAATAGTCACCAATGGTTGGCTTGCCTTTAAAGCGTTGGTGACGTTCCAAAAGGTCATTGATATGATTACTTCGTAAACTTGATTTGTCTCCCTCTTCACGTTGGCATTTTTTGCCAAAAAGCATCTGAATCAGCGAACTTAGCTGACACAATGGATGTCTTCAAAACTTGTCGTTTCACCCAAAGTCTTTGGAGTGTCCTTATATGGCTTTCTTCATCCAATCGTTTAGTTGAGTGTGCACCTTGAAGTAGTTGACAATCTTCTAATCCGTAGTAACGGTACTAATGTACAACTTGTCGATGTCTTCCAAGATGAGATCGATGCAGTGAGTAACGCAAGGGGTTCAGAAAAATGACCGCCTCTCTAACATCAACATCCTCCCAACGGATACATATGTAGCGGCATTGTCTGTGACTACATGCACCACATATTGTTCTCCAATTTCACCCACAACCTTATCGATCAACTTAAACAGTAGTCTTCGGTGTGGGAATGAGAAAAGGCATCTACAGACTTCAAAATCATGGTGTTTGTGGGGCATTTAGCTAAAAAACTTATTATGCTTCTACCACAAGCATCAGTCCACCCGTCAGTCATTATTGTACACCCAAACATCTTCCAATCTATCATATATGAGTCTAGAAGGGTTTTGGTTTAAGTTATCTCCATTTTCAAACGATGTTCGGCAACCTTGTGCGGAGTCATTGGTTTTAAACCATGCCCAAATTTGAAAGTTCGATCAATGACACCTTTAAATTCTTTTGTATGAACATGCATTGAAAGACAAACATACTCTAAAGAAAAATGTAGCCCAAAGTTGGGTTACTTCTTTACATCAACATCAACATAACCCCAATGCCTCAGAAGAGGCTCACGCCTAAGCGAGGTAAGGGGGTCGGATGTACGCAACCCTACCACTGTAAAACATTGAGGTTGTTTCCAATTGACCCAAATGATGCAAATGCAACTGACCATCTGCGATTCCACAATAAAAGAAATGCAGATCGTTTAAATAGCCCTTTGATATAGTCAATGATGCTCCAAATGTCAAAAAACAACTTAATATTTGACACAATGGAAATGGACTTGGGGTTACTTCTTTACTCTCCTCTTTTTTGAAATGGTTGTATATGGTGGTTTGGGTGGGACCATCATTTCGGTCAACGACGTCTTCGGGACGTCCACAACAGAGATGGTCCACTGGTCTATATTTCGATCGGTTTCTTTGCATCTTTTGAGGTTGAACTACGGAACGTGGGGCGGGAGATCAACTATCACCACGACCTCGACCGGAGTCCGGAACCCAAACGGGACCCAATGCCCTTTTACCCCTTTACATCATCTAAGTCTATAAAATCATCTACAATAGTTTTTTCATTGTGATAAGCTCTAGATCCTGCTCTCAAATTACGTTCAATTTCTTCATGGTAACTACTTGATGCATACACACATGGTTTGACATTATTACTTTTTGATATATGTTGTTTATGCCTATTTAATCCACCACTACTGATAAATCCACATAGCTCACATAAAAGTTTTGATTTTTGTTCGTTTGAAAGGTAATTGATGGTTTCCAACCTGGGTCATATAATTTTGTGGGTCAGAGGTGGTTAAATTCTTCATGATTCATGGGTAATCCATTACCACTAGGTCCATTATATGTCATTATACACTAAAATGCAATATTACACTAAAAGAGAGTTGAAAAGAGTGCACTTGGATGGTGGAGAAAATAGCTTCGAAATCAAGATTCGGCAAAATTTTGCTTCCAAAATCCACCCAACGATCACAAAATCAGTCTTTCTTCCAACCAAAACTACAATCTTTAAAGCTTGAGAAATTGGAAAATTGAGAATGGGAGAGATTGAGAGAATTAGAGTTTGAGAGTGAATGAGAGGAGAGAATGAGGTGTGAGGAGAATAGAGGAGTGGGGGTATTTATAGGGGTGTGGAGGGGGGAAATCCCCCCCCCCCCCCTCTAAATTTGGGCTCCAAAGGCTATATAGTAGGAAATTGTGCGACCACACATGTGAGTTGTGCGACACACAGTCCGCATTGTGCGTCGCACATAGCCGTTGGACCCAACATATGGGTCGCACATGTCCCACCCTAATGGGTGCGACTATGCAGGGGTCTCGCATATGCGACCCCGCTGCTTTGGCCGCACTTCTCTATATTGAGAGTTGGTTGGACATTTATGTAGAATCATCAAGTACCTTCTACGGAGTAATTGACAAATATGACAAAAATAAATTAGAGGGCCAAATTAACCTTAGTAGTTTGGTTGTGTTATACATGCAAAAGCTATTGGCTGATTAAACCTCATAACTACAAAAAAAATGAAATTACATATCGTATAAAGTATGAATAAAAAACTACTTGCAATCCCAAATATGATGGATGACAAGTCTAGAGTTCGGATTACCTCACTAGTTGGACGACCATAATCAACAGGATCACGTCCAGTGATTGCCTCCAGAACCACAACACCAAAACTGTAAACATCACTCTTTTCATTAAGAAGACCCGTGTTTGCATATTCTGGAGCAACATACCTGCAAATGATGACAAAACATAAAATTGTTCATATCCAAGATCTGTTCTGCAATTAAGGCAATGACTAGGAGTGTCCGTGGATGTTCGAAATCCGAGAATCCGTCCGCATCTGTATTCGTTTTATCCGAGAAACCGTCATCCGTATAACCGTATTCGTATCCGAAACTTGATATTCGGGAACTCGCGGAGTGAATATGGATATTGATACATCCGATCCGAATAACATCTGATCCGAAATTGAATATCTGTATTATAAGATCTGTATTTGTATATGTATCCGTTTAATATCATACATAACATATATATATATATATATGTATTAAAACTTTACAATTTGTATGTAGTTGCTAATTAATTGCAACTTAATGAGTTAATATGTTAATGTTATCAATTTATCTTTCTTATGTAATATGAAAAATTGTGTTCTTTGTCTTACAATCTACCCAAAATATAAATAGAAGTATCAACTTTTCAAAGCAAACCCTAACCCAAACACCTCTGTCGCCTCTACCTCCTCCGGTACCACCTCCGCCTCCTCTGTTGCCGCCTCTGCCTCTCGCCTCCTCCGGTGCCTCTTTCGCCTCTCGCCTCCTCTAGTGCCTCCGCCTCTCACCTCCTCCGGTGTCGTCGAATCGTTAGTTTCTCGATCCCAACTTGTGTGTTTCGCCGTCAAGTTACGATCTTAATATGTTTTATTTGCTCTTGCAGGTGGATTCTCCTCGCAAAAGGTATGAAACCCTAGTAAAGACTTCTTTTTTCATTGCTATTTTCGTTGTTTATGTTGGGATTGTGTTTCATGATGTTTACTAGTGCATTTGTTGTGATTTTGGTGGATCACATCTGATCACATTTATTGTGTTTGGTTGCTGATTTTGGTGAAAAGAATCAAACTTTGGTAGGTATATTTCTTTAAAGGGGCAAAAAGATTCAGACTTTGCTGATTTCTATTTTATGCTTTTAATTTGGTATTTTAGGAACTGGATTGTTCACTTTATGGTTCATGCTGCTATTTTCTTGATATTTTGATGGTTTTATTTGTTTCTTTTTTTATTTTCTTACTTGGCATGGGCTTCACGTTTAGAAATTATGGTTTATATAAAGAAGAGAAAGCATTTTGGTTACAATTTTGTTGCCGATCTCAATTTTTTGAGGTTTCTTCTTAGGCTTATTTATCAGTGAATAGGTCATGCTTCCAGCTTAGGCCATAACATACTTCATCCAATTTTTATGTTGATCTCATCATATCAATATATTCTAAAGATCTGGAAAAAAGGCATGTTCTTTGCCCTCTTAGATATTGTAGTTCATTATGTTTAAGCTTAACTTATTTCCTGATAGATGTCTCAATCAACCTGTAAGCCACTCCAATTCTAATGTTTTTTCAGTGTTTGTGTTTGAGGAATAATACCCGATTCCTACCTTAAACAGAATGCCATTTCGCTTATATGTTGCCAATTTTGCTTTAGATTTTAATAATTTGCCTTATGTCACCTTTTGCAGCATGGAAGAAGACTTTCCTGTTGGAAGTGCAAATGTCTTTGTTGATGATGCGGGAGCGTCTTATGCAATGCGACCAAAAAAAAAAGCTTCTGGTGTTCGGATACATTACTCAAGAGAAGTGTTGAGTGATGATTCTGTCAATGCTGCATGCAAATATTGTAAGAAGGTATTTGACGGTGCATGTTGTAAAGGTACTACCCATCTCAAAAACTATCAAAAGTGTTGCATACGTGAAAGGTAGTTTCGGAATTTGATTTTTATTAGTAACATGTTCATATAATAAATTGTTATTTTTCTTACTTTTTCTCTCTTTACATGTAGGTATCAAATGTGACTTTGTATGCTTCCAGGAGATGATGCTTCTTGTTGGAATAATCATTTTGTTAGTTTGTTTGTTGTTATGTGATTCTTATGCAATTATGTGATGTTGAAGATACTTAGTTCTAATTTTTATAATTTATGTTTGTATTACTTTGTAACTTGTATCATTGTATGTATTGTTGGTAGAGTTACTAGATTTTCAAATTATGGAATTGAATATACAAATTTATGATTTTCATTATTATTACCTTAAAATAGAAATTCGGATCGGATTTTCGGATCCGGATGTTTTGTACGGATATTTTCGTCCGGATTTTATTGTTCGGATCCGGATAATATCCGTATTCGATCCGGATCCGTCAGATATTGATTCGGATATAGTTAAAAAGATCCGGTCGGATACGGATGTTAAAAAAAACTCGGATTCGGATACGGATGTTGGTAGATTCGATCCGTATTCGATCCATTGACACCCCTAGCAATGATTGCCTGAACCTTACAAGTAAAAATTGGTGACATAAATAGTTACCCAAAGGTGCCCATAACACGTGTTGTGATATGGCTCTTTCCAGCACCTAACAGCTTAGCCAACCCGAAATCAGACACTTTGGCATTGAAATTGTCATCAATTAATATATTACTGGACTTAATGTCTCGATGCACCACTTTTGGCTCAATGGCTTCATGTAAATATGAAAGACTACAAAATCAGGAAGCAACACCAACAAACAATTAGGTAAAGAAAGGAAGTAATAAGCATCTAAAATAACATTACTAAATCATGCTTTCACAAAAAAAGTTATCCAACTTACGCTTTAGCTGTACCAAGCAGAATCTTTATACGAGCCTCCCAAGTAAGTGAACCCCGTTGGCGCATAGCTCCATGAAGCCACTGCTCTAGATTTCCATTATTGACATATTCATAGACAAGCATCCTGGACAATTCTCAATTAGTTAGTTTTAGATAGAAAAGTTTAAGGGTGCTACATGCAAATCAGTATTGGGGTATACAAGCGCATATAACTCGAGATGCAGTATCAACAGAAAACAAAATATTGGAGGTAGAAAGTCAATAACGTGTATGCATAACAAATATGCCTGAAAGAGTGAAAATTGTAGTGCCGTGAACAATGATTTAATAGTAGAAAAATAACAAAACTGCACAAAGAAGTAAGGACCTTTGAGTTCCTTCTACGCAATATCCTAGAAGACGAACTAGGTTCTTGTGCCGAACATGACCAATTGCCTCAACTTCCACTCTGAATTCCTTCTCTGCTTGACCTCTAATTAAAGATAGAACATGTTTTCAGATGCTATGTATAGTTATAGTAATAATGATTAAAAAATTGCACAAGAGCTTACCTAAATGTTACAGGTTGCACAAACAGTAATAGTGAAGAATATGTTAATAGTAGTGTTATGTAAACTTACAGATTGTTAAGGAGCTTCTTTACAGCAACAGGGGATCCATTAATCAGAGTACCACGGTAAACAACACCATATCCACCCTCCCCCAACACATTGTCTCTGGAAAAGCGGTTTGTTGCATTCTCTAAGTCTCTCAAAGTGAACCAATGACCCCATCCAAGGTGAGAAAATTCAGGTAAACCAACCAGAGGTGAAGGGGCAGTAATAGGATGTGAAGATGATGCTCTATAAAGGGACATACTTCCCGAATCATCACCAGATTGAGAGCTGCAATCTCTATCCGTATGGTGAAATGATCCTGAATGACTATCAGTCCCTGTATGTCTTGATTTACTCAAGCCGAGATGAACTGTTACCTTGTCAGATTCTTTTGTACTAGATTTGTCATGAACTGTTAGTAGAAGACCATCGCAGGGAGCATAGTCATTAATCGCAACTTGTTCCACTCTAACCTCTTTAATTTCCTTTGAGATGGGAGGAATTTGAGTTACCGGTAAGTTGTTTGAGGCTCTCCTTGATTTCCTTCGGTTGCGAGCAGAAAGACATATAGCTAATAGAGAAAGAATAAAAATAATGAAGAATCCAACTCCAATGCCAATAAGAACCCAGAGCTTTAGATCAAAAAAGAATGTTTTTTGTGATAGCTCTTCATTTAGATTCTTTCCAGATGAGTCCATCTCTTTTCCAAATTAAGGATCCTATACAGTAGAAGTAGTTAACAAAACGCTGCTCTTATGTTCAGATAAATAAAATAAAAGAACATACAAAGAAGATCCAAAACAAAGCAATTACAGAAAGTATATCCATAAGCATTTAAACAAATATATTAAGTGAAGAAGTTCTACGAGCATTGCATGGCTATGACACACAGTTACCAAGTATATTTCCCATATAAAAACTTCAAAACAAAATATGAGAGGTAAGTTCACTGACTCATCCTATCGACAGAATAGTAATTTTCTTTCCTAATTAATTTACCTACAGTAAGAAATAAAGCAGTACATTTGATGGAAACTATAAGGCAAGCAGTTTTGTCAACCAAACTTCTTTAAGCTGAGAATCCAAGTCAAAGAAACACCTACGCCTACAACGTATATTTGAAATCAATCAAAAAATAGAAATAAAAATACTCTAAAAGTTACGGAAAGCAACCGGAACATTCTCTACAGTCCCCCTCCACACTCTGGACACACAACATAGCAGTTGCAACATGAAAGATCCCACCACTTCCCTCTTGGTCATCACTCATCACCGCCAATCACATTACGTATATAGCGCACAAAAGAAATAAGAACACACTAATTTCAAGGTAAAGAACCACTACAGCAGCAAAGAACCACAACATTAACAGTTAAAACATCACAATCGAAACCTAAACAAAAGAGTTCGCTAAAACACCAAACCAACTAAACCAAATGCAGCTCAAAAAAACCCAGAAAGGCTCAATCTTTACTGCCAATCCCACATTATTCTTCCTAAACAAACACCAAAACCACAAAACAGCAATAAAAACCGTTTTTTTAATAAGGCAAATACAAAAAACAAAACTTCAAACAAAAAAGAACCCAAAACTACCCAAACCACGTTTCAATACCTCAACTCCACAGATCTCTCCAAACACCAAACCCTAGCTTTCAGACCCCTAAAACGGCAGGTCTTCGGCCCGCATTCCCACCGAGTCCCCGTTCCGAAGTGGTCCCCGAGGATGTGGGTTGGTTCGGGAGGTGCGGATCAGAGGAGGGTTGGGGTCGGGAAACCCTAATTTGGAGGGGAGTTGGGAGGGGTGGGGTGGGAGTTATCAGCAGTAGGTTAGTGGAGTTTGTTTTGTGTGAGAGATAAACTGCTTCACTGCTTGAGTTGAAAAACAGCTGGAACTGGCGAACTGGGAAGGGAATTTCGGTTACGGACCTCTTTTGCAAATTATTTTCTTGGGGAATTTGTGTTTAGGTCCTGGAGTTATCATTTCGTGTTCATATGTGATGTTTTGTTTGGTTTTCAGAATCGGAGATGCTATTTTACGAGGGAATTTGATCGTTGGTTCGACTCTAATCTAAAATAAAACTCACATTACAGATATCCTTTGATGTCAAATATTATTTCACAATATCATTCAATTTCAAACTTCATTAACTTATATTTTTATTCAATTCCAAATCTTCGTTAACTTATATCTTAATGTTAAAATTAGGGGTGTCAACGGATCAGATATATTTATATCTATATCCATATCCGCATCCGTAAACATAATTCCCAACCTTTTAACAATTTCATTTTCACTTAGACAAATTTTATACATAGTCACATTTATAACTTTATTTGGTTTCAAATATGGATACGGATGTTGAAATACAGATATATAGTTCCGAAGAGGATATTATTCGAATCAGATACAACAATATCTATATTCATCCCTCAAGTTTCGGATACGAATACGGTTTTACGGATGACGGATTCTCGGATAAAACGAATACGGACGCGGACGGATTCTCTGATTTCGGACATCACTCACACTTTAGGGTTGGTAATTTAGAATAGTTTATAGGAAAAAAATTCAAAATAGAATATCTTTTTTAAATACCAAAATAAACCTCATTCAAAAGTATTTTTCACACTTAGGGGTGTAAACGGGTCGGGTACGGGTCAGGTATGCCCCTACCCGTACCCGGCTAAATTAGCGGGTACGGGTACGGGTATATACCCGGCAAAAAACATATATACCCGTACCCGACCCGTACCCGTTAAGTTAGCGGGTACGGGGCGGGTAAACGGGTATAGCGGGTATAATATATAATATATAAAAATATAATATATATTATATAAAATATATATTATATATAAAAAATATATAATATATACATATAAATTATTAAAAAAATATTATATATAATATAATATATCTTAACGGGTAAACGGGTATGGGTAATGCGTATACCCGTACCCGACCCATTTATTAAGCGGGTAAACGGGTACGGGTATACGGGTTTGAATTTTTAAACGGGTATGGAGTTTTGTATCCATACCCGTACCCGCCCGGGGCGGGTGACCGGGTATACGGGTATTACCAGCCCCGTTTACACCCCTATTCACACTAGACCTGTTGTCACCACGTGGTGAGACGTGACGACGACGTGTTTGTTTTTTAGTGTATACAGAACTCGGCATCACCAGTGTCGAGTTCTGCTTTAGAGAACTCGACATCACCAGCATCGAGTTCCTTTTGGTTTTTTTGCACCACTTGTGATATTTCTCTCGAAGTGAGTTGTCAGGAGAACATGATTCAAATAGAACTCGGCAACACAAGTGCCGAGTTCATTTTGGTTTTTATTCTCCCTACTCAGATCGTGCATGAGACGGTTTGTGGGTCAGGAAAACAGTTTGAAATAGAACTTGGCATCCTAGATGCCGAGTTCTAAAGGCAGAACTCGACATTTGAAATGTCGAGTTCACTTAAAAAAAGTGAACTTCACATTCGTAACGTTGAGTTTTGTCGGGCTATAAAAACAGTCTGACCCCCCCCCCCCCCCCCCCCCCCCGTCTCCCTCACGCCGAGTTCTCGAGATTTGGAGGTTAGGGTTTCGATTTTTTTCGTTTTCCACCATTTTCTTGTTTTTTTATGTATTGAGGTGATATACATTGTTGTTTTAAGTATGATTGTAGTGTTTTTGTTGGTTTAGGAACCCGTTTTGATGCAAACTTGATTTCAAATTTGGGTTTTTTGGTCAAACTATTTATTTCTTGTTTCTTAGTTGATTATTAATTTCATTTTTGTTGATTGTAGGTTTACGGTAGTAATCTTAAAAATAATTGAATTTAAGTTTAATTATTGTGATTGAAATTAGAGTTGTTATTTTTGTTTGAATGTATGTTAGTTTTAATGAATATAAACTTAAAAATGATTTATTTGGGTTTGAATGTATGTGACTTTGAATGTATGTGAGAATTTAAGTTTGATTTTTGTAATCTTAAAAATAGAGTAATGAATGTATGTGGGGTTTAATGGAAAAAATGTTTTGAAGTTGAGAAATATGTCTGTTAAATATGTGAGGATTTGCACGTTGTTTGAATGTATGTCGTTTGAAGTTTTGAAAAACGTCGTTATTTAGATGATTGGAATTTGAGGATATTATTTGTAGTATTGTCAGTTCGTTCTACATTACAGGTTTAGAATTTACAAATTTGAAATATAGTTTAGGTTTTGTTAAATTTTAAAATAAATTCTATCATTAATCGTAACGTTGTTTATTGTAGTTGATTTTGCTACTACACTCATTGCTCGACGTTTATAGTTGTTTGCTACTACACTCGATTGAGATAATTTCTAAAACTTTTTAGTACTTTCAAATTTTTAATTAATTAGTAATAGAAGAACAATCATCTCACTTGAACACATTTTCATATTTAATTAATATATGTTAGGAATGAATAAAGATGATGAAGGATCTTTGTTGGTCATGTATAATGGGAAATTAGAATGTAACGGAGATGTGACAGAGTATACAGGATCTAACCGCAAATTAGTAGTTGTTCTGTTGAACATAAGTTATGGGGATTTAATGGATATCATAAGATCTGAATATTGTTATCCACACAGTATGTCTGATGTCATGTTGATGGCGAAATTGCAATTAAACAGTGATTGGACATACGCTCCATTAACCAATGATAGGTCGGTTTATGGAATGATGTGTTTGTTTAAACGGATGTTTGTGGTTGGAGTGTATGTGGAAGCTGAACCTAAAGTGTCCAATCCTACGCTGACAACCAACACTCATTTGTCGGAGTATGGTACAGTAAGGTCGACCGATTGGGACTGCGGAATATATTTGAATATAAGTCTAAATCCTACAACCGAAGTTCCGGCCTACCAGCAAATTCCATTTTTTCAATCGCAGAACTTCCAAACAGGCAATGAATGCCTAGAAAATGCATGTGACATTCCTTCCAGCAGTGCAAATCCATTGTTGGATCGTGTGGGTTATGGGTCTACTAATCACTTTTACGCTAATCACCTACTTGTTTAAGCAATCAAGATGCGCAGCGGAATTTTAAACAAAACAAGCAAGTAACGAAAGCGAAAATGCAAACCACAAAGACGCGTCGGTTTTTATAGAGGTTCGGCACCCCACCCGGGTCCTAGTCCTCTCTTGCAAGCTCCGCTCGACTCCGCGAGCTCCGCCTACGTCTTCACTAACCACTCCCTGTTCCGGGCCGGGAGACCTATCGAAGTTCGATTGATCTGAAATTTTGTATGTGACTTCTATAAGGAACCTAGTGTGTGAATGCATGGATATTATCTTAAGTTATGCTCAATTCACATATGTTCCTAAGACTCAAGGAAAAGTAAAATACATGTCTTCAATCCAGCTTGATTACATGTCTTGACTTGATTTTTCTTCTTTCTTGAGTCTTGATCACCTGTAGATGTTAGAAAAATACAACATATATACCATTATACTACATGTGCTAATCTACATGTCCTAATTAAGATTAGGTTGAATTACATCATCAAAATATGGATTAAGGCCAAAAAGCCAACATCCTTATCCTGGTCTGTCGCAATTTGAACTCATGCATTACAATCATGATGAGTTTGCTGGTAGGGTTGGACCGTCTACCTCATATCCATCCCTTGGGCTTGGTTTGTCAGCTATTGACCCAATTCATTTTAGTCGACCAGAATGCATGCAAGAGATGCATAGCGTTGAAGATGATGACACTGAGGAATTAGGGGATTACAGTACATCATTCGCTGTAGAAGATGAACCTGAAGGTGTTTCTGCTAATGAAGTCGTTCCGGAGACACAGGATGTCATATATGCGATAGGCCAATCCATAAACCGTGAAGACGACGACGTTGTTGATGATGCAGTTGCTAACAACGACATGGTTCCAACTCTTAATGAATTTCCCGATATCTTCGAGGACGACAACTGGATAGAAAATTCTGTAATTGAACACTCATTTTTTAATTCAGAACTCAGCATCAGTAGTGCCGAGTTCTGTATACACTAAAAACAAACCGCCGCCGCCACATGTCACCACGTGATGACAACGGTTTTAGTGTGAAAAATACTTTTGAATGAGGTTTTTTTTTGGCAATTTAAAAAAAATCTATTTTGAATTTTTTTCCTAGTTTATACAGTTGGTTAATTTATAGAAAAAATACCTAACACATATATCATTAATTTAAAGAATAGCTATATATATAATATGGATACGAATACGGATATGAATACGGATGTTGTACTATGGATATTCGATCCCTGATAGGATATTATACGGATCAGATGTACCAATAACCATATCTGTTCCATGACTTTACGGATCGGATATGAATACGGTTTTTCAGATATATTTTCTCGGATCGAATGTCCAAATTCGAATACGGATACTGACGGATGCTCGGATATTCGAATATCCATTGACACCCCTAGTTAAAATGAGATATTTAACTATACTAATAAAACCAACGCAAGTATATGTAGTGTAAGTCAAATTTTAACTAAAATTAAGTGCAGTGATAAAGACTTGAGAAAAACTCAAAATGATGAAACTAGAGTATTTTTTTCGTACTCAAAAATAAATTGCATATTCTTGTCCTTTAAAATTAAAATTCAATATTCATTTTTTTACACAAAAAGGTAAAAAAATCAATAAATAAATTGCATATTCTTGTCCATTAAAATTCAATATTCATTTTTTTACACACAAAAGGCAAAAAAATCAAAATTCATTTTGTACTCATCACATATAATACTTTATACCCTTCTATTCGAAATCTTATTTCACTTATACCCTGCAATTCCAAATCTCTTTCATCAGTACTTTTTTTCACCCTTTCAGCATATGCTTGACTTAAATTAACTCTTAAAGTTTGAATTTGCATTTTCCCCTATTTTTTTATAAATGTCAAATATAATTTTTTAACTAAAAATGGTGTAAATGAATGTTAAAAAGAAAAAAACAATGGACTCAACTTCAAATCTTTCTTAATTAGTCAAGAAGAGCCCCAAACAATGTGTTCCTACTTCTCTCATTTTTCTAACATAAGATTTTACTTATATATTAAAATTTGTAAGAAAATCAATGACAAACTTGGAATTGAAGTCCTATATGTTGAGTCAACACAAGTTTATATCAAATAATTGATAGCACGATAATAGTGAAAGAATGTTTGAAATCAAATTAATGGTATACATGAAACCCAATCTAATTGAAGGATATGGTGAAATTAAAGCTCAAATGCATGGTATCATGAAATTCCCACATTTGTTTCTTCCTATGTTAAGAAAAATAATATTCATAACCTTAAAAATTGATGTAGAGATAGCTTATATGCAGGTTATCTGTATTTGTATGCAACTTAGTATTCAATGTTGTAAGCTCAATAACCACCTTGACCTTTAGAGGCATGAATGACTAAAAGATCTCCTGTAGTGTAAGAATTTTTGAAATCAAATGGTATATATACATGAAAACCTATCTAATTAAAGGGTACGGTGAAATTAAAGCTCAACTAAATCATATCATGAAATTTCCACATTTGTTTCTTCCTTTGTTAAAAATATATATTCATAACCTTAAAAACTGATATCAAGATAGCTCACTTATGGGTTATCTGTCGTATGCGACTTGTAATTTAGTATTGATTGTTGTATGCCCAACGATCGACCTTGAGCTTTACAGGCAAAGCGCAAAGATCTCCCTCACTGTAATATCCAAAGGGTTCCGAATGGATACGCACATGATGATGACATACAAACCATGTCAGATGGTGTAACATCCTCGAACAACGGAAAATTTTAAATTTAAAATATACAAACAACGGAGGACATTACCAAGAAATACACTAGGTGCACCAACGTATATATATATACAGATCTGAGTTTACAACAAGAGGTGATTACATCAAAAGCTATAAGATAAAATGTACAACGTAATCACAACGACCTCAAAAGGAGGGGAAAGCAGGATCTGTCCCAGAAGCTCTCCTCCGCAGTCACCACCCCCTAACGCTGCTCACGGCCTGAAAGCAGACAATAAATGCCTTAGTTTCCAGAAGGAAACCCAGTATGCCAAACCCTAACACATATATGAACAATAATGAAATATGTAATGAATAATGAATAGCACAACAGACACGATCCGGTCACAGGGGTCCTCTCACCCCAACCCACCAACACACGTGCACACACGGCACCGCCGGTACAGTCACGACCACACAACCAGGTCTCAAGGGTCCTCTCACCCCAACCCACAACACACACGTGCACACACGGCACTGCCGGAAAATCATCGGCCACGGGTCTCAAGGGTCCTCTCACCCCAACCCACAACACACACGTGCACACACGACACTGCTGGAAAATCATCGGTCACGGGTCTCAAGGGTCCTCTCACCTCAACCCACAACACACACGTGCACACACGGCACCGTCGGTACAGTCACGGCCACACAACCGGGTCTCAAGGGTCCTCTCACCCCAACCCACAACACTCGCACCACCATCGGGCGACAATCTGTGCCGTTGCCCAAAAGGCCGGAGAGACGAGCCGCTTTCAAGCATACGAGCACCCAACTATCGGGCGTCAGTCCGTGTCGTTGCCCCCCGTGAGGCCGGAGAGACGAGGCGCCGTCAAGTGTACTCATAAAACCACGAATCTGCCAAAAACAGTAGAAACGGTCGAACGAAAACTGTTAATCGGTCGACCGATTCTCACCTAGAGAACTGGTCCAACCGAAAAACCCGCCAAACGGTCGACCGGCAAAAGGGGTCCCGGTTGACCGAAAAGCACCAGTAAGAAAACGTTTTCGCAAACCAAACACCAACGGTCGACGGACCCAACACCCCCGGTCGACCGAAAACCACCAGTACAAACCTCCAAACAAACGATCTGCACGGTCGACCGAAACAACACTACCGGTCGACCGGACAATAAGTTAACTTAAACGTCGGTCGGACGAAGTCAACGAGCGGTCGACCGTTTAGATGGTCAACGCCCCAACCGACCTACAACAGTACTTTCGGTCGACCGGCAAAGGGGTCCCGGTCAACCGAAAAGCACCAGGATGTCTTCCTCTTGTTAAAAATTGCACAACCGGTCGACCGCCCAAAGGGCATCGTTCGACCGGTGCAAGGGAATCGCCCAAAAATACACTACGACCGGTCGACCGAACCCAAAATACCGTTCGACCGATTTTAGTGCAGAATCCGATGTGCAGGTCCGACGAGCCTAAACGGCCTACCGTCGACCGCTCCCACTCCCACTCCCACACTAAAGATAGGTGAGCTTGAAAGCAAGTTTGACATACCTTAAGGCTTGAAGAAGCCTTGGAAGAAACCACGGTGAGCGCCTCCTCGCGGAAAAGCTCGAACTCCGGCGAACCTCCGATTCCCGAACTCTACGACGATTCCGGCGACTCCAACACTCCGATCCTCGCCTCTACCAACACCGACGAAGCACTAGGGAGAGAGAGACGCGTGAGAAAGAGAGAGATTGTGAGAGAGGGAGAGAGTGAAGAGTGAGGGGGAGAGAGAGATCCAAACCTTATATACTTTTCCCCCGAAACGATCTCAGCCGTCGATCTCATCCACCACTAATCCTCTCCTAAACATCATTAGCACCATAAGCAAGGTTAGGATATTACAGATGGAAGTTTTGTCAGTGGTTTAGTAGGAGTGATATATGTTAAGATGGTTTCTGCTGTACTTTTTTTTGTAATATTTTGAATAGAGAAAATTGAGAGAGAAAATCATTACTTTTGTTTGGCTTTGTTGTTTTTATTGTACTTTTGCAACATAAGGTATTGTTTTTGCAACATAAGGTACTATTTTTGCAGCATAAAGTATTATACCTTTTATTTTTGAATTTTGAAATTATTTCAAATCCAGCCAAAAATTCCTCTTTTTTATACAATACTATTATATTTGTTCACAACATTTTCTTTATTATTTCTTGTTTAAGCTACGCATGATTCCATTTTTGGTAGAAATGTACAATTAAACCTCAAACACCAATACATAGAGGGAAAAAATCACGTACTTGTGAATGTGATTTCATACAACACATAGGGTAATTTCACAGGTTGGCTGAGGTAAATCTAGTTGTGAACGGGGATAATTGGATGTAATAGGACGAGTAACTTGGAGTAAACAGAACTGATTAAATGATGATCCGTGGGGGGTAACATTAATTGGGGTAAGTTGAATTCAGGAGTATGGTAAATTGGATTAAATAGAAGAATTAAATTAAATTCAATTAGGGTTATCATGCTATTGAATTCGACTTACATTGTCTATCAATTATAGTTACATACTTACATTGCTATTGAATTCAACTTACTCCGTCTATCAATTATGATTACCTCCCAGGAACCAACATTTAATCCATTCTATATACACCAAGTTACCCGTCCTATTAAATTAAATTACCCCCTATCGAAAGTAGATTTGTCACAACCTACCATCCATTCTACCAACTAGATTTACCACAAACTATCATCTCCTCTACCGACTAGATTTATCAATTGAAGTTATACCCTAGATTTACTCCATAGCAGGGTCGACATATGTTCCTCCATAACATAATACATATTACAAACGAAAGGTTACAAATAAGTTGTAGAAGTTCTATTACCTAAAAAATAGGTAACATCACCAACCAAGTACTAGGGAAATAACACACGTTGGTTCAAAATAACAACCACAAAACATCAGAAAATAACACAATCCTAGCTTATATCCCATTAAATCTGAATTATATATAGTGAGATTGTAGTTGTGTTTACTCTCCTGTCCATAGATGACCAACAATATATCCTTCAATACGTTTAAGTACGATGTTCTTTTCTTTTTAACAATACCTTTAGCCTAGCATTAATTGGGCAGTCTTTGCTCTTCTAAGTTAAATGGCGATCCATTTAAATGAAATACATTTGAAGCTGATGTTTGATTTAATAGGAGTAAGTTTTTACTGTTTATATAAAATGAAGAACATAGGTCGACAGGGTAAGTTGAATCCAGTAACAGGGTAAACATAATTAATAGTATGGGTAATTTGACTTCAAGAGCAGGTAACCCTAATTGATAAATCCAATTGGTAGAATGGATGATAGGTTGAGGTAAATATGGTTGTGAAATAAGGTAATTTGATTTAATAGGATGAGTAACTTACTTTGCTATTGAACTCAACTTACCCCATCTATCAATCATGGTTACCCCCACATACCATAATTTAATTCGTTCTATTTAACAAAGTTACCCTGCTATTAAATTCAACTTACCATCTATCACAACTAAATTTACCCCAACATAACATCAAATCTACTAAATTTACCATGCTATTGAATTCAAGTCACCCCTTCATACGGGTAAGGTTACCCCAACGAACAATCATTTAATACATTCTATTTACTCCAAGTTACCCGTCCTTTAAAATTAAAGTTACCCCAACCTACCAACTATTCTTCGAATCAAATTAAATAGTAGGGTTGACATATGTTTCTAATTTTTTTGTAGCAGGCTAACCCTAATTGATAGATGGGTAAACAGAATTTAATAGCAAGGTAACCCCCAAAGTTGACCGGGGATGTTTTACCTCCATTTTGTGGGTATATCTTGTTTTCAGGAGGTTGATGGTGATGGGGTTAGTTCCAAACAAGGTTGGGCTCTTTCGAAGGACTCAGTGGGTCACTTGAAACAGACAACCTATTCCTTTGTGTTGGACTTGTTTAGGGAAAATGAGGGTTTGCATACAGAGGGTTTTGAGCTAGTTGAGATGTGAAGTGCTCGTACATAGACCAATCCGTACTTAAATTTTGTAGTCAACTTTAATAGAACCTGAAAAACATAAGAACCATATAAATACTTCATGCGACATTATCCACAAACATAAAAACAACATAACAAGAACCATACAAATACTTCATGCCACAATATCCACACATAAAACAACATAACCACATTATCCACAAACATAAAAACAACATTATCCACATTTAGATATAGATTCAGATAACCACCTTGAATGTAATAACCCAAACTTTATGGAGGTTATTAAATTAAATGAGGAGAAAATCACAATGACAATTAAAAAACGAATTTAATTAACAAAATTTATACAATACGTAAAGGTTAATAGATAACGTAAAATGATAGAAAAAATACAAATAAATCATGAAAATATGTCTATTGGAGTTTCCTCCCACAACCGCTAGAAAGAGGAGGAACATCCAGCCTACAATCTTCGTATTCGACACAACCTCAACGTCATCAGGTACATCCAACCTATTTAGTGAAATTTGGGAGGGGGGGCGAGGGGTCCTCTGTGGTGTAGACAAAAAAGGGAGTTGTGATGGTGTCTTCAATATCTGTATCTTCATTATCTAATAAATAAGTTGTGATGGTGCATGAGCACTAGATCATTGAGGTAAGAATTTTTATGTTGCGTGATTTCAACAATACAAAAAACTCAAACTGGTGTTTTTATGGATGTTTTCTAGGAAAAGAGCATGGTTGTTGGTTTGATGTATCTTTATTTAGATGGTACGTATTTGGTTTAAAAGTTAAAACATCATCCCACAATTTCATAAAAAAAATCCACAATTAGTGTGTTGTGGATGACACACACTTTGTATATTTCGCAGACTTTAAGGCATTACTTTTTCTTGCCGCCTTATATGTTTCAGTTTATTACTTCACTTGTTACATATGTCTTATGGAATTACTCATCCATGTATTTAAAATTATCATGTGTATTATGTATAAGTGCAAACAACAATGATAACACATTTGGGTTCCCACATAAATTATTGCACTGGTTTGTCATTCTTGTTGAATCGAAATGAAATTGTACCATAAAACATAGAATAAAAGCCGCAACATTGTTAAATAGATATCCACACTTAAATGTAACAAAAAAAGTGAGAACATAATAATCCACACTTGAATCAAATTACCCACTCTCAAGACTATATTTACCCCAACCTACCATATATTCTACCAATTGAATTTATCAATTAGGGTTACCCTGCTATTGAATTCAACTTACCCCAACTATTATTTCGGGTTACCCTGCTACTTTATTCAACTTACCCCACCAATAGATTAGGGTATTCCAGCTAGATTAACCTTACTCGATTCAACCAGATTTACCCTGCTATTGTATTCAACTTACCTCGTCCATAAATTAAGGTAACCCCCACCCTCGAAACATCATTTTATAATTTTTTTACTTCAAGTTACTCATCTTATTAAACCAAATTCCATTACGGATTACCCTGCTGAATTTACCAGACTAAATTCTACTAGACTATGGTAAACCTATTATTGAATTCAACTTACCCTGTCTGTTACTTGGGGTTACCCGTTACCCTGCTATTGCATTCATTTTACCTTGTATATTATTTTTGATACCCCATTTTTTAATTCAGCTTACCTCGTCAACCAATTAGGATTACCCTACTAGTTTTACCCTGCTACATTCAACTAGATTTTACACTACTGTTACATTTAATGTACCCCCTCCATCAATTAGGATTACCCCCCACCATTGATTCATCTTATTTAGTTCAACTTATTGGTCTCGTTGAACCAAATTATCCTCTATCACATCTATATTAACTAGGAGGTTACCTCCTAGTTTCCTATACCGTCATAACCCAATCTACTTACGATTTATGATCGATGTCCAATTTCTTATCAATCACCAACCTAGTGATCATATACAGCGTCAAAGCTATCAGAAAAATATTTACAAAGATGGCGGTACCAAAATTGATGTTAATTCAACATATGCAAAGCATTACAACTTATAAGAGCTTTAAAACACAAACTTTCATAACGAACTTAGTACCAACCACACATTAATCATAGACGCATACATCACAACAATAGACTCAATCAACCACACACCAGATGATCAAAAAATTAAATTCCTTATAGTAACTCCCTCCCTCTGCATGCATTCACTTAGCCGAAGATATCAATTGGCTTGACGTCGGGCTTCTTAACCTCTTCCTTGGGGACAGTAACAGTGAGCACACCATTCTCCATGGAGGCCTTGACCTGATCCACCTTGGCGTTCTTCGGGAGACAGAATCTCCTCACGAACTTCTCATTCCTCCTCTCAACCTAATGCCATCAGTCCGTCTTCTCTTCTGTTGCTTACCCTGAGTATTTTATGAATTTACCCGAGTACTTTATGAATTTACCCTGAGTACCAAACCACATCTAAAGCATGAAACAAAATTATCCAGTACTTGAAATTAATTTAAAATTTCCTATCAACAACCATCACATGGATCTTGTTCCACTTTAGAAAATATTTAAATGAAATGGTCTTCAAACAACATGAAAAAATACAAGTAGAAGATCATCAATTAAAATGATACATTCTTTACCTTTTACAATGAAATCTGAGCTTATTCATTACCATGTGGATGACATGGTGCATGACATCTATAGGGGGTGCAAGGATTTGGTTCTTCACCCATTTGAAGCATGATTGTTCTTGAGGTAAATCCAAATATGAGAATGGGCAACTATAGGATCTGTGTTGGTAAAATCACAATATATGTCACTTTCTGGAAAAAAGCTACTACATAGTTAAACAATGATGAAGTTGCACCCACAAACATAACATGCACCAAAAAACACAAGATGCCTCAAAAAACAAAATAAACATGAAAGGGAACATAAAATCCATCAAATGAAGAAACAACCAAGACTTTTGTGCAATGAAGTAAAATGCATCAAATGGACAAATTGTGTTGGATGACAACCCCATAAATAAAGCATGTAAGTTCGGCTTCTTGACCTCCTCCTCGGTGTCGATTACCTTCACCGCCAAACACAACTCTTCATCCAAACTCAACCTAAACTCATCCAAAGATTCCACATTCACCCTTCCACATCCTCAAACCAAAAAACAAGGAAAAATAATTTTAGATAAGTTCCACATGGAAACTGAACAAAACTCACCTCACTCTTTGATGAAGAAGCCACGAAAAAATGCAAGGAAGTGGAACTTCAGGTTGGAGAATGAAAGAAAAAAATATGAAAATGAAAAATTTGTAGCATTCCAGGCCTTGAGGTAACTCCATGTATGCAGATGAGCAACTTCGTGAAATTGGATGGGTAACTTGACAACTTCAATCCCAACCACCTGGATAAAAAAATCCAACAAAACCCCACTCACCCTTCCTTCCAAACTATAAAGCACATAGGTTATTAAAACTCCATTATTAATCACTCCATCATACATAAATACAACCAACATAACAACCATATCTTAACTAATGAAATGGAGAGAGAAAACCCCCAAAAAATGCACTTAGACACAAAATAAAATACACAGTAAAATATACTTAATGAAATTAAGGTAAATAAACAAGATTAATGTTTGGAAATACCTCATTCATCTAGCTGTAAATGTAGTCCATGTTTGTTGTTGGGAAGTTGGTTCGCTGCAAACATGAACGAGATCAGTAAAACACATAAATCTTTATCACCAACAATTAAAAACTACTACCAGAAAATATAAACAACCTAATCATCCCTCATACATGGAAAAAACAAAATCTAACCCTCGACAAAGGCCGCAGTGGCGGATGTCTTAGGTTTCCTCGGCCTTTTGTACCTCAACGGTGTTGTTCACTTTCTCATTCACCTCTACTTTCACCTTGGAACCTCCTCCTTGATGGAACCCAAACCTGGACCTCCATAATCCTTGTTTAGGTCCATAGGGAAGGAGGCGTCGGGGGAGGTCTACAAATACGTTGAGGTACAGAAGGCCGAGGAAGACCAAATACGGGTCGATCCATGGGGAGGAGAGACCACTCTGGTTTTTCAGAAATCAAGTGGAAACAAAAAGGGAGAAGAGTTTGTCTATGCTAATCTACGCTACACTAAACTACTAAGAAGAAAAATGCACAGTAAATCAACTAACGATTACTTCGAATCAAAACTAAGCTGGAATCAAGAAGAGAAATACCCCTAGGGGTGGAGTGTGTGCACACATGTAAAAAGATGGTTGATGTGAATTAAATTTATACCGCAAGTGCATGGCGTCAATGAAGACGTGGCAAATACGGGTCGAACACAAGGAGGGAGAGATTTGTTATTTGTGTGATTTTCGATTAGGGGAAAGAAGGAGAGAAGAATAAGTTTGGTTTTGAGATTTTTGGGTTTTAATTTTCTAAAGACGAAACATGAACAAATAAAACTAAAACAAGAACAAAGATAGTGGATTCCGTTGGGTGGAGGTTTGGATATAGGGTTTAGATTAGAGAATTCAGAAACTTATAATAAATCATATTAGTTATAAAGCATTACATGATAAATGATTTAACATAAACTCAAGTAATCAAAAATATACTAACACGAAATTAAAATAATAACTTTTATTCTTCTTCTCTTCACCCTAAATCCGTCACCTACACCCTTTGGAAAGAGTTAGAAACTCATAGATGGAGGGAAGGAGAAGGGGTCCTAGAGGAATTACAAAAGAAAACTAAAAACAAGAAATAAAAGACAGAATTTTATTACTAAAACTATGGAACAAAACAAGAACTAAGAATTAAAAACTAAGGTTAAAATTAAGAAGATCCTCTACAACATCGTTTCAGGGCTATTTATAGCCGATACAAGGGACTTAGGTATAAAATAGGAAAGTACACGCGTCAACACGCAACCGGTAAAAATTTTAGAGCATGGATCTAACTTTGTGCGGCGGATTCACCGCATTTTGTACATAAGGTGCGGCGCATTCGCCACCTTTTTAGCTCCGATTTAATCCGGATGTTTCCTGTGTGTTTATGGTATGATTTCAATATCCTTTGCGCGTCTGGATTGATTCTTTCCTTTCTTTTGAGCTCTGACTTTATTTCTTTATATATTTGGAGATCCACATTGATTTTTATTTAGATTTTCTCCATAATAGTAAAAGCTACTCGTAATTTGCAATTAGGTCCTTGACTTTTTGCAATTAAGTCCTTGTCTACTTTTGTGCTTAAGTCCTTGTCCTTTTTGTAATTAGGTCTTGAATGTTTTTATGCTTGGATGCATTTCCATTTGAAACCCGATAATCTTGAACTTGGTCTTTATGACAGGAATGAGTCTCTTGCACGCATTTATGCTCGGGATATGGGTAATTTGCATTCAGGTCCCTGTATTATGTAAATAAGACTAAACACATACCTTAGTAGCATTTATTGATATAAAATTAATCTAAATGAAAGACATATGATGCAATGTATGCAATGCATCAAATACCCCCAACCCTAGATTTTGCTAGTCCCTAGCAAAACAGAATATAAGAAAAATGAAAACAGAGAAATCCTAACTCACTTTCGTAGGAATCACGGTTGAACTTAGCATGTGCAACAAGCCTTTAAACCCCCAAGTTTCCTGAGAGGACGAGTTTTGTCTCGTGAGGGTTTTCAGTTGACACACCCACAAAGTCTTAATTCAACATTTCATTCATAACTCGCAATATCTCCACCTCAACTTTATACATCTTTCTTAGAATTCTTGCATGCTCATTATATAAATCTAACTCATAAAAAATATGACTTGGTCTTTGTTCCTCCAACATTCACACCACTAACCCTTATACACATGTTATCACTTAATTTATTTTGCACGCCTCTTCTGGTGGTGAAGTATCATTCGGATCAACCATGACATGGATCATTCTTTTAGCTTTGGGCCTTGAGTATCTTAAAGTATTATTTTTTTCGTGATTTGACACATTTGCTTGTTTCGACACTTTTACCCTTTTTGCATTCGTGTAGCGAGTTTGGTCGATAATCCCGAACCAGCAGACTCAAGTTATCGGGTTTTAAGATACCCCTACGGACCAGTGACTCGAAGGCTTGGGCTTTTGTAATCATTTTGCAAAATGTGCTTTCCTCCTTTTTTTTACTTTTTTCCCCTCAAGGCTTAATTGCTATTAGAAGTCCACACTTCCCGGTATATTTTCCTCAACCTCTGCTTTTTATCAACCACTTCAAAGATTTGATTCATCCAATTTAAGTGCATACATGTCTTAAAGGGTAATGGGTTATTTCTTTGGAACTTAGATTTATGTCATAGTTTCTACAAGCAGAACTATATAATAAGGAACAAAAAACTCAATGCAATTTGTACTCGGGTTTTGGTGGTTCAATCTTACGCTATGTCATGGAACATTGATTTTTTTTACTAATTTTTTTAATAAAAGAACAGATATATAGATAGATATATACATAAACACCCCCCCACACCTAAATCATGCATTGTCCTCAATGAATGTGAGCAAGATACTACATGGATTTATGCATGAAAAAGGAAAAGATCTCACCAACGTGAAGTACAAAGGAAGGTTCATGGCTATGTGATGGACAAAACCCGAATTCCCTAAAAAACCTGTGAGATGCTAAAGAAGGGAGTCAAATACGGGAAACAAATGAGGCTCAAATACTTAAGGGTTGGAGCCCACACAAACAATGCTCACTGAAGGAGTCTTTTATTTATTTATTTTTATTTTTATTTTTTGAAATATATAACTATGTACAAACATAAATTCCCATCTTCATTTGTCAAAAGACATCAAAAGGGAACATGACACCACGTGGGGCCAGAATATTCATGCGTGGGCCCCTTCACAAGGAGCACAAGATGAAATGAGAGGTTCATAAATTGGATGCAAAGGCGTCTCATTCAAAGGATCAAACTGAAAGAGCTTGAACCTCTCGAGAGTTTGGGAAATAAGGGGCAACGAAAGAAGAGTTTCTCCCGTTGCGGTGCTGAAGTTATGATCGTCAATCCAAACTCTCCAACCAACTGGTTGGTGCGTCGGAGCGAGGTCAAGAGCCTTGTTAGGCAAGTCCGACTCACCAGGCGAACATAAAATGGGTCTCATACCCAATGTATCCTCCAAGGAACTCCTAATACCCTCATGAGCAATGTAGTCGTTTGATATTCCATCATTTCCAAGATGATCAGGAACAATAGTGAGAGGCAAACTCTCATGAGGTTGTTTGAAATTGAGGGTGCTAGGGAGCTCTTGCTCCACCAGAGGTGAGTCCTTAAGAGGCACAACATGAAGATCAAGGGCCACGGGGCAAGAAGATAAGGCACAATCCTGGGCCGACTCATGACGAAATTGGTCAATTTTATTCTCAAAGTGTATCGAATCCTCCACTAAGTGATCGTGAATTGAAACCCCAAGTCCTTCAGACTGACTAGGAGTTTGGCTTTGAAAGATTGTGCTTTGAATTTGTGGATGTGGTGGTGGTTCGATATCAAAAGATGAATCCTCATGTTGACAAGACAAGTTACTCTCCTCACATTTACTTAATTGTTGCGACATTTGACTCAATTGCAGTAACATATTATGTACGGACTGTTGAGTGGTTTCCACGAATGTAAGGAGAGTTTGTTCCAGGGAATCAGGTCTGCGGTCAACTATGAGGTTCAAGTCAGAGCTCGGGAACTTTTTAGGTTGGGTGTTGATGGGGTGAGAGTAAGTCCAATGGTTTGGAGTGGGATGTTGGTAGGACTCTGGGTATTCGGGAGGAGGATACTGAGGTGAAAATGAAGTATAAGAATTTGGATATGAATTGTCTCTCCACGAATCCATCACTCTCGGGTTGTACGCAGATGCGTAATAGTCATATTGAGCGTTTTGGGAAAAGGTATGGTCATACTCAGGATCTGGGGGAACATAAGGACATTCCCTGATAACATGACCACTCAACCCACAACAGTCGCACGGTACGGCTACTGGAGCCACCGGTGCACTCATGTTGTCTGTCCTACGCATGAAGGAGGCAAAAGTTTGTTGTAATGTCTCAGTTTGTTGACCAGCATATGATCCGACATAACTAGATTGTGGTCTAGCAGTAGGTGCCTCTCTCATGTTACCCCAATATGAAGATTGCTCAGCCACACAATTAGGATTGTCCCAACCATATGGGGTGTTAGTCTGAGCCACCCCAGGTTGCATGGGTCCGGAATACCAGGACGAATTGTCCTGGTCCCAACAATGATATGGATGGTCGCCCATGTAACCTTCCATCTTCACAAAGAGCTCTAGAGTCGACCACTCTCACCACCACGAGGTTAAACTCGTAAAAAGTGCTCGACTCGACCCTAAAAACGCTACCAGAGAGTGTAAAGGGGAGGAGACTATAACGTAGAATAAGGTGAGAAGAAAATGACTTAGAGGAGAAGGGAAACTTAACTCTAAAAGATATATAAGAGGGTTGGTCAGAAGTTTCCTGAACAAGCACGGTTCAAACAATCCTAGACCTAGTGTCGCTTAAATCTAGACAACTCCTAACTGGTTGAGTCGAATTGATTTGCTTGATTCACCTCCCTCACTAATCAAACCAACTTGGTCAGGCTGTGTATAACTAGTGGGGGCGCTTCCGACAGAGTCGGTGCTAATTAGACAACCACTTCGCTTGGAAGACTTTCGTCAACACAAAAACACTTTCTAGACACCAAATTAAATTCGATCAGCTTCAGGTCATAGCAAGTCAAACCAATCTTCTCCTTAATTGAGTCTGAGTCCTTAGGGGCCAATGTCTAATTGATTTTAATTTTAAAGCTTGGGTGACACTTTAGGATTGTGATTTGTGGGCCACGGAAGGGTGATGAAATCCCCCACCGTATCTTTTCCTACGGAGTTGCCCTTAAGATAGTTTAACTTAAATCTAGCAAAGATAGTCAAACATTGGTCTTTAATTGGGGGCAATTGCAAGGTTGTATGCAAACTAAATTATATGCTTAAATGCAATCGTTAAAATGTGATACATACCTTGCCTCCAGCCCTCTTCAACAATAAAAATAATTTGCAAGAATTTAGCAAGAATAATGCAAACAAAACATTATATGATGCATGCACTAAGTCCTTCTAATTTTGCCAATTTTTAGGTCAGAGTTGAATTATTGCCAATTATGGAATTTTTCCCTAACACGTGCAGTTCTACGAAAAGGAACTTTTCAAAAATTAAGATTTTACGAGAAAGGCAAAAAAAGTTACCTCCACAATGCTCAGACGGGTTCGCCGCCTGCTCTCGAAAATTCTCAGATGCTCTACGCGTCCACCCAGAGATGGAGACGACCTCAGAAAAAAATGAAACCCAGATTCTTCAAATGTGCGACGATTCCGCCGCCGATTCTTCTTAGTATGCGGCGATTCCGCCGCCCTTCTTGATCCAATTGTGCCCGGATTTCCCCGTGCACTCTGTAGTCTCCTGAAACGCAAACCCAAATAGTTAGATCGCGTACAAGATAAACAGGATAGAATCGAAATCAACAAAAAACAAAATCTGCGTCGCCTCCACGGCAACGACGCCAAAAACTTGATGTGAATTAAATTTATACCACAAGTGCATGGCGTCAATGAAGACGTGGCAAATACGGGTCGAACACAAGGAGGGAGAGATTTGTTATTTGTGTGATTTTCGATTAGGGGAAAGAAGGAGAGAAGAATAAGTTTGGTTTTGAGATTTTTGGGTTTTAATTTTCTAAAGACGAAACATGAACAAATAAAACTAAAACAAGAACAAAGATAGTGAATTCCGTTGGGTGGAGGTTTAGATATATGGTTTAGATTAGAGAATTCAGAAACTTATAATAAATCATATTAGTTATAAAGCATTACATGATAAATGATTTAACATAAACTCAAGTAATCAAAAATATACTAACACGAAATTAAAATAATAACTTTTATTCTTCTTCTCTTCACCCTAAATCCGTCACCTCCACCCTTTGGAAAGAGTTAGAAACTCATAGATAGAGGGAAGGAGAAGGAGTCCTAGAAGAATTACAAAAGAAATCTAAAAACAAGAAATAAAAGACAGAATTTTATTACTAAAACTATGGAACAAAAAGAAGAACTAAGAATTAAAAACTAAGGTTAAAATTAAGAAGATCCTCTACAACATCGTTTCAGGGCTATTTATAGCCGATACAAGGGACTTAGGTATAAAATAGGAAAGTACACGCGTCAACACGCAACCGGTAAAAATGTTAGAGCATGTATCTAACTTTGTGCGGCGGATTCGCCGCATTTTGTACATAAGGTGCGGCGGATTCGACACCTTTTTAGCTCCGATTTAATCTGGATTTTTCCTGTGTGTTTATGGTATGATTTCAATATCCTTTGCGCGTCTGGATTGATTCTTTCCTTTCTTTTGAGCTCCGACTTTATTTCTTTATATATTTGGAGATCCACATTGATTTTTCTTTAGATTTTCTCCATAATATTAAAAGCTACTCGTAATTTGCAATTAGGTCCTTGACTTTTTGCAATTAAGTCATTGTCTACTTTTGTGCTTAAGTTCTTGTCCTTTTTGTAATCAGGTCTTGAATGTTTGTATGCTTGGATGCATTTCCATTTGAAACCCGATAATCTTGAACTTGGTCTTTATGACAGGAATGAGTCTCTTGCACGCATTTATGCTCGGGATATGGGTAATTTGCATTCAGGTCCATGTATTATGTAAATAAGACTAAACACATACCTTAGTAGCATTTATTGATATAAAATTAATCTAAATGAAAGACATATGATGCAATGTATGCAATGCATCAATGGTGAAGAATGCATTCTATAGGCACAAATGTAGGTAGTGTTTTCATGCATAGGAAGTGTCTAAAGGTTATGACAAAACCTATCAATCCATTCACTAACCTAGTTGATTAACATTCATATACACAAGCTGTTTATTTCAGAACCTAAACAAGCATGGGAGGTGTCTAAGATGTGTGGCCAAACCCATCAAGTGTAGTATTCTACTCTAACAAGCAAGCATACATTCACATTTATCAACACAATCAAAATATAAAACATTCATATCCATTCTTTAATGCATGTATGAACATCATCTCCACCCCCAAAATGGGATGGATCTACTCACTACACATTATTCTAACAATTAAACTAAAGAAAAAGAAAACATTCTAACTACTTTATCCTACAATCAAAGAAACAAACCTAAGCTAAGCATGCATACAGAAACAACATAAGAACAAAACAATGGAAAAATTATTTTATTAAATGACTCACATCACTAGCAGCATTCTTCTCTACCTTGAGATTTTGCTCCAAGGCTTACTCGAAGTAGAGAGAATGCCACCAAGCAATGGGTGAATACAAAGGAAGGTGAATAGTTCTATTTATAAGCATGGAAAAAGGTAATCCGGGACAATCCGCCGGTATGAGACTAAACAAATACCAGAAATAGACTAAATACACACTAATAAGTGACCCTACGAAATCTTAGCGGATCCGGATCAAAACAGACCGCCAATCATCGGTCTTGGACCGCCAATCAGCGGTCTTGGACCGCCAATCCCGGATTACTGAGATCGAATTAGAGTTGGCGGTCCAAGACCGTGGATACGTATTAGTGTGTATTTAGTTTATTTCTGGTATTTGTTTAGTCCCATCCCAGGGGATTGTCCCGGATTACCTTTTTCCATGCCTATAAATAGAACTATTCTCCTTCCTTTGTATTCACTCATTGCTTGGTGGCATTCTCTCTACTTGGAGTAAGCCTTGGAGCAAAATCTCAAGGTGGAGAAGAATGCTACATTCAATGTGAGTCATCTAATAAAATAATTTTTCCATTTTTTTGTTCTTATGTTGTTTCTTTATGCATGCTTAGCTTAGTTTTATTTTTTTGATTGTAGACTAAAGTAGTTAGAATGTTTCCTTTCTTCTTTAGTTTAATTGTTAGAGTAATGTGTAGTGAGTAGATCCATCCCCCTTTGGGGGTGGAGATGATGTTCATACATGCATTAAAGAATGGATATGAATGCTTTATATTTTGATTGTGTTGATAAATGTGAATGTATGTTTGCTTGTTAGAGTAGAATACTACACTTGATGAGTTTGGTCATACATCTTAGACACCTCTCATGCTTGTTTAGGTTCTGAAATAACCAGCTTGTGTATATGAATGTTAATCAACTAGGTTAGTGAATGGATTGATAGGTTTTGCCATAACCTTTAGACACTTCCTATGCATTAAAACACTACCTACATCTATGCATATAGAATGCATTCTTCACCATATTTTTACATGTGTGCACACACTCCACTCCTTAGGGGTTTTCCATTTCTGATTTCCAGCTTTCAATTTCCCTCGCTTTCGTTTTCCTTGTTTGATGCTTACTCGTTTAGTGTAGTTAGTCTAGTTTAGTGTAATCACAACTTCTTCCCCTCTTTTCCCACTTGCCTTCAAACAAACCAGAGTCTACACACTTCCTTGTGGATCGACCCGTATTTGCCATCGCTTCAACGTGGTCGTGCACTTGCGGTTAATTAAAACGTATCAAACGGGGGCCGATGTAGAGGATCGAGCTTCCAGAGTGGAAGTGGGAGCACGTGACTATGGATTTTGTCACCGGGTTGCCGATGACGAGGGGGTTTCATGACGCGATTTGGGTTATAGTCGATCGACTGACCAAGTCGGCGCACTTCTTAGCTATTCGGACCACTTTACCTCTGGAGGGTATAGCTAAGTTGTACATTGAGGAGATAGTTAGACTTCATGGTGTGCCAGTGAGTATTATTTCTGATCGAGACTCCAAGTTCACTTCCACATTTGGGGGGAGTCTGCAGCAGGCTCTGGGAACTTGGCTAAAGTTCAGTACAACGTTCCACCCACAAATAGATGGTCAGTCTGAGAGGACGATCCAGACTTTAGAGGATATGTTGAGAGCTTGTGCTCTAGATCAGGACACTGGGATGAGCATTTACCATTGATAGAATTCGCCTACAATAACAACTACCATTCGAGTATTGGGATGACACTGTACGAGGCCTTATACGGGAGACCTTGCAAATCACCAAAGTGTTGGAGTGATATAGGCGAGAGACAACTAGTTGGGTCTGAGATTGTGCAGATGTATGCCGAGAAGGTCGACATGATCAGACAGAGATTAGCGACAACTCACAGCAGACAGAAGAGCTACGCAGATAGGCGTAGGTGTGCGCTGAGGTTTGAGGTAGGCGATCACGTTTTCCTGAAGATTTCACCATGTTAGAACCCAAACCGTGATTAGAGGGTTAATGGAGATTAAGGAGGTTTTGCATGGGGAAGAGGCGGGCTACAGTGGTCTGGTGATGGGTGAGAGGTGTAGAGTTGCGGGTTACTGTAGCGGAGAGATGGGTTGGGGGTTTAAATCGCGTTTTCTCTCTCTCTCTCTCTCATTCTCTCCATTTCATCCTTCTTCTCCTTCTTCCAGCTGAGGAACCGATCGGAGGAGACGAGGACGACGCGCGGGCAGAGGTCGGACGTCCAGAGGAGGCGCGGCGCGTGCTCGAGGTCTACCGGAGGCGACGTGCGTGAGCGAGCTCCGGCGTTACGTCGTCGTTGGTTGAGGTATGTCGCTCCTTAGTGTGGTTTGTTTGTTGACCCTCATGTGAGGGATGCGTTGGTCGAGTCGGGGGAGGTCGGAGACCTCTCCGGCGACGCGTTTCTTCGTAAAACCTCGGCTGGCGCGAGGTTGAAGACGACCAACGGTCGACCGGATCCTTCGGGCGGTCGACCGTTTTAGCACTGTTTGCCCGACTTTAACCTTCACCGGTCGAACGATGCCTTGGGGCGGTCGACCGGTAGTGCATTATTGCTGGTGAGTTGGGATTTTTCTACCTGTTGTCGGTCGACCGGTCCTTGTTTTGTTCGACCGGAACTTAAGTGTACCTGTTAGTTTTGCATGATTTGTTCGACCGATTTCATGTGACGTTCGACCGATCGTTTGTTGTTCGACCGTTGGAGGTTTGCGTTCGACCGATTATATGACTTAGAATAATAGGTTGACCATGTCTGTTTTCGGTCGACCGAGACCCCTGAGTCGGTCGACCGATAGAGTTGAATTTAATGTTGACCAGACTCTGGATTTTGACCTCGTTCGGTCGACCAGTTTTAGACCTTTGTTCGACCGTTGGGGGGTTCTGTTTTGAGCGCAGCGGTAGACCGTTTTAGGAGTACGGTCGACCGATTCCTTTCTGGAACCGGTCGACCGAATCACCTCTTCCGGTCGACCGTTTGGGCCCAGGACAGAATTCCTGGTTCCCTTTTTGAACGCCAACTTTGTCCACGGAAACCCGTGTCCTCGCCTTGTGCGTGAGCCGGGAGGTGACGGTGGGCGCGTGATGCGTGCCTGCCCAGGGACCGCCGTTGGGAAGAGTGTGGGTGTTCGGGACGCGTCACCTCCATGTGTGGACCGTGACTTTTGAGATGATTGTTGGGCACTTTGTAGTATAGCAGGCCTGAGGGATCGCGGATCCCAGTGTTGATGTTGTGCGGGCACGCAACTGACGTTGGGTGAGGTGACTACCAGCCCACGGGCTACGGAGGTCGCTGCCCTGCTTTTATAGCGGCGCGGTTGGTGTTTGCGGCTCGAGGAGCCTGATGACCTGGCAGACTTCGGTCTGGATCTGTCCGATGTTGTGCCGGACTGTTGTGATGGACCACCGATGCTGTGCCGGTGATGCCGCCGAGGTTGTGCCGGCGATGATGATTGTTGGGCCGAGGCTGTGCCGGCTATGTTGTTTTCCTCGGCTGGGCACCTACCGAGATGTTGTTGTTATACCTTCCGGGCGACGGCCCCGTTGGTCCCTGTGGCTCCGACCACTGAGATTTGCAGATCTGTATTCTATCGGCGCGCAGGCGTGACAGAGGCTCCCTGCCGAACCCTTGTGTAGTGTAGCTGCGTGTGGGGGGTGCGATGTCGCGTGCTGTAAGGCTGCATGTGCCTGCAGTAGGTCTCCTCGGCAGACTCGTTGTTGATTGTCGGACTGATGTCCTGTTTTACCCTTCGGGGGAACTGTTTTCCTTTCTGTCGATGCCATGACATGATACTAGTATGATAGGTTCATTATGCAATGCATGCATGTAGGTGAGTTGGCATACGGGGTTTCCTTCTGGAAACTCAGGCATTGTTGTTTATATTTTCAGGACCGCAGTAGGTCCAGTTGGGTGGTGATCGGCGGGCACGCGCATTTTGGAGTCGGATCCTCTTCTCGGACCGCTGAGGTCGGCATGATTACGTTCTATCTTCTGTTGTCGTTTTGTTGTAATCATGTATTATTTGACAAACTCTGATGTAATTTTGGTGCACCGCTATTTGTTTATGAGAAGTAACAGTTCCGTCTTTGATTGTTGAGTTCCTGTGTCTTGATTACAATTTTTAAATTTTCCGCTGTTTCGGGATGTTACACACCATCTCGAGGAGTGATGAGATTTGGGAAGAAGGGGAGGCTCAGTCCGATGTATGTCGGGTCGTTTGAGATTCTCGATCGTATCAGAGATGTTGCCTACAAGAATGCGTTGCTACCGCAGTTTTCGGGTCTTCACAACGTCTTCCACGTTTTGATGCTGAGGAAGTATGTAGCAGATTCTTCTCACGTGATTCAGTTAGAGGTTCCAGAGATCCAACAGGATTTGTCTCTAGAGGAGAGACCTGTGGAGATCATGGATCAGATGGAGAACCAGCTCAGGAGGAGGACCATTCCGATGGTGAAGGTCAGGTGGCAGCACCATAGTGAGCGAGATGCCACTTGGGAGATCGAGGAGGAAGTCCGGAAGAAGTTTCCGGAACTGTTTGGTGAGTTTCAGTTCTAATTTTGTAGATGAAATTCTTTTAAGGAGGGTGGATTGTAATATCCTAAATCCTTGCTTTGCACTAATCATGTTTTGGGCTCGATTAGGGGTGGTTTAGGGAGGAATTAGAGTTGGTGAGATGGACAGCTGAGATTGAATGGGGGTTTTATATAAGGTTTTGCCTCTTTTTTTTCTATCTCACTCGTCTCTCAACTCTCTCTCTCTCTCTCCAGTCCGTTTGCAAAGACTTCCTAGAGCTCTGGTAAGGTCGGGAGAAGATCGTGCACGGAGTGGGGTCGGGTTCGCCGGAGATGAGTTGATCGTTGCTCGGTTTGATTTCGTCGGAGTTGGGTTCTTGAGGGAAAAACTCGTCGTTGAATCTTCAAAGGCTTCTTCAAGCCTTCAAGGTATGTCAAGCTTTACTTTTATGCTCACCTAAGCTAGTGTGAGTATTTAAGTAGTCGACGGTAGGCCGGAAGGCTCGTCGGACTTGTGCAACAAAGTTCAGCACTGGATCAGTCGACCGTTTCAGTGGTTTGGTCGACTGGTCATAGTGTAATTTCGGCGTTTATCTATCGCACCGGTCAAACGATACACTTGGGTGGTCGACCGATTATGCATTTTGAGGGAGAAGATGGAGGTATGGTTGTTTTCGGTCGAACAGGTCCCTTTTGTCGTTCGACCGAAGCACTGTTTTAAGTCGGTTGGGGGTGTAGACTACAAAGTGGTCGACCGCCCTGAGATCTCATTCGACTGACGACTTAAAATAACTTAAAGTTTGTTCGACCAAATTGTTGTTCGGTCGACCAGTATGATTTGATTCGAAATCTGAATTTATTGCCTTTTTCCGGTCGACCGTTATTTATGTTTTTGTTCGACCGTTCGTGTTTTTGGTGCATGAGGTGGATTTTACTGGTTGCTTTCGGTCTAATGGGTCCCCTTTGCCGTTCGGCCGGTTGGCGGGTTTTTTCGGTTGGGCGAGTCCTCTGGATGGGGATTCGGTCGACCGGTGTGGTGTTTTTGTCCGACCAGTTCGGGACAGTTTGGTGTTATTGTGGAACCATCTTTGAGGGCAACGAGTCCCTGGCCTTTTGGGGGCAACGATATGGACATTGCTGGCCTGAGAGTGGTTCGTTGGTGTTATGGTGTGGTAGAACCAGCTTGAGGACAACGGGTCCCCAGCCTTGGAGGGCAACGGTACGGACATTGCCGGCATGAGAGTGGTTCGTCGGATCAACTTTGAGGGCAACGGGTCCCCGGCCTTGGCGGGCAACGGAAAGTACATTGCCGGCATGATAGTGATCTAGAGTTGTGTTGTTGTCGAGGATGTTTTCGGTTGTGGTGCCTGGGGCACGTGTGAGGGGTTGGGCTAGAGGACCCTTAAGACCTGTCACTATTTCGTGTCTGTTGTGGCTGGGAGAGAGAGTTCCCCGAGGCCCAGTGCGACAATGATTGTTGTTTACTGCATTTCATACCATACATGCTTGTTGTTGTCTAGTTCATCTATTGTGATAGAAGTTTGGCATACGAGATTTCCTTGTGGGAAACTCTTGCATAATTCATGTTTTATTTTCCGGCCGTGAGTGACGCTAGGAGGTGGTGACTGAGGAGGAACGTGTCTGGAGTTAGATCTTGCTTTTCCCTTTTTGAGGTTTTAGTGATTACATGTACATTTTCCTTCAGCTTTTGTTGTAATCACACTCTTGAACTCTCGGATATATATATTGTATATATGTTGGTGCACCAGTTGCCTGTTTTCTTCCGTAATATCCTCATGTTTGAGTTTGTGTTAAAATTTTAAATTTCTTCCGCGGTTGAGGATGTTACACTCACCTCATCCTCAACTTGTACAAAATTATAATAAATAGAAGAAGACAATAATATGTTTTATTGAATCTATAATTTTGAACTCTATTAGAATCTTAAAATCCCAACTTTGAGTGTACTATAAGGAAAATATAAAAGGATATTATAAAATTACTTCACAACGGAACAAATGAAAGTCTTATTTAATTTTGAAACCTATAAATTTGAAATTATAAAACTAAATTTGAATCCATCACGGACAAGGTATTGATGCCTATGCTCCTAGGCATCACCGTGAGATATGACTAGTAGCCAAAATTTATAATTAATGTTTTAAAATTGATAAAATATAATCTTTATGTTTAAGTTAATCATTCCAAATGATTTAAAAAAAACAAATTTAAATCGTTGTCTATGAAAGTTCATATAGTTACTTTTGTTTGGGAGAAGGACCTTAGTTGTGACTTGATTTCAGTTTTATCCTTAAATTTTAAAATGTTACGGTCACATCATTTAAACTTTGGATGTGTAATATTTACGGCTTTCTCCATCCAACTTAATAAGTCTTATTTTATGATTTTTGTGTATTTTTTTTGTAAAATGGTAGATATGACATAAAGTAACAAATTATTTCATATCTAGTTTATTATTGAAACTCACATGGCAAATAGTTAGTTGAATTTAAAATGTGATGATCAAAATAATAAGAATGCCAAAAAAGGATTCAATGTAAGGTCATCCAAACTCATTCTACCATTGTTTTAGTTAAAGCTAAAAATTAAGTCGCACTTCAAGAATAAATCGTAATATGCGCAATTCACAGGGAAATCGACTATTCCATTTCCCGCATTAATATGCGCACTTGAAAGGGAAATTGACTATTCCATTTCCAGCGTCAAAGCAGTAGCATTAATTAAATCAAAAGCAGTAGTACCATAATTCGAATGCTGGACAATGCATTTTTAGCATGGACGTTCAGGTATTTTTAGTGGGTCAATCAGGTATTCATATCTTTTTACTATCCGCACTAACTTCGGAATCAACCATTTATTACATCCTCAATTGTCATTATTAGCTTTCTTCATGTAAAACCCCACCCTTGTGAACTCTAGCGTGTAGACACCCTATTTTTGTTTTATCAAGTTTTTATAAAATATTTTGCTTCCTTAAATTGGTGGATTACAATTTCATTCGGATTTCTCTCGAATCACTTCCCAAATCACCCCCATAAGAACCTCCAAAACTTCACCACCCAACAAAAAATCCCAAACCAAAATTTAGGCCTTTAACTCACCCTTAACTCATATAAAAAATATTTAACCAACAACCATAAAACCTTAAACCCAATAAAACCCTAATCCACTCTCTAAACAACACTAAAATCCACTAAAATACTGGAGTTCAGATATGAAAAAGAGAATCTGAAAATCAGTAATTAAAAATAAAACAAACATACGACACCCAAAAACATTTAAAACAACTAAAAATTCAATCCGTTAGCAATTTGAAGTGGAATTAGACCTAGTTAACAAATGTCGACCCTAATCCACCAATTCAAAACACTAATTCACTCGATTTATAGCTTAATCCATCCATAAGACAACTCACAAAATCATTAAAACAACTAAAGTACATTCACTTAATAGGTAAACAACTTTAACCTTAATTCAAACTTCAAAACCAGACCAAAATCGGAACCTAAACCAACCTAAAACAAATTCTAAGACACTTCTAAAGCAACAATCTAAAAACTTAAACACATCTTAATACACTTTATAATAACTTAAACATTGAAAACACTAACTTAAACCAGTATTAACTACCTAAAGCCCTAAAAATACGTGCTAATTGTGATCTTGGTTGTAATTGGAGTGAGTTCTTTCATAAAATTATTTATATTTCTTTTTTTGTAAAGGTGGTGCACAAAAGAAAATTCAAAAGTTTGACAAAATTATATTGAAAATAATTTTAAAGTTCTTTGAAATCCATAAACATAGTTTCTACTTCAGAACCCCATTAACTTTTGCACATAGACCTCTTAAGCAGATCTAAAACCATGAGTACAGGTCGAAAGAGGTATGCACTCAACATCATTACCAACTTCTTTGTTTCATGTGTGTTTGTTTCTTAAAAAAAGGGATTTACTTGCATGCAACTAACGGAAAGGAATGTGTTATAAAAGTTTTACTTTTATATGTCAATTATTATGATTTGAATGTGCAAACATTTTGTTCCTTGATTATGGTATTTGTCTTTTGAAAGTGTTAAGGAAAATGCGTTTGGTCCTTAACCGTAGAGCTCTAAAAGATAATGGTTTACATAAATCAAAAGTTATTCACAATCATGGTAATTAACATGGAACATTAATTACCGAGCTAAGATTGTCGTGTTTGTCATCGATTATTGTAGCTCTACAAATAATTGACGACACGAGTATATAAAAGAGGAAAAGATTACTTTTATATATTGAATAGACCTAACAAGTAAAACATTATGGAATTGTGTTTCGTGTCATTATTGTTTTTACTGTGTCTTGGATTCTAAGATATGAGACTTATATCTTTCCACTCAAGAAGTGCTTAATTTGATTATTGTCAAAAGCTATCAATGAGTGTAGTGATAAAACAATAGTTAGTTGAGCATGACTTGTGCTGGAAAAGATAGCTAGTCAAACGATTATCATTGCCCCTCTTAATTGAGTGATGATATTAGTGGCCCACTTGATAAAGCAAAATTATAATGTGCACAATGTAACTTGAGTTAAGTTACATAGTTATAATTAGCTTAAAGAGATCAAGAAATGAATATAATACAAAGATGACACATTTCTACTTTGTATATATTCTTAATATCATGAGGCAAGGGACGGAGACAAGTGGTGCACTTACATCACTAAATGGATCGTGTTTTGGTTCGGGTGGAACAAAGACATCTATGCTAATTGAGTAACTATAATGTGTAGCTAGATACCGCTTATAGTTTGAGATATTAAGTGTTTAATATCTCTACCAATTTGGCTTAGATCCTCCTATAGGTCACACCACAAAACTGGAAAACAAGAGGTTGATTTTAAGTTCATATGATTTATCGGGTTTCATATGAAATATGACACATGTGGTGAATGAATAAAATCAATATGTCATGAGAATTGACATAATTAGAATCATAATAAATTCACATGAGGTATATATATTATGAGGGTGTAATAATTTAATATTACATATGATAATATATTATATAAGATGTGAATTTGCCAAAACCCCAAAATGATCAAATTTTGTTGGAAATAAATCCAAATTTGACAAAGGAAAAATCGGGGTCAAACACGGTGAACTGTTCATGGTTCGGTCGACCGGGGTATCTTCGGATCGGTTAACTGAATAGGGAACGGGTAAGCGCAATTGGTTGACCGAAATTGTCTGAGTGCCTGGACAATCAGGTTCGGTTAACCGAGTGTGCACGGTCAACCGGGAAGTAGTATTTTCGGTAGACCGAAAGTGACACGGTCATCCGATGACTATGTCCCAGGAGCGATTCTGGTGGGTCAACGGTAGACCGAGTAAAAGACGTGGTTCGTTCGAATTCTTCCAGGGAATTTTTCTCATACGGACTCGGTAGACCGTCTAGCTCACGATGCACCGAACACGTGTTATAACTGAATGGTTCGGTTGACCGAATAATACTCGGTCTACCGAACAAGAACGATTCTGCCTGAATTATTAAGAGATTAATTGGATCATGGGTGGATTAATTCCAGATTTATTTAAAACGTTTTTTGTGGATGATTATGTGGAAATTAGAGATTAATTTAGGAGAGAATAAACAAGAGATCATGACTAAAAAATAGCTCTTGATAAGGATGTTTTGGGAGACTATAAAAGGACTCCTATTCCTACTTGTTTAACAACTAATGCAAAAATTCTTTCTCTCATTAATCTCTCCCAAATCACCACGAAAATCTCTTAGTAAATTTAAGTTTTAGAGATTAGAATCTCTAGAGCTTAAATATGGGTTATTAGCTAGATTCTAAACCTTGTTAGAGATTGATTGGCTAGCTTCTTTCTCTCTAATGTAGTTTAGAGTTTAATGAACACTCGGAGGCAAATCCGTGGATGATTCAATGGGCAACGCGACTCCGAATCTTCAAGAAGGTTTTAGAGAACCTTTAGGTATGATTCTACATTTGTGATTTATTTTAATAAACGTAGGATTGCATGTTATTAGAATAATCACAAAACTATGTACATAGAAATTGTTGAAAATATGAAAATCGATCTTTTATGTTGTATTAAAATTTTAAAATATATACATACATAGGGACACGAAATCCTACAGTGGTATCAGAGCTTTTATATCATATTTTCAATGATTAGAGTATATAATTAATTTTAGTTTGCCATCTACAATCGAAACAATTCAAGTTCTATGTCTTTTTCGAGTTTTCCGATAGTTTTGTTGATTTAATTCTAATTGATTTTTTTGATAGTTTTAAATGTTTTTAAATACATCATGTGAATGTTAGAATTAAAATTTGGACTTATGTCTAATTTATAGAATTTTCTTTTTTAATTAAATGATTATTTTATAAGGAATCAACAAAACAGAAAAAAGGCATATGTTTATCTTTCTTTAAATTTTTATTTTTGAAAATTGGATAAACAACGATTCAAAATTTTATGTTTTGAACTATGGATAAATAAATTCATTTTAATGGATTTCAAATGATTTTAGAATTGTTTAATTTAGAGATGCATGATAAACTAAATTGAGTAATATATAGTATATGTACATGCGTTACTCGAGTTCTCTAATGCAGGGATATGTGAGTTTATATGTTCCGATGAAGCCATGTGTGAATGAATGAATGAATGACTGTGTATGTTATTATTATTAAATCACAGAGGCTTATGTATATGTAAAAGCCAAATTTCTATTTTTATGTATATGCATGCATATGAGAGGATTTTTACATAGGACTTGCACTAGACAATTTTCAAAATTGAGAGATGCATGTTTATATTTTTGCAATATCAACATCCATGGTGCAAGAGGAAGACGCTGAAGAAGCGCAATGATCGAGGATCAAGGACGCGGGAACATATAAACTCACACAATGTGTGTGTGAATGTATTTATTTATGTTTGTGTGCTTGATATATATGTGATTGCATGGATGAATGTTAGGATGTGTATAGATGATAAATATGCATGATCACCTAAATTCTAAAATCACATATTAATGTTTAAATTGTCCAACCAAAAATTAAGAGTATCTTTCTTTCTTATTTCATCCACTAGCAGTCATCGATCGAGGGATATTCTGCTCGCCCTTAGCGGGAGATAACTTCCTCCATCTTTGGGAATAGTGGGAGATATAAGGTTGTCTATTGTTGTGCCACGAATAGATGTACGAGGTGCGATTCACCCTTAGTGGACACCGAGTATATTTGTTTGTGAATACAATGGATAAACGTATCTCGTATCAAATGAAATAAGTTTTCTTAACAAGACCCAGAGCCCTAGCTCGGTTTTGAGAAAGAGAGTTTTTCTTATGAGGATTGGTCAAATTCCCTCTTAATTAAAATGACAAGAGTCATAAGAGTTTGAAAAATGCAAATGTTGCAATATTTCGAAATGGTTATGATTAGAATAATGTTTTCTTACCTTGATTATATAATATATCTGATAGCCCTTAGCTAGTTTATATTATAATTAATAGGATCTTGGATTGCTGCATTTATGGACAAATTTTTATTTACGATATTGATTTTTAAAACATAAAATTGACATTAAATCTCATATAATTTATTTTGTAGAAATGTCGAATATTCAAGCTATTGTGTGATCTATGATTGAAAAACATCCTTTGGCAAATGATGACTCAAACTTCATAAGCTGACAACTCAAGCTAAATATCGTGTTGAAGTTTGAGAAACTATCTCATATTTTGGATGGTGAAATCCCAAAATTAAATGAGAAGGCAACCGATAGCGAGAGAGAGGCAAAAGCCAAGTGGGAAGACCAAGAGAACCAAGTTCACCGTCTAATGTTGGCCTCCATGGGTGACTCGCTTCAAGCGAAATACTTGGATTCAAAACCCAGGAAGACTATGGAAGCTTTAACAAAGATGTTCATGGATAGTGCTAGAAAAGAGCACTATAAGACCACCATCACACTCACAAGGTGCCACATGGCGGAGGGAACATCGGTATCCATGCATTTTCTCACGATGCAACGATACCTTGAGAAGTTGTTGAAGCTCTCTTCCCCGGTGCCCGATGACATTACGGAAGATTTGATTCTTGGCTCTCTAGCCCCGTCCTACAAGGACTTCATTATGCACTATCATGTGCGTGAGAAATGGGTGAGTCTTGAGGAACTTCACAACGCTCTCAAAACGGCTGAAGTTGACATGGGCAAGGGTCGGGACAAGCACGTCCTAGCCGTCCATGAGAGGAGCAAGAAGATCACCAAAGGTAAAGGCAAATTTACCAAAAATACGTCAATCAAGAGCAATGAAGTAGGAGGTGCTCGTGCGAGTCCTCAAGGGGGAAATCTTTGAAATCTCCGACTCACAACACGGAGTGCTTTCACTGCGGTGTAAAGGGACACATCCGGCCAAATTGCCCCAAGTACAAGGAAGACCTTGACAATGGAATGATTGAACGTAAGCGCCCCAAAAAGGCCAAAGGTATAATTGTTATTGAGATAAATTTAGCCACCTCTGTCCATGATTGGGTAATTGATACCGGATCTTGTGCTCACATAATTTCTAATGTGCAGCTACTAAAGGATAGGAAGGAACTCGTAAAGAACGAGATAATTTTGAAGGTCGGAAATGGTGCAAGCGTTGCTGCGATTGCACAAGGTTCTGTGGAGCTTCAATTATCTAGTGGTTTAAATTTTTGTTTAAAGAATGTTATTATGTGCCTTCGATTAGCAAGAACATTATTTCTGTATCATATTTGGATATAGATAATTTTAATATAACTATTTCAAATTCTTGCTTGTCTATATCGAAGAATGATATTTTCTATGCAAATTTATTCGTGAGGAATGATCTCTATTTGCTTGAATTGAATAATAAACAAATCTTAAACATCAATAACAAAAGACTTAAAACTACTCACGTGAATGATACACTCTTGTGGCACTATTGTCTTGGTCACATAAATGAAAAACGCATCAAGAAATTGCAAGAAGCTAACCTTCTTGGTCAACTTGATTTTAAATCATTGGAGACGTGTGAACCTTGCCTAATGGGCAAAATGACCAAGAGGCCTTTCAAGAAGAAAGGACTGAGAGCGAATGACTTGTTGGATTTGATACATTCCGATGTATGTGGTCCGATGAGTACTAGTGCAAGAGACGGTTTCAGGTACTTCATTACGTTCACGGATGACTATAGTCCTTATGACTATATTTATCTAATGAGAAACAAAAGTGAATCCTTTGACAAGTTCAAGGAATTCAAGAATGAAGTAGAGAACCAACTCAACAAGAAAATCAATTCTCTACGAACGGATCGTGGAGGTGAGTACTTAAGTACTGAATTTGACTCATTCCTAAAGGAGTGTGGTATTGCACCACAGCTCACCCCTCCCGGTACACTTCAGTGGAATGGGCTATCCGAAAGGAAAAATAGGACATTACTCGACATGGTTCGATCAATGTTGAGTCAAGTTGAATTGCCGCTTTACTTTTGGAGTTATGCACTAGAAGCTGCGGCTTACACACTAAATAATGTTCCATCTAAATCCGTAGAGAAAATGCCTTATGAGCTATGGAGTGGTAAAACACCTCAGCTCAATTTTCTCAAAATTTGGGGTTGTGAGGCCTACGTCAAGATATTGATGTCGACCAAACTTCAACCAAAAGCGGATAAGTGCTTCTTTGTAGGTTATCCTCGCGAGACAAGAGGATACTACTTTTGGCATATAATCTCCAATCGAGTGATTGTAGAGAGGGATGCCGTATTTCTAGAAAAGGAATTTCTGGAAAGAATAAAAAGTAGTGGGAGTAGAGTTGTGCTTGAGGAGACTCATGATACTCTACAAGATCATTATATGAATGATGATATTCAAGATCATGAAGGCCCAACCGAGGTTCCTTTGGTTAGTGGGAGCGTGAGTGAGAGACCCTCGCAATAAATTGTGAGAGAAACTCAATCTTCCCCACCAAGTGTACGTTCGAGAATCGAACACGAACCAATTCTGCAAGAAATTGTGGAAGAAGTTCGAGAAGTACACATAGAACCAAAAGAACTTAGAAGGTCAACGAGAGAAAGGAAGAAACACAATATGTATTTGGGAGTTCATGAGATCATGGTACTAGATACCGATGATCCCTCGACCTTTCAAGAAGAAATGGAAAGAAAAGACTCCAAACTATGGTTCAAGGCCATCGAATCCGAAATAGAATCCATGTATGATAATCAAGTATGGAACTTGGTTGACCTTCCTCAAGGGAAAAAAGTCATTCAAAATAAATGGGCTTTGAAGAGGAAGATGAACATGGATAGGAACTTGACAACCTACAAAGCGAGGCTTGTAGCAAAAGGTTTTACTCAAGTTCAAGGAATTGACTATGATGAAACTTCTTCACCGGTTGTCATGTTCAAGTCTATTCGGATTACGCTCGCTATTGCCGCATTTCATGATTATGAGATATGGTAAATGGATGTCAAAACGGTGTTCCTTAATGGGAACTTGGAGGAGGATGTGTACATGGTACAACCTCAAGGTTTTGAAGATCCAAAGAATAGCAAGAAAGTATGCAAGCTTCAAAAATCCATTTATGGATTGAAGCAAGCATCAAGGAGTTGGAACAAGCGCTTTGACGAAGAAGTCAAAAAGATTCACTTCATCAAAAGTAAGGAAGAGCCTTGTATATACAAGAAGGTTAATGGGAACCACATAGTGTTCTTGATTTTATATGTCGATGACGTACTCCTCATGGGAAATCATATACCTTTGCTTGAGCAAACGAGAAGTTCATTGAAATCTGCATTTTCGATGAAAGATATGGGTGAGGCTCAATACATCTTGGGAATCAAGATATATAGAGATAGATCCCGTAGACTCATTGATCTAAGTCAACGTACATACATTGAAAAGGTCTTGGAAATGTTCAGCATGAACAACTCCAAAAAGGGCAGTATGCCAATTAGTATGGGTGCGCAACTCAAGAAGTCTCAACGTGCTGAATCACGTAAAGACTTGGAGTACATGAAAGATATCCCTTATGCTTCAGCAATAGGATCGATCATGTACGCGATGACTAGCACAAGACCCGATGTCTCGTATGCTCTAAGCGTGACAAGTCGTCACCAATCCAACGCAGGTCCTGAGCATTGGACTGCAGTCAAGAATATTCTGAGGTACCTTAACCGGACCAAAGATAAGTTTCTTGTCTATGGAGTACAAAGGGAATTAATAGCCAAGGTCTATTCGGATGCGAGTTTCATGAGTGATCCCGACGTTAGAAGGTCGCAATCAGGATACGTCTATCTTCTAAATGGTGGAGCTGTGAGTTAGCGTAGTTGGAAGCAAAGTACTACGGCCGACTAAACCACCGCTTCCGAAGTAATGGAAAGGAAGGAGTGTGGATTAAGAAGTTCCTTGAAGAGCTTGGAGTAGTTCCCTCGAGCGAGGGACCAGTAGAGCTATTTTGCGATAATAGTGCATCTATCTCGCAAATCAAGGATCCCAAATCACACCACAAAGTGAAGTACATGGATCGTAAGTACTTTGTCACACATGACTTCATCGACGAGGGCAAAATAAATCTGTTATGGGTGGACACAAACGGCAACACAGCTGATCCATTCACCAAACCCTTATCCCAAGCCAAGGGCGAAATGCATTTTGAGTCCATGGGTCTGAGGAACCATGTGGATTGGCTTGATGAGTGATCAGAGAGGTGTAGGATTGTGTGGGTTATGAGTCCACAATTAAGGCTAATTAACAAATATAATCCTAAACAAACTCTACTTGCAAGTCAAAAGATGATGCAGCGGAATTTAAAACAAATACAAGCAAGTAGGGAATAAATAAGCAAACCACAATCACACGAGGATTTTATAGAGGTTCGGCACCATACCCGGGTCCTAGTCCTCTCTTGTAAGCTCCGCTCGACTCCGCGAGCTCCGCATACGTCTTCACTATCCACTCCCCGTTCTGGGCCGGGAGAGAACGCCTTTTACAAAACAAGCTCCGCGAACAACCTCACGAGCTTGACTTTCTTCTCTCACAATCCGAGAGGAACACTTAGGGCTTTCACCGAAGTCCTTGCTTCTTGAACAAACAAAATCTTGAGTGGAACACACTCTCTAAACTTGAGCACACTTGAATGAGATTGAAATTGATTCTAAGTGTGGAAATTTGAGGCTTTGAGTGTTTGGGATTCTCTCTAATGTTTGGGACAAGTTTGTAGTGGGAGAGTTGTGATAAAATGTGTTTTACAACTCTTTATATAGGCATTAGAGAGAATAGAGTCATTGGGATTGATTGGGTGTGAGTTGATGTGTGATACACAAAATAGAAACCTGCAGGACCCAATTCTGGATGAAATCGGTCGACCGAATCGGTCTGAACGGTCGACTGTTAGGAAGTTTTGAACTAAGTTTTGTCGACCGGATAAGCAACGGTCGATCGCCCAACACTACGACTTAGGTACACTTAAATGATCGGTCGAACACCTTAAAGGGAAACGGTCGACCAATTTGTACCAGACACTTTGGGGTTGACAAACAATGATGTATTCGGTCGACCGAAACAGGTCTAGCGGTCGACCGATTTTGTCTAGGAGATTTGGGTTTGTCAAGAGATGAACAAACGGTCGACCGATCTTGGTCCTCGGTCGACCGATACAAGAAATGTATTTGGGGTATTTTTGGTTTAATACGAATATGACCGTTGGGTTTATACGACAAAAATAACGGTCGAAAAATTAAGTTCAAACGGTCGACCGAAAGAGAAGGTGCGGTCGACCGAAACTAGACAGGGAAACACAAAACAGAATACTTGATCATCCGGTCGACCGAACGGCCTGTTGCGGTCGACCGAATGTGGGCAGATAGTTAGGGTTCAAGTTTAGTGTTTTCCGGTCTAAGTTTGGGTGATCTATTAAAGTCCAAATTATGTGAAATTTCGTGTGTAACTTCTATAAGGAACCTAGTGTGTGTTTAAGTTGATTTTATCTCAAGTATGCTCAATTAACACATGTTCCTAAGACTCAAAGAAAATACAAAATACATGTCTTCAAAAGAGCTTGATTACATGTCTTGACTTGATTTTCCTTTCTTCCTTGAGTCTTGATCACGTGTAGAGGTTAGTACAAAGCAATATATATGCAATGCAATATGTGTGCTACTATACATGATCAAAATTAAGATTAGGTTAATTAAATCATCAAAACACAGATTAAGGCCAAAAAACCAACAAGAGGGTTACCGTAGTTATTATTGTATTTAACATTGAGAATGTATGTGAGAGAAACTTTTGATAACAAGTGGGAGATTGAAAGGAATGTGTTCTAAAAGTTTTACTTTTATATGTCAATTATTATGATTTTAATGTGCAAACATTTTGTTCCTTGATTATGGTATTCGTCTTTTGGAAGTGTTAAGGAAGATGCGCTTGGTCCTTAACCGTAGAGCTCTAAAAGATAATGGTTCACATAAATCAAAAGTTATTCACAATCATGGTAATTAACATGGAACATTAATTACCGAGATAAGATTGTCGTGTTGGTCATCGATTGTTGTAGCTCTACAAATAATTTGACGACACGAGTATATAAAAGAGGAAAAGATTACTTTTATATATTGAATAGACCTAACAAGTAAAACATTATGGAATTGTGTTTCGTGTCATTATTGTTTTTACTGTGTCTTGGATCCTAAGATATGAGACTTATATCTTTCCACTCAAGAAGTGCTTAATTTGATTATTGTCAAAATCTATCAATGAGTGTAGTGATAAAGCAATAGTTAATTGAGCATAACTTGTGCTCGAAAAGATAGCTAGTCAAACGATTATCATTGCCCCTCTTAATTGAGTGATGATATTAGTGGCCCACTTGATAAAGCAAAATTATAATGTGCACAATGTAACTTGAGTTAAGTTACATAGTTATAATTAGCTTAAAGAGATCAAGAAATGAATATAATACAAAGATGACACATTTCTACTTTGTATATATTCTTAATATCATGAGGCAAGGGACGGACACAAGTGGTGCACTTACATCACTAAATGGATCGTGTTTTGGTTCGGGTGGAACAAAGACATCTATGCTAATTGAGTAACTATAATGTGTAGCTAGATACCGCTTATAGTTTGAGATATTAAGTGTTTAATATCTCTACCAATTTGGCTTAGATCCTCCTATAGGTCACACCACAAAACTGGAAAACAAGAGGTTGATTTTAAGTTCATATGATTTGTCGGGTTTCATATGAAATATGACACATGTGGTGAATGAATAAAATCAATATGTCATGAGAATTGACATAATTAGAATCATAATAAATTCACATGAGGTATATATATTATGAGGGTGTAATAATTTAATATTACATATGATAATATATTATATAAGATGTGAATTTGCCAAAACCCCAAAATGATCAAATTTTGTTGGAAATAAATCCAAATTTGACAAAGGAAAAATCGGGGTCAAACACGGTGAACTGTTCATGGTTCGGTCGACCGGGGTATCTTCGGATCAGTTAACTGAATAGGGAACGGGTAAGCGCAATTGGTTGACCGAAATTGTCTGGAGTGCCTGGACAATCAGGTTCGGTTAACCGAGTGTGCATGGTCAACCGGGAAGTAGTATTTTTGGTAGACCGAAAGTGACACGGTCATCCGATGACTATGTCCCAGGAGCGATTCTGGTGGGTCAACGGTAGACCGAGTAAAAGACGTGGTTCGTTCGAATTCTTCCAGGGAATTTTTCTCATACGGATTCGGTAGACCGTCTAGCTCACGGTGCACCGAACACGTGTTATAACCGAATGACGATTCAACGGGCAAATCCGTGGACGATTCAACGGGCAACGCGACTCCGAATCTTCAAGAAGGTTTTAGAGAACCTTTAGGTATGATTCTACCTTTGTGATTTATTTTAATAAACGTAGGATTGCATGTTATTAGAATAATCACAAAACTATGTAAATAGAAATTGTTGAAAATATGAAAATCGATTTTGTATGTTGTATTGAAAATTTAAAATATATACATACATAAGGACACAAATTCCTACACTAACAACTTATGAAAGTATAGATATGTCATCTAAAAGAAATTGTTTAGCCTAATGCCAAAGAAAAACAATAACATAAACTATCATGCCATTACTTTTTTTGGTTATACCATTAGGTTAACTTCAGTTAGTTATATTAATATTTAAGAAATGTTTTGCATAATCGTCGTGAATAAACCAAGAATTCATAACTTTCATCACGTGTGTCGTAAAATTAGAAAAAAAATCACTCAAAACAATTTATATATTGTTTTTCACATATTTATTTCCTCTCACTTCTCACTCTCTCATATCTCTCTTTACTCTGTCATCTTTTTTCTTCTAATTGTCTATCACTACTACTTAATGGCTCTGTTACTGAACTATTGAAATATAATATTTTTATATTTTAAAATGACAAAATAATTAATTGTTTTTGAAAAAATATTTTATAATAAACATTATTTTTTTCGAAACAATATTTTTTTTTTAAAATATATGTTTTGGAAGAAATAATTTTTTTAGATATAGTTTTTCGAAAAATATAATTTTAATAAACATTATTTTAATTTTTTTTGTAAAGACTATTTATTTTTATTATCTCATTTCAAATTCATGGTTTTTAATATATTTGTTAAAAGATTTGATAATAAATAAATGATTTTAAGGAAATTAATAAAAAATCAAAATTTCTGCAAAAAATACAAAAAATATTGTAACTTTTTAAAAATATATTTTAATTTAAAATTCAAAAAATATCATATTTGAATAGTTTAATAATCAAAATGTTGAACTTTAGTGAAAATAGTTTAATTTATAACTATTGAATACAATATGCATATTGCAGTTAAATATATATACCCATTCAAATGGGGACCAGACCAGATTCCCGAAATTTCCCTAGTCGAGGATCGAACGAGATCTAATCTTGTAGGTACCATTCAAGATATGGAACGGTTTATCTTTCAATAGTATGTTTTGATTTTTTAATTTTTAAATATTATTACTTAATGTTAATTTAAGTATAAAAATATTAGTTTGACTTTAGAGTGGGTTTGAGTTAATTAGTATGGAAAATAATAATAACACCTAATTAAATGAAAGCCTACAAAAGAACATAGAAAAAAAACAATGATTTGGACCGAATTATATTCATTTCGATCTGGACTGGGCTGGTCATCAACTTCTATTCAGGTTTCCAGCCCAAACTAGTATATGGTCACCCGTAATCACTCTTAATACACACAACTCATAAGTGGTGGATTTATTGGTGTAGAATGCAAGTTCACCCCTCACCTTTAACAAAAATGAACCCTTTAAAATTTCAAATACTTCGGAATCATTTAATTTGTAAAGAACATCCTATCAGTCATGCACTACATCTTGGGGGAAAAACTTTACTTTGCATTGCAAAGATATGTCCACATGCATGTGTATTGGCTGCGCCGACGTCCACGTTCAGGAAAAGAAGTCCACGTCCTACCAGATAAGGTGTTGTGTCATAAAGTTGGCTCCCAGGATTGGTGTGTTCATTCTTTTTGCTGTGGATGACGATGGAGAGACCAAAAGCAAGAGTGGAAAGGAGGGTTAGGGGTGTATCTACTCTTATGATGATGTTTTCTTTTCGATGCCATGCATTTTCACTTTTGCTTTGTGATCTAAGATCTATCCTATATATACATGTCTATATATCAAAAACACATGCACACTTTGTGACTTTATGTAGATCCAATCCATTAGTGGTTGTTCGTTCGGCGGTTTTTATTAATTGTGTGAGATTGTGTTATGGACTTTTGCATCACTGTGGACTAAAAACTTATGACTCAAGGTTTTGTACAACTTTATCCTTATGTAGTGTAGGTGAATAAATAAAACTTATAACGAACCACCAAATCATTGCTTACAACCTTCTCACAAACAAAAATCAATCTCCACATGATTTGTGCGCTCATGTGGTGGTCAAGTATATCGCTCCAATTTTGTCATACCACATCACAGGAGCAGCTGGAAGAGTGATGCCCATCTCAAAGAGAAGAGAATGCAATCAGAAGAGTTTAGAGCTCGCATTTGTGAAGGCACAGTATTAAGCCTCTAGAGGAACAAGAGATCATCAGTTTCTTCTCGGAAGCCCAAGAACACCACACACCTAATTGTGCATCGTCGATCATCTACGCATCGGCATAAGCCGACTGACCCTGAGTGAAGACCGAGGAATATGAGAGAAGAAAGCCATGAGTAGTAGTACCTTAAAGACACCTCAAGAATATCTTGAAAGACACTAATGAGCCATGGTTGGTGCGTGCATCATCGAGCATACTGAAGAGAGATAAGAAGGCTGTGATACCGAGTAGGGTCTGAAAATGGTGGATCTATTGAGAGAGGAACTAACAATGCTACTACGAGATGACAAATCAAATGCACCAGTGAAATCGAAATATGAATATTGTACGTGGAATAAAATAACTTCCGACTCTTGCCCAAACTTTAAAATGCAACAAAATACACACAAGATGGATTAAACAAGCAATAGACGAATGCACACCTGAAACAACCACGACACAAGTATTTTATAAGGTTCGGTAACATGCCTACATCCTTTGGGGGTCCTCCACGGGTTTCCTTTCCTTTCTTCCACTTCTCCAACAAGAGAGGAAACCGAGATTACGCGGGATTAGATGCAATATGTCCTCCAAAGCTCTCAAGAACTCTCTCTAACCCTAATCTCTCTAAAAGAAATAACAATTGTGCATCATCTACAAGCGAGGGTGGACATACCCTTAAACACTAGACTCATAACCGTATAGAAACGTGGGCAATGGTCGACCGAAATCTCCATCGGTTGACTGGAACAGTTAACAAGAACGATTCTAGTTAATTTCAGTCGACCGGTGTAACCGACTGGTCCACCGCTCCACGGTTATCTTCAGCTCCGAACCACTTTCCGGTCAACCAGAATCACCATCGATTGATTGTTCTTGACTCCAAAAAAATGCATGTTATTTTCGATCGAACGATGTCCAACACCGGTCGACCGTTCCTCACATCTGAAACTGCCTGATAATTTCGGTCGATCGTTGCTTACCTCTGAGAGCTCCTGTTATTTTCGGTCGGCCGAACTACTTCACTGGTCGACCATTTTATCATGTTTTTTCCTTAACAAATTTAAATCAATTTCTAACATGATCACCATCCATTGACAAGAAAAGGAGTCCATTAAAGTACAAATGGCTTGCTAGCTTCAAGTGTAGCTCGGCCTAATAGGCCGAATGTGTACTATGTTGTGAGAGTGAAGTCCTTTTTCTTATGAATATGTAACGAACGTCAGTCCCAAGAAAGTAGCTTGGATACCTCATATCCTTGATCGGAAAATCTCAATCAATTGACTTCATTAGCTCATTGTAAACATTAAGGTTGTTACTCGCACGATTTATGTCATCCACGTAGACAAGAAAATATGTGAGAAGACGAGGCCGTTGAATAATGAATAATTAAGATATATTTTTGAAGCCAGAAAGTCATGAACAAGGAGATAATTGTTTAATTTCTGGAACCATGCATGAATGTGGTGCCTACTCAAGTCCATACAATAATCGGTAGAGGCATCAACAAATCCTTGTGTCTGAAGCATGTATAGCTCCTCATTGTGGTCATCATGCAAGAATGCATTCTATGTTGAGTATGTGGGCCTGATCATAGATAACAGAGGGTGGAAGAGGGTGCCCTGCAGGTATCTATAAATTGATGTATGGTGCAGATTGCACCAGGATTAGGGTTTTCGTAGGGTTTCCTATAAATACTTGTGTCTTCCATCCCCTTATTGTACCTTTCTGACGATATAGTGGATTTGTGAACGTGTGGTGGTCGTGGTGTTTTCCCACAAGGGTTTTCCACGTAAAAAACATTTATCTCGCGATTTGTGTGTTTCTTTTCTTTGCTTCGTTTGTCCACTCCTACATGGTAGAATTCCTGACATTCTACATATCCAATTGTCGCATTAACCAACCATGCCGCATGACCAAATAGAGAGACATCCGAACAATCATGGGCTTTATGACCACTGAAGGTAACCTAAAGATACTTCAGCACACATATCATACCCTTTAGCCACAAGGCACGCCTTGAAACGATCAATCTCACCATTTTGCAACTTTATAGTGTACAACTAGTGATTATCGATATTATTCCTGGATGAAGTGCGGTGAACCAAGCACCAATTGTGATACACAACCATACTCTAATCCAATGAATTCAAGCTCTAAAACCACAAAACAACTAAATCTAGATGTAAAAACTTCAAACCCATAATTAAAGTTAAGAAACACATTAAGAAACCAAAAACACTTAAAAAGAAACAAAAATTCAATCGAAAAGCAACTCAAACCATAACTTAGGCATATAACCAAACCAAAACCTGAACCAATCTAAGATATATTCCGGTCCACTCCTAAAATGCTTATTTAAACAACCAAAATACTTAAAACACATTAGAATAACTTAAACACACTACAACAATACAATGCTTCACCGACGGAAGGTATCTATCGGTGCATATAACCTTTTGTCGGTGTACTTCAATACCGATGGATCAAGTTCCATTGGTGTTAAATGTGTCAGTTGGCTCTGCGACATAAAATTCTTGCTCTACTTGGGATTCCTTGTTCAAAAGCAGAATGAACACCAACCCCAGCCTCTAATTCTCTTATCCTTACAACAAATCTTGTTTCCAACCAAGCCTACATGTAATCCTAAATTTTAAATCCAAAATACAATCGTAAATCCAAAATCCAATATTAAATGTAGTCTTCTTTTGATGAAAGAAATATTACCTTTTGAATCACCTATACGATAATATTTTTTTTCTTTAAGCCTTATCCCAATGAAATTTTTAGTTTCGCTAATGTTCACTAATATTTAATACTATTCAATAGGATCAATTTTGAATAGACTTAAGTATCTCAACTAAGCTCAATCTGTGGTAGGTTGTAACCGAAGGTTGTAGGCTTATATAATATGTTAAAGTATGGATGCACTTCTTAAAATCAATATATTTCGATAGAATTACTTGTGATATTCCGTTTGACTATAATGTGCAAGGCAAAAAAACTTGTTTGAGTTAAAATTATGTTTAATTTTATAGTATAATCAATAGCGTGTTATTGATTACAATTTTCATTAAATTTTTTTAAAATTTCGGCAGTACCTGCCCTATAAATAAAAAATGAAATCATTTAAAATCCCTGTATACACAAAAAGAATTCTACAATTTCAGTATTCATTGCATTTCACATTCAAAATTACATTCAAACTATCAAACTAATCAAATTCAAACTACATTCAAACCAAAATAAATAATCTAAATTTATCAAAACAAATAATCTAAACAAAAATATAGATAAAAACTCTTTTCAAATTATATTCGAACTATATTTAAAACACATTTAAACTACATTCAATTAATCACATTCAAACTAAAAAACAATCTAAATTATAATAATAACAATAAGGTGTTATTGTTAATTTAAAACACATATAAATTTATCAAAACAATCTAAATTTATAACATTAAGACTATAATCTAAACTGAAAACAACCTAAATTTATCAAAAATAAATAAATTTCTTAACAATAATATATAGAAAAACAATATCGATGAGTCTGAGGTTGGGTTTGGGGCTAGGGGTCGGGTTTCAGGTTGGGGATTGGATTTGGTATCGGGTTCGGGGCTGGGGGTCGAGTTTCGGGTCGGGGTGGGTTTGGGGTTGGGTTCGCGACTTGAGGGTCACGCTTGAGGCCATATTCACGGTTGGGGTTTGAGGAGGGGTCTGGGGTCAGGGAGGGAAGGGTCGGATTCGGCGGCTGCACAAGGGAGGGTTTTGCCGTGGGGTCGAGGAGGCAGGGAGGGTTAGGGAAGCACGACGAGGGGAGGGAGTGAGGGTTTACAGTGCAAACGATGAGGGGACGACGACACGACGAGGACGAACGATGACAATCAGAGGAGTGGCAACGAGTGGTTGTGATTGAGGAAAGTGAAGGGGGAAACCCGAATCAGCTCCTGATAAAACCTTACACCGACGGGTGGTATCCGTTGATGTATGTAATAGTATTAAGTTCAATGGACATTTTTCGAAATATTCACCAACGAAATATATAGTCACTGACGACTTTATATGTCAGTGTAGGTTAACACAACCGTCGTTGCTAGGTTTTTCGTGAAAAAAATCATTTAACCGCGGTTCAAAATCTTCACTGACGGATCGAATTTGTTGGTGTCTTTTCAAAAGACACTGACGAATATATCCGTCGGTGAAGGTTAACACAGTCGTCGGTGTACGTTTTTCCGAGAAAAAAAAATCATTTTACTGCGTATTCGAAATTTTCACCGACAGATACAGATCTTTCTATGTCGGTGGAAGTTTCTGCTTAGACGAAAACTTCGTCTGACGGCTACTTGTTGTCGTAGTTAGTGACATCATCCGTCGGTGTACGCACATGTGTACTGACGGAAAATAATATTCGTCAGTGTATAGTAGCCTACATCAAGCCACAAATAGATGTTTTTCTGACGGAAGTTTTTCCGTCGGTGAAACCTATTTTTCTAGTAGTGATACTTAAACACCAACTTAAAGCTGTAAACAACTACCTAAACCTTTTTCACACCTCCAAACATCTTCACCTTCAATTCCTAACCTTGTTTCACACCCATGGACACAAAGAAACTAGAGCACCATGAAAATATCTTCTCCTCCCCTTACAAAATGACTTGAAGTCCAAAAATCACCTCTTAAGAGAATAGGAAACCATTGCAAAATCCTATGTAAGCATCCCCCTCCACCCCCATCCCATTCTTCATACACGATAAACCAGCCTCTAATGTCCTATAGCCAATCCCATGTCGTTTGAGAAAGAGGGGCTTTACAAGTTCAATATTGATTAACGTCCCAAATTTTAGTTGTGTTTTGTGCTTGTGTGCCACCCACTCTCCATAGCTACTAATGCAACTAAAAAACTTGTCAAATACCCAAAGTGTCTTTGTGTTTTTGGATATGTCACTTTGTTAATTTTTTCGTTAACGTCACTACTGTTAATTTTTTCGTTACCGTCATTATAAATATGTGACTTAACTCAAATCCTTTGGAGGTCGATTTTCTTAGAAAGAGAGTATAAAGATGAAAGAAAGAGAAGAGAGAGAAAAAGAGAAAAGAAAGGAGAGAGAGAGGAGGATATGGAAAATAGGTTGAAATTGTATAGGGTAGAACTTGAAAATTTTACAATTCAAGTATTATTTTAATAACTTCGTTAAGCGAACAATAAGTGCGTTAATAGAGTGTCAGATCGGATAATGACACTCTGGGTATTAGACATATTTTTGAGTGACATTAGTTGAAATTGCTATATATAGAGTGAGGACAATTTTAGAATTATGTTATTTTCAAGTGGCACACAAGTAAAAACCCCTATTTTTGTTTGGTCTCCCACCCTCCCCTTTTAGCCCACTCAAAAACCATATGTCATTGTCCAATGTTAGTGACATCGCCAAAATTCCCTTCTTTGTATAACACTTCACAAATACTACAAATCGCAGTCCGATCCCTCTAGCCATTTGGGAGACACAACCTTCACAAAATCAAAAGAAGCCTTTGTTTTTCTTAGTAGGAGGCGTTCAACATTTTATGCCTGATACCTGTCCCCCGTTTTGGCAATTTTTTTTTTACTTTTTCATACACTCTGGCCGCGTTATTGAGGTTACTTTCTCCAAGTCCATAGCCTCGTTTCCTCTCTAATAAACTCGGAATAATGTATGTCCGACGCGTTCAACAAAAACATCCACAAAACTCTGCCTGATTCTCTCAGGATGCAAAGAGTGACGCCAAAATTTCCAGTCAAGGCATAGATTAGTCCTGATCCGTTATTTCTAGTTCAGATAGATCACCTTGTACAACTGTTGGTGCAATTATACAATTTTCTAAACTCAAAATTTTCAATGGGACCTATCATGCACGAATTTCCATATTTAGATTATTTCATGAGTTTAATGACCGAGAACAAGTGGGAGGGACATGTAACCAGAAAACAACAAATTGTGATCTTTTCCCACGCTAACCAAGTCTAGAAAACGGAACTTCGGAAATGGACTCCGCTCATGGGTTATTTTTTGATCCATTAGTTTTTTTTCTTCTCCTTTTGTTTTTCATATTAGTTCGCGGATCTTAGAAGACGAGTGGTGATGCTATATGTCTCAAGCAGGTCTCTATATTGAACTGACCCTACGAGTGCCACTTCGACCACAACGGACATTGATCCCTAACCGGATCCTAAGGGAGGGGATCACCTGATTCGCCACGATCATAGAATATTCAAGTTTCGACATAATATTTTCTCGCTAAACCTTAAGAAGCAAGTAAGTTTCACAAACGTTTGTGCAATGATTCTTCCTAAATAAAAATCACAATCCTTGTAACTTATGTACAAGTTACTCACGACATATGGAAGTTAACCAACAAGTGTGGGTTTTCTAAGCAGACGACACTGTTGAGTTGTTAAGTTAGTTAGGGGTAATATGATTATTTGGAAATCATTTGAAAAATCTTCTCTGTTACAATCAAATTTCAGAACGCAACTTGCATGGGATATGTTTGGAAACCTCAAACGTTGCGTGTGAGGTTTCCAAAACTTGAGTTTTGAGGGAGAAGTTTGAATGTAGTGGTTTTAGTTTTCCAATTAATATGAAACGAAGCCTACATTCAAACATTAACATTAATTGGTCCAATTAATAGGCTGGAAATTACCGTTAGTCTATTAACATTGAAAGGGACATGAGTTGGAAATGGTGTAATTGTTGGGGACCAACTGGTCTAATTTTTATGCGTTTTGAAAAACTCACTCTCATGGTCGAGTTTTCCAAAATGCCATTTTGTTTACAACTGAAATCTCCAACCACTCAAACCTCAAAACGCCAAATGGGGTAGATCCAATCCTGTAGGCACCATTCCATATTTGGATAAGTTTATCTTTCAATAATACGTTTTAATTTTTTATTTTGAAATATCATTACTTAATGTTATTTTAAGTATAATAATATTGGTTTGACTTTAGAGTGGGTTTGAGTGAATTAGTATGAATAATAATAATAACACCTAATTAAATGAAAGCCTAGAAAAGAACATAAAAAATCCGATTTGGACCGAATTAGATTCATTTCGATCTGGTCTGGGCTGGTCGTCAGCTCCTGTTTAGTTTCCCAGTCCAAACAAGTATATGGTCATAAGTGGTGGATTTATTGGTGTAGAATGCAAGTTCACCCCTCACCTTTAACAAAAATGAACCCTTTAAAATTTCAAATACTTCGGAATCATTTAATTTGTAAAGAACATCCTATCAGTCATGCACTACATCTTGGGGGAAAAACTTTACTTTGCATTGCAAAGATATGTCCACATGCATGTGTATTGGCTGCGCCGACGTCCACGTTCAGGAAAAGAAGTCCATGTCCTACCAGATAAGGTGTTGTGTCATAAAGTTGGCTCCCAGGATTGGTGTGTTCATTATTTTTGCTGTGGATGACGATGGAGAGACCTAAAGGAAGAGTGGAAAGGAGCGTTAGGGGTGTATCTACTCTTATGATGATGTTTTCTTTTCGATGCCATGCATTTTCACTTTTGCTTTGTGATCTAATTAAAATTCATCCTATACATACATGTCTATCAAAAACACACGCACACTTTGTGACTTTATGTATATCCAATCCGGTAGTGGTTGTTCGTTCGGCGGTTTTTATTAATTGCATGAGATTGTGTTATGAACTTTTGCATCACTGTGGACCAAAAACTTATGACTTAAGGTTTTGTACAACCGTATCCTTATGTAGGTGAAGAAATTAAATTGAGTATATGTCTCGATGGAATATGTGGATATATATTATGCTAGCTATTGGATACTTTTGAAAGCTGATGATGTTGGACAGTAGGGATAGACTTTTTTGACCGAAAATTTAAATTGGCTTGTGGAGATCTTGTTTCTTTAAAAAAAACATGCAAAAATGAAATTAAGGAACCTTTTGCCACTGCAAAGAACCTATATTGTCAAAATGGGTAGATAGCATAAAACCATGTGAATGAAGAGAGAGAACATTGAGAGAGAGAGACCAAATTGGAGGGCATTTAGTGTAACGTCCTCAAACACAGCGGAAAATTTCAAATTTAAATCATACAATTAACGAGGACATTACGAAAAGAAATACACACACCGATGCACCAACATATAATATATATATGTAAACGGGTTTACAAAAGAATGTGATTACATCAAAAGATCATATACATAAAATATACACAAGTAATCACAACCACCTCAAAAGATAAGGAAAGCAGGATCCGGTCTCGAGCGCTCCCTCCGCCGTCACCACCCACCTACCGTCGCTCTCGGCCTGAAAGCAGACATGAATATGTCCGAGTTTCCAAAAGGAAACCCCGTATGCCAAACCCTAACACATATATGAACAGAAAGGGAATATGCAAAGAACCATAAATATCACAACTGATACACCCGCTAAGTTCCCGGGACCTCTCTCCCGGCCATAGCCAACAACAACCCGGGTCTCAAGGGTCCTCTCACCCCAACCCCTCAAACACTCGTGCACACAAGGCATCGCCGGTCCAAATCACGGCCAAACAACCCCCTTCTTGCCTCAGTGTTACAGGAGCCACGGTTTTGCATCATACGCCGGATCCACGGCTTTGCCTCAATTGCCGGAGCCACGACGACAGTTATCACATTTTCCCTCCACGTGTCACTACTAATCGCTATATGGCCGACCTGTCCGTCCGTCGCCCCAAAAGGGCCGGTGAACCCGTCGCCTTCTAGCCAATCAATAGTAACACACACACCAAAACAGTGTAAAACAGTCGAACAACACTGTCTTTCGGTCGACCGATCCTCACCTAGAGAACTAGCCCAACCGAAAAACCCGCCAAACGGTCGACCGGCAAAGGGGTCCCGGTCGACCGAAAAGCACGAGAAGAAAATCATTTTCGCAAACCAAGTTCGAACGGTCGGACGACCTAGAATCTCCGGTCGACCGAAAACCTCCAGTAGGATCCACCAACAGTCCACACTACACGGTCGACCGAAACCGCACTTCCGGTCGACCGGCCAATAAGTTCACTTAAGTCGTCGGTCGAACGAGTCAAACAGGCGGTCGATCGTTTAGATGGTCAACGCCCCAACCGACCTACAACAGTACTTTCGGTCGACCGGCAAAAGGGGTCCCGTTCGACCGAAAATACCCAGAGCCTCAATCTCTCGATAGAATTGTACCACCGGTCGACCACCACGAATGTATCGTTCGACCGGTGCGAGGGATTTTGCCCAAAATACACTATAACCGGTCGAATGAACCCATACACCGGTCGATCGTTTATAGTTCAGAAACAACTATGCAGGTCCGACGAGCCAATCGGTCTACCGTCGACCGCTCCCACTCCCACACTAATAATAGGAGAGCGTAAAAGCAAGTTTGACATACCTTAAGGCTTGAAGAAGCCTTTGAAGAAACAACGACGAGCGCTTCCTCGCGAAACCTCTCGCAACGACGATCCTCGCTCCTCCGGCGACTCCAACAACAACTCTCGTGCTCTCCGATCGCCACACAACGCCGACCTTCCACTTGCTGTCGAGAGAGACGAGTCTAGAGAGAGAGAGAGTGAGTGAGAGAGATGAGATGGTGAGAGAGAGAGAGAGAGAGAGTAAAACCCAAACCTTATATACTTTTCTCCCACTCGATCTCAGCCGTCCATCTCAATCCATTACTAATCCTCCCCTAAACACAATTAAAACATAAGCAAGGGTTAGGATCTAACATTTAGGGGGTGATTTTGCAAAATTGAAATAAAATTGAAATAACTAGTTATTTTTAGTTTGCTCAAGGTTGGTTTTGAAAATTTTAAATTACATATAAATTTAGTTAATGATGTTAACAAAAGCATTGAAAAAATTGACAGAGAAACAAACGGAGTGGTATGCACAAAATTATTAATGACATATTGACATATTAGTAATTTTAGAATTTACGAATGACATTTACTCAAATAACTGATTTTCTTGCAACAGATCTACCTCCCTGCGTTAACCAGTCAAGTTTGTCGTGAGAACATCCAGCAAACTTCACTTTAGCTTCAATTCTTATTTCCAAATCAACTTCAACCAAAGTTCATGATTTCTTTTTCCCTTTTCCACCATAGAGCTCTCTTACCTCAACCCTAAGTGCTCTCCACACCATCTCACTAACATCAGACTTTGAGAAGTCTTGTGAAAAAACTCAAACTTTGTAACATCCCCGAAACATCGGGAATTTAAACTTTTAATAAGGAGATAAATCAAGGACATCAACATCAAACACAAGGAACACTACTCGAAAACATAAAATATATGGTGCTGCATCGTATATAAGAGTTGTCAAAAGAATGACTACATCAAACTACAACATAATATATACAAGTAGTCATAATAACCTCAAATAGACACGAGTACCCGACTCCAAAATGCACTCGTCCTCAGTCACCACCCAAATAACTCCCGAAGGGGAACCTGAAATAAAACAACAATGCTGTGAGTTTCCATAAGGAAACCCCCTATGCCAAACCCACCTACATGCACATGCAATACATGACCTATCATACTAGTATCATGCCAACATGAATCATATCAAAATATTCCTCAACCGGGGTTCATTAGTCACACGTCTAGTTTTGGACATTCGTAGATACCCACCGCAGGCACATTCGGTCATACGAAAAGTACGTGACACACCCTCACTCGCAGCTACACTAGTCATATGGGTTCGGTGAGGGTTGCACGCACTTTCGAGTCATCATCAGATCTGATCAGTGGTCGAAGACCACAATCCGCCAGAGCCGTCACTCTGGTCGGTCATACTCGCCAACCGTACAGTTGGACGATCATACTCGCCGGAACAACATCGATCGAGCACATCCGCCAGAACAACATCGGTCAGTCATCTCCGTCGCGACACTGGCTAAGACACAGAACTCTGTTGCGCAAGGGCTAACAATCATCTCCGTCGCCACATAGGCTAAGGTCATCTCCTTCGCCACAAAGTCTAAGGTCATCTCTGTCGCCACACAGGCCGACAATCATCATGCTCTGTAGAGCCATATCATATAGATCATGCAAAGGGGAATATGGTCCCACATGTCTGTTGGCTTTTTGACCTTAATCTATGTTTTGATGATTTAATCAACCTAATCTTCATTATGATCATGTAGAGTAGCACACATATTGCATTGCATATATATTGCTTTGTGCTAACCTCTACAGGTGATCAAGACTCAAGGAAGAAAGGAAAATCAAGTCAAGACATGTAATCAAGTTCTTTTGAAGACATGTATTTTGTATTTTCTTTGAGTCTTAGGAACTTGTGTAAATTGAGCATACTTGAGTTAAAATAAACTCAAACACACACTAGGTTCCATATAGAAGTCACACACGAAATTTCACATAATTTGGACTTCAATAGATCACCCAAACATAGACCGGAAAACACTAAACCTGAACTAAAACTTCCTGCCCACTTTCGGTTGACTGATACAGACCGTTTGGTCGACCGGAGGATCAATTATCCTGTTTGTGTTTTCACTGTCCAGTTTCGGTCGACCGTGTATACACTTTCGGTCGACCGTGTGAACTTATTTTTCCGACCGTTTGTTTTGTCGTATTATACCCAACAGTTGTATTCGTATTAACCAAAAATACCCCAAATACATTTCAAGTATTGGTCGACCGAGGACCTTGTTCGGTCGACCGAATATCTGTCTCTTGACAAACCCGAATCTTCTGCTGGAATTCGGTCGACCGTTAGACCTTGGTTTGGTCGACCGAATAGATCATTGTTTGTCAACCCCATAGTGCCTGGTGCAAATCGGTCGACTGAACCCTATTCGGTGTTCGACCGATCACTTAAGTGTACCAGAGTCTTAGCGTTGGGAGGTCGACCATTACCTAACCGGTCGACCGAGCTGAGTTCAAAACTGCCAAACGGTCGACCGAACTACCTGATCCGGTCGACCGAATTACCTCAGAATTGGGTACTGCGAGTTTCTATTTTGTGTATCCTACACCAACACTCACCAACCAACCCCAATGGATCTATTATCTCTAATGCCTATATAAAGAGTTGTAAAACACATTTTAACAAAAACTCTCCCACACATATTTGCCTCCTACATTAGAGAGATCATTGAAAACACTCCAAGCCTCAATTTCCACACTTAAGATCAATTCTTATCTTTCTCAAGTGTGCTCAAGTTTAGAGAGTGATTGTCCCACTCAAGTTTGTTACTGTCAAAGAAGAGTAAAGGTTTTGGTGAAAGCCTGAAGCATCCCTCTCGGATTGTGAGAGGTGTAGTCAAGCTCGGCGAGGGTTGTTCGTGAGTTTGAGGATTGTAAAGGCGTTCTCTCCTAGCCCGGAACGGGGAGTGGTTAGTGAAGTCGTGAGCGGAGCTCGAGGGAGATCGAGCGGAGCTTGCAAGAGAGGAAGTAGGCGGGAGGCCGAACCTCTATAAAAATCCGGTGTCGTTCCATTGTGGTTTACTTTACTTACTAGTCTTTGTTTTAAATTCCGCTGCATCATTATTTGACTTGTGAGTAGAGTTTGCTTAGGACTTAAAGTGATTAGAGATTGTGGACCCATAACCCATACGATCCTATAATGTCTACTACCTAGGTCTCAATGCACATGTCATATCATGGGAACATAAGCAGTAAATGCAATCCACGCACCAACGCGCTCATAAACAAACAATGCAATTAGCCAATTACTGGGCTTCAACAGTCAACCGAAGAAGGTCATACGGTCAACCGGTTGGTCGTTAAAACCAGTAATTGGTTCGAACCACAATCCAACGGTCGAACCAAACAAACATCAAACGGTCGAACAAAAGTCTCTGGACGGTCGACCGTTTAGAAGGTCTACGCCACAAAATAATATTAAATAACACATCCCCAACGATCGAACGATAAAACATCAGGGACTTCAACATTCCTCTAGGTCATTGCCGGTCGACCGAAATATGAATCGGTCGAACCCTACTTATGTCATCTTAAGTCATCGGTCGAACGGGATCTTAGGGTGGCCGACCGTTTAGAAGTATACACCCCCAACCGACTTAAAATAGTACGTCCGGTCGGACTGGTCAAAGCGGCGGTCGACCGTTTAGATGGTCAACACTCGCAGCCGACATACTACAGTGCGTTCGGTCGAGCGGAAAGGGGACCCAGTCGACCAAAAGCACTCAGGGTCTTCATCTTCTCGCTCGGAACGTATAACTGGTCGACCACCCCAGGGTATCGTTCTACCGGTGTGAGAGATAATGCCCAAAATTACACTACGACCGGTCGACCGAAATCAAACACCGGTCGACCGAACAGAGTAGAAATTGTGCTGCACTTTTCCGACGAGCCATTCGGCCTACCGTCGAACACTCAAACACTCACACAAGCTTAGGTGAACGTAAAAGCAAGGCTTGACATACCTTGAAAGCTTCGAAAAGCTTTCGAAGAGCAACGATGATCCCTCCACGGAAAAGAGCGTATCTTCGGCGAACTCCTCATACGAACGCGGATCTCCACACCTTCCTCGACTTGCCAGCGAACTCGACTTGCCGGCGCACCCGCTTCTCCTCCCTTCCTTGCGGCCGAACTACAGGTGAGAGAGAGAAAGATTTGAGGGAGAGAGAGAAGAAAAAGAGAGAGAGTTGAGAAAAAGAGAAGAGAAGTAATGGGTTTTACTTATATACCCTCACCTAGATAGGATTAAAGTTCTTAAACCCAATTATCCTTAATCAAAAGGATTAGGTTCTCACAAACTTCTCACGTGGCCCTCCTCAACAAGGGATCTTGTGGTTCCATACTTTAATGTGCCTCGTTCTCAAATTGAAATTGGCATCTTGTACCATATATATTGTACTTTTTGGTTATCACAATTCAACGTAATCCGCCTTTGACACACTTTAACTTCAACGATAGGGCCTCCTTTCCGGATCTGAGCCTCTGACCACAATGTACTATGTAATCATTGTGGATGTTAAACGTTTTCAAGGAACTAGTCATCAAACAAGAGTCTTAAGGATAATCAGATGGTAAAGAGAAGGGGAAAGGGAGTTTTCCCCACTACGCTAGAACAATAAAGGAAATGAAACTACTTTAATTAACTACTAACAAAGAAATTAAACAAAGATAAGTAACCTGAGAGTGACGGGTGGAGAGTTGACATGCAAATAGAGCAGTAAATGTAACGGACTGTGACAAGAAGCAAATTTTGTGTAGACTGTCAACGTAAGCATGAAAGGTGTCAAATCAAGAAGACATCACTCATCAAATGAGCTTGATTCCTCGGAGTAGATAAATCAAGCATCTCAATCAACAATATCTTAAAATAATGTAACCTAGATCTAATAAGCATGGAAGGTGAAATATCTATTAAAAATAGATTTACCCACTTGAAATATGTAAAGTTGACACCCTGCGAAAAACAAGTAATTATGTCGCCAGGTATTTATTACCCGACGTGAAACGTCATTTTGACGTCGGTTTACCAAAAACCGACGTGATATGGATACAAATCACGTCGGTAAACAAAAATCGACATGATCTGGATAAATATCACGTTTGTTTCTGCTAAACCGACATGTTTTATTGTCCTTTTCACTCGTTTTTGGTTAAATTTTAATTTTTTTGTTCTAAAAGAAAATTTTGAAACGATTTGTCATGTCGAATTTATTAAAACCGATGTGTTAGAGTGGTTTTTCCACATAAGTTTACAAGAAACCGACGTGATAGAGGGCCTTAAACACGTCAATTTTCACCAAAACCGACGTGTTTGGTGTGGTTTTTTTTAAAAACCGTCCCACATTATCTCCACGGTTACTTCACCCTAGTTTTCAAAGACTTGTTTTCCTCCACCAAACACAACCCACACCGCCTCGACCTCGACCCAAGCTGCCGCATCACATCGTTGAACCTCCGATCCAACCCACCCCACACCGCACCACCTCCTAATCCACCGCCGCACGCCGATCCACACAACCCAAACACCAATCCACACAACCCCAAAACAACCCAAGCCGCCGCCCTACGTCGATCCACCTCCGATCCAACCCAACTCCTCCGGTCACCAAAAACTCATCGAGCTCCTCTGAACTCGCCGTGCTACTCCGACCTCGACTTCTTCAACATGCTCCTCCGACCTCAACTCCTCCGACCTCAAAGTGCAAGGTAAAGGTTACCCTTCGACATGAGGCGTCCAACGTTGTTAAGCACAAGATTTAAAATATTTGATTAGGCTAGTCAAGGAACCCTTTGAAGGTGATGGGAGTGTTTTTTTCCTTCTTTGTGAATAATGGTATGAAGAATTTGGTGAAATTTAGCACAATGGACTTGGACAAGAATATAAATTTCTTTTCTATTTTTTCTCCTATCATCTCATTGTCTATAATAAAGTTAATGACTATGTTTTGTTTGCATAGAAGAAGTTGTTTTCATTACATTTTTGCTAGCACAACAGCTGGTGTCAACATCTTGGAATGTGAAATAAGCTTCATAGTAGAATCTTGTATTTTAGTTTGTGGCTTGTCCTTAATGAAGTTGACATTAGGATAAAAAACTCAGATAATGTTGTTTATCATATTAACCTCTCTATCTTCATATGACATTCCACGTTGTTTTAGTAACTATTAATTAGTAAACTCAAGTGAATTTCATCTAATCATTCTATACACTTCATTGGCAAATTAAGTGAATGGTTGTATTGAAGCCTTTTGTTATATAGTTGTGGCTTGTTTGTGTTTTTTCCCACAGGAAATTTTTTATTACTGTGAAATTTAAGTGGAGGTGTTGCCGAAATTTTGAAAAATTAATATATATTAGGTTCATTTTTTATTACGCTTGTTTCTGTTGTTGTGTAGATAAAATGGATCGAATTTCTGCAAGTCGATTGAGTGATGGGTACGAAGTTGATAAATTTTTAGAGTTTGCACAAAAGAATGCGCATATTAGAAACGAAGGAAAGGTCTTATGTCCATGTAGGAAGTGTCTTCACTTGTTCTTAAGAGATGTAAAAGAGATAAAAGCTCATATGTTTGAGAAATGTTTTGATGAAGGATACACACGTTGGATATGACATGGTGAGAATGAAATACGTACGAAAGAAGAAAGTGGTAGCCCTTCAAATCAAGATGTTAATGATGAAGAACGGTTAGAGGATATGATTCAAGATGTTGCCGATAAGTTTGATGACAAACTCCAAGTACTTAGTAGTCTGTTGTGTGACAATGAAAAACTTTTGTATCCGGGTTGTGCCGATTTTAGTAGATTGTCTGCAGTGTTATGGTTATATAACTTGAAATCCTCAAACGGTTGGAGTGATGTTAGTTTTACTGCCTTACTTAAATTATTAAAAGAAATTCTTCCAGAAAAGAATGAACTTCCAGACCGTACATATGAGGCCAAAAAAATCTTGTGTCCGATGGGTATCCATTATAGTAAAATACATGCATGCCCTAATGATTGCATATTATATATGACTGAATATGAAAATCTGCATTGTTGTCCAGTTTGTAATGCATCCCGATACAAACTTAAGAAAAATGTGAGTGGTGATATACCACTAAAAGGGCCACCTACGAAGGTGTTGTGGTATCTTCCGATTACTCCAAGGTTGAAACGTTTGTTTGCCTGTCTCGCGGATTCAAAGAATCTAACATGACACACGAATCGTGATAAAGTGAATGATCAGATGCGACGACATCCTGCAGATTCTCCCAGTGGAAGAAGATCGATTCAGATTTTTTGGTGTTCGGTCAAGAATCCAGAAATCTGAAACTTGGTCTTTGTATTGATGGAATGAATTCTTACGGGAGTTTGAGTAGCCTTCATAGTTCGTGGCATCTTCTACTGGTTATGTACAATCTACCTCCATGGTTAAGCATGAAACATAGATACATGATGTTGTCTTTAATGATTTCTGGTCCAAAACAACCATGCAATTATATAGATGTGTATTTGGCTCCCTTGATTGATGACTTGAAGAAATTATGGAATGATGGTGAGCAAGTGTGGGATACCTACCGTCAACAGTCATTTACATTGCGTGCGATGATATTTTGCACAATTAATGACTTTCCTGCATATGAAAATATGTCTGACTATTCTGTGAAAGGGCACAAAGTATGTCTTATTTGTGAAGAAAACACGTGTTCTTTGTAGCTTGTGCATGGCAGTAAGACAATGTATCTTGGTCATCGCAAATTTCTTCCTATGAGTCATCAGTACCGTAAAACGAAGAGAGCTTTTAACGAAAAGCAAGAAATTGAAGAACCTCCTGTAGAAATAAGGGTAAGACAATTTTGAGCGGGTGAAGAACATCCAATGCAAATTCGGAAAGCCTTACAAACGCGGAGATGATATGAGTAGTTGGAAGAAAAAATCCATCTTTTTAAATCTTCCTTATTAAAAGACCTTAGAAGTTAGACATTGTATTGATGTGATGCATGTTGAAAAAAATGTCTGTGATAGTTTGTTAGGAACTCTTCTGAACATACTGGGTAAGACTAAAGATGGATATAATGCCAGACTTGATTTACATGAACTGAGATTCGAGCAAAACTACCCTCAGAGAATAAAGGTACTCATAAGTATTTACCAAAAGCTTGTTATACTTTGTGCAGAAAAGAGAAATTAGCTTTGTATCAGTGTCTACGTGGTGTCAGAAAGGACCGAATCCTGAACCATATTCCCAAGCCGAGCTCGACAACACACGTGAAAGATGAGCTTCTTTTTTCATTACACGTATGCTTTTAAGTTGATGATCGATGTATGTTAAATTCTTAGTTCCATGGATACATTGAATGTTAACTTGGTAGTTTCCTTGATACATTGAATGTTAACTTGTTAGTTTGCTCGATCATTGAATGTTAACTTGTTAGTTTACTTGAGTGGAAATCAATGACATGTATTGAATATGTTAGTTTAAATGTTAAAATGGATTGTGATTGTGTGATTGTGAATAAATGATCATTTACTATATGTGATCGACTTGAAAGTTAAAATGTTAGTATATGTGATCAGCTTGAATGTTAATATGTATGTTTAAATGTTAAAATGAATTGCTTTAAGGATGTGTTTGTGAATGTAAATGTGATTGGTAATGTGGATTGCAAATTGTGAATGTGTTTAGTGCAGGGAAATATATTTAACAATTATTGTGAATGTAATAAATATATTTAATGTTTTTAAAAGGGATATATCACGTCAGTTCTGGGGAAACCGACATGATATACACCTCTATCACGTTGGTTTTCAGAAGAACCGACGTGATATACACCTCTATCATGTCGATTTTCCAATAACCGACGTGATATATCCCTGTTAAAAAGAATTCCCATATATAGAAGGAATATCACGTCGTGTAGTAGAAAACCGATGTGATAAAGCATGCATATTGATTGACATCATTTCATGCTTATATTTGTATCTTATATCCATTATCTTTCACCTAAACAATGCTATGTTACGAGTTTTATGTTTGAAATTCAGAAATAAATTGGTTTTAAAAGAAGAGGCATAAAATGACCTAAAATCAGGAAAAAAAGACTGAGTTGAGAGACTCTCACGAATAACTCATTAGGCTAGGTGTGTGGACCGATTACATATATAGAGTCGACCCGTAGTATTACCGCGTCCCATGACCGACAAAATAAGTCCAACGAGTCGTGTAGCTAGATTGATTATTGCATCTTGTTCGGATTTTGTGGGTATATCCGTTGAAAACCCTCAAGAGACAACACTCCTCCTCCTTGGCACCAGGGAGGTTTAACGGCTTGTTGCACGTGCTAAGTGCAACCGTGATTCCTACGAAAGTGAGTTAGGATTTCTCGTCTTTCGCATGCTTTTCTCTTTCTTTGTTTTGGTTGGGACTAGCAAAAGTTAGGTGTGGGGGTATTTGATTGACATCATTTCATGCTCATATTTATATCTTATATCCATTATCTTTCACCTAAACAATGCTATGTCACGAGTTTTATGTTTAGTTTTCAGGAATAAATAGGTTTGAAGAGATGAAGCCTAAAAGGACCCAAAGACTGGGAAAAAGGACTGAATTGTGAGATTTGGGGACTAAGATGCAAGGGAGAAGGACCTGAATCTAAGACAGAAGGACCTAATAGCAAAACAGAATACTCCACACCATCATGGGGAGTATTTTCACAATACGATTCGGGTCGGAGCTCGAACAAACCAAATGAATGCATCCAAGACCAGAAAATATACCAAGAAAAGCCCACAACAAAAATGAGCAGGATCTGAACCATATAAACCGCTAATTGGCAGTCCAAGACCGCTAATTGGCGGTCCATTTTGGCCCAAATCCACTAAAATTTCTCCAGCACATGTATTAGAGAATGTTTAGGCTATTTTTTGTATCTGTTTAGTCCCACATCGGGGGATTGTCTCGGATTAGCTTTTTCTCTAGCTGTAAATAGAACTATTCACCTTCCATTGTAATCACTCCATATTTTAAGTGACTATTCTTCCAACTAGAAGTGAGGCCTTGAAGCACACACTAAAGTAGGAGGATGCTACTTTTAATGTGAGTCATTTTAATACAAGTTTTCTTTATTATGTTGTTTGTTTTATGTTTCTTGTTTTGCTTTGCTTAATTTCATTTCATTAGTTTTATTAGTTTACTTAATATGCTTTCTTTGTTTAGTTTAATAATTAGTGTAATGTTTAGTGAGTAGTTCCATCCCCTTTGGGGGGTGGAGTAGATGTACATACATGCAAATGAGAATGGATTGAATGCTTTATTTCCAATGTGTTGATAAAACATGAATCTATGCTTGCTTGTTTGGGATAGAATTTATAACTTGATGAGTTTTGCCAAAATGATTAGACACCTCTTGATTGATATCATTTCATGCTCATATTTGTATCTTATATCCATTATCTTTCACCTAAACAATGCTATGTCACGAGTTTTACGTTTAGTTTTCAGGAATAAATAGGTTTGAAGAGATGAAGCATAAAAGGACCCAAAAGCTGGGAAAAAGGAATGAATTGTGAGATCTAGGGACCAAGATGCAAGGGAGAAGGACCTGAACGCAAGACAGAAGGACCTAAGAGCAAAACAGAATACTCCACACCATCATGGGGAGTATTTTAGCAATTTGATTCGGGTCGGAGCTCCAATAAACGAAGTAGATGCATCCAAGACCACCAAATACACCAAGCAAAACCCAAAATAAATTCCAGCCGAATCCAGACCATATATGTTAGATCCTAACCCTTGTTTATGTGCTAATTGTGTTTAGGAGAGGATTAGTGATGGATTGAGATGGACGGCTGAGATCGAGTCGGAGAAAGTATATAAAGGTTGGTTTTTCTCTCTCTCCCCCTCTCTCACTCGCATGTCTCTCTCACACGCTCTCTCTCCATCAGAGTTTCTTCGTCATTTGTGGAGGCGAGGGTGCTGTGGGAGTTGCCGGAACAGCGAGGATCGTCGTTGTGGGAGGCTCGTCGGAGAAGCGCCGATTGCGAGGTGTTTTCGCGTGGAAAGCTCACCATCGTTTCTTCAAAGGCTTCTTCAAGCCTTAAGGTATGTCAAACTTGCTTTCAAGCTCACCTAGTATTAGTGTGGGAGTGGGAGCGGTCGACGGTAGGCCGTTTCGGGCTCGTCGGACCTGCACAGTCGGTTCTGCACTAAAATCGGTCGACCGGTGTTTTTGTTCGGTCGACCGGTTCTAGTGTATTTTGGGCGAATCCCTCGCACCGGTCGAACGATGCCCTTTGGGCGGTCGACCGGTTGTGCAATTTTAGCGAGAGAAAGACGTCCTGTATATTTTCGGTCGAACGGGACCCTTTTGCCGGTCGACCGAAAGTACTGTTGTATGTCGGTTGGGGCGTTGACCATCTAACGGTCGACCGCCTGTTTGACTCGTTCGACCGACGTTTAAGTTAACTTAATGGCCGGTCGACCGGAAGTGTGGTTTCGGTCGACCGTGAAGTGAGGACTCTGGGTGCACGAGTGTTGGTGGGTTGGGGTGAGAGGACCCTTGAGACCCGTGTTGTTGGGCTATGGCCGGGAGAGAGGTCCCGGGAACTTAGTGGGGTATCGGTTGTGGTGTTTACGGTTCTTTGCATATTTCATTCTGTCCATATATGTGTTAGGGTTTGGCATACTGGGTTTCCTCCTGGAAACTCAGGCATTTATTGTCTGCTTTCAGGCCGAGAGCGACGTTAGGTGGGTGGTGACGGCGGAGGGAGCGCTCGAGACCTGATCCTGCTTCCCTATATTTTGAGGTGGTTGTGATTACTTGTGTATATTTTATGTATATGATCTTTTAATGTAATCACATTCTTTTGTAAACTCGTTCACATATATATATTATATGTTGGTGCACCGGTGTGTGTACTTCTTTTCGTAATGTCCTCGTTGATTGTATGATTTAAATTTGAAATTTTCTGCTGTGTTTGAGGACGTTACAACTTGGTATCAGAGCGGTCAGTTTTGGTGTCTTCGTCCAAAGTAACCACCCTTAGAGTTGTGTCGAGCATGCATGCATTGTTCTCATTCATGTTTTGTGTCTCCTGTGTAGATGGCTCCGAGACGCGTAAGACCTCCTCCTCAAGTTCGTAGCCCCAGTGTTGAGGCAGATGAGGGGAGCAGGGGTGAGGAGCTGAGGACGCTCCAGGGCACGCTGGGTAGATTGGGCAAGATTCTCGAGCGCCAATCTGCCCAGGCTGAGCAGGGAGGAGCGGGTGCAGTGCTTGATCGGTTTATGCGTCAGCATCCCCCATCCTTTGATGGTAACGGCGATCCTGAGGTAGCAGAGGACTGGGTCTTTAAAATCCAGAAGATATTTCGGGCGATTGGGTGTCCTCCTGAGAGGCAGGTGGATCTGGCCACCTACGTGTTGGACGGCGGCGCAGCCAACTGGTGGAGGTCCACTTCTGCTGTGGTGTTAGCGGACAGTGAGGAGTTGGGCTGGGAGGATTTCCTGGCGGAATTCAACCAGCAGTATTTTCCGCAGCACGCCCGCGACAGGAAGAGAGAGGAGTTCCTAGCTTTGGAGCAGCGGGACATGACTCTGGCTGCCTACATCAGCAAATATCACGCTTTGGAGCGATATTGTCCAGAGATTTATGTGACACAGGAGCAGAGGGCTCGGAGGTTTGTGCGCGGTCTGAGGCCGCAGTTCAGGGCCCGTGTTACCACGAGCATTCCACAGACGTTAGCAGACATTGTGAAGTTTGCGACCCTCATGGATCAGGATCGCCAGGACATTGAGGAGGCTAGGAGGTCGCAGGTGAAGACCGGAGTGCGTCCGGGGAGTCAGTTGTCAGGGAATCCGGGCAAGAGGCCTCAGATTGACGGAGGTGGACCACCGGAGGCCGGGCAGTGCAGGCAGTGTGGTGGAGTTCATCTGGGACGCGGTTGCGGGCCCCGTTCTGGCGCGTGTCATGGTTGTGGCCAGCTGGGTCACTTTATTCGTTCTTGCCCGAGTAGGCCGGGTGGGCCTATTGTTCGACCGGGATCATCCACAGCTGGTGGAGCTGGTCCGAGTCGTTCTGCAGCACCACCCCAGCAGGGGAAGAGAGTAGGTCACGTGTTCACTATCCAGTCGGAGGAGGCTAGAGATGCCAGCACGGTGGTGGAAGGTACGCTACTTGTTGCCGATTTGGTAGCTAGGGTGTTGTTCGACTCTGGGGCCACACACTCGTTTATCTCTGAGCAGTTTGTGAGCGTGTTAGGCCGTACCCCTGCGATGTTGACTGCCACTTTGGAAGTCAGCACACCCCTGGGTTTGGTGGGCAATGTGAGGAGATTTCTCCCCGGCGCCACGATTGCTTCGGGAGACCAGGAATTTCCGGTTGACCTGGTCTTGCTACCGATGGTGGACTTCGATGTTATACTCGGGATGGATTGGTTGTCCCAGTACGGCGTCCGAGTCTTGTGCCGTGATAAGAAGATTTTGATTCCGAGGCGAGGTTTGCCTGATCTTCTGATCAGAGGATTGAAGGACCGCGGGAGTCGGTTGATCGTTTCTTCAGTTAGAGCTCGGAAGTTGATTCAGCAGGGCTGCAGGGCTTTTGTAGCCACCTTAGTAGTTCCAGACCCAGAGTTGAGGAGGCTGGAGGACATTGAGATTGTTCAGGATTTTCCCGAGGTGTTTGCTGATGATGTCTCCGGTCTACCACCACACAGAGAGATTGAGTTCGGCATTGATCTGATAGCTGGGACTACACCGCAGTCGAAGGCTCCGTACAGGATGGCGCCTGCAGAGTTGGCAGAGCTGAAGAAGCAGTTGCAGGATCTGATGGATACTGGGTTTATCCGACCTAGTGTCTCACCGTGGGGTGCACCGATTTTATTTGTAAAGAAGAAGGACGGGTCGTTGCGGATGTGTATAGATTACGGGATGCTGAATAAGGTTACTGTGAGGAATCAATATCCTTTGTCCAGGATCGAGGACCTATTTGACCAGTTGCAGTCAGCGAAGGTGTTCTCTAAGATTTATCTGCGATCCGGGTACCATCAGTTGAGGATCAGAGAGGCAGATGTTCAGAAGACAGCTTTTCGGACGAGGTACGGGCACTTTGAGTTTCGGGTGATGCCGTTCGGGTTGACGAACGCGCCTGCAGCTTTTATGGATCTGATGAATAGGACTTTCAGTCAGTATCTCGACCGTTTCGTGATTGTCTTCGTGGACGATATTTTAGTCTATTCACCAGATATGGATCAGCACCGGGAGCATCTGAGGATTGTACTTGGCATTCTGAGAGATCAGCAGCTGTATGCCAAGTTTTCGAAGTGAAAGTTCTGGCTTCACAGTGTAGCATTTTTGGGGCATATAGTGTCAGGAGCTGGGATATCAGTGGATCCAGCGAAGGTCGAGGCAGTGACGCAGTTCGAGAGCCCCGACGAGTGTGACTGAGATTAGGAGTTTTGTTGGGTTGGCGGGTTATTACCGTCGGTTCATCAAAGACTTCTCGAGACTTGCTTCACCACTGACAGCGCTGACGAAGAAAGGAGTGAAGTTTGTTTGGTCCCAGAATTGCGAGGACAGTTTTCAGGAACTGAAGAGTCAGTTGACGACTGCTCCAGTTCTGACTCTTCCCAGCGGTAGCGGAGGTTATGTGATTTACAACGACGCCTCAGGTGTTGTTTTGGGTTGTGTACTGATGCAACACGGGCATGTAGTGGCGTATGCTTCGAGGTAGCTGAAGGTGCACGAGAAGAATTGTCCCACTCACGATTTAGAGTTGGCGGTCATGGTTCATGCTCTGAAGATTTGGCGTCACTACTTGTATGGTGAGCGGTTCGAAGTCTTCACGGATCATCAGAGTCTGAAGTACCTGTTTTCACAGATGGAGCTGAATATGAGGCAACGCAGATGGCTTGAGCTGATTAAGGATTTTGATTTCACCATCTCCTATCATCCGGGGAAAGCGAATTCAGTTGCAGACGCGCTGAGCAGGAAAGTGGAAGTGTCAGCTGCGAGTTTGTGTATTCAGGAGTGGAGGCTACTCGAGACATTGTCAGAGTGGAGGCCGTTCACAGAGAGCTCGGGGGGAGCAGTGATTGCGGGTCTTCGAGTGGAGCCGCAAACCGTTAGTCGAGTTGTCCAGGCTCAGCACAGGGATGAGGATTTGACTAGTCTGCTACAGTCAGCTGCCAGAGATGGGCCGGACTTCACTGTGGGAGTGGATGGAGGTCTGAGGTTCAGGAGTCGGATCTGGGTGCCGAAGGTCGATGCGCTGAGAGATGACATCATGGAGGAGGCACACCGAGCCTGATATTCCATTGACCCGGGGAGTACGAAGATGTATAAGGATCTGCAGCGGAACTTCTGGTGGCGAGGGATGAAGCGTGATGTGGCCGATTTTGTGGCTAGGTGTTTGGTTTGCCAGCAGGTGAAGATCGAGCACCAGAGACCAGCGGGACCAATGCGGAGTATAGAGCTACCTAAGTGGAAGTGGGAGCACGTGACGATGGATTTCGTCACTGGGTTGCCGAAGACGAGGAACTCTCATGACGCGATTTGGGTTATAGTCGATCGACTGACCAAATCGCCACATTTTCTGGCCATCCGGACTACTCTACCTTTGGAGGGTCTTGCGAGATTGTATATTGAGGAGATCGTCAGACTGCATGGGGTGCCAGTGAGTATCATTTCAGATCGAGATCCGAGGTTCACTTCCAGATTCTGGGGGAGTTTGCAGCAGGCTCTGGGTACTCGTCTGAAGTTCAGTACAACATTTCATACGCAGATAGACGGTCAGTCAGAGAGGACCATTCAGACGTTAGAGGACATGCTGAGAGTGTGCACTCTGGATTGGGCAGGGCACTGGGATAAGCACTTGCCGTTGATCGAGTTCGCCTACAACAACAACTACCATGCGAGTATTGGGATGGCGCCGTACGAGGCTTTGTACGGGAGGCCTTGCAGATCACCGGTGTGCTGGAGTGAGGTAGGCGAGAGACAGTTAGTCGGGCCTGAGATTATACAGATGTATGCTGAGAAGGTTGATGTGATCAGACAGCGACAACTCAGAGTAGGCAGAAGAGCTACGCGGATCGGCGTAGGCGTGTGCTGATTTTTGAGGTTGGCGATCATGTCTTTCTGAAGATCTCACCGTCGCGTGGGGTGATGAGATTCGGGAAGAATGGGAAGCTCATTCCGAGGTATATTGGGTCGTTCGAGATTTTGGACCGAGTTGGAGAGGTCGCCTACCGGATTGCGTTGCCGCCACAGTTTTCTGGTTTTCATAACGTCTTCCACGTTTCGATGCTGAGGAAGTACGTGTCAGATCCTTCTCATGTGATTCAGATTGAGGTTCCAGAGATCCAGCAGGATTTGTGTCTCGAGGAGAGACCGGTTGAGATTGTGGATCAGATGGAGTACCAACTCAAGAGGAGGACGATTCCGATGGTTAAGGTCAGGTGGCAGCATCACTCTGAGCGAGAGGCTACTTGGGAGGTTGAAGAGGAAGTTCGGAAGTCGTATCCGGAGCTGTTTGGTAAGCGCTGGTTTTATTTCGTGGGCGAAATTCTTTTAAGGAGGATGGATTGTTAGATCCTAACCCTTATTTATGTGCTAATTGTGTTTAGGAGAGGATTAGTGATGGATTGAGATGGATGGCTGAGATCGAGTCGGAGAAAGTATATAAAGGTTGGTTTTTCTCTCTCCCCCTCTCTCACTCGCATGTCTCTCTCACACACACACTCTCTCTCTCCATCAGAGTTTCTTCGACATTTGTGGAGGCGAGGGTGTTGTGGGAGTTGCCGGAACAGCGAGGATCGTCGTTGTGGGAGGCTCGTCGGAGAAGCGCCGATTGCGAGGTGTTTTCGCGTGGAAAGCTCGCCGTCGTTTCTTCAAAGGCTTCTTCAAGCCTTAAGGTATGTCAAACTTGCTTTCGAGCTCACCTAGTATTAGTGTGGGAGTGGGAGCGGTCGACGGTAGGCCGTTTCGGGCTCGTCGGACCTGCACAGTCGGTTCTGCACTAAAATCGGTCGACCGGTATTTTGGTTCGGTCGACCGGTTCTAGTGTATTTTGGGCGAATCCCTCGCACCGGTCGAACGATGCCCTTTGGGCGGTCGACCGGTTGTGCAATTTTAGCGAGAGAAAGATGTCCTGTGTATTTTCGGTCGAACGGGACCCCTTTGCCGGTCGACCGAAAGTACTGTTGTATGTCGGTTGGGGCGTTGACCATCTAACGGTCGACCGCCTGTTTGACTTGTTCGACCGACGTTTAAGTTAACTTAATGGCCGGTCGACCGGAAGTGTGGTTTCGGTCTACCGTGAAGTGCGGACTCTGGGTGAGTTCTACTGGTTGTTTTCGGTCGACCGATAGGGTTCGGTTGTTCGACCATTTTACTGTTGTTTGCGAAAATGGATTTCTACTGGTGCTTTTCGGTCGACCGGAACCCCTTTATCGGTCGACCGTTTGGCGGGTTTTTCGGTAGGGCAAGTTCTCTGGGTGAGGATCGGTTGACCGGAAGCCAGTTTTCGTTCGACCGTTTTGCACTATTTTTTGTGTGTGTGTTGCTATTGATTGGCTAGAAGGCGACGGGTCTGCCGGCCCTTTTTGGGCGACGGAGGACATGCCGACCCTATAGCGATTAGTAGTAACACGTGGAGGTGGATTGTGATAATTGTCGCCGTGGCTCCGGCAGTTGAGGCAAAGCTGTGGCTCCGGCGATTGATGCAAAACCGTGGCTCCGGTAAGACTGAGGCAATGAGGGGGTTGTTTAGCCGTGATTTGGACCGGCGGTGCCTTGTGTGCACGAGTGTTGGTGGGTTGGGGTGAGAGGACCCTTGACACCCGTGTTGTTGGGCTATGGCCGGGAGAGAGGTCCCGGGAACTTAGCGGGGGTATCGGTTGTGGTGTTTACGGTTCTTTGCATATTTCATTCTATCCATGTATGTGTTAGGGTTTGGCATACTGAATTTTCTCCTGGAAACTAAGGCATTTATTGTCTGCTTTCAGGCCGAGAGCGACGTTAGGTGGGTGGTGACGGCGGAGGGAGCGCTCGAGACCTGATCCTCCTTCCCTATATTTTGAGGTGGTTGTGATTACTTGTGTATATTTTATGTATATGATCTTTTAATGTAATCACATTCTTTTGTAAACTCGTTCACATATATATATTATATGTTGGTGCACCGATGTGTGTATTTCTTTTCGTAATGTCCTCGTTGATTGTATGATTTAAATTTGAAATTTTCCGCTGTGATTGAGGACGTTACAACTTAGACCACCAATTGGCGGTCTGTTTTGGCCCAAATCCGCCAAGTTGTCTCCTGGACGTGTATTAATGTTTGTTTAGGCTATTTTTGGTATTGGTTTAGTCCCACATCGGGGGATTGTCCCGGATTGCCTTTTTCTTTGGCTATAAATAGAACGCTTCACATTCCATTGTAATCACTCCATATTTTAAGTGGCTATTCTTCCTACTAGAAGTGAGGCCTTGAAGCACACACTAAAGTAGGAGGATGCTACTTTTAATGTGAGTCATTTTAATACAAGTTTTCTTTATTATGTTGTTTGTTTTATGTTTCTTGTTTTGCTTTGCTTAATCTCATTTCATTAGTTTTATTAGCTTAGTTAATAGGCTTTCTTTCTTTAGTTTAATAATTAGTGTAATGTTTAGTGAGTAGTTCCATCCCCTTTGGGGGGTGGAGTAGATGTACATACATGCAAATGAGAATGGATTGAATGCTTATTTCTAATGTATTGATAAAACATGAATGTATGCTTGCTTGTTTAGGATAGAATTTATAACTTGATGAGTTTTGCCAAAATGATTAGACACCTCTCATGCTTGTTTAGATTCTGAAATAAACATCTTGCATATGAAAATGTTAATAAACTATGTTGGTGAATAGATTGATAGGTTTTGCCACAACATTTAGACACTTCCTATGCATGATAACACCACCTTTATTTGTGCTTAAAGAATGTGTTCAACACCCACCTCTTTGCTTGTGTGCACTCACTCCACCCCTTAGGGGTTTTCCCATATATGTATTCCAGCATTCTTCTTTTGTTCTTAGCTTAGTTGTCATTTCAGTGTTTGTTTTTTTCGTTCGCATTTCACACTTCTTAGCGTAGTTTAGGGTAGAGTAGCATAATCAATCTTTCTCCCCCAATTTTTGCCACTTGATTTCTGATAAACAAGAGGCTGCTCATCTCCCTGAGGACGACCCGTACCTGCCACCACTTCATTGCGGCCGTGCATTTGCAGTTTAATTAAACGTTCAACAAGTTTTTGGCGCCGCTGCCGGGGAGGTGTCAGTCCAGACTCTTGTTTGGACGATTCTAGTGGATTTAATTTGTGTTTTGTAGTTCTTCTTTGTTTCAGGAGACTTGGAGTCGCAAGGAGGAACACCTGGAGAAATTTGGAGGCATTCTGGGCACTTTAGACCGCCAATCAGCGGCCTGAGACCGCCAATTGGCGGTCTGGTAAGCTCATTTGACTCTCTTATTTCTGTGGTGTGTTTACATAATTGATGTAGCGATCTGGGACTTGATTTGACATGTTTTGACTTATAGTTTATTCCCAGATCAATAATCAAACATCCTTTAAGCAACTTGGACCCTAAAAGCTAAAGCAAAAGATTAGGCATTCTTTTTGTTTAGGTCATGCATCATGTATGTGACTTAGGCATATAGATTGTCTTTCATTTTATCTTTATTTTCAGTTGTTGAGTGCTGACGTGAGGTACGCACCTTCTACTCTCATTCATGCATTTCGTATGAACATGCTTTAGTTATTAGGAAGTGCATTGAAACAAGTGTGAGTTGAGCGTTTGTTTGGAGAGTTGATTGCTAGATTAGGACTCCAAAACGCTTCTAAGGAGGAGTTGTCCCATAAAAGATAAGGTGGGGGATTTCATCACCCTTTCCTTCGCCCCAAAAACCACACTAAGCAAGAGCCTAATTTTAAAATCAAGTAGACATTGGCCTTAAGGAATTCGGACGCATTAGGAGAGTGATCCGGTCCCGACCGTCATGACCTGATCGGCGTTGCCCACTTTGTCGATAGTAGGAGAGACGAGATCCCCGGATCTTGGCTCCCTTGCTGGGCTTTGTGGTCCTCGTCGTAGGGAGGTGAGGCGTGTTGAGGCCGTGTGACCTCGCAGTTAGGCGTCGTCTACCTGTAAGGACTTATAGCGACCTTAGGATTGCTCGAGCCTTGTTTGTTTGTGTGCTTCTACCTGTACCCATCCGCCGTAGCATAATGACTTCTTCCATTCTCTCCTGAGTCAATCTTTCTCTCCTGTGTCCCCCCGTCTTCTCCTCTACGTACATTCTGTTAAATTTTTTTTTTTGGTGTGTGTGCACCTTTGTATATGCTTTCGTGGACACGAGACGAGAGTGATCGTTTGACGAGGAGCGTTGTCAATCCGGCTTCGGTCATCGATTTCTCGACACCTTCCTCCTCTCGTGTCACACATAGTTCGGGTTTAATGGCTGCTATTTTCCGTGAGGAGGAGCAGTTGCTGGACCCACCTGAGCGTCCTGTTGTCGTTCCCATACCTCTACGTGATCGATGCTACCCGAGCCGTACCGCTCTACCCTCATGCATCGTATTACCAGAGGCTAATTGGAACCATTTTAAGGTTAAGCCTCAGTTTATTTCCACGCTCCCTCGCTTCACTGGGAAGGGTGACCCCTATATCTTTCTTAGGGAATTTGAGGAGGTCTGTGCTATGTAGAAGCTGCAACAACTTAGCACAGACTCCATCCATCTTAGGCTCGTTCCTTTTGCACTAAAGGATGACGCCAAGAAGTGGTTGTAAAGCAACCAGGCGAATGCCTTTAAGACTTGGGACGAGTTTCAATCCGCATTCCTCAAGAAGTACTTTCCAAATCATCGGACTCAAAAGTTGAGGAACGAAATCAATTCGTTCTATCCACATGAGACCGAACCATTCCATCCATACTTAGAGAGGTTCAAGGAGATACTATCCTCATGCCCTCACCATGGCATCGAGTTGTGGCGCCTTTGTCAGATTGTTTACGAAGGTCTTCACATCCCGTCAAGAACGCTCCTTGAGTCCATGTGTCAAGGAGAGTTCTTGGGAAAGGATGAAAGGTTGGCATGGGCTTTCCTAGAAGACCTTGCTGAGAAAACCATGCAATGGGAGAGTGTGAGGGAGCCACCTGCATCATCTAGTATAGGAGCAAGGATCGCGAATGCAAACTCGACTAGATCGGGTGCCGCATTTGTTGTCGATACCACTACGGCCACCGAGGCGCGCATGGCGGCCTTAATGCGCCGTATGGATTCGATTGAGCTCGATAACAAACAGGGTGCATCTCACATGTCCACATCTAGTCCAGTTCCCTGTCATTCATGTGGTAGGATAGGTCATGTAGAAAGCGAGTGTGTGTCTATTCCTCCTGAGATGGAGCGTGTCAACGCCATCTATGACAGAGCTAGGAATGACCCATACTCATCATCTTATAATCCTGGATGGAGGAACCACCCCAATTTTTCATGGAACCAAACTAATGCCCAGGGTGGTTCTTCAAACTCCTCTAGACCACCTTACCAATCACACCAACCTCCCATGCATGCACAATCCTATCAGCCACCCCAAGCGCAAACCCCCAATCAATCGGGTTTCCCAAATTCCAACAATATGGAAACCCGATTCAATTCGTTTGAGACCTTGACTCATGGACTTGAAAACTCAATGAAATTTTTATGTCAACCACGAGTCAAGTTCTCACTTCAAATCAGCAGACCATCAAATCTCTAGAGCTTCAGATGGGCCAATTGGCTCAGTCTGTACATGAAAGAGAGAGGGTCGTTTCCTAGCCAGCCTGAGGCTAACCCTCGTATGTACTACCAACAACACATACAAAATGAGAACGTGGTACCTCGGGGGAGGCACATGAACCATGTGGAGGAACCTGTTCACCATGTCAATGCCACTGTTACCTCAAGAAATGGAAAACAGGTTGACAATCACATTTCCTTGCCACACCCACCACCATCTATGCAGCCCCTCAGTGGGAATGGTGGTGAAGAAGAGGCTGAGGGTGAGGGTAATACACCAAGGCTTCCTTCTCAGGTACCGCAGAAAACCTACCTGCCAAAAGCCCCCTATCCAAGTAGGTTAACCAAAAAGCAGAGTGACAATATGGACAATATATTAGAGGTGTTTAAGCAAGTAAATGTTAACATCCCCTTGTTGGATGTCATCCAAAAAATACCTTAATATGCCAAAGTGTTGAAGGATCTCTGCACAACAAAGAGGAAGACCAATGTTCCTAAGAAAGCATTGTTGGCTGCAAATATCAGCTCACTTTTGTCCAATCCCACCTACACAAAATACAAGGACCCTGGGTATCCTACTATTCAGTGTACGATAGGGGACACTAGAATGAGCAATGTTTTGCTTGATTTAGGATCAGCGGTCAACCTCCTCCCATGCTCTGTTTATCAACAGTTGAACTTGGGAGAAATGAAACCAACTAAGATCAACCTTGAATTGGAGGATAGATCCATTCGTATTCCCATGGGGATTATCGAGGACGTGCTTATCAAGGTTTGAGATTTTATATTTCCAGTCGATTTTGTTGTCCTCGATACCAATCCTGTTGCGAACACCCACTCTCAAATACCTTTGATTTTGGGTAGGCCATTTCTGGCCACCTGCAATGCCGTGATTAATTGTAGAAATGGTCTCATGAAGCTCTCATTCGGTAACATGAGTGCCGAGTTTCATGTGTTCAACTCTGGTAGGCAACAGGAGCCCATGCATGAACCGTTAAATCTAAATCTCATCCGCTAATTGGAGAAAGCACCACAAAATCAACGAACACCCCTAACCCCAATGCAACCCATTGAGAATGTTCATGGGCCAAGCGAAAACTCATTGCCTGTCTTCGCAATGCAACAGAGTGAGCTGGCTTCGAACATGAATGTCCAAAGGGAGTGTTCGTTGCATGATTCAGTTGAGAGTACTAGTGAGAGTGAGACACCTCATCATATGCCTATACCAGAAGGTGTCTCTACCTCATGTCCCATGGCCATTGAGCCATTTGACCTTCATATTGACTCCAACAAGGACCCACCTATGACTGAGCTTATGCTTGATGATCTAAATGATGGTGGGAGGTCCTTGTTGGATGACTTGGGGAGAAGCCCCATTCTTAGTGATGCAAGTCTGCTGCATCCATCGAACGAGCATGAGGAACTCATTCCGATGCACCCGCCTATTGGTTGGAGGGTTTTCTTCGATGAGCAATTAAACCCTAGTGAGGCAACACAACTTCATTCTTAGTTGCCCACACCCAACCAATATCACGAGGGGTTCAAGCCTTTCAGCTTTGACCTTTCACCCATCATGACACCTCAGAGTACCAGCGAAGTTTGCCCATCTCGGCAAGTCTCTGGTCCTCAAAACATGATGTTCTCATTTGATGTTCCTTGACCAAATGATTATGAGAATATCTTGGTTGATGTATATATCTTGTAAAAAAAGAAAAACTAAAAGAAAAAAAGAAAAAAAAAGTGTGTAATAAAACACTCCTTCAGTGTGCATCGATTGTTGTGGGCCCCAACCCTTGTGTACTTGGGCCCAATCTCTTCACGTATTTATCTCCCTTCTTCAGCTTCTCACAGGTTTTGAGGGAATTTGGGTTTGTGTCCATCAACATGACCCTGAACGTCCCTTTGTACTTCATGTTGGTGAGATCTTTCCTTTTTTTCATGCATATATCCATGTAGTATCTTGTTCACATTCATTGAGGACAATGCATGAAGTAGGTGTGGGGGGTGTTTTACGTGTGTACATAGTCGAGTCTTTTCTTTTGATTTTTGTTTTCTTTTGTGTGCATTGTTAGGGTCATGTTAGTGTGCCGCATTTAACATTGATATATATGCTTGCCATGATCCTTGGGTGACTTGTCTTCTTTTGCTTGCCGAGTGCTTTAAAATTTCCACATTTCTTTCAAAATCTTCATGTGTTTGCGAAAGAAAATGCTTTTGTAGGTTTTGCGTGTGTTTAGCATGTGCAAAACCGTTGAGAGGCAAAGTAAAAAGAAAGCTCCCAAAATTGTCTTGAACTTGATGCATTAGGATTTCTAGTACTGGCTTTAGGTCTTATCGAGTCGTTAGGATGCACCCCGGTTTTCCCTCGGGGTGCGTGTAATCGTAGGGTTTCAGCACTCAAACATTTAAAGAAGTCCACCCTAAACCTAGTGAGTCAAATAATTCGTGTCTTTTAGTATAAGGAAGTTTGTCGTGGTCAAGGGCCCTTAATCTCTTTTTGTGAAACTTAAGTGTAGGGGTTTTGGTTCCCATGTAGATAAATGAATAAGTGGTGTTCTCTCTTCTCACACGGCTCCTATGACTCGGGAAAGTAGGTCTGAGGGGCCTTTGTGCCTGGTGCTTTCGAGTCATCTGACTTGGGATGCACCGACCGAACTCCCGTTACACGGGTGGTAGGGATCTCCCTATGTGTAGATTTGGGGGAAGGTGTACGTGATGGTGTAAGTCCTCATAGGCAATGATGCACGAAATCTGACCCAGGGAGAATCAAACACCAACCAATAAACTGCTCCAAAGAAAAAGAAAAAGAAAAGAAAAGAAAAAAAGAGTCAAATAAGAACCAAAATGGACTTTACACATTGTATCACATTCAGAAGTTAAGGTTGCCCATGTCTTTCACTTAAGTCCTTAACTAACTCTCACGAATAACTCATTAGGCTAGGTGTGTGGACCGATTACATATATAGAGTCGACCCGTAGTATTACCGCGTCCCATGACCGACAAAATAAGTCCAACGAGTCGTGTAGCTAGATTGATTATTGCATCTTGTTCGGATTTTGTGGGTATATCCGCTGAAAACCCTCAAGAGACAACACTCCTCCTCCTTGGCACCAGGGAGGTTTAACGGCTTGTTGCACGTGCTAAGTGCAACCGTGATTCCTACGAAAGTGAGTTAGGATTTCTCGTCTTTCGCATGCTTTTCTCTTTCTTTGTTTTGCTTGGGACTAGCAAAAGTTAGGTGTGGGGGTATTTGATTGACATCATTTCATGCTCATATTTATATCTTATATCCATTATCTTTCACCTAAACAATGCTATGTCACGAGTTTTATGTTTAGTTTTCAGGAATAAATAGGTTTGAAGAGATGAAGCATAAAAGGACCCAAAAGCTGGGAAAAAGGACTGAATTGTGAGATCTAGGGACCAAGATGCAAGGGAGAAGGACCTGAACGCAAGACAGAAGGACCTAAGAGCAAAACAGAATACTCCACACCATCATGGGGTGTATTTTAGCAATTTGATTCGGGTCGGAGCTCCAATAAACGAAGTAGATGCATCCAAGACCACCAAAGACACCAAGCAAAGCCCAGAATAAATTCCAACCGGATCCAGACCATATAGACCGCCAATTGGCTGTCCTAGACTGCCAATTGGCGGTCTGTTTTGGCCCAAATCCGCCAATATTTCTCCTAGACTTGTATTAATGTTTGTTTAGGCTATTTTTGGTATTCGTTTAGTCCCACATCGGGGGATTGTCCCGAATTGCCTTTTTCTTTGGCTATAAATAGAACTCTTCACCTTCCATTGTAATCACTCCATATTTTAAGTGGCTAGTCTTCCTACTAGAAGTGAGGCCTTGAATCACACACTAAAGTAGGAGGATGCTACTTTTAGTGTGAGTCATTTTAATACAAGTTTTCTTTATTATGTTGTTTGTTTTCTGTTTCTTGTTTTGCTTTGCTTAATCTCATTTCATTAGTTTTATTAGCTTAGTTAATATGCTTTCTTTATTTAGTTTAATAATTAGTGTAATGTTTAGTGAGTAGTTCCATCCCCTTTGGGGGGTGGAGTAGATGTACATACATGCAAATGAGAATGGATTGAATGCTTTATTTCTAATGTATTGATAAAACATGAATGTATGCTTGCTTGTTTAGGATAGAATTTATAACTTGATGAGTTTTGCCAAAATGATTAGACACCTCTCATGCTTGTTTAGATTCTGAAATAAACATCTTGCATATGAAAATGTTAATCAACTATGTTGGTGAATAGATTGATAGGTTTTGCCACCACATTTAGACACTTCCTATGCATGATAACACCACCTTTATTTGTGCTTAAAGAATGTGTTCAACACCCACCTCTTTGCTTGTGTGCATTCACTCCACCCCTTAGGGGTTTCCCATATCTGTATTCCAGCATTCTTCTTTTGTTCTTAGCTTGTTGTCATTTCATTGTTTGTTTCTTTCGTTCGCATTTCACACTTCTTAGCGTAGTTTAGGGTAGAGTAGCATAATCAATCTTTCTCCCCCAATTTTTGCCACTTGATTTCTGATAAACAAGAGGCTGCTCACCTCCCTGAGAACGACCCATACTTGCCACCGCTTCATCGCGACCGTGCACTTTCGGTTAATTAAAACGTTCAACACCTCTCATGCTTGTTTAGGTTCCGAAATAAACATCTTGCATATGTAAATGCTAATAAACTAAGTTGGTGAATAGATTGATAGGTTTTGCCACAACATTTAGACACTTCCTATGCATGATAACACCACCTTAATTTGTGCTTAAAGAATGTGTTCAACACCTACCTCTTTGCTTGTGTGCACTCACTCCACCCCTTAGGGGTTTTCCCATTTCTCTATTCCCGAATTCTTCTTTTGTTCTTAGCTTAGTTGTCATTTCATTGTTTGTTTCTTTCGTTCGCATTTCATACTTCTTAGCGTAGTTTAGTGTAGAGTAGCATAATCCAAACTCTCTTCTATTTTTTCGCCACTTGATTTTGTGCAAACGAGAGGCTGCTCACCTCCCTGAGGATGACCCGTACTTGCCACCGCTTCATCGCGGCCATGCACTTGCGGTTTAAATTAAAACTTTCAACAAGTTTTTGGCACCGTTGTCGGGGAGGTGCCAGTCCAGACTCTTGTTTGGACGATTCGAGTGGATTTAATTTTTGTCTTGTAGTTTTCTTTGTTTCAGGAGACTCACGTTGAGAAGGGGAAGCATCTGGTGAAGTTTGGAGGCGGTCTGAGAGAAGAAGACCGCCAATCAGCGGTCTACAACCGCCAACTGGCGGTCTGGTTGTTTCATTTCACCTCTAAATTTCTGTGGAGTACTGCTTTATATTATATAGTGATCTGGGACTCGATTTGGCATGTTTTGACTTATAGTTTGTCCCCAGATCAATAATCAAACCTCCTTTAAGCAACTTGGACCCTAAAACTCAAAGCAAAAGATCAGGCATTCTTGTTGTTTAGGTCATGCATCATGTATGTGACTTAGGCATTTAGATTGTCTTTTATCTTAGCTTTATTTTCTGTTGCTGAGAGCTGGCGTGAGGTACGCATCTTCTACTCTCATTCATGCATTTCGTATGAACATGCATTAGTTAGTAGGAAGTGCATTGAAACAAGTGTGAGTTGAGCGTTTGTTTGGAGAGTTGATTGCTAGATTAGGACTCCATAACGCTACTAAGGAGGGGCTGTCCCATGAAAGATAAGGTGGGGGATTTGATCCCCCTTTCCTTCGCCCCAAAAACCACACTAATCAAGAGACTAATTTTAAAATCAAGTAGACATTGGCCTTAAGGAATACAAACGCATTAGGAGAGTGATCCGGTCTCGACCGTCGTGACCTGATCGGCGTTGCCCACTTTGTCGATAGTAGGAGAGATGAGATCACCGGATCTTGGCTCACTTGCTGGGTTTTGTGGTCCTCGTCGTGGGGAGGTGAGGCGTGTTGAGGTCGTGTGACCTCGTAGTTAGGCGTCGTCATGGGGAGTATTTTAGCAATTCGATTCGGGTCGGAGCTCCAACAAACCAAGTGAATGCATCCAAGACCAGCAAATATACCAAGAAAAGCCCACAACAAAAATGAGCAGGATCTGAACCATATAGACCGCCAATTGGCACATGTATTAGAGGAGTGTAGGCTATTTTTGGTATCTGTTTAGTACCACATCGGGCGATTGTCCCGGATTAGCTTTTTCTCTAGCTATAAATAGAACTCTTCACCTTCCATTGTAATCACTCCATATTTTAAGTGGTTATTCTTCCTACTAGAAGTGAGGCCTTGAAGCACACACTAAAGTAGGAGGATGCTACTTTTAATGTGAGTCATTTTAATACAAGTTTTCTTTATTATGTTGTTTGTTTCATGTTTCTTGTTTTGCTTTGCTTAATCTCATTTCATTAGTTTTATTAGCTTAGTTAATATGCTTTCTTTGTTTAGTTTAATAATAAGTGTAATGTTTAGTGAGTAATTCCATCCCCTTTGGGGGGGTGGAGTAGATGTACATACATGCAAATGAGAATGGATTGAATGCTTTATTTCCAATGTGTTGATAAAACATGAATGTATGCTTGCTTGTTTAGGATAGAATTTATAACTTGATGAGTTTTGCCAAAATGATTAGACACCTTTCATGCTTGTTTAGGTCCTGAAATAAACATCTTGCATATGTAAATGTTAATAAACTAAGTTGGTGAATAGATTGATAGGTTTTGCCACAATATTTAGACACTTCCAATGCATGATAATACCACCTTTATTTGTGCTTAAAGAATGTGTTCAACACCCACCTCTTTGCTTGTGTACACTCACTCCACCCCTTAGGGGTTTTCCCATTTCTGTATTCCAGCATTCTTCTTTTGTTCTTAGCTTAGTTGTCATTTCATTATTTGTTTTTTTCGTTCGCATTTCATACTTCTTAGCGTAGTTTAGTGTAGAGTAGCATAATCCAAACTCTCTTCCATTTTTTCGCCACTTGATTTCGTGCAAACGAGAGGCTGCTCACCTCCCTGAGGATGACCCGTACTTGCCACCGCTTCATCGTGGCCGTGCACTTGCGGTTTAAATTAAAATGTTCAACACATATCACGTCGGTTTATCAGAAAACCGACGTGATATGAATGGTCTATCACGTTGGTGTTCTAAAAAATGACATATATTTCTTGTATATATGGGAATTCTTTTTAACAGGGATATATCATGTCGATTTTTGGAAAACCGACATGATAAAGGTGTCTATCACGTTGGTTTTTGAACCGACGTGGTCGCTCCCTACATTTTACGTCTTTGTTTTACGATGTCAGTATATTGGAACAGTAAAACAGACGTGATATGACCAAAAAACCCAACGTCAAAATCCTTTTTTCCAGCAGTGACATTCATCCATATACAATTCCTAGACCTACAAGTTTTATGGAAAAATCATCATATGAGGAAGCAAAACACCTCAATCTAAATACGACATGTGAATTTCAACAAAGAACTAACTAACGGTCAAAAGTTTCAAGCATTAAAAATTCCAACAATCCCACATATATATAGATCTACACAAATAACAAATCTACACTAACATTATCTGCAATCAAGTCATTGTTTCTTTAATTTGAGGACAAAAGGAGGGAAGTGAAAAGAAGAGAAAATATTTGAAGAGAGAAAAAAGAAAGCTTTGATATCATATTACTAAAGTACCCATAGTTGTGTTAATCTCCTTATTTTTTGTGGTATTTTAGGAAATTAGTAGAGAAATGAACTATCCAAATCTCTCCACATCTCAAGAAAAAGTTGAAGGTCTATTTTGTATAGGAAACTTTCTCCACTTCTCTAATGTTTTCTCCTTAAAAAGTTTATCAAACAAGAGATATCTTACTTCTCTTTATTTCTGTTCTTTTCTCTCCCTTTGTTTGTTATCCAAGTGCACCATTAGTCCTTATGTTTAAGTCATTGTGACTATTATTTCATAAACAAACACAAACCAACACTCAAGTATCATTTTTATTGGATGTAGGAAGAAAATACGTGTTGGAGGTAAAATGGTTTGGGTGCTTGAAGTGTTACATAGTGTGAGATCAAGTTTTGGAATCCCATCGGTGTTACCTCTAGCTATTGGGCAAACCCTAGAGTGTAAATACATGTTACCGGGCTCCAACCTAGTTGGGCCAAATACACATGTTGTGACCTCTAAGCTTGTATGTGAACATAATAATTGGATATACCACTGACTATATAAATTATATATATATCAATATATCCAAAAATCTACTCCTATGTTCACCATACAACATAATACATATAATGCATAATAACTGTCACGAATCTGTTTCAAGATCAAATAAATATATAAAGAGTTTTAGAGTCAATCTAAACTCCTCCAATCCCAACATCAAAGAAAATATCTCGAACTCAGTTCACAACCAACATATGCATATCATGACAATATAAGTAGACATGTCAAACAAACTATAGTCTTACAAATATTAGATATGCCTCGTATTCGCAAAAGCACACACAAGATATATGTAAGTCTGGAATAAAAATAGATTCCATCAAAATTGGGCATTGCAAGTGAGCTTCAAAGTCCTCCACACACTGTAAACGATATAATCATTCACCAAGCTGGTCATCCTGGTCAGGATCCCTGATTGACATCATTTATGCTTATATTTGTATCTTATATCCATTATCTTTAACCTAAACAATGCTATGTTACGAGTTTTATGTTTAGTTTTCAGGAATAAATAGGTTTGAAGAGAAAAAGCATAAAAGAACCCAAAAGCTGGGAAAAAAGACTGAATTGTGAGATCTAGGGACCAAGATGCAAGGGAGAAGGACATGAATGTAAGACAGAAGGACCTAAGAGCAAAACAGAATACTCCACACCATCATGGGGATTATTTTACCAATTCGATTCGGGTCGGAGCTCCAATAAAGGAAGTAGATGCATCCAAGACCACCAAATACACCAAGCAAAGCCCAGAAGAAGATTCAACTGGATCCGGACTTTTTAGACTGCCAATTGGCGGTCTGGATTAGCCCAGATCCGCCAAGATTTCTCCTGGACTTGTATTAATGTTTGTTTAGCGTATTTTTGGTATTGGTTTAGTCCCATATCGGGGGATTGTCCCGGATTAGCTTTTTCTCTAGCTATAAATAGAACTCTTCACCTTCCATTGTAATCACTCCATATTTTAAGTGGCTATTCTTCCTACTAGAAGTGAGGCCTTGAAGCACACACTAAAGTTGGAGGATGCTACTTTTAATGTGAGTCATTTTAATACAAGTTTTCTTTATTATGTTGTTTTTTTTATGTTTCTTGTTTTGCTTTGCTTAATCTCATTTCATTAGTTTTATTAGCTTAGTTAATATGCTTTCTTTGTTTAGTTTAATAATTAGTGTAATGTTTAGTGAGTAGTTCCATCCCCTTTGGGGGTGGAGTAGATGTACATACATGCAAATGAGAATGGATTGAATGCTTTATTTCCAATGTGTTGATAAAACATGAATGTATGCTTGCTTGTTTAGGATAGAATTTATAACTTGATGAGTTTTTCCAAAATGATTAGACACCTCTCATGCTTGTTTAGCCACAACATTTAGACACTTCCTATACATGATAACACCTCCTTTATTTGTCCTTAAAGAATGTGTTCAAGACCCACCTCTTTGCTTGTGTGCACTCACTCCACCCCTTAGGGGTTTTCCCATTTTTGTATTCCAGCATTCTTCTTTTGTTCTTAGCTTAGTTGTCATTTCATTGTTTGTTTTTTTCGTTCGCATTTCATACTTCTTAGCGTAGTTTAGTGTAGAGTAGCATAATCAATCTTTCTCCCCCAATTTTTGCCACTTGATTTCTTATAAACAAGAGGCTGCTCACCTCCCTGAGGATGACCCATACTTGCCACCGCTTTATCGCGGCCGTGCACTTGCGGTTTTAATTAAAACGATCAACAAGTTTTTGGCGCCGTTGCTGGGGAGGTGCCAGTCCAGACTCTTGTTTGGACGATTCGAGTAGATTTAATTTTTGTCTTGTAGTTTTCTTTGTTTCAGGAGACTCACATTGAGAAGGGGAAGAATCTGGTGAAGTTTGGAGGCGGTCTGAGAGAAGAAGATCGCCAATCAGCGGTCTACAACCGCCAACTGGCGGTCTGGTTGTTTCATTTCAACTCTAAATTTCTGTGGAGTATTGCGTTATATGATATAGTGATCTGGGACTCGATTTGGCATGTTTTGACTTATAGTTTGTCCCCAGATCAATAATCAAACCTCATTTAAGCAACTTGGACCCTAAAACTCAAAGCAAAAGATCAGGCATTCTTGTTGTTTAGGTCATGCATCATGTATGTGACTTAGGCATTTAGATTGTCTTTTATCTTAGCTTTATTTTCTGTTGCTGAGAGCTGGCGTGAGGTACGCATCTTCTACTCTCATTCATGCATTTCGTATGAACATGCATTAGTTAGTAGGAAGTGCATTGAAACAAGTGTGAGTTGAGCGATTGTTTGGAGAGTTGATTGCTAGATTAGGACTCCAAAACGCTACTAAGGAGGGGTTGTCCCATGACAGATAAGGTGGGGGATTTCATCACCCTTTCCTTCGCCCCAAAAACCACACTAATCAAGAGACTAATTTTAAAATCAAGTAGACATTGGCCTTAAGGAATACAGACGCATTAGGAGAGTGATCCGGTCTCGACCGTCATGACCTGATCGGCGTTGCCCACTTTGTCGATAGTAGGAGAGACGAGATCCCCGGATCTTAGCTCACTTGTTGGGCTTTGTGGTCCTCGTCGTAGGTAGGTGAGGCGTGTTGAGGTCGTGTGATCTCGCAGTTCGGCGTCGTCTAGCTGTAAGGACCTATAGCGACCTTAGGATTGCTTGAGCCTTGTTGGCTTGTGTCCTTCTACGTGTACCCATCCGCCGTAGCATAAGGACTTCTTCCCTTCTCTCCTGAGTCATTCTTTCTCTCCTGTGTTCCCCCATCTTCTCCTCTATGCACATTCTTTGAAAAAGCAAAAAAAAGAAAAAAAGGTTTTGGTTTGTGTGCGTGCACCTTTGTGTATGCTTTCGTGGACACGAGACGAGAGGGGTCGTTTGACGAGGAGCATTGTCAATCCGGCTTCGGTCATTGATTTCTAGACACCTTCCTCCTCTCGTGTCGCACGCAGTCCGGGTTCAATGGCTGCTAATTTCCGTGAGGAGGAGCAGTTGCTGGACCCACCTGCTCCACCAGTGCTTCCAGTTGTCGGTCCCATACCTCTACGCGATCGATGCTACCCGAGCCGTAAAGCTCTACCCTCATGCATCTTATTACCAGAGGCTAATGGGAACCATTTTGAGGTTAAGCCTCAGTTTATTACCATGCTCCCTCACTTCACTGGGAAAGATGACCCCTATATCTTTCTCAGGGAAATTGAGGAGGTCTGTGCTATGTTCAAGCTGCAACAACTTAGCACAAACTCCATCCATCTGAAGGATGACGCCAAGAAGTGGTTGTACAACAACCAGGCGAATGCCTTTAGGACTTGGGATGATTTTCAATCTGCATTCCTCAAGAAGTACTTCCCAAATCATCGGACACAAAAATTGAGGAACGAAATCAATTCGTTCTATCAGCATGAGACCGAACCATTCCATGCATACTTAGACAGGTTCAAGGAGCTACTATCCTCGTTCCCTCACCATGGCATCGAGTTGTGGCGCCTTTGTCAGATAGTTTACGACGGTCTTCACATCCCGTCAAGAACGCTCCTTGAGTCCATGTGTCAAGGAGAGTTCTTGGGAAAGGATGAAAGGGAGGCATGGGCTTTCCTTGAAGACCTTGCTGAGAAAACCATGCAATGGGAGAGTGTGAGGGAACCACCTGCATCATCTAGCATAGGAGCGAGGATCGCGAATGCAAACTCGACTAGATCGCGTGCCGCATTTGTTGTCGATACCACTACGGTCACCGAGGTGCGCATGGCGGCCTCAATGCGCCGTATGGATTCGATTGAGCTCCAAAACCAACAAGGTGCACCTCAAATGTCCACATCTAGTCCAGTTCCCTGTCATTCATGTGGTAGGATAGGTCATGTAGAAAGCGAGTGTGAGTCCATTCCTCCTGAGATGGAGCGTGTCAACGCCATCTATGATAAAGTCAGGAATGACCCATACTCATCATCTTATAACCCTGGATGGAGGAACCACCCCAATTTTTCATGGAACCAAACTAATGCCCCGGGTGGTCCTTCAAACTCCTCTAGACCACATTACCAATCACACCAACCTCCCATGCATGCACATTCCTATCAGCCACCCCAAGCGCAAACCACCAATCAATCGGGTTTCCCAAATTCCAATAATATGGAAACCCGATTCAATTTGCTCGGGACCTTGACTCGTGGACTTGAAAACTCAATGAATTTTTTTATGTCAACTACGAGTCAAGTTCTCACTTCAAATCAGCAGACCATCAAATCTCTAGAGCTTCAGATGGGCCAATTGGCTCAGTCTGTACATGAAAGAGAGAGAGAGTCTTTTCCTAGCCAGCCTGAGGCTAACCCCCGTCTGTACCAACAACAACACATGCAAAATGAGAATGTGGTACCTCAGGGGAGGCAAGTGAACCATGTGGAGGAACCTGTTCACCATGTGAATTCCATTGTGACCTTAAGGAATGGAAAACAGGTTGACAATCACATTTCCTCGTCAAAACAACCACCATCTATGCAGCCCCTTAGTGGGAATGGTGGTGAAGAAGAAGCTGAGGGTAATACACCAAGGCTTCCTTCTCAGGCACCGCAGAAAACCTACCTGCCAAAAGCTCCCTATCCATGTAGGTTAACTAAAAAGCAGAGTGACAACATGGACAAGATATTAGAGGTGTTTAAGCAAGTAAATGTTAACATCCCCTTGTTGGATGTCATCCAACAAATACCTCAATATGCCAAAGTGTTGAAGGATCTCTGCACAACCAAGAGGAAGACCAATGTTCCTAAGAAAGCATTGTTGGCTGCAAATATCAGCTCACTTTTGTCCAATCCCACCTACACAAAATACAAGGACACTGGGTGTCCTACTATTCAGTGTACGATAGGGGACACTAGAATGAGCAGTGTTTTGCTTGATTTAGGATCAGCGGTCAACCTCCTCCCATTCTCTGTTTATCAACAGTTGAACTTGGGAGAATTGAAACCAACTAAGATCACCCTCCAATTGGCGGATAGATCCATTCGTATTCCCATGGGGATTATCGAGGACGTGCTTATCAAAGTTTGAGATTTTATATTTCCATTCGATTTTGTTGTCCTCGATACCAATCCTGTTGCGAACACCCACTCTCAAATACCTTTGATTTTGGGTAGACCATTTCTGGCCACCTCAAATGCCTTGATTAATTGTAGAAATGGTCTCATGAAGCTCTCATTCAGTAACATGAGTGTTGAGTTTCATGTGTTCAACTCTGGTAGGCAACATGAGCCCATGGATGAACCTTTAAATCTCAATCTCATCCGCCAATTAGAGAAAGCACCGCAAAATCAACGAACACCCCTAACCCAAATGCAACCCATTGAGAATGTTCGTGGGCCCAACGAAAACTCAATGCCTGTCTTCGCAATGCAACATAGTGAGCTGGCCTCGAACATGAATGTCCAAAGGGAGTGTTCGTTGCATGATTCAGTTGAGAGTACTAGTGAGTGTGAGACACCTCATTAGATGCCTATACCAGAAGGTGTCACTACCTCATGTCCCATGGTCATTGAGCCATTTGAGCTTCTTATTGACTCCAACAAAGACCCACCTATGACCGAGCTTATGCTTGATGATCTAAATGATGGTGGGAGGTCCTTGTTGGATGACTTGGGGAGAAGCCCCATTCTTAGTGATGCAGGTCTGCTGCATCCGTCGAATGAGCTTGAGGAACTCATCCCGATGCACCTGCCTATTAGTTGGAGGGTTTTGTTCGATGAGCAACTAAACCCTAGTGAGGCAACACAACTTCATTATTTGTTGCCCACACCCAACCAATATCATGAGTGGTTCTAGCCTTTCAACTTTGACCTTTCACCCCTCATGACTCCTCAGAGTACCAGTGAAGTTTGCCCATCTCGGCAAGTCTCTGGTCCTCATAACTTGATGTTCTCATTTAATGTTCCTTGACCAAATGATTATGAGAATATCATTGCTGCTGTGTATATCATGTTAAAAAATAAAAAAAGAGTAATAAAAGACTCCTTTAGTGAGCATCGATTGTTGTGGGCCCCAACCCTTGTGTACTTGGGCCCAATTTCTTCACGTATTTATCTACCTTCTTCAGGTTCTCACAAGGTTTGAGGGAATTTGGGTTTGTGTCCATCAACATGACCCTGAACGTCCCTTTGTACTTCATGTTGGTGAGATCTTTCCTTTTTCATGCATATATCCATGTAGTATCTTGTTCACATTCATTGAGCACAATGCATGAAGTAGGTGTGGGGGGGTGTTTTACGTGTGTACATAGTCGAGTCTTTTCTTTTGTGTGCATTGTTAGGGTCATGTTAGTGTGCCGCATTTAATATCTATATATCTGTTTGCCATGATCCTTGGGTGACTTGTCTTCTTTTGCTTGCTTAGTGCTTTAAAATTTTAACATTTCTTTCAAAATCTTCATGTGCTTGCGAAAGAAAATGTTTTTGAAGGTTTTGCGAGTGTTTAGCATGTGCAAAACCGTTGAGAGGCAAAGTAAAAAGAAAACTCCCAAAATTGTCTTCAACTTGATGCATTAGGATTTCTAGTTTACTGGCTTTAGGTCTTATCGAGTCGCTAGGATGCACCCCGGTTTTCCCTCGGGGGGCGTGTAATCGTAGGGTTTCAGCACTCAAACATTTTAAGAAGTCCACCCTGAACCTAGTGAGTCAAATAATTCGTGTCTTTTAGTATAACGAAGTTTGTCGTGGTCAAGGGCCCTTAATCTCTTTTTGTGAAACTTAAGTGTAGGGGTTTTGGTTCCCATGTAAATAAATAAGTGGTGTTCTCTCTTCTCACACGGCTCCGATGACTCGGGAAAGTAGGTCTGAGGGGCCTTTGTGCCTGGTGCTTTCGAGTCATCTGACTTGGGATGCACCGACCGAACTCCCGTTACACGGGTGGTAGGGATCGCCCTATGTGGAGATTTGGGGGAAAGTGTACGTGATAGTGTAAGTCCTCATAGGCAATGATGCATGAAACCTGACCCTGGGAGAATCAAACACCAACCAATAAACTGCTCCAAAGAAAAAGAAAAAAAAGAAAAAAAGAGAAAAAGAAAAAGAGAGAGTCAAATAAGAACCAAAATGGACTTTACACATTGTATCACATTCCGAAGTTAAGGTTGCCCATGTCTTTCACTTAAGTCTTTAACTAATTTTCACGAATGGTTCATTAGGCTAGGTGTGTGGACTGATTACCCATATAGAGTCGACCCGTAGTATTACCGCGTCCCATGATTGACAAAAATAAGTCCAACGAGTCATGGTGTTAGATTGATTAATGCATCTTGTTCGGATTTTAATACAAGTTTTCTTTATTATGTTGTTTGTTTTATGTTTCTTGTTTTGCTTTGCTTAATCTCATTTCATTAATTTTATTAGCTTAGTTAATATGCTTTCTTTGTTTAGTTTAATAATTAGTGTAATGTTTAGTGAGTAATTCCATCCCCTTTGGGGGGTGGAGTAGATGTACATACAAGCAAATGAGAATGGATTGAATGCTTTATTTCCAATGTGTTGATAAAACATGAATGTATGCTTGCTTGTTTAGGATAGAATTTATAACTTGATGAGTTTTGCCAAAATGATTAGACACCTGTCATGCTTGTTTAGGTTCTGAAATAAACATCTTGCATATGTAAATATTAAGCAACTAAGTTGGTGAATAGATTGATATGTTTTTCCACAACATTTAGACACTTCCTATGCATGATAACACCACCTTTATTTGTGGTTAAAGAATGTGTTCAACACCCACCTCTTTGCTTGTGTGCACTCACTCCACCCCTTAGGGGTTTTCCCATTTCTGTATTCCAGCATTCTTCTTTTGTTCTTAGCTTAGTTTGCATTTCATTGTTTGTTTCTTTCGTTCGCATTTCATACTTCTTAGCTAGTTTAGTGTAGAGTAGTATAATCAATCTTTCTCCCCCAATTTTTGCCACTTGATTTCTGATAAACAAGAGGATGCTCACCTCTTTGAGGACGACCCGTACTTGCCACCGCTTCATCGCGGCCGTGCACTTGCGGTTTTAATAAAAACGATCAACAATCCCACTTGAGTTCTCATCAATCTCTTCCATCCACTGTAAAATGTAAAAAGCATGAATTTCATGTAAGTATGAATCAAATCAATTTAATTCTACCAATAGTGTCTCGTTCTAGCAAATGAACTTATATGAACAATATCAAGTAGAGAAAATATGTATCACAATCTTAAACATATATCATGTTCATAAGCATCAAACAAGTTTCATATAAAATGATCAAGATCATAACAGTTTGAATTACAAAGAGTCATCCACTTAAGCTTATTAGTAATGTAATGATTATTGTCTAGTTTCAATTAAGAACATGACCAACCATTACTCACCTTACAATAGCCAAACATATAGTGTCAAGTTTCAATTAAGAACAAGACCAACATATTGCTTATGCAAAACAACTATTCATGTATCAATTTGGAATGTCACAGTTACCAATCCCTTAAAATCTAACAGTCAAAGGTCAATTTGGAATGTGGCTATTTAAGAAGGATTAGTTCAAGCTGGTTGGATTGTATCATGAGATTTGGAATGACACAAGCTTTCCTAGATTGAACAGATTGGTCAAGTGAAAGTCATCAACATCAAATTTGGAATGTGAAAACTTCTCTTTCCAATATGTTAGCCACTATGAGCATCGATGAAACATAACATTGTGCTTATCATTTTGGCCAACAAAGGGTAGATTCAATAATTCAAAATACACAATGACATGTAGAAAAATGATGATTAAGACCTATCTCTCAAAGTCTTTAACCCCATTTCCCCCACTATTTTGAATAAACGATCTTTAGCCATACCCTTTGTAAGAGCATCGGCCATGTTATCCTTCGATTGGACATCAACCAAAGTGATAACTCCATTTTCTTTAAGATAATTCAACAAAGCATGTCTCAGTCTCACATGTCTTCTTTTTGAATTAAAAAGAGCATTATTGACGACTTGGACTGCTGCTTGATTATCACAAAATAGACCTAAAGAATTAATCTTTAGTCTAGTCAAAGGAATATCCATAATCAGATTCTCTATCCATTCTGCTTCTTCACTGGCTGAAGCGAGAGCATATAATTCTGATTCCATAGACGACAATGCGATACAAGTATGTCTCTTTGATTTCCAAGTAATAGCACCTCAACCCAAAGTGAATACATATCCACTGGTAGACTTACTATTGCATATTTATGAGCACTAAGAGGCATCACAATATCCATCCACAATTTGAGGAAAACCGGAATAACATAGAGCGTAATCCTTAGTACCTTTAAGGTATCTCATCAGCCTATCGAAGGCATCCCAATGCTCGTTACTAGGATTACTAGTAAAACGACTCAGCATGCGAACTGTAAAGGCGATGTCTGGTCTAGTGCAACTTATAACATTCATGAGACTACCAATCAGTTTAGAATATCGTAACTGATCCACATCGGTCCCTTCATATGGACTCAGTCTTTTATTATAATCACAAGGTGTCTCAATCGGTTTGCACTCACTATATCCATAAGTAGAAAGCAGCTGCTCAACGCAATGAGATTGGCTAAGGGAGATTTAAGTGCCTTTCAAAGCTTACTTTCATACCAAGTATGGTGTTAACAAAACCAAGATCTTTCATGTTAAATTCTTTTGCTAAAATAGCATTCACGTCACTCACTACAGAATGATCGGAACCAATAATTAACATGTAATCAACATACAAGAATGATCAGAACCAATAATTAACATGTCATCAATGATTAGTAGCATATCATGCATCATATTCATACTATATCCTTTATTTTACCCCAATATTATGCTACTCGAGTTGTTGTTGTAGTGTTTCAGGTGTTAGGTAATAAAGAAGAGAAAAGAGAACAAAAAAGACCTGAATGCAACAAGAATGGACTGAATTGAAGACTTCTGGACCCATTTGTAATGCACAAGGACTAGATCGCAAATAAGGAAGGACCCAAGTGAAGACCCAGAGCGACCTGATTGTGAAATGCAAAGTATTGTGACACATGACTTGAACCAAACCAATATTTTGCCAATTAAAGTCAAATCGGTTCAAGGTAGTGGACCAGGGCTTCACCCAATGTGCAAAATACAACATTGAACCTCTTGGAAGAAATCGAGATCGATCGAGTGGTTCATTTTCCTCCAATTGATCCATAATTTCTCCCGTGTCTTGGACTTGATTAATTGGGTGCACCAGAGTATAGAAAAAGTTATTACAATTGTCAGATTGCTCCCAGATTCATGCAAACCCTTATTTTCTTCTATAAATACAATTGTAAACCCTCCTCTCCACCACTTCTTCCTCCTTCCCCCATTAGAGTAGGTTTTAGTTTCATGTTTTAGTAGTGTAATAAGGGGTTTGGAGAGGAGCAAACTTTGTATTTTATTTTCTTAATCTAGTTTAGTTCTTGTTTATTGTGTTGATGTTTTCCTTTGATGCAATTTTTTATGTTGTTGTTTGTTTAATCTAGTCTTCTACATTTCTGTCATAGGTTTATGCTCTTTTCATGCTTTGTTTAGTGTAGAGATGAGTAGAGAGTAGTCCATCCCCATGGGGGGTGGAGAAGAAGATCATTTGATCATGTGATGGGTTAGTGTGTGTGTTAATCTTAATCCTTTGAGCCTTACATGATTTCCATAACCATCTAATGAGATTTCACTCTTATCTTTGATGTGTTAATGATCTTGAATGAAGCTTTGCACATGCTTAGATTAGTAGGCCTATTTTATGGGGAATGATGAGGTTATGATAATGATGGGGTGGAAGAAGGAAATAAGGCATGTGCATGCATGTGCTCATGTTGACTTTATCCAAATTAATGTCTTATATGTTTCAATGATTGTGATAAATCTTATTTCTTGTGGAGACATAGTTGGATTTGAATCATGATGCATGTGAACATATTAGCTTCATTTCAATTATTGTCTTGTATGTTTTAATGATAATGTCTTATCTTATTTCATGTGGAGGCAAAGTTGGAATTGAGTTTTATGGATTTCATGTATGACATGTTTTGATGAGCACATTTGAACACACACACAACACACATTTTTGTATTCACATTCTTTCTCTACCCCCAGAGGGGTTTAGTTTTATTGCTTATTTTTTGATTTCTTTTGCATTGTAGTGTAGTTTTGATTGACATCATTTCATGCTCATATTTGTATCTTATATCCATTATCTTTCACCTAAACAATGCTATGTTACGAGTTTTATGTTTAGTTTTCAGGAATAATTAGGTTTGAAGAGATGAAGCATAAAAGGACCCAAAAGCTGGGAAAAAGGACTGGATTGTGAGATCTGGGGACCAAGATGCAAGGGAGAAGGACCTGATCGTAAGACAGAGGGACCTAAGAGTAAAACAGAATACTTCACACCATTATGGGGAGTATTTTAGCAATTGGATTCGGGTCGGAGCTCCAACAAACGAAGTAGATGCATCAAAGACCACCAAAAGCACAAAGAAAAGCCCAGAATAAAACTCAACTGGATCCGGACATTTTGGACCGCCAATTGGCAGTCTGGATTAGTCCAGATCCGCCAAGATTTCTCCTGGACTTGTATTAATGTTCGTTTAGGCTATTTTTGGTCTTTGTTTAGTCCCACATCGGGGGATTGTCCCGGATTAGCTTTTTCCATGGCTATAAATAGAACTCTTCACCTTCCATTGTAATCACTCCATATTTTAAGTGACTATTCTTCCTACTAGAAGTGAGGCCTTGAAGCACACACTAAAGTAGGAGGATGCTACTTTTAATGTGAGTCATTTTATCAATAAAGTTTTGTGTTTCTTTCATTGTTTGTTTATGCTTCTTTTATTGTTTGTGCATGTTTTAGTTTAATCGTCTTTTAATTCTAGCTTAGTTTTAATATGCTTTCTTTCCATAGTTTAATAATTAGTGTAATGTTTAGTGAGTAGTTCCATCCCCTTTGGGGGGTGGAGTAGATGTACATACATGCATTAGAGAATGAGATGAATGCTTTAATTTCAATGTGTTGATTAAACATGAATGTATGCTTGCTTGTTTAGGATAGAATTTATAACTTGATGAGTTTTGCCAAAATGATTAGACACTTCTCATGCTTGTTTAGGTTCTGAAATAAACAACTTGCATATGTAAATGTTAATCAACCAAGTTGGTGAATAGATTGATAGGTTTTGCCATAACATTTAGACACTTCCTATGCTTGATAAACACCACCTTCATGTGCTTAAAGAATGTATTCTACACCCACCTCTTTGCATGTGTGCACTCACTCCACCCCTTAGGGGTTTTCCCATTTCTGTATTCCAGCATTCTTCCTTTGTTCTTAGTTTAGTTGTTATTCCATCGTTTGTTTGTTTCGTTCGCATTTCATACTTCTTATTGTAGCGTAGTCTAGATTAGCATAAACAACTTTCTTCCCCCTATTCTTGCCACTTGATTTCGTACAAACAAGAGGCTACTCACCTCCCTGAGGACGACCCGTACTTGCCACTGCTTCATCGCGGCCGTGCACTTGCGGTTTAATTTAAAACGTTCAACAAGTTTCGATCACATCTCTCTCTTTTTCTCCCCCACTCGAGTATCGTGACTCTGACTCACACGCGCTCCCTGTGGACCGACCTGTACTTTCCACCACTTCAATATGGTTGTGCACTTGCGGTATTTTAACTGATTCAATCAAGTTTTGGCGTCGTTGCCGGGCAGCATCGTTTCTGTAGTCAACTTTGTCGTTTTGGTAGGGTTTTTCTTTGTTTTTACGTCTCCTTTTTGTTTTGGTTACTGGAATGGGGTCACAAGTGGACAGGAGAGCCTACTGGGGTTTGGAAGCACACTGGTGAATTCTAGGGACCTAAAATCCAAGAAGATCCGCTAGTAGCGGATTTCCATCCGCCAATGGCACATTTGGTGAGATATTTTGGATTTCTGTTTCAACTGTAGTTTCCTTTGCCTATTTCTAGTTGGTTCCTTTCACTGTTGATGCAATGCATGCTCTGTTTTAGTGTAAGAAATTAATTTGGCTTGCACGACCCCTTCTTAAGTCAACTTGGACCATAAAACTCAAAGCAAAATATTAAACTTGTTGCCATCTAGGTCATGCATCATTTGTAGACTTTGCACGCATTCGTCTTTTTTTACATTCTTGTTGTCAATTGCTGGCGTGAGGTACGTGCACCCAATCTCTCCTTCACGCATGTTTTGATCATGCATTAGTTCGTAAGGTGCATTGTAACAAGAGTGAGGTGAGTGCTTGTTTGGTGAGTTGCTTGCTAGCGATTTCAACATCTTTAAGGGGTACCACCTATAGTCTTAAAGATAAGGTGGGGGGTTACATCACCCCTCCCTTAGCCCCACAAATCACACTCAAGTGAAGCCTTAATCTAAAAACAAGTAGGCATTGGCCAATAGGACTTGGGCGCATTAGGAGAGTGATCTTGTCACGACCGTCATAGCCTGATCGGTGTCGCCCACTTTGTCGGTAGCAGGAGAGACGAGATCTCCAGATCTTGGCTCACTTGCTGGACTCTGTGGTCTTCATTGTAGGTAAGTGAGGCGTGTTGAGGCCGCGTGAGCTCGATGTTAGGCGTCGTCTAGCTTAAGGACTCATAGCCAACCTAAGCTTGTCCGAGTCATGTTTGCTAGACTAGGCTTCTACCCTCACCCTTTACCCATGCTAGTTTTTAGGGATTCTTTCATTCTCCTCTGAGTCATATTCTTCTCACCTGCTTCTACGTTCTAGTCTCCTCCCCTTTACACTCCCTGTTAGCAATTTAGGGTCGAGTCGAGCACTTTTTGTGAGCTTGGCCTCGTGGTGGTGAGAGTGGTCGACTCGAGAGTTCGTTGTCGAGATGAGTGGTTACATGGGCGACCATCCATTTCATTGTTGTGACCAAGACTATTCTCCCTGGTACTCCAGACCCATGCATCCTGGGGTGCCTCAGACAAACACCCCGTATGGTTGGGACAATCTTAATTGTGTGGCTCAGCAATTTTCAGATTGGGAAAATATGAGAGGGTTAATGATGACTATCTTATTCGACAAAAACTGATGATAATGGCATTTATCTGAATAAATGGATTGAAATCTAAAGCACCTTACCACTTTGTCAAATTTAAGATGCCACATCTTAGGTGCTTGTTTAAGGCCATATAATGATTTTTTTAATTTACACACTTTGTTCTCAAGGCCCTTGACAATATACCCTTTGGGTTGATCCATGTAAATTTCCTCATTCAGTTCACCATTTAAGAAAGTTGTCTTTACATCCATTTGATGCACTACAAAGTGTTCTATATAAGCCAAAGCAAAAAGAATTCTTATAGTTGATAGATGATACACATGTGAATAAACATCAAAGTACTCTATTCTACTATGTTGCTTATAGCCTTTAGCTACTAAACGTGCTTTATACCGGCAATGGATCCATCACTATCCAGTTTCTTCTTTAGTACCCACTTACAGCCTAAAGTCTTAGCTCCTTTTGGCAAATCGACTACCTGCCAAGTGTGATTCTGTAGTAGAGAGCTCATTTCTTCATCAATGGCTTGTACCCACATCAGAGATTCCCTAGATCTCATTGCTTCCTGATAGGAGAATGGATCACCCTCCAAATGGTAAGTGACAAAGTCCTTACCAAAGCTCTTAGAATTCTCTCTCTTGTAGATAATCAAACTGAAGAAGATTCAACAGTTGGTCCTATGGGATAAGTGTCAGAAGGACTTGCCTCAGGTTCTATAGGAGATTCTGAAATCATATTTGTAACTCTAGTTGCAGATAGAGCATGGTCTTTGTGAAACTTATTCTAAAAAAATCTTCATCTCTAGATTCTACTATTGTCTTAGTAGATAGATCCAAGAACTTGTATGCAACACTATCTTCTACACAACCTAGATACACACAAAGTTTCATCTTTTGATTTTAACAAATAAACATGACAATATCTAGAACAATTGTCTATGAATGTTAATAGATACCTTCGACCACCTTCAGTGATAAAATTCTTGAAATCACAGATATCTGAATGAATCAACTCAAGAAGTTGAGTGCTTCTAGAAACCGGCTTAAAAGGTTTTCTAGTAATCTTGGTCTGAGCACACATTTCACATTTGTCAAATCGAATAGATGTGTCCAATGGGATGTTATGAGTCTTAGCTAAATGTTGCATTTTCATGTAGTTCACATGTCCAAGTCTTTTATGCATTAACTTCGGATCAATAAACTTAGAGGTTACATGATTTATGCTATCAATTTCTAAGCTCAATCTATACATACCATTAACCATGAATGCACAACCAAAATAATGAATTAACAGTTAAGGTCTTTCTACCATTCGTGGTTAAAATAGACATGCCAGTTTTATCAAGTAAATTTTCTGATATCAAATTCTTAGTAATTGAAGGTACTACGTACTCTAACATGTTTTAGAGTTAGTAGTCTACCTGAAGAAAGCATCATATTTGCAGTTCCAGTGTGAGTCACTTCAGCCTCACTACCATTGCAATTTTCAACATAATCTTTCAGTGTTGTGCCCTTAGTAAGCAAGTTCCTCTTATTGACAACATGACAAGTAGCACCACTATTCAATCACCACTCAGAGGAGGAACTGGCCCTTCCCTTCTTCATCATGCCGATGAAGGCTCGAGGTTCATGTTCACTAACCACCGACATCGAACTTGAATTCAAAGAATTTCTCTGTGAGGAGGGTTTTTTTAGAGTCCTTCTTGCTTTTGGAACTGAGAATTCAAATGATCCCATATCTCTATCGTTGTCATATATGCACTATAGGTCATGGCTAAATGAGGATGCAAAGAAGTTAATAGGTAATCCCTACAAAAATCTTCATCTTTTTTCCATTGATATTCATTTACATTTTCGATGCAAGTTACATAGTCACTTAAAACCATGTAGAAAATATCATGTTCCTTCATTCTGAATTGGACGTGAAGTTTCCACCCATGAAACTCAGCGACATCAAAGATTACAACTTTACTATATCAAATGCACTAATTTTAGCCATTATCAAAGAAGGAAGGAATGCACCTTGGGATCGAGTAGAGACAAAATCTTCGACCCAATCACCTTCTAGATATGAGATCTCACCAATCAAACCTCAGATTTGAGTCTGGAGTGCCCAAAAACCACAGGAAAGACTGCTCAAGTCGTCAGAAATTCAGTGGAAAATGCCTGAAAAGCTCACCGGAAATGTGACCTTCGAAAACCCAGCGAAAATAGGCTGAGAACTTCAAATGGTGACAACGTTCATGTTTGACCTCCGTTTGCCAAGATCTCCCACTCAAAATGTTCGTCTCAAAGATTTAAACAAGTTCCAAGTAGTTTTGGGTCCAAACGTCCACAGGATCAGCCGAATCTAGCCTTGAAAGTTTAATCTCCCGAAACTTAATACCCAGATCTCCGACGATCCGACCGTCGGATTGGCGAAAAGTGGTACCAACGTGTTCCTCTCGTCGAGATCTTCAATTTGACTACTCACACGCTCAAATCGGACCACTATACCTAATACTTCAAGATTGTTGAAGGTAAAATGTTTTGGGTGCTTGAAGTATTATATTGTGTGAGATCAAGTTTTGGAATCCTCACTGGTGTTACTTCCAGCTTAGGGCAAACCCTAGAGTGTAAATACATGTTACCGGGCTCCAGCCCAGTTGGACCCAATATACATGTTGTCACCTATAAGCTTGTATGTGAATATAATAATTGGATATACCATTGACTATATAAATAATATATATATACACAAAATATACAACTTAATAATAGAAAAAAAGATGATACTTTTGAAGGCTATACTTCCAACCAACTATTCCTCGTCCAAATGGGAACACATTGCTACAAATAAACCTTCTCTTTTTCAGAGCATAATGTGAATCGCCATAGCCCTTCATGATCATCTATCTTTGTACTCCATACCAAGTGCACTAACAAATACACATCCATGGTTCCCTTCAAGTAACTCAACAACCACATTATAGCCTTAAGGTTCTCTCTACTCGGATGAACTATACATCGATTCAATAGGCTTACTGCATGTGAAATGCCTGACGAAGACTAGACCATAACATTCATGACATATTCCATTACACTGGCATATGAAGCTTTATCAATACTCTGATCTCCTCTTCGTTTGTAGAGGGACAATACTTAGAAGATGACCAAAAGTTTGCTCCAATAGGTTAACGGCATGTGAAATGTCTATCTAGTGACGATCATAACATGCATAACAGATCCCACAATACTAGCACATGAAGCTTAATCTGTTCTCCAATTCTCTTCGTTTGTAGAGGAGCAAAAATCAAAGTGTGCTTCAATACACGTAATGACTTGCTTACAATCATTTATCATATGTATCCTAATAATTCATCGGATAATTTGTCACAAGTCTTAAGATTCTATAGAATTTCCATTCTTAAAGAAGTTTTTCGACATTGGGAAGTTTTTCATCTCAAATTATTTGGATTTGGGACCTCGATTAAGTGAATTTTTATAAACTCACGTAATCTTATATTGACTGATATTGAATTTCTATGTCAACTTGATCAAAACTGCACAAAACATATGCATATTTGTGCACATTTTTCATGGAGGTGACAAAAATTTAGTATCCACTATTAGAGACTTAGGACATGTAATAACTAATAAAGCTTAGAAGAAGTCTTCTGATTTTTTCATTTGTTTAGTTAGTCTATAGGATTATATGTACACTTGAGCTTAGCGAATGTTGCCGAATCCGGTCAACATGACCCCTTGAAGTCGGACCAAACTTTATCCAAGAAGCTCAAATTTAAATTGCTTACAACCATGGTTGATTGAACCGCAGTACGGGTTGACTGCTCCTTGAATTTCTTGTCCAATTAAATCCTCTTATTATTTCCAATTGGGTCTAAAGTTCAATTCTACGTCAACAGATGTTCCGTAATTGTCTTTTAACAACTTAAACCCCTAATGGGTCGAACGATCTTCCCTCAATCGACCAAAAACAACAATGATCACTTTCTCAAAAGTTGTCGTGTAACGTCCCGAAACAGCAGAAATTTCAAAATCTAAAACACATGCATTACCAAGATTAAGACCCCAAAAGCACGGAACGCTACTCATAAAAATATTCAAGAGGTGCACCATATTACATCAGAGTTTTCCAAAAGGTTGACTATATCAGATTACGAGAAAGAGTAAATACAAGTAGCCATACTACCGAGAAAAGTACAGAAAGAGGATCTGATCCCAAAGTGCCCCCGTCCTCAGTCGCCACCCGTCAGAAACCTATTGCGGTCCTGGAAAGAAATATAACAGCAATGGCTGACTTTCCATAAGGAAACCCCGTATACCAAGCCCTCCAATATGAAATGCAATAGTACAATAAAATGAACCGATCATACTAGTGACATGTCATCAGCAATAAGGAAAACAATCACCTGGAAGGGTAAAATCGGGACATCTGTCCCAAAACATCAACATTCCTCCCTCAGAGACCTACTGTAGGCACATACAGTCTTACTGACAGTACGCAATGCACCCCATACACGACTATACTAATCAGGGGTTCGGTGAGGGTAGTCCGCACTTCCGCGTCAGTAGTATCAGATCTGAAACCCGTGGTCAACACCACCGTGACAGAGTCATCGCTCAGGTCGGTCCACTCACTTAGTAGGTGTCCAGCCAAGTTACCCTGCCGAAAAACATCGTCGGCAGTCTACCGGTGCCGCAGTCCTCCCTAATGCCACTCGGTCGCGTAGGGGCCCTCCCGCCACCACTCGGTCGTACGGGCTCAAACATTGCCATCAAAGCCAGTCGAAGATATCCGCCACCCCGAGGGCTAGATAATCGACAGATCCGGGCCAAAGTTGCGGGGGTCATCGTGCTCCGTGAGCTATACAACATCTTGCATTGGGATCCGCGATCCCTCAAGGCTACTACTCGAAATGAGTCAAGTAAAGCATATATTGTGCCACAGTCTATAACACAGAGGTGACACGTCCCAAGTATCCACACTCTTCCACTAGGTGGTCCCTGGGCAGGCACGAGTAGTGCTGTAAATAGGCGGTTCGTGTGCGGTTATAGGGCTTACCCATGACCCTACCCGCCTAATTAAACGGTTCGCAGTTCGGTTTGAAACCCGTTTATTTTTACCTCTACCCATGAACCTACCCGTTTATTTTAATTAACCGGTTTTTGGTGGTTAAATGGTTATATGGTTAAAACTTAATGGATACTAAAATTGATATAAGAGTTGGGTAAATTGTTAAATGAATAAAAACTTGTCAAACTTGTTAAAAACATCATAACATCCATAATTTTATAATCAAAACCTCCCAAAATTCATAATCTAAACATCAACAAATTCATATAAAACAACATCAAACATCCACACAATACAAACAATTATATGTATATAGTATATATAACAAAATATTATATATATTCATTATGTTTCGCGGTTAAACGGTTAAACGAACGGGTTAAATCATGTAACCTTATCCGCCCATTTATTAAACGGTTATGATTTTCACAACCCTTATCCGCCCATTTATTAAACGGTTATGATTTTTACAACCCGTGATCCTACCCGTCGGTTCGGTTAGGACGGTTAAACGGTTTTTACAGCCCTAGGCACGAGCAACACACCCACCGTCACCTCCTGGTTCATGCGCTAGGCGAGGACATGAGTTTCCGTGGACAAAGCTTACACTTCACAAGCCCAAATGATCGACCAAAAAAGGTATACCGACCGACCTCTCCTCAAAGAATCTGTGGAACAAGAACCTACAACAGTCGAACTCTGGGCTCGCGACTTAAGCCCCAACTGTTGAACAAAAGGTATAATTCGGTCGACCGCTAGACGGTCCAAAGCAGACTAACTCTAATTCAAAATCAAGACAATGGTCGAACGACTCAGGGGCCCCGTTCGATCAAAAATAACAGGGGCAACCTATATGCATCTAGTCAAAGACGGTCGAACCATTATCAGATTAGTTGACCCAACATTCAGTACACTTAAGTTACCGGCTGGACCAAGGTCTGGGGCGGTCGGCCGTTTAGATGGTCAACACCCGGTCCAAGTCAATTCACATAGCAACGGTCGAATGCAAGGAAAGCTCTTCCGATTTGCCAACATAAGCACAACTGGTCGACCGCCGCAAGGCATAATTTGACCGGTGTTGGTTAGGATCAAAGAATTACACAAAAATAGGTCGACAACAAACATACACCGGTCGACCAAAACCCGGCAACTACCTGGCATTGCCAGGTACATTGTGCTGCCCTCGTCGCCGGAGAGGCCTCCGACCTCCGACGATGAGCAAAACCTCATACACCCATGTGAGCAAAACATGCAACTATCGAACTTAGCATACCTCTTAGGTGGATGAAAACTCGTCGGAGCTCCACTCGCGAAGGCCGCCCCCGGCACACCAGACCTCCAACAACCGCCGCTCGCGATACTCGAAGCACACGTCTACCCGCTCATAGCGCACCACCACACGTCGGGGATTCCTCAGCCACGCCGGCGGCAGCACCTTGGAGAAGAGATTGAGATGAGTTTGGTGAGAGAGAAGGAATCGAAGAAGAAGAATGGAGTGAGATGAGTTTGTTTTTAAAACAAAACACACACCAGCACAACACACCCAACCATTCCCTCCCTCACTTCACGCACACCACCACTATCCCTTACCATACCTTCTCCCTCTTCCCAAGTCAAACCTCCACCTACCCTCTCTAATCACCCTTAGTCCTTTAGCAAAGTTTGGGATTTTACAGGTTGCATGTAAAACAGAGACGTTAGGATCTGTAATGACTATAACCAACTGGTGGTATCACGATTAAGTAAACATGATGATTAATTAAAAATAAAAAATAAATCTATTAATTGGTATCACGATTAAATATTAACCTTATTGAAATGCTTATTCAAATTAAGCAACCCAACACATGAACCAACCCTGAGTATCGAATCTACTACCGTTCATCTTCCTGTAAGATGGCAAGAAACAACAACAATAAGCATAACTCGAACATATTTATGTTTATGGATGCATATCCTTAACCCTATCATTGATAATATATTCTAAGCAAAAAACAAATTACGTTAGTTCCACTAATTACCTTATCGCAAGCTCAACCAAAAGTTATATTCGAATTTGATCAACGATTCCTATCTATGATTTTGTTCTCCCTCTCTTTGTACCTATTATCTTTAAGGCTCATGTGTGTTACCTTTGCTTCGTTATATAATACTAATACTTTGAAGGACAGAATATTAGTCTATAAATTTCTTTATGGATGAGCGTGAATAATGTAAAGTCTTTGGCTACAGCTCTCTTTATCTCTTTAGTCTCACTGAGCAACTGGAATGCACAGATGGCAATAGAATCTAGTATAATTGGAAGATATGATCAGGCGTAATAATTTAAATATATAGCATTTGAATTAATAACACGAAATATTTTTTACACCTTCCAATTGAAGTTAATATCTTATATAGTATTTAAGTTTATTTTTATTATCCAACATACCAATCCGTGACCCTCTTTAGAGCATCACTATTTGCTAAGTAGAAATATGTAATTAAATTCCATCTACAACCTTAGATTTAGGGTGCGTTGGGAATGGGAGAATTTATCAAGGGGAATGATTTCAAGTGCAACTACTATGGGAGTAAATTTTTAGGAGGGAATCATTACCATAGTGTACGTTTTCTATGTTAGGAGAATTGTTATTAGAATAATTTCAAACTTGAGAAAACTCAATTCGACTTGCCCCAATTGGTGTCGGTCGGGTCGAGTTTTAATTCTAGTCAACCATACATAGATCTGCAGTTGCTAAAAGTGAGGGAAGATAAAAGCAAGTGAAAACACATCACCTAATAATTATTACTTCATAGATTAGTCTCATGTGAGGGTAACAATGTCCCCACATAATTATTCCCCCTAATCCAAACACTCTTTGGGTGGGGGAATGATTACCCCCCTTAACTTTTCTCTTCCTATTACCCACAATCCAAACGCACCCAGACGAGACATATATTATTTAAATTACATATACGACTATCTCCTCTACAAGGATAATGATATTGTAAATATTCTGCAAAGATTTACAAAAAATAAGAGATCAATGTAAATATTGTCCTTGTCTTGTTCATGACCGTATTGGTTTTATTATGCATATGATTTTTTTGGTAATTATGTTATTAAAAAAGTTAGGATAATATTTTTTGTAGAACCATTTCTACATATTTCTAAGCATAAAGAAGAACACCCATTTAATGCACAATACCTCGTGTCCTGGAAACAACCATTTGAATTTTGAATAAGATTTTTATTCCCAATTTGAATTTTGAATAAGATTTTTATTCCCAATTTGAATTTCGAATAAGATTTTTATTCCCAATTCATAATTTATACTTCCAATCTCTCTCCTTCCACCTACACTCCCTCCTCCAATCTCCTCCACTTGATCGTCTCCTCTTTCCCCTTTGTACGTCCACTTCCTCGACCTATTCGTCCCCAACATCGCTCTCTCCTCCACTCTCATTGGTGCAGAATAGTGCATACTCGTCGGCTAATAGACGTCAGCTTTATTAACAACCGACGTCTATAGGTATAGAGGTCCGCTATTAATAAAGTCGACGTCGATTTGGTACCATAGACGTTGGTTTTGTTAATTCCCATGCGAACCGACGTGTATACCTCAACGTGTATTCCCCCATCCATAGACGTCAGGGAATAGACGTCGGTCATATTAACAGCCGACGTCTATTAGGTGCAATAGATGTCGACGGTTAATATAACCGACGTCTATAGGTCTTTAAGTCGAGAAGCTCCCTTCATTTTTTATCTTTCATCCCGACAAAAAGCAGACCAAACCCTAGCCAGCCTCTAAGACCCTCCGACCAATCTTCGACCTCCGTGACCACCGTAGCCGTCCTCCTCCGTCGCGACCTCCCCGACCTTGAGGTTAATCTCTTGACATTTTTTACATTCCTTATTTTGGTTAGTTTGGTGAAGTGAAATTTGTTGTTTTTTCGGTTTTCATATGGAATTAGAGAGTGTAAAAATGATATTTTCGTGGTTATTATAATGCATACTATAGAGAGCAAAAACAAAGGTTTTCGAGAGAGAAGATTGTAAAAGTTGTTTTTTAGGGGCTGAAAATTATGGGTATGTATTTTGTCAGTTATAACAGTGTGTATATTTTCTAAGATGGGTTCTATTTGTAGAACATAGAAGAGTGGTTTGGAATCCATGCTTGTGTATGGTTGTTTATTTGTATGTGAATGTAACATGTATATGACTAACAAATATTTTGTGGTTTGGAATGACAATATTGTTAATGTTGAAGAATGTCATTTGCATTAATTTGTGTTTCAAGGCTCGTCCTTACCTTTTCCATATCTTTTCAGCCCAATAATCCATTTATTGTTTTCGTAATTTTTGTTTTCATGCAATTATTGCTATATGAGTTCTGAAAATTGAGACTCGAATCAACCAATAATGATTTTCTTTTGTGATTGAGTTCCAATTGAGTTCTTAAACGGGTAGTACATTTTCCGAGTCTTGAGATCAATTTACGACTTTGGATTCATTTTGGGATTGAGTTTTTTTATTTGGTGTAGTTGTGCGACATCGTTGCGAGGATTGAGAGACGTCGTTGCTGGATTAGCGCGAGGATTGAGCGACGTGTGCAGGAAGCGTCCAAGATTCTGTTTGTGAGTTTTATTTGTTTTAGATAATTGTCATGATTATTTTCCTTATTTTTAGATAATGTGAAATTTATTGTGGCTATGAATGAATCTAATGATATCAAACCACATCGAGAGATCGAACTGTACCCCAATAACAATTCTTGGTTAAAGAACGAGTTGATTAGGAAGAATGATCGAATCTTCATTTGTTATTTTTGGAAAATGTCTTTAATACTCAGTAATTGAAATTAGACTTGATTGGCCCTTAACCAAAATTGCACCTCAAAACGTATCCCTAACCAAGGTTATATAGATCACTATTCAGTTGTATTATTATAATTTCATTATTTAGATTTAATATTTTACTTGTATTTTTATAGGTCTTCCAAAAGAATAACAATCCATACTCGCAACAGGAGCTTGATGAAACTCACGACCGATGGACTCACTATTTTATCAGAAACATGTTAACGAACTAAGAGGTTCTCATATCACTACCACGTTTTTTTGTAATTTATTTAACAAGTTTACTTGTATTAGAAACATACAATGTTATGCCTTAATATAATCAAACATTTTTTGAATGAATGCCAAGTTTTTGTGTATAAATGCCAAGTGTGTTGAATGTTTGTGTTTGTGTATGTATGCTTGTATGTATTTGTGTTTGTGGATGAATGTGTGTATTTGTTTGTGTTTGTGAATGAATTTGGTGTAGGATGAATGCTTTTCTTGTGCAAGTTGAATGTGTTTGCTATGCAAGTATCTATGAATGCTATATTTCATTTTTTAATATGGTAAGGGAATAGACGTCGGTTGTACCGAGTAGCCGACGTCAATACCTAGAGAAAAAGGAATAGACGTCGACTCCCAGTCAAAACCGACGTTTATACCTAGTAAATAGACGTCGGTTCCCAGTCACAATCTACATATATATGCTAAGTATAGACGTCGGTCATCCCTAATAGCCGACATCTATACTTAGCGAATAAACGTTGAGTTTTATGTGTCCGACGTCTATATATATACAACATATATATAGACGTCAGTTCAGTGGAGCCTTATATCAACAATTAAACTAAAACTCCCATGGAGTTGAGGTGCGTAGGTATGTGTGTGTGAGTGGTTCTTGATTACATGAGGCACAAATGAGAGAAGTACCCAACAATGCCATTTTCTGATCTAATACAAGTTTATGCAAATTACATGCATAAATCTATATTAAGCATATGAAATGACACAAAATAAGATGAAGTCATTACTAACACTTCATATAATCTACATCACCACCACCCAAATAGGGTGGATCTATTCAGTAATCATCAATAAAAACATGAAAATGAATAGATTAACACTAAACATGACATAAAATTCTAACTACAAAACTAACCAATAAAATAAAAAACTAATTAGATAGAAAGAAAGTTAATGACAAGAGGAACGTGATGCAACATTAGATTAAAGAAAATGTGAGATTACAAGCTTCATCCACCTTCCTCTACTTGTTGCCAAATTGGGTAAAAGTTAAACTACTCTAATGGTGGAAGTGGAGAAGAAGAACATAGGTAGGAGAAACATTGTTACTTATAGAAGAAAGAGTGGTGTAGATGAATTTGGAAGTAATCCAATAACTGTAATCAATAATCTGATGCATGCAACCAAATACACACGCTCGAGCCATGAGAGAAATTGGGGCGTGTTTGGGCCAAAATGTTCCTCCAGCGGTGAATATTTGTGTCTGATTCGCCTCGATTTTCTTTAGTAACTTAAGTTCTCTATTTAGCATGTGGGGTGCACTCTTGGTCTGCTGGTTAGAGCACGTTTGGTCTTAATTTCCCAAATACTCTTCAAGAACATGGTATTGAGAGATTTTTGCTGCCGAAATGTTTTTCTTTCATTCAGGTCCCTCTGAGTTTCATCTAGGTCCTTCCTTAATTGTAGATGGATCCTTGAGCATGACAAACGAGTCTAAGATACTTCAATAAGGTCATTTCTTCTTGCATTTAAATCATTTTTGGTTCATTTCTCATCTTTATTACCTAAAACCTGAAACACATCAAACAAACATTCGAGTAGCACAAAATTAGGATAAAATAAAAAGATATATAACATAAATACAATGTATGATATGTTACTAAGCAATGCCCACACTACAATATGCTACTCTAAGTACTTAATTTACAATGGGAAAACTTTTTCAGCATCCTTACCTCCTATTCTTGAACTTGCAATGATAAACATAACTTATTACCAACACAAATGTAAGCTCTTCTGGGAAATTTATTATAATTCGCATGACGAATTTTCACAATCTCAAAGACCAAAACAAGTACTTATGAATATCACGAAATTTCACGTACGGTTGGGTTCGATGACAAAAACCTCAAGCACCAATAATTATTGAGTTTTGTACACAACGAAGAGCTAAATCTTTCAAAGTGCAACTTATTAAAAAAATAATTATTAAGTAACATCCTAATACGGAAAAATTCCAATGATTCTATCTTAAGCTAAATGTAAAGTAAATAATAAGTTCATTTCACAGGTTGAAGTTTGATTTATCATCATATCTTTAGATTCGATTATGAACTTTCACAGGTTGTGAATTTTCCCTTACTTAACTTGTTCGTTATGTTGTCTGAAAAAAGGAAGCACTGAATTGCTATGTTGTGTGGTCCATCCTTTAAAGAAACAAATGTGTCGTAAATTGACAACTGAGGCTTCACTTACTTGAAAGAATGATGGCTACCTTTGATCTTCTGGAAATTTAATTTCCACTTTTTATTATCAAACTCTACGTTTATATGGAATTTGTTTTAGAAGTTCAGTCATGTAGACAACTTTACAAGCGTTTGAAGCCTAATTAATTAACTGCTGATTTCAGGGTTTGTAATTTCTGATGAATTTTCTGTTGACATTTAGGTCTTAATCCGTATTGATTTTAATGATTAATCAAAGTAATCTTAATCGATCAACCTAGTCAATCAAAGTTGACAAATTAACACGATTATATGCATTATATATACACTTGTATACTTGCAAATCATCTTAATAGGTTAATCAAGATCATCAAGAGAAGCATTGGGACAAAAACATCAATAATGAAGACTTGTTATCAAAGATCAAGGAGAAGACTTGAAAATTTCTATTTATTGAGTCCATATAATCATATGTAAACTTGAGTATTAATATTCTGTCCCGGTCCCGTTCGATCAACCGAACACCTAACGGATAACCGAAATATTCTCATTAGTAGCTTCTACATTTGAATCCTCTTGGACCGGTTATGAAATTTTACTCCAACAGTCACATTTGAATTTTGCCTTAGAACCCATTTGACTTGTCCATTTTCAGACGACCGATCTCCTTTTTGTCAACTGATTATTTCATTGCCTTTGGCGCGCAAAAGCCTTTTACACATGGCATATGAATATTTCCTACAACGCACATTTGAACCATAACTGTGTGCGTAAAACCCGTGTTTCATTCGGTCATCCAATTAGACGACGGTTGATCGATCTATCATAGTTGAAAACAACCAATCTTTACTGTTATATCGAAATGGTGCACCAAACTTTTTTTGGTAAATCGACACCTCTATTGGTTGAAATTGAAATTCATTTTTGGAGCCAGAAAATGGTTATCCGACCTTATGTCGGTACACCGAAGAACTCTTGTTTCGGACAACCGTTATTCAAATGGTTGATCGAATTTGTGCAGATTTCTACACGAGCTTCAAGTAAAATCTTATTTTTTATTGGTCCAAACTCCACCAACTCTCCCAATACCTTTGGTTGCTTTGAAGCTATATAAGCCTTATTCAAAAGACACAAACTAGAACACTATCTCAAATCATCAATACTCTTTGCACTCTTAATTCTCAAGTCTTCAAACCCCTAACACACTCAAAGAATAATCTTCACAACTTGCATATTAATTCCAATCATATATGTAAGTGTGTTCAAGTGTAGAGTGTTTGATAGTGATTCTAACTTCAACAACCAAGAATCACCAAAGCGTTGTAAAGCTTCGAGGAAGCTACCTCTCGGGTTGTAAGAGGAATGTTCGTGAGACTCGGTGTTGTAAAGACGTTAATCTCGGTTCCAGAATGGAATTGGTTAGTGGAACCGTAAGCAGGACTCGGAGGACCGAGCGTGACTTGCGAGAAGGAATATGACCGAGTGCGATGCCGAACCTCTCTAAATCTTTGGTGTCTCCATTTGTGGTTTGCATGTTCTATCTCTTTACTTAATTTTAATTCCACATTTAGATGGTCGTCAATCTCCCAACATTTACACTCATAATGGAGTTGGACATGAGATTCCAAGACTTTGGTTTTTTTTTGTTTTCCCCCACTTTGGTAGTCTTATTTGGTGTGCTTGAAATTTTCGTTTCTAATATCGGATTTTCGAATTGGGTAGGAGTCAGATTTGGGTTTAACAAAGTCCAATGTGAGATTCGAGATTCTGAGTTGTTTGGATGTATTTGGCAGTTTTAGGATTTTCTTCCAAAACGTAATGATGGTAGGTGTGGATTTTGATTTGGAGGAGAAAGAAATAGATAAGTGTAGCGTGAAGAGAGAACATAATTTGAGAATGAGAAGCGGGGACGCGAGGACGTGGACACTCTTATAAAGGATGCGGTATGCATGATGAGCACACGGATTTAGGAACTTAGAGATGATTCAGATGTGTTGAGATTGTACGAGAGTAGTTGGGGCTATCTGAAACACCACTAGGGTGGTAAGGTAAATGTTGGTTATAGGTAGATTCTAGTTATGTACCGAGCATGACTCGATGGCTGTAATAGATAACATTTTTGTAGTTATATATGTTTACATACATATATACAATAAAGGCTATGACTCCCTTTTGCTTTGCAAAAAAAAGAACATAATTGGAGGAGAAGGGAGGATTAAGAGTGTAGAGAAAGAGAAACGATAGAGAGAGTGAGATTTGGAAATAAAATTATTAGATTGTATAAGATTCAATTTATAAATTTTGTAATTAAAAAATATTTTTATTCTATGGATAATGTAATTGATGGAAAAGATGACGCCAAAATTCATTTAGGGATTTACAGTTTTGAAAACGTAATGGTATTTGTGAACGGTTAATGGTTTTTGTTTGGCATATATAGAAATAAGCGTAGAGATGACCGTTGCATTTCTACGCTTACGAAAAAACTCAAAAAAAAACCAAACAAATAAAGTACCAATCGTACAAAGACAGAATGAAAAAAATGAAAAAAGAAATAATGGTGGAGAGCCGCACCGAATGAAAGAGAGGAGGAAAATTTAAAGAAAGAGAAGAAGAATACCGAATACCTTTAGAATAATTGGTGGACAACCGCGTAGATTCTCAACCTTGACAACGTCGTCATCCGCATGTTGGTGGTCTTGTGGAAGGAGAAAGGGGGAGGAAGAAACCTTAAATTTGGAGAAGAAGAATTGGTTACGGGAAGAAAAACCCTATTCATATTCAAATTCAAATGGTATAGCCGTATAGTAAAAAAGGAGAGAGATAATTGTTGATTTCAAGATATGGTTGTTTCCAAGACATGAGTATTAAATTGGTGGTCTGTGCACATAAATATTTAGAGGAAAATTACACTTTTAACCTATACTACATGAAATGGTTCTGCATTAACCACTCCTCAAAAAATTAAACATGTGTAATTATGCATGTAAGTAGGTGGTCTCAAGTTAAGGCGTAATTTTGGAGTACAATTGAAAGGCCTTAAATAAAGTTGAAGGATATTTCTGATATTAATTTTAAGGAAGGGTATCTTAGATGTTTCACGCAATACCAAGCGCAATTAAGACAATTATCTTGTAACTGCAAAGTACAAATATTGTGGATATTGATCTCCTTGTGGTGGATCAAGTTGGTTCAAATGACATGGACTATTGAATATAGAAATCATACATACTTTGTGATTTAATTTAATTGTTTCGATCTTTATTCTACGATATCGATTATTCTAGGACTGAGAATTTATGCCCCGCCAAGTTGGTGAGATCATTCCTGCATGTATAGTCAGTACAGATTAGCAGAAAGTCAGGTTTCTGTAACAACTACAGGTCAGTTGATGGCCATAATGACTCAACATGCATGTATCTATAAATTATGCATGCACATGCTTGGATGCGCATCTATTCTCCGTTATCCAATATAATTGTTATTATTGATTGTTGAAAGCAGTCTGAACTAGGGGTGCACATGGGTTGGGTTCAACCTGAAACCCAACCCGAACCCGACTGGTCGAGTCGGGTTCAGTCGGGTTGGGGAGGGATTCGGGTTAGGTCGGGTTGGGAAAATTAAAAACCCGAATTTTCGGGTCGGGTTCGGGTTGAGGGGGTCCGGTTGACTCAAACCAACCGAACCCGAACCCGAACCCGGACCGAACATCACTTGGTCGACCGAACATCACTCGGTCGACCGTTTCCAACCCGAAAATTTCGGGTTTTCAAGCCACCGGTCGACCGTTTAAGCATCGGTCGACCGAACCCGACCAAGTTTGGGAGAAAATTTCCGAATTCAGGTTCAACCCGATCCAACCCGGCCCAACCCGAAAATTTCGGGTCGGGTTGGGTTGAACCTAAACCGGTTCGGGTTCGGATTCGGGTTGGGTTTTTTCCCAACCCGAAAATTTCGGGTTGGGTCAGGTTGAGGTCCAAACCCGACCCATGTGCACCCCTAGTCTGAACTGTCTATGGTAGGACTAAATCATTTCTCTAGTTTGATATGCGAAAGTGATTTGAAAAGGATCATTTTCTCTCGTGGAAAGAACTAAAGAATTGTTGCTTTTAAAGTTGGGGATGTGTTGGCGTTGAGCTGTAAAACAAGAACTAAATAAATAGTTTCTCTCATCAACCAAGGGAACCAAAGAATCTTATATATAACAGAGTTAGTTACAGTAGGATCATCTCAGACACCCGGAACTTGACAATTGTCCAGATAACCTAACTAACTCTAGTCTCTCAACTACCTAACTCAATTACACCTCTTGAACATTAGATCATTAGATACTTGTGTTAGAAATAAGTACGTTCTAATACATTAAGAACATGATAAACAACAAGATCTACTACTAAATTCTATATAAAATAACATTAATAAAAACACTTACAACTAGATGTCAAAGACATCTTGAAGAATGCAAAGCGGAAGCGAAACTTAATTTAGTAAGTGATCTTCAATTGTTTTCCCTAGACTTGATGATAGATGATCCTCTTGAATTTTGGGAGAAAATTTAGATAGAGGATGGTGAAAATTAACTAGGGCAACAATTGGGACAAAAAAACTTTATTTATAGAATTTTGTGTGTGGTAGTTTCTTCCATCAAAATAACTACCCACTTACACACTTAATGGATATGCGTGACTTTAATTAATTATTTAATGGAATAATACATAGGGCACATAATAATAACATTCTCTCATTTGGCCGTAACATCAATTATCATTAGTTCCATTTACAAAAGTACATACAAAAAATTGGCCAACATAAATTTCATTAAAACATATACTTCACTCAGTCAGAATCACCAAGCCAAACCAATGTAGTCAAATAATTAACGTCATCTTTTGACCCCCATCAATTATGGTATTTGATAATCTTTCCAAATTCAGTCAACATAAGTCATTAGGTTCATAAATTTGTTTGCTTAAATAATAATATTGTGCACAAAAAATAAGAAGCAAACTTTTACAAATCAAAGTCAAACACATCATTGAAGCTTCAACATATAATGTCATACACATTAGTCATTAACGACATTACATTTACCAAACCCATGCCGGCAACATGCTCTCTAAAGAGATTGGGTGGTAGAGCCTTTGTTAGTGAATCAGCTAACATTGTTCGTGTTCTTATGTGTTGTATGACAATAGTACCATCTTTGACTTTGTCTCTAACAACAAGATATTTGATGTCAATCCATTTGGATGCACCACATGACTTGTTGTTTTTAGAGAAGAAAAGCAGCAACTTCATTATCACAAAATAATGTGAGTGGTCTCGAAATACTATCAACTACTTGAAGCTCAGGTACAAAATTCTTTAACCAAACGGCTTGAGCAGTAGCCTCGTAACATGCCACAAATTCTGCTTGCACTGTGGAAGATGCCCGTAAAGACTGCTTGGCACTCTTCCATGATATTGGTCCCCCTGCAAGCATATATATGTAACCGGACGTGGATTTCTTATTGTCAATGCAACCAGAAAAGTCAGAATCAGAATAACCAATAACCTCAAGGTTATCTGACTTTCTGTAAGTAAGCATATAGTCTTTTGTCCCTTGTAAATGAAGAGAATGTGTTATAAAAGTTTTACTTTTAAATGTCAATTATTATGAATTGAATGAGAAATCATTTTGTTCCTTGTTAATGTTATTCGTCCTTTAGAAGTGTTAAGGAAGAGGATCTTGGTCCTTAACCGTAGAGCTCTAAAAGATAATGGTTTACATAAAACAAAAGATATTCACAATCATGGTAATTAACATGGGACATTAATTACCGAGTTAAGATTGTCGTCTTGGCATAGATCATTGTAGCTCTACAAGTGAGTGATAACACAGGTACACAAAAGAGGAAAATAGTACTTTTGTATACTTAATAGACCTAATAAGTAAAACATTATAGAATTGTGTTTTCTGTGTCATTGATGTTTTACTGTGTCTTTGGTCCTTTGATATGAGACTTATATACGATCACCTAAGAATTGCTTAATTAGACTAGTGTCTTAAGCTATTGATGAGTGTAGTGTAAAGACATTAGTTGGTTAAGTATGACTTTCGTTGGAGAAGATAGCTAGTCAAAAGATAATCATTACCCCTCTTAATTGAGTGATGATATTAGTGGGCCCCTTGATAAATCAAAGTTATAACGTGCACAATGTGATTTGAGTTAAGTCACATATTTGTAACTAGCTTAAAGAGATCAAGAAATGAATACTAATACAAAGATGACACGATACTACTTTGTGTGTATTCTTAATATCATGATCCAAGGGACGGACACACGTGGTGCACTCCATCACTAAATGGATCGGGTTTTGGTTCGAGTGGAATTAAGACATCTAACTGATTCGGAGCTATAATGTGTAGCTAGATACCGCTTATAGCTTGTGATATTAAGTTCTTAATATCACTGCCAACTTAGTTTAGATCCTCCCATAGGTCACACCACAAAACAGGGAAACAAGAAATGGGGATTTTGAGTTCATAAGGTGTGTCGGGTTTCATATAGAAAATATGACACATGTGGTGAACAAGCAAAATCAAAATTATGTTGTGATTGATAACATAATTAGAATCTAAATTAAATTCATATGTGATGTAAATATTATGGGGTGTAATGATTTATCATTACATAGGATAATATATTACATAAGTTGTGAACTTACTACTAATCCCGAAATGTCAAAATTTGTAGGGGTTAAACCGAAATTTGACGAGTCTGCAGTACTGTGCAAAAATGGTCGACTGCTAAACCGTAAACGGTCGACCGAATGTGGCACGGTCGACCGAAATGTTGCATGGTCGACCGGATGTGTCTCGATCGCTACAGGAATTTCGTATGTTCGTTTTCGGTCGACCGAACATTGCGATGAAATATTTTTTGTTGCGCACGGTCGACCGAGTTCGTGAACGGTCGACCGAAACTTGGTCTAAATGGTCGACCGAGCCTCTAACACGGTCGACCGATTCAGACGGTTACTGCAGAATTAATTTAAGAATTAAGTAGATCATGCATGGAATTGATCCATAACTGATTTAATTCGTGGCTGAGATTATTTGTTAGCAAATAATGGATGGTTAGATAGAAATTTGCATGAAATCATGGGCAAGAGGTTGCACATGAATATGTATTTTGGAGAGAACTTATAAATACAACTTTATCTCATTACCTCATTAATTAATTCATTATCTTCTTGTGCAAACTTCTCTCTCCATAATTCTCCACGAAATTTCCTTAATTCTCAAGTTTAGTTTTAGTTTTTCAGAGATCTTCTTCTCAAGGGAACTAAAGAGGGGTTAGTAGTTAGATTCTAAACCCTATTGGAGATTGAGAGGCTAGCTCTTCTCTCTCCGGTCTTGTTTAGAGTTTGGTGAATACTCGGAGGCATCCGACGCAGCAACAAGCATCCTCAACGTCTCCGGATCTTCAAGAAGTTTTAGAGAACTTTCTAGGTAAGAATTTCGGAGCCCATGTTTGTTTTAATAAAGTTTTTAAAACTAGTTATTGAAACAAACCGATGCATGCATGAAACAAATCATAGAAAAATTGTAATTGATCCTTATTGTGCATAAAATTCGAAAATATATATGTACAATTAAACTAGAAATCCTGCAGTAAACAACGTAAAACCTTTTTGGCAGCTTTCCAATGATCCATCCCTGGATCTATTTGATATCGACCAAGCATACCAACTGCAAATGCCAAATCAAGACGTGTACAAACTTGAGCATACATTAAACTCCCAAATGCCTGAGCCATAAGGAATTTGCTTCATTTGTGCACGTTATAATTCATTTTTAGGACACTGTAATTTGCTAAATTTGTCACCCTTTACAATAGGAGCAACACTTGGGGAGCAGTTTTGCATGTTATATTTTAAAGCATTTTTCTCAATATATGCCTTTTGAGATAATCCTGAAATCCCACGAGACCGATCTCGATGAATTTCAATGCCAATAACATAAGTGGCTTCACCAAGATCCTTCATTTCAAACTTGTTTGAAAGAAATCGTTTGGTCTCATATAACATGTCTAAATCACTACTGGCTAGCAAAATATCATCCACATACAAGACGAGAATGATAAACTTACTCCCACTAACCTTAAGATATATGCATTGATCAATCACATTTTCTTTAAATCCAAAGTTAGTTATCACCTCATCAAACTTAAGATACCATTGTCTAGATGCTTGTTTTAAGCCATATATGGATTTCATTAATAGACATCCCATATGTTCCTTGCCTTTTACGACAAAACCTTCTGGTGTGTCATAAAATGTTTCTCTTGCAAGTCACCATTAAGGAATGCAGTTTTTACATCCATCTGATGTAATTCTAAATCATAATGAGCTACTAAGGCTAAAACAATTTTAAGTGAGTCTTTCTTTGAGACTGGAGAAAATATATTATCAAAATGGATGCCTTGCCTTTGTGTAAAGCCTTTAGCGACAAGTCGGGCCTTAAATCTTTCGATGTTACCTTTGGAGTCTGTCTTGGTCTTATAGACCCATTTACAACCTATTGGCTTAGATCCAGTTGGTAAATCAACAAGGTCCTAAACTTCATTAATTTCCATCGATTTCATCTCTTCATTCATGGCTTCTAGCCATTGAGATGATTTATCGCTCATAACGGCTTCATTAAATGAGGTAGGATCCTCTCCATTGCCAATATTGCATCCTTCGGTTAGGTATACAATATAATCATTAGAAATTGCAGATTATCGCTCCCTCTGCGACCTACGTAAATGTTCTTCAGGAAGTTCAGGAGCTTCATTAGTATGGGGTTCTTCATTAAGTAATGGATTAGTTGTGTCTATAACATCCAAAAGTGGTGTTGAACCTGAAATCTCACGGATGATCGGGATTGGAACGTAAGTCCGATTTTCCTCGAGATTTACTTTTCTAATTTCACTACTCCCACTATTCTTGCCATTTTCTAAAAATACAGCATGTCTCGTTTGAACAATTTTAGTGGTATGAGATGGCCAATAAAAACGAAAACCTTGGGATATATCTGGATAATCGATGAAATACCAACTAATGGTTTTAGGGTCAAGTTTCTTAATTTGTGGATTGAAGATTTTAGCTTCAGCATAACAACCCCAAACACGTATGTATCCCAATTTGGGTTTTCGACCTGTCCACAATTCATAAGGTGTTTTCGAGACAGATTTACTAGGAACCCTATTTAGAATATGTGTGGCTGTCTTTAATGCTTCCATCCATAGATAATCAGGTAAGTCAGTGTTTCATATCATACTTCGTACCATATCCATAAGTGGACGATTTCGTCTCTCAGCTACACCATTTTGCTGGGGGTCCCCCGGCATTGAAAGCTGATGAACGATGCCATTATCTTGAAGAAACAAAGCAAACGGACCTGGATTTTGTCCCGAGTCTGTGTGTCAACAATAATACTCACCTCCTCTATCTAACCTCACTATTTTAATTTTAAGGTTGAATTGATTTTCAATTTCTGCCTTAAAAAAGTTTAAATTTTTCCAGTGCTTCAGATTTTTCATGAATAGGGTATACATAACCATAACGAGAATAATCATCAATGAACGTAATAAATGATTTGTGCCCGTTAAGACTCGAAGTAGGGAAAGGTCCACATATATCTGTGTGGATAATTTCCAATAGTCCCCCACTTCGAGTAGCCCATCTCTTAGTTCCTTTAACATACTTTCCTTTAATACATTCAACGCAATCATCAAAATCAGAAAAGTCTAATGTAGGAAGAATTTCAACTTTAACGAGACGTTGCATTCTGTCTCGAGAAATATGACCTAAACGACAATGCCATAATTTTGATGAATCTCCACTAGCACGATTTCTTTTGATTCCACGTTGCCAACTATTGACACTATTCACATTCATAGACAACAAAGACTTAGTCGATGAATAATTCAGATGCAGTTTGTAGAGGTCACCCTCTAAAATTCCAGAACCAACAAAACAAGAGTTATAACAAAGTTTAAGCATTCCATTTCCAAACTGATATAAATAACCACAAAGGTCAAGTTTAGATACCGAAATTAAATTTCGAACAACAGAGGGAATATAAACTACATCATATAAATAGAGGACAAAACCATTCTTTAATACTAAACGAATGGTTCCAACAGCCTCAACTTCAGTCTCTTGCCCGTTAGCAACTTTAAGTTTCCTTCCTCCCTTTGGGAGTTTGGTCACAGAATGGAATTCCTGCAATGAGTTCGTAATGTGCACAGTTGCACCAATGTCAACCCACCATGTATGTGAAGGAACATCAACTAAAAAGGATTCATAAATCATAAAATTAGTTTCATTACCCTTCTTAGTGAGCCATGCTTTAAAGCCATCACACTCCTTCCTTACATGTCCAGACTTCTTACAAAAGTGACATTTCGGAGTAAAAGCAGGCTTTGTACCAGATGTACTTGCTTTGTCATTAGCAACAACCGGCTTCATTTTCTTTTTCCCTTTACCATTACCATTAAATTTTCTCTTTGTTGGACCATTAAAGGCAAGGTGTGCAAAGTCAGGCTTTTAAATTTCTCTTTCTGCGTATTATAATTGATCTTGAAAGGACCAAAATGCGCAGGCAGAGAAGTCATAATAAAATGAACAAGAAAACCTTCAGAAATTGCCATATCCATGCCTTTCAGTTTTGCGGCCATATCGCTCATCATAATGATATGTTCACGTATACCGCTGGTCCCATTATACTTGGTTGTGAGCATTTTCATTATAAGGGCACTTGCATTAGCTTTGGAAGTCCTCTTAAACTACTCTTCAACAGAAGCCAAATACTCTTTTGCATTAAATGTCTTGTTAGCACTATCTTTTTCAGGGATTGCTCCCCGGATAGCAGGAGTAATGGAACTCTTCATAATCATTAGTGACATGCGATTAGAACGCTCCCACTTTTCATAATTGGCCTTTAGCTCGTTGGAACTAGTGGCTGTAGGAGGTGTGGGAGCATCCATACGAAAGGCATGATCGAGTTCCAAAACACCTAGACATATTTCTATTTGCTCCTTCGAAGTAAGTAAATTTGTTCCATTAAGGGGTTCAATTCCAGATAGTTGTGATGTAATATGTGATGTATTCAATGCTGCAAAATTATCAAAATATATATGATGCTTACTTTCATTAACTACATAAACCACACGAGAAACAAATGACATAATAACATTAATTAACTGTAATCTAACAGTTAACAAACTGAAATTAACATTAAATACTCAAAAATATTCCAGTTAATTCATAACCGTTTTTCATAATTATTAATCTAAGTTGGTACGATTAATATCATGCACATTAATATACATTTATAAATCAATTTACATCACCGTTGGGCAGAAAATAAATTGATTTACAAAATCATTAGTCACAAGAGAATTTATTTATAATAAATCATGTCCATAATTAAAGTTGGTAAAATTATGTCCACGATTTATCAAACAAAAAAATTGTGATTTAACATCATAAGATAACCATCACAAAATTTTATTTAACAAAAAAAACCCGACAATCAAAGTTGGTAAAATTGATGATAATCAATCGTTAAATATATCATAATATGGTTAATAATTTTTTTTATAAGGCAAACATATACAATAATTTTCCGTTGGGTCAATTATTATACATGACAATCATAATTTTACATTTTTCATAAAATGTATAAATCATATTTAGAATTGCATGAGCATGAATCTCATAATATCGTGATGTTAAATTTCTCTAAATTACATAAATGTAAGAAGATCAAGGCATAAGATCATCGTCGTTAATTATAATCCATAATAAAAAGAATTGTAATAACAGAAAAGAAAGTAATCATAACTGCAAAATATCCAAAGTGAAAAATAACTGACATGAAGTTTTGAACATGTTCCTTCGTCACAAAATGTTCATATTCAGTTAATTCATTTATTTGTAAAACAAACATATATGGGCAAATTAAACATATATGAGTGCTAATAAAATCACATAAAATGGGAAGATGTAATCCACGTAAATGACAACATATACAAATTATTAATCCATGACTGTGCGTACTGTCAAGAAATTAGAATAAATAAATAAAATTCACAACAAATCATGAGCACCATGTTGTTTACGGTTACGAAATAAGTCTTGAATTTTTATTTATTATTATTATTCTTTTAATGGTTCAACCGTAACCACAAGTTTATCATCTCGTCGGGTCTCAATTTATATAAGATTCCAAATCAAATGTGTCACGCATGAAATATACTTAAACTCACAATTCAAACAGTGATAGATGGATTCAGAATCAAAGAAAATATCAACATGATTAATCTTACGAGGGACGAACACCAACTCATATCATCGTCATCAGTCAGCCCAAAAGATTGTTAATTTAACTCAAACAATAGGTGGTAATACATCGTTCCATATGTATGACTAAAAAAATATGACGTGATTTTTGATTACTTCAACAACAAAAATTAACCCCTCAACAAAGTCAAAACATAAACGAAGGTGTTATATTTGACATGTCTTAATTTAATGTATTTTATACGAATTTAGTTTTCTCTTCACACCAAATGTTAGAAATAAGTATGTTCTAATACATTAAGAACATGATAAACAACAAGATCTACTACTAAATTCTATATAAAATAACATTAATGAAAACACTTACAACTAGATGTCAAAGACGTCCTGAAGAATGCAAAGCGGAAGCAAAACTTTTGGTAAGTGATCTTCAATTGTTTTCCCTAGACTTGATGATGGATGATCCTCTTGAATTTTGGGAGAAAATTTAGAGAGAGGATGGTGAAAATTAACTAGGGCAACAATTGAGACCAAAAACTTTTATTTATAGAATTTTGTGTGTGGTAGTTTCTTCCATCAAAATAACTACCCACTAACATACTTAATGGATAGGCATGACTTTAATTAATTATTTAATGGAATAATACATAGGCCACATAATAATAACTTGATATTTGATAAGTCATTTATAGCTAATTTCATATTCCTCTTCATTCGCTGCTTGTAATCTCATACTGACCCGTCCTTTATTTGTTAAGTGTTCGATGTGAGAAGTTTAAAATCGCAAGTGCACGATCGTGTTGAATCGGTGACAAGCATGGGTTGTGTCCAGTGTCCACGAGTAGTGAGGGCGGGTCCTTGTCAACCATACTCGATTAGGAGAAGAAAATGAAGATTGAGTGTATCCAAAACTAACTAATGCTAAGCGAATCAACAAAGGAAAATTAATATGACTAGTGTCGTAGGAGGTAGAGAATGCATGTAAAAGTGTAGATGTGTGATACATGTGTGTACATTGAAGCGCTAATGAGATTCATAAAATGAAAATCTTATAATGACCACATTCATTAAGTGTGTCTCTACATGGATTAAGAATTATCACCATCATTAAAACTCTACATGGATTACGAATTAGAACCATCATTAAAACATACAAAATACTACTCAAGATAAAGCCAAAGATAACCAAATGTTTACATGTCAAACTTATATCTTTATCCACTCAAATCTTATCATACCTTATCATTCCTCAATAAATGGGCCCAATAACCAAGCTATGTGCTAAGCATCCATTACGACCATGAACACTGTTTAATCGTTTTAAATACCGCAAGTGCATGACCGCGTTGAAGCGGTGGCAAGTACGGGTCGATCCTCAGGGAGGTGAGTAGCCTCTGGTTTTTCAGAAATCAAGTGACAACAAAAATGGAGAAGAGTTTGTCTATGCTAATCTACACTACAATAAACTACGAAGAAGAAAAATGCAAAGTAAAGCAACTAAAGATTACTTCGAATCAAAACAAAAAGAATGTAAAACTAAGCTGGAATCAAGAAGAGAAAGGCCCCTAGGGGTGGAGTGTGTGCACACATGTAAAAAGATGATGAAGAATGCATTCTATAGGCACATATGTAGGTAGTGTTTTCATGCATAGGAAGTGTCTAAAGGTTATGGCAAAATCTATCAATCCATTCACTAACCTAGTTGATTAACATTCATATACACAAACTGGTTATTTCAGAACCTAAACAAGCATGAGAGGTGTCTAAGATGTGTGGCAAAACCCATCAAGTGTAGTATTCTACTCTAACAAGCAAGCATACATTCACATTAATCAACACAATCAAAATATAAAACATTCATATAATTCTTTAATGCATCTATGAACATCATCTCCACCCTCAAAGGGGGATGTATCTACTCACTACACATTATTCTAACAATGAAACTAAAGAAGAAAGGAAACATTCTGACAACTTTAGTCTACAATCAAAGAAATAAAACTAAGTTAAACATGCATAAAGAAACAACATAAGAACAAAACAATGAAAAATTATTTTATTAGATGACTCACATTGAAGGTAGCATTCTTCTCCACCTTTAGATTTTGCTCCAAGGCTTACTCCAAGTAGAGAGAATGCCACCAAGCAATGGGTAGTTACAATAGAAGGTGAAGAGTTCTATTTATAGTCATATAAAAAGGTAATCCGGGACAATCCCCCGGTATGGGACTAAACAAATACCAGAAATAGACTAAATACACACTAATACACGCTCCACATAAATCTTAGTGGATCTGGACCAAAAGTGAGCGCAAATTCCCGGTCTTGGACCGCTAATTAGCGGTCTACAGTGTTTGGATCGCTCTGGATTTTCTTGTGGGCTTTTCTGGAAGGCTTTGTTTGTCTTTGATGCATCTACTTCGCTTGTTGGAGCTCTGACCCGAATAGAATTGACAAAATACTCTCCATGATGGTGTGAAGTATTCTTGTTTGCTCATTGGTCCTTCGATCTTACGTTCAGGTCCTTCGATCTTGCATCTTAGTCCTTGAGTCTCTCAACTCAGTCCTTTTTCATGCTTTTAGGTCCTTTTATGTCTCTTCTCTTCAAACCTATTTATTTATGAAATTCAAACATAAAACTCGTCACGTAGCATTGTTTTGGTGAAATATAATGGATATAAGATACAAATGTAAGCGTGAAATGATGTCAATCAAACACATCAAAGGCAAGAGTGAGAACATTCTTTAAAATGACTATAAAAATCATTTGAAGCTTCACGATTAAGATTAAAACACATACAAATCTAATTACATCCGCACTTCACATCATCTGCCACCGACAATGGGGATGTATTACTCACTGATCATCTCACTAACAAGAAAACAACAAAGTAAAACAACACATGAACAAGTAAAGAAAACTAAATCTAATCAAGACAAGAATGTAAATAACAAAAACCAAAACTTGATTAATGAAAGAGGATTACAAAAGTTTTTCCACTCCACACATTAACTACTAAAACAACAAATAAACCTACTCTAATGGGGGAGAGAAGAGGAAAGAAGTGGAAAGGAGCAAATGGTCGGGATACAAGTTTATTTATAGAAGTTTTGACAATCTGGATTAATCCTTTACAACACAAGCACCGCGAACAACCCTCGCTAGCTTTATTTCTTCCTCTTACTATCCGAGAGGGAACACTTCGGCTTTCACCGAAATCCTTGCTTCTTTGAACAAACAAATGAGTGGGACACACTCTCTAAACTTGAGCACACTTTGTTTAGGATGTGGAAATGATCCAAACTGTGGAAGTGTAAGCTTGTGAGTGTAAGATTGGAGAGTTGAAGCTTGGGAGTTTCTCTTAGGTGTATATGACAAATAGAAGTGTAAGAATTGTGTCATTGTGTCGTGGAAACATCTATTTATAGGTTCTAAGTGAGTTATAGCCGTTGGGATTAAATGGGTAAGAGTCTGTGTAAGAAACACAAAACATAAACCTACAACACACATTTCAGAACAAGTTCGGTTGACCGAATCGGGTCGCACGGTCGACCGTTAGGAAATTTGAAACAAGGTTTGGTTGGCCGATAAGGGAACGGTCGAGCGGATCAGGCTATAACTTAAGTTCACTTAAGTTAAGGGTCAAACACCGAGATTGGTTCGGTTGACCGTAAACTTCCAGACTCTACGGGGTGACAAAAACCCCATATTTGGTAAACCGAAACAAGGTCCACGGTCGATCGGAAACTTCAAGGCACTTGGGGTTTGTCGAGACATATATGTTCGGTCGACCGAAACAAGGACCACGGTCGACCGATAGGCATTTGTATTTTTGGGGTTTGGGTGAAAATGAAAATACTACCGTTGATATAATACGACAAGTCTAATAGTCAAAAACTTATGTGTAAATGGTCGACCGAAAAGGTCAGAATGGTCGACCAGTCGGGTAGTCAAATTCACTATTTGTTAAAGGAAACAAAAGGTCGACCGAAAAGGTTTTGGCAGTTCTAGTAAGTGAATTCCGGTTTATGTTTGGGTGATCTATTGAAGTCCGATTGATGTGAGATTTTGTGTGTGACTTCTATAGGGAACCTAGTGTGTGTTTCATAAATTATTTATCTCAAGTATGCTCAATTATAAAATGTTCCTAAGACTCAAAAGAAATCATGATTACATGTCTTCAATATAGCTTTAATTACATGTCTTGACTTCATTTCCCTCTTTCTTGAGTCTTGATCACCTGTAGAGGTTAGCACAATACAATATATACGCTATGCATTATGTGTGCTACTCTAAATTAATTATAATTAATATTAGATTGATAGAATCATCAAAACATAGATTAAGGCCAAAAAGGCAACACAATGTACCTCGAATGAAACATGACACCAAGTGGGACTAAAATACTTATGTGTGGCCCCCTCAGAAAGTGCACTAGATATCGTGATAGGTTCATGAATTGGATGCAAAGGCGTCTGATTCAAATGATCAAACTGAAAATGATCGAACCTCTCAAGTGTTTGACAACATTTGCTCAACGGAAAAAGAGTTTCCCCTGTTACGGTATTAAATTCATGATCATTAATCCAAACACTTCAACCAACCGACTGGTGTATTGGAACACGGTCAGGAACATAGGTATGCTTGCCTGACACGCCATGCGAATAGAAAGTTGGTCTTTCACCTAAGATATCCTCTAAGGACCTCCCTTTATCGTCATCAGGTCTTATGAAAATAAGGGTATTAGAGAGTTGTTGTTCCAGCAAAGGTGAGTCCTTGAGAAGCACGAGATTAAGATCATGTGGCTCAAGTACCACGGGACAAAAAGATAAGACACAATCCCGTGCAAACTCAAAATCAAGCTGGTCCATGTTATTCTCAATTTGGATTGAATCGCCCATCAAGGGATCATGAATTCAAACTCATGTTCCTTAAATTGACTAGGAGCTTGACTTTGAAATATTGTGCTTTGAATTTATGGATGTGGTTGTGGTTTGATATCAGAAGATGATTTCTCATGCTGACAAGAAAGACCACCCTACTCACGTTCACTCTATTGTTGTGTCAACTGACTCACTTGCATTTCCAAAGTTTGCAAGGAATTCATGTTGGACTTAATCAATTTTTGGGTGGTTTGCATGTACATTTGGAGGGTTTATTCTAAGGAACCAAGTCTGGGGTAAACTATGAAGTTCATGTAAAAATTTTGGAATTTTTTGTGTTGGATGTTCATAGGCTGAGAATGAGTCCAATGATTGGTAGTTGGGTGTTGGTAGAGATCTGAGTGTTCGGGAGGAGGATACTTGGGGTGGGTATGATGTATGATATTTAAGATTTGTAAGGTTTCCCCATAAATATGTCCCCATGGGTTATACACGAATATACATGGGTTATAATAAGTACTTTGGGGAAAAACATCATATTCGGGTTTGGGACGAACATACAAACATTCCTCGAACACATGACCACTTAAGTCGCAATGGTCATCTGAAGTGGCTTCTGGAACCACCGATGTGCTCATATTCTCTACCGCACGCACGAAAGAGGCCAAATCGTCTTGTAATGACTCAGTTTGTTCACCAACATATGATCCAACGCAACTAGATGACGGTCTAGTAGTCGATGCTTCTCTCATATTACCCTAATTCAAAGACTGCTCAACCACATAATTAAAATTGTCCCAACCCACTTGGGTGTTTGTCCGACGCACCCCAAGATGCATGGGTTGGGTATACCATGGGGAATGGTCCTAGTTCCAACAATGAAATGAATGGTCACCCATGTATCCATCCATCTCTACAATAACACTCTCAAATCGATTACTCTCACAACCATGAGACCAAATTCACATAAAAGTGCTCTTCTCGACCCTAAAACACTAAGAAAAATGTGTAAAGGGGAGGAGACTAAACATTAGAAGTAGAGGAGAATAAGACTCGGGTGAGAAGAGAAGAAGCCTTAAGAACTAGTGCTGGTAATGGAATTGGATAGAAGCCTAAACTATCAAACACGACTCAAACAAACCTAAGGTTGACTATAAGTCCTTAGGCTAGACAACGCCTAACTGTGTCTCCCTACACTCCCAAATATCTTACCTCCCTCAGGTGCAGGTTCAAAGTCGAATGAGCAGGTCAAGACCCGGAGGTCTTGAAAGTCTCAAAGCAACTAAGCAAACAACGACGTTCAGGTCATGACATTGATAGAGAACCAGTTTGTCTCCTAAGTACGCCCGAAGTCCTTAGGGTTGATGTTCATTTGCTTTTAATTAGGGCTTGAGATTAGTATGATTTTGGGGGTGAAGGAATGGGTGATGAATTTTTCCACCTTATCTTGTATGAGGCAACTCCTCCTTAGTAATGTTTTGAGTCTTAAGTCTAGCAATCAACTCTCCAAAAAATACTCACCTCACACTTGTTTCAATGCACCTTACTAACTAATGAATGTTTTAACCATGCATGTAGAGGATAAAGATGAACGTACCTCTGGACAACAATCGACAATAGAAATGTAAAGAAAAGATAAATGTGTGCAAGATCTACAAATGATGTGTGACCTTGATGGCAATCAATCTAATCTTTTGCTTTGAGTTTTAGAGGTCAAGTTGTCTTAAAAGATGATCATGCACATTTGTTGAATTTTGATAATAAGATGGAGCATGTATTGAGTGAAGTGGAAGTCAAACGGTAACTAAGCAAAGTAGAAAACCACTACTGAAAAATCAAGCACTGTAAACTAACCCCATCTTCCACTGCTAGATTCAAACCGCTCCTGGCAGATAAAAAGTGTGTTCTAGTGAGCCATTTCATCAGGAGTTCTCCCTTGATCATGTGCATCTCTTGTTTACTATAATCCCTACGTATAAATCCAAACAAAAAATAGAAACAAAAAATGAAAACAAAAACCCACCGAAATAGAAAACATGACAAAACGTACAACTTATTCCCCGACAATGGTGCCAAAAACTTGTTCGATGTGTGAAGCTTAAAACCACAAGTGCATTGCCACGTTGAAGTGGTGACAAGTATGAATTGTGTCTATGAAGAGCGAGGGCGGGTCATCATTGACCACACTCGAGTGGGAGAAGAAATAAAGATTGAGTGTATCCAAAACTAACTAATGCTAAGTGAATCGACGAAGGAAACCAACATAACTAGTCACGTGGGAGGTGGAGAATGCATGCAAAAGTGTGATAGGTGTGTGTACAATTAAGAACTAATGACATGCATAAAATATAAATCTTATATTTGTAGGATCTACTAGCCCCTAAACTTAGTCTAAAGGGGGGGTGAATAGACTAATTACGGTATTAGTGATAACTATGCCAAATTCAAAATATAAGACAATAATGTAAAAGAGATGAACAAACAAACCACTACTCCGGATGTATAGAGGTTTGGATCCAACCACCGGATCCTAGTCCTCTCTTACGAATTGCTCTTACTCGAGCAACTTCGCGTCCTCCACTAATCCGATCTCCGTTGCGGGCCGAGATCACGCCTTTACACCACAAGCTTTGCGAACACCCTCGCCTAGCTTGGACCACCTTCTCACAACCCGAGAAGAGCTTCACTCCGGAAGCTTGTACAACTCTTGAGAATAAAACTACAACAACTAATCTTGGCACTTGAAAAGGATGATGCAATCTAGTGAGGATGGTTTCAAGTGAGAAGATTGTGAGCACAAGGGTTTGGCGCACTTTTGGAAGTAGTAATGAGATTTTGAGCTTAGAGAAAGATTTGAAAGAGTGTTCTAAGCTCTATTTATATGCTCCAAACAAGTTTAAGCCGTTGGGAATTAAGTGATGGAGAGATGTGTAAGAAAACACAAAGTCAGAAAAGACAGGACAGGTTTCTGGCGACAGACGGTCGACCGGATCGAGTCACACGGTCGACCGATCCAAGGCAGTGCTTCATTCGGTCGACCGCAAATGACAACGGTCGATCCAACTGGGCTCGAACTTAAGTGATCGGTCGAACGGTTTAGAATACCAGTTCGACCGAAAAGAGACAGTAGCTCTGGGTCTGGAAAAGACTTAAGGTTCGGTCGACCGTGAAAAGAGTTTCGGTCGACCGATAGGCATGTTTGATTTGAGACACGATAAAACAAGTGTAATAGTCGAACGAGGTAAGTGCAACGTTCGACCGAATTGCCCAGTAGAAAAGAGACGGGGAAGAAACATGATTTGGTCGACCGTAATGGGAAGTCCGGTCGACCGGAACACTAAATCCAAACTTAGGTTAGTTAGAAAAATGTGTATACGACCGTTGGAGTATACGACAAGTATAACGGTCATAATAAATACAAATACGGAAATCAATCGGTCGAACGGATATGAACTTTCGGTCGACCGAAAGTCCTACCCAGAGGACACGTGTCGAAATGAGATAGGCTGAAGGATTTGTATTTGGTAAAATAATTTCTCACTCGACAAGGTCAAACGGTCGAACAGAACATATATTTCGGTCGACCGAAATATAACAGTAAAACAGGATATGAAGAAACGGTTGAACGGATGAAGGAATTTGGTCGACCGATTTCTAACAGGCAAAATTGATAGGCTGAACGGTCGACCGGATGAAGTAATTGGGTCGACCGTTTTGAGACAAATTTTGTTGCCTGGGAAGGTCTGGTGAAAAACGGTCAAACCAAATGGTTCTACCGGTCGACCGTTTTAGTTAAGTTTTCCTATTCTTTGGTTCTAATGAGTTTGGTTGAGTTTCTAATGAAGTCTAGGATATATGGAAGATAATGTGAGACTTCTATAAGTATCCTAAGTGATGTGTAATGCAATGAATCATGATTTTCAATTTCCAAGTTACATTTAGAGCGTAAATACATGAAATTGAAACCTAGCTACTCTTCAATCTTCATCTTTAATTTAACTCAAACTTGAATCCTGAAATGTTAGATAACACATATATATGCAAGTTATAATATTTCAATTGATACATGTTTTTATTGAGAAGTTGATTAATCATCAAAACGGATTAACGATTATTAGCCAAAAAGCCAACAATCTCCCCCTTTTTGATGATGACAACTTATCAACCTAAATACATGTTTAGATTTGATTCTTATCATACACAATCAATGACTAAAGCTCCCCCTATTTTATAGCTCCCCCTATCTATAAGCATGTATTTATTTCTCCCCCTTTGGCATAAGCAAAAAGACCCATAAGATAATGTGATAAGCGAATTAAGCATATAATATATGGTACCGGAAGCGAGATTATTTAGCCAAGCCAAAACATAGAATAGACAACAATAAACCATGCATTTAACTTAGAATTCATAACAAACATCAATACCAATGTCGAAAGCCAATACTACAAAGAGGTTCAAAACAAAATACATCAATAAACCAAAGTTTGAACCAACAACATCATAAACCGAAATACAACGACAAAACGACACACACGCTCCACAAAACACAACATCAAATCTCCCAAGCCTCTGATCACGCAGCAGGGATGAAAGGGAGTCAAGAGAGGCTTCAATCCGGCCGAGCTGAGCGGATGTGGACGCCTCAAACGCATCAAAGCGAGCAGAAGTGGAGTCCTCAAGCGCATCAAAGCGAGCAGAAGTGGAGGTCTCGAATGATTGAACTTGATCCGAAAGTTGTTGAAACCGATAGAGATCAATGGAAGATGAAGATGACCACTGCCCTTGATCCCATGCAGCGGAGTCTCCCGCACCCCACCAAGAGCTGGAGTCGCGAGGGATGGAACGAGGCATCCACCTCGGATCTTCAGATACTTCTTCTGCCTCTTCTCCTTCTTCTTCGGAATTTTGAGCTGAGTCCTCAGTAGATGAATGAGGTGGCGAAGGAAGAGGAATGGATTTCATTTTGAAAAGGGTGGTCTTACAGAAAGCAAATTTGTAGACCACAGAGGGAAAAGAAGTGACATCGATATTCCCTTTTTCAAAAAGCACAGTGAGCCACATAGGGTAGGGAAGATACGATCCACTACGATGGCACATGTCCGAGATAATGAAACTAGGCCAATCTACCAACTCTTTCTTATAGATGCAATAGATGCACATAAAAGCCAAATTAGATATCTCGTTTCGGTGACCAAGTTTAGGAAAGATGTTGTAAGATATGATTTGGGCAAGAATCCGGGGTAGAGGGTGTAAAAGAGATGCATTGTGTTTGAAACGACCGTTTACCTGAGGAGGAGGAATAGCATATAACTCATCAACCATTGACTCGAGATTGGTGTCTTGGAGAGCACCTTGAGGAAAGTCACGATAAATGTTTATTCCCCTTGACGAAAAACCTAGAGACTTAGATAACAATTCGGGTGTGATCCTATATTCAATCCCATTGATTAAGGTAGTCAAGACATGCTTATGAGGGACTTTTCTAAGATTGCAATAGAATTGTTGCACAAGAAAGGGATAATAGGGTTTAGATGCAATAATAGTGTGAGAGCAAGTGAGTTTGTTTGCATCTAAAAAGGATTGTAAAGACAAGTTATCAAAGTCGGCTACCTCAACCTTGTGACACGGTATGAAGTTAGTAACCGAGAAAAATTCATCCCACGTCTTTTTAGCATCATCATCAACCGGAATGAACTGAAGCAAAGGTTGAACCGGAGAAGCCAGAGCACGAGAAGAGGAAGGTTGAGTGTCTTGTTTCTTCTTGGAGCGACTCTCGGAAGCCTTCTCTTGAGAGGGACGTTTCTGGGAGATGGTGAGCTTTGAGCGACCCATTTTGGAAGAAAATGGTGGAGAAGGTGGAAGGTGGTTGAAGGGAGTCGAAAAAATGGAAGAACGAGTGGAGGAGGATGGCTGGAGAGGGTGGCGGTCGACCGGAATGGGAGGAGCGGCACTTAGGGTTTGAGGAGTGGAAATGGGTGAAATGAGGGAAAACCTCGCAGAAGCCCTAAAAGTACTGAAAATAACAAGAACGGTCGACCGCTAGCATGTCTCGGTCGACCGGTGAGTTAAAAAAAAATTAAAACCCCACGATAACACAGCTACTGGTCAAAATCTGTCGGACGAACATTACGAAACGGTCGACCGCAAGTAAAAAATTTAAAACCAGGGAAGCTACTGAAGATTTTCGGTTGGACGGAATGAGAATGTCGGTCGACCGAAACACGAATATTCAAAGAAGGTGGAAACACTGACGAATTTCGGTCGGACGGAAGGGACTGCCGGTCGACCGAACGATGCGTGAAAGTTGCTGGGTGATTTTCGGTTGGACAAAAACACACATACGGTCGAACGCAAAACTGCTACGGTCGACCACAACTCAACAAAGGTTCGACCGAAACTTAAGTGAACTTAAGTCAGGTCGACCAAGTGAGAAACGGTCGAACAAAGTGGAATACGTAGTCGACCGAAACACACCAGGAAAACACAAAAACGACACAACACTGGGACCGGTCGACCGAACAAAATACAACGGTCGACCGACACCGAGAAAATTTGAAAAACTGCTTGATTAAAACAGTAATCCGGTCGAACGAACCTTGCTTTCGGTTCGACCGAATAACGTCTGAAAAGCCCAAATTTGATAAACACCCAATAAATCCGCAAGCAATTTGAAAGAAATCACAACCAAGAATGAAAATACGACAGAGTCACATGAAATGTTCAAGTTATACGTCATTTAAGTTGCACGTGCCTAGATTTAGCCTTATATGAATGAATTGATCAACGTTTAAAGGTTTCGTGAAGATATCCGCAAGTTGATCATTAGTGGGGACAAATATAAGCTCAATGTCTTCCTTTGTTGCATGATCTCTTAGAAAATGATGTCTAACCTCAATGTATTTAGTTCTAGAATGCAATATGGGATTTTTCGAAAGATTTATTGCACTAGTATTATCACATAAAATAGGAGTAGTTTGAAACTCAAGTTTCAAGTGTTTGAGGGTTTGCCTCATCCACAAGACTTGTGCACATGCACAACCGGCAGCAATGTATTCGACCTCGGTTGTCGACAATGCAACACTATTTTGTTTCTTACTAAACCAAGAGACAAGCGATTTTCCCAAGAATTGGCAAGTGCCACTAGTACTTTTACGATCTAAAATGCAACCGGCATAGTCGGCGTCACTATAGGCAACAAGATCAAAAGCCCTAGTTTTGGGGTAAAACAAACCTAATTCTTGAGATCCTTTGAGATAGCGAAAAATACGTTTTAAAGCATTGAAATGAGATTCTTTAGGACAAGCTTGAAAACGTGCACACAAACAGACGGAAAACATAATATCCGGACGACTAGCGGTAAGATAAAGCAAGGATTCGATCATACCTCGATATTTCTTGATATCCACCTCCTTGCCATTTTCATCATTGTCTAGCTTAGTGCTAGTGCTCATCGGAGTGTTATGTGGTTTGCTATCTTCAAGACCAAAGCGTTTTAAAAGCTCTCTTGTGTACTTAGCTTGGTATATGAAGTTCCCATCTTTAGTTTGCTTAATTTGTAGTCTGAGGAAAAAATTTAGTTCACCAATTAAGCTCATCTCGAACTCCCCCTGCATAGACTTGGAAAATTCTTTGGAAAGACGCGGGTTACTCGCACCAAATATTATATCATCAACATAGATTTGTACCACTAGTAAATCATGATCAAATGTTTTAACAAAAAGAGTGGTATCCACTTTACCCACACAAAAACCTTTGTCGATTAGGAAGTTCTTTAATCGCTCATACCAAGCTCTAGGAGCTTGTTTGAGGCCGTAAAGAGCCTTCTAAAGTTTAAACACATGGTTTGGGTAAGTTTCATTTACAAATCCAGGGGGTTGTGCCACAAAAACTTCTTCATTTATAAAGCCATTTAGGAAAGCACTTTTGACATCCATTTGAAATAATTTTATGTCCATGTAAGATGCATAAGCTAATAACATGCGAATGGCTTCCATTAGAGCCACGGGAGCATAAGTTTCATTAAAGTCTATACCCTCCTCTTGGCGATAGCCTTGAACGACGAGTCTAGCTTTGTTTCTTATTACATTCCCATCTTCGTCAAGTTTATTTCGAAATATCCATTTAGTTCCAATAACCGTTTGGTTAGAAGGTTTTTCAACAAGTTCCCAAACATTATTTCGAACAAATTGATTTAGCTCTTCATGCATAGCCATTAGCCAAAATTCGTCATTACATGCTTCATCAACTTTCTTAGGTTATAATGAAGAGATAAATGCATAAGAATCACAAACTACATGTGCTTTAGATCGTGTCGTCACACCGTGAGAAACATCTCCAATCACAAAGTCCTTCGGATGATCCTTTCTATAGGTCCAATCCTTAGGAAGATCCTCCACGTCCTCTTGTGGAAGACTTGGAGACTCTTGATGAGACTCATGAGGAGCATCTTGTGATGATACATGTCTAATTATATTCATGCAATCATCATCAAGAGAAGAGTTATCCACACAAGCTAACTCGTCAAAGTTAACGTGTAGAGATTCCTCAACACAACTTGTTCGTTTATTATAGATTCTATATGCTTTACTCCTATCGGAATACCCTAAAAAGATAGCCTCATCAGATTTTGCATCAAATTTATCCAAGTTGTCTTTAGTATTGAGGACAAAACATTTTGAACCAAAAGCTTTAAAATATGAAATTTTAGGAGTCCGGTCATGCCAAAGTTCAAACTGAGTTTTCTTCAAAATAGGTCTAATGAGAACACGATTCAACACATAGCAAGAAGTATTAACGGCTTCACACCAAAAATATTTCGGAAGTCCTTTTTCCACAAGCATTGTTCTTGCCATTTCTTGAAGAGTTCTATTTTTCCTCTCAACTACCCATTTTGTTGAGGAGTGCGAGGAAACGAAAAATTGTGCTCAATTCCATACTTTTCACAAAACTTTTGAAATGATTCATTTTCAAATTCTCCTCCATGATCACTACGAATAGTGATTATGTTAGAATCTTTTTCTCTTTGAACACGTTTGCAAAAACTTTTAAATTTTTCAAAAGCGTCATACTTGTTAGCTAAAAATAAAACCCAAGTGAATCTCGAAAAGTCATCAACAATTACAAAAGAACATCTTTTCCCTCCTAGACTAACGGTCCTTGAGGGTCCAAAAAGATCTAAGTGTAAAAGCTCGAGGGGTTTTGAAGTTGACACCACATTTAGAGATTTAAAAGAAGATTTAAATTGTTTTCCAAATTGGCATGCATCGCAAAGTTTATCCATTTTGAAATCAATTTTTGGTAGTCCTCTAACCAATTCAAGTTTGGATAATTTGTGCAATTGTGACATACTAATATGTCCCAAGCGGTTGTGCCATAACCAAGCTTCGTCATGTGAGGCAACTAAACATGTTTCAACACCTAGGTTTTTAAGATTATCAACATGCACAATGTAGATGTTATTTGATCTATATCCATTAAAGACAATTTTCATGTCATTTTTAGAGATGATATGGCAAGTGTGTTTGTCAAAAACAACTAGAAAATTCTTATCGGTTAATTGACTAACACTAAGCAAGCTTTGTTTTAACCCATCTACTAATAAAACTTTTTCAATGTTAGGAGTAGTAGAATTACCAACATTGCCGATGCCGACAATGTGTCCTTTTGCATTATCTCCAAATGTGACGGTTCCTCCCTTCTTAGGCTTTAAGTTGGATAGAACTTGGGAGTCTCCCGTCATATGCCTCGGGCACCCGCTATCGAGAATCCACTTCCCCTTTCTCCTTGCTTTTATCTACAATCAAAGAAACAAGTGAAGACTTTGGTACCCAAATTTGTTTGGGTCCTTGAGGGTTAGCTTTTGGTACCCAAACTTGAGTAGTCTTAGGTACCCAAACATTTGAATAATTTTTTTTCTTCACAAGAGAGTTATTCATTTTAACAAAGTAGGAAGTGAGTTTCTTTTGTTTACCTCCCTTATAGCCTAGACCATGTTTCGTTAGAGATTAAGTTTGAGTTCCAAGAAGCATGTGAAGCATATTTCTACCTAAGGTGAATTTCTCTAAGTCTTTCGTGAGTTGCATATTCTTGGCAATGAGATCTTCATTTAAATGATTATCTTTTGTAGATTTCAGAATTGTAATCTCATCATTTAGAACCTCAATTTCTTTGGTTAGCATATCACATTTGATAGATTGATCTAGATTAACTTTTCTAGCTAATTTGTTTTTATGACAAATCATTTCATAACGCTCGGCAAGTTCTTGAAAAGCATCTAATAAATCATCATAAGGGGGTGTTTCGTTTAGGGATACCTCATCGTCGTCGATTTCCACCATGTGAGGTTGATCACTCGTCTTTGGTGATGGAGGAGGTCTCGAGTCGGAATCAACATTAGATGCCATAAAACACATGTGTGCTTCTTCTTCTTGGGAGTATTCGGAGTCGGAGTCATTTGATGAACTTGAGTCATCCCAAGTGGCCTTGAGAGCCTTTTTCCCATCATCTTCGCGACGATCCCTTCTCTTGTAATCGTCACGTCTTTTAGGCCTCTCTTCCTTTTCCTTTCGGGGTGGCCTTTCATCTCTATCTTTTCTTGGTCTCTCATCCCTTTCTCTTCTAGGAGGATATCTCCTTTCTTCTCTTCGTTCACGATCCCTCGGCCTAAGCAAAGGGCAATCCTTTTTCATGTGGCCGGTTTTGTTGCACTCATAGCAAGTGAATGTCCGAGAGGTTCCTCCTCTTCCTTTTGCAAATTTTCTCTTGGAGAGGAACTTCTTGAAGTTGCGGGTTAGGAAAGCAACATCTTCATCGGTGTCATCGTCTTCGATTGCGTCCGAATCCGAGGTTTCTTTTAAGGCAATTTGTTTTTCTTTACGCTTGTATCCTTCCCGTTCCTTCTCCTTCTCTCTTCTTTCTTCCATTTGGATCTCATATGCCATGAGGCTTCCAATGAGATCCTCCATCTTCAACTTTGAGAGATCTTTGGCTTCTTCAATAGCCGTAGTCTTTTTCTCCCAATCCAAAGTCAAAGACCTAAGAAACTTTCGTACCCTATCACTTTCAATCACAACCTTACCAAGGTTCTTCAAATAGTTAGTAATAAGAGTAAAGCGAGTATGTATCTCGCTAATGGATTCATTCGGTTTCATAGAAAACATTTCATACTTTTGCATAAATGAATCTATTCTAGTTTCCTTAACGGATGATCGACCTTCAAAGTGACTTTCTAACATATGCCAAGCTTCAAATGCGGAATCACATGCATTAATTCTACTATATTGTTCTTCGGTCAAGCCACACATAATTATGTTCATGAGTTTAGCATTCATTTGAATCATGGCTAATTCATCATCATCATCCATACGTTCTAATGGTTTGTCTTGTGTATAAGGTATTTGGAAGAACACCCATAATTTAACATCATAAGATTGTATGAATGTGATCATATGTTTCTTCCAATAGGCATAGTTTGTTCCATCAAACAAAGGAGGTCTTCCGGTGTGAAATCCCTCTCTTTGTTGGGTCATTGCTACAAACGTGAATTTGTGTAAATGCAATTAACAAGGCTCTGATACCAAATGTAGGATCTACTAGCCCCTAAACTTAGTCTAAAGGGGGGTGAATAGACTAATTACGGTATTAGTGATAACTATGCCAAATTCAAAATATAAGACAATAATGTAAAAGAGATGAACAAACAAACCACTACTCCGGATGTATAGAGGTTTGGATCCAACCACCGGATCCTAGTCCTGTCTTACGAATTGCTCTTACTCGAGCAACTTCGCGTCCTCAACTAATCTGATCTACGTTGCGGGCTGAGATCACGCCTTTACACCACAAGCTTTGCGAACACCCTCGCCTAGCTTGGACTACCTTCTCACAACCCGAGAAGAGCTTCACTCCGGAAGCTTGTACAACTTTTGAGAATAAAACTACAGCAACTAATCTTGGCACTTGAAAAGGATGATGCAATCTAGTGAGGATGGTTTCAAGTTAGAAGATTTGTGAGCACAAGGGTTTAGAGGACTTTGGAAGTAGTAATGAGATTTTGAGCTTAGAGAAAGATTGGTGACTTTGAAAGAGTGTTCTAAGCTCTATTTATATGCTCCAAACAAGTTCTAGCCGTTGGGGATTAAGTGATGGAGAGATGTGTAAGAAAACACAAAGTCAGAAAAGACAGGACAGGTATCTGGCGACATACGGTCGACCGGATCGAGTCACACGGTCGACCGATCCAAGGCAGTGCTTCATTCGGTCGACCACAAATGATAACGGTCGATCCAACTGGGCTCGAACTTAAGTGATCGGTCGAACGGTTTAGAATACCAGTTCGACCGAAAAGAGACAGTAGCTCTGGGTCTGGAAAAGACTTAAGGTTCGGTCGACCGTGAAAAGAGTTTCGGTCGACCGGTAGGCATGTTTGATTTGAGACCCGATAAAACAAGTGTAATCGGTCGAACGAGGTAAGTGCAATGTTCGACCGAATCTGCCCAGTACAAAAGAGACGGGGAAGAAACATGATTCGGTCGACCATAATGGGAAGTCCGGTCGACCGGAACACTAAATCCAAACTTAGGTTAGTTAGAAAAATGTGTATATGACCGTTGGAGTATACGACAAGTATAACGGTCATAATAAATACAAATACGGAAATCAATCGGTCGAACGGATATGAACTTTCGGTCGACCGAAAGTCCTACCCAGAGGACACGTGTCGAAATGAGATAGGCTGAAGGATTTGTATTTGGTAAAATAATTTCTCACTCGACAAGGTCAAACGGTTGAACAGAACATATATTTCGGTCGACCAAATATAACAGTAAAACAGGATATGAAGAAACGGTTGAACGGATGAAGGAATTTGGTCGACCGATTTCTAACAGGCAAAATTGATAGGCTGAACAGTCGACCGGATGAAGTAATTGGGTCGACCGTTTTGAGACAAATTTTGTTGCCTGGGAAGGTCTGGTGAAAAACGGTCGAACCAAATGGTTCTACCGGTCGACCGTTTTAGTTCAGTTTTCATGTTCTTTGGTTCTAATGAGTTTGGTTGAGTTTGTAATGAAGTCTAGGATATATGGAAGATAATGTGAGACTTCTATAAGTATCCTAAGTGATGTGTAATGCAATGAATCATGATTTTCAAGTGCCAAGTTACATTTAGAGCCTAAATACATGAAATTGAAACCTAGCTACTCTTCAATCTTCATCTTTAATTTAACTCAAACTGGAATCCTGAAATGTTAGATAACACATATATATGCAAGTAATAATATTTCAATTGATACATGTTTTTATTGAGAAGTTGATTAATCATCAAAACGGATTAACGATTATTAGCCAAAAAGCCAACAATAATGACTACAATCCTAAGTGTATCTCTACATCGATTAAGAATTATCGCCACCATTAAACACATGCAAAACACTACTCAAGATAAGGTCATAGATAACCAAATGCTTACATGTCAATTTTATATCTTTATACACTTAAATCTTATCATCACCTCATCATTCCACAATAAGTGGACCCAATAACCACGGCATGTGCTAAGCATCCATTACGATCATTAACACGTCAAAGGCAAAAGTGAGAACACACATCAAAATTGCTATGGAAATCATTTGAAGCTCCAAGATCAAGATAAAAACACACATAAATATAATTAAATCCTCACTTCACATCATCCGCCACCCCTTAATGGGGATGCATTACTCACTAATCATCTCACTAACAAAGAAAACAACAAAGTAAAAATAACACATTAACAAGTAAAGAAAACTAAATCTAATCAAGATAAGATTAATGAAAGAAGATTACAAAAGCTATTCCTCTCCACCCCTTAACTACTAAAACAACAAATAAATCTACTCTAATGGGGGAGAAAAGAGGAAAAAGTTAAAGGGAGAAAATGGCGGGGATACAAGTTAAAGAGGAAAAAGTTAAAGAAGTTTAGACGATCTGGATTAATCTGGACGCAATCAGACGTCTGCAAATCATAGAATGGATGCTCCAGAATTCTCCTACCCGAATACCAGAGCCATGCCAAATATTTGTGCATCCATCTCCCAATCGAATCTGCCATGAGAGGATTTGGATACGTTGATGGCAAATCGTTTGGGTCGGATATGCCTCAAATTGCAACAACAGCTTACACTCACTAATTAAGCACGTGGAGTGCACTCGACTCTCTTGGTTCGAACTAGTTTGACCTTAATTACTGGAAAACTTCCCAGGTTCTTCAGTTTGAGGGACTTTTGCAAAAAAGAAATTTTGGTTGCACTTGGGTCCCTCTGGGTTTTGAATTAAGTCCTTCATAAACTGCAATAAGGTCCTTGAGCATTATAGATAGGTCCAAAATGCTTTCAAATCAGACATTTTTTCTTACATTTGAGTCTTTTTTACTCTATTTCTCTTCTTTATTACCTAAAACCCGAAATACATGTAACACCAACCCGAGTAGCGCAAATATGAGGTAAAATAAAGGATATATAACATGAATGCGTTGTATGATATGCAACTAATCATTAAGCCCATATGAGAATATTTCTTGTAAATGAGTTGTGAACCTGGATCCGCATATCCAGCATTGTATATAAGGACTGGAGTTAGTTGTGATCGACCATAATATAATCTCTAACGACAATCACCGTTTTCTCTCTCGTCTCCTTTTACAATCTCCAAACTCATCCCTGGCGGATCTTAAACTCGAGATGTATCAGAGCCTTCGAGTTCATGTTTCCACATTTAAATACGAAGAGCAAGGTTGGATTCGTGGATGGAACCCTACCTCTGTCATCAAAGACAACAAACCCTAAGGAGCATGCCTTGTGGGGAAGATGCAATGATTTGTTACTTTCTTGGATCCTTCACTCAATTAGTATTAACATTGTTGGTAATGAGATTTACGCTACGACTACATCTTAAGTTTGGGTAGATTTGCAAGATAGGTATTGATTAGTAACATATCATACATTGCATTCATGTTATATATCCTTTATTTTACCCCAATTTGTATTACTCGAGTGTTTGATTGTGGTATTTCAGGTATTAGGTAATAAAAAAGAGAAAAAGACTGAAATGTAAGAAGAAATGACTCAAATGAAGCAAAGTTACATGTTTGTTATGCACAATGACCCATCTGCAAATCAAGAAGGACCCAACTGTAATCCAGAGGGAGCTGAATGGATGAAAAACATTTTGGGTACAAAAATCCTTCAATACCACGATCTTGGCGAGTATTTGGGCAATTAAAGACAAACAGACTCGAACCAACGGACTAGGAGTGCACCCCACGTGCAAAATATGACATTTGAGTTAATGAAGAAAATTGGGGCAGATCGGACCCAATTGATCCGCCCATGGAGGATTTTAATCCACCATTGGCGGATCCAATGGGTCCAATTGGTTCCCAATATCTTGATTATATAGGTGCATACCAGACTAAACAGAAACTTATTACAGCCGTCAGATTGCTTCCAGATCCATCCCAACCCTTATTTCTTCTATAAGTAGACTTATAATGTCACATTTCTTCTTCTTCCTCCCTCTCCTCCTTAGGTGAGTTTCCTTTCTTTTTTAGTAAAGTAGGTTTTATTTCTTGTTTATTAGAGTACATTTTAGTTTCTTAATTAGTAGTGTAGAGAAGGAGAAGAGAAGCAACCTTGTAATCTTTTATTTTAATATAGTTTTCTACATTTCCATTATGGTTTTGGGTTATTTTATGTTTTCTTGAGTTTAGAGATGAGTAGGGAGTAGTCCATCCCCATTAGGAGGGTGGAGAAAAAGGTGGTGTGATTATATAATGTATTAAGTGTGCGTGTTAATCCTAGCCTTTGAATCTCACATGAGTTCAATAACCATCTAATGAGATTTTCACTCTTAACTTTGATATGTTAATGCTCTTGCGTGATGCTTAGCACATGCTTAGATTAGTGGGCCTAGCTATTTTATGGAGAATGATGAGGTGAGGATAAGAATGGAGTGGATAAGGAGGAAACATGACATGTGTATGCATGTGCTCATATTGGCATCATCTTAATTAATGTCTTGTATGTTTTAATAATTGTGTTAAATCTTATTTCATGTGGAGATATAGTGGGGTTTGGTCATTATGCATTTCATATTAGCCACATCTCTATTATTGTCTTGTATGTTTTAATGATAATGTTTTATCTTATTTCATGTGGAGACAAAGTTGGATTTGGTTTTTATGGATTTCGTGTATTACATGTTGCGATGAGCACCAATGAACACACACATACACATATTCTCATATTTGTATTCTTTTTCTACCCCTTAAGGGGTTTATTTTTATCGTTCGTTTTCTAATTTAGTATGCATCGTAGTGTAATTCTAATCTCATAGCTCTTTGCTACTTTCCCCACTCGAGTATTGTGGACTCTGACTCGCACGCGCTCTTCGTGGACATGACCCGTACTTGTCGTGTCTTCACCGACGCTGTGCATTTATGGTATTATAACTGAATCAATCAGGTATTCCAAGAAAAATGCACCAAGAAATTTTGAACTTAAGTGTAATGTTTGTACATTAAAACAATAATCAAAGTTGATTACAAATTATTGTGCAAGATTGAAGGAATTGTAGGATGAGTATGCTACTAATTTGACAGCTCCTAGCTATAATTGTGGGGGTTTGAAACCCCTAGTAGAGAGGGAACAAGAAGATAAGATGTTGCAATTTTTAATGTGGCTTAATGGATCGTATTCAGTGATCATAAGTCAGATATTCCTAATGGATCCTTTGCCAAATGTTAGTAAAGCTTATGATTTGTTGTTGCAAGAGGACATACAAAGGGAAGTTGGAGCCTCTAGTTACAATGAAGGGACAGAACAACAAAGAAGGAAACAATCCAAGCATAAACAAGTCTTAGTTAGTGTGTACCAATTGTGAGAAGAATGGGCATACATGTGAAACTTGTTATTGGATAGTTGGGCATACTGCAAGTGGAGAAGGCAACGATCCAATCCCAACACTCACCATAGAACAATACAATCAATTGATGACTTTTCTAGGTGGTAGAAACAATAAACCTGAAGTTGAGGTTGTGACTAATGTTGCAGGTTTGTCTTGTTGCCATTCATCCATTCAAACCAATTCTTGGATCATAGATTATGGTGCATCAGATCACATGAGTCCAAATCCCAAACTTTCTTACAACATAACCAAACTTCCTAATCATATACATGTTAGATTATCTAATGATAGTATACTTCATGTAGATACCCTAGATTGTGTAGATGTCACAACTAACATTATACTAAAAAATGTTCTTCTTATACCTCTGTTTGATTGTAATCTCATGTCTGTCAGGAAATCTAACAAAGATATTAAGTTTTCTATTCTTTTCGAACCTAACCATTGTGTGATACAGGAACTTGTGAAGAAGAGGATGATTAGATGGGGCATGTGCATGAAATGAAGTTCATTTTTCAGAAGGAAGTTAATCCCATACTAAATGTTCCACTGTCAATTCTGTGGATCATTATTTGTGGCACAAGAGGTTCGGGAATCCTTCATATGTTAGAATACAATAAATAGGTAAAGTTGTATCTATCATCTCTTTTGATCCTTCTTTCATATGTGAACATTGCCCTTTGGAAAAGCAACCCAGATTACCATTCAATGAAAGTCAAAGTTCTTCAAACTCTTTTAATTTTATTCATTGTGATGCTTGGGGGTAAATATGCCAATCCTACATATAATGTGTATCAATATTTTCTTATTGTTGTTGATGACTATACTAGAGTTACCTGGGTATTTCTTATAAAGCATAAGTCTAGCACTTCTCAGACTCTGAAAATTTTCATATTATATCTACATACTCAGTATAATACCAAGATGAAGATTATTAGATCTAATAATGGATTAGAATTTCTCAATTCTGACCTTATCCAGTTCTTAGCTTGTCAAGGATTTTCCCATCAAAAGAGTTGGCCTTACACACCCTAACAAAATGGGGGTGGTGGAGAGAAAACACAAACACTTGCTAGAGGTGGCTAAAGTCCTAAAGTTCCATTCAAATGTTCCCATTAGATTTTAAGGGGAGTGTGTTCTTATTGCAACACACATTATAAACAAAATACCTGGTAGAATCCTTGAAAATAAGTCACCCTACGTGTTACTCATGTCCAAAACTACTAGCTATAGCTGCTTGAGAAGTTTTGGGTGCCGTTTCTTTGCTACTGAATTGAACACTATAAAGATAAATTCAGTTCTAGAGCCATAAGAGGCTTTTTGATGGGGTATCCAATGGGACAAAAGGGTTAAAAAGTCTATGACCTCAACCACAAAAAAATTATTGTTAGTCGTGATTCATGAGAATATTTGCCCCTTCATGAAACAAATGAGGAAAACTCTCTTCTATTTGTTCCTCCTATTTTAATTCAAATCTCTCTAACCCTGTTAGGTCAGACCTTTTTCAAACACTTCTCTCCCTATCAACCCTCCTAGTTTAAACAACCAAAACACTACAAACATACACCATCCACCCATGTTAGATCCTACCCGAGATGATTTCCATGTTGCACAACAACAAATTTGGAAGTCATCTAGACCACACAAACCACCAACCAATTTGAATGATTTGTGTGTGCAACTCGTCCAACACTTACTAAACATCAAGCATCCAATTCAAGAAAGGTCACTTATTCAGGTTTTCAAAACCCCTTATCAAACTACATTTCCAATAATCCTTCTCCAATTCATAAGCTTCTTTTCTGTCAAATGCCACATATTTTGTTGAACCTACATCCTATGATGAAGCCTCTCTTGATCCCAAATGGCAAGTTGCTATGAAAGATGAATTGGCAACATTAGAAGCAAACCACACTTGGGATTTAGTGCAGTTACTTGGATGGAAAGCAATTGGTTGTAAATGGGTGTCCAAAGATGGAGGTCCGAAAGAAGTTTCTGGAGATTTTTGGTGAGTTTTGTTCTAATTTCGAGGACGAAATTCTTTGAGGAGGGTGGATTGTGAGATCCTAATCCTAATTGAGATTTATTTGGTTGTTAGGTGGTGTTTAGGGAGAATTGGAATGGATAGTTGGGATGGAGTGAAGATGGTTGGATGGTGAGGATGAGGTGATGGAGGGGTTTTGAGGTGGATTATCTCTCTCTTTCACTCTCTCTCACGCATCTCTCTCTCTCAGTGCTGAGCTCCAGTGAGAGGTGGTGTTTTCCGGCAAGGAAGTGAGGTTCGACGAGTGTTGGTTGGGTGGCGAGGTGAGTCAGTTTCGAAGCCAACTCTTCTCTTTTGCATTCTTTCTTCTCTCTCTCATATCTGTCTCTCTTCCAGTTATTGTGGTTGGGGAGGTGATCGACGAAGGTGAAGGTGTGGCTGTGGATCGACGAGGAGGTGCTATCGTTGATCGAGTGAGAAGTTGGTCAGAGATCATGGTTTTGAGAGAAGTGCTCGTGGAAGCATAGTCGAGGTTCTTGGAAGGTATCTTCAGACCTTCACGATATGTCAAACTAGTTGTTGTAGCTCACATATGATTGTGTGAGTATTTGGAAGTCGACGGTAAGCCGAAAGGCTCGTCGCTGGTAAACGTGCAGTAGATTTAACTACTGGATCGACCGACTGGTTGGTGCGACGATTGACCATTCCTAGTGAGGTTTTGGGATTCTGCCTCGCACCGGTCGAATGATGCCCTTGGGCGGTTGACCGGTGGTGCGTTAGAGGCAAACCCAGGTTATTTTTGGTCGGACGGGTCCCCTTTGCCGTTAGACTGTGTGCACTATGTAGGTCGGTTAGGGGCGAACGGTCGACTTCCTGTTGACTCGTTCGACCGATGACTTAAGTTAACTTATTTGTTGGTCCGAGCGATGGTTGTTAGGTCCACCGGTGTTGTTTGGTTTCGATGGAGGATTTTACTAGTGGGATTCTGATTGATACGTTTTAATTAACCGCAAGTGCACGACCGCGTTGAAGCGGTGGCAAATACGGATTGATCCACAGGGAGGTGTGGCAACATTAGTTTGTTTGAAGGCGAGTGGGAAAGAAAGGAGAGAAATGAGTTATGATCTAAACTACACTACATTGCGAAAGGAATGAAAAATACGCAATAAAACTAAACCCATAGGGGGTAGAGAAAGAATGTGAATACAAATATATGTGTATGTGTGTGTGTTCAATTAAGCTCATCACAACATGTAGTGCATGAAAATCATAAAACTAAATCCAACTTTGCCTCCACATGAATTAAGATAACACAATATCATTAAAACATACAAGACAATAATAGGAATGAAGCTAAATGAACTCATGTATAAAGACCAACCCTCACTATGCCTCCACATGAATTAAGATTTCCATAATCATTAAACCATACAAGACATTAACCAAGGTAAAGGCAACAAGAGTACATGCAACTACAAATCATGTTTCCTTCATCAATTCCATCCATAACCTCACCTTATCATTCCCCATAAAATAGGTCCACTAATCTAAGCATATGATAAGCTTCATTCAAGAGCATTAGCATATCAAAGACAAGAGTGAAATCTCGTTAGATGGTTATGGAAATCATGTAAGGTTCAAAGGATTAGGATAACACACACCTAATACATCACATAATCATATCACATATTTCTCCAGCCCCCCAAATGGGGATGGAACTACTCACTCATATTTAAACTACACCCTACACTTAATGTCTCACAACAAGATTTAAAGGGTCTTTGACTACAACAAACTTCCTTAAGTTAACAAACACGAATTATTGACTCACTAGGTTTAGGGTGAACTTCTATAAATGTTTGAGCACTGAAACCCTATGATTACTCACCATCAAGGGAAACTGGGGTGCATCCTAACGACTCGATAAATCCTCAAGCCACTGTACTAGATATCCTAATGCATCAAGTTCAAGATAATTTTGGGAGCTTTCTTTTTACTTTGCCTCTCAACGGTTTTGCACATGCTAAACACACGCAAAACCCACAAATATATTCTTTCGCAAACACATGAAGATTTTGAAAGAAATGTGGAAATTTTAAAGCACTAGGCAAGCAAAAGAAGACAAGTCACCCAAGGATCATGGCAAGCAGATATATCGATATTAAATGCAGCACACTAACATTACCCTAAAAATGCAAACAAAAGAAAACAAAATCAAAAGAAAAGACTCGACTATGTACACACGTAAAACACCCCCCACACCTACTTCATACATTGTCCTCAATGAATGTGAGCAAGATACTACATGGATTTATGCATGAAAAAGGAGAGATCTCACCAATATGAAGTACAAAGGGAAGTTCAAGGTCATGTTGATGGACTCAAACCCGAATTCCCTCAAAACCTGTGAGATGCTAAAGAAAGGATACAAATACGTGAAAGAAATGGAGCCCAAATACACAAGGGTTGGGGCTCATAACAATCGATGCTCACTTAAGGAGTCTTTTATTGTACTTTCTCTTTTTTTTTTCTTTTTTTATAACTATGTACAAAAATGGGCTCCCATCTTCATATGTCAAGGGACATCAAATGGGAACCCGCCATCTCTCGAGCCAAAGATGCACATGCATGGGCTCGCGACATACAAATTAGAATTGTTTGACATCCTAATACCCTTATAAGTGTTGTGGTCGTTTGATGCCTCTTGAGAGTGAGCAAGATAGGAGGCATGAATGAGAGGTGAACCTCTATCAGGTTGAAGGGTATCAGGTGGTTGATTCTTAACCCACATGGGGTCCTCAGCAGATACATAATGAAGTTCATGTGGCCCAGAGGCCATAAAAATGGTATCTTGTGGCTCAAAAGCCACATGATCGAAAGGATGTGGCTCAAGGGCCACGTGATCAAAAAGAAGTGGCTCAAGGGTCACATGATCAGAAGAATGTGGCTCAAGGGCCACGAGATCAAAAGGATGTGGCCCACGGGCCACAAGATCAAAAGGAGGTGGCAATGAGGCCACATGATCAGAACATAAGGCACCTTCTTGTGCCAGCCCAGGTGAAACATCTTCACCACCTTCAGTATCTTCATCGAACAATTCTCTGAAGTACTTGAAGGTGCCCTCAACTTTAATTTCATCCAAGCCCTGGATAAGATTGACCCCAACAGGGTCATTGAAGGCACCTGGCTTCTTGCCGATGGTGAAGATGTTGAAATCAGCGCATTGACTACCATAAGTCAAGCACATCAGACCATTGCGACAATTGATCAATGCATTGGAAGTCGCAAGGAATGGTCGCCCCAGAATGACAGGAATTTTCCTAAGTGGGTTTGGCACATGTTCAGTATCCAAGACAAAGAAGTCGACTGGATAAATGAACACTCCCACTTTGATCAGCACATCTTCCACCACACCCCTCGGTTTCTTCATAGACCTATTAGCCAATTGAAGAGTGGTCTTTGTTTGTTTGAGGTCTCCAAGACCGAGGTGGATGTAGACAGAATACGGAAGAAGATTAACATATGCACCAAGGTCCAATAAGGCTCGATGTATGGGCACATCACCAATCACAAAAGAGATAGTAGGACAGCCAGGGTCCTTGTACTTGACTTGCATGGGTTGTGCCAACAAAGAACTCACGTTAGCGGCAAGAAAAGCTTTCTTTGGAACATGAGTTTTTCATTTCTTGGTGCATAAGTCCTTGAGAACCTTGGCATAAGGTGGCATTTGCTGAATCACCTCCAACAGAGGGATGTTCACCTTAACTTACCTAAACATCTCAAGCATCTTGTCATGCTGATCACAGGTTTTCTTTTTAAGGCGTTCAGGGAATGGCGCCTTCGGGGCATAAGGATGTGAAGGAACCCCAGAATTCTGGTCCAAAGAAACATGAGTGGGGACCTCAGAATCTGGTTCCTTCGACACAAGAGGAGACAAGGGGACCTCAGGGTTCGGCCCCTTTGTCGAAGGAAATGTAGAAAGAACCTCAGGATCCGGCTCCTTCCTGAAAGTATTTATGGAGGGAGCCTCAGGATCCGGCTCCCTCAAAGATGGTGATGACAAAGAAGGAACCCCAATGTGGTTATCCACCTCCTTACCAGACCTCAAAGTATGAATCACATTAATATGATGGGTCGGTTCAGAGGTAACATGAGGTAAAGGTGTCCTTTCTTGAGAATGGGTACCCCGACGGTTCTCCTCAGGTTGACTCGGGAACCGACCCTTCTCGCGTTCATGGAGCTGATGAGCCAACTGGCTAACTTGCATTTCCAACGCCTTGACTGTACTTTGCAACGCTTGAAGGGTCGGATCACAAGAAGGGTCCTTGGGGTCAACCCGCTGGGGTGGTGGAGTCTTGTTAGAATAACCCGACGATGAGGTCTGAGGAGGTTGGTATTTATGGTTATGAGACCTTTGATGTGGAGGTTGGTAGGTCGCCGATGGGCGTGGAGGTTGATAAGGTGGAGGTTGAGGTTGAGGTTGAGCATGCGAGCTCTGACCATTACCCCCACTAGGCCCCCAAGAGAAGTTAGGATGGTTACGCCATCCCGGGTTGTAGGAGCGACCGCGTTGAAGCGGTGGCAAATACAGGTCCTCCACTGGGAGGTGTGTCGACGATTGGTTTGTTCGAAGGCGAGAGGTAAAAAGAAGGAGAGAAAGGTTGGTTACTCTAAACTACACTAAGATGCAAAAAGGAAATGAAGATAAGCAATAAAACTAAGCCCCATAGGGGGTAGAGAAATAATGTGAACATAAAGAAGTGTGTGTGTGTGTTCATTAAGCTCCTCACAACATGTGCTTGAAATCATAAAACTACATCCAACTTTGCCTCCACATGAATTAACATAAGACTACATCATTAAAACATACAAGACAATAATTGGAATGAAGCTACATGAACTCAAGTATAAAGACTAGACCCTACTATGCCTCCACATGAATTAAGATAAGACTACATCATTAAAACATACAAGACATTAGCTAAGGTAAAGGCAACAAGAGCACATACACTAAAAATTGTGTTTCCAATATTAATTTCATCCATATCCTAACCATATCATTCTCCATAAAATAGGTACACTAATCAAAGCATAAGCTAAGCTTCATTGAAGAGCATTAGCATATCAAAGATAAGAGTGAAAACCCATTAGATGGTTATGGAAATCATATAAAGCTCAACGGATAAAGATAACACACACTTAATACACTACATGATTATATCACATATTTCTCCACCCCCAAATTGGGATGGAACTACTCACACATATTTAAACTAACTACTCTAATAAAATGAAGTATTATACTGAAATGAAACTATACTAATCAAGCAAGAAATATTAAAGAAGCATAAAACAAAACAACCACCAAAGCAAACACATTAAAGGAAATTAACTAAGCAAGAATTAACAAGCTAAAGAAAACATCTATTATTAACTCACTCAAATTACAAGCAGCTCTTCCTCCACCAGAGTTTTGCTTCAAAGGCTTCACTCTTAGTAGGGAAGATGCCACCAAAGAGAGAGATTGATAGAATGGAAGGTGAAGAGTTCTATTTATAAGAATGGAAAAAGCTAATCCGGGACAATCCCCCGATGTGGGACTAAACCAATACCAAAAATAGCCTAAACACACATTAATACAAGTCCAGAAGAAAGCTGAGAGGATCTGGGCTGATCCAGACCGCCAATTGGCGGTCTATAAGGCCCAGATCCGTCTGGGTTTTGTGTTGGGCTTTGCTGGAAGTATTTCTTGGTCTTTGATGCATCTACTTGGTTTGTTTGAGGTCCGACCCGAATCGAATTGCCAAAATACTCCCCATAATGGTGTGGAGTTTCCTGTTTTGCTCTTAGGTCCTTCGGTCTTACGATCAGGTCCTTCTCCCTTGCATCTTAGTCCCCAGGTCTCACAATTAAGTCTTTTTTCCTACTTTTGGGTATTTTCATGGCTCCTGTCTTCAAACCTCTTTATTCCTAAAAACTAAACATAAAACTCGTCACGTATCATTGGTTAGGTGTAAGATAATGGATAAAAGGTAAAAATATAAGCATGAAATGATGTCAATCAAATACCCCCACACCTAAGTTTTGGCTAGTCCCGAGCAAAACAAAGAAAGGAAAAAGCATACGAAAAACAAGAAATCCTAACTCACTTTCGTAGGAATCACGGTTGCACTTAGCACGTGCAACAAGCTGTTAAACCTCTTTGTTGCCAAGGAGTAGGAGTGTTGTCTCCTGAGGGTTTTCAGCGGATATACCCACAAAATCCGAACAAGATGCATTATTCAATCTAGACTCTCGACTTGTTGGAAATATTTTGTCGATCATTGGACGCAGTAATCCTACGGTCTGACTCTATATAGGTAATCAGTCCTTCCTCAAAGGAAAAAGGCCATTCAAAATAAATGGGTTTTCAAGAGGAAGATGGACATGGATGGGAATTTGACAACCTACAAAGTGAGGCTTGTAGGAAAAGGTTTCACTCAAGTTCAAGGAATTGACTCTGATGAACTTTTTCACTGGTTGCCATGTTCAAGTCTATTCGGTTGATGCTCGCTATTGCCGCATTTCATGATTATGAGATATGACAAATGGATGTCAAAATGGGGTTCCTTAATGGGAACATGGAGGAGGATGTGCACATGGTACAACCTCAAGGTTTTGAAGATCCAAAGAATAAGGAGAAAGTATGCAAGCTTCAAAGATCCATTTACGGATTGAAGCAAGCATCAAGGAGTTGGAACAAGCGCTTTGACGAAGAAGTCAAAAAGATTCACTTCGTCCAAAGTAAGGAAGAGCCTTGTATATACAAGAAGGTTAGTGGGAGCCACATAGTGTTTTTGATCTTATATGTCGATGACATACTCCTCATGGGAAATCATATACCTTTGCTTGAGCCAACGAGAAGTTCATTGAAATATGCATTTTCAATGAAACATATGGGTGAGGCTCAATACATCTTGGGAATCAAGATATATAGAGATAGATCCCGTAGACTCATTGACCTAAGTCAACGTACATACATTGACAAGGTCTTGGAAAGGTTCAGCATGAACAACTCCAAAAGGGCAATGTGCCAATGAGTATGGGTGTGCAACTCAAGAAGTCTCAACGTGCTGAATCACGTAAAGACTTGGAGTACATGAAAGATATCCCTTATGCTTTGGCAATAGGATCGATCATGTACGCGATGACTTGCACAAGACCCGATGTCTCGTATGCTCAAAGCGTGACAAGTCGTCACCAATCCAACGCAGGTCCTGAGCATTAGACTGCGGTCAAGAATATTTTGAGGTACCTTGACCGGACCAAAGGTAAGGTTCTTGTTTATGGAGGACAAAGGGAGTTAATAGCCGAGGGCTATTTGGATGCGAGTTTCATGAGTGATCCCGACGGTAGGAGGTCGCAATAATGATATGTCATTATTTTCGAAGGTGGAGGCATGAGTTAGCGTAGTTGGAGCAAATTACTACGGCCGACTCAATCACCGACGAAGGCAAAATAAATTTACTATGGGTGGACACAAACAACAACATAGTTGATCCATTCACCAAACCTTTATCCCAAGCCAAGGGCGAAATACATTTTGAGTCCATGGGTCTGAGGAACCATGTTGATTGTCTTGATGAGTGATTAGAGAGGGCTACCCTAGTTATTATTGTTTTATACATTGAGAATGTATGTGAAAGAAAACTTTGATAATAAGTGGAAGATTGAAAGGAATGTGTTCTAAAAGTTTTACTTTTATATGTCAATTATTATGAATTGGATGTGCAAACATTTTGTTCCTTTGGAAGTGTTAAGGAGGAGCCGCTTGGTCCTTAACCGTAGAGCTCTAAAAGATAATGGTTTACATAAATCAAAAGTTATTCACAGTCATGGTAATTAACATGGAACATTAATCACCGAGATAAGATTGTCGTGTTGGTCATCGATTGTTGTACCTCTACAAATAATTGACGACGCGAGTATATAAAAGAGGAAAAGATTACTTTTATATATTGAATAGACCAAACAAGTAAGATATTATGAAATTGTGTTTCGTGTCATTAATATTTCTACTGTGTCTTGGATCCTAAGATATAAGACTTATATCTTTTCACTCATGAAGTGCTTAATTTGATTATTGTCAAAAGATATCAATGAGTATAGTGATAAATGCAATAGTTGGTTGAACATGACTTGTGCTAGAAAAGATAGCTAGTCAAACAATTATCATTGCCCCTCTTAATTGAGTGATGATATTAGTGGGCCCTTTGATAAAGCAAAATTATAATGTGCACAATGTAACTTGAGTTAAGTTACATAGTTATAATTAGCTTAGAGAGATCAAGAAATGAATATAATACAAAGATTACACATTTCTACTTTGTATATATTCTTAATATCATGAGGCAAGGGACAGACACAAGTGGTGCACTTACATCACTAAATGGATCGTGTTTTGGTTCGGGTGGAACAAAGACATCTATGCTAATTGGATAACTATAATGTGTAGCTAGATACTGCCTATAGTTTGAGATATTAAGTGTTTAATATCGTTGCCAATTTGGCTTAAATCCTCCTATAGGTCACACCACAAAACTGGGAAACAAGAGGCTTGATTTTAAGTTCATATGATGTGTCGGGTTTCATGTGAAAAATGGGACACATGTGGTGAATTAATTAAAATCATTGTGTCATGAGAATTGACATAATTAGAATCATAATAAATTCATATGAGGTATATATATTATGGGGTGTAATAATTTAATATTACATATGATAATATATTATATAAGATGTGAATTTGCTAAAAACCCCAAAGATCAAATTTTGTTGGAAATAAATCCAAAATTTGACAAAGGCAAATTCGGGGTCACACACGGTGAACAGTTCAAGGTTCGGTCGACCGAGGTATCTTTGGATTGGTTAACCGAGTGAGGAACGGGTAAATACAATTGATTGACCGAGATTGTCTTGAGTGCCTGGACAATCGGGTTCGGTTAACCGATTGGAAACGGTCAACCGAAAAGACGTATTTTCGGTAGATCGAAGGTGACACGGTCATCCGTAGACTATGTCCCAGAAGAAATTCTGGTAGGTCAACGATAGACCGAGTAAAAGACGTGGTTCATCTGAATTTTATTAGCGAATTTTTCTCATGCGGGATCGGTCGACCGTCTCGCTCACAGTGCACCAAACACGTGTTAAAACCGAACGGTTCGGTTGACCGAGTAATACTCGGTCCACCGAACAGAACGATTATGCCTGAATTATTAAGAGATTAATTAAATCATGGGTGGATTAATTCCATATTTAATTAAAACATTTTTAGGGTGTTTATGTGGAAATTAGAGATTATTTTTAGGAGAGAATAAACAAAGGATCTTGGCTAAAGTATAACTCTTGATGAGGATGTTTTGGGAGCCTATAAAAGGGCACCTCCTCCTACTTGTTTAAGGTTAATGCAAAAATTATTTCTCTCATTAATCTCTCCTCTAATCACCACGAAATTCTCTTAGTAATTTTGAGTTTAGGAGATAGAAATCTCAGGAGCTCAAAGAGGGGTTATTAGCTAGATTCTAAACCTTATTAGAGATTGATTGACTAGCTCCTTTCTCTCTAATCTTGTTTAGAGTTTGGTGAACACTCGGAGGCAAATCCGTGGATGATTCAACAGGCAACGCAACTCCGGATCTTCAAAAGGTTTTAGAGAACCTTTAGGTATGATTCTACCTTTGTGGTTTTGTTTTAATAAATGTAGGGTTGCATGATATTAGAATAAAACACAAAGTTATGTACATAAAATTATTGAAAGTATGAAATCGATCTTGTATGTTGTATTAAATTTTTTAAAATATATACTTACATAGGGACACAAAATCCTACACTAACGACTAGATAAGTCCTAAAGCCACTGTACTAGATATCCTAATACATCAAGTTCCACATAATTTTGTGAGCTTTCTTTTTACTTTGTCTCTCAACGGTTTTGCACATGCTAAACACACACAAAACCTACAAAACATTTTCTTTGGCAAACACAGGAAGATTTTGAAAGAAATGTGAAAATTTTAAAGCACTAGGCAACAAAAAGAAGACAAGTCACCCAGCAATCATGGCAAGCAGATATATAGATATTAAATGCAGCACACTAACATGACCCTAACAGTGCACACAAAAGAAAACAAAATCAAAGAAAAACGACTCGACTATGTAAACACGTAAAACACCACCCACACCTACTTCATGCATTGTCCGTAATGAATGCGAGGAAGATACTACGTGGATCTATGCATGAAAAATGGAAGATCTCACCAATATGAAGCGCAACAGGAAGTTCATGGTTTTGTTGAATGTAAGATCTAAGCATTGTGTTCATTTTATGCCTCTTGAGAGTGAGCAAGACAGGAGGCATGAATGAGAGGTGAACCTCTGTCTGGTTGTTTGAAATGAAGGGTATCAGGTGGTTGATTCTTAACCCACATGGGGTCCTCAACAGATACAGAATGAAGGGCATGTGGCCCAGAGGCCAAAAAAATGGTATCTTGTGGCTCCAGAGCCACATGATCGAAAGGATGTGGCTCAACGGCCACATGATCAAAAGGATGTGGCTCAAAGGCCATGGGATCACAAGGATGTGGCTCAAAGGCCGTGGGATCAGAAGATAAGGCACCATCTTGTGCCAGTCCAGGTAAAACATCTTCTCCACCTTCAGGATCTCCATCGAACAATTCTCTGCAATACTTCAAGGTGCAATCAACTTCAATCTCATCCATGCCTTGGATAAGGTTGACCCCAACAAGGTCATTGAAGGCACCTGGCTTCTTGCCGATGGTGAAGATGTTGAAATCAGCGCATTGACTACCATAAGTCAAGCGCATCAGACCATTGCGACAATTGATCAAGGCATTGGAAGTCGCTAGAAATGATCCCCCTAGAATGACAGGAATTTGTCCAAGTGGGTTTGGCACGGGTTCAGTATCCAAAACAAAGAAGTCGACTGGATAAATGAACTCTCCCCCTTTGATCAGCATATCTTCCACCACGCCCCTCGGTTTCTTCATAGACCTATCAGCCAATTGAAGAGTGGTTTTTGTTTGTTTGAGGTCTCCAAGACCGATGTGGACGTAGACAAAATATGGCAGAAGATTAACAGATGCACCAATGCCCAATAAAGCTTGATGTATGGACACATCACCAATCACACAAGAGATAGTAGGACAACCAGGGTCCTTGTATTTGACTTGCATGGGTTGTGCCAACAAAGAACTCACATTAGCCGCAAGAAAAGCTTTCTTTGGAACATTAGCTTTTCTCTTCTTGGTGCATAAGTCCTTGAGAACCTTGCCATAAGGTGGCATTTTCTGAATCACCTCCAACGGAGGGATGTTCACCTTAACTTGCCAAAATATCTCAAGCATCTTGTCATGCTGATCCAAAGTTTTCTTTTAAAGGCGCCCAGGGCACAAGGGTTTTACGAAGGAACCTCAAAATTCTGGTCCAACGAAGCATGAGTGGGGACCTCAGAATATGATTCATTCGACACAAGAGGAGACAAGGGGACCTCAGGGTTCGGCCCCATTATCGAAGGAATTGTAGAAGGAACCCCAGGATAAGGCCGCTTGTTGGAAGTATTTGTGGAGGGAACCTCAGGATCCGGCTCCCTCATAGATGCAGGTATCACCACAGGTCTGGTTACACCAAGAGATGGTGGATGCAAGGAAGACACCCCAATGTGGTTGTCCACATCCTTACCATACCTTAAAGTATGAATCACATTATTATGATGGGTCGATGCAGAGGTAGCATGAGGCACTGTTGGCCTTCATTGAGAATGGGTACCCCGAGGATTCACCTCAGGTTGACTCGGTAACTGGCCCTTCTCGCGTTCATGGAGCTGATGAGACAACTGGTTAACTTGCATTTCCAACGCTTTGACCGAATTGTTGCTGGCCGTAAACATGGATTGCGTGCTCTGTATGAACGTTTGAAGGGTTTGTTCAAGAGTGGGGTCCTTCGAGTCAACCCATTGGGGTAGTGGAGTTTGGTTAGAATAACCCGACGATGAGGCCTTAGCAGGTTGGTAATTATGGTAGTGAGACCTTTGATGTGGAGGTTGGTAGGTCACCGATGGGCGTGGAGGTTGATAAGGTGGAGGTTGAGGTTGAGCATGCGAGCTCTGACCGTTACCCCCACTAGGCCCCCAAGAGAAGTTAGGATGGTTACGTCATTCCGGATTGTAGGAATGACTGTACGGGTCGTTACGGGGCCTCTGTTGATACATCACATTTGTATGCTCAGTATCCCTTGGAGTGTAAGCGCATTCCAGGTCATCGTGGCCCATAAGTCCACACCTACTACACCCAGGAGTAGCGACCTGAGCTACAGGAGCTCGGTCCAACTCTAAACTCTCAATCCTACGCATGAGAGCAGCCATTTTCACCTCAGACGCGATAGTTGACTCAACTTGATATGATCCAGCTCGACCAGACGATCTAGCGGCTGGTGGATCTCTCATGGTGACTCACTCAAAGGTATGTTCAGCCAATAATTCAAAAGTGTCCCATGTCTCATCGATGGGTTTCATTTGGAAATCACTTTGACACATTGACTCCAACAATGTGCGGGTGTTGTGGTTGAGACCCTCATAAACAATTTGGCATAACTACCACAACTCAATTCCATGATAAGGGCACAACAAGAGAAGGTCATTGAACCTCTCAAAGAAAGCATAAAACGATTCGGTCTCAGTCTGATAAATTTGGTGTATCTGGTGTCGTATCTGTTGAGTCTTCCATTGAGGGGAGAATCTCTTGAGAAAGACAGTCACAAAGTCATCCCAGGACCGAATCGAACTTGCCGGGAGGTTGTACAACCATTTCTTCACGTTATCCTTCAACGCGAAAGAAATCATCCTTAACCGGACAGAATCCTCATCAAGTTGTAGAAGCTTTAATATGGAGCATACCTCCTTGAATTCACGTATAAAAATATACGGATCCTCCTTATTGGCAGTGAAGGTAGGAAGCATGCTCACATACTGAGGTTTCAGCTCATAGTTGTTCCCACGAGCTGGGGGAAGAACTATGCAAGAAGGTTGCGCAACCCGAACAGGATGGGTCCGCTCCCACAAAGTCATCACCCATATCAAGTTGAGCTAACGGTGGTGCTGCACCAAGAACTCGATCCTAACCGATTCCCTCTTCCTCTCGAGTCAGAGGAGGAGGAGGAGGAGGAGGTCTAGGTGGTGGTGGGAGCGGACCGATGTAATCAATGTATGGAACCCGGTCGCCCCCGTCACCACGAGAAGACTTAGCCTCACGCTTCAAAGGAGCACGAGGTGGAGATGGCCGATCAGAAAAACCGTCCATCTCAGAAAAATGCACTCTCTCAAGTCGAGCGCTCTCATTAGGACGAGCCCAACCTCACATAAAACGATTGACTCAACTCTAAAAAACACACAACATAATGTGTTTTCAGAGGAGGAGACTACTCGTAGAAAATAGATGAGGAGATGACTCAGATGAGGAGGGAAGAATCCTTAGAGCTAGCGTGGGTAATGGGTGAAGGTAGAAGCCTAATGTAGCAAGCACGACTCAAACAATGTATGACTATGGGTCCTTAGGCTAGACAACGCCTAACTTCGAGATCCCTAGTCTCAACATGCGTCACCTCCATACAAAGAAGACCACAATACCCAGCAAGTGATACCATATACGGAGATCCAGTACCTCCTACTATCGACAAGGTAGGCAACGCCGATCAGGTCATGAATGTCTCAACTAGATCACTCTCCTAGTGTGTCCAAAATCCTTAAGGTCAATTCCTACTTGCTTTTAGAATTAAGGCTTTATTAAGAGTGATTTTTGGGGCCAAGGAAAGGGTGATGAAATCCCCCACCTTATCTTTTATGGGACAACCCCTCCTTGGTAGCTTTTTGATCCTAAATCTAGCAATCAACTCTCCAATCAAACGCTCACCAAACTCTTGCCCCGATGCACCTTACTAACTAATCCATGATCTAAACATGCATGAATGAGAGAATTGGGTGCGCGTACCTCACGCCAGCAATCAACAACAAAAATGTAAAGCAAAGAAAAGATAAATGCGTGCAAGGTCTACAAATGATGCATGACCTAGATGGCAATCGATCTACTCTTTTGCTTTGAGTTTTAAGGTCCAAGTTGATTAAAGGGACTTGATTGTTAATCTGGGGGCAAACTATAAGTTAGAACATGCCAAATTGAGCCCACAGATGACCTAGTAAATGTAGAAACGACCAGAAAAAATGTGAGAGAATTTTGATTTCACCAGGCCGCCAATTGGAGGTCCAGAACCGCTGATAGGCGGTCTGTTTGATCCTTCTCCCCTCCTGGCTTCTCCTGGTAACGTCTCCTGATCCTTAGAGCCTCCTGAAATAGAACACAACTACAGACAAAAATTAAAAACTACTCGAATCGTCCAAACTAATATTTGGATAGAACACCTCCCCGACAACGACGCCAAAAACTTGATTGATACGTTTTAATTAACCGCAAGTGCACGACCGTGTTGATGCGGTGGCAAATGCGGGTCCATCAACAGGGAGGTGTGTCGACTTTAGTTTGTTCGAAGGCGAGTGGGAAATAAAGGAGAGAAAGGAGTTATGATCAAAACTACACTACAATGCGAAAGGAATGAAAAATACGCAATAAAACTAAACCTCATACGGGTAGAGAAAGAATGTGAATATAAAGATATGTGTATGTGTGTGTGTTCAATTAAGCTCATCACAACATGTAGTGCATGAAAATCATAAAACTAAATCCAACTTTGTCTCCACAAGAATTAAGATAACACAATATTATTAAACATACATGACAATAATAGGAATGAAGCTACATGAACTCATGTATAAAGACCAACCCTCACTATGCCTCCACATGAATTAAGATTTACACAATCATTAAACCATACAAGACAAAGGTAAAGGCAACAAGAGTACATGCAACTACAAATCATGTTTCCTTCATCAATTCCATCCATATCCTCACCTTATCATTCCCATAAAATAGGTCCACTAATCTAAGAATTTTCTAATCTTCATTCAAGAGCATTAGCATATCAAAGACAAGAGTAAAATCCCATTAGATGGTTATGGAAATCATGTAAGGTTCAAAGGATTAAGATAACACACACCTAATACATCACGTAATCATATCACATATTTCTCCACCCCCAGAAGGGGATGGAACTACTCACTCATATTTAAACTACAACCTACATTAACAAAATGAAACATTCTACTGAAAGGAAATTAAACTAAGCAAGCAAGAATTATTAAAGAAGCTAAAAGGACATAAAACTAAATAAGCATGCAAGACCTATGAAAGGAAATTAAACTAAGAAGGAAACAACATAACTAAAGGAAAACATTTATTATTACTCACTCAATTACAAGTAGCCTCTCTCCACCAGGGGTTTTTGCTTCAAGGCTTTAACTCCTAGTAGAGAGGATGGCCACCAAGAGAGTGATCAGATACAAGAGATGAGGGAGAGTTCTATTTATAGCCATAGAAAAAGATAATCCGGGATAATCCCCAGGTAGGAGACTAAACCTATACCAGAAATAGACTAAATACACTTTACTACGCAACGCAACAAAATCTTAGCAGATCCGGAGCAACCCGGACCGCCAATCAGTGATCTACGGGGTTTGGATCCGGTTGTTGTTTCGTGTGGGCTTTTCTGGATGTATTTGTTTGTCTTTGATGCATCTACTTCACTTGTTGGCCCGAATAGAATTGCCAAAATACTCCCCATGATGGTGTGGAGTATTCTTGTTTGCTCATTGGTCCTTCGATCTTATATTCAGGTCCTTTGATCTTGCATCTTAGTCCTTGAGTCTCTCAACTCAGTCTTTTTTCCTACTTTTAGGTCCTTTTATGCCTCTTCTCTTCAAACCAACTTATTTCTGAAATTCAAACATAAAACTCGTTACATAGCATTGTTTAGGTGAAATATAATGGATATAAGATACAAATGTAAGCCTGAAATGATGTCAATCAGTTTCGGTCGATCGTGAGTTCATGGTGGTTTGACTAGTGGATTATGTTGAGCGATGAGAGTTTTTACTTGTGGTTTCTGGTCGAATGTGCAACCTTTTCCGTTCGACTGATTGGTCGTGGTGTTCGTTGAACCTTGGAGGTGACCTTGTAAACGGTTGACCGGTCCCTGACTTTGGTTCGATCAAACATGTGTTGCTGGTAGGAGATGTTCGACCGAAGGAGTGTCGGTTGAGGTATTTGTCTGGTTTTGGTGAGAGTCAGTCGATCGGGACTCAAGGTTCGGTCGACCGTTATTGTTCAGTTTTGCACATGTGAGGTGCGTTTGTTGTGGTCCACCTTGTGAGACGAGTTATGGTGCCGATGTTCTTCCGGCTAGTGTGCTTGTGAGCACGGGTGTTGCGGTCGTTGGGTCAAAGAGCCCTGGAGCCCCGTAACTTTTGTGGGAGTTGTGGTTGGGTGAAAAAGCCTTGGAGCCTAGCTAGTCTGTGTGGGGTTGGGTGGAAACCCTGAAGCTCCGTAGTGCGTTCAGGTTAGGTGAAAGAGCCCTAGAGCCTCTGCAAGGACCGCGTGATAAGGGTTGGGTGAAAAAGCCTTGGAGCCCTTAGAACGTTTGATTGACATCATTTCATGCTTATATTTGTATCTTATATCCATTATCTTACACCTAAGCAATGCTACGTGACGAGTTTTATGTTTGAATTTTAGAAATAAATAGGTTTGAAGAGATGAAGCATGAAAGGACCCAAAAGCAGGGAAAAAGAACTTGATTGTGAGACCTGGGGACTAAGATGCAAGGGAGAAGGACCTGAACGTAAGACCGAATGACTAAAGAGCAAAACAGAAAACTCCACACCATCATGGGGAGTATTTTGGCAATTCTATTCGGGTCAGAGCTCCAACAAGCGAAGTAGATGCATCCAAGACCAACAAATACATCAAGACAAGCCCATAACAAAAATGAGCCCGATCCAGAACTAATAGACCGCCAATTGGCGATCTGTTTAGCTCCGGATCCGCTAATCTTTGGCACGCATGTGTATTAGAGTGTGTTTATTCTATTTCTGGTCTTTGTTTAGTCCCACATCGGAGGATTGTCCCGGATTAGCTTTTTCCATGCCTATAAATAGAACTCTTCACCTTCCATTGTACATATCTCTCTCTCTTGGTGGCCTTCTTCCCTACTAAGAGTGAAGCCTTGAAGCAAAATTCTGGTGGAGGAAGGACTGCTTGTAATTTGGAGTGAGTAATAATAGAAGTTTTGTAGTTAATTGTTGTTTGCTTTAGTTTTTACAATGCTTAGTTAATTTCAATTTACATGTCTTGCATGTTTCTTTAGTCTCATGTTCTTTTAGTTTCTTTAATGTTTCTTGCTTGCTTAGATTAATTTCATTTCAGTATTATGTTTCATTTTGTTAATGTAGTTAGTGTAATGAGTAGTGAGTAGATCCATCCCCATTTGGGGGGTGGAGAAATATGTGATATAATCATGTAGTGTAGTAAGTATGTGTTATCTTAATCCCTTGAGCTTTATATGATTTCCATAACCATCTAATGGATCTCCACTCTTATCTTTGATATGCTAATGCTCTTGAATGAAGCTTAGCCTATGCTTCGATTAGTGGACCTATTTTATGTGGAATGATAATGTTAGGATATGGATGGAATTAATATTGGAAACACAAGTTGTAGTGTATGTACTCTTGTTGCCTTTACCTTGGTTAATGTCTTGTATGTTTTAATGATATAGTCTTATCTTAATTCATGTGGAGGCATAGTAGGGTCTAGTCTTTATACTTAAGTTCATTTAGCTTCATTCCACTTATTGTCTTGTATGTTTTAATGATGTGATCTAATCTTAATTCATGTGGAGGCAAAGTTGGATTTAGTTTTATGATTTCATGCACTACATATTGTGAGGAGCTTAATGAACACACACACACACACTTCTTTATGTTCACATTATTTCTCTACCCCCTTTGGGGTTTAGTTTTCTTGCTTCTTTTCCATTTCCACTTGCACCTTAGTGTAGTTTAATGTAACCAACCTTTCTCTCCTTTCTTTACCACTCGCTTTCGCACAAACCAAACGTCGACACACCTCCCAGTGGACGACCCGTATTTGCCACCACTTCAACGCGGTCGTGCACTTGTGGTTTAAATAAAATGATCAATCAACGTTCAGATTGGGTGAAAGAGCATTGGAGCCCTTAGAACGTTCGGGTTGGGTGAAAGAGCCCTGAAGCGCTGGTCTTGTCGTGGTAGTTGTGGTTTGGTGAACAGCCATGGAGCCCAGCTTGACGACGTTGAGTGTTGTTGTGGTTCGGTGAAATAGCCCTGGAGCCCAGCCTTTTGTTTATGCTTTTCTTTGTGGATAGAATTGCATGCTATAGTGTTTTAGTTTCATGCATTGTTGAGTTTTGCATACGGGGTTTCTTTCTGGAAACTCTGGCATTATTGAATGTTTACCTTTTAGGCCGTGATCAGCGTTAAAGGGTGGGGACCGAGGAGAGGAGCGCTGCTACCAGATCCTGCTTTCTCTCATTTTGAGGTCGTAGTGATTACTTGTATTTTGTATAGCCTTTTGATGTAATCACATTTTTGAAATATTCAGATATATATGTTGGTGCACTCGTTTCTTTGTATATTGCATAATATCCTCTAGTTGTCTGTATGTTATAAAATTTTAAATTCTTCTATTCTTTGAGGATGTTACAACTGTAGGATCGTGTGGGTTTTGGGTCCACAATCTCTAATCACAATTAAGTCTAATTACCTACTTGTTTGATCTATCAAATATATGTAGCGGAATTAAACTAACAAACAAGCAAGTAAAGACTAGAAAATGCAAACCACGATGGACACAGGGGTTTTACATAGGTTCGGTCACCGCCTACGTCCTCTCTTGCATGCTCCCCTCGACACTTCGAGCTCCGCTCACGACTTCACTATCCACTCCTCGTTCCGGGCCGAGAGAGAACGCCTTTTACAAAACAAGCACCGCGAACCCCCTCGCTTGCTTGACTTTCTTCTCTCACAATCCGAGAGGACCACTTCGGGCTTTCACCGAAGTCCTTGCTTCTTCACAAACGAAAGCTTGAGTGGAATACACTCTCTATCTTGAGCACACTTAGCTTATGATGTGAAATTGATCTTAAGTGTGGAAATTGGAGGCTTGGAGTGTTTGGGATTCTCTCTAATGTTTTGGACAAGTATGTAGTGTGAGAGTTGCGTTAAAATGTGTTTTACAACTCTTTATATAGGCATTAGAGAGAATAGATCTGTTGGGGTTGATTGGGTGAGTGTTTGTGTAGGATACACAAAATAGAAACTCGCAGGACCCAATTCTTAGTTAATTCGGTCGACCGGATCAGTCTGAACGGTCGACCGTTTAGCAGTTTTGAACTCAGTTCGGTCGACCGGTTAGGTAACGGTCGACCGCCCAACGCTACAACCTAGGTACACTGAAGTGAACGGTCGAACTCCGAAAAGGGTTCGGTCGACCGATTTGCACCAAGCACTTTGGGGTTGACAAACAATGATGAATTCGGTCGACCGAGCTAAGGTCTAGCGGTCGACCGATTCTGTCCAGGAGGTTTGGGTTTGTCAAGAGACAGATATTCGGTCGACCGAACAAGGTCCTCGATCGACCGATACATGAAATGTATTTGGGGTATATTTGGTTAATACGAATATGACTGTTGGGTATAATACGACTAAATAAACGGTCGGAAAAATAAGTTCATACGGTCGACCGAAAGGGCATTTACGGTGGACCGAAACCGGGCAGTGATAATACAAACAGGATGAATGATCACTCGGTCGACCGAACGGTCTCTTACGGTCGACCGAATGTGGGCAGACTGTTAGGGTTAAGGTTTAGTGTTTTCCGGTCTAAGTTTGGGTGATCTATTGAAGTCCAAATTATGTGAAATTTCGTTTGTGACTTCTATAAGGAACCTAGTGTGTGTTTAACTAGTTTTTAACTCAAGTATGCTCAATTTACACAAGTTCCTAAGACTCAAAGAAAATACAAAATATATGTCTTCAAAAGAGCTTGATTACATGTCTTGACTTGATTTTCCTTTCTTCCTTGAGTCTTGATCACCTGTAGAGGTTGGCACAAAGAAATATATGTGCAATGCAACATGTGTGCTACTCTACATGATCATAATTAAGATTAGGTTGATTAAATCATCAAAACATAGATTAAGGCAAAAAAGCCAACAACAACTTGGTATCAGAACTGTCGGTTCTGGTGTCCTTATCTAAAGAAACCACCCTTAGAGTATTAGAGTTTGCATTAGTTCACGCATTCATGTTTTTTATGTGTGTTGTCTTGTTTGTGTATAGATGCCTCCGAGACGCGTGAGACCTCCCCCACGGGATCGTAGCACCAACGATGATACTAGGGGCATGGACTAAGCAGAAGAATGACGGATGCTCTATGACACGGTGGAGCGACTGGGTGTGATGTTGTATCACCAGTCGGGCAGAGGAGAGCCTGTAGCCGCAGGAGCGATGCTCGACCGCTTTATAAGACAACACCCGCCTACCTTCGATGGTAGAGGTGATTCAGAGGATGCAGAGGACTGGGTCCTGAAGATCTAGGAGATTTTCCAGGTGATAGAGTGCCCTCCTGAGTGGAAGGCGGGCATGATAGCTTTTCTGTTGGGCGGTAACACGTCCAACTGGTGGAGGACCACATATGCAGTGGTTTTTGAGGGTAGGAGTGACATCAGCTGGGAGGACTTGTTGCGGGATTTCAATGAGCAGATTTCCCAAAGAATGTTAGAGAGTGGATGAGAGAGGAGTTCATGGCCCTCGAGCAGGGAGAGATGACCCTTGCAGAGTATACCTTGACGTTCAACGCACTGGAGCATTACTGTCTGGAGATTTGTGTGACGCCTATGCAGAGGGCGAGGAAGTTTGTACGAGGGCTCAGGAAACACCTCTGTACTGAGGTGACGTACAATATGCCACAGTCTTTGGCTGATGATGTAAGGTTTGCCACGATCATCGATCAGGACTACCACTAGAACTATGCTGAGGCCAGGATATCACAGGGGAAGGCCACTGGACGTCTAGGAGCTCCACTGGTAGAGAATCCGGGCAAGAGGCCCTAGATTTGAGGAGGTGGGACACGCCAGCCTGAGGTGTGCATGAGCTGTGGTTGAGTTCATTCTGCATAGTGTTGGGGCCGTTCTGGGGTTTGTTACGGGTGTGGCAAACCAGGCCATTTTGTCAGGGATTGTCTGAGTGGGTCGACCAAGTCGAACATACATCTGGGGTCGCCAATAACAGGTAGAGGCGGAGGTCATCGCCCTTTTGCGCCGGCACAGCAGGGTCAGATGACTGGATGTGTGTTTACTATCCAGGCAGATGAGGTGAGGGACACCAGCACTGTGGTGGAAGGTACGTTTTTTGTTGCTGGGTTGGTTGCTAGAGTGTTTTTGATTGTGGGGTCACATACTCATTCATTTTGGAGTGATTTGTGAGCATGCTGGGTCGTACCCCTGCGATGTTGACTGCCACGTTGGAAGTCAGCACACCTTAGGGTTTGGTGGGCACTGTGGGGAGCTTCCTCCCTGGCGCCAGGATTGTGTCAGAAGATCAGGAGTTTCCGACTAACCTGATCTTATTGCCGATGGAGGACTTCAACGTCCTACTGGGGATGGATTGGATATCCTAGTACAATTTGCGAGTCTTGTGCTCGGAAAAGAAGATTCTGATTCTGAGAAAGGGCCTACCTGATGTGCTAATCAGGGGGACGAAGGACAGAGGAGGCAGAGTAGTCGTATCAGCAGTAAGTGCACAGAAGTTGATGTAGCAGGGTTGCAGAGCATTCGTGGCCACCCTAGTAGTTCCAGATCCAAAGGTGAGGAGATTGGAGGACATTGAGATAGTCCAGGATTTTCCAGAAGTATTTTCTGACGATGTCTTTGGTTTGCCGCATCACAGAGAGATAGATTTCAGCATTGACTTGGTAGCTGGGACTACGCCGAAATCAAAGGCATCGTACAGAATGACACTCTTGTCTTTGATATGCTAATTCTCTTGAATGAAGCTTAGTTTATGCTTAGATTAGTGGACCTATTTTATGGGCAATGATAAGGTGAGGATATGGATGGAATTGATGAAGGAAACATGACTTGTAGTTGCATGTGCTCTTGTTACCTTTACCTTGGTTAATGCCTTGTATGTTTTAATGATAATGTGCTATCTTATTTCATGTGGAGGCATAGTGCGGTTTGGTCTTTATACATGAGTTCATTTAGCTTCATTCTAATTATTGTCTCGTATGTTTTAATGATATTGGGTTATCTTATTTCATGTGGAGTCAAAGTAGGATTTTATGATACATGTTGTGATCAGCATAATTGAACACACACATATACATATCTTTATATTCACATTCTTTCTCTACCCCTTATGGGGTTTAGTTTTATTGCGTATTTCCCATTTCTTTTCGCATTGTAGTGTAGTTTAGATCGTAAGTCCTTTCTCTCCTTTCTTTCCCACTTGCCTTCGAACAAACTAAAGTCGACACACCTCCTTGTGGATGGACCCGTATTTGTCACCGCTTCAACACGGTCGTGCACTTGCCGTTGCCGGGGACGTGTTCTGTCCAGACTTTAGTTTGGACGATTCGAGTGGTTTTAATTTTTTGTTTTTAGTTTTGTTTGTTTCTGGAGGCTTCAAGGATCAAGAGACATCTCCAGGAGAAGACGGGGTTAATTAAAACGTATCAATCAAGTTTTTGGCGCCGTTGCCGGGGACGTGTTCTGTCCAGACTTTAGTTTGGACGATTCGAGTGGTTTTAATTTTTTGTTTTTAGTTTTGTTTGTTTCTGGAGGCTTCAAGGATCAAGAGACGTCTCCAGGAGAAGACGGGAGAAAATCAGAAGCAAACAGACTGCCAATCAGCGGCTCTGGACCGCCAATTGGCGGCCTGGTGAGCTCCAATTTCTCTCCCATTTTTTCTGGTCGTTTCTACTTTCACTAGGTTGTCTGGGAGTACAAATTTTCATGTTTTGACTTGTAGTTTGCTTCCAGATTAACAATCAAGTCCCGTTAATCAACTTGGACCTTAAAACTCAAAGCAAAAGAATAGATTGATTGTCATCTAAGTCATGCATCATTTGTAGACCTAGCACACATTTGTCTTTTCTTTGCTTTACATTTTTGTTGTTGATTGCTGGCGTGAGGTACGTGTTCCCAATTCCCTCATTCATGCATTTTTAAATCATGCATTAGTTACTAAGGTGCATCGGGACAAGAGTGAGTTGAGTGTTTGATTGGAGTGTTGATTGCTAGATTTAAGATCAAAACACTACTAAGGAGGGGTTGTCCCATAAAAGATAAGGTGGGCGATTTCATCACCCTTTCCTTGGCCCCAAAAATCACTCTTAATAAAGCCTTAATTCTAAAAGCAATTCTTTGCCATCGCATCAACGCGGTCGTGCACTTGCGGTTAATTAAAACGTATCAATCAAGTTTTTGGCGTCGTTGTCGGGGAGGTGTTCTATCCAAATATTGGTTTGGACGATTCGAGTAGTTTTTAATTTTTGTCTGTAGTTGTGTTCTATTTCAGGAGGCTCTAAGGATCAGGAGACGTTACCAGGAGAAGCCAGGAGGGGAGAAGGATCAAACAGATCGCCTATCAGCGGTTCTGGACCTCCAATTGGCGGCCTGGTGAAATCAAAATTCTCTCTCATTTTTTCTGGTCGTTTCTACATTGACTAGGTCATCTGTGGGCTCAATTTGGCATGTTCTGACTTATAGTTTGCCCCCAGATTAACAATCAAGTCCCTTTAATCAACTTGGACCTTAAAACTCAAAGCAAAAGAGTAGATCGATTGCCATCTAGGTCATGCATCATTTGTAGACCTTGCACGCATTTATCTTTTCTTTGCCTTACATTTTTGTTGTTGATTGCTGGCGTGAGGTACGCGCACCCAATTCTCTCATTCATGCATGTTTAGATCATGGATTAGTTAGTAAGGTGCATCGGGGCAAGAGTTTGGTGAGCGTTTTATTGGAGAGTTGATTGCTAGATTTAGGATCAAAAAGCTACTAAGGAGGGGTTGTCCAATAAAAGATAAGGTGGGGGATTTCATCACCCTTTCCTTGGCCCCAAAAATCACTCTTAATAAAGCCTTAATTCTAAAAGCAAGTAGACATTGGCCCTAAGGATTTCGGACGCACTAGGAGAGTAATCTAGTCGAGACCGTCATGGCCTGATCGGCATTTCCTACCTTGTCGATAGTAGGAGGTACTAGATCTCCGGATACGGTATCACTTACTGGGCATTGTGGTCTTCATTGTAGGGAGGTGAGGCATGTCGAGATTAGTGACCTCGAAGTTAGGCATCGTCTAGCCTAAGGACCCATAGTCATATATTGTTTGAGCCGTGCTTGCTAGATTAGGCTTCTACCTTCACCGACTACCCACGCTAGCTCTAGGATTCTTCCCTCCTCATTTGAGTCCTCTCCTCATCTATTTTCTACGAGTAGTCTCCTCCTCTGAAAACACATTCTGTTGTGTGTTTTTTAGAGTCGAGTCGAGCATTTTATGCAAGGTTGGACTCATTCTGGTGAGAGCACTCAACTTGAGAGAGTGCATTTTTCTGAGATGGACGGTCTTGGTGATCGGCCATCTCCATCTCGCGTTCCTTTGGAGTGAGAAGCCGAGTCTTTTCGTTGTGATGGGGGAGACCAGGTTCCATACATAGATTACCTCGGTCCACTCCCACCACCACGTAGACCTCCTTCTCCTCCTCCTCTGACTCGAGAGGAAGGGGGCTTCGATCAGGATCGAGTTCTTGGTGCACCACCACCTTTAGCTCGACAGGATAGGCCGATGACTTTGTGGGAGCGGACCCATCCTGTTCGGGCCACGTAGTCTTCTTGCATAGTACTTCCCCCAGCTCACGGGAACAACTATGAACTGAAACCTCAATATGTGAACATGCTTCCTACCTTCACTGCCAATAAGGAGGATCTGTATATTTTTATACGTGAATTCGATGAAGTATGCTCCATGTTCAAGCTTCAACAGCTTGATGAAGATTCAGTTCGGTTGAGGATGATTTCTTTTGCGTTGAAGGGTAACGCGAAGAAATGGATGTATAGCCTCCCGACGAGCTTTATTCTGTCTTGGGATGACTTTGTGATCGTATTTTTTAATAGATTCTTCTCTCAAAGGAAAACTCAACAGATATGGCACCAGATACACCAAATGTATCAGACTGAGAGCGAATCGTTTTATACTTTCTTTGGGAGGTTCAAGGACCTTCTTTTGCAATGCCCTCATCACGGAATTAAGCTTTGACAGTTGTGCGAAATTGTTTATGAGGGCCTCAACTACAACACCCGCTGATTGTTGGAGTCAATGTGTCAAGGTGATTTCCAAATGAAACTAATCGATGAGGCATGGGACACTTTTGAATGAATGGTTGAACATACATTTGAGTGGGACACCATGAGAGAGCCACCAGCCGCTAGATCTTCTGGTCGAGCTGGATCATATCAAATTGAGTCAACTATGTTGGCATTTTGGCCTTAATCTATATTTGATGATTTAATCAACCTAATCTTAATTATAATCATGTAGAGTAGCACACATATTGCATTGCATAAATATTGCTTTGTGCTAACCTCTACAGTTGATCAAGACTCAAGGAAGAAAGGAAAATCAAGTCAAGACATGTAATCAAGCTCTTTTGAAGACATGTATTTTGTTTTTTTAGTCTTAGGAACTTGTGTAAATTGAGCATACTTGAGCTAAAATCAACTTAAACACACACTAGGTTCCTTATAGAAGTCACACACGAAATTTCACATAATTTGGACTTCAATAGATCACCCAAACTTAGACCGGAAAACACTAAGCCTAAACCCAAATTGCCTGCCCACTTTCGGTCGACCAATACAGACCGTTCGGTCAACCGGAGGATCAATTATCATGCTTGTGTTTTCACTGCCCGGTTTCGGTCGACTGTGTATACACTTTCGGTTGACCGTGTGAACTTATTTTTCCCACCGTTAGTGTTGTCGTATATACCCAACGGTCGTATTCGTATTAAACCAAAATACGCCCATATACTTTCTCATGTATCGGTCGGCCGAGGACCTTGTTCGGTCGACCGAATGCCCGTCTCTTGACAAACCCAAATCTCTTGGAGGAGAGAGGTCGACCGCTAGACCTTGGCTCGTTCGACCGAATAGATCATTGTTTGTCAACCCCAAAGTGCCTGGTGCAAATCAGTCGACCGAACCCTATTCGGTGTTCGACCGATCACTTACGTGTACCTGAGTCTTAGCGTTGGGCGGTCGACCGTTACCTAACCGGTCGACCGAACTAAGTTCAAAACTGCCAAACGGTCGACCGTTCAGACCGATCCGGTCGACCGAATTAACTAAGAATTGGGTCCTACGAGTTTTTGTTTTGTGTATCCTACACCAACACTCACCCAATCAACCCCAACGGATATATTCTCTCTAATGCATATATAAAGAGTTGTAAAACACATTTTAACACAACTCTCCCACTACTACTTGTCCAAAACATTAGAGAGAAACTCCCAAGCTCAAATTTCCCCAATCCAACACTCCAAGCTTACACTTCCACACCTTAGCATCAATTCCACATCATAAGCTAAGTGTGCTCAAGTTAGAGAGTGTGTTCCACTCAAGATCTCGTCTGTAAAAGAAGCAAGGACTTCGGTGAAAGCCCGAAGTGTTCCTCTCGGATTGTGAGAGAAGAATGGCAAGCAAGCGAGGGTGTTCGCGGTGCTTGTTTTGTAAAAGGCGTTCTCTCCCGGCCCGGAACGGGGAGTGGATAGTGAAGTCGTGAGCAGAGCTCGAAGTGTCGAGCGGAGCTTGCAAGAGGGGATGTAGGCGGTGGCCGAACCTCTGTAAAAACCATGTGTCCTTCGTGGTTTGTATTATCTTCCCTTTACTTACTTGTTTGATTTAAATTCCACTTCACATATCTTTGATAGTTGAACGAGTATGTAATTAGGGTAAAAGTGATTAGTATTGTAGACCCTCACGATTCAACAAACTATTGCGTCTGAGGCGAAAATGGCTGCTCTCATGCGTAGGATTGAGAGTTTAGAGTTGGACTGAGCTCTCGCTACTCCCGGGTGTAGTATGTGTGGACTTATGGGCCATGATGACTTGGAATGCGATGTATCAACAGAGGCCCCATAACGACCCGTACAGTCACTCCTACAACCCGGGATGGCGTAACCATCCTAACTTCTCTTGGACGCCTAGTGGGGGTCACGGTCAGAGCTCGCACACTCAACCTCAACCTCCACCTTATCAACCTCCATGCTCATCGGAGACCTAGCAACCGCCACATCAAAGGTCTGAGCACTATACTTACCAACCTCCTCAGGCCTCATCGTCGGGTTATTCTAACCAAACTCCACCACCCCAGCGGGTTGACCCTAAGAACCCATCTAGTGATCCTACCCTTCAAGCGTTCATGCAGAGCATGCAAAGCACTGTCAAGGCTTTGGAAATGCAAGTTAGCCAGTTGGCTCATCAGCTCCATGAACGCAAGAAGGGCCAGTTACCGAGTCAACCCGAGGTGAATCCTCGGGGTACCCATTCTCAAGGAAGGCCATCAATGCCTCATGCTACCTCTAAACCGACCCATCATATTAATGTGATTCATACTTTGAGGTCTAGTAAGGAGGTGGATAACCACATTTGGGTACCTTCCTTGCAATCTCCATCTCTTGGTGTCACGAGACCTGTGGTGATACCTTCATCTCTGAGGGAGCCGGATCCTGAGGTTCCCTCCACAAATACTTCCAGGAAGGAGCCCGATCCTGAGGTTCCTTCTACATTTCATCTGACAATGGGCCGAACCTTGAGGTCCCATTGTCTCCTCTGTGTTGAAGGAATCAGAGTCTGAGGTCCCCACTCATGCTTCTTTGGACAAGAATTTCGAGGTTCCTTCGCAAAACCTTTATGCCCCGAAGGTGTCATTCCCTGAGTGCCTTAAAAAGAAAACTTCGGATAAGAATGACAAGATGCTTGGGATATTTCGGCAAGTCAAGGTGAACATTCTTCTATTGGAGGTGATTCAACAAACACCACCTTATGCCAAGGTTCTCAAAGACTTATGCACGAAGAAGAGAAAAACTCATGTTCCAAAGAAAGCTTTTCTTGCGGCTAACGTGAGCTCTTTGTTGGCACAACCCATGCAAGTCAAATACAAGGACCTTGGTTGTCCTACTATCTCTTGTGTGATTGGTGATGTATCGATACATCGGGCTTTATTGGACCTTGGTGCATCTGTTACTGTCATATTCTGTCTATGTCCATCTCGGTCTTGGAGACATCAAACAAACAAAAACAACTCTTCAATTGGCTGATAGGTCTATGGAGAAACCGAGGGGTGTGGTGGAAGATGTGATGATCAAACTGGGAGAGTTCATTTATCTAGTCGACTTTTTTGTTTTGGATATTGAACCTGTGCCAAACCCACTTGGACAAATTCCTGTTATTCTGGGGCGACCATTTCTAGTGACTTCCAATATCTTGATTAATTGTCGCAATGGTCTGATGCGCTTGACTTATGGTAGTCAATGCACTGATTTCAACATTTTCACCATCGGCAAGAAGTCATGTGCCTTTAATGACCCTATTGGGGTCAATCTTATCCACGGCATGGATGAGATTGAAGTTGAGGGCACTTTCAAGTATCTCAGAGAATTGTTCGATGGAGATCCTGAAGGTGGTGAAGATGTTTCACCTGGGCTGGCACAAGATGGTGCCTTATCTTCTGATCCCATGGCCTTTGAGCCACATCCTTGTGATCTCATGGCCTTTGAACCACATCCTCTTGATCACGTGGCCGTTGAGCCACATCCTTTCGATCTTGTGGCTCTGGAGCCACAAGATACCATTTTTTTGGCCTTTGGGCCACATGCTCTTCATTCTGTATATGCTGAGGACCCCATGTAGGTTAAGAATCAACCTTCTGACACCCTTCATTTTAAACAACCAGACAGCGGTTCACCTCTCATTCATGCCTCCTGTCTTGCTCACTCTCAAGAGGCATCAAATGACCACAATGCTTATAAGGGTGTCAGGTGGTCAAGCAATTCTGTTTTGTATGTTGCGAGCCCATGCATCTCTATTTGTGGCTCGAGAGATGGCGGGTTCCCATTTGATGTCCCTTGACATATGAAGATGAGAGCCCATTGTTGTATGATTGATCGTTTTATATTAACCGCAAGTGCACGGCCGCGTTGAAGCAGTGGCAAATACGGGTCGTCCACTGGGAGGTGTGTCGACAATTGGTTTGTTCGAATGCGAGAGGTAAAAGAAGGAGAGAAAGATGTATTACACTACACTACACTAATCTAAACTAGTAAACAAGCAAGCTGAAATGAAATCACTAAACAACTAAGCTAAACAATTAATGAAGAAGATAAAAACACAGGAATGAAAACCCCTAAGGGGTGGAGTGTGTGTATGTGCACATGAAATAAGTGTGGTGTTGAATGCATACAATAAGCTCAAGTGTGGTTAGTGTTTGTTCATGCATAAGAAGTACCTCATGGCAAGACCTATCATTTACAACACTAACCTAGGTGATTAATATGAGCAATGCAAGGTTGTTATTAAGAACATAACGAGCATGGAGTGTACCTAACTATGGCAGAAACCATCAAGTAAAGTTCTTATTAATTCAAGTAAGCATACTAATATCTCTCACAAACAATAAAATCTAGCATTCATACCACTACATAACATGTACATACATCTACTCCACCCCCAAAGGGGATGGAACTACTCACACATATTTAAACTAACTACTCTAACAAAATGAAACATTATACTAAAATAAAACTACACTAATCAAGCAAGAAATATTAAAGAAGCATAAAAGGAAAGGAAAGACTAAACAAACATGCACAAATTAAAAGACAAGATTAAAAGAAACTAGAAGAATTATTTTATTAACAAATGACTCACATTGAAGGTAGCATTCTTCTCCACCTTGAGTTTTTGCTTCAAGGCTCACTCCTTAGTAGAGAGAATGCCACCAAGCAATGGGTAGTTTACAATAGAAGGTGAAGAGTTCTATTTATAGCCAAAGAAAAAGGCAATCCGGGACAATCCCCCGATGTGGGACTAAACAAATACCAGAAATGGACTAAATACACACTAATACGTGACCCACCAAAATCTTAGCGGATTTGGGCCAAAACAGACCGCCAATTAGAGGTCTTGGACTTCCAATTGACGGCCTATATGGTCTGGATCACGCTTGATTTTATTTTGGGCTTTTCTGCATGTCTTTGTTGGTCTTTGATGCATCTACTTCACTTGTTGGAGCTCCGACCCGAATAGAGTTGCCAAAATACTCCCCATTACGGTGTGGAGTTTTCTGTTTTGCTCTTTGGTCCTTCAGTCTTACGTTCAGGTACTTCTCCCTTGCATCTTAGTCCCCAGGTCTCACAATTAAGTCATTTCTCCCTGCTTTTGGGTCCTTTCATGCTTCATCTCTTCAAACCTATTTATTTCTGAAATTCAAACATAAAACTCGTCACGTAGCATTGCTTAGGTGTAAGATAATGGATATAAGATACAAATATAAGCATGAAATGATGTCAATCAAATACCCCCACACCTAAGTTTTTGATAGTCCCGAGCAAAACAAAGAAAGAGAAAAACAAACGAGAAACAAGAAATCCTAACTCACTTTCGTAGGAATCACGGTTGCACTTAGCACGAGCAACAAGCCGTTAAACCTCCTTGTTGCCAAGGAGGAGGAGTGTTGTCTCCTGAGGGGTTTTAGCGGATATACCCACAAAATCCGAACAAGATGCATTATTCAATCTAGACACTCCACTCGTTGGACAATGTTTGTCGATCCTTGGACGTGGTAATCCTACGGGCCGACTCTATATAGGTAATCAGTCCACACACCTAATCTAATGAACCATTCGTGCAAGTTAAATAAGGAATTAAGTGAAAGACGTGGACAACCTCAACATCCTCAAGTGATACAAAGTGTAAAGTCCATTAAGGTTCTTATTTGCATTTTTTTCTTTTTGTTTCCTTTCTCATTTTTTTCTTTTCTTTTTATTAGTTTGAGCTTCATTCTCCCAGGGTAAGGTTTCGTGCATCATTGCCCATGATGACTTACATTATCACGTACACCTTTCCCCAAATCTCCACATACAATCCCTACCACCCGTGTAACGAGAGTTCGGTCGGCGCATCCCAAGTCAAATGACTCGAAAGCACCTGGCACAAAGTCCCCTCAGACGTACTTTCCCGAGTGATAGGAGCCGTGCGAGAAGAGAGAACACCTACTCACCTATTTCTTATCTACACATGAACCAAAACCCCTACACTTAATGTCTCATAACAAGATTTAAAGGGTCCTTGACAACAACAAACTTCCTTAAGTTAACAGACACGAATTATTGACTCATTAGGTTCAGGGTGGACTTCTTTAAATGTTTGAGCACTGAAACCCTATGATTACTCACCCCCAAGGGAAAATTGGGGTGCATCCTAACGACTCGATAAATCCTAAAGTCACTGTACTAGATATCCTAATGCATCAAGTTCAAGACAATTTTGGGAGCTTTCTTTTTACTTTGCCTCTCAACGGTTTTGCACATGCTAAACACACACAAAATCCACAAAACATTTTCTTTCGCAAACACATGAAGATTTTGAAAGAAATGTGAAAATTTTGAAGCACTAGGAAAGCAAAAGAAGACAAGTCACCCAAGGATCATGGCAAGCAGATATATCGATATTAAATGCAGCACACAAACATGACCCTAATAATGCACACAAAAGAAAATAAAATCAAAGGAAAAAGACTCAACTATGTACACACGTAAAACACCCCCCCACACCTACTTCATGCATTGTCCTCAATGAATGTGAGATAGATACTACATGGATTTATGCATGAAAAAGGAGAGATCTCACCAACATGAAGTACAAAGGGATGTTCAAGGTCATGTTGATGGACACAAACCCGAATTCCCTCAAAACCTGTAAGATGCTAAAGAAGGGATACAAATACGTGAAAGAAATGGAGCCCAATTACACAAGAGTTGGAGCTCACAACAATCGATGCTCACTGAAGGAGTCTTTTATTGTACTTTTTTTTGAATATAACTATATACAAACATAAGTTCCCATCTTCATTTGTCAAAATACATCAAATGGGAACCTCAAAAGTGGGTCAATGCACTTGGAAAGGGAACATGACACCACGCAGGGCCAGAATACGCATGTATGGGCCCCCTTCACAAAGAGCACCAGATGAGATGGGAGGTTCTTGAATTGGACGCAAAGGCGTCTCATTCAAAGGATCAAACTGAAAGATCTTGAACCACTCGAGATTTTGGGAAATAAGGGGCAACTGAAGAAGTTTTTCTCCCGTTGCGGTACTGAAGTAATGATCGGCAATCCAAGCTCTCCAACCAACTGGCTGGTGCGTTGGAACGAGGTCAAGAACCTCGTTATGCATGTCTGATTGACATCATTTCATGCTTATATTTGTATCTTATATCCATTATCTTTCACATAAACAATGCTATGTTACGAGTTTTATGTTTAGTTTTCAGGAATAAATAGGTTTGAAGAGATGAAGCATAAAAGGAGTCAAAAGCTGGGAAAAAGGACTGAATTGTGAGATCTGGGGACCAAGATGCAAGGGAGAAGGACCTGAACGCAAGACAGGAGAACCTAAGAGCAAAACAGAATACTCCACAACATCATGGGGAGTATTTTAGGAATTCGATTCGGGTCGGAGCTCCAACAAACCAAGTAGATGCATCAAAGACAAAGAATACCATCCAGGAAAGCCTCCAAGAAAGCCCAGACTAATCCGGATCCTGTAGACCGCCAATTGGCGGTCTGGAACCGCTAATTGGCGGTCCAGGTGGATCCGAATCCACTTAGCTTTTTTTGGCGCGTGTATTAGAGCGTGTTTATGCTGTTTATGGTATTTGTTTAGTCCCACATCGGGGGATTGTCCCGGATTAGCTTTTCCTCTAGCTATAAATAGAACTCTTCACCTTCCATTGTAATCACTCCATATTTTAAGTGGCTATTCTTCCTACTAGAAGTGAGGCCTTGAAGCACACACTGAAGTAGGAGGATGCTACTTTTAATGTGAGTCATTTTAATACAAGTTTTCTTTATTATGTTGTTTGTTTTATGTTTCTTGTTTTGCTTTGCTTAATCTCATTTCATTAGTTTTATTAGCTTAGTTAATATGCTTTCTTTGTTTAGTTTAATAATTAGTGTAATGTTTAGTGAGTAGTTCCATCCCCTTTGGGGGGTGGAGTAGATGTACATACATGCATTAGAGAATGGGATGAATGCTTTATTTTTGATGTGTTGATAAAACATGAATGTATGCTTGCTTGTTTAGGATAGAATTTATAACTTGATGAGTTTTGCCAAAATGATTAGACACCTCTCATGCTTGTTTAGGTTCTGAAATAAACAACTTGCATATGTACATGTTAATCAACTAAGTTGGTGAATAGATTGATAGGTTTTGCCATAACATTTAGACACTTCCTATGCTTGATAAACACCACCTTCATGTGCTTAAAGAATGTATTCTACACCCACCTCTTTGCATGTGTGCACTCACTCCACCCCTTAGGGGTTTTCCCATATCTTTATTCCAGCATTCTTCTTTTGTTCTTAGCTTAGTTGTCATTTCATTGTTTGTTTCTTTCGTTCGCATTTCATACTTCTTAGCGTAGTTTAGTGTAGAGTAGCATAATCAATCTTTTTCCCCCAATTTTTACCACTTGATTTCTGATAAACAAGAGGTTGCTCACCTCCCTGAGGACGACCCGTACTTGCCACCGCTTCATCGCGACCGTGCACTTGCGGTTTTAATTAAAACGTTCAACAAGTTTTTGGCGTCGTTGCCGGGGAGGTGCCAGTCCAGACTCTTGTTTGGACGATTCGAGTGGATTTAATTTGTGGTTTGTAGTTTTTCTTTGTTTCAGGAGACTGGGAATAGCAAGTGGAGGCTACTGGAGAATTTTCCAGATGACCTGAGCACTTCAGACCGCCAATCAGCGGTCTGAGACCGCCAATCAGCGGACTGGTGACCTCTGTTCATCTTTTAATTTCTTTCTGTTGTTGCTTTAAATGATCTAGTTATCTGGGACTCAATTTGGCATGTCTTGACTTATAGTTCGTTCCCAGATCAATAATCAAACCTTCTTTAAGAAACTTAGACCCTAAAACTCAAAGCAAAAGACTAGGCATTCTTTCTTGTTTAGGTCATGCACCATGTATGTGACTTAAGCATTTAGATTGTCTTTTATTTTAGCTTTATTTTCAGTTGCTGAGTGCTGGCGTGAGGTACGCACCTTCTACTCTCATTCATGCATTTCGTATGACATGCATTAGTTAGTAGAAAGTGCATTGCAACAAGTGTGAGTTGAGCGTTGTTTGGAGAGTTGATTGTTATATTTAGGACTCCAAAACGCTACTAAGGAGGGGCTGTCCCGTAAAAGATAAGGTGGGGGATTTCATCTTCGCCCCAAAAACCACACTAATCAAGAGCCTAATTTCTAAAATCAAGTAGACATTGTCCTTAAGGAATTCGGACGCATTAGGAGAGTGATCTGGTCCCGACCGTCATAACCTGATCGGCGTTGCCCACTTTGTCAATAGTAGGAGAGACGAGATCTCGGGATCTTGACTCACTTGCTGGGCTTTGTGGTCCTCGTCGTAGGGAGGTGAGGCGTGTTAAGGCCGCGTGACCTCGCAGTTAGGCGTCGTCTAGCTGTAAGGACCTATAGCGACCTTAGGATTGCTTGAGCCATGTTTGCTTGTGTGCTTCTACCTGGACCCATCCGCCGTAGCATAAGGACTTCTTCCCTTCTCTCCTGAGTCATTCTTTCTCTCCTGTGTTCCCCAGTCTTCTCTTCTACGTACATTCTTTGTTTTAAAAAAAAAATTGGTGTGTGTGCACCTTTGTGCATGCTTTCGTGGACACGAGACGAGAGTGGTCGTTTGACGAGGAGTGTTGTCAATCCGGCTTCGGTCATCGATTTCTCGATGCCATCCTCCTCTCGTGTCGCACGTAGTTCGGGTCCAATGGCTGCTAATTTCCGTGAGGAGGAGCAGTTGCTGGACCCGCCTGCTCGACCTGTTCTTCCAGTTGTCGTTCCCATACCTCTTCGTGATCGATGCTACCCGAGCCGCACCGCTCTACCCTCGTGCATCGTATTACCAGAGGCTAATGGGAACCATTTTGAGGTTAAGCCTCAATTCATTTCCATGCTCCCTCGCTTCACGGGGAAAGGTGACCCATATATATTTCTCAGGGAATTTGTGGAGGTCTGTGCTATGTTCAAGTTGCAACAACTTAGCACAGACTCCATCCATCTTAGGCTCGTTCCTTTCTCATTAAAGAATGATGCCAAGAAGTGGTTGTACAGCAACCAGGCGAATTCCTTTAGGACTTGGGATGAGTTTCAATCTGCATTCCTCAAGAAGTACTTTCCAAATCATCGGACTCAAAAATTGAGGAACGAAATCAATTTGTTCTATCAACATGAGACTGAACCATTCCATGCATACTTAGAGAGGTTCAAGGAGCTACTATCCTCATTCCCTCACCATGGCATCGAGTTGTGGCATCTTTGTCAGATTGTTTACGAATGTCTTCACATCCCGTCAAGAACGCTCCTTGAGTCCATGTGTCAAGGAGAGTTCTTGGGAAAGGATAAAAGGGAGGCATGGGCCTTCCTAGAAGACATCGCTGAGAAAACCATGCAATGGGAGAGTGTGAGGGAACCACCTGCATCATCTAGTATAGGAGTGATGCATTGCATACATTGCATCATTTGTCTTTCATTTAGATTAATTGTATATCAATAAATGCTACTAAGGTATGTGTTTAGTCTTATTTACAGAATAGGAGTGATGCATCATCTAGTATAGGAGTGATGCATTGCATACATTGCATCATTTGTCTTTCATTTAGATTAATTGTATATCAATAAATGCTACTAAGGTATGTGTTTAGTCTTATTTACAGAATCCATGGACCTGAATGCAAATTACCCATATCCCGAGCATAAACGCGTGCAAAAGACTAATTTCTATCATAAAGACCGAGCTCAAGATTATCGGGTTTCAAATGGAAATGTATCCAAGCATAAAAGCATTCAAGACCTAATTACAAAAAGAACAAGGACTTAAGCACAAAAGTAGCCGGGGACTTAATTGCAAAAGGACAAGGACCTAATTGCAATTAAAGCACCAAAATATTATCTTGGAGAAAATCTAAAGAAAAATCAATGTGGATCTCCAAATATATGAAGGAATTAATCCGGAGCTCAAAAGAATGGAAAGAATCAATCCAGACGCGCAAAGGAGGATCAAATCATACCATAAACACACAGGAAAAATCCGGATTAAATCGGAGCTAAAAAGGTGGCGAATCCGCCGCACCTTATGTACAAAATGCGGCGAATCCACCGCACCTTATGTACAAAATGCGGCGAATCCACCGCACCAAATTAGATTCATGCTCTAAAAATTTTACCGGTTGCGTGTTGACGCGTGTAATTTCCTATTTTATACCTAAGTCCCTTGTATCGGCTATAAATAGCCCTGAAACGATGTTGTGAGAGTCCTTAGCTTATGTTCTAGTTTTTATTCCTTAGTTTAATAAATTTCTGTTGTTTTATTTCTTGTTTTTAGTTTTCTTTTGTAATTCCTCTAGGACCCCTTCTCCTCCTTTCCATCCATGAGTTTCTAACTCTTTCCAAAGGGTGGAGGTGACGGATTTAGGGTGAAGAGAAGAAGAATAAAAGTTATTATTTTAATTTCGTGTTAGTATATTTTGATTACTTGAGTTTATGTTAAATCATTTATCATGTAATGCTTTATAACTAATATGATTTATTATAAGTTTCTGAATTCTCTAATCTAAACCCAATACCTAAACCTCCACCCAACGGAATTCACCATCTTTGTTCTTGCTTTAGTTTTAATTGTTCTTGTTTCTTGCTTTAGATAATTAAAACCCAAAAATCTCAAAACCCAATTTATTCTTCTCTCCTTCTTTCCCCCAATCGAAATCACACTAATAACAAATCTCTCCCTCCTTGTGTTCTACCCGTATTTGCCACGTCTTCATTGACGCCGTGAACTTGCGGTATAAATTTAATTCTCATCAAGTTTTTGGCGCCGTTGCCGGGGAGGCGACGCAGATTTTGTTTATTTTTGTGTTTTCGATTTTATTCTGTTTATCTTGCGCGATCTAAGTATTTGGATTTGTGTTTCAGGAAACAACAGAGTGCACGGAGAAATCCGGGCACATTTGGAGCTAAACGAGCGGCGAAATCGCCGCACCTAAAGAACAACTTGCGGCGAATCCGTCGCACACTTGGAGCTTCTGGGCTCCAAATTTTTCTGGGACGCGACTCATCTCTGGGTGGACGCGTGAAGCTACTGAAATTTCGAGAGCGGGCGGTGAACCCGACTAAGCATTGCATAGGTAACCTTTGTTGCCTCTTTTCCTAGTAATTTCTATTTTCAGAAAATTTCCTTTTATTAGAATTGCACGTGTTAGGGCAAAAATTCCATAATTGGCATAATTCAACTCTGACCTAAAATTGGCAAAATTAGAAAGGCCTTAGTGCATGCATCATCTAGTGTTTTGTATGCATTATTCTTGCTAAATTCTTGCAAATCAATTTATGTTGAAGAATGCTGGAGTCAAGGTACGTATCGTGGTTTTCATCGATTGCATTTAAGCATATAATCTAGTTGCATACAACCTTGCAATTGCCCCCCCCCCCTCTAAAGACCATTGTTTGACTATCTTTGCTAGATCTAAGTTAAACTATCTTAAGGGCAACTCCGTAGGCAAAGATACGGTGGGGATTTCATCACCCTGCCGTGGCCCACAAATCACAATCCTAAAGTGTCACCCAAGCCTTAAATTAAAATCAATTAGACATTGACCCCTAAGGACTCAGACTCATTTAAGGAGAAGAATTGGTTTGACTTGCTATGACTTGAAGCTGATCGAATTTAATTTGGTGCCTAGGAAGTGTTTTTGTGTTGACGCAAGTCTTCCAAGCGAAGTGGTTGTCTAATTGGCACCGACTCTGTCGGAAGCGCCCCCACTAGCTATACATTACCTGGCCAAGTTGGTTTGATTAGTGAGGGAGGTGAATCAAGCGAATCAATTCGACTCAACCAGTTAGGAGTCGTCTAGATCTAAGCGACACTAGGTCTAGTATTGTTTGAACCGTGTTTTCTTAGGAATTTTCTGACCAACCCTCTTTCTATCTTTAGAGTTAGGTTTCCCTTCTCATCTGAGTTTTCTTTCTCTTCTCACCTAAACTCTCTAGATTAGGATTCCTTTCTCATCTTTCCCCATTCTATTGTTTGTTTCCCTTTTTGAAAAAAAAATATATATATAAAAAAAACAAAAACGAAAATATAAAAAAAATTGTAATTAATTCTTGAAATTAAATTTGGAATTTGAATTCAAAAATTGATTCAACCCGGTGCACTCAGATTTGGATTCGGGACTTGAGTAATCGACTCTCACGAGTTCATCTAGATTCCAGTCTGGAACTTAGCCCCAATCCATCTACTGCACCACCTCACCCGGATCCAATGGGTGAGAACGTAGTGGACCCACCTTTTGCACAACCTATAACCCTGAGGGATCGATGCTATCCAGCGATGGCTGCTCAGCCATCGTGCATCGTTATGCCCACCATACCGGGTCGCGAGTTCGAACTAAAGGCACAATACATGAGTATGTTGCCTAAGTTCACCTCTAGGGAAGACCCATATCTCTTCCTTAGAAAATTTGAGGAAATCTGCTCTCTTATGCAATACCAGCATATCCCTGAGGAGGCAGTGCGTCTGAAATTCGTGCCTCTAGCACTGAACGACGACGCTAAGAAATGGCTATATAGTCTAGCCGAAAGATCCATTAGAAGTTGGGTTGAGTTTGTTCAAGTTTTCCTAAAAAAATATTTCCCCAACCATAAGACTATGAGGATTAGGAATGAAATTGTTGCATTCGTTCAGTCTGAGAGTGAGCCGTTCTATTCCTATCTAGAAAGATTCAAAAGTGTTCTGACCCAATGCCCTCATCATGGAATTCCAAGATGGCAATTATGCCAAATTATTTATGAGGGATTGACACCCACATCTAGGGTTATGGTAGAATCCGTAAGCGAAGGGAGCTTTATGTCGAAAAATGAAAATGATGCCTGGACTTTTCTTGAGGATTTAGCTGAAAATAGTATGCAATGGGACAATGCAAGAACACCGCTTAATCCGAGTATTGGATCTAGAATAGCAAGTCAACCCAAACCAGGTGTCATAGCTGTAGATGCCAACATAGCGGCTGAAGCAAAACTAGCTACCCTTATGCGCAGAATGGAAAGTTTAGAGCTACAAACCCAAAACCGAGTGAATCAAGCCTCGTCTATCCCTTGCTCTAGATGTGGTCAGACAGGTCATGTAATGGAGGATTGTGCGGACTGGGAACAAGTTAATGCCATGTATAACCATGCTAGAAATGACCCATACGCATCAACCTATAACTCGGGTTGGCGTAATAATTCCAATTTCTCATCAAGCCAACAAGGTCAACCTCCTAGACAACAACCAAACCCGTATAACCAAAATAATACATCATCTGGGTTTAGTAACAATGGCGATCATGAGGTTAGGTTGACAAGCTTGGAAAATTTGATGAAAACCTTTATACAAACAACCAACCAGACCTTCCAAAGGCTAGAGACACAAGTCAGCCAACTAGCACAAATAGTAGGTGAAAGAGAAAAGGGTCGGTTTCCAAGTCAACCTGAGGTGAACCCTAGATCTAATAACTCATATCAATCCTATCAACCACCTTCAGGAAATAAGAACCCTAGACCGGTTCAAATGGTTAATGAGGAAGGACCGTTCCAACAAACAAATGTTGTAGTATCATTACGGTCCGGAAGACAAGTTGATAACAATGTGGTAAATCATAGAACGTCTAATCAATCTAGTCATCAAGCAACCACATATGACCTAACCATTGAACCCGACGTCCAATCTGAAACGCCCAACCCACCTACTCAACCTGAACCTATAGCTCAACCTGAACCTGAGCGAGTCTATGTTCCTAAAGCCCCATTCCCCAATAGACTCAAAAAGAACTCAAGTGCACAAATAGAGAAAATCGTGGAAGTATTTAAGCAAGTTAAGGTGAACATTCCACTTTTAGACATGATTCAACAAATACCTACTTATGCTAAATTCTTAAAAGATCTGTGCACTAAAAAGAGAAAAACGAACGTACCAAAGAAGGCATTCTTAACTGCAAACATAAGCTCTATCCTGTCAAACTCGTCTCCTATAAAATATAAGGATCCTGGATGTCCCACAATTTCATGTGCAATAGGAGATACGTTTATCAACAAAGCCCTTCTAGACCTTGGTGCTAGTGTTAACCTACTCCCGTTCTCTGTCTACGAGCAACTCAACCTTGGTCCACTAAAACCCTCTACGACAACCCTTCAATTTGTTGATTGCTCTATTAAGAAACCAAGAGGTGTAGTCGAGGATGTTTTGATTAAGGTTGGTGACTTCATTACCCAGTGGATTTTGTCGTTCTAGACACTGAACCTGTTGTCGATCCTAAGAGACAAATCCCTGTAATACTAGGCAGACCCTTTTTAGCCACTTCTGAAGCATTAATAAACTGTCGAAATGGGCTCATGTAATTATCTTTCGGGAACTTAAAAGCTGAATTTAATATCTTTCATGTTGATAGTGAGCCAGAAATAATATGCAATCAAAGTGATGTTGTGATGAGAGCACGTATCTATCAAATTTCTGAATCAAATAAATCATCACAAAATCAAAAAGGAAGTAAGAAAAAGGGGAGTAATTCTTCGACACACCCACCATCACTCGAGCAAATAAGAGAACCTATTTATGTGAGGGGTGTGGAACCTGTGGCTCAGGAATCTCATTGCAACATGGGGAACAATTCAACTGGATACATGCACCAATATGGTGTCATTCAATCCAGTTCTGACTATGGTTGACTTTGAGCAAATTCCATCCTTCCACCGCAGTTCACTCAGGTAATACATGCATTTGCTTTTTCTTTGCATACATTGAGCACAATGCATGATTTAGGTGTGGGGGGTGTTTATGTATATATTTATCTATATATCTGGTCTAAAAAAATTCAATGTTTCATGATATAGCTTAAGATTGAACTACCAAAACCCGAGTACAAATTGCATTGAATTTTTTGTTCCTTATTATATAGTTCTGCTTGTAGAAATTATGACATAAATCGAAGTTCCAAAGAAATAACTCATTACCCTTTAAGACATGTAGGCACTTAAATTGGATGAATCAAATCTTTGAAGTGGTTGATAAAAAGCAGAAGTTGAGGAAAATATACCGGGAAGTGTGGACGTCTAATAGCAATTAAGCCTTGAGGAAAATAAAAGTAAAAAGGAATAAAGTGAGGAAAACACATTTTGCAAAATGATTACAAAAGCCCAAGCCTTTGAGTCACTGGTCCGTAGGGGTATCTTGAAACCCGGTAACTTGAGTCTGGATTATCGACCAAACTCGCTACACGAATGCAAAAAGGGTAAAAGTGTCAGAAAAAGCAAATGTGTTGAATCACGGAAAAAGAAAAATAATACTTTAAGATACTCAAGGCCCAAAGCTAAAAGAATGATCCATGTCATGGTTGATCCGAATGATACTTCACCACCAGAGGAGGCGTGCAAAATAATTTAAGTGATAACATGTGTAGAAGGGTTAGTGGTGTGAATATTGGAGGAATGAAGATCAAGTCAGAATTTTATGGGTTAGACTTATATAATAAGCATGCAAGAATTCTAAGTAAGATGTATAAGGTTGAGGTGGAGATATTGAGAGCTATTAATGAAATGTTGAATTAAGACTTTATGGGTGTGTCAACTGAAAACCCTCACGAGACAAAACTCGTCCTCTAAGGAAACTTGGGGGTTTAAAGGCTTGTTGCACATGCTAAGTGCAACCGTGATTCCTACGAAAGTGAGTTAGGATTTCCCTATTTTCAGTTTCTCTTATATTCTGTTTTGCTAGGGACTAGCAAAATCTAGGTGTGGGGGTATTTGATGCATTGCATACATTGCATCATATGTCTTTCATTTAGATTACTTTTATATCAATAAATGCTACTAAGGTATGTGTTTAGTCTTATTTACAGAATACAGGGACCTGAATGCAAATTACCCATATCCCGAGCATAAATGGGTGCAAGAGACTCATTCCTGGCATAAAGACCAAGTTCAAGATTATCGGGTTTCAAATGGAAATGTATCCAAGCATAAAAGCATTCAAGACCTAATTACAAAAAGGACAAGGACTTGATTACATGGTGACGGCTTCGGTCATCGATTTCTAGACACCTTCCTCCTCTCGTGTCGCACGCAGTCCGGGTTCAATGGCTGCTAATTTCCGTGAGGAGGAGCAGTTGCTGGACCCACCTGCTCCACCAGTGCTTCCAGTTGTCGGTCCCATGCCTCTACGCGATCGATGCTACCCGAGCCGTACAACTTTACCCTCATGCATCGTATTACCAGAGGCTAATGGGAACCATTTTGAGGTTAAGCCTCAGTTTATTACCATGCTCCCTCACTTCAATGGGAAAGGTGACCCCTATATCTTTCTCAGGGAATTTGAGGAGGTATGTTCTATGTTCAAGCTGCAACAACTTAGCACAGACTCTATCCATCTTAGGCTTGTCCCCTTTGCGCTGAAGGATGACCCCAAGAAGTGGTTGTACAGCAACCAGGCGAATGCCATTAGGACTTGGGATGAGTTTCAATCTGCATTCCTCAAGAAGTACTTCCCAAATCATCGGACTCAAAAATTGAGGAACGAAATCAATTCGTTCTATCAGCATGAGACTGAACCATTCCATGCATACTTAGAGAGGTTCAAGGAGCTACTATCCTCATTCCCTCACCATGGCATCGAGTTGTGGCGCCTTTGTCAGATTTTTACGAAGGTCTTCACATCCCGTCAAGAACGCTCCTTGAGTCCATGTGTCAAGGAGAGTTCTTGGGAAAGGAATTAAGGGAGGCATGGCTTTCCTAGAAGACCTTGCTGAGAAAATCATGCAATGGGAGAGTGTGAGGGAACCACCTGCATCATCTAGCGTAGGAGCGAGGATCGTGAATGCAAAATGGATTCGATTGAGCTCCAAAACCAACAAGGTGCACCTCAAATGTCCACATCTGGAGCGTGTCAACGCCATCTATGATAGAGCCAGGAATGACCCATACTCATCATCTTATAATCCTGGATGGAGGAACCACCCCAATTTTTCATGGAACCAAACCAATGCCCAGGGTGGTCCTTCAAACTCCTCTAGACCACCTTACCAATCACACCAACCTCCCATGCATGCACAATCCTATCAGCCACCCCAAACGCAAACCACCAATCAATAGGGTTTCCCAAATTCCAACAATATGGAAACCCGATTCAATTCGCTTGAGACCTTGACTCGTGGACTTGAAAACTCAATGAAAATTTTTATGTCAACCACGAGTCAAGTTCTCACTTCCAATCAGCAGACCATGAAATCTCTAGAGCTTCAGATGGGCCAATTAGCTCAGTCTGTACATGAAAGAGAGAGAGAGAGGGTCTTTTCCTAGCCAGCCTGACGCTAACCCCCGTGTCTACCAGCAACAACACATGCAAAATGAGAATGTGGTGCCTCGGGGGAGGCAAGTGAACCATGTGGAGGAACCTGTTCACCATGTCAATGTCATTGTTACCTTAAGGAATGGAAAATAGGTTGACAATCACATTTCCTTGCCACAACAACCACCATCTATGCAGCCCCTCAGTGGGAATGGTGGTGAAGAAGAGGATGAGGGTGAGGGTAATACACCAAGACTTCCTTCTCAGGCACCGCAGAAAACCTACCTGCCAAAAGCTCCCTATCCAAGTAGGTTAACCAAAAAACAGAGTGACAACATGGACAAGATATTAGAGGTGTTTAAGCAAGTAAAGGTTAACATCCCCTTGTTGTATGTCATCCAACAAATACCTCAATATGCCAAAGTGTTGAAGGATCTCTGCACAAGCAAGAGGAAGACCAATGTTCCTAAGAAAGCATTCTTGGCTGCAAATATCAGCTCACTTTTGTCCAATCCTACCTACACAAAATACAAGGACCCTGGGTGTCTACTATTCAGTGTACGATAGGGGACACTAGAATGAGCAATGTTTTGCTTGATTTAGTATCAGCGGTCAACCTCCTCCCATTCTCTGTTTATCAACAGTTGAACTTGGGAGAATTGAAACCAACTAAGATCACCCTCCAATTGGCAGATAGATCAATTTGTATTCCCATGGGGATTATCGAGGACGTGCTTATCAAAGTTGGAGATTTTATATTTCCAGTCGATTTTGTTGTCCTTGATACCAATCCTGTTGCGAACATCCACTCTCAAATACCTTTGATTTTGGGTAGACCATTTCTGGCCACCTCCAATGCCTTGATTAATTGTAGAAATTGTCTCATGAAGCTCTCATTCGGTAACATGAGTGCCGAGTTTCATGTGTTCAACTCTGGTAAGCAACAGGAACCCATGGATGAACCTTTAAATCTAAATCTCATCCGCCAATTGAAGAAAGCACCACAAAATCAACGAACGCCCCTAACCCCAATGCAACCCGTTGAGAATGTTCGTGGGCCCAGCAAAAACTCATAGCCTGTCTTCGCAATGCAACAGAGTGAGCTGGCCTCGAACATGAATGTCCAAAGGGAGTGTTCGTTGCATGATTCAGTTGAGAGTACTAGTGAGAGTGAGACACCTCATCATATACCTATACCAGAAGGTGTCTCTACCTCATGTCTCATGGCCATTGAGCCATTTGAGCTTCATATTGACTCCAACAAGGACCAACCTATGACCGAGCTTATGCTTGATGATCTAAATGATGGTGGGAGGTCCTTGTTGGATGACTTGGGGAGAATCCCCATTCTTAGTGATGCAAGTCTGCTGCATCCATCGAATGAGCCTGAGGAACTCATTCCGATGCACCCGCCTATTGGTTGGAGGGTTTTCTTCGATGAGCAATTAAACCCTAGTGAGGCAACACAACTTCATTCTTTGTTGCCCACACGCAACCAATATCATGAGGGGTTCGAGCCTTTCAGCTTTGACCTTTCACCCCTCATGACACCTCAGAGTACCAGTGGAGTTTGCCCATCTCGGCAAGTCTCTGGTCCTCATGACTTGATGTTCTCATTTGATGTTCCTTGACCAAATGATTATGAGAATATCATTGTTCCTGTACATATCATGTAAAAAAAATCGAAAAAAAAGAAAAAAGAAGAAGAGAAGTGTGTAATAAAAGACTCCTTCAGTGAGCATCGATTGTTGGGGGCCCATACCCTTGTGTACTTGGGCCCCAACCTCTTCACGTATTTATCTCCCTTCTTCAGCTTCTCACAGGTTTTGAGGGAATTTGGGTTTGTGTCCATCAACATGACCCTAAACGTCCCTTTGTACTTCATGTTGGTGAGATCTTTCCTTTTTCATGCTTGTATCCATGTAGTATCTTGTTCACATTCAATGAGGACAATGCATGAAGTAGGTGTGGGGGGTGTTTTACGTGTGTACATAGTCGAGTCTTTTTCTTTTGATTTTTGTTTTCTTTTGTGTGTATTGATAGGGTCATGTTAGTGTGCTGCATTTAATATCGATATATCTGCTTGCAATGATCCTTGGGTGACTTGTCTTCTTTTGCTTGCCTAGTGCTTTAAAATTTTCACATTTCTTTCAAAATCTTCATGTGTTTGCGAAAGAAAATGTTTTTGTAGGTTTTGCGTGTGTTTAGCATGTGCAAAACCGTTGAGAGGCAAAGTAAAAAAGAAAGCTCCCAAAATTGTCTTGAACTTGATGCATTAGGATATCTAGTTTACTGGCTTTAGGTCTTATCGAGTCGTTAGGATGCACCCCGGTTTTCCCTCGGGGGGCGTGTAATCATAGGGTTTCAGCACTCAAACATTTAAAGAAGTCCACCCTGAACCTAGTGAGTCAAATAACTCGTGTCTGTTAGTATAAGGAAGTTTGTCGTAGTCAAGGGCCGTTAATCTCTTTTTGTGAAACTTAAGTGTAGGGGTTTTGGTTCCCATGTAGATAAATAAATAAGTGGTGTTCTCTCTTCTCGCACGGCTCCTATCACTCGGGAAAGTAGGTCTGAGGGGACTTTGTGCCTGGTGCTTTCGAGTCATCTGACTTGGGATGCACCGACCGAACTCCCGTTACACGGGTGGTAGGGATCGCCCTATGTGGAGATTTGGGGGAAGGTGTACATGATAGTGTAAGTCCTCATAGGCAATGATGCACGAAACCTGACCCTGGGAGAATCAAACACTAACCAATAAAATGCTCCAATGAAAAGAAAAAAAAGAGTCAAATAAGAACCAAAATGGACTTTACACATTGTATCACATTCAGAAGTTAAGGTTGCCCATGTCTTTCACTCAAGTCCTTAACTAACTTTCACGAATAACTCATTAGGCTAGGTGGGTGGACCGATTACATATAGAGAGTCGACCCGTAGTATTACCGCATCCCATGATCTACAAAATGAGTCCAACGAGTCGCGTAGCTAGATTGATTAATGCATCATGTTCGGATTTTGTGGGTATATCCGCTGAAAACCCTCAGGAGACAACACTCCTCCTCCTTGGCGACAAGGAGGTTTAACGGCTTGTTGCACGTGCTAAGTGCAACCGTGATTCCTACGAAAGTGAGTTAGAATTTCTTGTTTTTCGTATGCTTTTCTCTTTGTTTGTTTTCCTCGGGACTAGCAAAAGTTAGGTGTGGGGGTATTTGATTGACATCATTTCATGCTTATATTTGTATCTTATATCCATTATCTTTCACATAAACAATGCTATGTTACGAGTTTTATGTTTAGTTTTCAGGAATAAATAGGTTTGAAGAGATGAAGCATAAAAGGACTCAAAAGCTGGGAAAAAGGACTGAATTGTGAGATCTGGGGACCAAGATGCAAGGGAGAAGGACCTGAACGCAAGACAGAAGAACCTAAGAGCAAAACAGAATACTCCACAACATCATGGGGAGTATTTTAGCAATTCGATTCGGGTCGGAGCTCCAACAAACCAAGTAGATGAATCAAAGACAAAGAATACCATCCAGGAAAGCCTCCAAGAAAGCCCACACAAATCCGGATCCTGTAGACCGCCAATTGGCGGTCTGGAACCGCTAATTGGCGGTCCAGGTGGATCCGAATCCACTTAGCTTATTCTGGCGCGTGTATTAGAGCGAGTTTATGTTGTTTATGGTATTTGTTTAGTCCCACATCGGGGGATTGTCCCGGATTAGCTTTTCCTCTAGCTATAAATAGAACTCTTCACCTTCCATTGTAATCACTCCATATTTTAAGTGGCTATTTTTCCTACTAGAAGTGAGGCCTTGAAGCACACACTGAAGTAGGAGGATGCTACTTTTAATGTTAGTCATTTTAATACAAGTTTTCTTTATTATGTTGTTTGTTTTATGTTTCTTGTTTTGCTTTGCTTAATCTCATTTCATTAGTTTTATTAGCTTAGTTAATATGTTTTCTTTGTTTAGTTTAATAATTAGTGTAATGTTTAGTGAGTAGTTCCATCCCCTTTCGGGGTGGAGTAGATGTACATACATGCATTAGAGAATGGGATGAATGCTTTATTTTTGATGTGTTGATAAAACATGAATGTATGCTTGCTTGTTTAGGATAGAATTTATAACTTGATGAGTTTTGCCGAAATGATTAGACACCTCTCATGCTTGTTTAGGTTCTGAAATAAACAACTTGCATATGTACATGTTAATCAACTAAGTTGGTGAATAAATTGATAGGTTTTGTCATAACATTTAGACACTTCCTATGCTTGATAAACATCACCTTCATGTGCTTAAAGAATGTATTCTACACCCACCTCTTTGCATGTGTGCACTCACTCCACCCCTTAGGGGTTTTGCCATATCTGTATTCCAGCATTCTTCTTTTGTTCTTAGCTTAGTTGTCATTTCATTGTTTGTTTCTTTCGTTCGCATTTCATACTTCATAGCGTAGTTTAGTGTAGAGTAGCATAATCAATCTTTCTCCCCCAATTTTTGCCACTTGATTTCGTACAAGCAAGAGGCTACTCACCTCCATGAGGACGACCCATACTTGTCACCGCTTCATCGCGGCCGTGCACTTGCGGTTTTTAAATAAAACGTTCAACAATGTCCAACTCACCAGGAGAACCAGAAGTGGGTCTCTTACACAAGGAATCCTCCAAGGAAATCCTAATACCCTCATGAGCAATGTAGTTGTTTGATGTTTCATCATTTCCAAGATGACCAGGAACAATAGTGAAAGGCAAACTCTCATTAGGTTGTTTGAAATTGAGGGGACTAGGGAGCTCTTGCTCCACCAGAGGTGAGTCCTTAGGAGGTACAACAATAAGGTCATGTGGCTCAAGGGCCACGGGACAAGAAGATAAGACACAATCCTGTGCCGACTCATAAAGAAGTTGGTCCATAGTATTCTCAATTGGAATCGAATCCTCCACCAAGTGATCGTGAATTGAAACCCCAAATCCCTCAGACTGACTAGGAGTTTGACTTTGAAAGATTGTGCTTTGAATTTGTGGATGTGGTGGTGGTTCCATTTCAGAAGATAAATCCTCATGTTGACAAGAAAAATTACTCTCCTCACGTTCACGTAATTGCTGCGACATTTGACTCACTTGCAGTGCCATATTTTGTATGAACTGTTGAGTGGTTTCCATGAACGTAAGGAAAGTTTGTTTCAAGGAATCAGGTATGCGGTCAACTATGAGGTCCAAGACAGAGCTTGGGAAATTTTGGGGTTGGGTGTTGATGGGCTGAGAATGAGTCCAATGATTTGAAGTGGGGTGTTGGTAGAATTCTAGATATTCGGGAGGAGGATACTGGGGTGAAAATGAAGTATAAGAATTTGGATATGAATTGTCTCCCCATGACTCCATCACTCTCAGGTTTTGCGCGGATGCGTAAAGGTCATATTGAGCATTTTGGAAAAAGGTATGCTCATACTCAGGCTCAGGGGGAACATAAGGACATTCCCCGATAACATGACCACCCAACCCACAACAGTCGCACGGTACGGCTACTGGAGCCACCGGTGCACTCATGTCGTCTGCCATATGCATGAAAGAGGCCCAAGTTTGTTGTAATGTCTCAGTTTGTTGACCAGGATATGATCCGACGTAACTAGATGGTGGGTCTAGCAGTCGGTTCCTCTCTCATACTACCCCAATATGAAGATTGCTCAGTCACACAATTAAGATTGTCCCAACCATACGGGGGTGTTAATCTGAGTCACCCCAGGTTGCATGGGTCCAGAATACCAGGAAGAATTGTCCTAGTCCCAACAATGATATGGATGGTCGCCCATGTAACCATCCATCTCAACAAAGAACTCTCGAGTCGATCACTCTCACCACCACGAGGCCAAGCTCGCAAAAAGTGTTTGACTCGACCCTAAAACGCTACCAGAGAATGTAAAGGGGAGGAGACTATAACGTAGAAGAAGGTGAGAAGATGATGACTCAGAGGAGAAGGGAAGAATCCTAGAGCTAGCGGGGGTAATGGGATCAGGTAGAAGCCTAACTAGCAAGGACGGCTCAAACAATGTAAGGCAATGGGTCCTTAGGCTAGACGACGCCTAACTTCGAGGTCACTAGCCTCGACACACCTCACCTCCCTACAACGAGGACCACAATGCCTAGCAAGTGATACCAGATTCGGAGATCTAGTACCTCCTACTATCGACAAGGTAGGCAACACCGATCAGGCCATGGCGGTCTCCACTAGATTACTCTCCTAGTGCGTCTGAAATCCTAGGGCCAATGTCTACTTGCTTTTAGTTAAGGCTTGATTAAGAGTGATTTTTTGGGCCAAGGAAAGGGTGATGAAATCCCCCACCATATCTTTTATGGGAGAACCCCTCCTTAGTAGTGTTTTGATCCTAGATCTAGCAATCAATCGCTCCAATCAAACGCTCAACTCACTCTTGTCCTGATGCAATTCCTACTAACTAATGCATGGGCATACAAGATGCATGAATGAGTGTAGTAAATGCGTACCTCACGCCAGCGCTCAACAATTGAAGATAAAGCTAAAAGAAAAGACGACTATATGCCTAAGTCAAGTACATGATGCGTGACCTAAACAAGTAAGAATATCTAGTCTTTTGCTTTGGATTTTAAGGCCAAGTTGATTAATTGGGGAGTGATTAATGATCTGAGAGCAAACTAGAAGTCACAACATGCAAAATAGGGCTCCCAGATAACTAAAATGAAGCAAACAACTACCAGAAGAAAAATGGAAGCAAGAAGACCTCACCAGGCCGCCAATTGGCAGTCTCAGACCGCTGATTGGTGGTCCCTTTTGATGTTTAGGTGCTCCAACTCCTCCAATAGCCTCCCCATGAGTTCTAGGATCCCTGAAACTTAGCAAAACTGGAAACAAAAAATCAAAAACCACTCGAATCGTCCAAACCAAGGTCTGGACAGAGCACCTCCACGGCAACGGCACCAAAAACTTGATTGGTCGTTTTATATTAACCGCAAGTACACGGCCACGTTGAAGCGGTGGCAAATACGGGTCGTCCACTGGGAGGTGTGTCGACAATTGGTTTGTTCGAATGTGAGAGGTAAAAGAAGGAGAGAAAGATGTATTACACTACACTACACTAATCTAAACTAGTAAACAAGCAAACTGAAATGAAATCACTAAACAACTAAGCTAAACAATTAATGAAGAAGATAAAAACACAGGAATGAAAACCCCTAAGGGGTGGAGTGTGTGTGTGTGCACATGAAATAAGTGTGGTGTTGAATGCATACAATAAGCTCAAGTGTGGTTAGTGTTTGTTCATGAATAAGAAGAACCTCATTGCAAGACCTATCATTTACAACACTAACCTAGGTGATTAATATGAGCAATGCAAGGTTGTTATTAAGAACATAACGAGCATGGAGTGTACCTAACTATGGCAAAAACCATCAAGTAAAGTTCTTATTAATTCAAGCAAGCATACTAATATCTCTCACAAACAATAAAATCTAGGATTCATACCACCTACATAACATGTACATACATCTACTCCACCCCCAAAGGGGATGGAACTACTCACACATATTTAAACTAACTACTCTAACAAAATGAAGCATTATACTGAAATAAAACAACACTAATCAAGCAAGAAATATTAAAGAAGCATAAAAGGAAAGGAAAGACTAAACAAACATGCACAAATTAAAAGACAAGATTAAAAGAAACTAGAAGAATTATTTTATTAACAAATGACTCACATTGAAGGTAGCATTCTTCTCCACCTTGAGTTTTTGCTTCAAGGCTCACTCCTTAGTAGAGAGAATGCCACCAAGCAATGGGTAGTTTACAATAGAAGGTGAAGAGTTCTATTTATAGCCAAAGAAAAAGGCAATCTGGGACAATCCCCCGATGTGGGACTAAACAAATACCAGAAATAGACTAAATACACACTAATACGCGACCCACCAAAATCTTAGCGGATTTGGGCCAAAACAGACCGCCAATTAGCGATCTTGGACTGCCAATTGGCGGTCTATATGGTCTGGATCACGTTTGATTTTATTTTGGGCTTTTCTGGATGTCTTTGTTGGTCTTTGATGCATCTACTTCACTTGTTGGAGCTCCGACCCGAATAGAATTGCCAAAATACTCCTCATGATTGTGTGGAGTTTTCTGTTTTGCTCTTTTGTCCTTCGGTCTTACGTTCAGGTCCTTCTCCCTTGCATCTTAGTCCCAGGTCTCACAATTAAGTCTTTTTTCCCTGCTTTTGGGTCCTTTCATGCTTCATCTCTTCAAACCTATTTATTTCTGAAATTCAAACATAGAACCCGTCACGTAGCATTGCTTAGGTGTAAGATAATGGATATAAGATAGAAATATAAGCATGAAATGATGTCAATCATTGTACATAGTTATAAAAAGAAGAAAAAAAGAAAAAAAAGAAAAAGACTCCTTCGGTGAGCATCGATTGTGGTGGGCTCCAATCCTTGAGTATTTGGGGCCCATTTCTTTCACGTATTTGTATCCCTTCTTTAGCATCTCACAGGTTTTGAGGGAATTCGGGTTTGTGTACATCACTATAACCATGAACTTCCTGCTGCGCTTCATATTGGTGAGATCTTCCCTTTTTCATGCATAAATCCATGTAGTATCTTGCTCACATTCATTGAGGACAATGCATGAAGTAGGTGTGGGGGAGTGTTTTACGTGTGTACATAGTCGAGTCTTTTCCTTTGGTTTCGTTTTCTTTTGTGTGGATTGATAGGCTCATGTTAGTGTGCTGCATTTAATATCGATATATTTACTTGCCATGATCCATGGGTGACTTGTCTTCTTTTGCTTGCCTAGTGCTTTAAAATCTTCACATTTCTTTCAAAATCTTCATATGTTTGCGAAAGAAAATGTTTTGTGGATTTTGCGTGTGTTTAACATGTTTAAAACCGTTGAGATGCAAAGTAAAAAGAAAGCTCCCAAAATTGTCTTGAACTTGATGCATTAGGATATCTTGTAGACCGACACAATGTCTTATCGAGTCGTTAGGATGCACCCCGATTTTCCCTCGGGGGCGAGTAATCATAGGTTTTCAGTACTCAAACATTTAAAGAAGTCCACCCTGAACCTAGTAAGTCAATAATTCGTGTCTGTTAATATAAGGAAGTTTGTTGTAGTCAAAGACCCTTTAAATCTTGTTGTGAGACATTAAGTGTAGGGGTTTTGGTTCATGTGTAGATAAGAAATAAATGAGTACGTGTTCTCTCTTCTCGCACGACTCCTATCACTCGGAAAAGCAGGTCTAATGGGACTTTGTGCATGGTGCTTTCGAGTCATCTGACTTGGGATGCGCCGACCGAACTCTCGTTATACTGGCAGTAAGTATTGCCCTATGTGGAGATTTGGGGAAAGGTGTACATGATAGTGTAATTCCTCATAAGCAATGATGCACGAAACCAGACCCTGGGAGAATGAAGCTCCAAGTAATAAAAATAAAAGAAACAAAAAGAAAAAATAAATGGTAATGCAAATAAGAACCTTAATGGACTTTACACTTTGTATCACTTGAGGATGTTGAGGTTGTCCATGTCTTTCACTTAAGTCCTTAGTTAACTTGCATGAATGGTTCATTAGGCTGGTGTGTGACTGAATACATCTATAGAGTCGGCCCATAGGATTACCGCGTCCAATGATAAATAAAAATGAGTCTATCGAGTCGAGTTTCTAGATTGAACAATGCATCTATGTTCGGATTTTGTGGGTATATCCGTTGAAAACCTTCAGGAGACAACACTCCTCCTCCTTGGCGACAAGGAGGTTTAACGGCTTGTTGCACGTGCTAAATGCAACCGTGATTCCTACGAAAGTGAGTTAGGTTTTCCCTGTTTTTCATATGCTTTTTTCCTTTCTTTCATTTTTCTCTTTCTTTGTTTTGCTCGGGACTCGCAAAAGTTAGGTGTGGGGTATTTGATTGACATCATTTCATGCATATATTTGTGTCTTATATCCATTATGTTTCACCCAAACAATGCTATGTAACGAGTTTCATGTTTAGTTTTCAGGAATAAGTAGGTTTGAGAAGGATAGACTATAAATGAACCTAATAGCAGGGAAAAGGACTGAGTTGAGAGACTCGAGGACTAAGATGCAAGATCGAAGGACCTGAATGTAAGATCGAATGACCAATGAGCAAACAAGAATACTCCACATGACCATGGGGAGTATTTTGGCAATTCTATTCGGGTCGGAGCTCCAGCAAGCAAAGTAGATGCATCAAAGACCAACAAAGACATCCAGAAAAGCTCACACGAAACAACGGCCGGATCCAAACAATATAGACCGCCAATTGGCGGTCTGTTTTGATCCGAATCCGCTAATATTTAGTAGGGTCGAGTATTAGTGTGTATTTAGTCTATTTCTGGTATTTGGTTAGTCCCATACTGGGGGATTGTCCCGGATTACCTTTTTCTATGGCTATAAATAGAACTCTCCCTCCTCTCTTGTACCCCATCTCTCTCTTGGTGGACATCGTCTCTACTAGGAATAAAAGCCTTGAAGCAAAAACCACTGGTGGAGAGAGGCTACTTGTAATTGAGTGGGTAATAATAAATGTTTTCCTTTAGTTATGTTGTTTCTTTCTTAGTTTAATTTCCTTTCATATGCTTGCATGCTTCTTTAGTTTTATTTCCTTTTAGCTTATTTAATATTTCTTGCTTGCTTAGGCTATTTTCATTTCAGTGGAATGTTTCATTTTAATGTATGTTGTAGTGTAATGATTAGTGAGTAGTTCCATCCCCATTTGGGGGTGGAGAAATATGTGATATGATTATGTGATGTAGTAGGTGTGTGTTATCTTAATCTCTTGAGCCTTATATGATTTCCATAACCATCTAATGATATTTCACTCTTGTCTTTCATATGCTAATGCTCTTGAATGAAGCTTAGCTTATGCTTAGATTAGTGGACCTGTATTTTATGGGGAATGATAAGGTGAGAATATGGATGGAATTGATGAAGGAAACATGCTTGTAGTTGCATGTGCTCTTGTTGCCTTTACCTTGGTTAATGCCTTGTATGTTTTAATGATAATGTGTTATCTTATTTCATATGGAGGCATAGTGGGGTTCGGTCTTTATACATGAGTTCACTTAGCTTCATTCCAATTATTGTCTTATATGTTTTAATAATATTGGGTTATCTTATTTCATGTGGAGTCAAAGTTGGATTTAGTTTTATGATTTTCATGCACTACATGTTGTGATGAGCATAATTGAACACACACACACATACACATATCTTTATATTCACATTCTTTCTCTACCCCCTATGGGGTTTAGTTTTATTGCGTATTTCCCATTTCTTTTCGCATTGTAGTGTAGTTTAGATCGTAACTCCTTTCTCTCCTTTCTTTCACACTCGCCTTCGAACAAACTAAAGTCGACACACCTCCCTGTGTAAGGACTCATATTTGCCACTGCTTCAACATTGTCGTGCACTTGCGGTTAATTAAAACGAATCAATCATTTCTAGTCGATCGACTGACCAAGTCGGCACACTTCTTAGCTATCTGGACCACTTTACCACTGTGGAGTCTAACTAAGTTGTATATCGAGGAGATCGTCAGACTTCATGGAGTGCCAGTGAGTATCATTTCTGACCGAGATTCTAGGTTCACTTCCAGATTTTGGGGGAGTTTACAACAGGCTCTGGGGACTCGGGTGAAGTTCAGTACAACATTCCACCCACAGACAGATGGGCAGTCCGAGATGACCATCCAGACGTTAAAGGTTATGCTACGGGCTTGTACTCTGGATTGGGCAGGACATTGGGATGAACATTTGTCATTGATAGAGTTCGCCTACAACAACAACTACCATTCGAGTATTGGGATGACACCGTATGAGGCTCTAAACGGGAGACCATGTAGATCACCAATATGTTGGAGTGATGTAGGCGAGAGACATCTAGTTGGTCCTGAGATTGTGCAGCTGTATGTTGAGAAGGTCGACGTGATTAGGCAGAGACTAGCGACAACTCAGAGCAGGCAGAAGAGTTATGCGGATAGGCGTAGGCGTGAGTTGAGGTTTGAAGTAGGCGATCATGTCTTCCTGAAGATTTCACCATCTCGAGGAGTGATGAGATTCGGGAAGAAGGGAATCCCAGTCCGAGGTATGTCGGACCGTTTGAGATCGTCGATCGTATTGAAGATGTGGCTTACAGGGTTGCGCTGTCGCCGCAGTTTTTGGGTCTTCACAACGACTTCCACGTTTTGATGTTGAGGAAGTACGTAGAGGATCCTTCTCATGTGATTCAGTTAGAGGTTCCAGAGATCTGTCAGGATTTATCTCTCGAGGAGAGACATGTGGAGATTGTGGATCGGATGGAGCTTCAGCTCAGGAGAAGGACCATTCCGATGGTGAAGGTCAGGTGGCAGCACCACAATGAGTGAGAGGCCACTTGGGAGATCAAGGAGGAGGTCCGGAAGAAGTTTCCGGAGATTTTTGGTAAGTTTTGTTCTAATTTCGAGGATGGAATTCTTTTAGGAGGGTGGATTGTGAGATCCTAATCCTAATTGAGTTTTAATTGGTTGTTAGGTGGTGTTTAAGGAGAATTAGAATGGATGGTTGGGATGGAGTGAAGATGGTTGGATGGTGAGGATGAGGTGATGGAGGGGTTTTGAGGTGGATTCTCTCTCTCACTCACTCACTACTCTCTTACTCTCTCTCACGCGTCTCTTTCTCTCTCGGTGTTGAACTCCGGAGAGAGGTGGTGTTTTCCGGCGAGTAAGTGAGGTTCGGCGAGTGTTGGTTGGGTGGCGAGGTGAGTCAGTTTCCAAGCCAACTCTTCACTTTTACATACTTTCTACTCTCTCTCATATCTGTCTCTCTTCATGTTGTTGTGGTTGGGGACGTGATTGACGAAGGTGAAGGTGTGGTTGTGGATCGAGGAGGAGGTGCGATCGTTGATCGAGTGAGAAGTTGTTCGGAGATCATGGTTTTGAGAGAAGTGCTCGTGGAAGCATCGTCGAGATTCTACGAAGGTTTCTTCAGACCTTCACGGTATGTTAAACTAGTTGTTGTAATATTACTTATGATTGTGTGAGCATTTGGAAGTCGACGGTAGGCCAAAAGGGTCGTCGTAGGTAAACATGCAGCAAATTTAACTGCTGGATCGGTCGACCGTTCCTAGTTTGGTTTTGGGATTCTACCTCGCACCGGTTGAATGATGCCTTTGGGCGGTCGACCGGTGGTGCGTTAGAGGCAAGTACTGGTTGTTTTCGATTATACGAGACACATTTGCCGTTCCACCGTTTGCACTGTTGTAGGTCGGATGGGGGCGTTGATCATCTAAACGGTCGACCGCCCGTTGACTCGTTCGACCGACGACTTAAGTTAACTTATTTGTTGGTCCGACCGATGGTTGTTCGGTCGACCGGTGTTGTATGGTTTCGATGGAGGATTTTACTGGTGGATTTCGGTCGACTGTGAGTTCGTGGTGGTTCGACCAGTGGATTATGTTGAGCGATGGGAGTTTTTACTTGTCGTTTCTGGTCGAACGGGCCTCCTTTGTCATTCGACCGATTGGTCGTTGTGTTCGTTGAACCAGGGAGGTGACCTTCTAAACAGTCGACCGGTTCTTGACTTTGGTTCGACCGAATGTGTGTTGTTGGTAGGAGATGTTCGACCGATGGAGTGTCGGTCGAGGCATTAGCCTGGTTTTGGTGAGAGTCGATCGACCGAGACTCTTGGTTAGGTCGACCGTTATTGTTCAGTTTTGCATATGTGAGGTGCGTTTGTTGTGGTCGTCCTTGTGAAATGAGTTATGGTCTCGATGTTCTTCCGGCAAGTGTGCTTGTGAGCACGGGTGTTGCGGTGGTTGGGTGAAAGAGCCCTGAAGCCCCGTAACTGTTGTGGTAGTTGTGGTTGGGTGAAAAAACCTTGGAGCCTAGAGAGTCAGTGCGGGGTTGGGTGAAAAAGCCCTGGAGCTCCGTAGTGTGTTCGGGTTGGGTGAAAGAGCCCTGGAGCCTGAGCAATGACCGCGTGATAAGGGTTGGGTGAAAAAGGCCCGGAGCCCTTAGAACGTCCGAGTTGTGTGAAAGAGCCCTGGTCATGTCGTGGTAGTTGTGGTTAGGTGAAAAAACCCTGGAGCTCAGCTTGACGACTTTGACTGTTGTTGTGGTTGGGTGAAAAAACCCTGGAGCCCAGCCTTGTGTTTATGTTTTTCTTTGTGAATAGAATTGCATGCCAGAGTGTTTTAGTTTAATGCATTGTTGAGTTTGGCATACGGGATTTCTTCTGGAAACTCAGACATTGTTGCATATTTAACTTTTAGGTCGTGATCGGCGTTAGGGGTGGGGACCGAGGAGAGGAGTGCCGCTACTAGATCCTATTTTCTCTCATTTTGAGGTCGGAGTGATTACTTGTATTTTGTGTAGCCTTTTGATGTAATCACACTTTTGAAAATATTCGGATATATATATTATATTTGTTGGTGCACCCGTTTCTTTGTATATTGCGTAATATCTTCTGATTGTTTGTATGTTATAAAATTTTAAATTCTTCCGTTGTTTGAGGATGTTACATATTCTGTATCCAAGAAATGAAGGTGTAACTAATTTTGCAACACGGTACAAGGGCAATAAAAAGTTGATATATCTGGGCGTCATGGTAGTGGATATAATGACATATCTGGCCAATAAATTTCTTATATAACAATACCCTGAATTAGTGTTGTGATGATAGTACATTAATTGTGAGTGATGGTCAGGTATTGTTGGTGACAGTTGAAGAATGGTTTCAAAAGATGAGAGAAGAAGATCGGATTAATACATGTTGATTAACCCATGTTCAGCACAAAGATATCCATGTGGTGGAAGATTATGTCAGAATTTTCTCATCGTCGTTTCGTGAATGAAGCAAGGTGTAGGATGCAACTTTACCGACAAAAATAGTGAGTGGAGCTGTGTATTGGAGCATGTATTCAGCTAAGACCTGAGAGTCGGGCTGGGCAACCCGGCACGGCCCGTCTAAAGTTTTTTTTTTTAAATATGCCTCCAAAAATATTTAAAAATATCTAAAATACCTCTAAAAATCTAACAAAATACCTTAATAAATAAATAAAAATACATGACCTGCGGGTCGGCCCGGTATGTGTATAACATTTTCTTTTTTGCTCTTGGTTTTTGTTCGTGGTGGTGCTTATAGGATGTTAATTCGGGTACGTAACAACTATAAGTTATGCTAACGAAATAGTAACAGTGGTAATTTTATATATCCAACAAAGGAATTTTTTTTCTAATTGATTCATCATATATAATCTATTTAATTATTACGTAGTTCTGATGACAACATTCATGATCCTAGAACGTAAAAGGTTAACAGTGTGTTTGCGAACTTATTTTAAATTATTTGATTTGTAGGAATCAAGTCTATCCTAAAATCGTTCTCAAACACCATATTGTAGATATTAATTCTTTAAATGAATATAGTTGAAAATCAGCTTTCAAAATCAAAATGTAGATATCATAATTATTTGATGATACTTTCAAAATGCAGCCTTATAATTACTTATGTCTTCCCAATGATGAGGAACAGAACCATAGTTTTTACCTTTTTATCGGCAAAAACTAATTAATACCTTCACAACTTATACATAAGATAAACAATAAATACTTGTAGTAATTGAACATTATTCTTTGTATTTCCATGTATAATTTTAGTAGCTCAGCAACTTTAGGCGCGACTTTCTCCCAAAAGGAGACCACTTGATTCTGTGTACAGGGTATACAAGCCAAAAATATAAAGTGACAGTAAAAGTCAAAAAATAAAGATAGGTGTAAAGTATAACGTAGCGGGAAAGCAATTCATTTGTGCCTTATCCCTATCATCCGTGTCATATCACTCGCGGTGCAAAGGGATACATACTATCAGCGGATATTCCGTATTGTGTTCTTTTTTCTACGGACATGGATAATGATATGGATACCGATATCGGTTTTCATGTATTGCAGATACTGTTATGAATATGACATTTGAAATTTTAGGAGATACAGATACGGATATGCATATTTTGGCTGGATACGAATACGACTATAGTTATCTGCATTATTAATATAATATTTTTCTTATATATGTGTAAATTAGTGATTTTTGTCATGATTCATTTTCACTTTTACTTAAAATTTTACTGCTAGACATAAAATTTGTTACATTTCTAAACTAATATAGTTAAGATTTAATTTTACCAAAGTTGAAGAGCTAAAAATTTATGTGAATTACCATGATATACAATCATTTTATATTGTATGTGTACACCGCATATATCAATTTTTTATTATCTATATCCGTTTATAAATTATCCGTTCCAAAACCGTATCAGTTTTTTAAAGATATGGATATGCATTTTTCATATCTAAGACAATCCGTATTCATATACGTATTCACAAATTAAATATGGGTATGTATATGGTAATACCCCGATCCAATCCATACCTCATCCGTTTGTACCCCTGCATATTGCACTTTACAAGGGCCAGTTTGCAATAATGTCAAAGTAAACTATTTATTAATAGGGTAAGTCATCGTAGTTTCACAACCTCGCTCGAAAAGTTAACAAACAACATGCGTCATTTATGTATTAATAATCAGAGTCACGTTGTTCTTTTTTCTTTTTTTAAAGGATTTTTTTGTTAAGTTTAGAAACTAATGTAACCTTCTAGGTACAAGAAAATACTGTTTATGTATATTCACATCTGAAGCTGGAATTGAAAAAAAATCCACAAACAACGGTATTCATTAATCTTGCTGGACTCTTTGGCATCTTTGATAGCGAGTGCGCAGAGATCAAAGGTACATTTGTCTTTCAGAGAATGGTTGCACTCTAGGATAAAGTATAAACTAGGATCAACTACAACGTTAAATCACCAACTACCAAGGTGGATCTTAAAATGTAACTGTTTCATTTGGAAAACATAAAATTAGACTTTTATGAACATGCTCCCCTTGGAGGTCTTCTCTGCCTCCTTCTTCTCAAATCTGAACTTACCCTCGCCCTTGTCCATGTCGGCCTGCATTCGGAGTTTCCCTGGGGTTGGTCAAGCTCCCATAGGGGACTGACCTGACTTGTCCTACCTTAGCTGACCTTTCGGAAAGATTTGATCATAAGCATCAAGTGATTCAAACAAAATTGTTTAACATCACAAGTTCAAATAGTTGAGCAGCCTGATTTTTGTTCACTAGAAAATCTATTTATATCTCACTTTTAAATTTCAAAAGATAATCCAATGTCATGTCTAGATATAATATATAATATTAGCTCTAGCAAAAGACTTAGGCAGTGCTCCTCACGGTAGTGAATTGACTTTGTATTGAGGTTTTTTTTATAAATAACTTTCTATAGAGTATTTAAGTAACTCAAAAGACGTTATAAGTATTCTATATATCTGAGAGGGCATATATACAAAAAAACCTTGTTTATCTAATTAAAAATAGGGTTAATTACAGTTTGCCCCTATGAACTATGCATTGGTATCACTTTGCCCCCTGAACTTCAAAAACTCATTATTTAACACATATTTGACGTTTTTTTCCTAATTTTTTTGTTGTATCCCTAATACACTCCTAAACATATATTTACGTGAAAGTTTGGATCGAAACGGATGTCGGATATGGTTGGAATTTGGGTCGGATTGAGTGTCAAATCGACCAAAATTCTAACCATATCCGACCTCCGTTTCGATCCAAACTTTCACGTAAATATAGGTTTAAGAGTGTATCAGGGATACAACAAAAACAATTAGGAAAAAAACGTCGAACGTGTGTTAAATAATGAATTTTTGAAGTTCAAGGGGCAAAGTGTTACAAAATTAAAGTTCAGGGGAGGTAACTGTTAACTTTGAAAGTTCAGGGGGGCAAAGTGATACCAAGGCATAATTCAGAGGTCAAACTGTAATTAACCCTTAAAAATAACTGCGAATATATTCGGTGGAGTAATCAGATGGTAGGATAAAACTCTTTCAATCTCAATGCTACCCAACAAATTCCCCCCTTCCTTTTCTTATTTCACCTTTCTTTCCTCACCTCAGCTTTCTCTCTCTCTCTCTCTCATTTTCTCTCTCATCTTTCCAACACTTTCCAGACACTACATAGAAACCCATATGGCCTCCACCTTGTGCCTCTTCTCACCCACACTCACCACTTTCCACTCCAATGGCCACAAAGTGTTCCTTCTTCCTCCTCTCTCTCCACCTTCTTCTTATATCATTCCCTGGTCAGTACAACACAATCATTAATTTCCAATAATATGTTCTAATTTCAGTCTTGTGACATTTCACATGTTGGGCTTTTGTGTGTGTTTTCCTTATTCCTTGAGGGGTGAAAATATATTTTCATAAGCGTTTATTTCAGGTACTATGATGGGCTTCTACTTGGATGGCAAGAGATTTGCTGATAGGGTGGCATATGTTGAAGGCAATTTTGCGAACCACCTTTGTATTTCTACAAAACAGCTCAAACAACTTCAAGATGCTCTTCCTTTGTTCGAAAGCAAAATACAAGATTTTCCTTCATATTTAAACATAAGTTGCATTTTACTTAGTAGTGATGAGATCATACATATTGGTAGTTTCAAATTAGATAAAAAAGTTAAGGTGGCAACATTGTTTTCAACTCCTCATCTTAAAATTTTATGCCAAAAACATGTGCCAAGTTTTTGTAAGGTCGTCAAGTTTCTAAGGAGATCAGAGTCCCTCATGGTTGTGGAGATCCCAATAGACCAACTTGGTCAATCCATAGCAAAAATGGTTATGTCCAACAAATATCCTCTCAATTATTTTGACATGACCTTAGTTGTTAAAATCCATACTTCAATTGCCCAAATTAGTGTTTACGAAGTCCCACTTGCTAATCTATTGGCTGAACCATCGAAGACTAGTATTGGTAAGGCAAACGTTGGAAAAGAACAAGAACAGATACATTTACCATCTCATAGAAAGCTACTTAGCAAACATCACAAGCACAAAACCAAAAAAACACAACATGATCTCATGCCTCCCATAACCAACCCTGTAACAACTCCAATCACACCTTCGGGATTCGTTACAATTCCGACCGCCGATCCAGTCACTGAGTTACCAACGCCTATAACCGTCCCTCCAACAAGTCCCAATACCGTACCACCGCAACCGGAGCTACCCGTTACCAATCCGGTCATGAGTCCTACTCCCATTTATCAGAATCAGCCTACTAGTTCGCAAGGGAATTGGTGTGTCGCGAAGAATGGAGTACCAAGTGATAAACTTCAGGTTGCGCTAGACTATGCTTGTGGCACGGGAGGTGTGGATTGCTCGGTTATACAAGAAGGTGGTAGTTGTTATGAGCCCAATACGCTTCACGATCATGCGTCTTATGCGTTTAATAGCTACTACCAAAAGAATCCTAACCCTGCAAGTTGCGAATTCGGGGGGGCTTCGGCATTGGTTAACAGTAATTCAAGTAAGTTTTGCTCACCTTTATTTATATATAAATGTACTCTTCACTATCTAAATTCAAACTAGTCAATGAGACTTTCAATTAGATGTGAATCCTCATTCAATTTGTCTAACCTTTATTTGGACATGTGTTGATCATTATTTGTTTGAATTCTGATTAAAAACTTTGTACTTTACTTTAAAGTTGCTTGCAGCAGTCCGACTGCGATTCCTACTCCAGTCGCCGTCCCTGCAACAAACTCCCCAACTCCTATTACAGTGCCAGATACTATGCCACAACCATCGCTACCGCCACCGGTTGCTACACCAATAACAACTCCAGTAACTACGCCCATCACTTCTTTGCCTCCCCCTAATTTAAATCCCACATTGCCTCCTCCAATTGGCGGAAACATCCCTGTTTCGCCGGGTAAATCAGGACAAACATGGTGTGTGGCTAAAAAAGATGCGTCTGATTCTGCGCTTCAGATTGCAGTTGATTACGCTTGCGGAATGGGAGCCGCTGATTGCTCGGCGTTACAACAAAATGGAAATTGTTATAGTCCGAATACTCTTCGTGATCATGCGTCTTACGCGTTTAACAGTTACTACCAAAAGAATCCCGCTCCTACAAGTTGCGATTTCGAAGGGATCGCGACCTTGGTTAATACCGATCCAAGTGAGATATTCTAGTTTTAGATGATACTCATTACTAGTTTCTTTATGTATAACCGATTTCTTAGTTGATTGTCACAAGCTTGGTTTCAAAGTCCACCAAACATTTTAATAAGAATTTTAACTCTATGACTAGTTCCTGAATCCACACCTGCTTTGCTGCAACAACTTTACATGCATGGATTTGCTATTAATTATCTTGTTCAAACAAACCTTTCTATTCAAAGTTGAAACAAAGAATTAGCTGTAATAATAGTCTCAATTTTGTTGCTTCTACGTTCCCCTTAGGCTGCACATATCATATTGGTTTTACTGACTACTGGGATGTATATATGAAAAAATTGATGCCTTTAATATTAATTTTTGCCTAATTTATGTTTACCAGCATGCTTAAGTAATCATTTCTTGCTATATTAGGCTAGATTTGTTAATATAAACTAAAACTCATCTCAAACATATAACTATACTTTCTCTTTTGCCAATTTAGATTGCAAATAAGATATGCTCTTCCTTTGACAGATTCTCTGGTTGTCTATGTTAATAGCTACCCCCATGGTATAATAAATGCATGGTCTCTATAATATAATAACTACGACCCCTGTTATGGTTCTATCTTCTATTCTTCTACACTGTGTTGTAGACTTGTAGATGGCTTTGTACCGTTATTATTAGATATAAGTGATTGTTTGATTTACTTCTCTCAACTATGTTTCTGGTTTGAAAGAGATGATAGACCCACAATATTTCACGCCCTTGTAAAGTTGGTATATTTATAACCATAGATACTTTTTGTTCATCTTTTTAACATCAATGCTGACATTGACCCTGAATTTTCATACAAATGGATTTCCTCTAAAGAAAAATAGTGCATGGATTTTTCTTACTGGTATCTAAAATGACTTTCATTTTGACAGGTTCAGGTAGCTGCACATACCCATCATCAGCAAGGTGATTTCTTAACTCACAATTTTTACCACATCAATAATGATTATTTCCGAGCATTAAGTATTGCATAACCATTATTAGTAGTGTTGAATAAATAGTTGTCCTACTGCAACCAGCAATTAACTTTGGGCGTCATTATTACATTATCAAAGGATATATTTGTATTAATCTGCTTAATTTTTGTGTATGCAGTTCAAGTTCATCAACCACAAATGGAGTATCACCAACCACAGTAACACCAACCACAAATGGGGAAACATATCCAACTGATGGCACTACAACTGTCATAGGGCAAACGAACCCATTAGGCCCAAGCAGCCCATTTGGGTTAGAAAGCCCAACAACCACCACAACCAGTGGCTCACACTATGGTCCATCTACTAGTTCATTTTTATTTCTTGCTCTTGTAACAACACTTATGTATTTTAACTGAACTAGGTAGAACCTTGTGAATTTTGGACTGAAGTATTGTAGTGATAGGAAGGTATATGATGTTTGTAAGGCAAGATGAAGTCTGTCCATCGTTTGTATATGAATATCTAGTTTAACTTCAGCTTTCCTATGTGTTTTTCCCCTTTTACAGTATAGTCAAACCTCTCAACATTTGGTAGAGTAGTTTGTGCTTTTTGACGATACCCGTGTTTATCGCACTGTGCACTCTTGCATAAGGTGTCAACCTGTGAAGTACTGATTCGGATACGACAATTCAGTACGAAATGATAAGGATGCGGGGATTCGGTAATTTCCTAAAAATCAGGATACAACAAAAATATTAAATATTATTAATATAATAATATACCTAAAATGAAATAAAAAAATGAAAAAGTGAAAATCATAGGGGTTAGTAACAGTCGGAGGCATGGGAGGGGATAGTGTTGAGTTAAGGTTGGTTGTCGGTTGGAGTGTTTAGGTTTAAGGGTTGGGGAAATTACAAAAAAAATAAAAAATAAAAAAAAGACTTAAGAAACTACATAAACCGGTTGCACCCTTGAATTCCCCTGTATCCGCACCACACCCACCCCGCACCTGACCTTTGCCACTATAGGATGCACCCGCACCCAATAAGCGCCCTTTGAAGGGGCCTTATGTTTTGAAGAATCTGTGGTACCCAACTGTGAGCTCATAAATATTTTTGGAAAGGAAGTTTGGAGGTGTACGCATTGCTTGGACGCAATGCAAAGCATAATTGACGTGACGCTCACGTGGCACCGTTATGTGGGGGACGGCTACCTAGATAACCAGTCGATAAGTTCTTTATAAAACCCGAAGCAAAACGAGCACACACCCCTATAAGTCCGATTTGATAGTGTTGAAACAGAAAACAACAAAGTAACTACTTACGTTTTTCACCAATTCGATGACAATTCAAATCGGTCAAAACACACCTTGTTTCAAAAATAGGTCTTCAGTTCCACAACTCAATTTGTTGTGCTTTTGAAGAGAAGTGACATCCGAAGAGAAACAATAATCATCCTTCTTCATTCCGGCGAAAAAAAACTTACACTGCAATGGTGAAAGGGAAGAGGTAAGGTGGTTCGGGTATTTATAAGCTAATTAAAAGGGTCTTCCATTCGATCTATAGTAGTCTTGTGTAGTGGTGGTAAATGCGTCATTGACGATAACTTAATATGGAAGTCATAAGGTCCTATTATCATTTCACTTGTTCCTCTAATAGAAACGTAGATTTTTGTGTGTAAATCTATTATGACATATTTGTATTTAGTGGTACCATTAGTGAAACTATTGAGCCCAACCTAACCCTAACTACATTTTTCAGGTTTCACAATGTAGACATTCCTTAAAGAGAGGGGCAGGACTCAAAATGCACGTTGGTCTCGTGGCTAATGGAGACATCGAATATAATAGGCGATCGCGAAATAGTATTGGAGCGCACTTCGTTTGGGCATTTCCTTGAAATATGCCTTGTTACCGTTGATAGTTTTTTGGTCGAAGAATTTGTGAAAACGTATGACACGGTGAAAAAGGGATTCCGAATGGCGAAAAAATTGTTCACCATGGATGAAAATGATGTTGCTTGCATAATGCAACTAACTCTTGTGAGGCAAACGTTGGATAAGAAAAAGAAAGGTGGAACACTACATGAGAAATCCTTCAACAAGGATTGCTCCCTTGACGCACATGATGAGTCTTGAAAAAAAACTAAGTGACTTAGAAGACCAAACTAATGTAGTCGACTATGTGAAAATTCTAATAGTTCACCTACTAGCATCGTTGCTCTCCCCCATCACAAAGAGGTTTACACGACACTACATAAGGGCAAATTACACGGGGACAAGAGGTTTACACGACACTACATAACATCCTGAGGGATACCAATTGGAAATATGTACGAAACAAACGTGAGAAAAAAGAGAGGGTATACAATATGTAGGTTATTGGTAAAAACACAGGATCTAGGGTATGTTTGGATGTGTCTTTTCTTGTAGAAAAATTTCCAAGAAACTACATTGTACATGTCAGAGTTTGTCTTTCAGCTTTTCTACCATCGGGATAAGTGTGCACATGTGAAATTACAGAAAATCCAAAAAAATGTTGAATTTGCACATGTGATGAGGACAATACAGGTATTTCATATCACATTGTATAAGAAGTTGTAGAGAAACTTCATCCCTCAGCTTCTCCAACCCAATACAAATTTGACATGGGAAACGTAAAAATGTTAGAAGTTTGTCTCCCCCTAAAAGTTGTTTGGATGTGCATGTACAATTTCTGGGAGACAAAAATTACTATGCAACTTTTAGAAACTACATCCAAACAGTGCCTTAATCTTTTGCAGATCAAACTCTTAAGCGGCGGAAACGAGATCAAGTTGGTTGCCTTACCGTATATTTAGTTTCCTCCTTTCACCTAAATGATTGATGGGAAATTTCATTTTCTTAGTACATAGGGAACAAATGATTGATGGGTGTCAAACAGAGCATTAGAACAACGTTCCCAGCAGGAACGAGCAAAGGATGATAGTGTAACGTCCCGAGCCCGAACAGGTGCTTACCTGTCTGAACCCGGTGCGTTAATGCGATCCACGATCCTGACCGCTGCGCACTCTGATATTCAATCCATTTGATAGGCCCATAATTAATATGAAAAATATAATTAATAATTTGTGAGCTCAACAGCCCGCAAGTTCCAACCGTCACTCAATCAGAATCAGACCAGAATCAGAATCATGTAGAAAATAATACAGAATATGACATTCAGTTAATGAGCACAATCAAAAGACATGCAGCACAAATAATATGCATGCATAACACTCTGGAACCCCCATTCGGATTCGACCACATCCTGTGCTTCTGAAATCTATCAATCAGTCAGACACACACATGATAGCTCCTCACTAACGACAGGTAGCTCTTTTCTCTCTTGGGTGGCTTCACGTTGCCCGCTAGGTAGCTCTTTCCTGAGTGGCTCAGCCAGAAATATACATACAACCACAGAAATATACATTCAAATTACGGTTTTGAAGATTTTTTAAACAACTACATTTGGAAAATAAGTTCTAATCTTTTGGACTTGCATTGTTGTGTATGTTTGATAATTTTTAATTGAAAAATGAACATTGCATAGATTTTAGTTAGTTGTTGTTGATGTTTGGGATTTAACTTTTTTATTATTATGACGTGCAATCTTATTTTTCTAGTACAATTATGCTTATTGGCATGTTGTTATATCTCACTTTGATACTGTCGAGTTAATTTGTAAACTAAAAATGTAATGAGAAATTAAAATAAGCTAACATTTATAAGAAACTTATCTATCAAGGTTATTCTATACATAAGAGTCGTAGAATGAATAATAAATCTAAAACATGCGATTCCACGAACGAAAATAGCAATGACCATAAATAGTAACAATTATTATAAAATTCTTTTATTATAATTTTAAGTTATACTTATACACTATTTTGCTCCCTCTATTTGTCTATATTTTATCAATTCTAAACTTAAGAACGATCATAGCCACAAAATCTTCCCAAACCACATACTTTGTGTTTGGATATTGGAATTTAAGTTGTAAAAATAAAATTAATTTCACTGATATGTCGTGTTTTATTGTTGTAAAAATGTCTTTTGGATTTTTGAATTTTAATATATCCAGGTCTGGAAAAATGTTAAAAATAGGAAAAATATTTTCAATTTTTTTATTTTTTTAATTAATTAATTTAAAATATCAACTTAAAGTTGTGGGTCCTCCAAAAAAAATTTGTGCAACGTGAAGAAATTATGCCACACCCAAAAAATATTTCTGGATCCGCCCCTGCCCACATGTCACTTTAACTTTTCCCTTAGTCATCACCTCATTTTCCAAGCATTCAACACGACGCCTCTCTTAAGCCAAAGATATATAAGTAATTTACTAATCACTCCATTAACCTAATTAACCATATAACTATTCTCTCTCTTACGTAAATCTTAGGATTATAGTTCTAATAGATGGTTTAATAGGACACACCATCAACTGAAAGGACAATCGACGAAAATGAAGAAAGAATTTTCAGTATGGACGTTGTACGTTCATACATGGTCCTTGAGCATATGTATTTGAACTTGTGAATGGTAGAATTAGGGTTGTCCAACCGGTCCGACCAGTCCGGTCCGGGTTTTTTACCTTAAAATTTATAAAAAATAAAAAATTCGGACCGGACCGGAACCGAATTGGCTCCGGTTCCCGGACCGGTTGGGTCCGGTCCGGACTGGTTGTTGCTCAACCCTAGGTAGAAGGGATGCAAGGCCCTTTGGTTTACCTCATGGGCCTTGTAGATTAAACTATTTATTTCTGCATTTATGTTACGATCATTTCATATACCACCAAATTAGGTTGGGCTAGCAACACTAGAAGAAGAAGAAGAAGAAGAGGAGGAGGAGGAGGAGCAACACTAGAAGAAGAAGAAGAAGAGGAAGAGGAGGAGGAGGAGGTATTCCAAGAAACAAACATGTTTCCGCCTCCATGAATCATTTGAGCCTTTTTGTACAAATACAAATTCGTATACGATCTTTTTCCAATTTTTATAATATGTAATTATGTATTAAAATAAGTAAATGTGGATAACAATGATATTTTGATATGAATCATATATTATCTTAGGATGTAAATTTATGAAAAAACTTTAAACTCGAGTAAGATATTTTCTTACATAGTCTTACTATATTTGTTACCATATTTAATAACATTCTACATTTAACTGCTATATATCCTACTAAACAAGTACAAATTTATTGGTTGGAGTGGATATTATTTGGGCCATTTTCACCTTATTTTCTCATATGGAAATGATCGATAAATCGTAAATCTTATAAATTGAGATGCCTCCTAAATTTCTTTATAAATCAAACACATCCAAGGCATCATTTAGGAGCGGCCTACGATTGCAGTGGCAGCTCCAAGGTTGTGTTGGGTGGTAAGAAGTTAGGAAGCAATTCAGGTTACCCTTTAACGCCCTACCACTAGCTCCCACCACCTTCCACTTTAATGCAAATTTTCATCATAAAATTTCCCCACCACCTAGAGGTGCAAACGAGCACTAATCGAGCGATCGGGTTCGGCTCAAGATCGAGTGAATAAGGATTTTTGCCCGCTCTCCGTTCGATAGGCGTGTCGAGCAGAAAAACTCGCTCGTTCTCGGCTCGCCTAATGCTTGCTAGCTCGTTTATTTTTTATGTTTAAACCTGAAATTCACAATATAAACATAAATAAGTATGAAAATTACGAAATAAATCCAAATAAATTTGGATTGTACGGGTCGATCCACGGGGAAGTGAGTAGCTTCTGGTTTATCCGAAATCATGCGGCAAAAAAGGCAAAAGAGATTTGATTATGCTAAGCTAAAGTAGTAAGTAAGAAATGCGAAAGAAAGCAACTAAAGAATGAAAATCAGGAAGAGAAACCCCTAAGGGGTTGAGTGTGTGCACATATGAAGTGAAATAAGTGATGAATTATGCATGTAAGCATGTATGTGTGTGTGTGTCGTGTGTGTGTTTTCATGCATAGGAAGTGTCTAAAGATGTGACAACACTTATAAATTCATTCACACAACGTATTGACAATTACTACTTGATTATCATAAGACTAGGCTCAGCATGATAAGTGTCTAAAGATATGACAAGACTTATCAAAAACCATAAACTCATGTGAAAAACAAAACTAGGCATGGGAGGTGTCTAAATCTTATGGCAAAACTCATCAAAACAAAGTTTCTTCAATAAATCAAGCAAGCAACCACAAATACAAACATTTAACTGACATGTAGCATATTCAACAGGAAATTCCAGTCAATATACATGAGGAAACTAAACATGAGAAGTGTCTAAATCTTATGACAAAACCCATAAAAAATCCCCCAACATGTAGATTATTAAAATACCCTCAATGAACATACAAACATGAAAGTTTACACAATCAAAAATTCATCAAACATCGAAACATCACAACACATATGTACATCATCTCCACCCCCAAAGGGGATGAAACTACTCACTAATCATTAAACTAACTATTATCTTAAGAAGAGAAAAATATGTTAACTAAGTCTACTAAGATTAATGAAACAAAATTAAGCTAAGCATGCAAAAAGATAAAAGAGACAACATTAAACTAAGAAAAAATTCTTTTATTAAATGACTCACATTACAAGTAGCATCTCCATACTTGAGTTTTTGCTTTAAGGCTTGACTCTAAGTAGAGAGATTGGCCACTAAGAAATGTGTAGTATTATAAGAGAGGATGAAGAGTTCTATTTATAGTCATATAAAAAGGTAATCGGGGACAATCTCCGATGTGGGACTAATGAAACATTCCAAAAAAATTAAAAAACACGAGGCTTTTACGCTTGAATTCAAACAACGCTCTGGTGATTATCTGTTTCCCATGCCACCCCATCCCATTCCACCTTAATTTCCACCAAATTCGATCATCCAAACCAGATTTTCAACCTCAAATCCATCTCCTGGGCATAACGCTCCTTCCCTGCCCCTCTTTCGAGGTGGTTCGGCTCCGATGACCCTTCGTTAGAGTTCTGGAAGGTGGAGATCGGAGTTCCTGTTCATTCTGGAGTCAGCTCCGACCTCACCTAAACTGTTGCGGTGGTCTCCGGGAAGTTAGGGATCCTGAGCTGCGAAGATCGACGAGCTCCACTTTTGAAGCCGACAACCTCATAGTCGGTTAGCGCGTTTGAGGTGCCATCGTTCCCGCTTCTTTCGGATTTCGACTCATCATGCTTCTGGGATTGTTTCTCACGCACCAATTTGAGCTTTTCGGTTGACTCTTGACAATGATCGTCGTTTCTTGAGTTTTCCGACTTGGTTTACTCAGGAAAGTTTCGTTCTTTGATTCTATGGTTTCAAATTTGTGTATTGTTGTGATTGTTGTTTGGTATGGGAATGGAACCTACAGTTCCATTGTTATCGAGTGATATCCTGAGCAATGGATATCCACGTCCTACTATTAGAGAGAAATCTCCCCCCCCCCCCCCCCCGACCCACACCAGTTTTAGAACAAGAAAATGACTGAGAAACGAATCACATTTGCTGCTGCTACTAAGGCCACTCATCAACCACCTAATTTCGAGGGAGAAATTCCTTTTAAGAAGGTAGGATTTGATTGAACGTTTTAAAATAACCGCAAGTGAATGGCCGCGTTGAAGGGGTGACAAATACGGGCCGATCAACTGGGAGGTGTGTCGACTTTGTTTAGTTCGAAGGCGAGTGAGAAACAAAGGAGAGAAAGAGTTTGGTTACACTACACTAAACTAGGAATGAACAATCAATAAAACTAAACCCCATATGGGGTAGAGAAAGAATGTGACTACGAAAATATGTGTGTGTGTTCAATTGTGCTCATCACAACATGTAGTACATGAAAATCATAAAACTAAATCCAACTTTGCCTCCACATGAAATAAGATAACACAATATCGTTAAAACATACAAGACAATAATTGGAATGAAGCTAAATTAACTCATGCATAAAGACCAAACCCCACTATGTCTCCACATGAAATAAGATTTACACAATCATTAAAACATACAAGACATTAATCAATGTAAGGGCAACAAGAGTACATGCAACCACAAGTCATTTTTCGTTTATCAATTCCATCCATATCCTCACCGCATCATTTCCCATAAAATAAGTCCACTAATCTAAGCATATGCTAAACTTCATTTAAGAGCATTAGCATATCAAAGACAAAAGTGAAATCTCATTAGATGGTTATCGAAATCATGTAAGGTTCAAAGGATTAAGATAACACACAACTAATACATGACATATTTCTTCACCCCCCAAATGGGGATGAAACTACTCACTAATCATTACACTAACTACAGTAACAAAATGAAACATTCTAATAAAAGGAAATTAAACTAAGCAAACAAGAAATATTAAAGAAGCTAAATGAAAGGAAATTAAACTAAAGAAGCATGTAAGAATTAAAAGACAATATTAAAAGAAACTAAGAAAAATTATTTTATTTACATGACTCACATTACAAGTGACATTCTTCTCCACCTTGAGTTTTTGCTTCAAGGCTTTTACTCCAAGTAGAGAGAATACCACCAAGCAATGCGTAGAATACAAGGGAGGAGGAGGAGTTCTATTTATAGTCAAAGAAAAAGGCAATCGAGGATAATCCCCCGATATGGGACTAATACACCACCAAAAATAGACATAAAACACCATAATATATGACCCGACTAAAACTTATCGGATCTGAAGCAAAACAGACCGGCAATCAACAGTCTTGGACCGTTTGGCAGTCTATATGCTTTGGATCAGGTCAGGTTTTGGTGTGTGGTTGTTTGGCTCAATTTCTTAATGTGTGATGCATCCAAGTCGGTTGTTGGAGCTCAGGTCCGAATCGAATTGTCAAAATACTCATCATGATGGTGTGGAGTTCCTTCATTTGCTCAATGGCCCTTTCGACATTCGGGTCCCTCTCTTGTGCATCTTACTCCATAAGTCTTGCAACTTAGTCTTTTTCTTGCTTTTAGGTCTTTTTATGCATCTTCGCTTCAACCATGTTTATTCCTGAAACTCAAACATAAAACTCGTGACGTAGCATTGTTTATGTTCAAGATAATGGATATAAGACACAAATATATCCGTGATATGATGTCAATCAGGATTCATGATGGTGTAGCCCTGCTGGAATTCAGTGAAGAGGAAATTGCAGCGATGAGTGTTCCTTTATGTGGACCTTGATTGGGATGTTAACTGGATTAAGAGCTCAATTGGTTGCTATTCAGAATTCAGTTGACAATTTGTTGAATAAGAAGAACTCATGTGAACCAGGTTTAATTAACTCTAAGCATGTCAGAATAAGATTCAGAAATAGACAAGATTTTGTGAGAGTTTGGTTACAAGGTAGTTGGCTGATTGAAGGTAAGAGAATTAGAGTTTTCAAGTGGTCTCCATATTTCAGTATGGATATGACTGCCTAATCTCGAAGCTCATCTCTTTCACCCTGATGCCATCGAGTCAGATGCCACAATTCTTGGAAAATTCATCTGTGTAGCTCAAGGAGTGAAGGAGTTCACTAGACCAGGCTACTGTCAAGTGTGTGTAGAAGTGGATCTCAGCAAGCCAAAGTGGATCATATCTTCATTAAGTTGGGAAAAGAAATGAGGAAGCAAAATATAGTATATGAAAGGATTCCTCCTTTTTGTACTAAATGTGCAAAGGTTGGTAATTATCTGGATAATTGCAGGTTCAAGGATCAGAATAATGAAGTTAATCAAGATACCAACAAAAGCCACAACAATGAAGGTGTGCATAATAAGGAGAATATCAATAGAAACATGGAGAAGGATATCCTTAAACTAGGAGAAAATGTTACCAAAGAAAGGGAATTTCAAATCCCTAAACACCTTAGTAAGAATGCTAAGAGAAGAGCAAAGAAGAAGTAGGACTTCACAGTTACAGAGGTTCAGAAAAAAGATAAGACACAAATAAAAAATATACAGCAGAAGGCTCAGAATGATGAAATTGAAATAATGAATATTAACAAAAATAAAGAGGTTGCTGTCAATGGAAAAATGAATACTGAAGTTGAAGGAAAAGAGGGAGAAAATTACACGACTCAAGGAAAAAATAAGCTCAATGATAAAAAAACAGAAAAGCCCCAAACAATCCAGGGATCTGGATAATATGGATGGAGAAGAGGATGTGTCCCAAGCTCAAGAACACCAAAATAACTCAGATGTCCATGAAAATGTCACTGTTCAAGAGGTGGAATATGACTTGCAAGCTGAGGACACTGTAGTGGCTGAAACTATTTTCCATACTAATTCCTTTGCTGTTCTTGAAAGGGAAGGAGTGGATGAAAGGGTCACTGAATCTGTGGTTGAGCAACAAAACTGGTTACACAAAGATGAGGAAAGTCAAGACAAAGTTGAAGAGTTATTTGATGAAAATGATATGCAAATGTGGATGGAAGCTGGACTAGATCCCAAAGCTGGCTTCAAGGGTACTGATCAACAGCTGGATAAGCAGTCGGATATGGATACAGAAAAAATTGAAAGTTCTTCTGAGGACGAAGAGGAGCAAGAAGAATCTAGTAAAGATGATTCATCCAAAGATCCATCTTACAGCCCAGTACATACCTTAAAGATGATGATTCAATAAGACACTGAATCATTAAGGATCAAGAAGGAGCTTGTAGCTCAAGAAGAACGAAGGAGGACCTTTATTAGGCTGCAAAGCAATAGAGGCAAAAGCAAAAGAATTTTTTTTAAATGATTAACACCATCATCTAGAATATAAGAGGAGTTTTCAACATCTCCTATATGTCAAAGCTTAGAAAAATCATCAAGACTCATAATGCATATCTGGTTTGCCTCATTGAGCCTAAAGCTGATGAGCATCATGTGCCCTTTATTGGAAGGTACATCAAGCTTCACCATCATATTAGAAACACCAAAAACAAAATCTGGATTTTTTTATGGACAAGATATTACTGTCGATATTCAGTGGGATTTTGAGCAGGTCATCACTCTCCAGATTAACAGTGGGGGTCAAGTTGACAGTAGAACCTTTGTGTCTGCCTCTACTAGATATATTGACAGAAGACAACTTTGGGCTCACTTGCAGCATGTTTATGATAATATGCATAACCCCTGGATCATTAGTGGAGACTTTAACTGTGTTCTATTAAGATTTAACAAGATTGGTGAGAGAGGATTAAATCAAGTGGCTGTCAGAAGTGGAGACTTTGCCAATTTTATCATTAGTGGAGACTTTGCCAATTTTATCAACAACTATGGACTTTTGGAAGTGAATCATGAAGAGGGGGCATACTCTTTCCTGGTTCAATGGCAGAAGAAGGGATAAGATCTACTGCAAATTGGATTGGATTTTTTGCACTCTGATTGATTCGTTTTATATTAACCGCAAGTGCACGACCGCGTTGAAGCGGTGGCAAATACGGGTCGTCCACTAAGAGGTGTGTCGACGTTTGGTTTGTGCAAAGGCGAGTGGTAAAAAAAGAGAGAAAGATTGATTACACTAAACTACACTATAATGCAAAAGGAAATGAAAGCTAAGCAATAAAACTAAACCCCAAAGGGGGTAGAGAAATAATGTGAATATAAAAGATGTGTGTGTGTGTGTTTAATTAAGCTCCTCACAACATGTAGTGCATGAAATCATAAAACTAAATCTAACTTTGCCTCCACATGAATTAAGATAAGATCATATCATTAAAGCATACAAGACAATAATTGGAATGAAGCTAAATGAACTCATGTATAAAGACTAGACCCTACTATGCCTCAACATGAATTAAGATAACACATATCATTAAATCATACAAGACATTAACCAAGGTAAAGGCAACAAGAGTACATACACTACAATTTGTGTTTCCAATATTAATTCCATCCATATCCTCACCTTATCATTCCCCGTAAAACAGGTCCACTAATCTAAGCATAAGCTAAGCTTCATTCAAGAGCATTAGCCTATCAAAGATAAGAGTGAAATCCCATTAGATGGTTATGGAAATCATATAAGGCTCAAGGGATTAAGATAACACACACACCTAATACACTACATTATCATATCACATATTTCTCCACCCTCCAAATGGGGATGGAACTACTCACTACTCATTACACAAACTACATTAACAAAATGAAGTATTATACTGAAATGAAACTACACTAATCAAGCAAGAAATATTAAAGAAGCTGAAATGACATAAAACAAAACAAGCATCAAAGCAAGCACATTAAAGGAAATTAACCTAAGAGAGAAACAACACAATTAAAGGAAAACATATATTATGAACCCACTCAATTACAAGTAGTCATTCCTCCACCAGAGTTTTGCTTCAAGGCTTCACTCTTAGTAGGGAAGATGGCCACCAAAGAGAGAGATGAGTACAATAGAAGGTGAAGAGTTCTATTTATAGGCATGGAAAAAGCTAATCCGGGACAATCCCCCGATGTGGGACTAAACCAATACCAAAAATAGCCTAAACAAACACTAATACATGTGCACACGAAATCATAGCGGATCCGGAGAGATCCAGACCGCCAATAGGCGGTCTATAGGATCCGGATCCATCTGGAATTTGTTCTGGGCTTTGCTTGATGTATTTCTTGGACTTGGATGCATATACTTCGTTTATTGAAGCTCCGACCCGAATCGAATTGCAAAAATACTCCCCATGATGGTGTGGAGTTTTCTGTTTTGCTCTTTGGTCTTTCGGTCTTACGTTCAGGTCCTTCTCCCTTGCATCTTAGTCCCAGGTCTCACAATTCAGTCATTTTTCCCTACTTTTAGGTCCTTTTATGCTCTTCTCTTCAAACCTCTTTATTTCTGAAATTCAAACATAAAACTCGTCACGTAGCATTGCTTAGGTGTAAGATAATGGATATAAGATACAAATATAAGCATGAAATGATGTCAATCAAATACCCCCACACCTAAGTTTTTGCTAGTCCCGAGCAAAACAAAGAAAGATAAAACAAACGAGAAACAAGAAATCCTAACTCACTTTCGTAGGAATCACGGTTGCACTTAACACGTGCAACAAGCCGTTAAACCTCCTTGTTGCCAAGGAGGAGGAGTGTTGTCTCCTGAGGGGTTTCAGCGGATATACCCACAAAATCCAAACAAGATGCATTATTCAATCTAGACACTCGACTCGTTGGACAAATTTTGTCGATCATTGGACGCGGTAATCCTACGGGCCGACTCTATATAGGTAATCAGTCCACACACCTAATCTAATGAACCATTCATGCAACTTAAATAAGGAATTAAGTGAAAGACATGGACAACCTCAACCTCCTCAAGTGATACAAAGTGTAAAGTCCATTAAGGTTCTTATTTGCATTTTTTTTGTTTCTTTTTCTTAGTTGGAGCTTCATTCTCCCAGGGTCAGGTTTCGTGCATCATTGCCCATGAGGACTTACACTATCACGTACACTTTTCCCCAAATCTCCACATAGGGCAATACCTACCACCCGTGTAACAGGAGTTCGGTCGGCGCATCCCAAGTCAGATGACTCGAAAGCACAAGGCACAAAGTCCCCTCAGACCTACTTTCCCGAGTGATAGGAACCGTGCGAGAAGAGAGAACACCTACTCACTTATTTCTTATCTACACATGAACCAAAACCCCTACACTTAATGTCTCACAACAAGATTTAAAGGGTCCTTGACTACAACAAACTTCCTTAAGTTAACAGACACGAATTATTGACTCATTAGGTTCAGGGTGGACTTCTTTAAATGTTTGAGCACTAAAACCCTATGATTACTCACCCCCAAGGGAAAACTGGGGTGCATCCTAACGACTCGATAAATCCTAAAGCCATTGTACTAGATGTCCTAATGCATCAAGTTCAAGACAATTTTGGGAGCTTTCTTTTTACTTTGCCTCTCAACGGTTTTGCACATGCTAAACACACGCAAAACCCACAAAACATTTTCTTTCGCAAACATATGAACATTTTGAAAGAAATTTGAAATTTTTGAAGCACTAGGCAAGCAAAAGAAGACAAGTCACCTAAGGATCATGACAAGCAGATATATCGATATTAAATGCAGCACACTAACATGACCCTAATAATGCACACAAAAGAAAATAAAATCAAAGGAAAAAGACTCAACTATGTACACACGTAAACCCCCCCCCCCCCACACACACACCTACTTCACACATTGTCCTTAATGAATGTGAGCAAAATACTACATAAATTTATGCATGAAAAAGGAAAGATCTCACCAATATGAAGCGCAAAGGGAAGTTCATGGTTATGTTGATGGACACAAACCCGAATTCCCTCAAAACCTAGGGATACAAATACATGAAAGAAATGGGCCCCAAATACTCAAGGGTTTGAGCCCACAACAATCGATGCTCACTGAAGGAGTCTTTTTTTTAAACTATGTACAATAATAGGCTTCCATCTTCATATGTCAAGGGACATCAAATGGGAACCCACCATCCCTCGAGCCAGAAATGCACATGCATGGGCTCACAACATACAAAACAGAATTGCTTGACCACCTGACACCCTTATATACATTGTGGTCGTTTGATGCCTCTTGAGAGTTGCAAAAAAGGAGGCATGAATGAGAGGTGAACCTCTATCAGGTTGAAGGGTATCAGGTGGTTGATTCTTAACCCACATGGGTCCTCATCAGATATGGAATGAAGAGCATGTGGCCTAGAGGCCATAAAAATCGTATCTTGTGGCTCAAAAGCCACGTGATCAAAAGGATGTGGCTCAAGGGCCACGTGATCAAAAAGAAGTGGCTCAAGGGCTACATGATCAGAAGAATGTGGCTGAAGGGCCACAAGATCAAAAGGAGGTGGCACTGAGGCCACGTGATCAGAACATAAGGCACCCTCTTGTGCCAGCCCAGGTCAAACATCTTCACCACCTTCAGGATTTCCATCGAACAATTCTCTGAAGTACTTGAAGGTGTCCTCAACTTCAATTTCATCCAAACCCTGGGTAAGGTTGACCCCAACAGGGTCATTGAAGGCACCTGGCTTCTTGCCGATGGTTAAGATGTTCAAATCAGCGCATTGACTACCATAAGTCAAGCGCATCAGACCATTGAGACAATTGATCAAGGCATTGGAAGTCGCAAGAAATGCTCGCCCCAGAATGACAGGAATTTGTCTAAGTGGGTTTGGCACAGGTTCAATATCCAAGACAAAGGAGTCGACTGGATAATTGAACTCTCCCACTTTGATCAACACATCTTCTACCACACCCCTTGGTTTCTTCATAGACCTATCAGCCAATTGAAGAGTGGTTTTTGTTTGTTTGAGGTCTCCAAGACCGAGGTGGACATAGACAGAATAAGGCAGAAGATTAACAAATGCACCAAGGTCCAATAAGGCACGATGTATGGACACATCACCAATCACACAAGAGATAGTAGGATAACCAGGGTCCTTGTACTTGACTTGCATGGGTTGTGCCAACAACTAACTCACGTTAGCCGCAAGAAAAGCTTTCTTTAGAACATGAGTTTTTCTCTTTTTGGTGCATAAGTCCTTGAGAACCTTGGCATAAGGTGGCATTTACTGAATCACCTCCAACAGAGGAATGTTCACCTTAACTTGCCTAAACATCTCAAGCATCTTGTCATGCTGATCTGAGGTTTTCTTTTTAAGGCGCTCAGGGAATGGCGCCTTCGGGGCATAAGGGTGCGAAGGAACCTCACAATTCTGGTCCAAAGAAACATGAGTGGGGACCACAAAATCTGATTCCTTCGACACAAGAGGAGACAAGGGGACCTCAGGGTTCGGCCACTTTGTCGAAGGAAATGTAGAAAGAACCTCAGGATCTGGCTCCTTCTTGGAAGTAAATTTGGAAGGAGCCTCAGGATCCGGCCCCCTCAAAGATGGTGATGACAAAGAAGGCACCCCAATGTGGTTGTCCACCTCCTTACTGTAGGATCGTGTGGGTTATGGGTCCACTAATCACTTTTAAACTAATTACCTACTCGTTTTATCGATCGAGTTATATGCAGCGGAATTTAAACAACTAAACGAGCAAGTAAGAAATATGCAAACCACAAAGACGCGTCAAATTTTATAGAGGTTCGGCACCCCACCCGGGTCCTAGTCCTCTCTTGTAAGCTCCGCTCGACTCCGCGAGCTCCGCCTACGTCTTCACTAACCACTCCCCGTTCCGGGCCAGGAGAGAACGCCTTTGCACCATAAGCACCGCGAACAACCTCGCTTGCTTGAATTCTTCCTCTCACAATCCGAGAGGGACACTTCGGGCTTTCACCGAAGTCCTGCTTCCTTTGACAAACAATTAAGTGGAGCAACACTCACTAATTCTTGAGCACACTTGAGTAGGATTGGAATTATGACTAAAGTGTGGAAGGTTTGAAGCTTTGAGTGTTTGGCATTCTCTCTAATGTTTTGGACAAGTTTGTAGTGGGAGAGTTGTGTTAAAATGTGTTTTACAACTCCTTATATAGGCATTAGAGAGAATAGAGCCGTTGGGATTGATTGGGTATGAGTTGATGTGTGATTACACAAAACAGAACCTGCAGGACCCAATTCTGGATGAAATCGGTCGACCGGATCGGGATGAACGGTCGACCGTTAGGCAGTTTTGCACTAAGTTCGGTCGACCGGTTAAGCAACGGTCGACCGCCCAACGCTACGACTTAGGTACACTTAAGTGATCGGTCGAACACCTAAAGGGAAACGGTCGACTGATTTGTACCAGGCACTTTGGGGTTGACAAACAAATAGATATTCGGTCAACCGAATCAGGTCTAGCGGTCGACCGTTTTGTCCAGGAGATTGGGTTTGTCAAGAGATGAACAGACGGTCGACCGATCTTGGTCCTCGGTCGACCGATACATGAAATGTATTTGGGGTATTTTTGGTTTAATACAAATACGACCGTTGGGTATATACGACAAGAATAATGGTCGGAAAATTAAGTTCAAACGGTCGACCGAAAGAGATGGTGCGGTCGACCGAAACCAGACAGGGAAACACAAAACAGAATACTTGATCATCCGGTCGACCGAACGGCCTGTTGCGGTCGACCGAATGTGGGCAGACAGTTAGGATTCAGGTTTAGTGTTTTCCGATCTAAGTTTGGGTGATCTATTGAAGTCCAAATTATGTGAAATTTCGTGTGTGACTTCTATGAGGAACCTAGTATGTGTTTAAGTTGATTTTAGCTCAAGTATGCTAGAACATACACAAGTTCCTAAAGACTCAAAGAAATACAAAATACATGTCTTCAAAATGATCTTGATTCCATGTCTTGACTTGATTTCCTTTCTTCCTTGAGTCTTGATCACCTGTAGAGATTAGCACAAGGAAATATATATGAAATGCAACATGTGTGCTACTCTACATGATTTTAATTACGATTCGGTTGATTAAATCATCAAAACATAGATTAAGACCAAAAAGCCAACATTTACCAGAGCTCAAAGTATGAATCACATTAATATGATGGGTCGGTTCAGAGGTAGCATGAGGTAAAGGTTTCCTTCCTTGAGAATGGGTACCCCGAGGATTCACCTCAGGTTGACTCAGTAATTGGACTTTCTCGTGTTCATGGAGCTGATTAGCCAACTGGCTAACTTGCATTTCCAATGCTTTGACCGAATTGTTGCTGGCCACAAACAAGGATTGTGTGCTCTGAATGAACGCATGAAGGGTTTGTTCAACAGTGGGGGTCCTTCGAGTCAACCCGTTGGGGTAGTGGAGTCTGGTTAGAATAACCTGATGATGAGGTCTGAGGAGGTTGGTAATTATGGTTCTGAGACCTTTGATGTGGAGGTTGGTAGGTCGCCGATGGGCGTAGAGGTTGATAAGGTGGAGGTTGAGGTTGAGGTTGAGCGTGCGAGCTCTGACTGTTACCCCAACTAGGCCCCCAAGAGAAGTTAGGATGGTTACGTCATCCCGGGTTGTAGGAGTGACTGTACGGGTCGTTACGGGGCCTCTGTTGATACATCGCATTTGCATGCTCAGTATCCCTTGGAGCGTAAGCACATTCCAAGTCATCATGGCCCGTAAGTCCACACCTACCACACCCGAGATTAGCAACCTGAGCTACAGGAGCTCGGTCCAACTCTAAACTCTCAATCCTACGCATGAGAGCAACCATTTTCGCCTCAGACGCGATCAATGACTCAACTTGATATGATCCAGCTCGACCAGAAGACCTGGCGACTGGTGGCTCTCTCATGGTGTACCACTCAAAGGTGCGTTCAGCCATTAACTCAAAAGTGTCCCATGCCTCATCGATGGGTTTCATTTGGAAGTCACCCTGACACATCAACTCCAACAATGTGCGGGTGTTGTAGTTGAGACCCTCATAAACAATTTGGCACAGTTGCCATAGCTCAAGTCCATGATGAGGGCACTGCTGGAGAAGGTCCTTGACCCTCTCAAAGAAACCATGAAAATATTCGGTCTCAGTCTGATACATTTGATGTATCTGGTGCCGTATCTGTTGAGTTTTCCTTTGAGGGAAAAATCTCTTCAGAAATACGGTCACGAAGTCATCCCAAGACCAAATAGAGCTCGCTGGGAGGTTGTACATCCATTTCTTCGCGTTATCCTTCAACGCGAAACAAATCATCCTCAACCGGACTGCATCCTCGTCACGCTGTTGAAGCTTGAACATGGAGCATAGTTCCTCGAATTCGCATATAAAAATATACGGATCCTCCTTATTGGCAGTAAAGGTTGGAAGCATGCTGACATATTGAAGTTTCAGCTCATAGTTGTTCCCATGAGCAGGGGGAAGAACTATGCAAGAAGGTTGCGTGGCCCGAACAGGATGGGTCCGCTCCCACAAAGTCATCGGTCTATCCTGTCGAGCTAAAGGTGGTGGTGCACTAAGAACTCGATCCTGACCGAATCTCCCTTCCTCTCGAGTCAGAGGAGGAGGAGAAGGAGGTCTACGTGGTGGTGGGAGCGGACCGAGGTAATCCATGAATGGACCACGGTCTCCCCCTTCACCACGAGACGACTCGGCCTCATGCTCCAAAGGAGCACGAGGCGGAGATGGTCGATCACCAAGACCGTCCATCTCAGAAAAATGCACTCTCTCAAGTCGAGCACTCTCACCAGAATGAGCCAAACCTCGCATAAAAATGCTCGACTCGACTCTAAAATAACACACAACAGAAGGTGTATTAGAGGAGGAGACTACGCGTAGGAAATAGATGAGGAGAGGACTCAGATGAGGAGGGAAGAATCCCTAGAGCTAGCGTGAGTAAAGGGTGAGGATAGAAGCCTAGTCTAGCAGACGCGGCTCAAACAAGCTTAGGCTGGCTATGGGTCCTTAGAGCTAGACGACGCCTAACTGCGAGGTCACATGGCCTCAACACGCCTCACCTCCCTACGACGAAGACCACAATGCCCAGCAAGTGAGCCATGATCCAAAGATATTGTCTCTCCTACTAACAACAAAGTGGGCGACACCGATCAGGCTATGACGGTCTGACCGGATCACTCTCCTAATGCGCCCAAGTCCTAATGGCCAATGTCTACTTGCTTTTAGATTAAGGCTTCACTTGAATGTGCTTTTTGGGGCTAAGGGAGGGGTGATGAAATCCCCCACCTTATCTTTGAAGACTATAGGTGATGTCCCTTAAAGATGTTTTGAACTCTTAAGCAAGCAAGCAACTCACCAAACAAGCTCTCACCTCACTCTTGTTTCGATGCAAACCTTACTCACTAATGGATGTCCTAATGTGTGAATGAGTGTTAAGGAATGCGTACCTCTCTCCAGCAATCAACGACAAAAATTAAAACTAAGAGAAGACAATTAACATGCTCAAGTCATTACTAGATGATGCATGACCTAAACATAGCAAATGCCTAATCTTTTGCTTTGGATTTTAAGGCCAAGTTGATTAAAGGGGATTGAAATTAAATCTGGGAGCAAACTAGAAGTCACAACATGCAAAATAGTACTCCCAGATAACTACAATGAACCAGACAACTACCAGAACAAAACAGAGAACAAGAAACACTCACCAGGCCGCCAATTGGCGGTCCCAGACCGCTGATTGGCGGTCTGTTTGGTGCTTCTGTGCCTCAAATTTTGCCAGTGGCCTCCCCTTGAGCTCTAGGATCCCTGAAACCAAGCAAACTACAAACAAAAAATTAAGACCACTCGAATCGTCCAAACCAAGGTCTGGACAGAGCACCTCCCCGGCAACGACGCCAAAAACTTGATTGATTCGTTTTATATTAATGGCAAGTGCACGACCGCGTTGAAGCGGTGGCAAATATGGGTCGTCCACTGGGAGGTGTGTCGACGTTTGGTTTGTGCAAAGGCGAGTGGTAAAGAAAGGAGAGAAAGATTGATTACACTAAACTACACTAGAATGCAAAAGGAAATGAAAGCTAAGCAATAAAACTAAACCCCAAAGGGGTAGAGAAATAATGTGAATATAAAATATGTGTGTGTGTGTTTAATTAAGTTCCTCACAACATGTAGTGCATGAAATCATAAAACTAAATCTAACTTTGCCTCCACATGAATTAAGATAAGATTATATCATTAAAGCGTACAAGACAATAATTGGAATGAAGCTAAATGAACTCATGTATAAAGACTAGACCCTACTATGCCTCAACATGAATTAAGATAACACATATCATTAAAACATACAAGACATTAACCAAGCTAAAGGCAACAAGAGTACATACACTACAATTTGTGTTTCCAATATTAATTCCATCTATATCCTCACCTTATCATTCCCCGTAAAACAGGTCCACTAATCTAAGCATAAGCTAAGCTTCATTCAAGAGCATTAGCCTATCAAAGATAAGAGTGAAATGCCATTAGATGGTTATGGAAATCATATAAGGCTCAAGGGATTAAGATAACACACACACACCTAATACACTACATTATCATATCACATATTTCTCCACCCTCCAAATGGGAATGGAACTACTCACTACTCATTACATTAAGTACATTAACAAAATGAAGCATTATACTGAAATGAAACTACACTAATCAAGCAAGAAATATTAAAGAAGCTGAAATGACATAAAACAAAACAAGCATCAAAGCAAGCACATTAAAGGAAATTAACCTAAGAGAGAAACAACACAATTAAAGGAAAACATATATTATGAACTCACTCAATTACAAGTAGTCATTCCTCCACCAGAGTTTTGCTTCAAGGCTTCACTCTTAGTAGGGAAGATGGCCACCAAAGAGAGAGGTGAGTACAATAGAAGGTGAAGAGTTCTATTTATAGGCATGGAAAAAGCTAATCCGGGACAATCCCCCGATGTGGGACTAAACCAATACCAAAAATAGCCTAAAAAACACTAATACATGTGCACGCGAAATCATAGCAGATCCGGAGAGATCCGGACCGCCAATTGGCGGTCTATAGGATCCGGATCCATCTGGAATTTGTTCTGGGCTTTGCTTGATGTATTTCTTGGACTTGGATGCATATACTTCGTTTATTGGAGCTCCGACCCGAATCGAATTGCCAAAATACTCCCCGTGATGGTGTGGAGTTTTTTGTTTTGCTCTTTGGTCCTTCGGTCTTACGTTCAGGTCCTTCTCCCTTGCATCTTAGTCCACAGGTCTCACAATTCAGTCCTTTTTCCCTGCTTTTAGGTCCTTTTATGCTCTTCTCTTCAAACCTCTTTATTTCTGAAATTCAAACATAAAACTCGTCATGTAGCATTGCTTAGGTGTAAGATAATGGATATAAGATACAAATATAAGCATGAAATGATGTCAATCACACTCCTGAGTGGATGAATGCTTACCCTAACTACCATACTCAATACTTGCCTAGACTATTTTCTGATAATATGCCCATGTTACTGAAGTTGAAGCTCAGAAGCAAACTTCGAGGCTCCCCCTTTAAGTTTCAAACCATGTGGAATACTCATCCTCGGTTTCAAGAATTTCTTCATGACAACTGGAGCCATGAAATACCATCCAACTCCCTGCAGTTGCAACAATCTGAAAGCCTTCAAAAGCAAAGTGAAGATATGGAATCAAGATGTTTTTGGTAATGTGAATACCAATGTTGAAAGCCTTGAGAAACAAATTGCTCAAATTGAAATTGATATGCAACATGATGAATCCATGGATGGTTGGGATATATATCTTGATGGAAGCTAGAAGAAAACATCACTTACTGGTCTAGCAAGAAGAAATTTTTTATAAGCAGAAAGCCAGAATTGATTGGCTTATGGAGGGGGACAAACACACTAAATTCTTTCACAACATTGCCAATCACAAAATTCGAATTTCAGCAGCTCATTCCCTCCTAGAGAATAGTAATTACAAAGGAGATTTTAAGAAATTACACAAGGAAGGGGTTGATTTCTTCACCAACCTTCTTACAACCAGCCCTGGTAATGAAGATGAAGATCTTCTTTCTTGCATTCCTACACTCATCAATAGTGAAGGCAATGATACTATTACTAAAATTCTTGATGAAGAGCAAATTAGGAAAGATGTTTTCAGCATACCTGCTGAAAATTCCCCTGGTCCAGATGGCTCTAATGGTAGCTTCTATCAACTTAATTGGCCCGTACTCAAGTCCCATATTATTGTTGCCACCCAGAAATTCTTTCCTCATAAAAGTCTACCTAGAGCCATGAAATCCACCTTCATTGCCATGATACCCAAGTACAACAACCCCAAGAACTTCACTGAACTCAGGCCCATCAGTCTTTGCAATGTCAACTATAAAATACTTTCCAATATTATGACAACCAGAATAGCAGATATTCTACCCAAAATTATTTCTGAAGAACAAGGTGGCTTTGTGAAGGGTAGAAATATTGAAGACAATATCTCTCTTGTTCAGGAGCTTGTTTAGCAAATTGGGGACACATCACATGGAGGCAATGTTGTTTTCAAGTTAGACATGGAACATGTTTTAGACAGAATTGAGTGGAACTTTTTATTCAGTGTAATGAAGAAATTTGGATTCAGCTGTGAGGTTATTCAGCTAATCAGTTCTTGCATCAAAAACAACTTTTTCTCCATTTTACTCCACAGTAGCATTGTTATATCCCTAACCCTAATTAAGGTTCTAATGATGTTTAGGTGGCTAATGGTGGCTTTGCATGGGGATGGGAAGAGGGGGCTGCACTGTTGAAGAGGGATGGGCTGGAGGTGTGCGTGAATAGTGGGCTGGAGTGTAGGGTGAGGGTGTGTACTGTTGGTGTGGTTGGAGAAAAGGGGAAGCTCTCTCTCTCACGTTCTCTCATTCTCTCTTTTCCTTCCTTTCTTCATTCCTCCTCTCCACCCATTCCTTCCTTTTCCTTTGGGGCTCGGCGGTGCTGGTGCGAGCAAGGTGCGCGAGGCAAGGGGCGTGCTGGGCGTTGGTAAAGGCGCGAGAAGGAGAGTGCGCGGGAGGTTGCGGCCGGAGGCGTCGTTGGATCTCCGGTGTTCTTCGTCGATCTTCGAAGAGAGGTATGCCAAGTTCTTGCATTAGAGGCCTTAGTTGATCACCCACGTTGGGGTGAGGTTGGGGTCGGTCGCGCGAGGTCGGAGGCCTCGCCGGCGACGAGTTTCGACGTTAAAATCTCGGCTGGCGCGAGGTTGAAGACGTCTGTCGGTCGACCGGGTCCCTTGGACGGTCGACCGATCGTGGTGTATTTTCACTGTCTGACGTGTTTCGGTCGACCGCGTCCCTCGTTCGGTCGACCGGAACTTGAGTGTATCGGTAGGATGCTTGTGTTTTCGGTCGACCGTTTGATGACATAGAGAATAATAGGTTGACCCTGTAAGGTTTCGGTCAACCGAGACCCCTGAGTCGGTCGACCGATAGATTCGATTTGAGTGTTGACCAGACTCCGGATTTTGACCTCGTTCGGTCGACCGGTTTTAGACCTTCGGTAGACCGTTGGGATTTATGTGTTGCGCAAATAGTTCGACCGTGACAGACGCTTCGGTCGACCGATTCCCTTGTGGAAGCGGTCGACCGAGTTGTCACTTTCGGTCGACCGATTCCCTTGTGGAAGCGGTCGACCGGTTGTCACTTCGGTTGACCGAATTCCCTTAAGGAAAACGGTCGACCGTGTCTCTTTCGGTCGACCGTTTTGCACAGGACAGGATTCCTGGTTCCACTCAGGATGCCAACTCTGTCCACGGAAACCCGTGTCCTCGCCTTGTGCGTGAGCCGGGAGGTGACGGTGGGCGCGTTATGCGTGCCTGCCCAGGGACCGCCGTGTGGAAGAGTGTGGGTGTCCGGAACGCGTCACCTCCGTGTATGGATCGTGACTATATCTGGTGGATCGTTTGACTCGCGTTAGAGTAGCGGCCTGAGGGATTGCAGATCCCATTGCTTCAGCAACACGCAACTGCCGACGGGTGCAGTGACTACCGGCCGATGGCTACGGAGGCACAGAGACTACCGGCCAGGATTGGCAACGGAGGTCCAGAGAGGTACCGGCCTATTGACGGCGACGGAGGTCGCGACCCTGCTCGGTTGGAGCCGGAGTTGGTGTTGCACGTGGAGCTCGTTGACCCTGCGGACTTCGGTTCGGATCTGTCGATTGTCTGGCCCTGTGTGTGGCGGATATGTTCGACTGGCCTTGATGGCAGTTATTGCACGTGCCGTGCGGCCTGTGTGGCGGCGGTAGGGCCCCTGTGCGGTCTGTGTGGCGGCAGGGAGGATCGCGCGTAGCCTGTGTGGTTGCGGCGATGGACTGCCGATGATGTGTTCCGGCAGGTAGCTCGATTGGGCACCTATCGAGTGATATCCCGTGCGGTCTGTGTGGCGCCGGTTGATGGACCGACCTGAGCGACGGCTCCGTTGGTGTGGTGGTGGTGGACCACGATGTATTCAGATCTGATTTCTACCTTGCGCGGAAGTGCGAACGCATCCTCACCGATCCCTTGGCTTGTGTAGTCGCGTGTGGGGATGTGTTGCGTATTGTCCGTTAGACCGTATGTGCCTACGGTAGGTCTCTACGGAGACCCGATGGTTGGACCGTGTTGCCTGTGTGGCGGCGGTGATGTTTGGACCGTGCGGCCTGTGTGGTACCGGTGTTTGTGGACTGTGCGACCTGTGTGGCGACGGCGATGTTGCGGACCGTGAGGCCTGTGTGGCAGCGGTGGCGATTGTAGACCGCGGGGCCTGTGTGGCAGCGGAAACGATCGTGGGACGGATGTCCGGTTTGGCCCTTGGTGGCGTTGTTGTTTTACTGCTTTGTATTCCATGCCATGCTATACTAGTATGTTAGGGCATATAGGTGAGCTTGTCATACGGGGTTTCCTTATGGAAACTCAGGCATTGTTGTTGCATCTTTTTCAGGACCGCGTTAGGTTCCGGCGGGTGGTGACCGAGGGAGATTGCACGTTGGGACTGGATCCTGTCGTCTACCTACTTTAGGTTGTCGTTATTACATGTACCTTGTGTTTTGTGTTATGATGTAATCACTCTTTTGACAAACTCGTATTGTATTATGGTGCACCAGACTTATTTATGTATTTCTTTCAGTAATGTCCCCACTCTTGATGGTTTGTCCATGTGTTTCTTATGATTTAAAAAGTTTAAATTTTCCGCTGTTCGGGGATGTTACAGTAGCACTGGCTTCTTTGAAAGCACCAGGGGGCTCAGACAGGGAGACCCTCTATCCCCCACCCTTTTTATCAATTGCTGAAGAGGTACTCAGTAGAGGGTTAAAACAATTACTCAGTGAAGGAAAAATTAAACCCTACAAAGTACACTGGAAATGCCCACCCATTACTCATCTCCTGTTTGCTAATGACACTATCCTCTTCAGCAATGGCAGTACTTCTTCACTTGAAAGACTCTTTACTTTCCTTAACAGGTATTAGAAAGATTTTGGACAACTGATTAGCATGAGAAAGAGTCACTTCTTCACAGCAAGATCCATGAAAGCTACCAGACAACAAAGAATTCAAGCTATCACTCACATGCAAAAAGGGAGTTTTCCTTTTACTTATTTAGGGTGCCCTATTTTTAAGGGAATCACTAAAAGAAGATAATTTGATGATCTGGTTGAGAAGATTAGAAATAGGATGGCAGGATGGCAAGGCAAAATGCTTAGTAAATGGGGGAAAATTACTTTGATCAAGCATGTTATATCCAACAAACTCATACATACCCTTGCACTATATAACATCCCTAAAGGTACTCTTCACACTATTGAGATGCTAATGTCTAACTTTTTCGGGGGCATAGTGAACATGGGAATAAGAAGCATTGGATTGCTTGGAACACCATTTGAAAGCCCATTTCAGCAGGAAGTTTAGGGATCAGAAAACTACAAGATGTGATGATGGCTATGATGATGAAAATGGCCTGGAAATTTCAGAAGCAAAACTCACTTTATGTCAAGTTCTTGAAAGCTAAGTATGGGAATATGCTCAAAGGTGATGCTATAATCAAAGGCCCTGGTAGATGGAAGAATTTGCAACATGCTTGACAACATATGAAAAATTCTTTGCAGTGGAATGTGGAACAAGGAAATATGAATTTTTGGACTGATAATTGGTTAGAGAGAGGGGCTATTTGTAATCATGAAGGTGTTATTGTCACTCAACCCAACCTCACTGTTGGGGATGTGTTACAAGAGGACGACTTGGATAATAAACTTAAGGAGCTCAACCTTCCTAAAAAAATTATGGAGGATATTATGGAAGGGGATTTTATTCTTAGTAATGTTCCTGATACCTTCTACTGGAAACACAACACAAATGGGGTTTATACAGTGAAGTCTGGATGGCACACCCTTCAGAATCATATAGATGTTGACTGGAATAAACAATTGTGGTCTAAATTTCAAGGTTCAGTGGAAATTTCAAGGTTCCAAAATTCAGAATAAGCAGGATTTCCTTAAGCTTCTTAAACCTATCTGTAACCCTACTAGGGTCCAGTGCCTACACATATGGCTGGCTTGTTGTTTGATTTGGGAAATCTGGTTTCATAGAAATAAGTGCAGACTAGGTGGGCAGCTTTCACAGCAGCATGACATTACTTTCAAATTGAAATTCCGGTTGGTGACTATTCTTAGTCAACTTAAAGATGAATTCAGAGATGGTGCACAGGACAAGCAGATTCTAGAAACTTTAGGGGTTATCAACAACATTACCACTTTCCAGCAAATTAAAATTGTGAAGTGGCAAGCTCCTCCTAATGGTTATCTAAAACTGAACACCGATGGAGCTTGTAAGGGCAATCCTGGGGTTTGTGGAGAGATCAGCAAGGAAATCTTATTCTGGCTTATCATGGTTATTATGGTTTTGGGACTAATCTACAAGCAGAATTCAGAGCTATACTACAAGGTTTAAGATATTGTGAAGTCAGAAATTTTAACAACATCATTATTGAATCAGACTCTAAAACTCTGTTGTAGGTCATCAATACAAGACATTGGATACACCCTTCCTTTAGTAGGTGGATACCTGAGTTCAGAACTTTTTGGAACAAGTTGGTGACTTCAGCCAACCATCAATTCAAGGAAGCAAACAACCCAACTGACTTGCTTGCCAATTTGGGTATTAGCACCAAACTCACCAACATCTATGCTTATAATCACAACCTCCCTCACCTTCTGAAAGGAATGTTGACTCTATATAAGAATCAGAAATAAGTGAACTAAAGGTTTCTTTCCCATGATGTTGGCACATGTTTTGTTGAAGGCATCAGCTAGTCAACTCAGGAACCGACCAAGTCAATTTAACTTAAATTTGACTTGGTCGCAATAGGGAAGTAGTCTTCTGATTTATTTTTTAAATTTCAGGTTGCATTTTGGCTTGAAATGATCAATCTTTGCTTATTACTTCCTGTTTCTACTCCCAGGATCATGGCACCTCTTGCCCCTTAAAGGATTACCGAAGGAAAAAATCAGATAGATGGCATATGTTTTGTTGAAGGCATCGGCAAGCCATACATGGAACCGACCAAATCAATTTTCAAATTTGGTCGGAAATGGGAAGTGTTTTTTTGAATTTCATCACTTTTATCCGATTTCAGAGTTTGTTGAGAAAATAGTCTCACATTGCTAAACACAAAAAGTGTACAACACTCTATAATAAAGTTGGATCCACTACCCTTCACCTAAGTGCTTAGGTTTTGTTGAGGTGGTGGACCAACCAAATTTAACATGGTATCAGAGCAACGATCTTCGAATTAGGGTTGCATCACCGGCGGCGACCCCCAAATCACCACCTCAGACATCCCTACTCATCATAAATTCCGACCACCTCAATATCCAAAACCCAAAAAACCAAACAATCCACCAAAAACCATCATCGGTCGTCCTGACCTCACACATCCCTGTTCATCACAAGATTCCGACCACCTCAATACCCAAAACCCAAAACCAAACAATCCACCCAAAACCCTCATCGGTCGTCAGACTTCAGACTCCAAGTCACAAGGGGGGGGGGGGGTGACGCAAATCGCACCTCCAACCCCTCGCCATGACATCAGAAGGATCTACGCCACAAAGACTCACCACCCAACTCCTTAACGGGACAAATTACCTGTCGTGGGCTCGGTCAGTCACCTTGTCTCTCAGCGGCAAGGGAAAGCTTGGCCACATCACGGGACGCACAACAAAACCAAGCGTCGACGACGCAAAGATCGAAGAATGGCAGGTCGTCGATCATCTTGCAATGACATGGGTACTCAACTCCATGCAACCTCAGATAGCGGAGCTGTTTATCTACTCCAACTCAGCCAAAGAGCTCTGGGACTCCATTCACGATCTATATGGTAAGCAACAAAACTTCGCCCATGTTTTTAAAGTCAAGCAAGAACTAGCGCAAACAAAACAGGGGTCAAAATCTGTAACCGAATATCTCGGTGCACTTAAAAGCCGGTGGGACGAGCTCGTGGTTTATGAACCACCGAGCAACGATCCTAAAATTATTAAGGAAAGAGACGAGCAGAATCGGGTCTACCAGTTCTTGGTAGGACTCAATCCTAGCTACGAGCCTCTAAAATCACAAATACTACTATCATCAGAGCTTCCACCCTTCACTCAAATCATTGCGATGGTACAACGGGAAGAAACCCGAAGACATGCCATGCCTCAAACCAACAACAAATAAAACCAAGCGTTTGCCACAATACAACACCAAAACCAAAGAGGAAAAGGACACTTCGGAAAACACAAGGACGAACATTGTGACAACTGCAAGAAACATGGACACAATCGTGACAGGTGTTGGTTCCTCTACCCGCATCTCCGGCCACCAAAAGATGGAACCAGAGAAAGGAGCGATAACAGAGGAAACCCTAACACTGGCGGCAGACCAAACGTCTCCTCCCAAAACCCTAACACTAACTTCGGAGGCGAAAAACCAAAATGGGCACAAACCGGGTCGGGATCTGGAAGTCGAGTGTATTTATCCTCTGATTATGCGGATATCCAATTACCCGATCTCGGGAATAAAGCAAACGGGCACACCGGGTCGGATCTGGATCCACGTATTAGTGATGATGGGCATGGGCTCGGGTCAGCTGGTTATGGGCTCCATTCTTCAAGTGACCATGGGCCAGGATCTATACACAAAGAATTAGGTCACGTGCTGGCCCACCTCAACAGCTTGCTGCACATTTCCGGTCAAAATCAGAACCAACAAGGTAATGGGTCAGGTATAATTTCAACTCACATCTCTTGTAATCATACTTTTACCACTAGTTCATGGATTATAGACACTGGAGCCACTGAACACATGACCAGAAATAAAGATCTTATATGCAATATTCAAAATCACCCAAACGTGAACAAGTTCGTGATTGTGGCAAATGGAAATCAAGTAAAAATTTGCGGTACAGGACAATCAACATTCCTAAATAACACATCTGAAAATATATTATATGTCCCCGAATTTACATCTAGCCTTCTGTCTGTTGCAAAGATAACAATTTTTTTAATTGTAATGTTATTTTCTCACCATATGATGTGTTATTTCAGGACCGAGTATCAGGGAGGATGATCGGTAGAGGCACTCTCATCAATGACTTTACATACTTGAAAAATCGAATAATACCTTCCATGCAAATAATGTGTCCCGTTATACACCCGATCTTCTGCATAAACACATGGGACACCCATCTTTTCCCATTTTGAAAAAAATTATTTCCTAGCATAAACCCAAACATTGAATTATGTTGTGAAACCTGTCGTCTTGCAAAACAAACCAGGTTACCTTTTCATTCCTCTACCACTAAAACTAGGAAACCTTTAGAACTGGTCCACTCTGACATTTGGGGCCCTGCTCCAGTTGAGTCATATAATGGTTTTAAGTATTTTATCACTTTTATTGATGATTTTTCTCGTACCACATGGTTATACCTGCTTAAGTCCAAATCTAAAGTTTTTGCTATTTTTTGCGAATATGTTGTCTTGGTTTAAAACATGTATGACACGAAAATTAAAACGTTTAGGTCAGATAATGGCGCTAAATACACTAGCACTCTATTTCAAACCTTTTTAAAAGAAAAAGGTATTTATCATCAAACTACTTGTATAAATACCCCTGAACAAAATGGTATCTCCGAAAGAAAAAAATGACATCTTCTAAATGTCACTCGATCCCTTTTATTTCAAACCAAAGTTCCCACAAATTTCTGGTCTGAGGCTATTTTAACCGCTGTTTATGTTATCAATCAACTACCTAGCCCTATTCTTGAAAATAAACAACACTTGGAAATTTTGAGTAAAAGAAAGATGGGCGTTGTTCATCTCAACGTTTTTGGTTGTGTTTGTTATGTACATAAAACGGGTTGATAAATTTGACTCTCGCTCCGTCAAAGTTGTTTTCCTTGGGTACTCTTTCCAAAAGAAAGGGTACAAATGCTATGACCCTACGAATTGCAAACTTTATATTTCATGCTCATATTCGTATCTTATATCCATTATCTTACATCTAAGCAATGCTATGTGACAAGTTTTATGTTTGAATTTCAGAAATAAAGAGGTTTGAAGAGAAGAGCCATGAAAAGACCCAAAAGCAAGAAAAAGGACTTAATCGTGAGAACTGGGGACTAAGATGCAAGGGAGAAGGACCTGATCGTAAGACCGAAGGACCTAAGAGCAAAACAGGAAACTCCACACCATCATGGGGAGTATTTTGGCAATTCGATTCGGGTCGGAGCTCGAACAGACCAAGTAGATGCATTCAAGACCCAGAATACTTCAAGCAAAGCCCACAAAGAAAACCAGACGGATCTAAAGTTTATAGACCGCCAATTGGCGGTCCACATAGCCCAGGATCCATTTAGTTTTCTGTAGCACGTGTATTTGTGTATGCTTAGTCTATTTTTGGTATTGGTTTAGTCCCACATCGGGGGATTGTCCCGGATTATCTTTTTCCATGCTTATAAATAGAACTCTTCACCTCTCATTGTATCCATCTCTCTCTTTGGTGGCATCTTCCCTACTAAGAGTGAAGCCTTGAAGCAAAACTCTAGTGGAGGAAGGGCTGCTTGTAATATGAGTGAGTTCATAATAGAGGTTTTCATTAGCTTGTTAATTCTTGCTTAGTTAATGTGTTTGCTTTGGTGCTTGTTTTGTTTTATGCTTCTTTAATATTTCTTGCTTGATTAGTATAGTTTTATTTCAGTATAATGCTTCATTTTATTAGAGTAGTTAGTTTAAATATGTGTGAGTAGTTCCATCCCCTTCGGGGGTGGAGTAGGTGTGTGTACATGTTATGTAGATGGTTTGAATGCTTAATATGAATGTTTTGTGTTGATATTAGTATGCTTGCTTGAATTATTAAGAACCTTACTTGATGGTTTCTGCCATAGCTTAGGTACATTCCATGCTTGTCTAAGTGTCTTAATAACAACCTTGCATTGCACATATTATGCACATAAGTTAGTGTTGTAATGATAGGTCTTGCCATAGTTAGGTACTTCTTATGCATTAACAACACTAACTACTTGAGCTTCTTGTATGCATTTCATCTCACACTTATTTCATGTGCACACACACACACACTCCACCCCTGAGGGGTTTTCATTCCTGTGATTTTATCTTTTGCATTAGTTGATTAGCTTAGTTGGTTAGTTCATTTCAGCTTGTTTGTTTACTAGTTTAGCTTAGTGTAGTGTAGTGTAATACATCTTTCTTCCCTTTCTTTACCTCTCGCCTTCGCACAAACCAAGTGTCGACACACCTCCCAGTGGACAACCCGTATTTGCCACCGCTTCAACGCGGTCGTGCACTTGGGTGATTCTATCAGCAGTTCATTCGGGATTTTAGCAAAATTGCTCGACCTCTCACCGCCTTGTTGGCTAAGGATGCCATTTTTGAGTTCACACCGGATTGCCACCATGCCTTTTTGACCTTGAAGAAAGAGTTGACTTCAGCTCCCATTATTAAGGCACCAGTGTGGACAGAAGCCTTTGAGTTAATGTGTGATGCATCTGACTTCGCTGTAGGAGCAGTGCTTGGGCAACTATTAGACAAATTGCCTCATGTGATCTACTATGCCAGTAGAACACTCAATGATGCCCAATTGAACTACACTGTGACCGAGAAGGAATTCTTAGCAATCATATTTGCTTTGGAGAAATTCCGGTCGTACTTGATTGGCTCCCACATGATTATCTATTCTGATCACACAACCATCAAGCACCTCATGGCGAAGAAAGATGCAAAATCCCGACTCTTGAGATGGATCTTGTTGTTACAAGAATTCGATCTCGAGATTCGGGACACAAAAGGGTGTAAAAATGTTGTAGTTGACCACTTGTCTCGTCTAGAGACGACCAACCCACAGGACCAAATCATTGATGACAAATTTCCTGACGAGCAGTTGTTCACGATCGAAGATAACCATTGGTTTGCCGACATCGTGAACTATCTCATGACCGAGCAACTTCCTGTGGGTTGGTCAAAATCTGACCAATCCAAATTTAGATCTTATGTCAGATTCTTCCATTGGGATGACCCCTACCTATTCAAATACTGCTCTGACCAAATTTTCAGGTGGTGCGTCCCAGATACCGAGTTCCAAAGTGTACTCCACTTCTGCTATTCCAAGGCATGTGGAGGACACTTTGGAGCAATGAAAACTGCTGCCAAGGTGCTCTAATCTGGATTCTACTGGCCCTCTCTTTTCAAGGATGCTTACGACTTTTGTAAGCAATGTGATAGGTGTCAGCGCCTTGGCAGGATTGGTCGACGTGACATGATGCCTTTGCAAAATGTCCTTGTTGTCGACATCTTCGACGTGTGGGGCATCGATTTCATGGGTCCCTTCCCGAAAGACCAATGACAACAAGGTGGTCACCAAATTCTTGAGGGACATTTTTGCGCGATTTGGTACTCCTCGTACCATAATCAGCGATAGGGGTACCCACTTCTGTAATCGCTCCTTTGAAGTGCTTATGAGGAAATATTCGATCACCCACAAGCTTGCGACCCCATACCATCCGCAAACTAGTGGGCAGGTCGAAATCTCTAACCGTCAATTAAAGCAAATTCTTAAGAAGACGGTTAGTTCCTCGAGAAAGGATTGGTCTACCAAGTTGAATGACGCGTTGTGGGCTTTACGCACCGCGTACAAGACCAATTTGGGTATGTCCCCATATCGGGTAGTGTACGGCAAGGCTTGCCACCTACCCGTCGAGCTTGAGCATCGTGCTTTCTGGGCGATCAAGAACCTGAATATGGATCTTGATCAAGCGGGAGTACAACGTAAGCTCGACATTGTGGAATTGGAAGAGCTACGCAATGATGCGTACAAGAATGCCAAAATTCATAAGTCCCGAGCCAAGATGTTTCATGATCGCATGATTATGCGAAAGGTGTTTACGGCCGGGCAGAAGGTGTTGCTCTACAATTCCCGGCTTCATCTGTTTGTGGGTAAGCTCCGCAGTCGCTGGTCTGGCCCGTTTATTGTCCAAACCGTCTATCCTCATGGAGTGGTTGAGATCTTGAACCCAGGGAATGGGGACGTGTTCAAAGTTAATGGACAACGCCTCAAACCCTACTTGGAGGGGGCACCAGCCGAAGTCGAGGAGGTCATGTTCCTTCATGAACCTCCCTCGCACTCAACCATTCATGCTCCTACACGAGTGTTGAGTGTTCATGTGTATATATGCTAAAAAAAGGAAAAAAAAGAAAAAAAACAAGAGAAGACTCCTTCAGTGAGCATCGATTGTTGTGGGCCCCAACCCTTGAGTATTTGGGCCCCATTTCTTTCACGTATTTGTATCCCTTCCTTAGTATCTCACAGGTTTTGAGGGAATTTGGGTTGTGTCCATCAACATAGCCATAATCTTCCCTGTGTCCTTCACATTGGTGAGATCTATTCTTTTTCATGCATAAATCCATGTAGTATCTTGCTCGCATTCATTGAGGTCAATGCATGTACTAGGTGTGGGGGGGTGTTTTACGTGTGTACATAGTCGAGTCTTTTCTTTTGATTTTGTTTTCTTTTGTTTGCATTGTTAGGGTCATGATAGTGTGCTGCATTTAATATCGATATATCTGCTTGCCATGATCCTTGGGTGACTTGTCTTCTTTTGCTTGCCTAGTGCTTCAAAATTTTCACATTTCTTTCAAAATATTCACGTGTTTGCGAAAGAAAATGTTTTGTGGGTTTTGCGTGTGTTTAGCATGTGCAAAACCGTTGAGACGCAAAGTAAAAAGAAAGCTCCCAAAATTGTCTTGAACTTGATGCATTAGGATATTTAGTACATTGGCTTTAGGATTTATCGAGTCGTTAGGATGCACCCGAGTTTTCCTTTGGGGGTGAGTAATCATAGGGTTTCAGTGCTCAAACATTTAAAGAAGTCCACCCTGAACCTAGTGAGTCAATAATTTGTGTCTGTTAACTTAAGGAAGTTTGTTGTAGTCAAGGACCCTTTAAATCTTGTTGTGAGACATTAAGTGTAGGGGTTTTGGTTCATGTGTAGATAAGAAATAAGTGAGTAGGTGTTCTCTCTTCTCGCACGGCTCCTAACACTCGAGAAAATAGGGCTGAAGGGACTTTGTGCATGGTGCTTTCGAGTCATCTGACTTGGGATGCGCCGACCGAACTCTCGTTACACGGGTGGTAGGGATTGCCCTATGTGGAGATTTGGGGAAAGGTGTACGTGATAGTGTAAGTCCTCATGGGCAATGATGCACGAAACCTGACCCTGGGAGAATGAAGCTCCAACTAATAAAAAGAAAAAGAAACAAAAAATGAGAAAAGAAACAAAAAGAATTTTTTTTGGTAATAAGAACCTTAATGGACTTTACACTTTGTAGCACTTGAGGGTGTTGAGGTTGTCCATGTCTTTCACTTAATTCCTTATTTAATTTGCACGAATGGTTTATTAGGCTAGGTGTGGACTGATTACCTATATAGAGTCGGCCCGTAGGATTACCGCGTCCATTGATCGACAAAATATTTCCAACGAGTCGAGGTCTAGATTGAATAATGCATCTTGTTCGGATTTTGTGGGTATATTCGCTGCAAACCATCAAGAGACAACACTCCTCCTCCTTGGCAACAAGGAGGTTTAACGGCTTGTTGCACGTGCTAAGTGCATCCGTGATTCCTACGAAAGTGAGTTAGGATTTCTTGTTTCTTGTTTGCTTTTCTCTTTCTTTGCTTTGCTCGGGACTAGCAAAAACTTAGGTATGGGGGTATTTGATTGACATCATTTCATGCTCATATTCGTATCTTATATCCATTATTTTACATCTAAGCAATGCTATGTGACGAGTTTTATGTTTGAATTTCAGAAATAAAGAGGTTTGAAGAGAAGAGCCATGAAAGGACCCAAAATCAAGAAAAAAGACTTAATCGTGAGACCTGGGGACTAAGATGCAAGGGAGAAGGACCTGATCGTAAGACCAAATGACCTAAGAGCAAAACAGGAAACTCCACACCATCATGGGGAGTATTTTGGCAATTCAATTCGGGTCGGAGCTCCAACAGACCAAGTAGATGCATCCAAGACCCAAAAATACTTCAAGCAAAGCCCACAAAGAAAACCAAACGGATCTAAAGCTTATAGACCGCCAATTGGCGGTCTGGAACCGCCAATTGGCGGTCCACATAGCCCATGATCCGTTTAGTTTTCTGTAGCACGTGTATTAGTGTATGCTTAGTCTATTTTTGGTATTGGTTTAGTCCCACATCGGGGGATTGACCCAGATTAGCTTTTTCCATGCTTATAAATAGAACTCTTCACCTCCCATTGTATCCATCTCTCTCTTTGGTGGCATCTTCCCTACTAAGAGTGAAGCCTTCAAGCAAAACTCTAGTGGAGGAAGGGCTGCTTGTAATCTGAGTGAGTTCATAATAGAAGTTTTCATTAGCTTGTTAATTCTTGCTTAGTTAATGTGTTTGCTTTGGTGCTTGTTTTGTTTTATGCTTCTTTAATATCTCTTGCTTGATTAGTATAGTTTTATTTCAGTATAATGCTTCGTTTTATTAGAGTAGTTAGTTTAAATATGTGTGAGTAGTTCCATCCCCTTCGGGGGTGGAGTAGGTGTGTGTACATGTTATGTAGATGGTTTGAATGCTTAATATGAATGTTTTGTGTTGATATTAGTATGCTTGCTTGAATTATTAAGAACCTTACTTGATGGTTTCTGCCATAGCTTAGGTACATTCCATGCTTGTCTAAGTGTCTTAATAACAACCTTGCATTGCTCATATTATGCACATAAGTTAGTGTTGTAATGATAGGTCTTGCCATAGTTAGGTACTTCTTATGCATTAACAACACTAACTACTTGAGCTTCTTGTATGCATTTCATATCACACTTATTTCATGTGCACACACACACACTCCACCCCTGAGGGGTTTTCATTCCTGTGATTTTATCTTTTGCATTAGTTGATTAGCTTAGTTGTTAGTTCATTTCAGCTTGTTTGTTTACTAGTTTAGCTTAGTGTAGTGTAGTGTAATACATCTTTCTTCCCTTTCTTTACCTCTCGCCTTCGCACAAACCAAGTGTTGACACACCTCCCAGTGGACGACCCGTATTTGCCACCGCTTCAACGCGGTCGTGCACTTGCGGTTAATATAAAACGATCAATCAGTAGACAAGGCGAACACCACAATGAACCGGTCCAAGAAGTGGCCCCCACAAGATGATCTACAAGACCTACACGTTCTCCATCCCACCTTCAAGACTTTGTTACTTATAAGGTTACGTATCCCATTCAAGATTACATATCCTACAACGCCATAACAAAGTCCCACCAAGCTTTCTTAGATTCTATTGATAACCTTAATGAACCTACCTCCTATCAAGAAGCTCTTAGGGATCTTAATTGGACAAAAGCCATGAAAGCGGAACTAGAGGCCTTAGAAAAAAATCAAACTTGGACCATGGTCAACCCTAAACCTGGAACCAAACCCGTAGGCTGTAAATGGATTTATAAAATTAAATATAATAGCAACGGGTCAATAGACCGATATAAAGCTAGATTAGTCGCCAAGGGATACACTCAAACTTACGGCCTCGACTATCGAGAAACCTTTGCCCCGGTTGCAAAAATGAATATTAGAGTTCTCCTATCTGCAACGGTCTACTATGGGTGGAATCTCTTTCAGATGGATGTTCGAAATGCCTTCCTCCAAGCTCCTTAGATGAAGAGGTCTACATGACTCCTCCTCCAGGGTACAACACCATTTACAATCAGGTTCGCAAACTTCACAAATCAATCTACGGATTGAAACAGTCACCTCGAGCCTGGTATGCAAAACTTAGCCTCTCTCTCAATCAATTTGGTTTCTAAATGTTCTGCTAATGCATCCATGTTCATCAAACATTCTAACAATATTACCATCATTATCCTAGTATATGTAGATGACATTATAATCACCGGAAATAGTGATAAATAAATTAATATAGTGAAATCGTATCTAAAAAACAAATTTGACATCAAAGACTTAGGATTCATGAAATATTTTTTAGGCATTGAAATAGCTTACTCAGAAAAGGGTATATTCCTATCTCAACGCAAGTATATTCTTGATCTACTTAAAGAAACTGGGAAATTAGGATCCAAACCTGCCAATACACACCTATCGAGACCAATCGAAAAGTTGGTCCCACCGATGGCGAACCCTTGAACGACATAGGCCAATTCCAACGTCTAGTAGGGAAACTCATTTATCTAACTGTCACTAGGCCTGACATAACTTATGCGGTTAGTACGATAAGTCAGTTCATGCATGCACCACACACACCATCTAGACATCATTGATAGAATACTCAGGTATTTAAAGAAAACTCCAGGACAAGGTATATGGATGAAAAGAAACAACTCTAACTCAATAATTGGTTATTCTGATGCAGATTGGGCGGGTAGTCACGATCGCAAATCCACCACAGGATTCTGCACATTCGTTGGGGGAAACCTTGTCACTTGGAGGAGCAAAAAACAAAATGTTGTTGCAAGATCTAGCGCTGAAGCAGAATATCGTGCTATGGCATCCACCACCAGCGAACTGATATGGCTCAAACAACTCCTCAAAGAAATGATGGTTCCATACCATGAATCTATGCACATGTTCTGTGACAATCATGTTGCTCGTCACGTCGCCTCCAATCCTGTGTTTCACGAACGAACAAAGCATATAGAAGTAGACTGTCACTTCATCATAGGAAAACTTCAGACTAGAGAAATTGAAGTCCCTTACGTTCCAAGTAAAGACCAACTCGCAGATATCTTCACCAAACCCTTGGATAAAAAACAATTTCATAGCATTCTACACAAGTTGGGCCCCTTCAATCGCTTCCGGACTCAACTTGAGGGGGAGTGTTAAAAATATGCGGCTGAGACATGAAGAGTCATCATCGCCCAACCTCAAAACCCAAATCGACACAAGCAGTTAATCTCTCTCGATAACCAAAGAATACCAAACATAAACACAAGCAGTTCAAACTAAGCCTATATAAACATACACAATTGAAATCGCAAAATATACAAATATATAATATCAAACACATTTTCTATCAGAGCAGGTCGATTGACCTGTGGGGGCTCACTCCAACCTATATTGTTCACGCATAGACACGGAGAAAATTATCCCGGTCACGCGTGCGGGGGAGTGTTGAGAAAATAGTCCCATATTTCTAAACACAAAAAGTGTACAACACTCTATAATAAAGTTGGATCCATTACCTTTCACCTAAGTGCTTAGGTTTTGTTGAGGTGGTGGACCAACCAAATTTAACAGAGTTATGTTTGGATCTTAATTGTTGCTATGCACATCTTGCTTCCTCTGGGCAGTAGCTAGGGTGCATTCTTTGGTGGATGGGCAGTTGGATGACTGGCTTTCAAGCTAAAGTCGGCTGGAAGTTAATTCTGTTTTCACTGTGGAGGTTGGCTGGACTGGGCTTGACTACCTTGACTTGCGGTTGTTAGCGTCAAGTCTGGGTATGAGCAGGCGTATGAGGACATGATCATTTGCTTGGGCCTTTTAGGTCCAATTCATCTGCTGAAATTGGGGGGATTTTACTGGGGCCATCTTGGTACTGACCAGATTAGAATTGAAGAATGGTCAATTTTCATTGTTTTAGCTAAATCATTCATCTTTTGATTGGTTTTTCCTAATCCCCAATTATGTTTTTTTTACCTTTCCTATTGATTTAGCTTGCCTTCGGGGCGTTTATTGTAATCACACATAATTAGCTGAAACCGAGCTAGTACTTTTGTATTTTGGTGATCAATATATGAAAGATGTGCGATTTTTGGGGGGGGGGGATAAATTTGGAATTTACTAGATAAACTTCAAATAGTACTTTAAATAAACATAAAATCTCTAACAACACAAATTACATCACAATATTACTTCAAAAGTTTGCAACTTAAACCTGAAGTTCAAGTTGGAAAGCCAGTTGTCCAATTTATCATATTGGTGTTCTAAATGAGGGTTTGCAGAAATTTTCAGCACACAATACAATCATATGATATCTGGTCAAAACGTTCCTCTGTTGCTCTTCGACCAAATACTACTAGAAGCTAAGTAAAGATGAACATACACATCTCTCCAGAAAGAAAGGAACAAACAATTTCCAAGTATACACAGTAAAAAGACATAAAACAAGGTAAATGGGTTGCTACACCTCTATACGGGTTGCTCTTGCACACCTCCACCAAAGACTCGAACATGACGTTATGGCAATGATGAAGGAGATCAAACCGACCTCCTAGCTCCTCTTCTCCGCCCTCTCTCTCGCCTTCCCAAACTTTGTTTCAATAAGGATTTTTCGTGAAACCCAAACCCTTGATCTCTTTCACTGCCTCATGGACAATCAATCATGTCCATGGGTTCAATGCTCTGATACCACTATAGGATTTTGTGCCCCTATGTATGTATATATTTAAAAAAATTATACATGCATACAAGATCAATTTCCAAAATTTTGATGATTTCATGTACATTATTTTATATTTATTCTAATATCATGTAATCTACACATATATTAAAATAAATAGAAGATGATCATACCCAAAAGTTCTCTAAAACCTTTACGAAGATCCGGAGTTGCGTTGCCCATTGAATCGTATGTCGATTCGCCTCCAAGTGTCCACCAAACTCTAAACAAGATTAGAGAAAAATAAGCTCTCTAAATCAAGTGTTCGCCAATCAATATCTAAATCAAGCTTATAATCTAGCTAATAACCCCTCTAAAGCTCTTGAGAATTTAATCTCCAAAAATTTGAATAATTAAGAAATTAATGGGGTGATTAGGGAGAGAGAATTTTTGCATTAGTATTAACAAGGAAAGGAGGATGAACCTATTTATAGGATTTCCTATAACTCACATCATCTGCAAATCACTTACATATGATCCCTTATTAATCTCTCCACTAAACCACATCAAGTGCAAACCACTTACATATGATCTCTTGTTTATATCTCCACTAAACCACTTCACGTGCAAACCACTTTGCACAAGATCTCTTGTTTATTTTGCCACATCATCCTCACATATTTACCTTTGACAAAGGTGGATTAAATCCAACAATTAATCAGTAAAAATTCTCCTATGTTCCAACATTTGTTTCACTATTTTTCACTCCACCAAATTTTGGATTAATATCCAACAAAATTTGGAATTTGGGGTTTAAGCAAATTCATATGTTATAATGTTGTAGATATATTATATCATGTAATATATTATCATATATAATGTCAAAACATTACACCCCATAATATATATATATCTCATACGAATTTATTTATTATTCTAACCATGTCGTTTCACGACATATTGATTTTATTATTTTACCACATGTATATTATTTCATAACACATGAAACTTTATACATCATATAAAATATAAAATTATATTTCTGGTTTTCCTGTTTTGTGGTGTAACATATAGGATGATCTAAGTTATGCTGACAATGATATAAAACACATTATATCATAAACTATAAGCGGTATCTCGCCACACATTATAGTTATTGTTTGATCGTTTATATTTAGACCGCAAGTGCACAGCCGTCGGTGAAGACGGGGCAAGTACGGGTCGTCCGTAGGGAGGTGAGCAGCCTCTGGCTTGATCGAAATCAGGTGGCGAAAATGGGAGAAGATTTGTGGATATGCTAATCTAAGGTATGCTAAACTAGTAACAAGAAATGTAAAGGCGACAAACAACTAACGAAGCAAACTAAATTGAAAGAACCTAAAGTGGAAGTGCAAATCGGGAAGAGGGACCCCTGAGGAGTGGAGTGAGTGTACACAAACAAAGAGATGGATAAGAATGAAATCATTGAGCACAAATGTAGGTTGTATTTTCATGTATAGGAAGTGTCTAGTATTTATGGCAAAACCTATCAATCCCATTACTAACCTAGTTGATTAACATTCACATATACAAGTTGTTTATTTCAGAACCTAAACAAGCATGAGAGATGTCTAATATTTGTGGCAAAACCCATCAAGTTACAAGTTCTATCCTAAACAAGCAAGCATACATTTATGGTTATCAACACATTTCATACAAATCATTCAATTCCATTCTCTTTTGCATGTATAAATATCAACTCCACTCCCAAAGGGGATGGAACTACTCACTACCCATTACACTAATTATTATTCTAAGAAAGGAAAACATATTAACTGAGTCTACTAAAATTATTGAAATGAAATTAAACTAAGCATGCAATCAATATAAAAGAAACAACATAACAAGGAATTTTTTTATTTATTTCAGACTCACAATACAAGTAACATCTTCCTACTTCAGTATTTGCTCCAAGGCTCCACTTCAAATAGGAAGAATTGCCACCAAGTATGTAGTGATTACAATGGAAGGTGAAGAGTTAATTTTAGCCATAGAAAAAGGTAATCGGGGACAATCCCCCGATATGAGACTAATACAACACCAGAAATAGATATAATTCTCCTTACTACATGATCTGGCCGAAGCGTGTCGGATCCGGAGGCAACCCGACCGCTAATTAGAGTTCTACAAAGTCCGGATCCACTCTGGATTTTGGTTGGGCCTTGCTGGGTTGTGTTCTTCATGTTTGATGCACCAAAGGAAGTTGTTGGAGTTTAGGCCCGACCCGAATTGCCAAAATACTCCTCAAGATGGTGCAGAGTACTTTTATTTGCTCATTGGTCATTTGATCTTACATTCAGGTCATTCTCCCTTGCATCTTAGTCCTCAAGTCTCTCAACTCAGTCTTTTTTCCTGCTTTTAGGTCATTTTATGCCTCTTCTCTTCAAACTTATTTATTCCTGAAACTCAAACATAAAACTCGTTACGTAGCATTGTTTAAGTGAAAGATAATGGATATAAGACACAAATGAATGCATGAAATGATGTCAATCAGTTACCTAAATAACAAAGATGTTTTGCTCACTCGAACTAAACACGATCCACTTAGTGATATGTAAAATATCACTTGTGTCTATCTCTTGCGTCATGATATTAAGAATATTATACAAAGTAGAAATGTGTCACCTTTGTATTATATATTCATTTCTTGATCTCTTAAGCTAATTATAAATATGTAACTTAACACAAGCCATATTGTGCACATTATAATTTCGCTTTATCAAGGGGTCCACTAATATCATTACTTAAGTAAAGAGGGACAATAATAATCCTTTGACGAACTATCTTTTCCAGTATAAGTCATACTTAATCAACTATTGTCTTTATCACTATACACAATGACAACTTTTGACAATAATCAAATTAAAGACTTTCTATGTGAAAAGACATAAGTCTTGTATCTTAAGATTCAAGACGCAGTGAAAACATCAATGACACATAACACAATTCCATAATGTTTCACTTGCTAGGTCTATTCAATATATAAAAGTAATAATTTTCCTCTTTTATATACTCGTGTTGTCAAATATTTGTAGAGCTACAATAATCGATGACCAACACGACAATCTTATCTCGGTAATTAATATTTCATGTCAATTACCATGATTGTGAATAACTTTTGATTTATGTAAACCATTATCTTTTAGAGCTCTACAGTTAAATACCAAAAGTCTTTTCCTTAGCAATTCTAAAAGACGAATACATTAATAAATGAACAAAATGTTTGTACATCCAATTCATAATAATTGACATATAAAAGTAAACTTTTAGAACACATTCCCTTCACAAACACCCTCAACTATTAAGTTTTAAGATAAATGTCTTTATTTCTTTCCAATTTACATTTCACTCCTCCATTTTTTATCCATTATATTCCCCCCCTAATATGGATAATTGTAATTGGATATAACAAATATCATATTTGGGTGTTTTAACGAGCGAGCGAATGAGTGTTGATCATCGAGCGAGCCCAACTCATTTATGTAGTATCGTAAATGCAACTTAGTTTTAATCACTTTTAACCCTAAACAAACTCTATTTGCTTAACAATCAAAGATGCAGAGGAATTTAAAACAAAACAAGCAAGCAAAGTAAACTAGGCAAACCACAATGATGACACCGGAATTTTTATAGAGGTTCGGCCTCCCGCCTACTTCCTCTATTGCAAGCTCCGCTCGATCTTCCTGGAGCTCCGCTCACGTCTTCACTATCAACCTCGTTCCGGGCCGAGATTAAGCCTTTACACCACCAACACCGCAAACAACCTCACTAGCTTGATTTTCTTCCTCTCACAATCCGAGAGGGACACTTCGGACTTTCACCGAAGTCCTTGCTTCTTTACAACAATATGTTTGAGTGGATCACTCACTCTCTCACTTAAGCACACTTAGCTTAGGAAATGGAATTGATCTAAGATGTGGAGGTATAGCTTGGAGAGTAGGATTTGGGGAATGGGAGACTTGGAGCTTTCTCTTAAGTGTATATGACAATAAGAATTGGAAGAGTTGTCTAATTGTGTCAAGGGAACACCTATTTATAAGGTCCTAAGATGTTATAGTCATTAGGGATAAGTTAGGTAAGGTTTGTGTAAGATACACAAAATAGAAACCTGCAGGACCCAATTCAGAACAAATTCAGTCGACCGAATCGGGTAGAACGGTGAACCGGTTGGCAATTTTGAACAATGTTCGGTAACATGCTATAACTTGGGTACATTTAAGTCAACGGTCGAACACCGAGAAGGGTTCAGTCGACCGTAAACTTCTAGACTCTACGGGGTTGACAAACATGATCATATTAGGTCGACCGAAACAAGGTCCACAGTCGACCGGAAACTTTCAGGCAGTTTGGGTTTGTCGAGACATTTATGTTCGGTCGATCGAAACATGGTCCACGGTCGACCAATAGGCATTTGTATGTTGGGGTTTGGGTGAATAATTTGAATACGACCGTTGGTATAATACGACAAGTCTAACAGTCAGAAAATATGTTTACACGGTCGACCAAAAGGTCGGAATAGTCGACCGATCGGGTGGTAGAAAACACTATTTGATTAAAGGAACAAACGGTGCGACCGAAATATTTCTGGCATTGAAGATTGGTTTGTGTTTTTCCGGTTCTAGTTTGGGTGATTTATTGAAGTTCAATTGATGTGAAATTTTATGTGCGGCTTCTTTAGGGAACCTAGTGTGTATGTGAGTGATTTTTAGCTCAAGTATGCTGCTCAATTACACAAAGTTCGTAAGACTCAAAGTAAATCAAGATAACATGTCTACAAATGAGCTTTATTACATGTCTTAACTTGATTTTCTTTCTTCCTTGAGTCTTGATCAACTGTAGAGGTTAACACAATGCAATATATGCAATGCAATATGTGTGCTGCTCTACATTGATTACATTTAAGATTAGGTTAATTGAATCATCAAAACATAGATTAATGCCAAAAAACCAACAATTTAGTTTGTCGAGTAGATTTTTTTGTTTGTGCTCGGCTCGTTAGTAATCGAGTCGAGCACGATCCGAGCAAAATAAAGCGAACATCGAGTGATCAGTCGATCCCGAGCCAAACGTGACAACCCTCCCGCCAACTCCCATCACCACATTTTGTTGTTTGCATGTATTTTTTTGCGTCAGGGTCAATATGCAAAAAAAATCCCATCACCACCGTCTCCAATACAAGTACTAGAGCTATAAGTGGGGCGGGTTAAATCTATTAACCTGTAAAATTTTCAACATGTTTAAAAAATAAACCCCCATAACCCACAAACCTGCTGACCTGCTTCCTTTGTGGGTTAGGTTAGGATTGCTAAAAAACTCGAACCCATCAACCCACCGGAATAAAATAATAACAATAATAATATTAATATTATACTCATATAATTTAACATACCACTCATTAACTTGTTATTTAAGTTAATATTAAACCTTAATCTATCAAATTACAATGTCATTAATCATTAAAAAAATACTAATATTGTTGTAAAAATATTTTAAGAGTTTAAATCATGTATTTTTTCTTTAAAATATTGTTATTTAAATTATTTTGAAGAATTTTTAAGAAATAATGTTTACAATTATTTTTCAAACAAGATTCACTAACCTGCCCCGCAACCGACTAAGACGGTTGTCTGAGACGAATTATAGCCCAATCTGTGACCTGTCAATTTCTGACAGGTCGGATGCGGTTCGACCATGACACATTCTAACGAATGGCGTGGCATCCAATTCATCGATTCACTTTAGTCCAATCCAATAAATCATTCCCTCAAAGCCACACCCACTCCAACCACACCCCCCCCCCCCCCCCCCCCCCCCCCCACACTAACCCCTAACGAGCCCAACGAAAGCGACACCGATACCTACCCACTCACCCAATCAAGAACGTGAACCTAGTAGATTCCCCTTGGGCCCCACCCACCGGAGATGGAGCCGGAATTCGCGTCGGCGAGGACGTCGGTGTGGTGGGACATCGAGAATTGCGCCGTCCCGCGCGGCTGCGACCCCAACGCCATCGCCACCAACATCGCCGCCTCCCTCGCCAACGCCGGCTACAGAGGCTCCGTCTCCATCTCCGCCTACGGAGACTCCAGCCGCATTGCGCAGGCCGCCCAGTACGCTCTTAGCAGTACCGGGGTCGCTCTCAACCACGTCCCCGCTGGTAACTAAATTCCTGATGGTTTGTTTTGGGCTCCGGAAAGGGATGGTGGAAATGGAGGATTTTTTTTGTTTTTTATTGTTGAAATTTTGGATATGTGTTCGTTTTGGATGGTTTGTGGGTTTGCGATCATCGTGGAAGTTTGGGACTTCTGAAATGACTTCTGGATATTGGTTGCAGGAAAGCTTCAGAAAATAGGGAACTGGAGTTCCAATTGGAGTTTCAAACTTGAAATTTTGTATTCTGAGTGAGTTCCTCCACGTATTCTCTAAAACAGAGGGATGTTATACGGAATTAGGGATTTCTGAAATGACTTCTGTAGGAAACTTTTAAAAAAAATGGATTTGCAGTTGTAATTGAGGGTTTCTTAATTTATTTGAAATTTCGGAAATATGTCTGTTGAATTTCTAGGATTTCCATCTATTACGCATGTGACCGCATCAGGTGCTTGAAAAGGCTGTCTTTGTCTAGGGCGTGGAGCTTTTTTGAGCTTTTCATTTAAGGTGTCATTGGTAATGTAGGGATGTCTAATGTGGAAGTGTGGGAAGTACATATTTTAAGCCGTGGAACTTCTTTGGGGATTCAATTTCTAGTTTTTTAAATTTTTTGTTATTACCAATCACCTAGGAGTCAGTTTAGAAGTCTAGTATCCCACTTCCTTTATGTTTTCCATGATATAGCATGGTTGAATTGCTAGAAAATAATAAGGAATTAGGGATATCTGAAATTACTTCACGTAAAGATTATGGAACTGGAGTTCCATCTGGAACTCTTCAATTCCTCTATTTCCTGCAAACTAATTGCAGCTTAAGAAAGGTGAGTTCAGTAAGTAACAGTTTGTTGAAAACTCTACTGCCACTCACTGTGGTCACCATTTGAAATTTGGGGAGGTAGAAATTGGAAGGGTTCAAAATTGGAAATGCCCGAGTGGAATACTTTCAAGTTCCTAATGAACTCAAAGCCTTTTTTGCCAAGTTCACATTCCTGGAAAAAGATCTCTTGACAATAGATATATATATTTCTACCATGAGCTTAACTCTGCAATTATTTCCAAGTGACAATGTTTCAAAATTTTATTCTAGAAAATAAAGAAGTTTTTTTTCTAATATTTTTAAGTAAGAATTTGGGGAGAAAATGAAAAATGTCCTATCAAATGAAAAAAATTCTTTTTTTATTGGTAAACTTCTATAAATTGAAACTTTCTAAGATGACTTTGTGCTTTGTTGAAACAATAGAATTAGAAGGGTTTTAGGTTAAGAGATAATATGAGAATAAAGTCAAGACACATTTTTTGTATTTTCTCCGATTTTGAGGATAATGTGAAGTGCATGTATGTTGTAGAGAATTGTTCTATGGTGCATTTCAGAAATAATTTTCTGTGATCTTCATTTTCAAGAATCAAATGTATGCCAGAACTACTTTGAAATGCTAAATTTAGATATGGATTCCTTACCATGATTACATTGCTACAAAAATTATCGCTAAAAATCTTATTTCAGCTATCCAAAAAAATAAACATATATTTTCAAAATGAACACTTGGATCTCATGATTTTGTAGAATCAAAGTTTCAAAATTTTATTCCTTTAAGCATCTCTGATTTGTGTGCTTCTGCCAATAGGGTTGGTTGCACATCAACCATGAGAATAGGATTTGCTAGTCTTGAATTGCTTGCAAATGGTCCTCTATAGAAATAAATTTTGGGAAAAAAAATCCCCATATCTAGCCTTTGTCATCTATCGGAAATTTTGTTCATTAGGATTAATTTGGTACTTAGTCATTTAACAACTTTGTAGTGTGGTACAGTGATGTGTTGCTTTGGTGGTTTTACATGGCTATTTGTGTCAACTGTGAGGATATGGCTTTTGCCTGTATTCTTTGATGGCATTTTAGTTATTTATTTTTTGGATTTGACAGAGGTTTAGTAATTAAGAGAAGCATTTTCATATCACTTTCCAGCTTGTCTCCGATATTACTTTTCACTTTTTTGACTGCCTCTATTGCTTAGTGCACATTTGTGTTTGGGCGATGGTTTCATGATTTTGTAAGGTCACTTGGGGGAATGAGGGTTTGCTTTGTATAATTGTATGCTGTGATGTTTTGTTCTCAATTTTAGTAATGTAGCATGCTTAAAATCCTTATATTTGCATGCTATACTGGTGCGCACCAGGATTGCTTTTTTTAAAGGGTTATTGGTAACAATTTTGGTTCACTAGTATGCTTTGATGGTTTGTTCTTGTTTTTTTGGGTGGTTTGGATAATATTGATCAGAAGAAACATTTGTTCAGACCCCATTCAAATAAATTATTGCTGTATTTTTCTTTCACTACTTTGATGGGTTGTGCATTAGTTTTGGCTTCAGTCATGGAATTAGAGATTTGCTCATTTTCATTGGTGTGTCTCATTTTTCTATTTTTTCTTATTGCATTTTAGGATATGATTGTGTTATTAGAGAATGTGTGAAGTAATGATAAACAAAGAAAATGTGTGTGGAGTTGGCGATTGAAGGTCAAACAACTACCGAGTCATTGGTTTGCAAATGGTTACATTTTTTTCTTTTGAAGGACCGATGTCTCTATTATTGTTTAGTTTGGAGGATAAACACAAGCATTATTCATAAGTAAACGATTGATACATAATAATTTTGCTTGCTAAGACTCCATTGGTGCTATTAATTCCTTTGAAGACCCTTTCAGATCACTCATTCTAAATTATCCACCATTCACACTCCAGATGAGTCAGCCAGACCCTTTAATGAAGCAACTGATCAATGTATGAAGTCATGATTGCAAATGGTTATGTTTGAAACCTAAGACTTTTTGAGAAGGATGACTGTTCATGATTTTTTTTGGCATTGTGGAGAAAGGCAGTGTTGTCATGTTTGAAATTCTGCCAAGGGTATGTTTGGTTTGTAAAAACATTGTCTAGAAGTAGAGAACTAAACATTTAAAACTAACTTTTATGTGATTCATATTTTGGAAGTTCTGGAACCTGACTTCCCATTAAAACTGTAGGAAATCATCGAAAACACTAAGACCATTTCAAAACTTCTCACTTATTACAAATTTGAAATTAGCTACCAAAATGTCAACCTACTTCTTTAAGCTGAAGTTCTCACTTAGTTCTTCAGATGCTAAAGTTCATGTGCATCTTTGAAAGCAATCACATCCTGATAGTTTTGATTCACATGAAATATTAATATTGCAGGTGTCAAGGATGCCAGCGACAAAAAGATTCTGGTCGACATGTTATTTTGGGCAGTTGACAACCCACCTCCAGCTAACTATTTGCTAATATCTGGTGATCGTGATTTCTCAAATGCCCTCCACCAATTAAGAATGAGGCGATATAATGTTCTTCTAGCACATGCACCTAATGTTTCTCAAGCGCTTGTTGCTGCTGCAAAGTGTGTATGGCACTGGTCAAGCCTTGTAGTTGGGGGCCCATCGTTGAACAGTGAACTGTCCTCAAGTAGTAGTGTCACATACAGTAATTCGTCAGGCACTCAGATACCAAGAGCCATTACCTATGAACAAACACAATCTGGAAAATTTTCTTCCGGGAGCTACACACAGAATGCTTATGGCAAAGGCGGGATAGATAATGGGCCGAGAGTTCAGCAGACACGGAGATCTGTAGTAAGTACTTCCAATTCCTTTCGTCCTGCTACACAAGATGAGACGAGTGAAATCTCCGATAAGCACAGTTCAAATACAAAGCATCCTATGGAACAAGCAGTGGTTTCTGCAACCACTGCAACCGCATCTCAAATGCTTGGAAGTGAGCAAAGGGGCACTAATCTTGTTTCTCCTGTACCACAAGCACCTTCTGAACGTCCAGTAGGGGCAAATTCATTCAGGGTAGCACCACACAAATTCTATAATGGTTCAAACAAATCCAACACAGCTTGTAGACCTATGATCTGTCATACCTCTTCCGTTTCTAATTGTTCACCAGCTTCAGCTCCTCTTGGAAATAACCATCCCATCAATGGCCCCCGTCATTTTATTAGGCCAATTGATCCGCCTAATAACCATCCTCTTTTTGCACCTACAACGTCAAATGAACCAAACTCTCTTTCAAATTTTTTATGTCCACAATCGCCGAGAACTAACAGCGCATTGCCCCCTCCAGGCTTTCCTGATTTCAATAAGATGAACATATCTGCTTACCCTGGTGGTGGTAATTATACAGGTACGTCTCAAAACACTTACCAGAAGAGGCCTGAAATCTGGCCAAGTCCTACGAATCCTTCATGTGCTGTGGGTTGCAACCATTCGCGAGGAGTCGCCCCTCCTTTCCTCCCAAAACCTGAATATCAGATAGCTTGTCCTACTCCTAGTGCTAATGCTTATAACAATGGAATTACGAAGACGGCAGAATGTCATCAACCAACCAATGAAATGCAGTTCCATCTTGAAACTGTACTACGTGCATTGCAATATCTAAAAGCTGATGAATTGGCTCCAACTGAAGAAAACATAGCAGATTGCATTCACTATGGGGAGATCCACCTTCCTAATTTTAATGTTAAATTTGGACTAGACTTTGGCATGAGCCAGCAAAAGATTGTCAAACATAGTTTAGGTGATTCTTTGCCATTATATGTTGAAAAAAACGACAGCCTTTGGAAATGTGTGAATATAATGGATGCAAATGCAAAGCCCACTAAAGAAACATGGAAGGCTGCATCTAAATTCATTGCATCTCCAGATGGGCAAACTTTCTTGATGAATACTAACTGCAGGTAAGTAATTAATTCAGCGCTTTGTTCGTTTTTTTTGTTCGTTATCTATTATTTTCATAAAGGATATCCTAAAGCCCTTTTTTTATTCAGTTTTTCCCTGGATGAATTTAATACGTAATAATTACTGCTAGTCCTTTTTTAACTGTTCCAAAATTTTCTGTGCTTATTTCATATTATGTTTTGTTTTGTTTTGGTTTTTCTCCGTCTTCAGGTATGAAGCTGCTATTGTTCTAAGAGAACACTGTCTCAAAAATCGTCCTTTGGGGGTGATTCTCCAGTTTCTGCACAGGATAATCAAATACTATAAATGGATCAAACCGAATTTTCCTTCTGGTTGGCAGCCGCTTTTAATTAAAACATCTGTTGACTTCGATGCAAGTTCAAACACTTCACTTTGAGAAGGAAGTGATCGTGCCCCAAATGGCATGCCACACAATAGGATAATACAACGAAGTTGACTGAAATTCTGAATTGATTTAGTTCTTTAGAATTTGCATTTTACACGATATTGCTCTCGTGCTACTCTATATAGGGATGGTGGTGCAATCTTAAGTAGTGAATTTAGTGGAAACGTGTTCTAGTAGGAATTTTAGACATTGTATATTAGTTGACTTTGGAATCTTCCTTATTCATCTTGCACCACCCAGTGTTGAAGAATCAGTAGTTCACAGAATTCTTCCAGTTCCAGTTGGAGTTAGTCAGCTACAAAATCTTCGTGGATAGCTCAGATCTTGATATTTTGAAAATGTTATTTTGCTATTGACTGTTCAAAGTTTCAGGTGGTACAGATGTATGTCGTTTTCTATAAAGATTGTAGACGGGTCTGCAGTTTGAGTGCTGAAGATGAAGTTATACCTGAAATTGGTTATGAAGGTTAATATTTTTCGTTATGGGAAGTCTTTTAAGGTGTGCATCATGTTGGTTTTATTCTGCTTCTGCTGTAACAGTGATACTAATATAGTATGTGGTGGTTTCTAGTACTTTGTACCGAGTTTATGTGAATATTTTGGTTATGTACTTGCCGATGTGCTTGTTTAGAACAACGCAGCTTCTTGTCATCCTGTTTCCAGACATCGATTTTGTGTGTGGACAACATTGAGGGATTGCTATTGGACATGCTGGAGATATTCTAAGCTATGCAGGTCACTTTGGTGACGGAAGTTTGAATTTGGCTTGACATTCTATTGCCTGCAGGGTTCTTGTTGTTGGATGATTATTTTGATGTGGTGTTTCTTTTCAAATATTTTCGGCTGGTGGTCGAGTTCAATTTTATTTGATGAATTTCGATGATGTATTTTCAAAGCTAGAAGAATCTTTTGCAATGAATGTTGAAATAACAAGCGTCCGTTTGGACTAATCTTGAGGCGGTTATAAGGAGAAAATATGTAGAGTTGTTTTACCCTTTACTTATCTCTGATCTTGAGGCTTTTCATGATTTAATTACAATATTTGAAGGTAGATTGTAATACCACACTGAAGGTCATGTCCAATTTCACTACTACGTAATCTATTTGTTTCAAATTTACTAAAAGTTTGTTTCGTCGTTGGAACTCAAACTTGTTCAGGCAGGCATTGTTGACTTTCATTGGACATGTACCAAAGCTATAAATACTAAAGGATGTTTTAATTGCGTTGGAAATTCATGTGTGAATTCTGTGGTGTTGTCAAATTATGTATGTAAACTGCAAAACTATTTAAAGCTATTAAAAAGCTAAAGGATGTTTCAATTGCATTGGAATTTCATGTTGTGAATTCTCTGGTGTAGTCAAATTATGTAATTAAATTGCAAAGCTATTCAAACCATTTGATTACATCTAATCAAGCAAGTCCTTAGATTTAAAAGGATATCAAAGTAACGTTAAAAAATGTTACAAGTACTTCACTCTTAGTGTACTGTCCAAAAGTGCGAGATAAAGGTGAACAAAAACGAATTGGAAAATATTTTCGAGAACTAACACGCCCGAAAAGATCTAGTCAAAAGGAGGAAATTATTTTATTTGTCCATCTGTTTCCTTGTGCCCAACATAAGTTTCCAGTTAAACTTAAACGAGCTCAAACCAAAACTCGAGCTAACTTGGTTCAGTAGACATTCTTACATTCTTAATAGTAAGATGAAAGCGTGTGAACGAACAGCACAACACTAAAAATAAATGTGCATATCGACCTTTAACAATGTTTAAAATGTTTGGCAACTTTCGATATGCATGAGTTCACTTTGACAATGCTCAAAATGATTGAAATGTAATTTGACTGTTTGTCAAGTTATAGTTTTTCTTTCTTTCTGTCAAGTTACTCCAAGAACATGCATTGATTCACATATGGCAGTTCTAAACTAGGTTAATACTAATGTTGGTGAAATGCACAAACCTGGATAGATTTCTTTGCAGCATCAAACATGAAAGCAAATACCAAAAGCAATGTAACTTCGTCGATATATGATTATATTTATACATATTAAATCTGCAGCAATTCAATCATTTTCTTAGTAATAACATAAGCCACGCAACACCATTAGAAAATGCAATCGAGATTTTGCAAGACCTTACGTATAAGATACTAATAAGATTGTAAGAAAATTAAAAAACGCATATATCTATATTAGAATTATTCACAATTTTTACATCATTTCTCGTAGAATAAATCCAAGAAAATAATGATGTTTACCTGCAGACAAGCCAATTTTCAGGCTGATACGACATGATTGCTTCTTTCTAATTTTGTAATAAATGGTCTCCCTTGTCCATCACCTCAATGCACTTCCCAGAGTACATAACTTTGCGGAACAAAACATTAAGGAATTGCAGCTCGACATTTTCGGATCAGAGTTCATTTTCAATTAGCAGAAAGTTGTATGCGATTCTTATTTATTGTGAATTAGCATATGATTGCATACATGAGTACACCCGACCTCTCGTACCCTGCTTAACGTGGGAGCCTCTTTTAAGGTTTTGTAGTAATGTTGATGTTGAAAAAACACAAACTTCTTGTTTGCTAGTTCCCAAGTTGGTTTTGGACTTGTCCGAATTAAGGAAGAAATGGATTTCTTGAAATCGAAGGGTTTTCCTCCTTTTGACGGCGATACGCCCTTAACAGAACAGCCCCAAATGAATAATTGTTAGTAGAAAGCATCACCTAATTGCCATTATAAATTTGACAAAGTATGGTCAGTGAATTCTTACCTTGAAGCATTTAGCCCTCCAAGAGAGATGGTTCCAAATATGAGAAGAAGAAATGGCAGCTTAATCAGAGCACTGTTTTTTCTATTTGTCTTGGGAACTCCCCTTCTCACGACGCGTACATACGTTTCTGTATGAAGAAGGTTCTCAGGAAAATCAAAGGCAAATGAACTAGAACATAGTCACTACATGTCCGAATACGTTACCTCCTACATTATTTCGAGATCCTGCCCCTGCAAGTATCACAAACAAAATTGATCATTCATTGACTATAAAATATTCACCTCTGATTAGTTTGATGGGATTTTTCAAGTTTTATAAAGGTATGATTCAATATGAAGAAAACAGATTGTGATTTAGAGTCAGAAGTCTGTAAAGTTCTAGCATATCGAAGTGATTTTCTGTTAATTGTACCACTTATCATACTGTTATATGCAAAATCCACTTTTCTTCCTATAAAGATACACAACTCTAAAGTACTAGCCCTGATCAGACTTAAGAATAAAATAGATAGCACATTAATATCTTTGTCTTGAGATAACAATTTTGATGCCAATAACTTCCTCACATGTTAGGGTAGTCATCCTAGAACTTTATCTCAAGAAATGGATCATAACTCCGAAATTTTAACTCAAAACGATGATATCCTCTATTTCCTCTTCGTAGCCTACAAGAAGTTGAAAAGTACTAAAGAGTGGGGTACAAACACCAAAACAAGAGGCAAGAAAGTTATTTTCTGAAAGAAAAATATATGCCCGAAGAATAATATTTGGATATTATCAAATGCACAGACATCACTATTCAGAGCCTAAAAGAGGTAGCAGAACAAGAAAATGTAATATTATATTCAAATGAAAGAAAGCCTGAAGAAAGTTACCAGCTTGAAGACATTCATATGCTTCTGATATCTGTAACAAAGAGCTTATCGAAATAGGTTAAAACACTAAAAAAAAGTAGAAGTATTTGATATCATAAACAAAACAGCGGAATCAAAACATGTTTGCACCATTAGCATAACATATTGATTTCAAAAGCACAATATATCCATCTATAATAAAGGTAAACATCTACGTTCTTCATAAATTCATTTTCAGTTGGGGCATATCTTCCATGAAAAATTTACTCATAAAAACCGAGCCTTATTTTGAAATATCCAAGGAAATCCTTCAAAATTCTTGTACGATTACGTGCTAGAAGCCACTGAAAAGAAAATCAGCGTTCAATTACACAAGCCTGACCTCCTCAGGCCATTACCTATACAAACTCAAGCCCCAATCTGCTTATGAGTTTACTATTTCACACATCCGAGGCTATCTTTGTATTCCCAAAAATGATACATAATTTTCATTCGTTACTCTTGTAACTACTTAAATTTTTTTACTGAATTTTGAGGTTATTGAAACAACACCAAAATGGCATGCAGATTGAGGAGAATTTGCGTACTGTGGAAGTGGAAGCAGGGAAAGCAAAAGCTTTTCACCCATAACTTTGGTACATTCTCCTCACATCTCGATGCACAAAATCGTAACACCATATTGCACGGTGTTGTATGTATCGTTTTGCAATCCCGTGCCGAAAATTGCCTAACCTACTCGTAAATTTGATTAATTTCCCCCGGACGGGCAAATAAATTATACCGAAAATCTTATCTGTTTCGTTCTACAAATTCCCTGACATCTCATATTGATAGGGCATAAACCCCGGCTAGCATACCCGATACACATAACATGAATTGCAATCTCCTAACTCAATTTTCCAGCACAATTTTGCTAAAAGAGGAATTTTGAAAACCCAACAAGAATCATACCAATTTGAACCTGGATTCGGCATCAACTTTGTGAGCCGCAGCGAACCTGTCAGGGTGAGTCTCCCACGCCTTCTTCCTGTACGCCGCCTTAACCTGCAAAACAAATAATAATAAAATCACCAAAACCATAAGGACAAAACATGAATTTTATTTTGAGAAAGAAAATGGAACCTGGGATGGTGTGAGGGGCGTGCCGGATGGGAAGCCGAGAAGCTCTCTCGCCTCGTCGCCCCTCATTCCCTTCGGGTCTTCTCTGTTTCTCCTCTAACTCGTGTTGTGTGGTTTGTTCGGAGGAAACGGGATTTTCTTTTTCTTTTTCTTTTGGTTGGTGACTTCATGTGAGGCGTTTAAATTGGTGACGAGACGTACTTCGTTTTGTACGTGTGTGCTTTGCTGGGAGGGGAAAGTACATGTTCATTGTACATAAGATATTATTATTGGATGTACCAATACTGTACCCTTTCCATAAGTTTCAGATATACAGTGCCAATACGATTTTGCGTATCTCTGATTCTTTTGTAAAACTATTTCAGAAGCATACAAAATTTTGGATTTCGAACATCCACCGTGTGTATATCCAAATGTGGGCATGTTTTCCTTTAAATAGTATATGTGGTGCCTAGTGCCCATTGGAAAAAATATATTGACTTTTCAGCTAATCATATATTTATTTTGATGATAATAGTTAAACTTATTGCTAAACATGCTTTAATCAAACAGAGGCTCTCACGTGCATACATCATGCTCTATATTTGTATATCTATTGGATGTAATAAGTTTCGGGTTTGGAAATGAAAACATGTCACCATAATATGTGCAAAAGTATTAACAAACGAAGACTACATTAAATGTAATTTTGATTTTCTTGAGTTCTTAGGAATCAATGTAAACTTGAGCATTTAGAACGATTTGTTCCCTCACACACACTAAGTCACCTATAGAAGTCACATACCAAGTTTCACAACATTTGGACTTCAATAAAGTACTCAAATCAAACCTAAAAAACCACCCAAAACTCATTAAGTCTGTCAGGACCTTTAACGGTCGACTGGATTGGTCTTCTGTCCGATCGTTTGACACTGGATTGGTAAAACACTCGATTGTCAATCCATTTTGGTCAAATCGTTGCATTGTTTCAAATTCCCACTTCCAAGTTGTTTTCTTGTCCTTTTCCTTCAACGACTATTTTGAATATCACACACTTACCCTTTAAAGACTCAAGACCATCGGTCGACCGAATTTGACCAAAAATTGGAAAGTAACTTTTCTTGATTTTGTCCAACCGTTTTACCATTAACAGTCAACCTTTAAGTTTTGTCACTTACAAAAACTACACAAATCAGAATCTCTGTTTCCGTTCGACCGTGGTCCTGTGCAAAGACAAAAAATACCCCTATCTTAACCTTTAGACGTTTGACCAGTTCACTCTTCCATCCGTCCGTTCACTTAAATTCAAGCCAACTGTCAAACATAATTGCCCAAACGGTCGATTGTTTGACACCAGACTGGTAGCCCACTTTTGTTATCTTTTATCGATCGTTTCTTTATATGTTTTGTCTTTCGTCCAACGGCTATATCTTCTCTTAGAATAGGATAGTTAGACAATCCCTTGCAATCCAAAGCACTCATAATCACTTAAGATCCAAAAACCACATTTACACATTTAGCTTACAATCACAGGTTTGAAGGTTGTAAGCTCCAAGTTGGAGCAATCTCTCTGGTTTGGGGAGGTATCAAGTTTTGGAGAGTGTCCATTACTTGTTGGTGTAAATGCGAGATCCAGACTGGAACTTGGATCGATTTTAGTGAATACGCAAGCGGGGTCTCAGTTCGAGCATGACTTGTAAAAGAGGACTATGACCCGATTTGAGTGTCGAACCTCTACAAATCATCGTGTTCATTGTGGTTTTCTCTACTTTCCTCTATTGTACTTTGATTGTCATTGCATTTGTTTTTGTCTATTCATCCTCATCTAGATATCTTTTTAGGCCAGTAGATCCTACAATATACACATATATTATTAGTTCTGCTATCTATTAAATTTATTTTTGAAAACAAAAAAGTCACCATAATATTATTTACTAGGCTACTACATTCATTGATTTTTTTTTCAATATAAGAAAACTAATTTTAAAACTAAATGAATGCATAAAACAAGCTTGTAATATTCGGTATGTCTCATTTTTATTAAAAAAATACTGAAAATGATATGTTTCTTGGACTGAGGTTTTTGTTTTGGATTTATGCAAATATGCTCAATGAAGGTTGCATGATTAAAAAATCAATTTAGTGTGTGTATATATATCTCATTACATGTTTGGTTTTGGGTAATTATATGTACATCACTTGTTGAGATAATAAAATCTTGATCCATATGACAGGTTTGCATGTGTTTGAGTTTTTTTTATCAAGTTTTATCTCAATCATATATATAGAGACATAATACTAGTATACTTTGATTTTGACTTCGTATAGATATAGACGTCGGTTATTAATACAACCAATGTCTATTCAGCGACGAGTATTCATTATTCTGCACTAGTTACTATTCATAATTGATGTTTGTTGATTGGATAAATGAAATTTATTTACGTGATAATCCATGTCCATGTCTTTCTTGAAAATGCATGACGATCACTTGTAGAATATAGTCGCACTTTTTTTGAGTTGTTAACATGTAGAATTTTTATTATTAAGAACCTTATATGTTGGGATATTTTTTTAACACATAGTGGTTGTTAAAGGATTTTAATACGGATGTGTTTTTAAGTAGACACATTCTTTTATGTATTTGTTACGGATTAATAATGCCTAGGCTCCTGAGGATACCTAAAAGAGTCGTCATGTAAGAATCTCACATGACAAAGTTAATTGATAAATAAGTTACACGAATTCGAAATGACCTTGCACGATAAAAAACGACGATTTAGTTAATTTATAAGTAAACTTCATTGTGCGAATCAATGAAAATATACAATATGTCATCTGAGAAGAATTGAATCGTTTGTTGCCTTCATCTTTTGAGAAAAGACATACTTTAATTGCAGTGGGGAAGAAGCAACGATTCTTATAGATCGTTGGTGAAAAACTATTTGGTAGAATATTTTCCTGCACTGGCAAGACGTGTACATGGCAAGACGTTTACGACTCTTTGAGAGTGTCATCCCGTTTCTATGGAAAATAGACTGTTGGGGGATTTCAAAAAATTGAGAAAAGATGGAATTTCTTTGGACATCCGTTGCTTCCAAAAGTGAACCATGTTCTCGCCAATGAGCTTAGACACAAGTTAGAAAAGTCTATCCCCGTGCATTGGTGACCGGAATTTTTTATTATAATAAAAAAATATTACGAAATTAAAAATTTAGGTAAAAGTGAATGAGATTTCGACATCTAATCCCTTCGGGCCAGCTTTGCCCGAGGCATGCACCACCCTGGTCTGTGGGGTGCCACGCCCCTTGGACTTGCCAAGTTCGAGGAGTCCTCACCCCTCCGGATTGGAAGGCCCGAGGGCCCGCACCCCTCGGGTCTTCCAAGCCCGAGACATGGTCACCTGGTGAGGACCATTCTAAAGCCGCGCGAGGCAGCCCTTTCTCTCCCTCCGGCGACCTAAACCCACCTCCCACACTACTAGAAATATAGGAATCACCGACGGATATATATCCACGGTCCCACTCAGTGTTTGGAAGATTGGTCGAAGAATGACCAATCTCTGATTAATTTCACACCAAAGGGCGTACCTAGAGGACCCATGGCTGAGAGTTTTCAGAACTTTATTGGGTCACTTGCGAGGAGGTCACAAATACTTCCCCCGCGTTATGCAGATTGGAGATTGGTGCCCAAGAAGGACAAAGATGTGGCATGACAACAAATTTTAGTAACATTTCATACCATCATAACTTAATTTATTATTTATTTCATTTAATTACGGACTAACGTTGTTTGACAAGCCCATTGGACGGTTCTTGAGGGATTTAGAGACAATGTCATGAGGTCTCTAAACAAGAAGTTGAAGGAATACAAGTTTGACCTCTACAAGAAGCGGGTGGAGCCGGCACAGACCCATGACTACCGGATGGCTGGATGGCCACAAAACATCTTTGTCGAGGATTGGTCAACTCTTTTAGATTATTGGGCCAGTGAGGTTTTTCAGGTATACTTTGATTTTAATAAATATAATGTTATTCAATTGACATGAAAACTAACATTGTATTTAATTTTTGATGCAAAAAAAGAGTGAGATCAATAAGAAAAACCAGATGAACCTAATTATACCACATACGTGTGGTACGAAGTCTGTTGTGCGACATAAGGAGAAGATGGTAATTGGTTACTTTTTTGATTCATTTGATTTATTTTTTATGTAATGATACGTCATTTTTATTTATTTTTGTTGCAGATGGCAGAACACCCGAGTGCTCCGGAGCCCACACTGACAGACATGTGGATTAAACTCCACAGCAGGAACCATCCGGAAGCCGCTCGACTCATTGTAAGTTAATTACCTGTAATTGATTTATAATTATTATTATGTTTCATGTTTGTATTGAAGTTAAATTATTGAAATGTTTTATTTCAGCAACAGTTTGAGACTATGAGAGGATCAGGTGAGTCGGGCTCTGGTTCTGTCACCTCGGTCGCTCCTGATGATACGGTTGGCAATGTGTTGGGCGACGGACATGGATGGGTTCGTATGTATTCTAGCTACATCACGCCTGCGTATATGTATGGTGCCTATGGGATGCCAAGTAGAGCAGAACGCAGTGTCAGACCGAACGTTGAACGACGAAGCTGTTGGCTTTTTGGCCTTAATCTATGTTTTGATGATTTAATTAACCTAATCTTAATTATGATCATGTAGAGTAGCACACATATTGCATTGCACATATATTGCTTTGTGCTAACCTCTACAGGTGATCAAGACTCAAGGAAGAAAGGAAATCAAGTCAAGACATGTAATCAAGCTCATTTGAAGACATGTATTTTTGTATTTCTTTGAGTCTTTAGGAACTTGTGTATTTTGAGCATACTTGAGCTAAAATCAACTTAAACACACACTAGGTTCCTCATAGAAGTCACACACGAAATTTCACATAATTTGGACTTCAATAGATCACCCAAACTTAGACCGGAAAACACCAAACCTGAACCCTAACTGTCTGCCCACATTCGGTCGACCGATACAGGCCGTTCGGTCTACCGGATGATCAATTAATCTTGTTTGCGTTTCCCTGTCTAGTTTCGGTCGACCACACCTTTTCTTTCGGTCGACCGTTTGTGCTTATTTTCCCGACCGTTACTTTTGTCGTATATACCCAACGGTCGTATTCTTATTAAACCAATAATACCCCAAATACATTTTATGTATCGGTCGACCGAGGACCACGATCGGTCGACCGTTTGTCCATCTCTTGACAAACCCGAATCTCCTGTTGAAAAACGGTCGACCGCTAGACTTGTTTCGGTCGACCGATTATCCAATTGTTGTCAACCCCAAAGTGCCTGGACGAAATCGGTCGAACGTACCCCTTTCTTGTGTTCGACCGATGACTTAAGTTTTCTTAAGTCGTAGCGTTGAGCGGTCAACCGTTGCTTAACCGGTCGACCGAACTTTGTGCAAAACTGCCAAACGGTCGACCGTTCTTCCCGTTTCGGTCGACCGAATTCAGCCAGAATTGGGTCCTGCATTTTCTGTTTTGTGTAATCACACATCAACTCATACCCAATCAATCCCAACGGATCTATTCTCTCTAATGCCTATATAAGGAGTTGTAAAACACATTTTAACACAACTCTCCCACTACAAACTTGTCTCAAATATTAGAGAGAATCCCAAACACTCAAAGCCTCAAATTTCCACACTTAGCGATCAATTCCTTAATCCTACTCAAGTATGCTCAAGCTTAGAGAGTGTTGCTCCACTCATATTGTTGTTGTCAAAGGAAGCAAAGACTTCGGTGAAAGCCCGAAGTGTTCCTCTCGGTTTGTGAGAGAAGAAAGTCAAGCTCGCAAGGTTGTTCGCGGAGTTTGTTTTGTAAAAGGCGTTCTCTCCCGGCCCGGAACGGGGAGTGGTTAGTGAAGACGTAGGCAGAGCTCGCGGAGTCGAACGGAGCTTACAAGAGAGGACTAGGACCCGGGTGGGGTGCCGAACCTCTATAAAAACCGACGCGTCTTTGTGGTTTGCATTATTTCTTACTTGCTCGTTTAATTGTTTAAATTCCGCTGCATATAACTCTATCGATAAAATGAGTAGGTGATTAGTTTAAAAAGTGATTAGTGGATCCATAACCCACACGATCCTACAGAAGCAACTGCGGAGTTAAAGAGTGTCAGTAGTGATCTCGCGATGACTCAAGAGTGATCTCGCGATGACTCAAGATAAGCTGAATACGGTGGAATCCGCGCTCAGTAAAATGCAGCTTCAAATGAACTTTATGCTCGAGAAGGCAGGTTACACGAGCGAGGTACTTTACACGTTATTTGGTTAAATTTTTGCATCTATTGGTTTATGTCAAATAATCTATTGTTTATAATGTGACTATTATCATGTACTTCACGACATCATCCCTATTTGCACACCGTTACCACCGTCGAGACGAGATGACAATCACGGGCCTACAAGCGGAGCAGGGATGGGAGGTTTGACAACTTAATCCTTGCATTTAATATGTTACTTTTATCATGTGTAAAATGAATGAATCAAACTCTTTTGTGAATCAAACTCATTTTTGAATGAATATTTTATGACTTGTTTGATTTTGACTTGAGTTCTTGAATGGTTGTGTTGTTGTGAATGAATGGAAGACATTTGATTTTCTTTGAATAGGCAAAATTGAAATTCGAGAAGAGCCAAATGGCTCTTTTTGACTTTTGGGATGAGCTTACACCGACAGATATCCATCGGTGTATACAACGTTCACTTTTTAGTACACCGACGGATATCTGTCGGTGTATATCTTTGATACTTTCACCGGTGGTAGGTATCCGTTGGTATATATTCTCATACGTCGGATAACAACCTACGAATTTATTTGTCGGTGTAGCTACACCGACAGATACGTCCGTCGGACTAGTACACAGACGATGTATCCGTTGGTGTATATCCGTCAATGCTATCCACCCGACGAAAACCACAGCCAAAAAGTTGGTGGGGAAATTGGTGCCAAAAACTATTCTGACGACGCTTGTCTGTCGGTGCATCCATTGTTAAATTGTACACCAACACCTTCAAGTTCGACAGATGGTTTTCCGTCGGTATAAGGGTATCACCAACAGATAAGTATGTACACCGACGGTTATTGTCCGTTGATGAATCCCAGTTCTCCTGTAGTGCCCCCACGTGGAATTCCCAGATCTATTGAGTGAAAAAAAGTCCGGCCCACCTAGGTAAAATTTTCCATTATCTAGTCTGTTTTTTCTAAGAATTGGTAGAATTAATATGTAGTTTTGGTTAGAAATAGGTGATTGTTGAAATATTATTTTTTTAATTTTCATTTTAGCATTAATTTTATGTTTAAATATTGCTTTAGAATATTTTTGTGCATTTTATCATTAATATACACATGTAAATTGAATATGATGTTTTTGATTGGGTTTAGACGCATTTTTTTTATTTTCTTGTGAAACTAACAAAAGTGGGACCACACGTAGGTATAAATATTATTATTATTATTTTGGTATTAAGTTAATACAAATTTTATTTAAGTTGATGTAAGTATAAATATTTTAAAATTAGGAACATTACAATTTTTTAATTGTTACATTTAATGAAATATTTTTTAATTCAATGAATAGTTTTTTGGAATGACAATTTTGGGTAGTGGTCCTCTGTTTCCAAACGAACTGATCTTAATGACGCAATCGACAGATAGTCAATCCCCACTCCTCGGCATAGTGAATTGCATGTTTAGAGTGAATGACGTTGTTGCAAATGCAAGTACCAACACAAATCATATTAAGTTAATGAATTGCAAATATTTTTTGTGTGTAATTTGACGAAATATTATAATATGTTGTAGCCAGAGGCTGTTTTGGATTGTCGAGCATATCATTCTTTTATTTCATTTCACGACAGTTGTAGTCAGACACTGAAGAATTTAGGATTGTATCGGCTTGCTTAGATAAAGAATACGAAATAGACCCTACACTGATAACTGCACTTGTGGAGCGTTGGCATCCCGAGACTCACAATTTTCACTTGTCGGTTGGGGAGGTTGGAGTGACATTGCAGGATGTGAGCTGCTTCTGAGGTCTACCTATCAGTGGTATTCTGATAATTGGGCCCAGTGATCGAGATGTTGGGGAACTAATTAGAGACTCTTTTGGAATCGATATCAACCCTGATATGATGAAGAAAGGTAAGCGCAAGATGGAAGATGATGAGCAAGAAATTATCAAGAAGTCGAGATTTAGAATTAGTTTGAAGTGGTTGCGAGTGAATTACGAGAACCTCCCGAACAATCCCATAGATGTGGAGGTATCCTAATACACACGGGCTTTCATTTTAGACTTGTTCGAATCCATATTTTTCCTTATACCTCTGGAGACAGTGTGTCAGTCATGTATTTGAGGTTCTTGCAAAATATGGACAAACTGTTAGTGTACAATTGGGATGCAGCAATACCTTCGTGTTTGTACCGGAAATGTTTCACAATTTCCAAAATGTCGACTTCACACGATTGTCACAGTCTTGTTGACCCTTTAGTGTTAGTACTACAGAAAGATCATAGATCATCTTTGATTCTCGAAAATGTAAGTATTTTGATTTTTAATTTCAATTTTTTTTGTATCAGTATTGGTTTATATTAGACGTAAAATAATTAATTTTCTTTTTTGGGAGCCTTTGACAGATATTAAATGCGTCGAGTACGCCATTCAGTTCAACACGTGGAACGTGCAAGATGAAAGGGTGTGAGATTTGTTAGTGATTGCGGGATTTGGCAGCGTGTCTCGATTGCAACTAGATTGGAATCTGATCCGTGATGTTATGGAGAGGTGGAGGCCTGAGACACACACCTTCCATTTCAGACACGGGGAGATGACCATCACGTTACAAGACGTAGCTATGCTTTGTGGTCTTCGTGTTGACGGTTTGGCACTGTGTGCAACCTTAGATCATGATTGGACTCATGTTTGCATGAATATGTTGGGTGCTGAAGAAGAAGAAGAAGAAGAAGCGACAACTGCAGTGAAAGGTGGATACGTGTCATTGTAGTGGTTGCAGCAAAATTATCAAATTGTCGAGCCAGATGCAATAGATGAGCAGGTTATGCAGCACACGAGAGCCTACATTTTGTTTCAGTTAGGCTCCGACATAAAAGGCGATAAGAGTGGAAACAAAGTCCACCTTAGATATTTATTGTTGTTGGAGAACATATTTGAATGTGAGAACTATAGTTGGGGAGCTGCATCGTTAGTTGTTCTGTACCAATATTTTGATCAGGCGTGTCTAAAAAGGGAAACAATTACCTGGGAACATCTTCATGTTGGACGGCCATCTAGAATTCCCAGTGTGCAACTTCCATTGTGTCTTTTAGGTTTACGTTGCCGGACTCCTAGGTCGTGGGGGAACAATGTGAAGATGGTTCAGATTGAATTTTACAGAAATGAGTTGGACGTTCAAGAAGAAAGTCAAGTTTGTTGGAACCCATATGAAGAAGTAGATCTGATGGCGTTACCTGCTGATTGCTGCCAAGGAAATGAAGTCTGGATGAGCAGAACATGGATTGTTTGTTTCAGAGTTGCCTCCATGCACGTTCCAGACAGGGTGATGCGTTAGTTTGGATTGCGGCAACATATTCCAAAATTAATGGAGATTTTCAAGATGAAGAATGCTCAGGGGAAGCCCATAGTAAACTGGTTGCAAGAGCAACAATTATAAATTCAAGCATGGTCACATTGGCGAGAGTTTGTGCAGATCGAGGCTCCTTCACTGTCAGAAGATTTAAATGCTTGTAGACGTATTTACATGGAGTGGTATTGATAGATTACGGTTCAATGGCTGACGAGAAGAGTTCAAAACGCAGAATTACCGAATTATAGGCCTCTAGCTGCTAGAGATCGATATTTGGTGAGAAATGAAAATCTTATAGTTTTGGTTAAGCTTTTAATTTGCACATTCTAATCAGAAATGTGTTTTTATGGCAGCTTCATGGCTTACACAACTTACATGAAGATATTCACCATCTTGAAGAGATGCATCCTTCACACAGGCCCACTCAGTCATTAACGGCGAATTGAAGAAAAAGATAAAGGAAATGATGGCGTGCTTCAAGAGTGTAGATCCGTCATTGAAACTGTCACAAGATGTGTGCTCCCAACCACATCGAATAGATCCTGAGGAAAATCTCCCTGAAATAGGAGTGTCCCTTGATGAAGAGGTTAATTTCATTTTCGCCGGAGTGTCTACCAACGATGGAGGGATTCTAACTCAAGAATCACGTGATACTACGTTCTTTTAAGGCGAGGGTTCTTCATTTCACGTAGGCGGAGGTTCAGGATTTCAAGGTCCTGAAGTCGAAAGAGGTGTTGTCAGTGGGGTTGTTGAAGACGATACTGGTGTGATAACCCAGGTTTACAGTCGTCACCCATCGAAGGCCCCATGAAGAGGTGGACGGAATAAAATTCCTACTAAAACTTTTTCTCCACCTTAGTTTTCATTACATTTTGGTTTAGCTACATTTTGCTTAAGAACAATTTCATGTGTTAAAAACTATTTCATGTGTTAAGCATAAATTTATTTTCCGGTTTAGTTGTGTGAAATGTCTTGTATGCTTGTTATACAGCGAGATTTGAATTGCATTTTTTCCCACAGGTGTACAAGACTTGGTGATGAGAATTTAATTTATACCACAAGTGCACGGCGTCAATGAAGACGTGACAAGTACGGGTCGAACACAAGGAGGGAGAGATATTGTTATTTTGTAATTTTCGATTAAGGAAGAAAGAGAGAGAGAAATAAGTTTGGTTTGAGATTTTTGGTTTTTTTTAATTATCTAAAGCGAGAACAACAAAAGAAAAACTAAAAAGAAAACAAATATGGATGGGAGTCCAGCGTGTGGAGGTTTAGATATCGGGTTTAGATTAGAGAATTCTGAAACTTATAATAAATCACATTAGTTATAAAGCATTACATGATAAATGATTCAACATAAACTCAAGTAATCAAAATATACTAACACGAAATTAAAATAATAACTTTATTCTTCTTCTCATCACCCTAAATCCGTCACCCCCACCCTTTGGAGAGAGTTAGAAACTCATGGATGGAGGGAAGGAGAAGGGGTCCTAGAGAAATTACAAAAGAAAACTAAAAAAACAAGAAATAAAAGAACAGAATTTTATAACTAAAATATGGAACAAAAACTAAGACTCTTTACAACATCGTTTCGGGGCTATTTATAGCTGATACAAGGGATCTAAGTATAAAATAGGAAAGTACACGCGTCAAGATACCACTGGACAAAATCCGGAGCCACGGATCGCAAGGGGTGCGGCGTTTCCTCTTCACAATACATGTGAGATGCGGCGATTTCGCCGCAATTTGTGCTCTGATTAAATCCGGATTTTTCCTGTGTGTTTATTATGGTATGATTTAATTTTCCTTTGCGCGTCTGGATTGATTGCTTTACTTTCTTTTGAGCTCCGAATTTATTTCTTCATATATTTGGAGATCCAAATTGATTTTTATTTAGAACTTCTCCAAAATAATATTTTGGTACTTTAATTTGCATTCGGGTCCTCGACTTTTTGCAATTAAGTCCCTGACTACTTTTGTGCTTAAGTCATTGGCCTTTTTTGTAATTAGGTCTTTGAATGCTTTTATGCTTGGATGGACTTCCATTTGAATCCCGATAATCTTGACTTGGTCTTTATGATAGAAATGAGTCTCTTGCACGCGTTTATGCTCGAGATATGGGTAATTTGCATTCAGGTCCCTGTATTCTTTAAATAATACTAAACACATACCTTAGTAGCATTTATTGATATACAATTAATATAAATGAACGACATATGATGCAATGTATGCAATGCATCACTTGGATTTAAAATCCATGAGAATGTTTGCAAAATCAAATCGATCTGATTTTTGCCTTGAGCAAAAACGACACTAGTAGTGCCATTTTTTCTTGAATAAAAATGGCACTACTATTGCCGTTTTCATTTTATGAAAACCGTCACTAATAATACACAATATATCTCATGTGCATACTCTACTGGCCAAAATACTTAAGAACCACTGCCATGAGCTGCCCGATTTTCTTCAACAACAAATGCCAAAGGAAACAAACCGGAGTTCGTGTCTGTACCCATAGCAATCAAAATAGTCCCCTCAAACTTGCAAAACAAATGAGTCACATCAATGTTCAACACAGGTCTACAGTACTGAAAAACTTCAATTGAGGCCGCAAATGACCAGAAAATTCTTTGAAACTGCTCAACGTTGTGATTTATCCTCTGTGTCTGAATCTCAACCACGGTGCCAAGATTGGTGGTGCAAATATTAGACATAGAGCATCTTCAATTATGATAAGATGCCTCATCAACTCTGTATACTTGTTCCAATGCTTTCTTGCGGGCGTACCAAACTTTGTCATACTTGATATCTATGAAGTAAGGAGTCTTCACTAAAGCTTGAATTTCTGTTGGAGTAATGGTTATGTTTGTTCGAATGGTGGCAAGAATCATGTTAGAAATTAAACCGACATCATATTGCACGTGGTCATGCAAAAGTGCCTCGTTACTACAGGTGTGTTCAGACTTGTACTTCTTAACTTGAAAATATTTTTTGCTCTGACTGTAAGAGGTATTTATCCTCCATTCACACTCCTTTTTCAAACAACCAGCTGTAAATCGTTTTGGCCCAGACGTTAATTCGCAAATGCCATTCATTCAACTCACGCAACAAATCTTTTTTTGTTGAGAAAGTTTTATGCAACCAATAACTTTGTCCATCTTCTAAGTTATCGTATTCAATGTACACAACAATACGCCCATCGACATTTCCAATGACCGAATCTTCAATCCAGTTCTCGTCAGACTCTATGTCTGGTAAGTGCCTCAAATCTGGTAGTACTGGGATGGTGGCAATTCATTACTAACAATGACTTTATGTACGTTGCTATCAGGTTCTCGATGCGTCTGCCATATGATGAAGCATGTTCTGCAGCTCCGGAAGTGGGATTGAATCTACATCAACAATATCTATCTCATCACCATCCATCTGCCTCATCATCATCTGTCACATCACTCTCTGCATCTTCAACTTGTCTTCTTTGAGAATGTGATTGAACTACGTCTACTTCATAATTACTAATATTCATTGGTGTCACTAGTGCAGAATGCTCATACAGTTCAAAATACTACCGAGGAACTGCCGACGACATACCTGCTTCATATTGGCTATATGTTTGTGTCATTTGTTGATAATCCTCATTCAACTGACTTTGGTGGACAATAGTATAGTGCTTGGGTTGCTTTTGGACAAGCAATACAACCGTATTCATAAAGTTAAATAAAGATAGCATCGTAGTCGTGCTCTGATCATCAAAATTCAGCATATGTATACTTTTCGTACGGTGACCATTTACAGGTTAACTTCAGATCAAACTCTCATTCTCGGAAACCACAATCTCGACAAACTGTTTCACAGAGATCATCATATCGCATTTCAGTATTAACATTAAGCATCCGTCTATAACCACCTTCATATTTTGGTACCCATCTACGAATGTAACAATTCCATCGAAAAAACTCATAACCAATTCGGTACCGGAGCTCATTACTTCGAGTGTAAAAAATCTACATTTCATACATGAACATAACAACAATACATGCATTGTATTTCATGTCAAAATAAAAAAACCAAAAAACAAAATAAAAACCAAACCTCAACAGTGTTGTTCGCCGGAGAGAGAGGCTAATGGGGAGTGGGGAAAAAATTGGGTGTGGGAGAAGGAAGATGGTGTCTGGCCAGCTCCATTTAAACTCTAGGTAAAAATGACATCTTAGATGTCGTTTTTCCATTGGTTGAAAACGACACTAGTGGAGGTGTCATTTTCAATGTGTATATTTTGCCAAATAAGTTTCTGCGGTGCATATTTTTCAATTTTTTTTATTTTTATTTTTTGAATTTGTTTTCCTTCTGAATACATTCTCGACTAACTGTGGATACATTCTGGACTGACTCTGGACACGAATCTGAACTGACTATGAATTGATTCTGGATTGACTCTGAACACATTCTTAACTGACTCCTTTATGGGAAGTTTCCCTACGTTTGTTAACGTGGCAAGTGACGTGGAGCGCGTCCGTGTAGCAGCACCCTTTTGCAAAATTCATGTGGGTCATGCCCCCCCCCCCCCCCCCCCCCACACACACACACACACACACACACACTAGGTAAGTCCGTCCTTGAATCCGGTTACACCCTTTTCAAGTTAATTGGGTTAGCTAGAGGTCGTCATCCAATTAATTTAGTATGTAATCAAATTGTCTTAATTGTTCCAAAAGCTTGTTGCATAGTCGAAATTGTCACTGACCACACCGATTGTAAGATGTCGAGATGTCTAGTGGAGCTCCCACAACCATTTTTTTTACCATATCTACTAAATTTGAAAATTATATTTGAATCAAATTAGATCGATAGCGAGTTTCAACCACGAAACGATGTAATTCAATTCGAAATTTAATCTAGTGTTAAGCCTCTTTAACTAGGCAATAACGCTTTGTCTCGATATGGCATTCTCATCAATTAAATCCTCAAAAGTCCAAAAACTGTGGTGAAAATTGTCCAAAATAAGAAAAAAGACAAAAAAATCCAATTAGGACTACTTCACTTGAAAGATCTTTTGTCTTGACATGGTCTAGACCGGGATCGAATCCCAACTATCTCATTAATATGCTTGGGAACTTGGGATCTAAAATGGAATGAGGTGAAATAGATCAAATAAAAAAGCAAGAAAAAAAAACAAAAAAACACCTCGTGTTTAAAAGGAAGTTCCATAAGCCTAACTAGAGACATTATAATCTTGCTTTTAATATTAAGTACATTTTTAACAATATTAGATTCCTATAGATACAGTTGGGATGATAAAAATTAAGGAGCTTCCAGTTTACCACAAGCTAAGACTATTCCTTCGTAGCCCATTTCATCTAGCTGGACCTAGAGTTTAATGACGAGGTACTGGACGTTTTTGGGTTTCATTTCCAGGCAAAAGATGTAATGGACCTACAAATGTAGATGGACAAGTTCACTAGACGTTTTTGGGTTCAACTCGCTAACTAGAGCTCTAGCATGACGGGTTGACTTTGCAGTTTGCACTAGCTTAATTATCTAGTTAAGTATGATACAATTGATCTCTTTTGATGCAATTAAGCTGTGTACTTGTATAGTTGCATGGGAATCGAAGTTCATCTCCCCCACTCTCTCGGTTCACGTTCTGAGCGTGTTCTCTATTAATGGTTTAACCCATCCAAGATTCTCTATTACATGTACTTCATGTACGTCCGCAATACATCTCATCTCAGGACTCCACCCTTTGTAGTACAAACCTTATGTAGCACTTCTTATTACACTAAAATAGATTCAGTTAGTTTTGAGACATGAGTTGGGAGCAAAGCTGTGGGAAAAATGTATTAATTATTTGTTAATGATAATATGAACCCTTAAGTCAACACATCATAATTCTAAAGCCAAAGAAAAATAACAACAAGAAAACAATTACAAAATCATAAAAAGTAACATAATCCTGGTCCACTTGGGATGTTTATGCCTAGAGGTGTCGAGATCAAATTCAAAACTTAAGGGTTGATTGTTGTTGGCTAGATCAGTCATCTTGTATTTCGGATTTATACCTCCATCAAGTCTAAGTTCCTCGTAGACGCAAAATGATGTATAAATGCCAAGAAATAAATGATCATTCTCATGTAGACTTGAAGTTGTATTTATAGATTGTCAGTATGCCCGACTCACATCACCACGCAATAGCACCGTTGAAACTAGGTAGCTTGTAACCCTAGCTCGATCATGTCCTTATGGGATTTCTCCACCACCTTGGAGGAGGATCTGCTTGGGGAAAACAGCTCTTTGGGGAAAGAGGGAGAGGAAAAAGGGCAACAATGTGTTTCGCCTTCGCAAAAGTCTCTCGATGGTCATCAACAAAATCCGAGTGCTATGTTGACCGGAAAGTCTTCAAAACAAAGCCACAACGCTTACGAGCGTGATCAAAGAAAGAAATTGAGTGGTCTGTACTCTTCCTTGCATTCCATGCTTCCTGAAGCCGAGCAACGAGTAAGTTAGCATAGCTTTATCCACTTGCATAAGTTCAAAATTGCATCTCAAGTTTGCTCAAATATATCTTCAGAGGATTGATGTTTGTTTGATGATTGAAGAAGGTAAGCTGATGTTGTGGTCTATAAATATTGGAGGACATGAATTTGATTCATATAAATGATGAATAACATGGGAAGAGTTATCTTCAAAGTAATTAGAGACTTGTATCTATAAAAGTGCATGCATTTCATGCAAATGCTATCTCGATTGTGGCTTCATTGCGTTCATCATACATGAAATTTATGTAATTGATTTAATTTTTTGAAATTTATGTAGTTAATAGAATCAATAACGGTGTTTCTCTTTTCGTGCCTTTTGTAATGAATTTAACCCATAGAATGTCTACCCTTCTACTTAGGTTATTTAACTATCCCGCAACAATCCTTAATTTTTGAAAGGGTGGTATTAAGAATTAATGTCGGGGGGCATACTTTTTTTGAATGGACAAATATATAATTCTTGTTGTCTTTTATGTACCTTTCTTCTTGTAAGTTTTAATAAAAACATAGGGTCAAAATCTACTTACTTCTATAATTTTTATAATTTTTGTCCATACAAACTTGGGGATTTTCCAAAATCCAAACTATTAACCCTATATGAATGCATCTTGCTAGTACCATCCCATACGACTTGCTTAAGGAATGAGTCTACACTAGCAATAAAACTGTTTCAAACGCACAATCACTATTATAAAAACCATTCTAGTACTGCACAAAGTTATTAGGTATATGTTCTTTGTTCTTGTTTTTCTTGCTAATGTGTAACATAATCTCATAGTTATGATGTTGTACATATGTGTTTTAAGTAATCCCTACCATTTGGTGTGTAGACGAAACCAAGCATGCCATACACTGTGTCTCGAACACTCGAATACATACCGAAACTCCAGAGAGACATTAACGAGCTTAAGCAGAAAAAAGAGGACATCTTAATGCAAACCAGCCAACAAGCTAGCACAAGTGAAAGTGCTAATCAGTACCCGGTGGTTTCAGCAACTTGCATTGGCGACAGGGAAATAATGATACAAATATGTTCATTGTGCACTACCACAAGCCACTGTTCCATTTCAAATGTTCTCGAGTGTCTTGAAAGAGAGGGTCTTCATCTCAGTCACGCTTCAACTTCAGCTATTGGTGATAGTAGAGAATCATACCATCTCCACCTTCAGGTTCTTTGAATTTATATTATTATTACTATTTTTCACGATCTTTTGAATTTGCTTCTGAATAATTTACTTAATTTGGTCTAGTTTTACATTGTTGGATATTAATTGGTATATATGTAGGGTTATCCATAATGTCTGTTAGACGGGTTGCTATTGTTTTAAATTATACATGACTAGTTCTGTCTTGCGTTTGAAATGGATAAAAAATAGTCTCCCAACATTTTTTTGAGCGACTACAATATATATTTGAAACCACATAATCCATGGGATAGGGTTTATCAGGGAATCGAAAAATTAATACCAAAACAATTTTTTTTTGAAAAATGTGGTTTTGAAAACTCCAATTTTTTTTGGAATGCATATTATTAACTTGGTGAGATGACATGGTATTCTTTACCATAGTGGAGAAATCTAGAAAGAGCTATTTTTGTAAGAAGCCACACTCTAATTTCATTATAGGGAAATTAATTAACTTGCTTCTACTATATAAATGAATAGTTAGCCTCAATGTTAGAACTCAACGTGGTTGGGAGTTCATTGGTGCTTTGGCGACCAAACATAGTGCTAGAACAGATGTCTCGAAAACAAGTTTGGAATGGTCGACCGTCACTCAATTGGTCAGTAGTTGATGGCAGCACAAAGTTGGGTAGAAGATGTAGGAATGATCAACCAGTTGGTCGGCCTCTCAACCAAGACAAATGTTACTGATTTCACTGAGTTTGAAACGTACGAACGATGACTTAAATATATTGGTTGTACATTTAAAAGCATTTTGTTAATTTTTTTTATATAGGCTTGCCCTAAGATCCTCCTATAAATACTTTTGTTATGTTTAGAACCCTCATGTCATTCTTGAAAGAAAGAGAACCACCATTTTGAGAGGTAGGTAAGCCACCACCAAAGCTTAGGGTTTTAAGATTTTGTAATCTTGTTGTTGGAGGTTTCACAATCCAACTCTCAATCTTCTTTCTGAGTTAGCTTTTTTTAGTTTTATTTTCTTTATACTCAAACCATTTTTCATAGTGAAGCTTAATCGTCTGAGACATCGTGGTTTTTCCTCCCATGGTGTCCACGTAAAAATCGGTGTTGTGCTTGCCTTCTATGATTGATTGTTTGTGTTGCTTGTTAGATGCTTGCGAGGTATTTTGAAATTGTCTAGCTTGAGTTCGATTGGTATTTTCATCGCTTCCGCTACATGGACCACTACTAACAATCCTAGAACACATGTTGTGGATCCTCTAGACGTAATTAAATTATATGGATCTACAGTTTTTGTAATGTAATTTGCCACATTGCATCATATTCTATATCCTCTGATTAACTAAACCAAACATAGCCTCAAGGCTATCATCCACAACCGACGAGTAGAGGCAAGATAAAGTGGGATTGTTATGTGTTTATGTGGATCCTTGTTAAGAATGCGAACGAAAATGACGATAAAGTGGGTGGAAGAAAAGAGAAGAATGATGTGTGAGTACTTGGACGAGTAGAGTTGAGACTTGTGTACTACTGCAGAATGCTCAATAGACGTCACCGAATAGACGTCGGATGTAAAAAAAATCCGACGTCTATAGGACATCCGACGTCTATAGGTATAGACGTCGGATGTTTGGACATCCGACGTCTATCTGTTTGTATAAACGTCGGTTTTTAGTATAACCGACGTCTATACCTCCTGAAAGAAGAAAATATTTTTTGTTTATTTTTTGGATTTATTTTGTCTAAGAATTTTTTTATTGGTGGAGTTGAAGTACTACATCACTCCTTTACTTCTAAATGGGAGTTTGGTACCACATTACAAAATGCAAGTGAGGTATATATATATTTAATGGTCAAAAGATTGGCACTTGGGGCACTTGGGCATCTTGGGATCGAAATGGTTGCATCGTTTTTTTACTATTAACCCATGTATAGACGTCGGATGTATAGCATGGTCGACGTCTATAGGGTGCATTTTTTCATTAATTATTGATATATCAATGTATAGACGTTGGATGTTTAGCATGGCCGACGTTTATAGGTCGTGCTCTAAGTATACACGTCGGTCAATCTATATATCCGACGTTTATTTGGTGTAATAGTTTAGTCCCACATCGGAGAATTTATTTTTGTTGGTGTGGTTGATGTACTCCACCACTCCTTTACTGCTGAACGCGAACGACTTGGGGCACCTAGGCATGTTGGGCTTGATATTCGTGGTTATTTGTCAAAAGATTGACACTTGGGGCACTTGGGCAACTTGGGCTTGATTAATGTGAGTGCAGAATGCCCGATATACGTTCCAACGTATTTTTTGGTTAATTAACATATAATAGACGTCGTTCGTATATAGCCGACGTGTATGCATTGTATAGACGTCGGTTGTATATAGCCGACGTCTATACAACAAGGAATAGGTGACGGGGAAATATACGTCAGGTACTTGGACTGCCCAAATCCGACGTCTATACCCCTGTATATCCGACGTATATGACATTTTCTGCACTAGTGGTGGCATCACCATTAATATTGTTTTTGTTAAAAAATATAACTTTATCCAAAAGCGTCAGGCAAATAAATATATATGATTTTTCAAGTATGGTTTTATATCAAAATGTAAGGGAATAAAACATTTTTTTGGAATATATTTTCTAAAAACAAGCCCATCAGTTGTGCATTTAAAAATTGGAGCTAAAATGCCCCTCGATCGCATGAGGATGCATTCTGAAGTATCACTTTCCTCGAACTCTGAAAACGTGAGAAGAAACTGCGAGTTCTTCAATATTTTTAGTAATTTAGGACTTAATTTTCAAGGTTACCACTTAATTTATAATTTCATGGGGAACAAAAGGATGAAACATATTCGTAAATTAAATAACTTGATTATATGTTAAATTGAACTGGATTTTGACCATGATCCCTACCAACTCTATGCTGTAGTGATGTTTTGTAAGTCAGTTTCAGCGACTATATATAGATAGCTGGATTTATGGTCATAGGGTTTGCTAACATGGTGTTATCGATCAATAACGGGATACTAATAATATTCTTATTGTAACATCCTCAAAACAGCGGAAAATTTTTAAATTTATAAACACTCGATCAACAACAGAGGACATTACGCAATGAAAGGGACACAGGTGCACCAACATATATATAATATATATCCGAACATCAGAGTATACAAAAGTTGTGATTACATCAAAAACATATACAAAGGAAACAGTAATCACACGACCTCAACCGAGAGAAAGCTGGATCCGGTAGCAGCGCTCCTCTCCTCGGTCACCATCCCCTAACGCCTATCACGACCTGAAAGTAAACATGCAACAATGCCTCAGTTTCCAGAAGGAAACCCTGTATGCGAAGCCTCTAAATGCATAAATAAAATCATCCTAGCATGCAGTTCTACTCAACAAGAAAAGCATCTCAACACGCCCAACACCAGGGCACACTACAGGTACGGGGCTCCAGGTCTAATCTCAACCAACCGCCGCACCCACCACAGTCACGGGGCTCCAGGTCTAATCTCAACCAACCGCCGTGACACACTCGTCGCCAAGCTGGGCTCCAGGTCTAATTTCAACCAACCACAGCTACCACGACACGACCAAGGGCTCCAGGTCTAATTTCAACCAACCTAAACGTATAAGGGCTCCAGGTCTAATTTCAACCAACCCCTACACGCGGTCCCTGCTCAGGCTCCAGGTCTATTTTCAACCAACCCGAACGCACTACGGAGCTCCAGGTCTAATTTCAACCAACTCCGTACAGACTAGCTGGGCTCCAGGTCTATTTTCAACCAACCACAGCTCTCACACGGTTACGGGGCTCCAGGTCTATTTTCAACCAACCACCGCAACCCTCGTGCACCTCGCACACTTGCCGGAAGAACATCGGCACCACGACTCGTCCCACACGGACAACCACGACCACAGCACCTCCATAGTGCAAAACAGGACACAAACGGTCGACCGAACCAAAAGTCCCGGTTGACCGAATCAAGCAAATACAGGGCAATCCACTTCAACCGGTACTCCATCGGTCGACCGACTCCCAACACCACACTCGTTCGGTCGAACCCAAATCAAGGGACGGTCGACTGTTTAGATGGTCAACTCCCGGTCCAACGAACAAAACGACCAATCGGTCGACCGACAAAGGGGTCCCGGTCGACCGAAAGTCACCAGGGAACAAATCCCGCAACACCACAACGAATTCGGTCGAACGCCGAGCACATCTCGGTCGACCGAATCAGTCCAGGGAATAATCCCTCACTCGCGCCATGAATTCGGTCGAACGCCGGGCACATCCCGGTCGACCGAATTCCTCCAGAGCGTTCCCCACGCTCGGCGCACAAGTCCGGTCGACCAAACCCTCATTCGGTCGAACCGACCACAAGTCCACTTAAGTCACGGTCGGACGAGATCAAAGAGCGGTCGACCGTTTATATAGTCTACGCCCCCCAACCGACTTAAGACAGTGCACACGGTCGACCGGCAAAGGGGACCCGGTCGACCGAATTCCTCCAGACTTGCCTCCTATGCACGATCAGTCGACCGCCCCACAGGCATCGTTCGACCGATTTGAGGCAGAGCCCGAATTCTCTTCACGAACGGTCGACCGTTTGCACAAACCGGTCGACCGATCAGGCAGTGAAATTTGCTGCAAGTTTACTCGCGACGAGCCGAACGACGTATCGTCGACTTCCAAATACTCACGGTAATTAAGTGAGCGAGCTTGACATACCTAAAGGTCTGAAGAGACCTTAGAAGAACCACGACGACGCCTCCACGAGCACGTCTCCCCAAATCACGATCCGTCGACGAACCTCGCGTCCAAACGACGATCAACCGCCTCTTCGACGATCCACAACAACGAATCCACCTCCGGCAACCTCCACCGAACAACCACAAACCCAGCACACGAGTTAGGTAGGGGAAGAGAACCAAACGTGCGGAAGAGGAAAGGAACCAACACTCACCTCAAGCCACCGACAAACGACCACCACCACCGCTTGCCCGAACACCACTCAACGCCGGAGCACCAACTCGCCGGAGCTCACAGCAGGAGGGAGAGAGGGAATCGTGAGAGAGAGAGCAACTGAGAGAGAGAGAATTCTCCCCCCAAATACCCCTCCAATCCAAATCCTCACCACACATCTCATCCCCATCCAATCCAAGCCATCCATTCCATCTCCTCTCAATCTCAACCACTCAACCAATCCAACACATCTAAGCCCTCCATCCATCCCTCTCAATCTCAGCCATCCATCTCTAATCACCACCTAAACACCCACAAAGCACAATTAGGATTAGGATTAGGCTAGAATCCTACACTTATCTTTACAGACCGTCACGATTTCTGTTATGTTTATGATCTAATCAGTACAAGTTCCTCTACAGAGATGGAAGATTTTAAGAAAACGGCCGTAATCAGCATCCGTCCCTTGAGATGTAAATTGTGCACTAGCTTGAGATAATCAAACCCATAAGCCTTGCATTACTTGCCAAAAGTGGATCTTTTACGATACACCAAAGTCTATTCCCCCCAAAAAATCCCTTGAACTACAAGGTCCTACTCAATTGACACGGACCAACTGATAGGTGCGTGAAAAAAAGACATTAAAACAACAAATCTAATATAAGGTCCTAAATCTCTTAGCAATATTTAAAGAACAACTCTAATGTATAATAGTCCCATTATTACATTAATGCTATTATATCGTTGGTTTCAACGTTAGTGTGGATCGATCGTTGACATCGCAATCCTCTTGCCTTCACATATTTTATTTTAAAAATAAACTTTCGTGAGAGTTTCCCTTTGTCTTCTTCTTTTACTTCCTCTTTTTTTTCCTTCGCACATGTCATCATCCGAGCTAATGTCACATAGCTCCTCCACATAATAGTTGGATTGGTGGATGTTCATGGACCTGCTTCAACCTCAACTCATTAGTTGCCAAGCTCATTATCCTCGCGTCTTCATAATCTGATGCTGAAAGTCCACGTAGGCAATAAGACGCACGCATTCCAGGGCCCACGCAAGCCCTTCTACGGGCTCCTCAGATCTTTAAAATCGGTCATCGTGAGGCAATCCTGGTGAACTTCCTCTGGCCCTTCATGTGGCAGCTAACGATGGCAACCAAAGCAAGACCCTTGCTTGCATCATCAAAATGGGCATGTAGCCCATATGATCGACCTAAACTTGGATCCAGGTCAATTGGTGCACATGTGACCTCCATTTCAGGCTTGTCCTTGGCTATGATTAACATGCCACTGACATATAGGAGCAAGAAATTAGAGGAACTATCCACAAGTCTCTTCAAGTAGACACAAAACTCATACTTTGAGCGAAATGATACATGGCCAACTATAAAGGAACACTACAACAGAACATGGTTTAACTGACGACACTTATCTGTTGTCGTTGCCAAGGAGATTGCTTTAACCCATAAATTGATTTTTGAAGAAGACATACATGTTATTTTTTTCTCTCTACGACAAAGCACTCCGGTTGTTTCATGTATGTTCGTTCCTTGAGCTCTCCATGTAGAAATGACGTCTTCACATCTAGTTGCTCCAACTCCAAATGATGTATTGCTACAAAACTTAGCAACACACATATGGATATGTGTTTCACAAAAGGAGAGAAGATGCCTTTTGCAACTAGACGGACCTTATACCTCGCATTAGAATTTCCTTAGATACTTTCTTTCTTCTTGAAGACCCATTTGCAACCAACAATCCTTTATCCTTTATCCTTTTTGGAGGCTCAACAACATTCCATGTCAGGTTTTCATGAAGTGACTCCATCTCCTCATTCATGGCTTCAAGCCTGTAACTGAATTTGGTGCGAAATAGCATCACTGTATCGATTCGGCTCTCCAGAATCACCAAATTTCTTCAACTGCTAACAATGCATATGCAAGTGTGGACTCGAGGTATCTTTAGGACTTCTTGATTTTTCTTTTGGGTTTATCTCTTGCAATGCTATGAACCTCAACATTCTCATCTTGAGATTCTTCCTCATCATCTTCTTCTGGTGGAGATTCAACCTCAACAGATTGTTCAACTTGTTGCTCCATACCTACTTCGGAGCAGTCTTCTCAACACATGAAATGTGAGGGACAATAAAAAAATCTTTTCTTGAAGGTAGCATAACAACTTCATTAAAGACCACAACACTTTCAGCCATAAATTTATAAGATTCTGGACACCACAATCTATAATCTTTCACACCTAGTTGATAACCAAGAAAAATGCACTTCAATGATCTAACATCTGTTTTCCTTGATCAACACGAGCATAAGCATGACAACCATTTTTTTTTAAATTTGAATAGACAGGATAGATACCTGATAGTAGTTCTTCTAGTGTCTCGAAGTTCAACGCCGAATGTGTGGAGCGGTCCACCAAGTAGCAAGTTGTAGAGACCGCTTCCGCCCAAAAATCCTAGGACACTCTTGCATTTAAGAGCATACATCAGGCTCTTTGAAGGAGAGTCCGGTGCAAACTTTCTGCCACTCCATTCTGTTGTGGTGTGTGATGAACGGTTCGATGTCTAACAATACCTTCGTGTTGGCAAAATTCATTGACCTCAGTTGAACAAAATTCTAAATCCTTGTCCGTTCTCAATCTTTGGATCTTCTTTTTAGTTTGCTTCCCAATCATTGTCTTCCATTATTTGAAGTATTTAAATACTTTGCTCTTCTGCTTGAGTACATATATTCATATCTTCTTGGAGTAGTCATCAGTGAATGTTGACATGTATCTTGGTCCACCTTTTGATGGAACTTGAGAAGGTCCCCACAAGTTTGATTGAATGTGGTCCAAGGTACCCATAGTCCTTTGCACTTCCGCACAATAAGTGATACCTTTTTTCTTGCACGTAACACAATGCTCACGAAACTCAACTTACCGGTAATATCATCTCCATGCAAACCACGTTTTCTCAATAAAGTCATTACCTTCTCACTCAGGTGACCAAGACGTATGTGCCACAACTGAGATACTTCATCTCCAGACATGGATGAAGCGACAATCAATGCATAACCTTGCAACATATAAAGACTGCCAGCCCCAGTCTTCTTGCAATAAAGGATGGCAAGTGCCCATTTCTTAATGGTGATTGAGTCACCTTCACCACTAAAACAACAATCATTAGTTGTAAGAGTTCCCATATATATATAGTTCTTCTTAGCATACAGGGCACATGCCTTACATCAGCCAAGATTTTGATCGAACCATCATAGGATTTAGACGAATGGTCCCAATACCAACAACATCATACTGGTACCCATTTCCCATGACTACAACTCCACCTGCACAAGATCTGTACGAAGCAAACTAATCTCTACAAGATGTAATGTGGTGTGTGGAGCCAATGTCGAACACCCAACCATCGGTATGCAAACGTGAACACGATGCTAAGAAAACATAGCCATCGGTCCCTTCGACAACATTTGCTTCGAACTTATTGTCCAGTTTACCTGAGCCTTTCTGCTTCTCCTTATTTTGTAGATGCCAATACTCTTCAACCATGTGACCCGGTTTCTTTTGTAAAAGTTTGCCTTCTTGCCTCTAGACTTTGATCTACACTTATTTCTTGAACCCTTTTCATTTGATCTCCATCTTGCCACCAATGCATCACTCTTACTACTAGAATCCAGGTAATCTTTCTCCATGTCACTCTTACTACTGAAGGAATTCTTCACATCAGACAAAGAGATAGTAATAAGGCTATACATGATGGTCTCACATAAGTGTGTAAAGAGGTATTCAAAGAGCACAACAACCATATAACTTGATCTTCATCAACTTTAACATTATCTAGATCAACAATTATGAAATTGAAACCATCTAAGTGTTTTTGTAGAGATGTACCTTCGGCAATTTGAAATAGGAATATACATTGCTTCAAGGGGATCTGGATGGTGGCAGATCTGGATGCTAATACCTCTTCCAACTTTGCCCATAACTTCGTTGCTGTCTTCTCATGCATCACCTACAAAGCACCTCATCAGACAACGACAAGTGGATGGCGATGGCTGCTTTCTCATCGAGTTTCGTCTTCTTTTGAGACATCATCGTATGGGTTAACACCTCTTGAGTAAGCACGTCAGAAATGTTGATTTGTACTTGTAGTGTCTTTATCTTGATTCGCCAAATTCCAAAATTGACATCTAGGGTGAGTTTGTCTGCCTTCCATTGGGAACCCATCTTCGAATCCACTCGATAAACACCCTAAATGCTATAATACCCATTTGTTGGGATATTTAGTGTGGTAGTTCATGCAGAATGACGAATAAAACCAATAGAACTCAAGTTAAGCAATCCATTAAACACCTACCATGCATCTAGAAATCTCACAAGCAATCAAGTAAACACAAACTAGCACAACACCAGATTTACGTGAAAACCTAATAGGAAAAAAACACGACGATGGAGACGAATCGAGCTTCACTATGAGAATGGTTGGAGCACAAGGAGAATGAAACCGGAGATGACTTGCTACACCAGATTGGGGGTTGGACGATTCTTCGACAATAATATTTTCCTTAAATCCAAACCCTAAGGAGTATGGTGGATAAACCGACCCCTCAACTTTGGTGACTCTCTCAAGATTTCAACAACATTGTGGTTCTAAGAAACTTAGGTATCTATAGCAGAAGTTTATGGTAAACCTAAATGACTTAAGAATAGGTTCACTAATCAACCTTATCATTCCCTATAAAATAGGTTCACTAATCAAAGCATAAGCAAAGCTTCATTCAAGAGAATTAGCATATCAAAGATAAGAGTAAAAACCCATTAGATGGTTATGGAAATCATATAAAGCTCAAGGGATTAAGATAACAAACACTTAATACACTACATGATTATATCACATATTTCTCCACCCCCTAAATGGGGATGGAACTACTCACACATGTTTAAACTAACTACTCTAACAAAATGAAGCATTATACTGAAATGAAACTACACTAATCAAGCAAGAAATATTAAAGAAGCATAAAACAAAACAAACAAGCATGCATATGAAAGGAAATGAAACTAAGAGAGAAACAACACAATTAAAGGAAAAACATCTATTATTAACTCACTCAATACAAGCAGCCCTTCCTCCACCAGAGTTTTGCTTCAAGGCTTCACTCTTAGTAGAGAAGATGACCACCAAAGAGGGAGATATTGTTACAATGGAAGGTGAAGAGTTCTATTTATAAGCATGGAAAAGGCTAATCCGGGACAATCCCCCGATGTGGGACTAAATCAATACCAAAAATATCCTAAACAAACATTAATACAAGTCCAGGAGAAATCTTAGCGGATCTGGGATGATCCAGACCGCCAATTGGCGGTCTATAAGATCCAGATCTGTCTGCTTTTTGTGTTGGGTTTTGCTTGAAGTATTTCTTGGTCTTGGATGCATCTACTTGGTTTGTTGGAGCTCCGACCCGAGTCGAATTGCCAAAATACTCCTCATGATGGTGTGGAGTTTCCTGTTTTGCTCTTAGGTCCTTCGGTCTTACGATCAGGTCCTTCTCCCTTGCATCTTAGTCCCCAGGTCTCACAATTAAGTCCTTTTTCCTGCTTTTGGGTCCTTTCATGGCTCTTCTCTTCAAACCTCTTTATTCCTGAAAACTAAAAATAAAACTCGTCACGTAGCATTGCTTAGGTGTAAGATAATGGATATAAGATACAAATATGAGCATGAAATGATGTCAATAAAATACCCCCACACCTAAGTTTTTGCTAGTCCCAAGCAAAACAAGGAAAGAGAAAAGCAAACGAGAAACAAGAAATCCTAACTCACTTTTGTAGGAATCACGGTTGTACTTAGCACGTGCAACAAGCCATTAAACCTCCTTGTTGCCAAGGAGGAGGAGTGTTGTCTCCTGAGGGTTTTCAGCGGATATACCCACAAAATCCGAACAAGATGCATTATTCAATCTAGACACTCGACTCGTTGGACAAATTTTGTCGATCATTGGACACGGTAATCCTACAGGCCGACTCTATATAGGTAATCCGTCCATACACCTAATCTAATGAATCATTCGTGCAAGTTAAATAAGGAATCAAGTGAAAGACATGGACAACCTCAACATCCTCAAGTGATACAAAGTGTAAAGGCCATTAAGGTTCTTATTTGCATTTTTTTCTTTTTGTTTCTTTTCTCATTTTTTGTTTCTTTTCTTTTCTTTTTATTAGTTTGAGCTTCATTCTCCCAGGGTCAGGTTTCGTGCATCATTGCCCATAAGGACTTACACTATCACGTACACCTTTCCCCAAATCTCCACATTAGGCAATCCCTACCACCCGTGTAACGAGAGTTCGGTCGGCGCATCCCAAGTCAGATGACTCGAAAACACCAGGCACAAAGTCACCTCAGACCTACTTTCCCGAGTGATAGGAGCCGTGCGAGAAGAGAGAACACCTACTCACTAATTTCTTATCTACACATGAACCAAAACCCCTACACTTAATGTCTCACAAAAAGATTTAAAGGGTTCTTGACAACAACAAACTTCCTTAAGTTAACAGACACGAATTATTGACTCATTAGATTCAGGGTGGACTTCTTTAAATGTTTGAGCACTGAAACCCTATGATTACTCATCCCCAAGGGAAAACTGGGGTGCATCCTAACGACTCGATAAATCCTAAAGCCACTGTACTAGATATCCTAATGCATCAAGTTCAAGACAATTTTGGGAGCTTTCTTTTTACTTTGCCTCTCAACGGTTTTGCACATGCTAAACACACACAAAACCCACAAAACATTTTCTTTCGCAAACACATGAAGAATCTTGAAAGAAATGTGAAATCTTTAAAGCACTAGGCAAGCCAAAGAAGACAAGTCACCCAAGGATCATGGCAAGCAGATATATCGATATTAAATGCAGTACACTAACATGACCTATCAATACACACAAAAGAAAACAAAAATCAAAGGAAAAGACTCAACTATGTACACACGTAAAATACCCCCTACACCTACTTCATGCATTGTCCTCAATGAATGTGAGCAAAAAACTACATGGATTTATGCATGAAAAAGGAAATATCTCACCAACATGAAGCGCAAAAAGGAAGTTTGTGGTTATGTTGATGGACACAACCCAAATTCCCCTCAAAACCCGTGAGATACTTAAAAAGGAAGACCAAATACGTGAAAGAAAGGGGGCCTAAATACTCAAGGGTTGGAGCCCACAACAATCAATGCTCGCTCATGGAGTCTCTTTTTTTTCCTTTTTTGTTTTTTTGTTTTTTTTCTATGTACAAAAAATGGGCTCCCATCTTCATATGTCAAGGGACATCAAATGGGAACCCGCCATCACTCGAGCCAAAAATGCACATGCATGGGCTCGCGACATACAAATCAGAATTGCTTGACCACCTGATACCCTTATAAGCGCTGTGGTCGTTTGATGCCTCTTGAGAGTGAGGAAGGTAGAGGGCATGAATGAGAGGTGAACCTCTATCAGGTTGAAGGGTATCAGGTGGTTGATTCTTAACCCACATGGGGTCCTCAACAGATACAGAATGAAGAGCATGTGGCGCAGAGGCCATAAAAATAGTATCTTGTCGCTCAAAAGCCACGTGATCAAAAGGATGTGGCTCAAGGGCCACGTGATCAAAAAGAAGTGGCTCAAGGGCCACATGATCAGAAGAATGTGGCTCAAGGATCACGAGATCAGAAGAATGTGGCTCAAGGGCCACATAATCAGAAGAATGTGGCTCAAGGGCCACAAGATCAAAAGGATGTGGCACTGAGGCCACGTGATCAGAACATAAGGCACCTTCTTGTGCCAGCCCAGGTGAAACATCTTCACCACCTTCAGGATTCCCATCGAATAATTCTCTGAAGTACTTGAAGGTTCCCTCAACTTCAATTTCATCCAAACCCTGGGTAAGGGTGACCCCAACAGGGTCATTGAAGGCACCTGGCTTCTTGCCGATGGTGAAGATGTTGAAATCAGCGCATTGACTACCATAAGTCAAACGCATCAGACCATTGCGACAATTGATCAATGCATTGGAAGTCGCAAGGAATGGTCACCCTAGAATGACAGGAATTTGTCCAAGTGGGTGTGGCACTGGTTCAGTATCCAAGACAAAGAAGTCGACTGGATAAATGAACTCTCCCACTTTGATCAGCAAAAGTCCCGGTCGACCGAATCAAGCAAATACAGGGCAATCCACTTCGACCGGCACTCCATCGGTCGACCGACTCCCAACACCACACTCGTTCGGTCGAACCCAAATCCAGGGACGGTCGACCGTTTAGATGGTCAACTCCCAGTCCAACGAACAAAACGACCAATCGGTCGACCGACAAAGGGGTCCCGGTCGACCGAAAGTCACCAGGGAACAAATCCCGCAACACCACAACGAATTCGGTCGAACACCGAGCACATCTCGGTCGACCGAATCAGTCCAGGGAATAATCCCTCACTCGTGCCATGAATTCGGTCGAACGCCGGGCACATCCCGGTCGACCGAATTCCTCTAGAGCGTTCCCCACGCTCACCGCACAAGTCCGGTCGACCGAACCCTCATTCGGTCGAACCGACCACAAGTCCACTTAAGTCACGGTCGGACGAGATCAAAGAGCGGTCGACCGTTTATATAGTCTACGCCCCCCAACCGACTTAAGACAGTGCACACGGTCGACCGGCAAAGGGGACCCGGTCGACCGAATTCCTCCAGACTTGCCTCCTATGCACGATCGGTCGACCGCCCCACAGGCATCGTTCGACCGATTTGACGCAGAGCCCGAATTCTCTTCACGAACGGTCGACCGTTTGCACAAACCAGTCGACCGATCAGGCAGTGAAATCTGCTGCAAGTTTACTCGCGACGAGCCGAACGACCTACCGTCGACTTCCAAATACTCACGGTAATTAAGTGAGCGAGCTTGACATACCTAAAGGTCTGAAGAGACCTTAGAAGAACCACGACGACGCCTCCACGAGCACGTCTCCCCAAATCACGATCCGTCGACGAACCTCGCGTCCAAACGACGATCAACCGCCTCTTCGACGATCCACAACAACGAATCCACCTCCGGCAACCTCCACCGAACAACCACAAACCCAGCACACGAGTTAGGTAGGGGAAGAGAACCAAACGTGCGGAAGAGGAAAGGAACCAACACTCACCTCAAGCCACCGACAAACGACCACCACCACCGCTTGCCCGAACACCACTCAACGCCGGAGCACCAACTCGCCGGAGCTCACAGCAGGAGGGAGAGAGGGAATCGTGAGAGAGAGAGCAACTGAGAGAGAGAGAATTCTCCCCCCAAATACCCCTCCAATCCAAATCCTCACCACACATCTCATCCCCATCCAATCCAAGCCATCCATTCCATCTCCTCTCAATCTCAACCACTCAACCAATCCAACACATCTAAGCCCTCCATCCATCCCTCTCAATCTCAGCCATCCATCTCTAATCACCACCTAAACACCCACAAAGCACAATTAGGATTAGGATTAGGCTAGAATCCTACACTTATCTTTACAGACCGTCACGATTTCTGTTATGTTTATGATCTAATCAGTACAAGTTCCTCTACAGAGATGGAAGATTTTAAGAAAACGGCCGTAATCAGCATCCGTCCCTTGAGATGTAAATTGTGCACTAGCTTGAGATAATCAAACCCATAAGCCTTGCATTACTTGCCAAAAGTGGATCTTTTACGATACACCAAAGTCTATTCCCCCCAAAAAATCCCTTGAACTACAAGGTCCTACTCAATTGACACGGACCAACTGATAGGTGCGTGAAAAAAAGACATTAAAACAACAAATCTAATATAAGGTCCTAAATCTCTTAGCAATATTTAAAGAACAACTCTAATGTATAATAGTCCCATTATTACATTAATGCTATTATATCGTTGGTTTCAACGTTAGTGTGGATCGATCGTTGACATCGCAATCCTCTTGCCTTCACATATTTTATTTTAAAAATAAACTTTCGTGAGAGTTTCCCTTTGTCTTCTTCTTTTACTTCCTCTTTTTTTTCCTTCGCACATGTCATCATCCGAGCTAATGTCACATAGCTCCTCCACATAATAGTTGGATTGGTGGATGTTCATGGACCTGCTTCAACCTCAACTCATTAGTTGCCAAGCTCATTATCCTCGCGTCTTCATAATCTGATGCTGAAAGTCCACGTAGGCAATAAGACGCACGCATTCCAGGGCCCACGCAAGCCCTTCTACGGGCTCCTCAGATCTTTAAAATCGGTCATCGTGAGGCAATCCTGGTGAACTTCCTCTGGCCCTTCATGTGGCAGCTAACGATGGCAACCAAAGCAAGACCCTTGCTTGCATCATCAAAATGGACATGTAGCCCATATGATCGACCTAAACTTGGATCCAGGTCAATTGGTGCACATGTGACCTCCATTTCAGGCTTGTCCTTGGCTATGATTAACATGCCACTGACATATAGGAGCAAGAAATTAGAGGAACTATCCACAAGTCTCTTCAAGTAGACACAAAACTCATACTTTGAGCGAAATGATACATGGCCAACTATAAAGGAACACTACAACAGAACATGGTTTAACTGACGACACTTATCTGTTGTCGTTGCCAAGGAGATTGCTTTAACCCATAAATTGATTTTTGAAGAAGACATACATGTTATTTTTTTCTCTCTACGACAAAGCACTCCGGTTGTTTCATGTATGTTCGTTCCTTGAGCTCTCCATGTAGAAATGACGTCTTCACATCTAGTTGCTCCAACTCCAAATGATGTATTGCTACAAAACTTAGCAACACACATATGGATATGTGTTTCACAAAAGGAGAGAAGATGCCTTTTGCAACTAGACGGACCTTATACCTCGCATTAGAATTTCCTTAGATACTTTCTTTCTTCTTGAAGACCCATTTGCAACCAACAATCCTTTATCCTTTATCCTTTTTGGAGGCTCAACAACATTCCATGTCAGGTTTTCATGAAGTGACTCCATCTCCTCATTCATGGCTTCAAGCCTGTAACTGAATTTGGTGCGAAATAGCATCACTGTATCGATTCGGCTCTCCAGAATCACCAAATTTCTTCAACTGCTAACAATGCATATGCAAGTGTGGACTCGAGGTATCTTTAGGACTTCTTGATTTTTCTTTTGGGTTTATCTCTTGCAATGCTATGAACCTCAACATTCTCATCTTGAGATTCTTCCTCATCATCTTCTTCTGGTGGAGATTCAACCTCAACAGATTGTTCAACTTGTTGCTCCATACCTACTTCGGAGCAGTCTTCTCAACACATGAAATGTGAGGGACAATAAAAAAATCTTTTCTTGAAGGTAGCATAACAACTTCATTAAAGACCACAACACTTTCAGCCATAAATTTATAAGATTCTGGACACCACAATCTATAATCTTTCACACCTAGTTGATAACCAAGAAAAATGCACTTCAATGATCTAACATCTGTTTTCCTTGATCAACACGAGCATAAGCATGACAACCATTTTTTTTTAAATTTGAATAGACAGGATAGATACCTGATAGTAGTTCTTCTAGTGTCTCGAAGTTCAACGCCGAATGTGTGGAGCGGTCCACCAAGTAGCAAGTTGTAGAGACCGCTTCCGCCCAAAAATCCTAGGACACTCTTGCATTTAAGAGCATACATCAGGCTCTTTGAAGGAGAGTCCGGTGCAAACTTTCTGCCACTCCATTCTGTTGTGGTGTGTGATGAATGGTTCGATGTCTAACAATACCTTCGTGTTGGCAAAATTCATTGACCTCAGTTGAACAAAATTCTAAATCCTTGTCCGTTCTCAATCTTTGGATCTTCTTTTTAGTTTGCTTCCCAATCATTGTCTTCCATTATTTGAAGTATTTAAATACTTTGCTCTTCTGCTTGATTACATATATTCATATCTTCTTGGAGTAGTCATCAGTGAATGTTGACATGTATCTTGGTCCACCTTTTGATGGAACTTGAGAAGGTCCCCACAAGTTTGATTGAATGTGGTCCAAGGTACCCATAGTCCTTTGCACTTCCGCACAATAAGTGATACCTTTTTTCTTGCACGTAACACAATGCTCACGAAACTCAACTTACCGGTAATATCATCTCCATGCAAACCACGTTTTCTCAATAAAGTCATTACCTTCTCACTCAGGTGACCAAGACGTATGTGCCACAACTGAGATACTTCATCTCCAGACATGGATGAAGCGACAATCAATGCATAACCTTGCAACATATAAAGACTGCCAGCCCCAGTCTTCTTGCAATAAAGGATGGCAAGTGCCCATTTCTTAATGGTGATTGAGTCACCTTCACCACTAAAACAACAATCATTAGTTGTAAGAGTTCCCATATATATAGTTCTTCTTAGCATACGGGGCACATGCCTTACATCAGCCAAGATTTTGATCGAACCATCATAGGATTTAGATGAATGGTCCCAATACCAACAACATCATACTGGTACCCATTTCCCATGACTACAACTCCACCTGCACAAGATCTGTACGAAGCAAACTAATCTCTACAAGATGTAATGTGGTGTGTGGAGCCAATGTCGAACACCCAACCATCGGTATGCAAACGTGAACACGATGCTAAGAAAACATAGCCATCGGTCCCTTCGACAACATTTGCTTCGAACTTATTGTCCAGTTTACCTGAGCCTTTCTGCTTCTCCTTATTTTGTAGATGCCAATACTCTTCAACCATGTGACCCGGTTTCTTTTGTAAAAGTTTGCCTTCTTGCCTCTAGACTTTGATCTACACTTATTTCTTGAACCCTTTTCATTTGATCTCCATCTTGCCACCAATGCATCACTCTTACTACTAGAATCCAGGTAATCTTTCTCCATGTCACTCTTACTACTGAAGGCATTCTTCACATCAGACAAAGAGATAGTAATAAGGCTATACATGATGGTCTCACATAAGTGTGTAAAGAGGTATTCAAAGAACACAACAACCATATAACTTGATATTCATCAACTTTAACATTATCTAGATCAACAATTATGAAATTGAAACCATCTAAGTGTTTTTATAGAGATGTACCTTCGGCAATTTGAAATAGGAATATACATTGCTTCAAGGGGATCTGGATGGTGGCAGATCTGGATGCTAATACCTCTTCCAACTTTGCCCATAACTTCGTTGTTGTCTTCTCATGCATCACCTACAAAGCACCTCATCAGACAACGACAAGTGGATGGCGATGGCTGCTTTCTCATCGAGTTTCGTCTTCTTTTGAGACATCATCGTATGGGTTAACACCTCTTGAGTAAGCACGTCAGAAATGTTGATTTGTACTTGTAGTGTCTTTATCTTGATTCGCCACATTCCAAAATTGACATCTAGGGTGAGTTTGTCTGCCTTCCATTGGGAACCCATCTTCGAATCCACTCGATAAACACCCTAAATGCTATGATACCCATTTGTTGGGATATTTAGTGTGGTAGTTCATGCAGAATGACGAATAAAACCAATAGAACTCAAGTTAAGCAATCCATTAAACACCTACCATGCATCTAGAAATCTCACAAGCAATCAAGTAAACACAAACTAGCACAACACCAGATTTACGTGAAAACCTAATAGGAAAAAAACACGACGATGGAGACGAATCGAGCTTCACTATGAGAATGGTTGGAGCACAAGGAGAATGAAACCGGAGATGACTTGCTACACCAGATTGGGGGTTGGACGATCCTTCGACAATAATATTTTCCTTAAATCCAAACCCTAAGGAGTATGGTGGATAAACCTACCCCTCAACTTTGGTGACTCTCTCAAGATTTCAACAACATTGTGGTTCTAAGCAACTTAGGTATCTATAGCAGAAGTTTATGGTAAACCTAAATGACTTAAGAATAGGTTCACTAATCAACCTTATCATTCCCTATAAAATAGGTTCACTAATCAAAGCATAAGCAAAGCTTCATTCAAGAGCATTAGCATATCAAAGATAAGAGTGAAAACCCATTAGATGGTTATGGAAATCATATAAAGCTCAAGGGATTAAGATAACACACACTTAATACACTACATGATTATATCACATATTTCTCCACCCCCTAAATGGGGATGGAACTACTCACACATGTTTAAACTAACTACTCTAACAAAATGAAGCATTATACTGAAATGAAACTACACTAATCAAGCAAGAAATATTAAAGAAGCATAAAACAAAACAAACAAGCATGCATATGAAAGGAAATGAAACTAAGAGAGAAACAACACAATTAAAGGAAAAACATCTATTATTAACTCACTCAATACAAGCAGCCCTTCCTCCACCAGAGTTTTGCTTCAAGGCTTCACTCTTAGTAGAGAAGATGACCACCAAAGAGGGAGATATTGTTACAATGGAAGTTGAAGAGTTCTATTTATAAGCATGGAAAAGGCTAATCCGGGACAATCCCCCGATGTGGGACTAAATCAATACCAAAAATATCCTAAACAAACATTAATACAAGTCCAGGAGAAATCTTAGCGGATCTGGGAAGATCCAGACCGCCAATTGGCGGTCTATAAGATCCAGATCTGTCTGCTTTTTGTGTTGGGTTTTGCTTGAAGTATTTCTTGGTCTTGGATGCATCTACTTGGTTTGTTGGAGCTCCGACCCGAGTCGAATTGCCAAAATACTCATCATGATGGTGTGGAGTTTCCTGTTTTGATCTTAGGTCCTTCGGTCTTACGATCAGGTCCTTCTCCCTTGCATCTTAGTCCCCAGGTCTCACAATTAAGTCCTTTTTCCTGCTTTTGGGTCCTTTCATGGCTCTTCTCTTCAAACCTCTTTATTCCTGAAAACTAAAAATAAAACTCGTCACGTAGCATTGCTTAGGTGTAAGATAATGGATATAAGATACAAATATGAGCATGAAATGATGTCAATAAAATACCCCCACACCTAAGTTTTTGCTAGTCCCGAGCAAAACAAGGAAGGAGAAAAGCAAACGAGAAACAAGAAATCCTAACTCACTTTTGTAGGAATCACGGTTGCACTTAGCACGTGCAACAAGCCGTTAAACCTCCTTGTTGCCAAGGAGGAGGAGTGTTGTCTCCTGAGGGTTTTCAGTGGATATACCCACAAAATCCGAACAAGATGCATTATTCAATCTAGACACTCGACTCGTTGGACAAATTTTGTCGATCATTGGACACGGTAATCCTACAGGCCGACTCTATATAGGTAATCCGTCCATACACCTAATCTAATGAATCATTCGTGCAAGTTAAATAAGGAATCAAGTGAAAGACATGGACAACCTCAACATCCTCAAGTGATACAAAGTGTAAAGGCCGTTAAGGTTCTTATTTGCATTTTTTTCTTTTTGTTTCTTTTCTCATTTTTTGTTTCTTTTCTTTTCTTTTTATTAGTTTGAGCTTCATTCTCCCAGGGTCAGGTTTCGTGCATCATTGCCCATAAGGACTTACACTATCACGTACACCTTTCCCCCAATCTCCACATTAGGCAATCCCAACCACCCGTGTAACGAGAGTTCGGTCGGCGCATCCCAAGTCAGATGACTCGAAAACACCAGGCACAAAGTCACCTCAGACCTACTTTCCCGAGTGATAGGAGCCGTGCGAGAAGAGAGAACACCTACTCACTAATTTCTTATCTACACATGAACCAAAACCCCTACACTTAATGTCTCACAAAAAGATTTAAAGGGTCCTTGACAACAACAAACTTCCTTAAGTTAACAGACACGAATTATTGACTCATTAGATTCAGGGTGGACTTCTTTAAATGTTTGAGCACTGAAACCCTATAATTACTCATCCCCAAGGGAAAACTGGGGTGCATCCTAACGACTCGATAAATCCTAAAGCCACTGTACTAGATATCCTAATGCATCAAGTTCAAGACAATTTTGGGAGCTTTCTTTTTACTTTGCCTCTCAATGGTTTTGCACATGCTAAACACACATAAAACCCACAAAACATTTTTTTTCGCAAACACATGAAGAATCTTGAAAGAAATGTGAAAATTTTAAAGCACTAGGCAAGCAAAAGAAGACAAGTCACCCAAGGATCATGACAAGCAGATATATCGATATTAAATGCAGTACACTAACATGAACCTATCAATACACACAAAAGAAAACAAAAATCAAAGGAAAAGACTCAACTATGTACACACGTAAAATACCCCCCACACCTACTTCATGCATTGTCCTCAATGAATGTGAGCAAAAAACTACATGGATTTATGCATGAAAAAGGAAATATCTCACCAACATGAAGCGCAAAATGGAAGTTTGTGGTTATGTTGATGGACACAACCCAAATTCCCCTCAAAACCCGTGAGATACTTAAAAAGGGACACCAAATACGTGAAAGAAAGGGGGCCCAAATACTCAAGGGTTGGAGCCCACAACAATCAATGCTCGCTCATGGAGTCTCTTTTTTTCCTTTTTTTGTTTTTTTGTTTTTTCTATGTACAAAAAATGGGCTCCCATCTTCATATGTCAAGGGACATCAAATGGGAACCCGCCATCACTCGAGCCAAAAATGCACATGCATGGGCTCGTGACATACAAATCAGAATTGCTTGACCACCTGATACCCTTATAAGCGCTGTGGTCGTTTGATGCCTCTTGAGAGTGAGGAAGGTAGAAGGCATGAATGAGAGGTGAACCTCTATCAGGTTGAAGGGTATCAGGTGGTTGATTCTTAACCCACATGGGGTCCTCAGCAGATACAGAATGAAGAGCATGTGGCCCAGAGGCCATAAAAATAGTATCTTGTCGCTCAAAAGCCACGTGATCAAAAGGATGTGGCTCAAGGGCCACGTGATCAAAAAGAAGTGGCTCAAGGGCCACATGATCAGAAGAATGTGGCTCAAGGACCACGAGATCAGAAGAATGTGGCTCAAGGGCCACATAATCAGAAGAATGTGGCTCAAGGGCCACAAGATCAAAAGGAGGTGGCACTGAGGCCACGTGATCAGAACATAAGGCACCTTCTTGTGCCAGCCCAGGTGAAACATCTTCACCACCTTCAGGATTTCCATCGAATAATTCTCTGAAGTACTTGAAGGTGCCCTCAACTTCAATTTCATCCAAACCCTGGGTAAGGGTGACCCCAACAGGGTCATTGAAGGCACCTGGCTTCTTGCCGATGGTGAAGATGTTGAAATCAGCGCATTGACTACCATAAGTCAAACGCATCAGACCATTGCGACAATTGATCAATGCATTGGAAGTCGCAAGGAATGGTCACCCTAGAATGACAGGAATTTGTCCAAGTGGGTGTGGCACAGGTTCAGTATCCAAGACAAAGAAGTCGACTGGATAAATGAACTCTCCCACTTTGATCAGCACATCTTCCACCACACCCCTCAGTTTCTTCATAGACCTATCAGCCAATTGAAGAGTGGTTTTTGTTTGTTTGAGGTCTCCAAGACCGAGGTGGACGTAGACAGAATATGACAGAAGATTAACAGATGCACCAAGGTCCAATAAGGCTCGATGTATGGACACATCACCAATCACACAAGAGATAGTAGGACATCCAGGGTCCTTGTAATTGACTTGCATGGGTTGTGCCAATAAAGAACTCACGTTAGCCGCAAGAAAAACTTTCTTTGGAACATGAGTTTTTCTCTTCTTGGTGCATAAGTCCTTGAGAACCTTGGCATAAAGTTGCATTTTCTGAATCACCTCCAACAGAGGGATGTTCACCTTAACTTGCCTAAACATCTCAAACATCTTGTCAAGCTGATCATATGTTTTCTTTTTAAGGCGCTCAGGGAATGACGCCTTCGGGGCATAAGGATGCGAAGGAACCCTAGAATTCTGGTCCAAAGAAACATGAGTGGGGACCTCAGAATCTGGTTCCTTCGACACAAGAGGAGACAAGGGGACCTCAGGGTTCGACCCCTTTGTCGAAGGAAATGTAGAAAGAACCTCAGGATCTGTCTCCTTCCTGGAAATATTTGTGGAGGGAACCTCAGGATCCGGCTCCCTCAAAGATGGTGATGACAAAGAAGGCACCCCAATGTGGTTATCCACCTCCTTACCAGACCTCAAAGTATGAATCACATTAATATGATGGGTCGGTTCAGAGGTAGCATGAGGTAAAGGTGTCCTTCCTTGAGAATGGGTACCCCGAGGATTCACCTCGGGTTGACTCGGGAACTGACCCTTCTCGCGTTCATGGAGTTGATGAGCCAACTGACTAACTTGCATTTCCAAAGCCATGACTGTACTTTGCAACACTTGAAGGGTCGGATCACAAGAAGGGTCCATGGGGTCAACCCGCTGGGGTGGTGGAGTCTGGTTGGAATAACCCGACGATGAGGCATGAGGAGGTTGGTAATTATGGTTCTGAGAGCTTTGATGTGGAGGTTGGTAGGTCGCCGATGGGCGTGGAGGTTGATAAGGTGGAGGTTGAGGTTGAGCGTGCGAGCTCTGACCGTTACCCCCACTAGGCCCCCAAGACAAGTTAGGATGGTTGCGTCATCCCAGGTTGTAGGAGTGACTGTACGGTTCGTTACGGGCCCTCTGTTGATACATCGCATTTTCATGCTTAGTATCCCTTGGAGCGTAAGCGCATTCCAAGTAATCATGTCCCGTAAGTCCACACCTACCACACCCGGGAGTAGTGACCTGAGCTACAGGAGTTCGGTCCAACTCTAAACTCTCAATCCTACGCATGAGAGCAGCCATTTTTGCCTCAGACACGATCGATGACTCAACTTGATAAGATCCAGCTCGACTAGAAGACCTGGCAGCTGGTGGCTCTCTCAAGGTATCCCACTCGAAGGTACGTTCAGCAATAGACTCAAAAGTATCCCATGCCTCCTCGATGGGTTTCATTTGGAAGTCACCCTGACACATAGACTCCAACAATGTGCGGGTGTTGTAGTTGATGCCCTAAAAAACAATTTGGCACAGCTGCCATAATTCAAATCCATGATGAGGGCACTGTTGGAGAAGGTCCTTGAACCTCTCAAAGAAACCATGAAACGATTCGGTCTCGGTCTGATACATTTGATGTATCTGGTGCCGTATCTGTTGAGTTTTCCTTTGAGGGGAAAATCTCTTCAGAAAGACGGTCACAAAGTCATCCCATGACCGAATCGAGCTCGTCGGGAGGCTATACATCTATTTCTTCGCATTATCCTTCAATGCGAAAGAAATCATCCTCAACCGGACTGAATCCTCGTCAAGATGTTGAAGCTTGAACATGGAGCATACTTCCTCGAATTCGCGTATAAAGATATACGGATCCTCCTTATTGGTAGTAAAGGTTGGAAGCATGCTCACATATTGAGGTTTCAGCTCATAGTTGTTCCCGCGAGCAGGGGAAAAACTATGCAAGAAGGCTGTGCGGCCCGAACAGGATGGGTGCACTCCCACAAAGTCATCGGTCTATCCTGTCGAGCTAAAGGTGGTGGTGCACAGAACTCGATCCTGACCAAATCTCCCTTCCTCTCAAGTCACAGGAGGAGGAGAAGGAGGTCTACATGGTGGCGGAAGCGGACCGAGGTATTCCATGTATGGAACCCGGTCTCCCCCGTCACCGCGAGACGACTCGGCTTCATGATCCAAAGGAGCACGAGGTGGAGATGGTCGATCACCAAGACCGTCCATCTCAGAAGAATGCACTCTCTCGAGTCGAGCGCTCTCACTAGAACGAGCCCAACCTCGCATAAAATGCTCGACTCGACTCTAAAATAACACACAACAGAAGGTGTACTAGAGGAGGAGACTATACGTAGAGAATATATGAAGAGAGGACTCAGGTGAGGAGGGAAGAATCCCTAGAGCTAGCGTGGGTAGTGGAATCAGGTAGAAGCCTAACTAGCAAGCACGGCTCAAACAATGTAAGGCAATGAGTCCTTAGGCTAGACGACGCCTAACTTCGAGGTCACTAGCCTCGACACGTCTCACCTCCCTACAACGAAGACCACAATGCCCAGCAAGTGATACCAGATCTAGAGATCCAATACCTCCTACTATCGACAAGGTAGGCAACGCCGATCAGGCCACGACGGTCTCAACTAGATTACTCTCCTAGTGCGCCCGCAATCCTAGGGCCAATGTCTACTTGCTTTTAGTTAAGGCTTGATTAAGAGTGATTTTTGGGGCCAAGGAAAGGGTGATGAAATCCCCCACCTTATCTTTTATGGGACAACCCCTCCTTAATAGTGTTTTGATCCTAAATCTAGCAATCAATCGCTCCAATCAAACGCTCGCCCACTCTTGTCCTGAAGCAATTCCTACTAACTAATGCATCGGCATACGAGATGAATGAATGAGTGTAGGAAATTGCGTACCTCACGCCAGCACTCAACAACTGAAAATAAAGCTAAAAGAAAAGACAACTACGTGCCTAAGTCAATACATGATGCGTGACCTAAACAAATAAGAACGTCTAGTCTTTTGCTTTGGATTTTAAGGCCAAGTTGATTAATGGGGGAGTGATTAATGATGTGGGAGCGAACTAGAAGTCACAGCATGCAAAATGGGGCTCCTAGATAATGCAAATTACAGAACTAACTACCAGAACAAAATTCAGAGGAAGACCAACTCACCAGGCCGCCAGTTGGCGGTTCCAGACCGCCAATTGGCGGTCAGTTTGGAGCTTTTGTTCCTCAAACTTGTCCAGTAGCCTCCCCTTGATCCAATGGTTCCCTGAAACTAAGAAAAACTGGAAACAAAAAATTAAAAACCACTGGAATCGTCCAATCCAACGTCAAGACAGAGCACCTCCCCGATAACGGTGCCAAAAACTTGATTGATCGTTTTATTTAAACCGCAAGTGCATGACCGCGTTGAAGTGGTGGAAAATACGGGTCGTCCATTGGGAGGTGTGTCGACGTTTGGTTTGTGCAAAGGTGAGTGGTAAAAAAATGGAGAGAAAGATTGATTACACTAACTACACTAGAATGCAAAAAGGAAAGGAAGAGAAGCAATAAAACTAAACCCCATAGGGGGTAGAGAAATAATGTGAATAGAAAGATGTGTGTGTGTGCGTGTGTTCAATTAAGCTCCTCACAACATGTAGTGCATGAAATCATAAAACTACATCCAACTTTGCCTCCACATGAATTAAGATATGACTACATCATTAAAACATACAAGACAATAATTGGAATGAAGCTAAATGAACTCATGTATAAAGACTAGACCCTACTATGCCTCCACATGAATTAAGATAAGACTACATCATTAAAACATACAAGACATTAACTAAGGTAATGGCAACAAGAGTACATACACTACAAATTGTGTTTGCAATATTAATTCCATCCATATCCTAACCTTATCATTCCCCATAAAATAGGTTCACTAATCAAAGAATAAACTAAGCTTCATTCAAGAGCATTAGCATATCTAAGATAAGAGTGAAAACCCATTAGATGGTTATGGAAATCATATAATGCTCAAGGGATTAAGATAACACACACTTAATACACTACATAATTATATCACATATTTCTCCACCCCCCAAATGGGGATGGAACTACTCACACATGTTTAAACGAACTACTCTAACAAAATGAAGCATTATACTGAAATGAAATTACACTAATCAAGAAAGAAATATTAAAGAAGCATAAAACAAAACAAACGAGCAAGCATGCATATGAAAGTAAATGAAACTAAGAGAGAAACAACACAATTAAAGGAAAAACATCTATTATTAACTCACTTAATACAAGAAGCCCTTCCTCCACCAGAGTTTTGCTTCAAGGCTTCACTCTTAATAGGGAAGATTGCCACCAAAGAGGGAGATATTGATACAATGGAAGGTGAAGAGTTCTATTTATAAGCATTGAAAAAGCTAATCCGGGACAATCCCCCGATGTGGGACTAAACCAATGCCAAAAATAGCCTAAAACATTAATATAAGTCCAGGAGAAATCTTAGCGGATCTGGGATGATCCAGACCGCCAATTGGCAATCTATAAGATCCAGATCCGTCTGTTTTTTGTGTTGGGCTTTGCTTGAAGTATTTCTTGGTCTTGGATGCATCTACTTGGTTTGTTGGAGCTCCGACCCGAGTCGAATTACCAAAATACTCCTCATGATGGTGTGGAGTTTCCTGTTTTGCTCTTAGGTCCTTCGGTCTTATGATCAGGTCCTTCTCCCTTGCATCTTAGTCCCCAGGTCTCACAATTAAGTCCTTTTTCCTACTTTTAGGTCCTTTCATGGCTCTTCTCTTCAAACCTCTTTATTCCTGAAAGCTAAACATAAAACTCGTCACGTAGCATTGCTTAGGTGTAAGATAATGGATATAAGATACAAATATGAGCATGAAATGATGTCAATCATAAACCTAAATGACTTAAGAATGCCCAAAGTACTCTTAATGAAAACTACTTGCGTCCAGAGTTCAGTCGACCGTTTGGGGAACGGTGAACTGTTCTACAAGTTCCAGTGAATCACTAGGCAATTACTGTCGACATAGTTTCAGTCAATCATTGGCTAGATGGTGGACTGGATCTGGACAATCGGATATGGTTCAGATGTTCGTTCTCAAGATCCCAGTAACTCTCAGGAATACTCTATTGGTTGGGTATCGGTTGATGGAATGAGGTTCAGTCATCCATTTCTGGGAGTTGAGTAATTTACCTGCCCGGCTATAATGGATGCATTTTGGTCAACTGAACGGGATTCGGTCTACCGTTTCTAGATGTTGTTCTTCAAGGTAACTTTATAATTAACATGATAAATGAGAAGCCTCGAATGAACCATGACCCACCTTTGACTGCCTTCTTCATGTCATCCTGAAAGGTAAAACGAAAAAGAATGAAACTATTTTTCTCCAAAATGCCTCCATCGATTCGCTAAATCCTCTTCAAATGAGTAATTAGAGTTGGATGATGCTTGAGAAAGTCCATTGAATACCCAACAAGAATGTTATCCTTATACATCCATGTCTTCTTTGCATAGAAACTCAAATAAACACGGAATTCATGGAGCCTAACAACTGGTTCATTGAGAGGTGAAATCAATGCCTATAGAGCCTTTGTATGAGACAATGCATGTAATGAACATCCTAGAAGTATGTAAGGTGTTTTCTACCACCGCCATACCAATCAACATGAGCATTGAGGGCACTAGCAAAGAGTTCGATGAAGTACGAACAACACAAAGGCTCGACCAAGAACAAAATAATAGTAGACTAACATATAGAATAACCCAAAACGTAAAACTAATAGCTAACAACAAACAAACCAAGGAAGAAATTGAAATAATAGAAAATGAGGCAAAGATATAAGGTGAGACGAAAGTGGTTTCTAGCCTTTAAGATTCATTTCATATAAGTTGTGTTCATAGTTAAAATTAACAGTAAAAGACACTGCTAGAAAATACGGGTATTACGTTGCCCCGACTACGTCAGATTTCAAGAATTCGGTGTGGTATTAGGCGAATCATGTCAGCAGCTGAAAATCCGACGTGATGTTAGACTTACCACGTCATACAGTTTACGTCCGACATGAATGTTCATGTTACCACGTTAGTTGTAATATGTTCGACGTGTACCAACGTTATTTTTGGCATATCACGTTGGATAGTTGACGACCGACGTGAATGTTCGCGTTACCACGTTGGTCGTATGATGTTCATCGGAAACCGACGTGGTGTATATTGACAATAGTAGCACAATATTTCCTAAGAATTTGTCTTATATTGACCGAATGCATTTTGATTATTTGAACTGGTGATTCTAGTTAGTAGTTTCAGTGGACTGATTTGTGTACGGTCGTCCAGTTAGCACGTGACGTCCATATAAGGATTAATCACGTCATTGCTTAGGTTAACCAACGTGGTAAACTCTAATTTTTTTAGTAAAATGTATTGTCATATTTAATTTTAAGGACATAACACGTCAGTTATTTCGTAAAAAACCAACGTGGAATTTCACAAAAAAATCAATAATGGACATAACACGTTGGTTTTTTCGTTGGAACTGACATAAAATTTCACAAAAAATATATCAAGAAAAGACATTACTTCTGTAACTGATGCGGTATATTCTATTATTTGATTTTTTTTAAATTCTTTTTTTAATAATAGGACAGACCATGTCAGTCGTTTATTTCAACCGATGTGGTGTGTCTACAGACCAAGTCTGTCACTTGCCAACAAACTGACGAGGTATGACCTACTATTGGATTTGTTTCTTCCAAATTTCTAGTTTTAATAATAAGACATATATACCACATCGGGCGACTGAGTGTGACAAGCGTGGTATTTTGTAAATACCAATGTGGTAGACCTACATACCATGTCGACGTATTGGCCAACGTGATATCGTCTCCCTTAGCACATCACCCCGGACACACGTTGGTCAGCTAGGGTCGGTTAACTCGACATGGTATGACGAAAAATCTGACGTAATAACCCCCGATCTGGTAAGAGTGAGTGTGGGCCTTAGTTTGCTTATGACGCTTTTACTTGATCCATGTACGGAACCATCTACCTCTACCCATATATATGGGTAAGGTCATTCTCTCTCCTTATACGTACACAACAATTACAACAGCCACCTCACTCGCATCTTACTCTATCTCTGGTCGATTCAGTTGTACCCACTAATGCATGATTTGGGTCGTACGATAGTCGAGGACAAAGATGGTGGTGGATGAGGCCGGCAGATGAGTAGGGAAAACATTTTGTTGTTGGGGATGATCTTGCCTTTGCTTAGGCGCATCTTGGAAAAGGGAGGACAACCAAGATATATAGTGGTGGTGCACAGAAGAGTGGCTTGGTTAGAGTGGAGGACAGAAGAGTGGCAAAGGGTCGTCATGGTAGCCCCAAATGAGAGAGAGTGCCCTATATTGTGAGATTACGAGATATTTGTTACATGCAATTTTTTTAGCAGTATGTTCCAAAGTAGTATATTGCAAGAAGTATGTACCGAGTCTTACACTTTTGAACGTGCAACATATGTTTCTTTTTTCATAGCTTTTGTTTATACCAGTTATTAATTTAATACATATTAATATATGTATATATTTCATAATAATTACGAATATTTGCATAAAAAAATTTCAAACACATGGTGTTAATTTTCTTAATGAACCACTTTCTCTAAGATTGTTATGCAAGTGTTTTAAAAGTTTTCTAGTCATTCGAAGGCCTAGATTTTGAAGACATTTTAGTAAAAGTATCTTTGAAGTATGTTTATTATTATATGTCATTGCATAATGCAGGCGGATAATTCCTTCGAGAATGGAGCCGAAGTGAGGAAATATCTAGAGAAAATTGTAGCAAAAACAATTGTGTTTGGCCTACAAAGTTATCAAACGGACAAATATTGAATGCATCCGTATCGCCATTTGCATTCTAGTTGTGTTGCATGAGTAAGTTTTTTAAATACTCTTTCTAATTTATGATATCCGTCGGTCTTCACTTAAATTTGCCTACTAAGATGTTTAACTTTATTTGATTATTAACAAGTTTGTGTTATTGCACAGTCCAATATAGATAATTTTGCTAAGTTAGAGTTAAACTCAAAAAGCTGTTGCATAAAATTAAAGTAGTATTTTTTTCTATATAATATAACATATGAGTACTATTAAAAAAATGAGTAGTTATAGACGGACGCGCGCGTCACGGACGCACCTTACGTGGATCTGTACAGCTCAGATATTTTTCTTTGAGTCAGCGTCCAGTCAGCGAAATTTCTCTTCGCGCGTTTTTGTCTTTTTAAAAAACACCGGTTCTTTAAGTTGAACGATTCATTTCCCAATACACAGATAAGACAGTGTGCAGACCCTATGACATCGTGCAGTCTCATTATTCGTGCAGAGTCCACACTTATCATAATAAAATATTTGTTTTTAAGTTTTACGTTGAATCAACTTAATTTGTCTAGCTTACTTTATGTGTGTGTGCAGTTTACATTATGTGTTTGTCCTGTTAACGTTATGTGTCTGTCCGGAATAAGTGTATTTGCAGTCCGGAATAAGTGTATTTGTTGTCCGGTTTAAGAATAAAGTGTGTCCAGAAACGGAACATAATGTTTGTCCGGAATAAGTTGATTTGTTTTCCGGAATAAGTGTATTTGCTGTCCGGAATAAGTGTATTTGCAGTCCGGAATAAGTGTAGTTGTCCAGAATAAGAAGAAAGTGTGTCCAGAAACGGAATAGAAAGTTTGTCCGGAATAAGTGTATTTGCTGTCCGGAATAAGTGTATTTGTTGTCCGGAATAAGTGTATTTGTTGTCCGGTTTAAGAATAAAGTGTGTCCAGAAACGGAACATAAAATTTGTCCGGAATAAGTTGATTTGTTGTCCGGAATAAGTGTATTTGCTGTCCGGAATAAGTGTATTTGCAGTCCGGAATAAGTGTAGTTGTCCAGAATAAGAAGAAAATGTGTCCAGAAACGGAACAGAAAGTTTGTCCGGAATAAGTGTATTTGCTGTCCGGAATCGGAATAAGTGTATTTGCAGTCCGGAATAAGTGTAGTTGTCCAGAATAAGAAGAAAGTGTGTCCAGAAACGGAACAGAAAGTTTGTCCGGAATAAGTGTATTTGCAGTCCGGAATAAGTGTATTTGTTGTCCGGAATAAGTGTATTTGTTGTCCGGTTTAAGAATAAAGTGTGTCCAGAAACGGAACATAAAGTTTGTCCGGAATAAGTGGATTTGCTGTCCGGAATAAGTGTATTTGCTGTCCGGAATAAGTGTATTTGCTGTCCGGAATAATATATGGCTTCATTATTGTCGGAATAAACGAATCAATATATGGAATGCAATAATATGATGTCGAAACAAAAAAACGTCCGCAAAGCGCGCTCCCTCTGTCCGCTCGCTTTGCGGGGGGGACTCACGTCCCCCGCAGGGGCTGCCGCCCCCTGCAACCCCCGCATAAACTCAACAAACCTCCCACTGTATATTTTACCCCACAAGAATTACGTTTAGGAAAAAAATAGCATCTCAGATTCCCTGTTTATGTAGAAAGTTTGTCATGTTTTGTCCTGTTTATGTAGAAAGATTGTCCTGTTTTGTCCTGTTTATGTAGAAAGTTTGTCCTGTTTATGTAGAAAGTTTGTCTTGTTTATGTAGAATGTTTGTCCAGTTTATGTAGAAAGTTTGTACTGTTTATGTACAAAGTTTGTCCTGTTTATGTAGAAAGTTTGTCCTGTTTATGTAGAATGTTTGTCCAGTTTATGTAGAAAATTTGTCCTGTTTATGTAGATACAATGAGAGCACAATGAGATATTGATGGTACATATTATTGATGGTAACTATTACACAATAAGATACAATGAGAGCACAAAGACAAACAAACAATACAAACACAAACACACAAAAATTACAAAAATAATATATCTTCTCCCAGTAAATCACACACAAACAAACAATACAAACACAAGCACACACAAATTACAAAGATAATATATATTTTCCCAGTAAATCGGAAAGAAGATGTAAGACTTAAAATGACCGTCTCATTCACGCTGCTTACGTTGTGAAGAACCTTGGGAGTCGGCATCAGACGCTTCTTCGACGTAATATCTTACTCGAAATGGTGATTTATTACGGAGAGATGTACAACATAAACCGAACAGACGTAAGTCTTCACCACGGAGCGTTGTACCTCTCTCCGGAATAAATCACCATTTCGAGCAAGATATTATTTCGAAGAAGCGTCTGATGCCGACTCTCAGGGTTCTTCACAACGTAAGTAACGTGAATGGGACGGTCGATGACACTCTTTCTTTCTTCTTCATTCTTTTTCTGTCACGGGCACTCCAACAGTGGAGCAAAGATGTTGTGGTACGAAGTCTTCACCACCGGATCGTCACATTCACGATGCTAACGCTGACAAGAACATCGGGAAGTCTTCGCACCGTCCCATTCACGCTGCTTACGTTGTGAAGAATCCTGGGAGTCGGCATCAGACGCTTCTTCGACCTAATATCTTGCTCGAAATGGTGATTTATTCTGGAGAGAAAGAATGAAGAAGAAAGAAAGAGTGTCATCATATTTGTATTTGGGTGGAGAGAGAGAACGTGCTGAGTTGAAACGCATTTAATGTGATTTGAGTGGACATCAGGAAGAAAAAACAAAAAAACATTCATGCTTTAGCCACGTAAGGGCTGACATGGATGTCCACGTAGAGCGCGTCTGTGACGCACTGCGTTCAACAAACATTTCCCTAAAAAAATTACTTAAAAGACACATTATAAAAAAGTCATTGAGAACATTTAAATAGGTTTTGGAAAAAAATTCTTTGAAAGTATTTAAATGTGTTTTTAAACCACATTTTTAGGTATGCTTCTTGAAGTATCTATCTTGGGAACATTTGTCTTGAGTTTATTTGGTATACTAGAATGTAATCAACCTGGAATGGAATGGAGGTCGTAATGAAATTAAGGTGGGAATTGAATTAGAATTGCGATTCTTTTCTTGTATTTGTAGTCACACTTGCCAATTAGCTTGAAATGGAATGATGTTTCTATTCTTTAGTTTCGTATATATTAGCTTGTTTGAAGGGAAAGGACTTTGTTTGTGCTGCATTTCTTACTACGCCTATTTACATAAATTGTTTTAAAAATAAAAAAAACTAATTCTAATCAAATAATAGTTCACCTTTCATTTTTAATGCTAATTTATTACCATTAAAATCTTATCGTAATTGATTTTTTGTTGAAATTTTAAAAAATTATGGCCTACCAAAAAGTGTGAGTAGTAGAAAAATAACACATCATATAAATACTAGTACATCATAATTAGAGACACATTTTCAAATAACAATTATAATTGGAAAAAATACATTTGTAAAATTAAAAGGTTTATGTAAACTAAATATTTCATTAATTTTAAAAAGTATCAATCAAATATTCTTTTAAAATTGATTCCAATACATACACATCTAAAAGATCACAGCGGAATCAAATTACATAAACTGAATTAAAACATTTATAGTTGCGAACATTGAAATATGATCAAATTCATGTATAAGCTGAATTAAATTAAATACATTGATTAATAAGAAGAAAGGGTATATTTGGAATCTAAAAATATTTTAAAAGATAGGGATAATCACTTGGAATGGATTGACCTATCCTGTTGGATGGAAGCAATCACCATTCCCTTGTATAACGGCATTCGTATTCTTATGGAATAATCATTTCTTCCCATAAATCCAAACCAAGCATTCGAATGGAAGTAAGTACAGAGTGGTGATTCAATTCCCTCGTCTTTCATGCCAAACACACTAGTTTTGAAACACTTAAAAACCTTATTGAAAGTTCTTGACAATATTTCACCATATTTCAAAAATATTGCTTTCAAAAAATAATAATTTAAAGTAAGAGTTTCGAAAACTTACTGAAATAGTGAAATGTGACATGCAAAACATTAAAAAGTGCTTCTAAAAAAGTGTCTCATTAAACACACTTTTAAAGATATATACCTATTCAAAATGTGAGTTGAAAATCTTTAAAAGACAATTTTCTAACAATATTATGAAAAAAGTCTTTACAAACACGATAATGATTATATACACATATAAAAAAGTCAGGAAAAGCGGTCGAGAATATTTTTTCATTTTTGAAAATTCTCTCTACTAATATTTTTTTTAAAGAAACATGTTAAGTAGTTAAGTCACATGTGAACGGTGTGCTTAGAAGATTCTCTTCAAATTCAATATTTTTAATTCACTGAAAACAATATTTAATATGCATAAATACAATGTGTCTCAAATGTGTAATGTAATTATATATTCTACTAAATAAAGTATTTTACGTGTGCAATAATAATGCAAATCAATAATAATGTAATTAGCATTAGATAAAGATAGTAATATTGTAAAGAAGAGCCAAATATCCTAATATATATGAAAATTATAAATGAAAACAATTTTAAATTAAATAAACTTTAATAATACATGTGGCATTATAATTAGTATATTTTATATTTAATATGTGATCACTATTTTATTTGTTGGTTTAAATGAAACTGTAATTTAGACCTTATAACTCTTGCATTGTAAATATTTCGTTCTCTATAAAAAAACATTATCCAAACGTTTGGAACATGTAGATCATGTAGCTAAATATATCATTTTAAATATTCAACCGAGGCAATTCAAGTTTTAGCAATAATATATTTGAGATTAAGTTTTTAATTTCCTTAAATATGTTTGAAAACTGAGATGTTGGGTTTCAGGAAGCGCAATTTACCAAATCTTAGCATATGGAGGTATTTCAGTACAAGAAAACAATACGGAGTGCATTTTAGCACAACACAAACACTTAGGAGAATATTTAAGCTAGGAAACATGATAATTGGAGGATAGTTTAGTAAATATGAGATGCACGTACGAAAGGTATTTAAGCGAAAAACCCAATTTATAGCAGTATGTAGTGAAGTAGTAGTTATCATATATTATAAAATATCACATATTACATATTTTTATATTTATATACATATATGTATATATTACTAATTTATGTCATATTATATGTAAACTATAGCTGTCATATGAAGAATTGAACTTCATATCTGGTTTGATTAATTAATTTTTTTAACATAGTATATGTTTGTTAAACAAACCTAAAGCACAAATACAATTGTGGTCTAGTAACAAGTGTGTTTAATGTAGATGTTGATGGAGGTTCGAATATCAATAGTTCAAAAATATAAGTGACGTGAGAGACGTTGCGTTTTGGGAAACATCAATTATCATCCAAGATGTCGCTCATGAACCACACTTATCTAACAGCGTCTCAAAGTTTTTTCAAGCCACTAATTATTTGGAAGTGTCTTAAAAGGTCTTTGACGATTCTTTTCAGAAGCAACTTATAGGATCTTCAACTATAATTTTTTGCAGGAGTCTTAAAAGGTTTTTCCTTACTTTTTAACTACACTATCAATAAAGATACTCTCCGGTTTCACGGGTTTACTTTCTCGAAGACAAAGTTTTTGTTGTCCTAAACAAAAATTAAAATTTGTTGAAATGAAGACTCAATTTTAGGTTCTCAAAGAAGTTTTCATATTAATAATGTTCTCATTCTTTTCATTATAATCTTCAAAACTATTGTACCTCTTGGAAGATCATACATCAAATCTCCTATCTAGGTACATCTCAACAAAATGTTGTCATTGCTCACATTTACACACTTAAAATATTATACACGCCATTAAATTGTAGATTAGTACAATATTTATGGTCAGGAAATGTTCTTACTGCATCAGATCTCGTCGACTGGGTTTTATTCGCTACCTCGGTGGTATCATTTTACTCTGACGACTAAGTTCTGACATGGTCTATTTCAGTGTCACCTTGCGTTTTCAACCACGTTGGATTTGCTAAAAGTGACGCTCATAGTTTTGACAATTGTGTTTTCGTAGGCCATTCTGGAACCCAAAAGTAATACCAGTGTTTTAAACTGACACTAAAAGGCATTTTTTTATAGCAATGCATGGTAGATTTAGCCATAACTTTTATTTTCGGTTAATATTTTTCATTAGGGCAGCTAACCGGGTGGGGCGAGTTTGACTCCGCCTACTACCCGTCCCGCTGAAGTTAGGCGGGTAAACGGGACGGGTAAAAAAAATTAACCGCTACCCGCCCCACTTAAGGGTGGATTAGGTGGGGCGGGCCGGGTTAAGCGGGCGGAACGGACGAATTCTTGTAAACACTCATTTTAACATATTACATTGACACATACACACATAAACACATACAAACACATTTCTACAAGTCTATAATTAAGCTTACATGCATAAAACAATCATACAAGTCCATAAAATTAGAAGTCTACGATTTAAAGTGCTTAAAAGAATAATTAACAAACACTTAAAGTCACAAACCATCACATAAATGTTAGAAGTCTAAGAAATCATAAAATATCAAATCACATAATTAAACTCATTCTTCATTCTTAACATCACATCACCACGACACCACATGAAGTCACATACTCACATTTCATCAACCTAAACAAAAAGAAGAGTTAATATTTTTGTGTGAAATTGATATAGATAGAGATTTTGATATAATGATATTGTTGTGAAAATCGAAATCTACAAATTACTTTAGATTTGGACGTGAAGTGGGGAACAGGGGAAGATAATCTCATAACCATAATCCATACATAGAGCGACTCTTTGTAGAACATACAACCTCGTGAATTGTTCTTTTAAGCAACTAGAACATGCTTTGTAAAAATCCTCGTGAATTTCTTTATGTAGAAAGATGACAACATCAACCAGCTTCTACACAATCTGCATAAAACATGTGATAAAAAATGTCAAGGTTATTTGGTTAGAGATGTCACTATTCCACACATTTCTTTGACACCAAACTGTCAAACAAACTGATTAGAAACCATAACAACTCAATAACCTTAATTACTTCAACATGATCAATAACTTGTAACTAAACAACCAAATGGAACAAGGCAAACATAAAAAAGAGTAACAATTAACCCAGAGAACATAGAAGACAAGGGGTGAAAAAACTAAAAAAAGGCAGACTAAATAACAAAAGAACAAAAAACACAAAGAGAAATCAAAATCTCTCCTGAAGAAAGGTGTTTATCAAATAGTAGCCGATTCAAGCAAAAAAAAGAAGAAGGCTAAAAACACCTCAAAAGCCCGAAACTTTTGGAATGAAGAGAAAAAAAACATCATCTCTACACAAAATGGAGATAACTTTACCAATAACAAGCTGATTCAAGCAACAAATCACATATCATCGTAAAACCCCCTCAAAATCCTGAAACTTTTCCAATAACATAGAGAATCACCATATAAACCAAAAAGGAGTTAACTTTGCAAAACTGAAGCCGATTTACGTAGAAAATAAAACATAGAAATGCATGGAAGGGGGTGAGAGAGGAAGTGAGTGGACCTGAGGTTTGGCGGAATCAGGTGAGATCGTTAGATAGGGTCGGTCGGCGGATAGGTCTTCGTCGGAGTGGAAAAGAGAAGAGATCTAGGGTTTTGAAAAGGAGGTTGTTGAAGTATGAAGAAAATTATTTATATGTGTATGTTTGTGTAACGGGTAAAGCGGGTTAACAGGGCGGGTTACATTTCAACCGCTCTCCGCCCCTTTTAGTCTAACGGATAGGCAAGTGACGGGTAAACGGTTGGCGGGTCAAGAAAAATGCCACCGTAACCCACCCCAAGCGGGGCGGGGTTGGGTGGGTCGGCAGGTCAAACCCGCCCAACGAACAATCCTATTTTTCATGGGACTTCTACTGAAGCATTTTCCTATACATGTCTTGGTTCTCTACTTCTCATGTTGTAAATCTAAAAGTTGCCATTCTCCGTTTCAAGGATTATTAGCCCATGAGCAGGTACCACAATTACCAACTCCACATCTCCATCCACATGGTCATGTCTTCTGACGCTGACCTTCTGTTGACACAAAAAACTGTCTCTATCTCAAAATATTAATAACACTGTTAAAATTCAAGAACTATAACTTGAGACTCGATGCTTGCAAAAGTAAAGATTGATTTTCATAATATAGACTTTTCAAAGGAAAGTACTGAAATTATGCCCAATTCAGAAAATTCAAAAATAATAATAATAAAAAAAGTCAAGAGACAAAAATCATACACCATGTCTCCACGATTAAACACCATCATACCTCCTTGTGCTGATCCACATCCCATGTCCCCGTGTCCACTTCCCATGTCCCCGTATCCACTTCCGTGTAACCACCCATGACCCATGTTCTCCTCTTCCACATCCAACAACCAACTTCCACGCACGATCCACGTTCTCCTCTCAACTCCATCTTCTCGCTTTCACATAATACAAAGCAAACTCTATAAAAAGCTCATATCTTTGAACATTACAGGGGTTACACCACCACACAAAAAAACCTCCTTACGAGAGAAGTAGAGGGCAAAGCGAGTGCATGGAGTGCGCAGAAGACAACTCCAACCTCTCTGACAAGCACTTGCGCGTGGACAATGATTGATATGTTTTAATTAAGCACAAGTGCACGGCCGCGTTGAAACGATGACAAATACGAGTCGATCCACAGGGAGGTGTGTCGACTCTGGTTTGTTCGAAGGCGAATGAGAAAGAAAGGAGAGAAATGATTGATTAAACTAAGCTATACTAAACTAAACTAGTAAAATACAAAGGAGGAAATCAAAGCACGAAATGAACTAAATTAAGTAATAACAAATCAGGAATGGAAAACCCCTAAGGGGTGGAGAGTGTGTGCACATGAAATAAGTGTGTTGAATGCATGCAATAAGCTCAAGTGTAGTTAGTTTTTGTTAATGCATAAGAAGTACCTAATGACAAGACCTATCATTTAAAGCACTAACCTATGTGATTAATATGAGCATGACAAGTCTGTTATTAAGAACATAAACAAGCATCGAATGTACCTAAACATTATGGCAGAAACCATCAAGTAAAAATTCTTATTAATTCAAACAAGCATACTAACATCTCTCCTCTAGCATTCATACCATCTACATAACATGTACACACATCTACTCCACCCCCAAAGGGGATGAAACTACTTACACATATTTAAACTAACATTTATACTAAGGAAAGAAAACATGCTCAAACTAATTATAAGAAAACTAAACAACAAGTTTAACTAAAAGAACATAAAACTAAAGAAACATGCAAGACATAAGAAATGAAATTAAACTAAGAAAGAAACAACATAACCAAAAGGAAACATCTATTATTACTCACTCAATTACAAGTAGCCACTCTCCACCAGGGTTTTTGCTTCAAGGCTTGAACTCCTAGTAGAGAGGATGACCACCAAAAGAGACATGGGGTACAAGAGATGAGGGAGAGTTCTATTTATAGCCATAGAAAAAGGTAATCCAGGACAATCTCCCGGTATGAGACCAAACATATACCAAAAATAGACTAAGCACACTCTAATACACGCCCCGCAGAAATCTTAGCGGACCCGGACCAACCCGGACCGCCAATCAGCGGTCTATAGGGTTTGGATCTGTCTGGGTTTTGTTCTGGGCTTTTCTGGATGGATTTGTTGGTCTTTGATGCATCTACCTCACTTGCTGGAGCTCCGACCCGAATAGAATTGCCAAAATACTCCCCATGATGGTGTGGAGTATTCTTGTTTGGTCATTGGTCCTTCTATTTGTAGGATTTCGTGTCCCTATGTATGTATATATTTTAAAAAATTTAATACAACATATAAGATCGATTTCATACTTTCAATAATTTTATGTACATAATTTTGTGTTTTATTCTAATATCATGCAATCCTACATATATTAAAATAAATCACAAAGAGAGAATCGTACCTAAAGGCTCTCTAAAACCTTTTGAAGATCCGGAGTTGCGTTGCCCGTAGAATTGTCCACCGATTTGCCTCCGAGTGTTCACCAAACTCTAAACAAGATTAGAAAGAAATAAGCTAGCCAATCAATCTCTAATAAGGCTTAGAATCTAGCTAATAACCCCTCTTTGAGCTCCTGAGATTTCTATCTCCTAAACTCAAAATTAATAAGAGATTTTCATGGTGATTAGAGGAGAGATTAATGAGAGAAATAATTTTTTGCATTAACCTTAAACAAGTAGGAGGAGGTGCCCTTTTATAGGCTCCCAAAACATCCTCATCAAGAGCTATTCTTTAGCCATGATCCATTGTTTATTCTCTCCTAAAATTAATCTCTAATTTCCACATAAGCACCCTAAAACGTTTTAATTAAATCTGAAATTAATCCACCCATGATTTAATTAATCTCTTAATAATTCAGGCAGAATCGTTCTGTTCGATGAAGCGAGAATTAATCGGTCAACCGAACCATTCGATTTTAACACGTGTTCGGTGCACCGTAAGTCAGACGGTCGATCGAATGAGGAAAATTCCTAGAAAAATTCGGACGAACCACGTCTTTTACTCGGTTGATCGTTGACCCACCAGAATCTCTCCTGGGACATAGTCATCGGATGACTGTGTAACCTTCGGTCTACCGAAATACTCTTTCTCGGTTGACCGTTCACACTCGGTTAACCGAACCCGATTGTCCAAGCACTCCAGACAATTTGGTCAACCAATTGTGATTACCCGTTCCCCATTCGGTTAACCGATCCGAAGATATCCCGGTCGACCGAACAATGAACGAATCATCATGTTTTACCCTGATTTTGCCTTTGTCAAATTTTGGATTTATTTCCAACAAAATTTGATATTTTGGGGTTTTTAACAAATTCATATCTTATGTAATATATTATCCTATGTAATATTAAATTATTACACCCCATAATATATACACCTCATATGAATTTATTATGATTCTAATTATGTCAGTTCTCATGACATATTGATTTTATTCATTCACCACATGTGTCCTATTTTCACATGAAACCCGACACATCATATGAACTTAAAATCAAAGCTCTTGTTTCCTAGTTTTGTGGTGTGACCTATAGGAGGATCTAAGCCAAATTGGCAGAGATATTAAACACTTAATATCTCAAACTATAAGCGGTATCTTGATACACATTATAGTTACGTAATTATCATAGATGTCTTTGTTCCACCCGAACCAAAACACGATCCGTTTAGTGATGTAAGTGCATCATTTGTGTTTGTCCCTTGCCTCATGATATTAAGAATATATACAAAGTAGAAATGTGTCATCTTTGTATTATATTCATTTCTTGATCTCTCTAAGCTAATTATAACTATGTAACTTAACTCAAGTTACATTGTGCACATTATAATTTTGCTTTATCAAGGGACCCACTAATATCATCACTCAATTAAGAGGGGCAATGATAATCGTTTGACTAGCTATCTTTTCCAGCACAAGTCATGTTCAACCAACTATTGCCTTTATCACTACACTCATTGATAGCTTTTGACAATAATCAAATTAAGCACTTCTTGAGTGAAAAGATATAAGTCTCATATCTCAGGATCCAAGACACAATAAAAACATTAATGACACGAAACACAATTCCATAATGTTTTACTTGTTAGGTCTATTCAATATATAGAAGTAATCTTTTCCTCTTTTATATACTCGTGTCGTCAATTATTTGTAGAGCTACAACAATCGATGACCAACATGACAATCTTATCTCGGTGATTAATGTTCCATGTTAATTACCATGATTGTGAATAACTTTCGATTTATGTAAACCCTTATCTTTTAGAGCTCTACGGTTAAGGACCAAGCGCCTCTTCCTTAACACTTCTAAAAGACGAATACCATAATCAAGGAACAAGATGTTTGCACATCCAATTCATAATAATTGACATATAAAAGTAAAACTTTTAGAACACATTCCTTTCACTATCTTGCATTCAGGTCCTTCTATCTTGCATCTTAGTCCTCGAGTCTCTCAACTCAGTCATTTTTCCTGCTTTTAGGTCCTTTCATTCCTCTTCCCTTCAAACCTATTTATTTCTGAAATTCAAACATAAAGCTCGTTACGTACCATTGTTTAAGTGAAAGATAATGTACATAAGATACAAAATGTAAGCATTAAATGATATCAATCAGACAACAAGCCCGACAACTTTGGTGATGACTTCCACAGCGACTACGACGTTGTCTTCACGACGACTCCGGCAACAACAAATTGAACTTTTGAATACATCATACTTGAGATAAATGTGGACAATATTATCAAGACTAACGAAATAGAACCAACAATTATCAAGTGCAATAAAATAATTGGCACCAATGTTTGGATGCACATAATCATGCAGAAAAAGGAATAAAGATGATGTACTTTCATCTAAAATCGAAACACACTTCAGATCTGGAATTAACAGGGAATATACCATAATTGTGACATGAAATCAAACACTTGATCATCTAAAATTTGTTCATTGGCCATTTTTAACTTGTTCCATATCGGTGTTTTCATTACTACACAAATCATCACAAAGTCACAAGCGAGGATGCACATGAAGCTTGATCTTGGGTTCTCTCTCCCTTACTGGTAATGGAGTCTTCATTCAACAAACCAAATAAACAAATCCAAAATATATAAACTCCTCCTTGTTATGAGACTAAACTAACTAAAATCCGAACGATCTTCATCACAAAGCACACTTTTGCTTCCTCTTCCATTTCTATCATCCCCAAAGCACACTTTTGCTTCCTCCCTTTCTCACTTCAAACCTTTCATCACTTCCTCCATTCTTCTTCATGGGTCCAACAAAAAAATTGTTCTTCCAAGAAGGTGGCGGAACCACCAAAGAAATCGACAACTAGGCGAGGAAAGAAACCTGCTCCTCCGGCAAAGAAGACAAGGCTCAACCCCGACATACCTTCTTCTTCTACAAATCCGGCGAACGAACCCGTCGACGAATATCTCCGACCCTTCAACAAAGGAATCTTCTACAATCTTAAGGCGGAGGAGCACTACTACACTATTAGTGGTGCAAATCCAATTCCGGAGCGGAAGATCATCATCAATGATTTCGAGTCGATTGGTTTCTCCACCTATCTCGCGGTTGATCACCTTGGCGTCTTCTTTCATGACAAACTTCCAATCCCTTTCTCCACGGAAGCTTGTCGTCAATTCTATGCCAATCTCCTGGAGACTACCGCTCTTGATGGCACTCAAGTGGCGCTTACCACCCAAGTCTATTCCATCTCCTTCTCTCTCACCGCCTCTCTTCTCTCGGAGATCACCGGACTTCCTAGTGCCGGCGAGGACATCTACAACCTCTCTTGGGAAGATGTTTGTGTCTCTATGAATCAATTTATGGAGGTGACTCAACTGGATGTTCCTCAAGATGGCAAACTTGTCATTCCTCATCTTCCGGTTGTTGGCCGTATTCTTTGTCGTTTCATTTCTACCAACCTTTTTGTGCTCAAAAGGCACAACGACGAACTTGGCCACCTAATGATGAAGTGCCTCTTCAACCTCTCTACCGGTACTCGCACTAATTGGCCCTTATTCATCTACATTTCCCGAAAGAAGCGCAACTTTCTCCCTTTTCCTATGTTAATCTCGCGGGTCATAGATCACTTCAACATCCAATTTGACCGCGATCTTTTCAAATCCTTCGAGACGGTCATCGACAAATATACACTCAACCAGATGCGCTCGGGGAAGCAAGCACTTGAAGAAGAAGAAGTGGAAGATGATTCCTCTGAAAATGAGGATGATGAAGTCTCCACCGAAGCTCCACATTGGTCTCCTCCTCCATACGTTGCCGAGGTGAATCCAAATTGGGATCCTAGCTCGATTGTGGTCCACGGAGATACATTCGTCCCGAATGGTCATCCGGCACCGATGCTCAATGGCACCAACCGGCTTGGGCCTATCGTCACGAGAAGCTCTTGGACCAGAATTGTGAAGAGATCCATGAAGTTCGGAGTTTAGTGAATCGTAACTATCAAGGTATTCAAGACATCACCTCCGACTTCCAATCCTTTCAATTGTCGACGTCGAACTCGCTGAACGAGATCAATAATCAAATTCTTGTGGTTGGAGACTCTCGTCAAGCATTTCTCGACTCCCAAAATGACATGATGGAGCTTCTTCGAAACATGAACAAGCCGGACAACTAGACTATCTTTGTTGCTTGTTCTTGCTTCTTGTTGTTTGTCGTGTTTGTTTCATTTGTCATTTGTTTTGGCGTGTTTGCTTTTGCATCGGCTTTATGCCTTATCTTCCCTTTTAAAAATGCAATTTCATTTACATATTGTGTGACTTTTTGTCCCAAACTTTGATTACTACATTCTTTTTGATGGATGTCAAAAGTGGGAGAACAAATGGATACAAAATGCCTAATTCAAATATATGAAACTCATGCATTGAGTAAGGGGGAGTTAACATATCTTTTGCATATTGATAGGGGGAGCACTTACACAATTTGACATTAGTTTGTCATGATCAAAAAAGAGGAGATTATTGGCTTTTTGGCCATTTAATCTTAATTTTGATGATTAACAGACTAATAATATGCATAACTTCAATTACAACATCACACACATCATATTGTCAAATTGCATAGATATTGTGTATTCCTAATAATGTAGGTGATCAAACAAAGGGACTAATCAACTTCAAGAACAAGGCTCAAGACTTGTAATCAAAGCTCAAGGACTTCATATGTAATTTTCCATTTATTTGAGTTATAGGATCAAATGTACACTTGATGCACAAAGGATAAACCCGTCTGTCACGGTCGACCGTGTCCTTGTCGATCTACCGAATCTGTTCCCAACGGATGACCGAGTGTCTCTCGGTGAACCATTTCCTAAGAGTCAGTAACAATTGATCTCCTGGAATCCTTGTTTCGGTGTACCGAGCCTTACCTGGTCAACCGTCTCCTTAGAGCAGTAAACACTTGATCTCATGGAATCCTTGTTTCGGTGTACCTAACCTTACCTAGTCAACCGTTTCCCTATTCCCAGTAGCTTCGAAATTTCTCTGGACATCTCTATCCGGTATACCGAAGGGTGATCGCTCATCCGAACATCACTTGTGTCTTTTTGCCTAAACAATTTCATCTTATTGGCCCACGTGGCACAAACTAACTCCACCAGACTTATATTTTGTCGTTTAGCTACAACCTTTGAAACTTCCATACCGGTCTACCGATAACTCTTCGGATTACCGAAGTGTTGCTGTCTATCAGAACATAGCGACTATTTTTCCACGTGATATTTAGACCGTCATCGATAAACCAATTTCCCACTCAATGTCAGTCGAAAACCCGTACATGTATCGGTCAACCGAACTTGCCACGGTCTACCGAACATGATCACCAAGTCGCACCAATTCTTTACTGTCCATTTTGAACGGTGCACCGAAGTGTTCTCGGTCAACCGAAGTTAATTAGCCGATATTAGGAAAAAGTTACTGTAAGTTGGTGAACAGTTATCCGACCTATAATCGGTCAACCGAGTTCTTAATTCAGACCATTTCTTCGGACTACCATTTGGATAACGGTCGACCGAATATGTCTTGATTTCTTCCCGAGCTTAATTCACATCTTGTTTTCTATTGGTCCAATTCTTACCAACTTACCATAACGGCTCTATTTGTTTTGAAGACTATATAAGCTTCACTTAAGAGACACATTCTCTACCACACTTGCCAAAAATCAATCCTACTCTTGTGCTCTCAATCTTCAAGCCTTCAGAGCTCCACTTACTCTCATACTTCCACTAAATTCACTCCAAGCTTAATTCCAATCCTTGAGTGCATTCAAGTTAGAGTTCAACAACCACATTCAATTTCCATTGTGTTGTAAAGCTTCGAGTAAGCACCCTCTCGGGTTGTGAGAGGAGAAATGAGCAAGGTGAGGGTATTCGCAAGGCTCCGATTGTAAGAGGGTTTATCTTCGACCCGGAACAAAGATAATAGTGAATTCTCAAGTATGGATTGGAGGATCGATCAGAACTTGAGGAGAGGACTAGATCACGGTGGTGTTTAATTGTGCAATTGTTTAAGAAAATTAGGAGATAATCTATTCACCCCTCTAGATTAGTGACCGATCAACTTGCAGGTTGATGGACTTAACTCTTAACTGTCATCTTTCCCATTTCTTTTAGCAAACGTTCAAACATACGTTTCAGACAATCGATATCCTATTGGTTAACCGTTTCCTAGATTGGCCTTTTGGCGTGCAACGACTCTTTTCACGTGGTAATATAGTCGTTGGACTCTTAACGGATATTTAGTTTGTAACCGTTGGTGCAAAAGACAAATACTTGACCTTAGACAAAATTTTCAATCTGGACAATGGTCCAACCAAAACCTTATTGTAATTTTGGATCGGCTAACCAAACCCATTCCGGCAACCGAATTGCTTGTTGATCTAAATTTCAAATCTTACTAGAAGTTAGTGATAAATTATTCTATTTAAATTAGGACAATTGAACTCTTGATTTTGACCAGGCAGAAATATAGCAAATTTCTGCCCGACCTTGAGTCATTCTTGTCTTTCGTTGGTTCAAATCTCACCAACTCTTCCAAATGACTCTATTGGATTTGAAAGCTATAAATACATCATTCTCGAAACACAAACAAACTCTTTACATACTCTAAGCAATCATACTTTTTGTGCTCTCAATTTTCACCTTCAATGCTCCACCTTCAAACATCATTCAATACACTCCAAAGCTCAATTCCAATATGTTTGTGTGCATTCAATTAGAGTATCAACAAACTCATTCAACTCAAGCATTGTAAAGCTACAAGGAAACTCCCTCTTAGGTTGTGAGAGGCAGATCGAGCAAGGTGATGGTTTTTTCTTAGACTTGCGGTGTAAAGGGGTTTCTCTTCGACCCAGAATGAGGAGAATAGTGAATACTCGAGTAGTGATCGGAGAATCGATCAGAACTCGAGGAGAGGACTAGCTCATGCTGGTGATCGAATCTATAAATCGATGGTGTCATCTTGTGGGTTTGCGATTTTCTCCCCTTTCTTTCTTAATTCTGCATTGTTTAGAAATAATCGCATGTTATGTATTCAACCCCTCTACATTTGTGTGTGATCCTACTTAGATTTGTTATCACAACATAGGTTTACTCATTGCATCAATTTAGCAATGGAAAGTAACACAAGTCAACTTAGAGAAAGATTAACAACTAATAAGCCACCATGAGTTATTGGGATAACTATGCACATTGAAAGACTAGAATGAAGATTTACATCCAAACCATTTCTTCAAAAATGTGAATTTTTCTTGGTAATCAATACACTCCACCCACTATTGCACAAATAGGAAATCTAACATATGATATAATTGCTAGTGCCGAGATAAATGCTAGATTGATACATGTGGAGTAGATGCACAAGAATATTGTAGAATTACCCAGTGTGATACCACTTATGAAATATAGAAATTGCTTGAATATCATCACAAAGGATCATCTAAAATGAAAGAAATAAGGGTTCAAATATACATGCATTGGTATGAATTATTTTTTATGAAACCCGGTGCAATCATATGTGAGATAAACACTCACATCACGAGATCACAATTTTTTTTATAAATATCTTAGCAAGATAGTGACCGAAAGTGAAAATGTGCAAAAGACCCTTCAATCACTCTCATGTGATTGGAAGAAAAAGACCACATCAGTCGAGGAAGCTCAACACCTTAATTTATTGAATATGGAGGATCTTATAGGTATCCTCATGGTGTATGAGATCCAAATCAAGGAGAGAAAAGAAAAGGAGAGCTCCAAAAAGAACGAGAAAGCAATCGCTCTCAAAGCTAGCACTTGAATCCGAGAAATCGGATATGGATGCTAGCGATGAGGAATTTTCAATGAGGTCTAGGAGATTAAGAAGTATTCGAATATGGAGAAATTTCCAAGAAAGAGAAAGGATGATAGAGAAACCTTTAAAGGCCTCGCTTGTTATGACTGTAACAAACCGAGCATTACAAAAAGGATCGTCCATTAATCAAGATTAAGGAAAGAGATGAAAGGAGAAAATGAAAGGAGGCTCAAGCAAAGGAAGAAGAGGGATAAAGAAAAGAAAAGGATACTCAAGGCCACTTGGGATGAATCATATGATTCATCGTCTGGTTCATTGAGTGAGTCGGAAAAAGCTCATTATGCATATACACTCAAGACAAAGTTCATGTAGAACTTTGTATCATTTCCTCATCAAGAGATAGATGGGCTCAACACTTGTCAAGTCACCAAAGATGAAGAGAAAGAGGTATCCACAACTCATGATATCAATTCAAATTCATATAATGAATTACTTGATGCATTTCATGAATTGATTGAGAAATATGAGTTGCTGAGACATAAGAACAAACTTTTTAGGAAAGCTATCATGATCTAACAAGCTTGAATGAATATCTTTCTAACAAAAATGATAAGCTTTTCTTAGAGAATGATAGTTTGAAAGCCCTTAATGTCAAGTCTCGTGCTAAAGAACTACAAGATCTATCAAAATACAATGATAATTGAGAATAAACTTTAAGAAATTCACAAGAGGGAAGAAGATGCTAGATATGTTGTTTGGTAGTTAAATTCAATCTCTAGAAAGGCATGGTCTATGGTACAAGTATGAAAAGAAGAAATCTAGAAGTTATTTTGTTCATGCATCCAATGGTCTTGTGAAAAGGAAGTTTTTCTTTAATATTTGGGTGCCTGAAATCAAACAAGTTTCAATATCTAAAGCTAACCCTAAAGGGCCAAACAAATTCGGGTACTAAAATCATCATCATAATCTTATTTGGATGTAGATGAAGAATAAGAGCAAGTGGATCGTCAATAGTGGGTGCTCAAGGCACAACCGGGGGACCCCTCAATGTTCAAAATTTTGAAACCAAACATGGGTGGAAACGTCACATTTTTGGACCATACAAACGGACAAATTGTTGGCATCGACGATATCGGTAACAATTGTAGTACCCAAATATAAAATGTGCTTCTTGTTGTTGGTCTAAAACATAATTTTCTTAGTGTGGGGTCAATTGACCGATAAAGGATTTAGTGTTTTTTTATCAACTCATTATTTACATAGTTTCTAAAAAAGGTTTTGAAACCACTTTCAAATGATATATATATATATATGGTAATGTTTGTGTTGTGCATAGGACTGACAATCGTGTCATTTCGTGTCATGTTTTTCACATTTATAAGGCATTTTACCCAAACACGAACACGAAAATTATTTTTATTCATGACCAAATACTTAACTAAAAGCATATGTCCCATAAAAATCTCGATTTTATCATAATACACAACCACCATTAAAGAGTGTAGCCTTGCACTGATGCACTACATTAGTAACTTGTGAGGTGCATAGAGACTCATTATATAGGGTGTGGTGGAAGGTTTGGTTTTTGATTCTTTGATGTGGGACTAAATGTCCAACACTCAGCAATGCAGTTAGACTTTTGATATATTAATGGTTCCCTTTTACAACATAAACCCATGGTTGGTTCATTGGAAGGTTGGCTTGTGTCTTTTCCCTAGGTCATGGGTTTGATACCCTTCTCTTCTTTTTCAGACTAAATAGTATATAATTTAAAAAATAGGAGGTTTCAGGTTTCAACTTGCGAGCCTAATGAAAGAAGAAGGGTCCCCAACCACTAGAATATTACTTGGACATGTATTCTTGGTATGACATATATTATATATTCGTGTATATCATGATTTTTTTTGTAAACAAATAACATACACGAAAATGACACGAAAACAATTTGTGTACCTCCTGGAATACACAAACATGACACGAAATCTTCGAACCTAAACATGGATTTTTCATGTGGTATTTGTGTCGTATTTTCATGTTTCATGTAACATTTACAGGCCTAGTTGTGCATATTGATAACATAGATTCAATCTCAAAAGAAACATGCTTAGTTGCTTGAAGTGACGAATCATGGTTTTTGCATAAGAAATTAGGCCATATTAGCACGAGCCGACTTCATAATCTTGCTAAATGTGACTTGATAAGATGATAGTTGAAATTGGGTTTTACAAATAATAAGCTTTCTGATAGTTGTTAATTCGGAAACCAATTTAAAAGTTCTTTCAATGCTATTTTTACATGGTTTCTACTGTAAAACTTTTGGAGTATGGATATGTTTGGTCCATCTTGAACTTTGAGTCTAAGTTGCAGGAGATATGTTTTTGTTATTGATAATGTTTTAAATTTAAGTACAAGCATACAGATCGTGTGCAAACGGGTCGAACACAATGAGATGTTGCAAATTTCAATCGATTCTATTTTCAATGAAGCATAAGTAATAATGGTGATGGATTCAATGGTGGCTTGTATTTTTGGTCGTTCATTTTATTACAAGATTAAGAGACAATGCAAATATTTTTTGGGTTTTTATATAATAATAATGCAATCAAAATTACCATGAGATGAAACACTTAGACGGTGAAACACATTTGCATGCATGAATAAGGAAAAGTGTTGCACATTTCATTAAGCATGAGAGATTAGACTTTATAAGCATGACTCGAAGTGATTAGACTGTCAAATCATCAAAAAAGAAGTAACCTATTTTTAATTACAACTTCAGAAGTGTAATTAACCTATCAAATAATTATAAATCATCTACATCTTTCAAGTGAATTAGAAAGTAATAATAAATAATTAATATTAACATAGTAGCAACCCTAATTCTTAACTCATCCTAGTTTATCTCTTCACCTCTCAAGAGATGGATTTAATTACACACGATGAAAGAAACACATAGAAGAAGAGAAGAGAAACATAAGAGAAAAGAAGAAGAAAATTAAATCTGAGAATAAAAGTGCAAAATAAATTCATGCAATATGAGACTCTCTCCAAAGAAAATAAAAGAAAATTAAAATATTAATCAAGGAGAAGAGATACTTAGATTAGTGAATTCACAAGGCTTTATATGGCATTTTATCCCTCCAAGGTCAGTTGTCTTGTATGTGTCTTTTGACCCTTGAGACGTTCGAATTTGGAATATCCTATTAAATACGAAAATGGGTGTCTGCCAAATAGCTTTCTAATGCCACTTGAATCACTTAATTTGGATATAGATGACAAGGTTATTGCATAGATATGTCAGGTGATCGAGTTTTCAATTTCAGTTGTCTTCGTCTTGACATTTCACCTTTTTGTAATTTGATTTTTAAATTTCATGCAAATAAGAAATCTTCTCTGTCCAATTAACTTTCCAACAGATTTGTAATCATCAAATTTGGTATTCTTATGTGGATATTATGAATAAAAAAATGGCATGCGCTGGCAGTCAAAACTTATTCGAACTTTCTTAATTGATGTTGATTGCATAATCTGAATTTAAACTTTAATTTGAGTATTTTCCCGTCAATTTGCAGAATAATAAAGAGAATAGACATGTGGACTGAGTATCTTGGATACTGCCCTTCGACTTTCACTTTATATATTAGATTTTGCATTTAAGTCCTTTTACTTTTCAATATTTTTGACAATTGTATCTATTTCTTGTAACCTACAAAACGAAAGCAAAATAGTCGGCAAGCATTATTGAAATACAAAAATGAGATAATAGTAAAAGTAAAAATGATAAATTATGATACTCATCACCACCATTGACGATTAAAATCATTTTACTTGGGTTTTATTTCGTGCAAACAAGAAAGATGCTTTCAAAGAATTTGAAAAGTTTGCAAACAAATTCAAAATGGAAAATGGTCTTTCATTTTGAAAATTCATAGTGAACATGGGGGTGAATTTGAAAATGAAAGTTTTGAATGATTTTGTGATTCTCATGGTTTGAACATACCTTTACTTTCAAAATAACTCAACAAAATGGGGGTACTAGCAAGGAAGAATAGGACTCTTCATGAAATGTCAAGAACATGCTTTGTGAAAATGATTTCGCAAAGTATTTTTTGTGTGAAATGTCAAGAACATCGCTTGTTACATCCTAAATTGTGTTTTGATTCGACCAAATTTGAACATAACTCCTTTTGCACTTTGGTTTGGAAAACCCCCCAAAATGTCTTATATTAAAGCTTTTGGTTCTAAATATTTTGTCCTCAATCTCAACGATAACTTATACAAGTTTGATGCTAAATACGATGAAGCGATCTTTTTAAGATATTCAAGTAAAGCACATAAATTTTATAATAAGACAAGTAGTTGTGTAGAAGAACCCATGCATATTTACTTTCTATAAAGACCATGTAAGGATAATTCTAACATTGATGATGAACTTATTGATCATATTTTTAATGTCACATCTCAAGAACAACTCGAAGAGACACCTTAAGAAAAACAAGATTTCCAAATGATTAACATTATAAAAAGGACCATCATAAGGATCTTGTTATTGGTGAGGTATCACCTGGAATTATTACTAGATGTAATGCTCTTGTTGTATGTGACTCATGCATTATCTCAACTTGAACCCAATAAAGTAAAAGAAAAGCATGTGACGATGAATTTTGGTTAATGACTATGCATGAAGAGTTAAACTAATTTTCTCATAATGGTGTTTGGAAACTTATTTCAAGACCCAAAGATCAAATGCTAAGTAACATCAAGTGGGTTTTTCAAAATAAACTTGATGAATGCGAGTTGTGAAAGGTGGATCGAGCAAGGCGAAGGTGTTTGCTAAGGCACACAGATTAAAGAGGTTTCTATTCGACCTAGAATGAGGAGAATAGAGAAACTCGAGTAGGGATCGAAGGATCTATAAGAACTTGAGGAGAGGACTAAATTAGAACAATGATTGAACCTCTATAAATTACCAGTGTCGTTGTTATGTCCTAACCATTGCTTATGGGTTAATTGATGATTAAGTGGTGGATTGGAGGAGGATTAGAGTGGATGACTAAGATGGCTTGGGGAGGAGAGTATATAAGGTTTATATATCTCTCTCTTTCACTTATTCGTCTCTCTCTCTCGCTCAAACGCTCTCGTCTCTCTCCCTCTCAGCCCCTGGTGCGCGGTGGTGTTGTGGTCGACGAGGAGAAGAGGTGCGGTTAAGTGTGCGAGGGATCGTCGGTTGCTCGATTTCGGTTTTGCCGGTGAAGAAGAGGAGTTCGCGAGGAGGCGCTCGTCGGGGTTCTTCTAAGGCTTCTTTAAGCCTTAAAGGTATGTCAAGCCTTTTTTATTAATGCTCACCCTAGCTAGTGCGAGTATTTGAGTAGTCGACGGTAGGACGAAAGGCTTATCGGAGGTTGTGCAGCAGATTTGTACATTGTAACGGTCAACCGGTGCTTGGTTCGGTCGACCGGTTGTAGTGTATTTTTGGTGGTATCTCCCACACTGGTCGAACGATACCCTTAGATGGTCAGCCGGTTGTGCATTTTGAACGAGAAGATGGAGACTCTGGGTGATTTCGGTCGAACGGGTCCCGTTGGCCGTTTGACCGGAGCACTTTCGTAAGTCGGTTGGGGGCGTTGACTGTCCAAACGGTCGACCGCCTGTTTGACTCGTCCGACCGATGACTTAAGTAACTTAAAGGTTGTTCGACCGTTGTTGTTTCGGTCGACCAGTGTAGTTTGGTTTGATCTTGTGTTTTACTGGTAGTGTTCGGTCTACCGTTGGCCTTATTTTAGTTAGACCAATTGTGCTTGTTGAGCAAGAAGAGGATTTTACTAGTGGTTTTCGGTCGAACGTGTCCCCTTTGCCGTTGGACCGGGTGTTGGTTATTTCGGTTATTTTCGGAATAGTTGTGGGGTTTCAGTCGACCATCTGTGGATTTCGTTCGACCGTTTCTACCATGTTTTGCATATATTGCTTGTGTTGATTGTGGTTTGAATCTGCCTCGAGGGCAACGAGTCCCCGGCCTTTTTGGGGCAACGGTACAGACATTCCGGCCCGAGAGAGATCGTGGTTGTGGCTCTGAGGAGCGGGTGCCTTGTGTGCACGTGTGTTTTATTTGGCCGATTATTTTTCGGCGGTGTCTTGTGTGCACGTGTGATTTGTGAAATTGGGGTGAGAGGACCCTTGAGACCCGTGTTGTGGCGTCGACTGTGGTTGGGAGAGAGATCCCGAGAACCCAGTTGGACAGTGGCAGTTGTGATGCATTGCATTTCTCATGTCATGTCATACATTTGTTAATTCATGTTTTAGGAGTTTGGCATACGGGGTTTCCTTATGGGAAACTCAGGCATAGTCTGTTATTGCATTTTAGGTCGTGAGCGTCGTTAGAAGGTGATGACTGAAGGCGAGAGCACTTGGATCAGATCTTGCGTTCCTTGTTTTTGAGGTTGTTGTGCTTACACTTGTACATGTTGTATAGCTTTTGTTGTTGTAATCACACTTTTGATTTCCTGTATCATATACAGTGTACTTGTCGATATATATATATCTCCGTGTGTGTGCGTGCGCGTGTGTGATTTTCGTAACGTCCCTGTGCTTGATTCATATCTTTTAAAGTTTTAAATTTTCTGCTGTTTCAGGACGTTATAGCCGTCTTGTGGTTTGCAATTTTGTCCCCCTTATTTCTTAATGCCTCATTGTTTAGGGCTAATCACATTTTATCTATTTGTCTCTCTCTATATTAGTGGTTGATCCTACTTACAATATGTTGCCATCAACTTACCAAGTTACCATAATAGTTTCTCAACTGCTATTACAAATTATCTTTTGTACGGTGACTTAGCGTAAAATGTGTTCTTAAAGCAACGTATGCTCAACTCTAGAGATCACGTCTTTCAAAAAACAAAATTTATCTTTGAAGGAAAGAGTCACACACCTTCATTTGATATCAAATGTAGCATAATTTTCTAGAGACGTGGAGTGCAAGTGCACTCAATACAATCAACTACTGTAACGTCACATCCTTAGTTGCAAAGAAACAAGTGATCAAGGTCCCACGGAGACTTGTTTAGTCCACCAAGGCATGCATAATTGATTTTCAGCCCCGACATTTCCTAAAAGAGTCAAAGATGACTAAAATTCTCTTGACGTTTTTCAACTTTGTGTAGTTCGGTTAGAGGAAAAGGAGTGTGTCATTTGCGAATTGATAAGAATCGAGTATCCTCCCTGGCCCACTTTAAAACCACGAATGAGGTTGTTTTCGGATCCTAGCCTTAGCATGTGGTCAAGGTAATATTCTACTATTAGGAAGAGGAGTGGGGATAGCGGTTCTCCTTGGAGTAGCCCATTGATTCCCGAGAAGTTGCCTTCTAGGCTTCTGTTTATTAGAAGCGAAGCATTATTAATGGTGGACAGGAAAAGCTGTTTGTGACTCGAGAGTGGGTTCACTTAGGGCACCCTTAACGGGGGTGCCCCGCCCAGGCGCCCTGGTCGGGCGCCCGGGCGCACCCCCGTTAACGGGCGGGGCGCCCGTGGGGCGCCCGCCCGGGCGCGTGCCCGGGCGGTGGGCGTCCCGGGCAGACGCCCGGGCGCCCATGGGAGGGGGACACGTGTCCCCCTCCCATTGGTTAAATTTTTTTTTTTGGAATTTTATTTTGTTTTGGTTTTGTTATTAATGGATTGGGTGTTTGTTATAAATGTGGGGTAATAATTTTTTGTAAGTGATTAAAATTAAGAAATTTCCAGAACCAACAATTTCAAGTTAAATAGAAAAAAAATTAATACAACAATACCATAACAACAATACATTAATAATACTAAAATACGAAATACAACCACGGGAAATACAAACCATACGAAATACGGACTACTACAACCCGAAATACAAACATATGTTAAAGGGAAATACAAACCATACGGACTACTACAACCCGAAATACAAACTAAGGGAAATACAAACCATACGAAATACCGACTACATCAAACTACACGTACCCATTCTCTTCTGCCCAGGCGAGAAGTTTATCGATTACTTTTTGATCCTTCTCCGTCGGGTTGTCCTTCCTCATCAGAGAGTGAAGCATGTCCAACTTATTTTTTATTAAATGCCTCTGGAAATTCCTTTCCGCTAACTCCTCTTGCTTGGAGAAACCATCTTCTCTGACTTGGGCGGTGTATCGCATCTGTTGTGCAAGTTCTCTAACATCGGTGTCTCTTTCGGGGCGTAATGCACTCTTAGCCTTTTTCTTAGCCTTCTTCACACCTTCTGGGCGTGTAGACGACTCCGGCATCGGCTCTTCTGCATCCGAGGGTGATTGCGTCCTCGAGCCGTCCGTTCTCTTTCTTTTCCCAAGGCTTCCTGACTGGGGACTATTTTCATCGTGCAACTCCGGGGACTCCCAGTCAACACGCACGGCATTAGCTCCGGAGATCACACTCTCCCATTTTGGGTACCTACGCAACATAACCCAAGCATCAAAATAAAGAAATTTACTAGGCCCATGATTTCGCTCGTAGATCACGTGCGCTTGTCGGACAACATCGTCGTCATTCTGGCCGCTCCTTTTCCGTCGGAATGCCTGATCGAAGCACCCGACCCACTTGTTCACAGCAGGTATGATTCTCCTCCACCGTCCTTTTAAGGACTCTGCGTTCCTTTCGGGTAGGCCTGTGCCTTCCACGGAGATGTCGTACACACGTTTCACCCTAGTCCACAATGAAGTAGACTTCTGGTTTGTCCCTGTCACCGCATCGCAACTGACTTCCATATATGCAGAGACAAGTCTCTCGTCCTCAGCTGTGGTCCACAACTTCGGATTGGCTTTGGCAGTTTGGACTTGCTTGCGGTGACGACGCTGTGGAGGTGGGGATGGTGGTGTGGGGGTGTGTCGTGGTGGGGACTCATCGTCGTCGTTACCCTCATCTTCAGTGTTCGCCATACTCTGGCGGCTATTTTGAGACAAGGGTCGGCCAAACATCTGGAACTGCGGTTGATTATAAGGGAATGGTGGTGCATATTGTGAGTATTGTGGGAATGGTAAGTTTTGATCTGTGGATGCGTAGTGGGAGAATTGTGGGAATGGTGAGTTTTGGTCAGGTGGTGGGAATGGTGGTGCGTACTGGGAGAAGTCGGGTTGTTGGAATGGTTGTTGGTAAAATGGACGTGAGGGATATGGTTGTGGATAGCGTGGATGCGGATTTGATTGTGGAGGAGGGGGGGGGGAACGATTGTACTCCGGAGAAGACATTGTGGGAGAAATATGGGATGTAAGTTGAGTTTTGAGTTTTGTGGAAGAGATATGGGGTGTAAGGTGATTTTTGTGTAGGGTATATATAGAGAAAAAATTAGACACTGTGCAATCACGCGGATTACTTTTCTTTCACGCGTATACTGTACATTCACGCGGACTATTTTGTTTCACGCGTATACTGTAGATTCACGCGGACTACTTTTGATTCACGCGTATACTGTGCAATCACGCGTATACTGTGCAGTCACACGCGTTTCGAAATTCAAATATTCAAATATTCAAATATTCAAAATTTGGTGTTTAATAGTGATTAATATTGTTAATTAATTAATAGTAATAATAAGTATATCGCGAATTAAAATTATAATGTAATTAGAATTAGATTTATATATAATGTATTTTGTTAAATGTTGTGTGAGAATTAAATTTGTTTAATTAAGAAATGATGTGGATGAAAGAGAATGTAGGGTGGGTGGGGTAGCCTGGGCATGGATAAGGGGATTTTTTGGGTGGGTTGGGTGAGCTGACGTGGCAGAGAGAGAAGCTGACGTGGCAGAGAGAGAGTGCAGGGCGCCCGGGGTAGCCCGGGCGCTGTTAAATATGCTCTTAGACTCTTAATGAGAGAGATAGGTCCTAGCCTCCTAGGTCTTTAATTGACCGTTTCTATTCCAGGTCCCTTTGGAATAAGGGCTATAAAAGACTAGTTAAGGCCTTCGAATTCTTCTTTAGTAATGGTTCTACTGTAGAAACGCTCGAAGAATTTCATGATATGATCTTTAAGATGAGTCCAAAATTGTTGATAAAATCCACTATTGAAACCATCCCGACCCGGAGATTTGTTTGGAGGTAATCCAAAGAGAGCCGATTTCAACTTTTTTTTGTGTGAAACGTCGAGTTAATAGGGTTGGTCAGTTACCTTCCTGGTTATAACATTATTCCACAGAATTGGAATCTTGTATCCCTGACTGCTATTGACTAATTAATGTTTGGTAGTGATGCACTATTTTTGATATTATTCTGGTTTGCGAGTACTCCATTTGTCAATCGATTTAAAGGGACGCATTACGATTAATTTTGTTCCTTTCCTTGGATACTTGGTGAAAGAATCTGGTGTTTATAAGATTCCCTTCTTTGAGCCCCTGGATTCAAGATCGTTGCTCCCAATAAGCCCTATGCGTGGTGATTTTGTAAGTTTTCACGCTGGAAAACTTCTACAGGAGAAAGCCCTATTGTTTGAGCTTTAATGTCAAATCTCAAGATGTCATCTTCAATTTTCCGAAGTTGATAATATGGCTTGGTTGCATTTGTTTATTTAAGGAAGGTTTTATAGCCCTTTTAATGGACTTTATCAAGTATTGTACGTTTTTTTTAAATCCACATTACATTCAATTGCATCAGTTATTTACTTCCTGAATCTTGGTTCCTCCAACCAATAGTTATCAAATATGAAGGACTTAGGACTTGAATAATTTCCCCTGGTTTCCAATACCAATAGTACATGGTCAGATGTGATCCTGGAAATTCGGATGCAATGGGATTAAGGAAATGAGTTTTTCCATTCCTGCGAGACTAAGAACCTTTCTAGCCTTACAAATCTCTCGACTTGCTGGTTGTTAGTCCACGTGAATTTCAAATTTGATGTTCCCAAATCAATTAGACTATGGTCATTAATAAAGTTTTCGATCAATTTTCTTGAGGTTGTGCCACTCGCAGAGTGGTGTAATATTCTTTCGAGAGGGTCTCTAATCATGTTAAAGTCTCCCGCTAGCACCCAAGGCCTTATTGTGGGTGGTCTGGCTTTCTAAAGCTCTTGTATAAAGTCTTTCTTAAGTCGGCCAACGCAAGACTCTTACGCCGAGGTTACTTTCAAAACTAAAGTTCCAGTTTGAAAAGAGATAGGTAGGGAGAAAATATCTAGGTGATTCGTAAGCTGGGTGTCCTACTAAGATACTTGACCGCTCGGCGTTTCGTGCTTGTTCCTAATCCTCGAATATTTCATGTCATGATGTTCATTTTGATACTTGTTCCTTTTTACCCTTCGTATGTTTCACTCTCAATTTGTAGTCTCTGTGCACTTTGTTATAATGCTCCAATAATGGATAGATCGATTGATGTTAATTCTTGCCTCAACGGGATTTCGTTGAGCAAGTCTTTGGATTTATGAATGTCGGGAATTTGTATCTCCACCGTTCTACAAAATTGATTAAACAGATTATAGCTATCCCATGCGAGGACGTCTTATCAGGTGACGTAACATCCTTGATTATTGATTGAGAAGAAACCGGATCCTTCCCACATGAGACTGAGAAAGAAGAGTCTATGTGAGTCTTACGAACAAGCGAGAAAAAAAAGGATTTTACCTTACAAGCTCATTAGGCTCAGTATTCCTCAGAAAACATGCGTTGTTGATATACGCATTCCGTAAAGAGGCTAAGATAGACATTTGAAAAGTCGCACTACCACAATAATGTTCCTCAGAAAATTTCTGGACTACTTATTAGTATTAAAATACATGTTTATTTCTTGTGTTTCTATTAAAGTACAGAACTAAGCATGTAGTACAAAATGTACTCCTTCCTGAAGTAAAACAAACCTTGCAGTACAATATTAAACAAGCTAATGTCAAAATTAATTAATGAAGTCCCTACGACATTACGGTTCTACCCTAATTGAATTTGATTATCTTGAAAAATCACGACCTCATTGAAATAGGGGACGTGAGATTGAAAATGGGGATTTGACTCAAGGATATTACCGTATTAGCTCAATGGATAATTACTTGTTTTAATGTTTTCGCTCCACATATCATATATATTAGTATAGTTTCCGCTAACTTTTGGTCATTTAAATCGATCTCAACCATTCATTCAATAAACATTTTGGTCTCTCAAGTCTATCTCGGTCATTTACTACTTTTTATCCTTCAAATCGATCTCAACCGTTTGTTGATTAAGTTTTTTCCTCTCAAATCGAGTTGACCATCTATAATTTTGGTCCTTTAAATCAAGCTCAATCGTCCATTAATTTTTTTAATCTCTCATATTCGGTCCGAGTCCAGTCCAGTCCAGTCCAGATCTAAACCAAACCCAATTATCTACTTTTTTGTTTTTATTTATATTATTTATATGTTCACATGGAAAATTTGATGTATTATTATGTTTTAACCACTAAATTTGTCCTAAATTAGTCGTAAACTATTTTTTTTAAAATACAATATAATCTCACAAAACTCAAACAATAGTTTACTCCAAAACAATATATTAAACTAAATTGTTTAAACAATAAGGGGTTCCTTAAATAGCTAAGCTAGGGTTGTGTGTGGGCAAATTGCTGTAAAACCCCCAGAATTTTTGATACATGAAGATATGCACAAAGGTTCCTTGATTTTCATAACGGTCCTGACATTGACCAAGTCAAATGTGCTCTTTACTCAATATTGCAACTATGTTAGATCATGTAGTGTCAGGTGTCTTGCAGTTTAAACATGAGTCGTGTATGCATCAGCATCCGTGAGAGAGAATTTTTCTGTTGTAAATAACATCTCAACCATTCACATGGTTGAGTGTGCGGGAGGTTCACAAAGGATCATGACATCCTTGACTACAGCTAGTGTCCTCTCCAAGTAAGGTTTGAGACGTTATCTATTAACTTTGAACGCGTCCTCATTCCTTGGGTTCTGGATATTGACCACTCTGTGAGAAAAATATGATCTGCAAAATAAATGGGCCTAACCAACGATTGTAGAATTATCAGCAAATAGATGAAACCGGGAGTTATAGAGCAGCATCTGTACCCGATCGTAAACACATTTCACATAATCATGCGATCATGAAACGTTTTAACTCGGGATTTATGAATTTTAGCATTTTCATACACATCATTACTTAACTCTTCCAACTCCACAATGGCATGCTTACGTCGAGCCCCTGCATAACCATGATGCTCGAGCTCGACGGGTAGGTGCCAAGCCTTGCCGTACACTACTCGATATATGGACATACCCAAATTGGTCTTATACGTAGTCGGATTGGAGCACCTTTACGACAATGTTATTTGTTCCAAAGTACCCCCCACATGCTTCAGAATGGTAAAATTGGAATACACTTTGGAACTTACTATTTGGGACGCACTGCTTGATAATTTGGTCGTAGAAATATTTGAATAGCTAGAAATCATCCAAGTGGAAAAAATCAGATTGCCGATCTTAATTTTGCTTGGTCAGATTTTGTCCATCCCATAGGTAGTTGCTCATGACAAAGTAGTTCATGATATTAGCAAACCATGGGTTGTCTTTAATTGTGAATAATTGCTCATCATGATAATTGGCATTGATCGATTTGTCTTGTGGGTTGGTCGTCTCAAGACGAGGCAAGTGATCAACCACAACATATTCACACCTTTTTTATTATCTTGGATATCTAAATCAAATTCTTGCAGCAACACGATCCACCTTAACAATTCGGATATAGCATCATTCTTTGTCATGAGGTGCTTGATGACTATGTAATCAGAATAAACAATCACATGCGAGCCTATCAAGTAAGACCAGAATTTCTCCAAACTGAATATAATTGCTAAGAATTCCTTCTTTGTCACGGTATAATTTACTTGGGCTTCACTGAGTGTTAGCATGCTACATCACTTGAGACAAATTGTTGATTCTTATAGAGGTTCGGCACCCCACCCGGGTCCTAGTCCTCTCTTGTGGACAGATTGTTGATTCTTATAACGTGTAGCTAGATACCGCTTATAGTTTATGTTATTTGGGTTCTCTATCTTTTGTGGTTTGCATATTTCCTTCCATATACCTTGCTTGTTTGTTTAAATTCCGTTGGATATACTCGATCAATTAAACAAGTAGGTAATTAGGGATAAAGTGATTAGAATTAGAGACCCTCACGATCCTACACTATTTTCATAGGGTCGTCCTCTATACCCTTACTCGAGACCACATGCTGAACTATGATCCCTTGTTTAACCGTAAAGTGACATTTTTCCTTGTTAGGACCAAGATTCTTCTCTCAACAGCATTTGGGAGAATGCTTAAGTGACAGAGGCATTCCTCGAAGGAGGAGCCAAAAATGGAGAAGTCGTCCATGAAGATTTTAAGGAAACGCTCTCCATATTGGAGAAGAAGTTGATCATACATTTTTGAAACGTTGTAGAAGTGTTACATAACCAAAAAGGCATGTGACGGTAAGAAAATGTGCCAAAGGTGTTGGATTTCGTGCTCTATGCTAGAGTATATATTTTTAAAATTTTACAAGCAATTATGATCAGTTTTCATATTTTTCAACAATTTTATGTACAAAACTTATATATTATATACTAATTAATATTGAAATACATATATTGGATCCTACCTGGGGTATTATCAAATCCGTTTTACCAATCAAAAGTCAAGTTGCACATCGGATTGTCTCGGAGTCACCTCCAAGTGTTCACCAAACTCTAAACAAGATTAGAGAGATCAGAGCGAGCCAATCAATCTTTAATTCAAGGTTAGAATATAGCTAATAAACCTTTAATGCTCCAAAGAATTTAATCTTTCAAGCTCTCAATCAATAGAAAAAATTTCTGATGGAATGATGGAGAAATATGGAGAGGGAAAAGTTTTGTATTATCGAACCCACTTCATGTGCAAACAACTTACACATGATCCATTGTTAATCTCTCCTCTAAACCACATCATGTGCAAAAAACTTTGCACATGATCACTTGTTTATTTCTCCTTTAAACCAATCATATTTTGCCACATCATCATCCCATAACTACCATTAACCAAGGTTTATTAACTTCAACTATTAATCAGAAAAAAATCTCTTATTAATATATCCAAAAATGTGGGCAAAACACCCAAACCATTTTTACTGTTTTTGCCTTTACCAAATTTTGAATTAATATCCAACATATTAATCCAAAATTTGGGCTTTGGGGTTTTAGCAAATTCATATGTTATAATGTTACGGATCACATTATATTTTGTAATATATTATCATATATAATGTCAAACATTATATCCCATAATATACATACTTCTCATACAAATTTATTCATTGTGCTAACCATGCCGTTATTACGACATATTGATTTTATTATTTTCCACATGTATATTTTTTCACAACACATGAAACTTAATACATTATATAAAACATAAAATCACATATCTTGTTTCCTAAATTTGTGGTGTGACTTATAGAAGGATCAAAATTGTGTTAACAATGATATTAAATACTTAATATCATAAACTATAAGCGGTATCTAGCTACACATTATAGTTACCCAAATAACAAAGATATTTTATTTACTCGAACAAAACACAATCCATCTAGTGATATGTAATATAGCACTTGTGTCTATCCCTTGCCTCATGATATTACGAATATTATACAAAGTAGGAATGTGTCATCTTTGTATTATATTATTTTTTTCTTGATCTCATAAACTAATTATAAATATGTAACTATACAAAAGTAATATTATGCACATTATAATCTTGCTTTATAATGGGCCCAATAATATCATCACTCAAGTCAAGAGGGACAACGACAATCTTTTGACATATCATTTTTTCCGGCACAAGTCACAAATAATCAATTAATATCTTTATCACCATGCGTAATGATAACTTTTAATAATAACCAAACTATACACTTCTCATGTGAAAAGATATATGTCTCATATATTAGGATTCAAAGACACCATGAAAACACTAATGACACAAATACAATTCCATAATATTTTCATTTATTAGGTCTATTCAATATATGAAAGAAAACATTTTCTATTTCATATACTCATGTTGTTAAATACTTGTAGAGCTACAATATCCTTTAACCAACATGACATTCTTATCTCAGTGAATAATGTTCCATGTCAATCACCATGATTGTGAATCAATTTTTTATTTATGTAAACAATTATCATTTAGAGCTCTACGGTTAAGGACCAAGAGACTCTTCCTTAGCACTTCCAAAAGACGAATTTATTAATTAAGGAACAAAATGCTTACACATTCAATTCATAATAAAAGACATATAAAAGAATACTTTTAGAACACACATTCCTTTCAAAAGGAACACGTGAATGTGGTTCTCTTAATCCTATAGGGCAATCGAGATTTCCTTCTAACCGGAGTATCCATCAAGAAAACAATAATACTCACATCTGGCCAACCTTTCTAAATATATGGTTGATGAATAGTAAAGGAAAATGATCTTTCTGCATAGTTGCATTGAGTTTGCGATTGTCAACACAAACTCATCAACCTGTTTGCAAACGAGTAGACACAAGCTCATTATGCACATTTTCCTTGATTGTCATGCATGACTTCTTCGGAACCACATGTACTGGACATACACACAAACTATCCAAAAAGGGGTATATACCATTATCCAAGCATTTGAGCACTTCCTTTTGGACGACCTCTTTAAGCACAACTTTTAGTCTTAGTTGTGCATCTCGACAAGGCCGAGAGTTCTCTTCCATGTGGATCCGGTGTTGAACTATACTAGGTCTTATTCCTTTAATATTAGGCATGACAATTGTGTCGTGTACTTTCATGAACACTTGTCGTTTTCCCTAACACGGACATGACAAAGTTTGTTTTCGTGTATGCTTTTTGGTAGCGGAAAATCACAAGACATAAACCGTGTATACATGACACGACATGATATGTACACGAAATTGTCCATGTACATATCGTGTAATAAGGACACGACACGATACACGAATATACACGAAACCTGTACACGATTTACACGAAACATGTACACCATTTACATGAAAACAATATACATAAAATAGAATAGAACAAAATTTAAAAACAAAACACATACATTAAACACATTTGATCACCTAAAAATTAAAACACATTCATCAAATCCAAAAATAAAACATGAACTTCTAAATGGTTGCAATTGATCTCCAAAATAATAACATGTAGATGTAGATATCCAATCATAATCCACCAACAAGGTAACCAGTAGTACCATATAAGTTTAGCTTGTCACATAAGAGATAAGACTATTGTAAGTACAACATTATAATAGATTAGTCCATCGAATAGCTAGATTAGTAGACTATTCCAAATTTCCAATGGCAACTTCTTAACCAATTGACCACGATGCTTTGGAAGACTCTGGTTGAATGCAATCTACCAAAAAGGAACATATTAGTCCATCGAATAGTGTATTGGATTAGTAGATATTCTAACAACAAACTCATATTATTCCCATGTTCTTGAGAAACATATCTATCAGAATCCATTATGGGAAATACAATTGTCTTTAATATAATGCAAGTGTTTGATTAAAAAAATGATCCTTTTGGTCTTCTTAGGCTTCCTGGTTAAATATTCCTTTTGGTCTTCATGTTCTCCTTTTTGTCCTAGCCTCAATGTAGAATATTTAATCAGCTACGCAAGATGACCCATTTGGTTATTATTTTGTAATTCTCAGAATTTAGTTAGATGTATGGTTAAAACATGTAATTAACCAAATATCACAATTCTAAAGGTTCACTTCAGGTTGGCCCATGAACTACGAAACCAGAAACTAACAGAACCAAATCAAACCCCACATAAAATCCATCAGCTACTTTCATTCATAGATCCATATCTCATTCTACCATCACATGCAACAAAAACTAAAAATTCAACCAAAAACACCATTATCTTCCCAATCCAACCCTAAATGTGAAATCCTAAACCTTCTCTTTTTTCACCATCACATCACATGCAACAAAAACCAAAATAAAAAATAAAATCACTGAAATTCCCAAACCAAAACGAACAGAAGCACTCTCAAATACGACACCAAACCACAAAATCACAAAAATGAAAAATAAAAAGGTCTAAATTCTCAAACTGAAATGAACATAATCACACTCAAATACCGCTCCAAACCACAAAATCCCAAAAAAATGCAACAAAACAAAAACAAAAAATCACTCGAATTCCAAAAACAAGAAAAAGTGTTCCCTGTGGTTGTGGGAGAGGGAGACGGTAGGAGTGGCTGTGAGCCTGTGGCAGCGTGGCCTGTGGGAGAGGAGAGGGAGACGATAGGAGAGGGTGATTTCCTCCTGGCCTGTGGGAGAGGAGAGGGAGTAAGCACTTAGGGTTAGGGTGTTGTTGTAAGGGTTTTTTTGTTATTCGACTAAGGGTCTAAGGCTAATCTAAGCGGGTAGAAAGTAATCGGTAATAGGGTAAAGGGTAATCATTAATCGGGTATTAGGGTAAAATCAATTTTGTGTACTTTCGGGTACCCGACAAACAAGACACAAAACCGACACGAAACACGATAACACGAAACACAAAATCACTAAACCTAGACATAGATTTTTCATGTCGTGTTCGTGTTGTGTTATCGTGTTTCGTGTCAAATTGTCAGGCCTACTTAATATCCTTCAAGGACCACCTGATAGCCTCTTTATTCTCCAAAAGAACTAACTAAAAGGCAGCCTCCCATTCTTTATCGGGATTAGAAGAAAGAATGTGTGGTAAGGTCTCATTATCCCCCAATAATATTGATAAGTGGGGTCCTTGTCATATTCAGTGATGATCCTATGTGGCTCAATTGCCATGGGATAAGAAGAGTAGACACCTAGGTGTGCCTTCTCGTCCGGAATATATTCTCTTACAACTTGGTCATTGGACATCTCAATCATATGTCGATGTGACTTCAATATGCCCATTGATTCAATCTCTTATGTGTCCTGAATAAGATTGGCTCCGACATGATCATCGAAGGAACCAAATTGCTTACCCAGAGTGATGATGTTGAAATCCGCAGTTAGGTTGACAAATGACAAGCTCATCAAGTCATTGCAACAGTTAATTAAAGCATTAGATGTCACTGGCAATTAATGACCTCCCAAGAATCACAGGGATTTGTCCTTGCGAGTTAGGCACTAGTTCGGTATCCACGATAATAAAATTGACTGTAAATATGACCCCCTCCCCACTTTGGTAAGGGTAATGTCCACGAGCCCACGTGGAGCTCGGACTGACCTATCAACCAACTGAAGGGTCGTCCTAGTTTGCTTAAGGTCACCAATTCCAAGGTTGATGTAAAGTGAGTATGGTAAGAGGTTCACAAATGCCCCCAAATCAAGTAAGGCTCGATGAATTGGCACATCACCAATCACACAAAAAAAATCAGATAGCAGGGTCATTGAATTTTACTTGTGCAGGCTGTGTTAGAATCAAGCTTACACCCAATAAGGCTTTCTTTGAGAGATTAGTTCACCTTTTATGGGTGGACAAATCCTTTAGGAATTCGGAATATGGTGGCATTTATTGAATAACGTCCAACAACAGAATGTTCAACTTATCTTACCGTAGTACCTCAACAATCTTATCTCATTGTTCATCCCAATTTTTTGCCAACCAATGTTGTTAAGGTGCCTTGGGAACATAGGAATCAGAAAGTAGCAGCCTCTAGAATGAGTTCTTTAGGAGGCTCATGACACTTATCTTGAGCGATGCTTAGGGGTGCAGAAGTGGGCATTTCAACTTGATTATCCACAACTGTTCTCGATCTTAATTTATAAACAACATTTGCATGTTGAGAAGGGTTGCTTTCCACAATGTTGGCATGATGCCTACCTAAGAAGGCTGACCCCTAGGATTGACCTCAGTTTGACTCAACAATTGACCCTTATCACACTCACTAAGTTGTTGAGCCAATTGACTCACTTGCACTATTAATGTTTTGACTAAAGTATTGGTAATCGTAAGCATGGTTTACGTGCTCTACACGAACTTTGAAGCATTTTCTCTAGTGTAGAAAACCTTGGGTCAAACTGTTGTTGCATTGGAGTCTAACTATGATAACCTAGGGTTGAACTAACCTACTCAAGGGTTTGTTCTGTGATTGATCTCGTTTTATACTTAACCGCAAGTGCACGACCGCGTTGAAGGGGTGGCAAATACGGGTCGTCCACTGGGAGGTGTGTCGACAATCGGTTTGTTCGAAGGTGAGAGGTAAAAACAAGGAGAGAAAGATTGGTTACACTAAACTACACTAAGGTGCAAATGGAAATGAAGATAAGCAATAAAACTAAACCCCAAAGGGGGTAGAGAAATAATGTGAACATAATGAAGTGTGTGTGTGTTCATTAAGCTCCTCACAACGTGTAGTGCATGAAATCATAAAACTACATCCAACTTTGCCTCCACATGAATTAAGATAGACTACATCATTAAAACATACAAGACAATAATTGGAATGAAGCTATATGAACTCAAGTATAAAGACTAGACCCTACTATGCCTCCACATGAATTAAGATAAGACTACATCATTAAAACATACAAGACATTAGCTAAGGTAAAGGCAACAAGAGCACATACACTACAATTTGTGTTTCCAATATTAACTTCATCCATATCCTAACCTTATCATTCCCCATAAAATAGGTCCACTAATCAAAGCATAAGCTAAGCTTCATTCAAGAGCATTAGCATATCAAAGATAAGAGTGGAGACCCATTAGATGGTTATGGAAATCATATAAAGCTCAAGGGATAAAGATAACACACACTTAATACACTACATGATTATATCACATATTTCTCCACCCCCCAATTGGGGATGGAACTACTCACTACTCATTACACTAACTATATTAGCAAAAGAAAGCATAATACTAAAATTAAACTATACTAATCAAGCAAGAAATATTAAAGAAGCATAAAACAAAACAAACAAGCAAGCATGCATATGAAAGGAAATTAAACTAAGAGCGAAACAACACAATTAAAGGAAAACTTCTATTATTAACTCACTCAAATTACAAGCAGTTCTTCCTCCACCAGAGTTTTACTTCAAGGCTTCACTCTTAGTAGGGAAGATGCCACCAAAGAGAGAGATGGATACAATGGGAGGTGAAGAGTTCTATTTATAAGTATGGAAAAAGCTAATCCGGGACAATACCCCGATGTGGGACTAAACCAATACCAACAATAGCCTAAACAAACCATAATACACGACCAGGAGAAAACTTATCGGATCTGGAATGATCCAGACCGCCAATTGGCGGTTTCAGACCGGCAATTGGCGGCCTATTGGATCCACATCCGTCTGGATTTGTTTGTGGGCTTTTCTTGAAGTGTGTCTTAGTCTTGGATGCATCTACTCGGTCTGTTGGAGCTCCTACCCGAATCGAATTGCCAAAATACTCCCCATGATGGTGTGGAGTTTCCTGTTTTGCTCTTAGGTCCTTCGGTCTTACGATCAGGTCCTTCTCCCTTGCATCTCAGTCCCTAGGTCTCACAATTAAGTCCTTTTTTCCTGCTTTTGGGTCCTTTCATGGCTCTTCTCTTCAAACCTCTTTATTCCTGAAAACTAAACATAAAACTCGTCACGTAGCATTGCTTAGGTGTAAGATAATGGATATAAGATACAAATATGAGCATGAAATGATGTCAATCAAATACCCCCACACCTAAGTTTTTGCTAGTCCCGAGCAAAACAAAGAAAGAGAAAAGCAAACGAAAAACAAGAAATCCTAACTCACTTTCGTAGGAATAACGGTTGCACTTAGCATGTGCAACAAGCCGTTAAACCTCCTTGTTGCCAAGGAGGAGGAGTGTTGTCTCCTGAGGGTTTTCAGCGGATACACCCACAAAATCCGAACAAGATGCATTATTCAATCTAGACACTCGACTCGTTGGACATATGTTGTCGATCATTGGACGCGGTAATATACGGGCCGACTCTATATAGGTAATCAGTCCACACACCTAACCTAATGAACCATTCGTGCAAGTTAAATAAGAAATTAAGTGACAGACATGAACAACCTCAAGATCCTCAAGTGATACAAAGTGTAAGGTTCATTAAGGTTCTTATTTGGATTACCATTTTTTTTTCTTTTCACAATTTTTTTTTTTCTTTTTATTAGTTGGAGCTTCGTTCTCCCAGGGTCAGGTTTCGTGCATCATTGCCCATGAGGACTTACACTATCACGTATACCTTTCCCCAAATCTCCACATAGGGCAATCCCTACCACCCGTGTAACGAGAGTTCGGTCGGCGCATCCCAAGTCAGATGACTCGAAAGCACCAGGCACAAAGTCCCCTCAGACCTACTTTCCCGAGTGATAGGAGCCGTGCGAGAAGAGAGAACACCTACTCACTTATTTCTTATCTACACATGAACCAAAACCCCTACATTAATGTCTCACAACAAGATTAAGAGGGTCCTTGACTCCAACAAACTTCCTAAATTAACAAACACGAATTATTGACTCACTAGGTTCAGGGTGGACTTCTTTGAATGTTTGAGCACTGAAACCCTATGATTACTCACCCCCAAGTGAAAACTGGGGTGCATCCTAACGACTCGATAAATCCTAAAGCCACAGTACTAAATATCCTAATGCATCAAGTTCAAGACAATTTTGGGAGCTTTCTTTTTACTTTGCCTCTCAACGTTTTTGCACATCCTAAACACATGCAAAACCCACAAAATTGCACAGGTAGGCAGGAGAACTATACAAGATAATTGCATGACCTGAACATGATGGGTCCGTTACCATAGAGTCATCGGTCGCTCCTGTCTAGGAATTGGTGGTGGGACAACCCTACCTAAATCCTGACTGAAGTCCTCCTGAGGTCATGGGATAAAATCCATGAGAGGGGGCTCAAACCGACTAGGTTTAGGTGCTTAGAAAGAAGAAACCTTGTGCTCGATATGAACTCGAGGAGAAGTTGGAGGATCCCCCTGATCATTCATCTTAAAGGAAGGATCAACTCTCTCAAGTTGACCACCCTCTCTTGTGCAAGTCCAACCTTGCATACAACTGCTCAACTCAACCCTAAACAACACTAAGAAAGGTGTAGTAGAGGAGGAGACTAAATGATAGAATTAGAGGAGAAGATGACGTAGGTGAGAAGAGAACAAGCCTTAACAACTAGCATAGGTAGTAGGGTTGGGTAAAAGCCTAAACTAGCAAACACGGTTCAACCAAACCTAAGGTTGATTATAGGTCCTTAGGCTAGACGACGCCTAACCACGACTCCCCATACTCCCAAACAACTACGCTCCATCGATCCCAAGTCATAAAGAAGAATGAGAAAATCAAGAGCCAAAAGTCTCGAAAGTCTCAAAGAAACTAAGCAAACAATGACATTCAAGTCATCATGTCCAGAATGGGATTGTCTCCTAAGTGTGTCTAACGTCTACTTGCTCTTAATTAGGGCTTCATATTAGTTTGATTTTTGGGTCAAAGGAAATGGTGTTAAAATACACCACCTTATCTTGTATGGGACAACCCATCCTTAGTAGCATTTTGAGTCTAAAGTCTAGTAATCAAGTCTCAGAACAAACACTCACCTCATACTTTATCCTGATGAACCTTACTAACCAAGGAATGCTTTACGCCTTTAACCATGCATGTGGAGGAAAAAGAAGCACATACCTCTCACCACCAATAGACAACATAAATGTAATGAAAAGGAAATGAATGCGTGCAAGGTCTACAATATTGGATTTCGCACACCATCACTTTTCATATTTTTCAACAATTTTATATAGAAAATTTCCTAATTGTATTTCAATATATATTGTATACTAATTAATATTGAAATACATAGATTGGATCATACCTAGGGGATTATTAAGTTATTTTTACTAATCGAAAGTTGGATTGCACGTCGGGTGTCCTCGGAATCACCTCCAAGTGTTCACCAAATTCTAAAAAAATTAAGGAGATCGAAGCTAGTCAATCAATCCCTAATTTAAGGTTAGAATCTAGCTAAAAACCTCTTCTATGCTCCAAAGAATTTAATCTCTCAAGCACTCAATTAATAAGAAAAAGCAATGCAAACCCCAAATGAAGATGCGGTGATTTTTATAGAGGTTTGGCACCCCACCAGATCCTACTTCCTCTCTTGTAAGCCCCACCCAAATTCGCAATCTCCATCCCCGTTCTGGGCCGGGAGGGAACACCTTTACAAAGCAAGCTCCGCGAACACCCTCACGCACTTGGTTTCTTCGGCTCACACTCTGAGAGAGATGCTACGGGCTTTCACGGAAACCTTTACTTCTTTTTACGGAAATGTTAGTGAATTAAATACTCTCTAACTTTAGCACACTTTGAGTATGATTGGGAATTGATCAAAGGTGCAGACGTTTTGGCTCTTGAATGTAGGATTGGGATTTCTAGGAGTAAAGGATTTCTCTCTATTATTTGTGTGAGTTGGGTGTAAGAGAGTTTTGTAAATAAGGTGTGTGAACCTCTATTTATAAGATCCTAAAATTTGTAGTCATTGGCAAAGATTTGGTTGAAGTTTGTGTAAGATACACAAAATAGAACTTTAAGTTCAGCAAATCTGTCCTAAATCGGTCGACTTATACAAGATAAATGGTCGATCGTTTCCTTTAGTATAAGGAAATGTTCAAGCCAACCTAAGCTACAGTCGAACTAATTGGGCTACAACTTAAGTCATCGATCGAACCAAATATGGGGATGGTCGACCGATTAGAGGGTTTTGACCAGGTAAAATATTAGCAGTCAAACGCAAGATGAAGGTTCATTCAACCGAAAATAACAAACACTTTCGGGATACAAAAATGTCTTCATATGGTCATCTTGCATTAAGACATCATTGGACCGGCGGCTTAATGTATTTAGGGGTTTAGGTAGAATTATACGAATACGATTGTTGTATAATATGACAAGAATAACGACCATATGAAAATGTGTACAACGGTCGACCAAAAAGGTGAAATAGGTCGACAGGTGGAGTTAGGTAAAATCACTATTTGTAAAATCATTAACTAGTAGAAATAGTCAAATGGAAAATTCGTTTCGGTCGACCGTTCTGCATAGACAGGTAGAAGTTTGATTTAAGTGATTTCCTACTTAACTTTGGGTGACCTATTGAAGTCCAATTAATCTGAGATTTTGTGTATCACTTCTACCAGGAACCTAGTGTGCATGTGAATAAATTTTAACTCTTATATAATTAAGTTCACATAAGTTCCTAAGACTCAAATAAAAGGTAAAATTACATGTCTTCAAGTTGCTTGATTACATGTTTTGATTCCATTCTATTCTTCCTTGAGTCTTGATCACCTGAAAAGATGTTAGCACAATAAAATATATGTTCTATACATAATGTGTGCTACTCTACATTTGATTGTGATTAAGATTAGGTTAGTTAAATCATCAAAACATAGATTAAGACCAAGAAACCACAATACTCATTGGCACATTGCCTTTTTTTGGAGTCATTCATATCGAACTTCTCCTAGACCTTGTCAATGTATGTATGTTGACATAGGCCAATGAGTCTACGAGGTCTATATCTATATATCTTGATTCTCATGACGTATTGAGGCTTGCCCATGTCTTTCATTCAAAATGCATATTTCAATGAACTTCTCATTTGCTCTAACAAAGGGATCTGATTTCCCATGAGGCGTATGTCATCTACATACAAGATCAGAAACATTATGTGACTCCCATTGACCATCTTGTATATAAAAGGTTCTTCTTTCATTTGGACAAAGGTAATCTTCTTAACTTCTTCGTCAAAGTGCTTGATCCAACTCCTCGATGATTATTTCAATCCATAAATGGATCGTTTAAGCTTGCATATCTTCTCACTATTCTTTGGATCTTCAAAACCTTGATGTTTTACCATGTACACGTCTTCCTCCAAGTTCCCGTTAAGAAACGCCATTTTGACATCCACTGGCCATATTTCATAATCATGAAATGCAGCAATTGCGAGCATAACCCGAATAGATTTGAACACGGCAACCGTTGAAAAAGATTCATCATAGTCAATTCCTTGAATTTGAGTGAAACCTTTTGCTACAAGTCTTGTCTTGTAGTTTGTCAAGTTCTCATCCATGTCCATCTTCCTCTTAAAACCCATTTGTTTTGAACGACTTTCTTTCCTTGAGGAAAGTCAACTAAGTCTCATACTTTATTGTCATACATGGATTGTATTTCGGATTTCATGACTATAAACCATAGTTTCGAGTCCTTCCTTTCGATTGCTTCTTGAAAGGTCAAGGGATCATCGGTATCTAGTACCATGATTTCGTGAAGTCCCACCAAATACATATCGGGCTTCCTTTTCTCCATCGTTGACCGTGTATGTTCTATTGGTTTGTCGTGTACTTCTTGAACTTCTACCCCAATTTCTTGTAGAATTTGTTCATGTTCAATTCTTGAAGGTACACTAGGCGGGGATGATTGAGTTTCACTCACAATTGCTTGCGAGAGTCTCTCACTCATGCTCTCACTAACGAAAGGAACCTCGGTTGGGCCTTCATGATCTTAAATGCTATCATTCACATCATGATCTTGTGGAATATCTTGAGTTTACTCTTTCTCTAAGAACACGACATCTCTCTCGACAATCACTCGATTGGACGTTTTATGCCAAAAGTAGTATCCTCTTGTTTCACGAGGATAACATATTAAGAAGTGTTTACTACTTTTGGTTGAAGTTTGGTCAATATCAATCTTTTGACTTAGGCCTCACAACCGCAAATCTTGAGAAACTTGAGCTTGAGTATTTTACCACTATAAAACTCGTACGATGTTTTCTCTACTGATTTGGATGGAACATTATTTAGTGTGTAAGTCACAACTTGTAGTGCATAACTACAAAAGTTTACTTTGATTATTGGGCCAACTAGGTTTTTCACGTATACTATGATTTTTCATAATTTTAATATTATTCAATTAATATGAAAACTAACATTGTGGTTTACTTTGATGTAGAAAAAGAGTGAGATCAACAAGAAAAACCAGGCGATCCTAATTATACGACATACGTGTCGTACAAAGTTTGTCATGCAACATAAGGAGAAGATGGTAATTGGTTAATTTTTTATCTAAATTTGATTCAATTTTTATGCAGTCCAACACTTTTTTTATTTTTGTTGCAGATTATAGAAGATCCGGATGCTCTGGAGCCCACATAGACAGACATGTGGATTAAACTCCACAATAGGAACCATCCAGAAACTGCTCGAATCATTGTATGCTAATTACATGTATAATGATTTATAATTATTACTATGTTTCACGTTTGTATTGAAGTTTAAATATTGAAATGTTTTATTTCATCAATAGTTTGAGACTATGAGAGGATCTTGTGAGACGAGCTCTCAGGGCTCTATCTCCTCGATCGCTCCTGATGATCTGGTCGGCACCGTGTTAGGCGACGGACATGGATAGGTTCGTATGTATTTCAGCTACATCACACCTGCGGATATGTACGAGGCTTATGGGATACCAAGCGCAACAGAATGCAGTGCTAGAGTAGACGTGGAGCGGAACGACAAAGCAGCTACGGAGTTGAAACGTGTCAGTATGGATGTCGTAATGACAAATGATAAGCTGAAGACGATGGAATTCATGCTCAGTACGTTGCAAATGTAATTAAACATGTTGCTTACGAATGGAGGTTACATGATCGAGGTAATATACACGTTTAGTTAAATTGGCACATTTACTAGTTTATGTGAAATATCTTAACAATACATAATGTTTGTAATGTAATGGATTACGAGGCCACCCCTCTTGGCACACCACTACCCCCGAGAGGAGATGACGACTGCGTGCCTATAGGCTAAGCAGGGACAGGAGGTTTGACTGCGTAGTCATTTTGTTTAATCCACTAGTACAGAAAATGGAATATACATATGATATTCAGGGTATATACGTTGGATATTCGGCTCCCCTGACCTGATGTCTATTTATGTGTCATATATACCTAGACATCGGTCGCTCAATAGCTGACGTCTATTCTCAGTGAATAAACGTCGGTTATTATGTACAACCGATGTCTATTCTCAAGGTATAGACGTTGGTTGTACATTATAGTCGATGTCTATTCACCGAGAATAGACGTCGGTTACTAGGTACAACCGACTTCTTTACCCTTACCTGAGCAAAAAAAATGTAGAAATTAGAGATTCCTGCATAACAAACATATTCAACCTGCACAAGAAAAATATTCATGCTGCACGGCACATTCATCCACAAACACAAATACATACACACATTCATCCACAAGCACAAATACATACAAGCATACATACACAAACACTTGACATTCATTCCAAAAATGTTTGATTATATTAAGGCATAACATTGTATGTTGGTAATACAAGTAAACATGTTAAATAAATTTGCATGTTCAATTACAAAGAAAGTGTTATTGATATAAGAACCTCTTAGTTAGTTAACATGTTTCTGATAAAATATCGAGCCCATCGGTCGCGAGTATCATCGAGCTCCTATTGTGAGTATGAATCACTATTCTTTCGGAAGGCCTATAAAAATACAAGTAAAAAATATTAATATCTAAATAATTAAAATGTAATAATACAACTCAATAGCGATCTATATTACTTGTATCTCATCATGTGGTAACCACATTCCCTATTTCCAGTTTGCTTGCGGTATTACAAAAATATAAATTCCCTAAATATATGTTCCATTACTTAACATAATTAACAAAAATAAGAGAAATTACTTCCATTCCATACCATATTACTCCCACTTTTGGGGTTATTCTCCTGCCACCTAACCGACTCGTTCTTTAACCAAGAATTGCTATTGGGGTACAGTTTGATCTCTCGATGTGGTTTGATATCATTAGATTCATTCATAGCCATAATAAATTTCACATTATCTTATGAGCATTATTTAAAATTAAGGAAAATAATCATGACAATTATCTAAACCAAAGAAAAACTCACAATCAAAATGTTGGACGCTTCCTGCACAACGTCACTCAATCCTCGTGCTAACCCAGCAACATTTGCTTACGGAGGAAAATGTCAAAGTTTTGGATGCATGGAGGTCGCTGCTGACGTTGGTGAGGCTACAGTTTGCGTAGATCGGCCGTGGAGACTAGGGTTGAGTGCATGGTGAGGGCATGAGGGCTAAACAATCTGACAAAGACGCCACAACTCAATGCCATGGTGAGGGCATGAGGATAGTAGCTCCTTGAACCTCTTTAGATATGCATGAAATGTTTCGGTCTCAAGTTGATAGAACGAATTGATTTCGTTCCTCAATTTTTGAGTCGGATGATTTGGGAAGTATTTCTTGAGGAATGCAGATTGAAACTCATCCCAAGTCCTGAAGGCATTCGCCTGGTTGCTGTACAATCACTTCTTGGCGTCATCCTTTAGTGCAAAAGGAACAAGCCTAAGATGGATGGAGTCTGTGCTAAGTTGTTGCAGCTTGAACATAGCACGGACCTCCTCAAATTCTCTGAGAAAGATATAGGGGTCACCTTTCCCAGTGAAGTGAAGGAGCATGGAAATAAACTGAGGCTTAACCTCAAAATAGTTCCCATTTGCCTCTGGCAATACTATGCATGAGGGTAGAGCGGTACGACTCGGGTAGCATCGATCACGCAGAGGTATGAGAGCAACAACATGAAGCATGTACAGGTGGAACAGGTGGGTCCAGCAACTGCTCCTCCTCACGGAAATGAGCAGCCATTGAACCCGGACTGAGTGCGACACGAGAGGAGGAAGGCGTCGAGAAATCGACTACCGAAGCAGGGTTGATGATGCATTGCATAAATTGCATCATATTTCTTTCATTTAGATTAATTTTATATCAATAAATGCTACTAAGGTATGTGTTTAGTCTTATTTACACAATACAGGGACCTGAATGCAAATTACCCATATCCGGAGCATAAACGCGTGCAAGAGACTCATTTCTATCATAAAGACCAAGTTCAAGATTATCGGGTTCAAATTGAAGTACATCCAAGCATAAAAGCATTCGAAGACCTAATTACAAAAAGGCCAAGGACCTAAGCACAAAAGTAGCCAGGGACTTAATTGCAAAAAGCCAAGGACCCGACTGCAAATTACAAGTACCAAAATATTATCTTGGAGAAATTCTAAAGAAAAATCAATTTGGATCTCCAAATATATGACGAATTAATTCGGAGCTCAAAAGAAAGGAAAGAAATCAATCCGGACGAACAAATGACATTTAAATCATACCATAAACACACAGGAAAAATCCGGATCGATTTTGAGCCAAAAAGGTGGTGATTCCGCCGCACCTCATGTACAAGTTGCGGAGATTCCGCCGCACAAAAGTCGATCCATGCGATCAAACTTTTACCAGTTGCGTGTTGACACGTGTACTTTCCTATTTCATACTTGGGTCCCTTGTATCGGCTATAAATAGCCCCGAAATTATGTTGTAAAGACGTTCTTCTCTTTAGCAATAAAATTCTGTTCTTTTATTTTGTGTTTTTTTAGTTTCTTTTGTAGTTTCTCTAGGACCCCTTCCCCTTCCCTCCATCCATGAGTTTCTAACTCTCTCCAAAGGGTGGGGGTGACGGATTTAGGGTGATGAGAAGAAGAATGATGTTATTATTTTAATTTCGTGTTAGTATATTTTGATTGCTTGAGTTTATGTTGAATCATTTATCATGTAATGCTTTATAACTAATGTGATTTATTATAAGTTTCAGAATTCTCTAAACAAAACCCGATATCTAATCCCCCACCCGCTGGACTCTCATCCATCTTTGCTTTATTTTTAATTTGTTTTTGTTGTTCTTGCTTTAGAAATTAAAAAATCAAAAATCTCAAACCAACCTTATTTTCTCTCTCTTTCTTTCCTTAATCGAAAATCACAAAAATAACAATATCTCTCCCTCCTTGTGTTCGACCCGTAATTGTCACGTCTTCATTGACGCCGTGCACTTGCGGTATAAATAAAATTCTCATCAGTTGACGACATGCCTCGTCAAACGGCCACTCTCGTCTCGTGCCCACGAAAGCATGCACAAAGGTGCACACACAAACCAAAACTTTTTTTAACAAAGAATGTGCGTAGAGGAGAAGATGGGAGGACACAGGAGAGAAAGAATGACTCAGGAGAGAAGGGAAGAAGTCTTTATGCTACGGTGGATGGGTACAGGTAGAAGCACACAAGCAAACAAGTCTCAAGCAATCCTAAGGTCGTTATAGGTCCTTACAGCTAGACAACGCCTAACTGCGAGGTCACACGGCCTCAACACGCCTCACCTCCCTACGACGAGAACTACAAAGCCCAGCAAGTGAGCCAAGATCCGGAGATCTTGTCTCTCCTACTATCGACAAAGTGGGCAACGCCGATCAGGCCATGACGGTCGTGACCGGATGACTCTCCTAATGCGTCCGAGATCCTTAGGGCCAATGTCTACTTGATTTTAAAAATTAGACTCTTGATTGGTGTGGTTTGTGGGATGAAGGAAAGGGTGATGAAATTCCCCACCTTATCTTTTATGGGACAGCCCCTCCTTAGTAGCATTTTGGAGTCTTAATCTAACAATCAACTCTCCAAACAAACGCTCAACTCACATTTGTTTCAATGCACTTCCTACTAACTAATGCATGTTCATATGAAATGCATGAATGAGAGTAGAATGTGCGTACCTCACTCCAGCACTCAGCAACTGAAAATAAAGCTAAAATGAAAGACAATCTACATGCCTAAGTCACATACATGATGCATGACCTAAACAAGAAAGAATGTCTAATCTTTTGCTTTGGGTTTTAGGGTCCAAGTTGCTAAAAGGAGGTTTGATTATTGATCTAGGAAAAAACTATAAGTCAAAACATGCCAAATCAAGTCCCAGATCACTACATCAATTATGAAAACACGCCAAAGAAAGAAGAGAGAAAACAAAGCTCACCAGACCGCCAATTGGCGGTCTCAGGCCGCTGATTGGCGGTCTACAGTGCCCAGGTTGCCTCAAAACTTCTCCAGATGTTCCTCCTGGTGACTCCAAGTCTCCTAAAACAAAGAAAACTACACAACACAAATTAATTCCACTCGAATCGTCCAAACAAGAGTTTGGACTGACACCTCCCCGGCAACGGCGCCAAAAACTTGTTGAACATTTTAATTAAACCGCAAGTGCACGGCGTCGATCAAGACGTGACAAATACGGGTCGTCCACAGGGAGGTGAGCAGTCTCTCGTTTGCACGAAATCATGTGGCAAAAATAGGGAAGAGAGTTTGATTATCCTACTCTACGCTACACTACACTACACTACGAAGTACGAAATGCGAAAGAAAGCAACAAACGTTGAACTACCAAACTAAACTAAGAACTAAATCAGTGCTGGAATTCAGAAATAGAAAGCCCCTAAGGGGTGGAGTGAGTGCACACTTGCAAAGAGGTGGGTGTTGAACACATTCTTTAAGCACAAATAAAGGTGGCGGTGTCATGCATAGGAAGTGTCTAAATGTTATGGCAAAACCTATCAATCCATTCACCAACCTAGTTGATTAACATTTACATATACAGGTTGTTTATTTTAGAACCTAAACAAGCATGAGAGGTGTCTAATCATTTTGGCAAAACTCATCAAGTTATAAATTCTATCCTAAACAAGCAAGCATACATTCATGTTTTATCAACACATTGTAAATAAAGCATTCATTCCATTCTCATTTGCATGTATGAACATCTACTCCAACCTTAAAGGGGATGAAACTACTCACTACACATTAGACTAATTATTAAACTAAGCAAGGAAAGCATATTAACTAAGCTACTAAAACTAATAAAATGAAATTAAACAAAGTAAAACAAGCAACATGAAACAAACAACATAATAAAGAAATTTTTATTAAAATGACTCAAAATTCAAGTAGCATCCTCCTACTTTAGTGTGTGCTTCAAGGCCTCACTTCTAGTAGGAAGAATAGTCACTCAAAATGTGAAGTGATTACAATAGAAGGTGAAGAGTTCTATTTATAGCCAAAGAAAAAGGCAATCCGGGACAATCCCCCGATGTGGGACTAAACAAATACCAGAAATGGACTAAATACGCGACCCACCAAAATATTAACGGATTTGGGCCAAAACAGACCGCCAATTAGTGGTCTTGGACCGCCAATTGGCGGTCTATATGGTCCAAATCACGCTGGATTTTATTCTGGACTTTTCTGGATGTCTTTGTTGGTCTTTGATGCATCTACTTCACTTGTTGGAGCTCCGACCCGAATAGAATTGCCAAAATACTCCCCATGATGGTGTGGAGTTTTCTGTTTTGCTCTTTGGTCCTTTGGTCTTACGTTCAGGTCCTTCTCCCTTGCATCTTAGTCCTCAGGTCTCACAATTCCGTCATTTTTCCCAGCTTTTGGGTCCTTTTATGCTTCATCTCTTCAAACCTATTTATTTCTGAAATTCAAACATAAAACTCGTCACGTAGCATTGTTTAGGTGAAAGATAATGGATATAAGATACAAATATAAGCATGAAATGATGTCAATCACGTGTTGTTGGAGTAGGGTGTTGCCTTGTGATTCGGATGCACGGTCATGTCGCGTGTGCACGGTTGACTTGATTGGGAAGTGTGGTCACTTTGGGACGTGTGACAGTTCTACCGTGAAAGTGGGTTGATCATTGTTGATTGCAAACTCTCACCAGGTCATATGAAATTAGGGGTATTAGGGAGCTCTTACTCGATGAAATGTAAATATGAGGTATTTGATTAGTAGCATATCATACATTGTATTCATACTATGTACCCTTTATTTTACCCCAATTTTGTGCTACTCGAGTGTTTACTTGTGGTGTTTCAGGTGTTAGATAATAAAGAAGAGAAAGGAAGAGAAAATGACTGAAATGTAAGAAGAAATGACTTAAATGAAGCAAAGTAGACATGTTTGTCATGCACAATGACCCATCTGTAGATCAGGAAGGACGATACGAAATCGGGAGGGACCTGAACGCACGAAAAACATTTTGAGCGCAAAAATCCTTCAAAACCATGGTCTTAAGGAGTATTTGGGCAATCAAAAATAAATGAGATTTAACCAGCGGACCAGGAGTGCACCCCATGTCCAAAATACCTAATTTAAGCTTCTAGGAGAAATCAAGGCAGATCGGAGCCAAAACATCTGCCGTTAATTGGAGGATTTTGAACCACCAATGATGGATCAATTTGGTCCAAATCCTCCCATATTTCAACTGTGGCTCGATCTTGGTTATTTGGGTGCACTAAAACTTAGAGAAATCAATTTCAGTCGTTGGATTGCTCCCAAAAGCATCTACACCACACTTTCTTCTATAAATAACATGATTTCTTCTTCTTTTCCTCTACTTCTCCACCTCCACCAGTAGAATAGCTTACGTTTTACACATTTAGGCTGCAAGAATAAGGAGGTGGTTAGAGCTTGTAAACTAGTATTTTCTTTAATCTAAAGGTAGATTTGGATTACTCTCTTCTTTAGCTTTCTTTCTATCCAAGTATTTTTGTGTTTTGTTGGTTGATTTTCTACTTTGTCTTTCTTACCATGTTTAGTGTAGATTTCTTAATTCCATAGTTGTTATTATGATTAGTGAGTAGATCCACCCCATTAGGGGTGGAGGTGATGTAGATTATGTGATGTGTTAGTGATGTGTTCTTCTTATCTTGTGTCATTTCATATGCTTAATGTAAATCTATGCATGTAACTTGCTAAAACTTATACTAGATGGAATAATAATCATACTAGGTATGTGTCTCATTCTAGTTCTAGAGTTTATCTTCTTGCTTGTATTGGTCTATCTTGTTATGGAAAATGGCTTCTTATGTGAGAATTCTTGATTAGTAGAAAATACATGAATGTATTGAGTTGTAGGAATGGTTAATGGATGTCCTAATGTCCACACCAGGTACTTAGTTCATTCTTGAGAACTCAAAGTGCATCTTAACTTCATGTCTAATTATATTAGTCATGTATTCATGTAAATGTAGTTGATGTTAATTAGACTACACACTAGTTTCTAGTTGATTTCACTTACCTTACATACTTGTCACTCATATAATCAAGAATCACTCTCACGCACACACACATACATACACATCTCCACTCCATGGTGTTAGATACGAGACAAAGACAGGGAGCACCAGACCGAGCCACCCCAGAAACACGCCCTCCACCAGGCGTGGCGGTCCCAAACCACCAATTGGCGGTTCAGAAGTCGCGCCTGGTGCGCGGCTTTGGCTTGCCTTGTTCTCCATGCTGTGGGCCTTCTATTGCTATCACTAAAACCATACTTTCATCTACTCAATTGGTGGGCACGAGTGAAAGAAGAAAACTAACTACTTGTCACTCATAAGCAAAACGGGATTTGCAACAAACTCATATTTTCTTTCTTCTTTCTCACTTACATTCTCCTTTCTTTTTCTCCTTTTCACTCATTCTATGACTTGACTTGACTTGTTTACAAATGGAGAACTCTTGTGCTTATATAGGCACTTACATGACTCTTCAACTTAGCCTAAAACATAAACATAACATACACTACATAAAGATGATCATTCAAGATCATTACAACCTCTACTTAAATTGTACCATAAAATAAGGACAAAAATTATAGATAAATGAAGAGACTCTTTGTCTTTTCTTTTCCTTCAACCTTTCACCTTCTAACTTGTTGAGTCATCAACTCCTAGATGACTCACCCTCCATAGATGATATGGCTAATGACTAGGATGCCACCTAAGATTAAGTTCAATTCTCAATACATGGGGGTTTAGTTTAATTATTGATTAATTTCTAGTAGTTTAGTTAGTTTAGTATAATCACCTCATTCTCCTCTCCTTCCTGACTCGAGTATGGTAGTCACAACAACACTCCGAAACTCCTTGGGGTTCGACACGTATTTGTAACGTCTTCACCGACGTCGTGCACATGCGGTTATTGAAATGATCAATCAGTTTCCTTGTGGATCAGATGCACGGTTTGGTCGAGGTGCACACTCGGTCTTGCTGGGATGCGTGATCGTCTTGGGACACGAGACCTGTGTGAGTGGTATGGTTGGCGTGGGCTAGTTTGGTGTTGGGTTGGGGTGGTGTATTGAATATGGAATTGAGACTCAGGCGTGGCAAGTGTGTGCAGGTGGAGCACAATAAGTGGACCAGACCCTTTCGAGGAGCGTGGGCCAGAGGCGATTTCGGCTTGGGACGCATGGACTAGATCAGTTGGGGGCTCGATTGTTATCTACTTTTCTTCTTCTTAGTAGTCATGTAGTAGGATATCAGAGTTTCTTGTATTTTCCTTCTGCATTGTACTCGGATTGTGATGTCATATTTGAGGCCTCGATTGTTGACTATTCATTATTAATGTCCATTTTCCGTGTTGATTGTAGTATCGTATATTTTGCTGTGTGATCCTGAGTGCGGATTAGGGACGTTACACTCTCTCATTTCTATACCTATTGTCCTCACTTGATGCTACACCAATACTTTTAATCTGATTGAGGAAGGAGTTTATTGGTAGTGTTTGGTGGGAGCCAAACTACTCAGGGATTGTAAAAGAACTTGCAGGTGATGGAAGTCGACTTTACGGTAAGATAAAGGGGCTTAAGAGGGTATTCGTCATGTGGTGTAACATCAACAAACATTGTTGTTGGTGAGTAGCCTCAGATCCTAATATTTTTCTTCCTTAGAACTGTTATCAGAAGCATCGTTGGAGTAGGATTTTTCCAGATTGTCTAGAAGATTGAAAACCCCAACCTTTAGAAGTGAAATTCCCTTTGTCCTAATGTTTATTACTATTTTTATTTCCCTTGCCTCTGCCTCCTTGGTTTTGTAATGAGAAAGGCCAATTGAGCATGGATTTTAGCGTTGCTAATTTGAGTTCTTATCTCATATCTCAACAGAGAAGGAACTAAATTGAACGAAACAGGAACAGGAGGTCTCAACACAATAGTAGTAAAGACGTGATACTCAGGTCCTAAACTATTTAAGATCCAAAAAGCATAGTTTGATCATCCAACCTTTTTCCAATGGCAGCCAATTCATCTCATTTATGCTTTAATTTGACTTGCCGAAGACTCCTACATTTTTTCCACTCAGTGAACTACAATTGTTGTAAGAGGTAATACTCACGTGCTGTTGAATCTTGCGAAAAAAATGTTTCGAAGTAGACCATATATATCTCCTAGGTTGTGCCAAGTCTTACCATAAAGGCTAACACTTCCTCAGTAACATGCTTGTGATCCAAGCCTTTAGGAGGTGAAATCAGCGTTGCCAAGGCAAAATCTTGATTTAACACGATTTTGTCTTATCATTATGAACCACGATCGCATGAGCTGCAACCATTCCATTCAAGAAGCCCTCAAATCGTTGCGGTTTGATCAAATTCATAATCTGAGTCTCCCACAGCAAGTAGTTGGACTTCCTCAGTCAACCGTATCAAAACAAAGTTCAACACATCTATAGGAGTTGGGAAGGGAAAGAGATGAGAATCTGGAGCTATCTTCAACATCACCATGTGTATCATCGAATCATCAGTGGAAGGGGTCACAGGAGTGGCATCTGAAGTGGTCGCCATCACGAAAACATCCCAACACCACTCGATCGACGAGGCTCTGATAACAAGAGGAGAATTGAACTGAGCTCTGATAACAAGAGGAGAATTGAACTGAGCTCTGATCTACATGGAGACCAAATGGATCTCACAAGAATGGAGGCGGAGAGGTGAAAAGGAGTGGAGTTCACTTGCAAGCACACAACAAGTTACAAACCTTTGGTCCCACGGGTTTCGATTGTTGGTGGGATATCTAAGATTCTTACACCCCCGATCAATAGACCATGCTCTTGCAGGCTCTAGTTACTTCTTAGTTGTGCACTTTCAAATGTGTATATATCCTTAAAAAAACTGAATCCCTTGTTTTGATTTCAGGTACACGAAATTAATGCTTGACTAAATCAGAGCTCTTTTTTATTACCAAAAGTAAAAATAAAATCAATTAGAAAAACCACCGTGAAAGAAAAGAACCTGAAGATTTCGTTGGAGTGAGAAAAACCTGACAGAATACTGGCAGTAAAGGACGACATGCATATGAATTTAATATCCACATTTTATTTAGGTATACAACCCGGTGGAACAAAATAACATTGGTTCTGTTACAGTTTTCTCTATACTCCTAAGCTTCTGAGCTTCTACGTTGATCGTATTGTTTGCCTGCAGAAATCAAACAAAAGCCAGTTCAGATCACCATTTACATCAATCCAATAGCCGTATAAGCGAATTTAAGGGGTCGGTCTGGGTGAATCTCTTGATTCAGATTACGTTGATTTGGAAAAAGAAACTTTGACAAGTAGGTCTGGTCATCCCAAGCCAAACACTGTAAACACTATTTTAGTTTCTATAAAATGCATGAAGCCTTAAAGAGAAATTTGTACTGTAGAAATTAGAATTTCGAAGCTCATGAACCGAACTTCTGGGCTTACATTTTAGTATGGATTCTGGGTACACGTGCAAAAAAAACCAAAATTTTCCAACTCATACTCCATAATTCACCAACTCAAACGGACCCTAATTACAGCTCAAATTCAAATTACCAGCATAGACACTAACCTGAAGGTGGAGGTGGTGTGAAACTCTACCACCACTAATATTCGACGTTGAAGCATGAATCAGTTGAAGCCCTTGTCTCTCTAGACAAGCGAGAACTTTCGAAATGGAACAGTGGTTTGAGCCATTGGGAAGAGTACATATTTGAATCATCACTTCTCTATCACAAACACAAGTTGCAGAGACCACTGGGTAAGTTTGGTTTTTGCCGTTTTCGGGCTGGCCAACTATGCCTGGTCGTGTCGTTTTCAACAAAAGCTCCTCCTTTCTACTCTTGAGCTGGCGAATGCTCTTCTGGAGCTCTGGTATGTACTCGAGCGCTCGATACACAGTGCACGGAATGCTCAGTTTCTTCTAACATCAGCAAGAAGGTAAAGATTAGTCATTTAACATAAGACGAGCCACCAATAACTTTCAATATTTTTGGCGTCCTTGTAAACTAATGAATCTGAGCGAAGATTTCGTTTTCAGAACCTTTATAAAGAAGTATGTCAACGTCAACAATCACGAATATCAGGAATATTCCTAACTAATCAACCATAACAACCAAGTAATGATGCAAATGATCACATAAAGCAACAATGGACTTCAGCCAACTAATTTATTAATTTTGAGGCACACAACGGCAAAAAGACCTAAATTGATTTCAACTCTAAACTGAGTTAAGTATTTTAGTACCCTCTTAAACAATTTGACCAATATCTTCAAACTTTTCATGATACCACCTTATATACTCAATCCAGAGCTAATTTCTAATTGTACTCATGGTATTTTAGACACTCTTCTCGTGTTCATTGTGAGGTTAAGTGGACAACTACCCTCGAATGAAATTTGTTACATCCTAACCCTTTGCTAATTGGGTTTATTGTGTTTTAGGTGGAGGATTAGAAGTGGTTGAGATGGACGGCTGAGATTGGTTGGGAAAAGAGTATAAAAGGTTTGGATTCACTTCTCTCTCTCACTTGTCTCTCACTCTCTCACGCGTGTCTCTCTCTCTCGATCATTTTTCGTCCAGCTGAGGAAGACGCGGAGGCGAGGCCGGCGAAGCTCGGAGGAGATCGGGTGTTTGTTGGAGTCGAGGCGATCGTGTTAGGATTTTCGCCGGAGAAGAAGAGTTTTGGCGAGGAAGAGCTCGCTGGGGTTCTTCAAGGGTTCTTCAAGCCTTAAAGGTATGTCAAGCTTTAGTTTAATCCTCTTTTAGCCTTTGCGAGGATTGGTGTGACCGACGGTAGGCCGAAAGGCTCGTCGAGAACCTTGCAGCAGCTTTTCTGCTCTGCAACGGTCGACCGACGGGTTGGCACGGTCGACCAGACGTATTGTGATTCGGGCAAAAACCCTTGCACCGGTGGTACATTTTACCAAGGGAAAAAGGCTCTAGATGTTTTCGGTCAAACGGGTCCCCTTTGCCGGTCGACCGAAAGCACTATTGTAAGTCGGTTGGGGGCATTGATCATCTAAACGGTCGACCGCTCGTTGACTTCGTCCGACCGAAACTTAAGTTAACTTAATGGCCGGTCGACCCGAAGAGTTGTTTCGGTCGACCGTGTGGTGCGGATTGTTGGTGAGTTTTACTGGTGGAAATCGGTCGACCGTGATTTTGGATCGTTCGACCGTTGGTGCTTTTTGAGCAAGAGAGGATTTTCACTGTTGGATTTTGGTCGAACGGGCCCCTTTGTCGTTCGACCGGTTGGACGTTATTTCGGTTGATTTGCGGAATAGTAGTGGTGTTCGGTCGACCGTTTGGGGTCTTCTGTTCGACCGTTTGGGCATTGTTTTGCATATGGATGCTTGTGCCGTGTGTGGTTGGATCTGCCTTGAGGGCAACGAGTCTCTGGCTTTTTTTGGGGCGACAGTACAGACATTGCCGACCTGAGAGGAAGATCGTGGTTGTGGCTGTACGGAGCGGGTGCCTTGTGTGCACGTGTGATTGTATGGTTGGGGTTAGAGGACCCTTGAGACCCGTGGCCGATGATTTTCCGACGGTGCCTTGTGTGCACGTGTGATTGTGGGGTTGGGGTGAGAGGACCCTTGAGACCCGTGGTCGATGATTTTCCGGCGGTGCCTTGTGTGCACGTGTGATTGTGGGGTTGGGGTGAGAGGACCCTTGAGACCCGTGGCCGATGATTTTCCGGCGATGCCTTGTGTGCACATGTGTTGTTGTTGCTGATGTTTTCCGGCAGTGCCTTGTGTGCACGGGAGTTAGATATGTTTTTACTGCATTATTCATTTGGTGTTTCATATACGCATATTATGTTCATATTTTAGGGGTTTGGCATACGGGGTTTCCATAGGGGAAACTCAGGCATTGTTTGTTTACATGTCAGGTCAGGCACGTCAGTAGGAGGTGGTGACTGCGGGCAGGAGCACCCAGACCGGATCCTATCCCTTTTGTTCTTCAAGGTGGATGATTTCCCTTGTACATGCGTTGTATATCTTTTGTGTTGGGTTGTATCATCCTTGACTCTTGTATTGTACAATTTACCACATTATATATATATATATATATACTTGTGGTTTGGTGACGACCACAGTGTTGATTCTTATCTGTTTAAAGTTTTAAATTTTCCGCTGTTTCGGGGCGTTACGAAATTAAATATAGTATTTTACATCAAAAATAAGGTTTAAAGAGTAACAAAATGGTGCAATTGAAGTTTTCAGTTAAATCGAGTTACTTAGGTTTCATTTGGTAAAAACTTTTGTTAGTGGCTTATGAGCAAAAACATGACTTATGCTTACCTTATTTTCCAAATGAGTTTTTGAAAGGAAAGCATACTTTTCTATTTAGTTTTTTCCTCTTCATAATCACAGAGGAGAAAAAAACAATCCAAGTTATGTTTTTGCTAGCTTTTGCTCTGGTCGTTGTTAATATCACATCGGATTTCTTAAGACATACATTGCAATCACACTAGAATTATAAGTCATGCCACCGAAAATGACAGAATGAGAAGGGCAAATCCGTGACAAGCAAGAAGACGGAACTTGCTAAAGCAATAAGAAACTTTCAAGAGCGGCTTGTTGAGACAAACTTGGTCACAAGTAATTGAATGAGCTTTTGGTATATAAGTTTGGGGCAAAAGTCACATCCAAATAATATGTGTTTAAGATATTATATTATGTTGTTTTTCATAGGCAGAACAAGAATGTTTAAGATTGTAGCGTAATTATGATTATAATGTTTTTCATAGACAGGAAAGGAAAGTTTACAATCGTAGCTTCCAACAATATCGTAATAATAATCTTATATCAAATATTGAACCTATGAACTTCGGGAGAGGGGAGGCACTTTGTGTTCAAATCAAGTACCCCCACATGTGTCCTATATATATGTTTGTTATTGTGATCAGATATTGGTTTTGCTTATCAGAGAGAATAAAAAAAATCGTGTCATAACATGCCTCAATCATTCGTCACTTCCGTAAAACATATCCTGAAGGCGTACCTCCCAATCTCTTTCAAAAAATAACATGAACAACAAGCAAACCTGTTTATAACAAATGGAATTAAATGCTACTTTTATCCGAGAAGAATAGAAGAGATCGTTGCTGTAGTTTGCAAGATTGAAATTGGATTTAAACTGTTTTCCCATAAGATAGAGATAGACTTCTGTTTGGCTTAGCTATATTTAAGGGGTTATATTAAAGAAAATTTTGTCTACATTGTACGGGTTTGAGAGTTGAAATTACTTAGATAGTCATCCTAGTGTAACATGAACTAAGGGTCTGTTTGGATAACTCGAGTTTTGATATTTGAGGTCAATCTCAACATTTTCAGCCTAGTGGTAGGCCCCGAAATTCCACATATGTTTGGTACCTAATCCTGAAATCCTAAGATTACTTGTTTGCTTTTGAGTTTTGAAATATAGAGTTTTGATACCACTAATAAAAACACAAAACATAAACATCAAAATTCATGTTTGAGAGTGATAAATAAGGATGTTAATTAGGATAATTGTGGAATGAATCCGCCATTTTCAAAAGAATGGTCTTTGTTGGTATTTTACAAAATGCAAAATACAAACTAAAATTCCAACACAAAATTACTTGACCCGCATATAAGTGTATTTGAATAACGAAATATGAGTCTTGAGGTTTTCAAACCTTAAAACTCATCCAAATCTTAAAATTCAATTTATCCAAACACATCCTAAATGTTGCGAGTTGGAATCTAAGATGTGGTTTATATAATACTAACAGTTGAAAAAACTTGGCTTCAAAAGCACTATTTTTTATTTAGATAAGCATAAAGTCATTTTTCTCCGACAATAAACACTTGGTTAATAGCGATTGTGAGATGCTACAGTTAATAAGGGACATGAATAGCTAGCATGAAAATAACATCTTCAAAAGAAATTCTAGATAACTGTAGTGTATACGGAAGGGATTTAGACAAGAAGAATACATAAATGTAATAATAAGAATATATACGTGGTTATATATATATATATATATATATATATATATATATATATATATATATATATATATATATATATATATATATATATATATATATATTCTATTATAGCCTTCTTTGTTGGTGATAAGTCTATATATGTACCCCTCTTTGGAAGGATATCTATATCCAAAAATGCTTTGAAATTTGTCAGATAATAATACTTCCAAAAGGAGAGTATATATTGTCTTTGGTATTGTAACCTCCAATTTAAACTCTCTGGGAAATCGTGATAAGATGAGGCTAGAGTAAGTTTTACAAAAAATAGAAACAAATTAGTTTCTTAAAATGTTTTTCTAATTAACCAACACTAAAAAAAGTCTCTACTACATGTTTAAACCTTACCTGTTGATCAGCCCGGGGCAACAAGGACCGCAACGACGAGTACAGTCCATTCAATTTCTTCCTCCGATCACGCTCGCAAGCGTTGTGGCTCAACTTCGTGTCTACCGTTAACGAATCGACCACTGTCGCAGTACGAAAATTGTCACCATAGTCAACCAGAGAGTCAAACTGCAAAGGAGGAAGCTCAAGACAGTCTCCATCCGGCTCCAACACAGACCCCCACAACCCACCACAGGCCCCAAAGCCCCCATCCCCATAGGTAGGAGAGAATGCCCAAGTTGACATCAAATTAGGGTTTCAGCAAAAACAATGTGCACAATTATTGGTTGGATTGTCTTAGTGGGGCACACTTGCTATCTCTATATATAGGGTGATGGCAACACTGACGGTTTTGTGTTAATATAATGGGGTCACAAGAGAGAGCGTGGAGAGTGTGTGTTTTGATGTGGTCATGCATGGTTTACACGAGCTTAAGAGGGATTTACGTGTGCGGTGTGTGAGTTGACTCTGAGAACAACGAGCTTAGCGAATTTTTACTTTTTAAAACGCTCACATTTCTGTGGGGGAACAACGTCGTTTGACGGAATAATGTGTTGGTCATCTTGGATATTTGTAGAAGTTTCGATAGGCAGTGTCCATCTCTTCGTGATCTACATACCTTGTTAAACTTTCTTTAGAATTATCTCCCTTAATGTCAAAGTTTTAGGATGACTTAGTATGATTTAAAATTATACTTGACTAGTTTTACTTTCAACGTGTCATATTACTTTATGTTTTCTACTCATCTATTTTTTTAAAATAACTTTCCCTTGTACATGGTAAATAATGTATCACATAGTAAAAGAAATATTAGCTGGTTGAAACCCATAATAGTAAATGGTCTCACTTTAACATTATTCCACTCCAATCATAATTTGTTTAGCATTTTTACTAAAGTCATCACTAACCATGACCTGGACGACCTGGTCATTTAACTTACTCTCTTCCAAATCAGTTTTCTCTCTCTTCCACATCAGTTTTCTCTTTCTCCAACCCATTTTCTTCTCTTTCCTACATTATTCACATCTTAACCACAACCCACCACAACCTACCTCTCTCCTCCACATCATTTCTCGGTCCATCTTGAAAACAATTTAAAATAAATATAAAAACAATTCTAAAAAATCAAAACAATTATAAACGTATTTTCAAAAAACAAAATTAAAAAACAATTCAAACAAATATTTAAAAAAATCAAAACAAAACAAACAAAAAACAAAACAAAAAATAACCAACCCGAACGCGCCACGTGGCGCGTCCGGGTTGGATGACCCGGACGACCGGGTCGACGACCCAAGCGTTGATGACCGAGTCATCTCCCCATGACCGGTCGTGGGGGAGAATAACCCCCGTTAGTGATGCTCTAAACTGTAGAGATGAAAATCTATTCCACCTTTTTTTGCAAGGAAGGTGGAACCTGTAAATTGTATAGCCATGTAGCGATAATCCTCAAATCCTTGCACCAAAGAATCTTTCTTGTTTTTTATCGTCGAGAGCAACTGTGTTTCAACAAGATTTATGTTCGGCTTTTCATTCGTAGTTTAAATTTTAAGTTAACAATAAAAGTAAATTAATATCAAAGAATTTTATGGTAGTTGATCTCTCCTCGTATAACAATCATTTGAATATTCTTGTCAACGTTCGGGTTTAAAATAACATGATCATACTTTTGGTTAGAATTAACATACAATTAGAAAAGTAATTCTGATTGGGATGACTAATAGTGAAGGGAGCCTACAACTCAAAACTCAAAAAAAAATCTCTAAATTAACTAAGGTGAGACTATTACCGTACTTACCACAATTAAGATGTACTAGAAAAATAGCCTTTCACTGGATCCATTCTCGTTTGTACGTGAGATTACTGAATTATTTGGCATGTGTTACAACTCAGGTTAAACCCTCGTACATTGTTTGTGAAAGGAATGTGTTCTAAAAGTTTTACTTTTATATGTCAATTATTATGAATTGGATGTGCAAATATTTTATTCATTGATTGTGGTATTCGTCTTTTGGAAGTGTTAAGGAAGATGCGCTTGGTCCTTAACCGTAGAGCTCTAAAATATAATGGTTTACATAAATCAAAAGTTATTCACAATCATGGTAATCAACATGGAACATTAATTACCGAGATAAGATTGTCGTATTGGTCATCGATTGTTGTAGCTCTACAAATAATTGACGACACGAGTATATAAAAGAGGAAAATATTACTTTATATATTGAATAGACCTAACAAGTAAAACATTATGAAATTGTGTTTCATGTAATTAATGTTTTACCGTGTCTTGAATCCTAAGATATGCGACTTATATCTTTTCACTCAAGAAGTGTTTGATTTGATTATTGTCAAAAACTATCAATGAGTATAGTGATAAAGACAATAGTTGCTTGAACATGACTTGTGCTAGAAAAGATAGCTAGGCAAAAGATTATCATTGCCCTTTTAATTGAGTGATGATATTAGTGCGCCCCTTGATAAAACAAAGTTATAATGTGCACAATGTGACTCGAGTTAAGTTACATAGTTATAATTAGCTTAAAGAGATCAAGAAATGAATATAATACAAAGGTAACACATTTCTACTTCGTATATATTCTTAATATCATGAGGCAAGGGACAAACACAAGTGATGCAGTTATATCACTAAATGGATCGTGTTTAGTTCAGGTGGAACAAAGACATTTATGCTAATTGCGCAACTATAATGTGTAGCTAGATACCGCTTATAGTTTGAGATCTAAGTGTTTAATATCGCTGTCAATTTACCTTAGATCCTCCTATAGGTCACACCACAAAACTGAGAAACAAGAAAATTGATTTTAAGTTCATATGATGTGTCGGGTTTTCATGTGAAAAGAGACACATGTGGTGAATCAATAAAATCAATATGTCATGAGAATTGACATAATTAGAATCGTTAATAAATTCAATGAGGTGTATATATTATGTGGTGTAATACTTTAATATTACATAGGATAATAGATTACATAAGATATGAATTCGCTAAAAACTCCAAAAGATCAAATTTTGTTGGAAATAAATCCAAAATTTGACAAAGGCAAAATCGGGATCACAAAGGCAAAATTGGGATCAAAACGATAAACCATTTTGGGTTAAGTCGACCGAGGTGTCTTTAGGAACGGTCATCCGAACAAGGGTCTGATAAAGCAAATGATTTACCGAAATTGTCTCGAGTGTCTGGGCAATTGGATTCGGTCAACCGGGCTTAATCGGTCAACCGAGAGAAAATATCCAGGAGCTATCTTGGGAAATTTGCGGTAGACCGAATGTGACACGGTCTTCCGAAGAAGATTTGCCAGGAGAAATTTTGGTGGGTCAACGGTCGACCGGAGCAAGACGCGGATCGTCCGAATTTTTCTAGATAGTTTTTCTCATGAATGTTCGGTCGACCATCTAGCTCACGGTCAACTGAACGTGTGTTAAAACCGAATGGTTCGGTGAAGCGAGAAGAATTCTCGGTTAACCGAACAACACGATTTTTGTCTGAATTATTAAGAGAATAATTAGAACATGAGTTGGATTAATTCAAGATTTGATCAAACGTTTTTTAGGATGCTTATGTGGCAATTTGGGATAAATTTTAGGAGAGAATAAGCAAAAGATCATGACTAGAGAATAGTTCTTGATAAGGATGTTTTTGGAGCTTAGAAAAGAACCCCTTATCCTACTTGTTTATGTTTATGCATAAGTTCTCTCTCATTAATCTCTCCCTTAATCACCACGAAAATCTCTTAATAGTTTTAGGTTTTGGAGATAGAAATCTCAGGAGCTTAAAGACGGGTTATTAGCTACATTGTAAGCTTAATTAGAGATTGATTGACTAGTTCTTTTCTCTCTAATCTTGTTTTTAGAGTTTGGTGAACACTTGGAGGCAAATCGGCGGGCGATTCGACGAGCAACGGAACTCTGGATTTTCTGAAATGTTTTATAGAACCTTTGGGTATGATCCTCTCTCTTTTGTTTATTTTAATATGTGTAGGAATGCATGATATTGGAATAAACATATACATGTACGTAAAATCAATGAAAATATGAAATCGATTTTGTATGTTTGTATTAAAAAATTTAAAATATATAAATACATAGGGACACGAAATCCTACATTGGTATTGGAGCATTTAGTTCATATTTTCAATGATTATACTATATAATTAATTTTTGTTTACCATCTACAATCGAAACAATTCATGTTTTATGTTTTTTTCGATTTTTCCGATAGTTTTGTTGATTTAATTTTAATTGATTCTTTTGATGATTTTAAAGGTTTTGAAACACATGTTAATGTTAGAATTAAAATTTAGACTTATGTCTAATATATAAAATTTTCGTTGATCTATACCTGGAATAGTTGGATCCATGAAATATGTTTTTTGTTGCTATAAACGTTACGTGGATCCGTTGTTTTGTTAAGTGATGGTTGGGTTACTTTTTGCGCATCACGCAGGAAAATAGATCTCTAAACTCTAGGAATACCTTTTTGTGTTTGGGCTTTGGTGTTTTTAGATTGGTTTAAAAGGCTTTGTTCCTTTTTCAAAAACTTGATTCTTTTGTTAGTATTTAATTTCGTGGATAATTATGTCTGTTGTAACTCATCTGATGATTTGGAATTGCTATTTTTTATTTGCAAATCGTTCGGTTAGATTTGATTTGGTATAAAAGTTCAAAATTTGAAATTTAGGTGATTTTTTTTTTCGAAATCTACTCGGATCGCGGTTCAAACCAACGATCCGTGGAATTTGTTTAATTTTTTTTCCAACAGATCGCCGTTCACACCCGCGATCCGTGGAATTTGAAAAAAAAATTAAAAATTGCACGGATAGCGGGTGTGAACCGCGATCCGTAGAAGATTTTTTTTTATGTTTTATGTTTTATGTTTTTTCTGTTTTACTGTTATTTTTTATTTCTGTTTTTCTTTTTTATTGCAATTATTTGTAATCTTTTTTTTCAAATATGTTTTCTATTTGATATTATTTTTTAAAATTTTTAAAATTTGTTTTTAATTTTTTTCAAGAATCGACCTCCAAATCACGTGGATAACTGGACGTATGGAAAAGCTGGGTTATTTTATAAAATAAAAAAATATTCTTAGCCAGAATAAAAATTTATTTACAACTGAATATTAAACAAACTCTAAAACTAATTATAACAAAAATAGGTAATGTTGTCAGAAATTCGTAGGGTGTACACACAATACAAATATTTTTGGAGGTCGATCCAACAAAAAATTAAAAACACAATTAATAAAATTTAAAAAATAATAACAATTACAAAACATATTTTGAAAACAAATACTAAAAAACAAATTAAAAATGATTTTAAAAAAATCAAAACATGAAACACTACAATTAAAATTCGTGACTTTTTTTAAATTTTCTTTTATTGTTTTTGATTTCTGTTTTTGATATTTTAAAATTTACTTTTAATCTGTTTTTAATATATTTGTTTTTGAAAATACGTTTCCAAATTGTTATTATTTTTTAAGTTTATTTAAATGTTTTTGAAATATTTTCCAGAATCTACCTCAAAATCACGTGGATAACAGAGCGGGTTGAAAGTTAGGTTATTTTATACAATAAAAAAACAATTTTTTTATCCAAAATAATAAATTATGACAACTGAATATTAAACAAACACTAAAACTAATTAAAACAAAAAATTGTTGAAGTTGTCAAAAATCCGTAAGGTATATTAGTTTTTAAAATTATGTTTTGATTTTTTTTTAAATCATTTTAATTTGTGTTTTAGTATATTTGTTTTCAAAATATGTTTTGTAATTGTTATTAATTTTTAAAAAAACATTAATTGTGTTTTTTATTTTTTGCTGAATCGACTTCCAAAAATGTTTGTAATGTGTGTACACCTTACTAATTTTTGACAACATTACCATTTTTTTGTTTTAATTAATTTTAGTGTTTGTTTAATATTCAGTTGTAAATAATTTATTATTCTGGCTAAGAAATTTTCTTTTTTTATTGTATAAAATAATGTAATTTTTCAGTACGCCCAGTTATCGACGTGATTTAGAGGTTGATTCTTGGAAAAATGAAAAACAAATTTAATTTTTTTTAAAAATAATATCAATTAGAAAACATATTTTGAAAAAAATTTAAAAAAAGATTACAAATAATTTCAATTAAAAAGAAAAATAGAAATAAAAAAATAAAACTAAAACAGAAAAACAAAAAACATAAAAAGTTAAAAAAAATCACGGATCGCGGTTCAGACCCGCGCGCGATCCGTGATTTTTTTTTTGATTTTTTTTTGGAAAAAACACGGATCGCTTGTGTGAACCGCGATCCGTGGAAGAAAAAAAATTAAAACAATTTGACGGATCGCGTTTCACACCCGTGATCCATGCAATTTTTTTAAAATGGGACGGATCGCTTGTTTCAACCGCAATCCGAGTAGATTTGGATTTTTTTCCCTATATTTCGAATTTTTAATTTTTTTATTATATATAAAAATCAGGACTTTTGGAGGTGCATCCAAGCAAAAAACCTCATTAATTAATATTAATGCATGTCTACCAGACGAAGCCTGGCATGATCATGTTGTCATTCTCTGTACCAATAGATTAAAATAGTTTTGAGATCTTATTTGGTTCGCATCTTTCCTGTTGACTTGCAATTGGATCTTTAAACTGTTAACTGTAGAGATGTCCGATTCTTTAGTATTCGTTTCCTTAAATTAGTGCTTTCTCTATTTGTGCATATTACATGAAATATTGGTATTGATCGAAGCTGATATAATTTATGTCTACAATATCTAATATCGACAGGTTTTCACTTTGTTTTTAGCAAGCACTAGTGGAGAATGCTCAATAGACGTCACTGAATAGACGTCGGATATAAAAACATCTAACGTCTATAGGTATAAACGTTAGATGTTTTGATATCCGACGTGTATAGGTTTGTATAAACGTCGATTTTTTAGTATAACTGACGTTTATACCTCCTGAAATAAGAAAATATTTTTTGTTTATTTTTTGGATTTATTTTGTATAAGAATTTTGTGGATTTATTTTGTATGAGAAAATAACGCAATTACATGGGATTTATTTCATGTAAGAATTAACTCTTTTTTTGGGATTTATTTTGTATAAGAAATAACGTAATTTTTTGGGATTTATTTCGTGTAAAAATTTATGTGGAATTATTTTGTATAAGAATAATGTGGATTTAAAAATAGTTACATCAACGTAACTATCACATGTGTGTTGTACACATGTGTGTGTATGGTGACATGTTTAGTCCCACATTGAAGAATTTTTTTTATTTGTGGAGCTGAAGTACTCCATCACTCCTTTACTTATAAATGAGAGTTTGATACCACACTACAAAATGCAAGTGAGATACATATATATTTAATGATCAAAAGATTGGCACTTGGGGCACTTGTGTTTTTTTACTATTTACTCATGTATAGACGTCGGTTGTATATGGTAGCTGACGTCTATAGGGCGTAATAGTTTAGTCCCACATCGAAGAATTTATTTTTGTTGGTGTGGTTGATGTACCCCACCACTCATTTACTGTTGAACGCGAACGACTTCGGGCACCTGGGGATGTTGGGCTTAATATTCGTGATTATTTGTCAAAAGATTCGTACTTGGGGTGCTTGGGCGACTTGGGCTTGATTAATGTGAGTGCAGAATGCCCGATATAGGTTGCAAAGTATTTTTTGGTTAATTAACATATAATAGATGTCGGTCGTATATAACCGACGTCTATACACTGTGACTGTATAGACGTCTATACACTGTGACTGTATAGACGTCGGTCATATATAGCCGACGTCTATACAACAAGGAATATGCGACGGGAAAATATACGTTGGGTACCTGGACCGTCGAAATCTGACGTTTATACCCCTGCATATCCGATGTATATGAGTTTTTCTGCACTAGTGAAGAGGACCAGACGTGTTATGATTTCGAAAGACTAAACTAGCAGGAATCATTAATACAGGGAGCTGTATCTGTCATTAGAACGTAACCACTTAGGTAATCGCCAGGCTTAATAACACGAAGCATGTTAATTTATGAAAACTTATATCAATTGTGTTAGTAAAGAAAAAAACAATTGATAGAACTTCCTTGATTCGACGTGCAGGCAGAAAATAGAACATTGATCATATGGTTGGTGGAGAGAACACCATCTATGAAAAGAAAGGCAGTCAACCAAATCAAAGGCGACAAGTGGAAGTTGTTGGAGGAGATTTTTGTTCATTCTAATTTGTGTGGTTCGAACCGCTCGCTTTTAAGCCTACAAGGAACTTTGCTGCTCGCGCAAAATAAAAGGTAGTTGTTTACATCATTGAGCAGCATTGTGTTTGCTGGGAAATGGGAAATAACATTTCTTAACACCAAACTTGTCCTTTTGCTGGTTTCTTAAACGTCAACGATAATGTCTTTATTACAAAAAAAGTGTAACCGGTGCCATTTCGGAACATATTGAAAGACCTCGGGTTTGTGCACCTGAGGTAATTTGTATCTCCTTTTTGAATATAGCAAAGATTGTAATACCTTTGATTTTGAGAAAACTCCAAATAAAAGAATACTTATTGTAACCCAATTGATTAGTGGATCGTTTGTGCCAGCTTACCCCGTGGTTTTCCTCTTTTCTACACCGGAATTGGGTTTTCCACATAAATCTTTTGTCTCGGGAATTGTGTTATGTCCCTAAACCTTTGCTTAGGGTTAATGGTGATTAGTGATGAAGTTAGCATGAGGAAGTGGGTGCATAGTGTTGTGCATGGGAAGTTGGAGGAGAATAGGAGGTGTAGGTGATGGTGTGGGGGACGGGTCCTGTAGCGTGGTGAGGGTTTTGTTGGGTTTAAGAGAAATCCATTTTTATCTCTCTCTCTCTCTCTCATTTGATCTCTCTCCCTCTCATTTGATCTCTCTCTCTCTCTCTCTCACTCACTCTCACTCTCTTTTCTTCCATTATTCCAACGAAACAAAGGGTTACGGAGACAACTCCAGTGGAGGGTGCAGAGCGCGGTCGTGCGGTCCCAGCGTAGGCGTGCGGAGGTGGACGCGCGAGGAGGTGGCGGAGACGGCGTGCGCGAGCGAGCTCCGGCGTGCTCCGTCTTCGTGTTGAGGTATGCCGGCTTCATAGTGTGTTTTGATTGTCTACCCTCGCGTGAGGGTCGTGTTGGTCGGAGGAGGTCGGAGACCTCCCCGGCGGCGAGTTTTGCCTAAAACCTTGGCTGCGCAAGGTTGAAGACAACCAACGGTCGACCGAGCTGTTCGGGCGATCGACTGAATGTAGTGTATTTTGATTACCTGGTTGTTTTCGGTCGACCGGTTCCTTGTGATCGGTCGACCGGAACTTAAATGTACTTGATTTTTTTGCTTGTTGCGGTCGACCGTTATATGACTTAGAATTACTAGGATGCCCTGTTAGTTTTTGGTCGACCAAGACCCCTGAGTCAGTCGACCGATAGTTTTGAATTGATGTTGACCAGATTCCGAATTTTGACCTCGTTTCGGTCGACCGGTGTTTGATCTCGGTCTACCGTTGGGACGTAAGTTTTGCGCAAAGAGTTCGACCGTTGCAGACTTTCAGTCGATCGATTCCTTTGAGGAAACGGTCGACCGAGTTGCCTCTTTCGGTCGACCGTTTTTGCACAGGACTGAATTTCTGGTTCCATTTAGGATGCCAACTCTGTCAACGGAAACCCGTTTCCTCACCTTGTGCGTGAGCCGGGAGGTGACGGTGGGCGCGTTACGCATGCCTGCCCAGAGACCGCCGTGTGGAAGAGTGTGGGTTTTTCGGGACACGTCACCTCCATGTATGGATTATGACTAATATGATGGATTGATTTGACTCATTGTAGAGTAACAGGCCCGAGGGATCACGGATCCCAATGTATGATGATTGTGCGGGCACACAACTGTCGTTGGGTGAGGTGACTACCGGCCTATGTTGCTACGGAGGTCGCTGCCCTGCTTTTATAGCGGCACGGTTGGTGTTTGCGGCTCCTGGAGCCTGATGACCTGGCAGACTTCGGTTTGGACCCGTCCGATGATGTGCCGGACGTATTGATGGACCACCGTTGTAGCGCCGGTGATGCCACCGATGTTGTTCCGGCGATGATGATTGATGGGCCGATGATGATGTTCTGGCTATGTTCCTCAGATGGGCACCTACTGAGATGATGATTGATGGACCGACCGAGCGACGACTCCGTTGGTGTGGTTTCGACCACGAAGTTACAGATCTGTTTCTTATGGCACGGACTTGGCGGATGCTCCTTGCCGAACCCCATGATTAGTGTATCCGCGTATGGGGAGTGTCACGTCATGTTCCGTTAGACCGTATGTGCCTACGGTAGGTCTCCTTGGGAGACCCGATGATGATTGTCGGACTGATGTCCTGTGTTCCCCTTCGGGGAATCTATTTTCCTTACTGCTGATGACATGATATGCTACTAGTATGATTGGTTCATTTGTACTACTGAATGCATATATGTGAGCTTGGCATATGGGATTTCCTTATGGAAACTCAGGCATTGTTGTTGCATCTTTTTCAGGACCGCAGTAGGTCTAGTTGGGTGGTGATCAGCGGGCGCGCACATCTTGGGATGAGATCCTCTCTTTCGGACCACTGAGGTCGACATGATTACGTTTTTCTACTTTTGTTGTTCGGTTGTAATCATGTATCATTTTGACAAACTCTGATGTAATATGGTGCACCGCTTATATGTTTTATGAGAAGTAACAATCCCGCCTTTCATTATTGATCTTTATTGCCTAGATGAAAAATTTAAAATTTCCGCTATTTCGGGATGTTACAATTTGGTATCAGAGCGGTTGATTCCTATGCGGTTCCTAATGAAATCTCCTTTGTAGTAATAGGACATATTCATTTTATCTTTTGGCATGCATTCATGGTTGAAGTTTGTGATTGTTTCTTCTGTCAGATGGCTTCTAGACGCGTGAGGAGTTCTCCGCGTGATCGTGATGCCAGTGACGCCACTGAGGGTGCCAACTGGGACCAGTTGGGCGAGTTTCTGGAGCGTCAGGCAGCCCACAATGTGGAGGGCGGGGTGGGCGCTGATCATGACCGGTTTATGCGTCAGCACCCACCGAGTTTTGATGGCGGGAGTGCACCTGAGGTAGCGGAGGAATGGATCTTCAGGATGGAGAAGATTTTCCGAGCGATTGGAGTTGCACCTGAGAGGAGGGTGGATCTGGACACCTATGTGTTTGATGGCGAGGCGGCCAACTAGTGGAGGACCACGTCCATGGTTTTGTTTGAGGACCGTGAGGACGTCAGCTGGGAGGAGTTTCTAGAGGTGTTTCATGAGCAGTACTTTCCCCAACATGTCAGCGATCGGAAGAGTGAAGAGTTCATGTCGCTGGAGCAGAAGGAGATGACTCTGGCGAGTTACATCAGCAGGTTCAACGCTTTGGAGCGTTACTGCCCCGAGATCTGTGTGACCCCAGAGCAGCGGGCGAGGAAGTTCGTTAAGGGACTGAGGCAGCCGCTCCGATCACGTGTCATCAACAGTATGCCGCAGACCCTTGCTGATGCGGTGAAGCACGCTACTATCATTGAGCAGGACCAGAGGGAGTGTCTTCAGGAGGCGAGGAAGGCACCAATGAGCACCGGTAGCCGACCAGTCGGTCGTGGAGCAGGGAACCCGGGCAAGAGGCCCAAGTTCGATGGAGGAGGAGCAAGTCAGTCTGGAGCGTGCACGTTCTGTGGGAGGTTTCACCCAGGTCAGGAGTGCTTCGGGTGCACTGGAGCTTGCATGGGGTGCGGGCAGTTGGGTCACTTTGTGCGGGAGTGCCCGACTAGGCCGGGCGAGCCTAGCAGGAGGTATGGGCCACCAGTAACAGGGAAGAGCGGAGGCAGCCGATCAGTTGTTTCACCAAGGCAGAGCAGGAAGACTGTGTGAGTCTTCACTATTCAGGCTGAGGAGGCGAGGGACTCCAACACCGTGGTGGAAGGTACACTTTATGTTTCTGGTTCGGTAGTGCGTGTGTTGTTTGATTACGGTGCCACTCACTCCTTCATTTCGGAGAAGTTTGCTGGCGAGTTGGGTCGGACCCCTGTGCTTCTGACTGATGTTTTGGAGGTCAGCACGCCCATAGGTGAGGTGGGCACTGTGGGGAGCTATTTCCCCGGCACCACAGTTGTTTCGGGAGACCATGATTTTCCAGCAGATCTGGTCTTGTTACCGATGGAGGACTTCGACGTCATACTGGGGATGGGTTGGCTGTCACAATACGACGTGCGAGTCTTTTGCCACGAGAAGAAGATCCTGATTCCGATGGAGGGCTTGCCAGATGTTTTGATCAGAGGTACGAGGAGCAGAGGGGGTCGTCTGATTGTGTCTGCAGTTAAGGCACAAAAGCTTATACAGCAGGGATGCAGAGCGTTTGTGGCCATGTTAGTTGTTCCTGATCCCGAGACGAGGATACTGGAGGATATCGAGGTTGTACAGGAGTTCTCAGATGTGTTTTTGCTGCAGACATTCCATCATTACTGCCGCACCGAGAGGTCGAGTTCGGCATCAAGTTTGTAGCGGGTACGACACCTCAGTCGAAGGCTCCGTATCGTGGCACCTGCTGAGTTGACAGAGCTGAAGAAGCAGTTGCAGGAGTTGATGGACTCCGGGTTTATTCGACCGAGTGTTTCTCCATTGGGAGCGCCTGTGCTCTTCGTGAAGAAGAAGGATGGATCGTTGCGGATATGCATCGACTATAGGATGCTGAAGAGTGTTCTTGAAGATTGATATGCGTTCCAGTTATCACCAGTTGCGGATCAGAGGGGCAGATGTTCAGAAGACAGCCTTTAGGACGCGGTATGGACACTACGAGTTCCTGGTGATGCTGTTTGGACTGACGAATGCACCTGTAGCATTCATGGATCTGATGAATAGGACCTTTCAGCCGTACCTCGACAGATTTGTCGTGGTGTTCGTGGATGACATCTTGGTGTACTCGCCTGATAGAGAGTAGCATCGAGAGCACCTGAGGATTGTGCTTGGCATCTTGAGAGATCAGCAGCTGTATGCCAACTACACGAAGTACGAGTTTTGGTTGGATCAGGTGGCTTTTCTGGGGCATATTGTGTCAGCGGATGTGATTTCGGTGGATCCGGTGAAGGTCGAGGCAGTGACTCAGTGGAGAGCCCCGAGGAGCGTGACAGAGATCAGGAGTTTCGTAGGACTGGCAGGGTATTACAGACGTTTCATCCAGGATTTCTCTAGACTTGCGTCGCCGCTGACAGCATTGACGCAGAAGGGCGTCAAGTTCGTTTGGTCCCAGAAGTGTGAGGACAACTTTTAGGAGTTGAAGAGGCGACTGACGACAACACCGATTCTGACGCTACCGAGTGGCAGTGGAGGTTATGTGATATACAGTGATGCGTCAGGGATTGGCTTGGGTTGTGTTCTGATGCAGCACGGGAAGGTGGTGGTGTACGCTTCGAGGCAGCTGAAGGTGCACGAGAAGAACTACTCTACTCATGATCTGGAGTTAGCAGTGGTGGTTCACGCGTTGAAGACCTGGAGGCACTATCTTTATGGCGAGCAGTTCGAGGTCTTCACAGATCATCAGAGCCTGAAGTATTTATTCTCGCAGAAGGAGCTGAATATGAGGCCGCGCAGATGACTCGAGTTCATTAAGGACTACAACTTCACCATTTCCTATCATCCGGGGAAGGCGAATTCGGTTGCAGATGAGTTGAGCAGGAAGGTGGAGGTTTCAGTTGCGAGTCTGTGCATCCAGGAGTGGAAACTACTTGAGACGTTGTCAGAGTGGAGGCCGTTCACAGAGGGCTCAGAAGGAGCAGTGATTGCTGGGCTTGGAGTGGAGTCGCAGACAGTCTCGCGAGTGGTGCAGTCTCATCTTGGGGATGATGAGTTAGCTGGTCTGCTACAGTTTGCTTCCAGAGATAAGTCAGACTTTAGTGTGGGGGTTGATGGTGGTTTGAGGTTCAGGAGTCCGATCTGGGTGCCGAAGGTCGATGGTCTGAGAGATGACATCATGGATGAGGCACACAGAGCGAGATATACCATTCACCCTGGGAGCACGAAGATGTATAAGGACCTGGAGCGGAACTTCTGGTGGAAGGGCATGAAGAGGGACATTGCAGAGTTTATGGAGCGATGCTTAGTCTGTCAGCAGGTGAAGATTGAGCATCAGCGGCCAGCGGGACCGTTGCAGTGTATTGAAATTCCTGAGTGGAAGTGGGAGCACGTAACGATGAATTTTGTCACAGGGTTGCCGAAGACGAGGAGATTCCACGACGCGATTTGGGTGATAGTCGATCGACTAACCAAGTCGGCGCATTTCTTAGCAATCAGGACCACATTGCCTTTGGAGGGTCTAGCTAGGTTGTACGTGGAGGAGATAGTCAGGCTGCATGGGGTGCCAGTGAGCATCATCTCCGATCGAGATCCTCGTTTCACTTCCAGATTTTGGGGGAGTCTGCAGCAGGCATTGGGGACGCGTCTGAGATTTAGTACGGCGTTCCATCCTAAGACAGATGACCAGTCAGAGAGAACGATTCAGACCTTAGAGGATATGTTGAGGGCATGCACGTTGGATTGGGCAGGACACTGGGATGAGCACTTGCCGCTGATAGAGTTCGCCTACAAGAATAGCTACCATTCGAGTATTGGGATGTCACCGTACGAGGCGTTGTACAGGAGGCCTTGCAGATCACCGGTATGCTGGAGTGACATGGGCGAGAGGCAGTTAGTGGGTCCAGAGATTGTGCAAATGTATGCAGAGAAGGTTGATGTGATCCGGAGGAGACTGACCACAGCACAGAGCAGGCAGAAGAGTTATGCTGATTGACGCAGACCGGTGTGGAGTTTCGAGGTGGGCGACCATGTGTTTCAGAAGATTTCCCCAGCCCGAGGAGTGATGAGGTTTGGGAAGAAGGGGAAGCTCAGTCCGATGTATGTTGGGCCGTTCGAGATCCTCGACCGAGTTGGAGAGGTTGCCTACCGGATTGCGTTGCCACCGTAGTTTTCAGGTCTTCACAACATCTTCCATGTATCGATGCTGAGGAAGTACGTTGCAGATCCAGCTCATGTGATCGAGATAGCAGTGCCAGAGATCCAGCATGACTTGTCGCTCGAGGAGAGACCAGTCGAGATCGTTGATCGCATGGATCATCATCTCAGGAGGAGGACCATTCTGATGGTGAATGTCCGGTGGCAGCACTAGAGTGAGTGCGAGGCCACTTGGGAGATCAAGGAGGAAGTCAGAAGGCAGTATCCAGAGCTTTTCGGTGAGTAGTTGCTTTGATTTCGGGACAAAATCATTTTAAGTTGGGTGGATTGTTATGTCCCTAAACCTTTGCTTAAGGTTAATGGTGATTAGAGATGAAGTTAGCATGGGGATGTGGGTGCATAGTGTTGTGCGTGGGAAGTTGGAGGAGAATAGGAGGTGTAGGTGATGGTGTGGGGGACGGGTACTGTAGCATGGAGAGGGTTTTGTTGTGTTTAAGAGAAATCCATTTCTCTCTCTCCCATTTGATCTCTCTCTCTCTCACTCTCTTTTCTTCCATTATTCTGGAAAAACAGAGGGTTGCGGAGACGACTCCGGTGGAGGGTGAAGAGCGCGGTCGTGTGGTCCCAGCGTAGGCGCGCGGAGGTGGACGCGCGAGGAGGTGGCGGAGACGGCGTGCGCGAGCGAGCTCCGGCATGCTCCATCTTCGTGTTGAGGTATGCCGACTTCATAGTGTGTTTTGATTGTCCACCCTCGCGTGAGGGTCGTGTTGGTCGGTCGGGGGAGGTTGGTGACGTCCCTGGCGGTGAGTTTTGCCTAAAACCTTGGCTGGCGCAAGGTTGAAGACGACCAACGGTCGACCGGGCCCTTCGGGCGGTCGACCAAATGTAGTGTATTTTGATTGCCTGGTTGTTTTTGGTCGACCGGTTCCTTGTGGTCGGTCGATCGGAATTTAAGTGTACTGGATTTTTGTGCTTGTTGCGGTCGACCGTTATATGACTTCGAATTACTAGGATGCCCTTTTAGTTTTCGGTCGACCGAGACCCCTGAGTCGGTCGACCAATAGTTTTGAATTGATGTTGACCAGATTCCGGATTTTGACCTCGTTTCGGTCGACCAGTGTTAGATCTCGGTCGACCGTTGGGACGTATGTTTTGCGCAAAGAGTTCGACCGTTGCAGACTTTCGGTCGGCTGATTCCTTTGAGGAAACGGTCGACCGAGTTGTCTCTTTCGGTCGACCGTTTTTACCAACTCTGTCCATGGAAACCCGTGTCCTCGCCTTGTGCGTGAGCCGGGTGGTGACGGTAGGCGCGTTACGCGTGCCTGCCCATTGACCGCCCTGTGGAAGAGTGTGGGTGTTCGGGACACATCACCTCCATGTATGGATCATGACTAATATGATGGATTGATTTGACTCATTGTAGAGTAGCAGGCCCGAGGGATCGAGGATCCCAATGTATGATGATTGTGCGGGCACGCAACTGTCGTTGGGTGAGGTGACTACCGGCCTATGTGGCTACGGAGGTCACTGCCCTACTTTTATAGCGACGCGGTTGGTGTTTGCGGCTCGTGGAGCCTGATGACCTGGCAGACTTCGGTCTGGACACGTCCGATGATGTGCCGGACGTATTGATAGACCACCGTTGCAGCGCCGGTGATGCCGCTGATGTGGTTCTGGCGATGATGATTGATGGGCCGATGATGATGTTCTGGCTATGTTCCTCAGATGGGCACCTACTGAGATGATGATTGATGGACCGACCGAGCGACGGCTCCGTTGGTGTGGTTTCGACCACGAAGTTACAGATCTGTTTCTTATGGCGCTGACTTGGCGGATGCTCCTTGCCGAACCCCATGATTAGTGTAGCCGCGTGTGGGGAGTCTCACGTCTTGTTCCGTTAGACCGTATGTGCCTACGGTAGGTCTCCTTGGGAGACCCAATGATGATTGTCAGACTGATGTCCTGTGTTACCCATCGGGGATCTGTTTTCCTTACTGCTGATGACATGACATGCTACTAGTATGATAGGTTCATTTGTACTACTGCATGCATATAGGTCAGCTTGGCATACAGGGTTTCCTTATGGAAACTCAGGCATTGTTGTTGCATCTTTTTCAGGACCGCAGTAGGTCTAGTTGGGTGGTGATCAGTGGGCGAGCGCATCTTGGGATCGGATCTTCTCTTTCGGACCACTGAGGTCGACATGATTACGTTTATCTACTTTTGTTGTTCTGTTGTAATCATGTATCATTTTGACAAACTCTGATGTAATGTGGTGCACCGCTTATATGTTTTATGAGAAGTAACAGTCCCACCTTTGATTATTGATCTTTATTGTCTTGATGAAAAATTTAAAATTTCCGTTGTTTTGGGATGTTACAAATTGTGTGTACTTCAACGTGTCATGATTTATTTTCACTATGTATTTTCGTGCTCTACTTGGTTTGCATAAATTGTAACTGGACTAATTTCTTAACAAACGGTATCAAAGTTGTGGTTGTTTGAGGGTGATTAACACAAATGATTCTTGTATTGACTTCCATGATTTCTGTAAAACGGAAGCATATACAACTATATATATCAACCATTCAAATCAAATTTCTTACATTTATATAGTCACAAAATTAACATAACAAGTATAGATTATATTAATTGGAGCCAAATAAACAACATGCACATTCCTGTTAGTGAAATCGAATCACACAAGGAAGAAATGGTACACAAAAATCAGCATTCTACTAGTATGCATTCAAAGTCACATGTATGTAATCTTTTGGTGTAAATATCAAAATTTTAGAGTAACCCCTATTCTCATTCGATACACCAAACATGAAAAGGTAAGCCCAAGAAGTCCTCTTCTCACTTGACACTAATTTCTCTTCTTACTAGATCAACCCAACAAGAGAGAAGCCAAAAATCATTTAAAAGAGGTACCTTGCTTGAGTTGGTGTGAGCCTGAAGTGGAGAGATTGGAGTTTGGCCTGAGGCGGGGCTGTGGGCACAAGGGGTTGGGGTGTGCTCGGCGTGTTGAGGCCGGTTCGTGCTGGGCTGCAGGGTGCTCGGCGTGGCGAGGGAGGGTTGGATCGCAGATGGTACGGGTTAAGGGGTGGCGGCCGTATGGGATGAGGGGCTACGGGGTAATGAGGTTAACTAAAACACAAATGTACCACGTCGGATATTAGCCAACTTTGACGTGATAGTGGGGGCATGTTTCAGTTATAATTTTATCGGTCAAACGACATGTGCCAAACCCAGCACATTTGGAAAGGGATCTACCACGTCGGTTTGTTTCTATATCCAACATGATAGTGGATTTACCACGTCGAATATTAACCAACTCTGACGTGATAGTGGGGGCATATTTCAGTTATAGCTCTATCGGTTGAACGACACGTGCCGCGATTTACCACGTCGGTTTGTTGCCATATCCGATGTGATGATGAGTTTACCACGTTAGATATTAACCAAATCCGACGTGATAGTGGGGGCATATTTCAGTTATAGCTCTATCGGTCGAACGACACGTGCTACACCCACGGACCGAACATAACAAGGATTTCTGAGACCAAAATGGATCAATTGATTCGTCTTACAAGTCGACTGCAATTGGAAAGGGGTGTACCACATCGGTTTGTTTCCATATATGTCATGATAGTCGGTTTACCACGTCTGTTTGTTTCCCTATCCGACGTGGTAGATCTTTTTTTTTGAAATTTTATGGCTGTAATGCAAACTCAAACCCTGCAATTCATATACAATCTAACACAAAAATGTAACTCATTTCCAACATTCAGTATACTAATATATATAGGATTCAACACAAAATGTAACTCATTTCCAACATTCATCCACTATTTAAATACAAACTTTGAATAACAATTAATTACACTTTTTTTTAGTATACAAATAAAGTAAGAAGACCACCTCTCACGTGTTCCATCTATCTCTTCTTGTGAAAACGGTTGAAGGTTTTCTTCAAGAATCTACAAAAATAAATTACATTTTCAAATAATTAAAATAACAAAACCATTAAAACCTAACATGTAAGTTACAAATCGAAGATACCTGTCGTAAATCTCCATCTTCCAATCCCAAACTAACAATTTGTTCCATATAAGTCGTTATGTAGTAACCACATTCTCTATTTCCAACTTGTCTATGGTACTACAACAATTACAAACAAAAATATATTCATGATTATATCCAAATAATGAAATGAATGCATACTAATGGCTTCATGGGTTTACTTTAATAATGAATAAAATTACCTTCATTGCATGCCAAGTTGTTAGCTTCTTCTGACTCCTTTTTCGACCTTTCATTTTATAAATATTCATGGCTCTATCAAAATTTAAAAAATGGTTGGACGTTATACTCAAATCTACAACTACTGATAATTAGTGAACAAATTTAAATTAACTATACTAAAAGTAACTTACAATTGAATAATATTCTTCAATGATTTACTCGGTTTATCTAATGCTAGAGGATCAAACCAATATGCACTATTCGTATTGGGAACTAAAACGGCCAACATCCAATGATCACTCTAAATCAATCATGTTAAATAACTTTATTAATCATTTAATACTAAGATAACAAGTAATATAAAATATAATGAAATACTTACGCCTCCCAATATGGTGCTAGATAAATCTTCTTCTTGCTTTCACACATAACCTGGGCAATCTTTTGTGGTCTAATATCATCGCTCGAATTGCCTCGAATCATGAATATTATGGGACACAAATAACCAATTTTCCCCCCAAAAGTCAACTCGTAGAGAAGCCTATTCAAAAATCAATATAACATTATTAATATTAAAACAATTCATAATCAAATATATAAAAGGACAAAATGACTTACTTTAATTGAACTTGGATGATTGTTATACACAATTTTTCCATCCTCAAAAGTTGTATGACATCACCTATGCAAACATACAACTTAGGTTTGATGCCATCGTTGGTCATGTTTCCTACAATGTCTTTATTCATAACACTTTGAACTATAGAATCTTCATCCTTATGTCGTATGAAATTGTATAACATTTGACAATGCGGAGGAAATTGTCTCTCATCAAATACAATATCATTTTCAGATTGCTTGGATGTTGGACCTTCGACCTTATGAAATTAAAAAACTACATTATTAGAACATATTTACATGATTACTATATATCAACGATTTATGCATTTTTAAAAATTAAAGTTGATACTTTTGTATTCACATTTATTTCAATCCACGAACAAGGCCATTGCAACACCCATCCTTCAGCATCACCTACCGTCTGAACTTCGGATTCGGGAATTGGTAGGAGTGCATCACCACAGATAGATGTATCCAAAGTCACCTTCAAATTCTTGGATCCAATTTGTTCCATGTGATGCAACGTCAGTGTGTAACGTTCCTATATACTACAAGTCACATATCGGGATCATGCACAAAGAGTTCACATTGAGCTCCATCCTGTAAATTTCAAAACAAAATTATCACATGTACTACGTACAATGCAAAATGAAAAACAAATACATATAATTTTTAATTTTACCTCAAAATGGCCAAGTGTGTCCTGCTCAGATATTTCTTGTGGGAACATGATTAGTAGCACATCATACATCATATTCATACTATATATCCTTTACTTTACCCCCAATATTGTGCTAGTCGAGTGTTTTTGTAGTGTTTTATGTTTTAGGTAATAAATAAGAGAAAAGGGAACAAAAACGACCTGAATGCAACAAGAATGGACTGGATTGAAGACTTCTAGACCTATTTGTAATGCACGTGGACTAGATCACAAATCAGGAAGGACCCAAGTGAAAACCCAGAGGGGCCTGATTGTGAAATGAAAAGTAATGTGACACCTGAACCAGATCAGTATTTTCCAATTAAACTCAAATCCTTTCAAGACAGCGGACCACGACTTCACCCAATGTGCAAAATTCAACATTTAAGCTCCTGGAAGAAATCGGGACCAATTGGACGGGCCAGTGGTGGATTTGGATTCGCCACTGGTGGATCATTTTGGTCAAATTGGTCCATTATTTCTCTCGTGGCTCGAACTTGATTAATTGGATGCACCAGACTATAAAGAAAGTTATGACATCTGTCGGATTGCTCCCAGGTCCATCGAAACCCTTATTTCTTCTATGATACCATTGTAATCCCTCATCTCCACTTCTTGTTCCTCCTTCCCCCATTAGAGTTGGCTTTAGTTTCTGGATTTAGTAGTGTAAATAAGGGGTTGGAAAGGAGCAAAATTTGTATTTTTATTTTTTAATCTAGTTTATTACTTGTTCTTTCCATTAATGTCTTTACTTTGATACAATTTCTTTGATGTTGTTGTTTCCTTAATCTTGTTTTTTCTCCATTTCCATTATGGGTTTATGTTGTTTTTATGATTTCTTTAGTTAAGAGATGAGTAGAGAGTAGTCCATCCCCATTGGGGGTGGAGAAGAAGGTGATGTCATTATGTGATGTATAAGGTGTGTGTACTAATCTTAATCCTTTGAGCCTTACATGATTTCCGTAACCATCTAATGAGATTTCACTCTTATCTTTGACGTGCTAATGCTCTTAAGTGATGCTTAACACATGTTTATATTAGTAGGCCTATTTTATGGGGAATGATGAGGTGAGGATAAGGATGGAGTGGAAGAAGGAAACATGACATGTGGTAGCATGTGCTCTTGTTGGCCTCACCTTAATTAATGTTTTATATGTTTTAAAGATTGTGTAAATCTTATTTCATGTGTAAACATAGTGGGGTTTGGTCTTTATGCATGACTTCATTTAGCTTCATTTCAATTATTGTCTTGTATGTTTTAATGATAATGTTTTATCTTATTTCATGTGGAGGCAAAGTTGGATTTGGTTTTGTGGTTTTAATTTACTTCATGTTGTGACGAGCACAAATGAACACACACACATATTTTTGTATTCACATCTTTCTCTACCCCCTAAGGGGTTTAGTTTTATTTTTTTTCCGCTGTCATACGCAGCGTATTGTAATTCCCACCTCATTTCTCTCTTCTTTTCCCACTCGAGTATGGTGGAATTCGACTCGTACGCGCTCCCTGTGGACTCGACCCGTACTTGCCAACGTGGTCGGGCACCTGCGTTATTATAAGTGAACCAATCAAGTTTTGGCGTCGTTGCCGGTGTCATTTTCGTAGTCGAGTTCACCATTTTGGTGGGCTTTTTCTTTTGTTTTTCCATTTTATTTTCTCTTTTGGTTACTGGACGGGGCTACAAGTGCATAGGAGGATCTAACTGAGCATAGGAGGAAGTTGCTGAAGTCTGACCAGAATCCCCAGACAATCCGCCAGTAGCGGATTTTAATCCACCACTTGCAGCTTTGGTGTGAGGTTTTAGAAATTTGTTTCAAATGTAGCGTCCTTTGCATGTTTCTAGTTGTTTCCTGTTACCGTTGATGCCATGCATGCTCTGTTTTAGTGTTAATAATTAATTTGGCTTGCATACTTAATCGTATTTTTAGCATAGCATCCACATCTAATCATGTAGAGGGCTTATGCAGCACTAGGCCTCCTTTACTTAATGGGTCTAATTATGATTATTGGAAGAATATGATGAAAATATTCCTAATTTCTAGTGACCTACAATATTGGATCTTTGTTCAAACCCCATACACCCCTCTTAAGGAAGAAGATTCAGCCACACTGTCTTTGGCTAAAATGAAAGAAGTTGGATGAATTCAAAAATCATGAACATTCTTTATTGTGGCCTTAATGAGGGAGAATACAATAGAATTAGGGGTTGTGAAAGTGCTTATGAGATTTGGCATAGACTTCAAATGCATTATGAGGGAGATAGTAAAGTAAGGAAACTCGCATTAGTCTCCTCATGCATAAATATAAGATTTTTTTCATGCTTCCCGGTGAAAACATAAGCGAGATGACTACTCACTTCACCTATATCACTAATTCTCTTTTGGTTATTGGAAGAAAAATTAGTGAAGTAGAAATGACAAGGAAGTTCCTCCGGTCTCTGAACAATGAATGGGAGGATAAGGTGGTTGCTATTGAAGAAGCCCATGATCTTTCCCAACTCAAGATGGAGGAGCTAATTGGAAACCTCATGGCCTATGAGTTCCAAATTAGCCATCAAAAGGAGAAAGAAGCCTCAAAGAAGAACCCCACCTTGGCATTACATGCAAATCTTGATGAACCAAGGAAGAGAGTTGAAGATGAGGACATTGAGGTCCGAGCCAAAGACTTCTTTAAATTACTCAAAAAGGAATGGGAATAAACAAGAGAAAGAAGAGGAAGGAGAAGTGAGAAGAGAGAAAAAGAAAAGGAGAAGGAGGAAAGTGGAAATGAGAAAAGAGAAAGGGAGAACAAGAGAAGGGAGAGGAGAAGAGAAAGGAAGAAGGAAGCTCACACAACTTCATCATCATCATCATCATCCTTGCAAAGTACAAGAGAGGTCGCTCATTCATGCTTCGTGGCTATTGAAGATGAACAATGTGAGGTAGACTCTTACTCTTGTTCTACTAGATCAAATTAATGCTCTACTAAGTCCAATTATAGTGATAGCTCATGTTCTAAAGAATAAACATAAACACATGATGAGCTTCAAAATGCATTTCATGACTTAGTTAAACAATGTGAGATCATTTGTGACAAAAATAAAAATGCTAGAAAGTTAATAATTGATCTCCAAAGTCAAATTGAAATATGCATGAATGAGAAAAATGAAGTGTTTGCTAGACTTGAAACTAATTCATTAAAACTTGATAGTCTAAGAGCAACACCCATTGATGTTGAACAACTAGATCATAAAATTCGTAATGAACAACTTAGAAAAGATCTAGAAAGGTTCACAAATGGAACCAATATCTTTGACATGCTTTTAGGTAGTCAAAGAGAATTTGTAGATAAACATGGTTTAGGATACAATGCTAAATTGAAAAACCATGTATCTATTACTCTAAATGGAAAGCATATGTTTGTTAAGCATAGCTCTTCAAGTGTGTGAGCTACTAAAACCAAAATGGTTTGGGTTCCCAAGGCTAATGTTGAAGGACGCAAAATAGTTTGGGTACCTAAATCTACACTTGAAGGTGCTTGACGAGGAATATCTATGGTGATCGGGAAAGCTTGCAAAGTTAAACTCAAAGCCGGTTGCACTACCGAAAGAAGATTGGAACAATTTCGAGGATCGAGTTGGGTAATTTTTTATCCTCTACATTCATATAAGATTGGTTCTAATCTAGGATAAATTGAATGCTAAATTGTCATATCTTTATCGCATTCTTTCATCAATTAGGATATGCTTTATGAAAATCATTAAAAGGGGAAGAAAAATGATTTTTATGCCTAATTGAAATCTTATTCATTGCATATCTTTTGATTTCGAAACACATCTATTGCTTTAGTGTCAAATTTGTTAATGGATGATAAAATGGGAGTAATACATCACATACTTACATGTTCATATTTATGTGACCGCTAAAACTTGTTTGTTTGTTTTATATTTAGACTGCAAGTGCACAACCGTCGGTGAAGACGGGACAAGTACGAGTGGTGAGCAGCCTCTACCTTGACTGAAATCAGGTGGCGAAAAAGTGGAGAAGATTTATGGATATGCTAATCTAAGTTATGCTAAACTAATAACAATAAACGTAAGGAAAACAACAACTAACGAAGCAAACTAAATCGAAAGAACCTAAAGTGGAAGTGCAAATCAGGAAAAGGGACCCCTGAAGGGTGGAGTGAGTGTACACAAGCAAAGAGATGATGAAGAATGCAATCATTAAGCACAAATGTAGGTTGTATTTTCATGTATAGGAAGTCTAATGTTTATGGAAAAACCTATCAATCCCATTACTAACCAAGTTGATTAACATTCACATATACAAGTTGGTTATTTCAGAACCTAAACAAGCATGAGAGGTGTTTAATATTTGTGGGAAAACTCATCAAGTTACATGTTCTATCTTAAACAAGCAAGCATACATTTATGTTTATCAACACATTTCATACAAAGCATTTATTTCCATTCTCTTTTGCATGTATAAAACATCAACTCCACCCCCCAAAGGGGATGAAACTACTCACTACCCATTACACTAATTATTATTCTAAGAAATGAGAACATATTAACTAAATATACTAAGATTATTGAAATGAAATTAAACTAAGCATGCAATCAACATAAAAGAAGCAACATAACAAAGAAACTTTTATTTATTTCAGACTCGCAATACAAGTAGCTTAATGAATATCTTATACATAGGATAATGAAGTGCATAATTTAGGAGGAGCAACTTCATTACAAGACATCCTAAAATTCCATGTTTAATTTTGTTTTTGATGGATGTCAAAGGGGAGAGATTATTAAGGGGAGATGCCTTGAAATTTGATTAAAATAGAGTCAGAAACTATGCACATCCATAGGGGGGCATTTATATGCATAGTTTACACATAGAAATTTCATGTATTAAGATATAGGTTGTCATCATCAAAAATGGGGAGATTGTTGGCTTTTGGCCTTAATCTATGTTTTGATGATTTAATCAACCTAATCTTAATTACAACAAATATAGAGTAGAAAACATTATGCATATCATATATATTTTTTGTGTTAACTTCTACAGTTGATCAAGACTCAAGGAAGAATGGATATCAAGTCAAGACATGTACTAAAGCTAATTTGAAGACATGTAATCTTGATTTATTTTGAGTCTTAGGAATATTGTGTAATTGAGCATACTTGAGCTAAAATCAAATTAAACACAAACTTGGTTCCTTAGAGAAGTCCCACACAAAATTTCACATTATTTGGACTTCAATAGATCAACCAAACTAGAAGCGGAAAACACTTAAACCAAACCTGGTCTTCTAGTGCCAATTCGTTCGACCGGAATGAGTTTTTCGTTTGACCGATTGGGTTTGTTAATATTGTTAGCCTAAGCATTGAACTGGTCGACCATTCCAAGCCTTTTGTTCGACCGTCTACACGTGTCAAGTGACTATTAGACTTGTCGTATTCTACAACAGTCAGATTTCCCAAAACCCCAATTTTACCTGACTTCCGGTCGACCGAAACTTACCTAGCAATCGACCGATCAAACAATCTTTGGTCGCCCTGAACACTCTGGAAGTTTCTGGTCGAACGTCTCCTAGACCCTGGTTGACCGAAACTCAATTTCTTCTTGAACCCAGAAGTGCTTGGAAGTTTCCGGTCAAACATACCATTTGCCTAGTTCGATCGATCCATTTTTACCAGACCAAAACCCCTAGAATGGTTGATCGATCCTCATATTTAGTTCGCCCGTTCAATTAAGTGAACTTATATATGTTATAGCCATATTTGATCAACCGGTCGACTGGTATACCCGATTCGGTAGACCGTTGCTGTTCTAAAATTTGACTTGCACTTCACTGCTTTGTGTTTCTTACATAATCACTTGCCCATTTAATCCCAACGGCTATAACTCACTTAGAGCTTATAACTAGGTGTCCCCTTGACTCAATTACACAACTCTTACACTTCTATTTGTTATATACACCTAAGAGAAACTCCCAAGCTTCAATTCTCCAAACCTACACTCGCAAGTTTACACTTCCACACTTTAGATCATTTCTATATCCTAATCAAAATTTGGCCAACTTTAGAGAGTGTGTCCCACTTATTTGTTTGTCAAAGAAGCAAGAATTTTGGTGAAATCCCCAAGTGTTCCCTCTCAGTTTGTGAGAGGAAGAAATCAAGCTAGCGAGGGTTGTTCGCGAAGCTTGTGTTGTAAAGGCTTAATCTTGGCCCGGAACGAGGTTGATAGTGAAGACGTGAGTGGAGCTCGAGGGAGATCGAGTGGAGATTGCAAGAGAGGAAGTAGGCGAGAGTCCAAACCTCTATAAAAATCACATTGTCTTCATCTTGTGGTTTGCATATTTCCTTCCCTACTTGCTTGTTTGTTGTTATTTCCGCTGCATCTTTGATTGATCAAGTAGAGTTTAATTAACTCTAAAAGTATTACATAATCCAACCATACACGATCCAACATCTAGGTCATGCATTACTTGTAGACCTTGTACGCACTTGTCTTTTCTTTTCTTTACATTATTGTTGTCGATTACTGGCGTCAGGTACGTGCACCCATTCTCTCATTCATCCATGGTTAGAGCATGCATTAGTTAGTAAGGTACATTGCAACAAGAGTGACATGAGCGTTTCTTTGGAGAGTTGATTGCTAGATTAAGACTCAAAACACTAGTAAGGAGGTGTTGTCCCATACAAGATAAGGTGGGGATTTCATCACCATTTCCTTCATCCCAAAAATCACTCCTAATCAAAAGCCTTAATCTAAAATCAAGTAGACATTGGCCACTAGGACTCGGGCGCATTGGGAGGGTGATCCTATCACGACCCCCATAACCTGATCGGCGTCGCCCACTTTGTCGATAATAGGAGCGACGTGATTGTTTGTTCGTTTTATATTTAGACCGCAAGTGCAAAATCGACGGTGAAGACGGGGCAAGTACGGGTCGTCCGCCGGGAGGTGACCAGCATCTGGCTTGATCGAAATCAGGTGGCGTAAAAGGGGAGAAGGTTTGTGGATATGCTAATCTATGTTATGCTAAACTAATAACAAGAAACGTAGAGGAAAACAACATCTAACGAAGCAAACTAAATCGAAAGAACCTAAAGTGGAAGTGCAAATCAGGAAGAGGGACCCCTGAGGGGTGGAGTGAGTGTACACAAACAAAGCGATGATGAAGAATGCAATCATTAAGCACAAATGTATGTTGTATTTTCATGTATAGGAAGTGTAATGTTTATGGCAAAACCTATCAATCCCATTACTAACCAAGTTGATTAACATTCACATATACAAGTTGGTTATTTCAGAACCTAAACAAGCATGAGAGGTGTCTAATATTTGTGGCAAAACTCATCAAGTTACAGGTTCTATCCTAAACAAGCAAGCATACATTTATGTTTATCAACACATTTCATACAAAGCATTTATTTCCATTCTCTTTTGCATGTATAAAACATATTATTCTAAGAAATGAGAACATATTTACTAAATCTACTAAGATTATTGAAATGAAATTATACTAAGCATGAAATCAACATAAAAGAAGCAACATAACAAAGAAACTTTTATTTATTTCAGATTCAGAATACAAGTAGCATCTTCTACTGCAGTATTTTCTCCAAGGTCCCACTTCAAGTAGGAAGAATAGCCACCAAGTATGTAGTGATTACAATGGAAGGTAAAGAGTTCTACTTATAGTCATAGAAAAAGGTAATCGGGGACAATCCCCCGATATGACACTAATAGAACACTAGAAATAGATCTGATTATCCCTAATACATGATTTGCCCGAAGCGCGTCAGATCCGGAGCCAACCCAACCGCCAATTGGCGGTATACAGAGTCCGGATCCGCTCTAGATTTTGGTTGGGCCTGCTAGGTTGTTTTCTTCATGTTTGATGCACCAAAGAAAGTTGTTGGAGTTTAGGCCCGACCCGAATTGCCAAAATATTCCTCGTGATTGTGTGGAGTATTTTCATTTGCTCATTGGTCCTTTGATCTTACATTCAGGTCCTTCTGCCTTGCATCTTAGTCCTCAAGTCTCAAAACTCAGTCCTTTTTCCTACTTTTAGGTCCTTTTATGCCTCTTCTCTTTAAACCTGTTTATTCCAAAAACTAAAATATAAAACTCGTTACGTAGAATTGTTTAGGTTCAAGATAATGGATATAAGACATAAATGAATGCATGAAATGATGTCAATCAAAGACTCCTACACCTAACGTTTGCTAGTCCCGAGCAAAACAAAGAAAGAGAAAAAAGAAAGATAGGAAAACATACGTAAAACATGGAAATCCTAACTTACTTTCTTAGGAATCACGGTTGCACTTAGCACGTGCAACAAACCGTTAAACCTCCTTGTGTCCAAGGAGGAGGAGTGTTGTCTCCTAAGGGTTTTCAGCGGATACACCCAAAAAATCCGAACAAAGATGCATTATTCAACATAGCAACACGACTCAATGACTTATTTTTGTCGATCATTGGACGCGGTAATGCTACGGGCCGACTCTATATATGTAATTAGTCCACACACCTAACCTAGTGAATCATTGTGAAAGTTAATTAAGGACTTTAGGGAAGGATGATTGACATCATTTCATGCTTATATTCGTATCTTATATCCATTATCTTTCACCTAAACAATGCTATGTTACGAGTTTTATGTTTAGTTTTCAGGAATAAATAGGTTTGAAGAGATGAAGCATAAAAGGACCCAAAAGCTGGGAAAAAGGACTGAATTGTGAGATCTGGGGACCAAGATGCAAGGGAGACGGACCTGAACGCAAGACAGAAGGACCTAAGAGCAAAACAGAATACTCCACAACATCATGGGGAGTATTTTAGCAATTCGATTCGGGTCGGAGCTCCAACAAACCAAGTAGATGCATCAAAGACAAAGAATACCATCCAGGAAAGCCCCCAAGAAAGCCCAGACTAATCCGGAACCTGTAGACCGCCAATTGGCGGTCCAGGTGGATCCGAATCCACTTTGCTTTTTCTGGCGCGTGTATTAGAGCGTGTTTATGCTATTTATGGTATTTGTTTAGTCCCACATCGGGGGATTGTCCTGGATTAGCTTTTTCTCTAGCTATAAATAGAACTCTTCACCTTCCATTGTAATGACTCCATGCTTGTGGTCATTCTCCCTAATTGAAGTGAAAGCCCTGAAGCAAGAAACTCAATAGGGGAGACGCTATTGGTATTGTGAGTCTTCAATCAATAAAATTTCCTTTGTTTTGTGCCTCTTTTATGGTTTGTGCATGTTTTAGTTTAATTGTCTTTTATTAAATCTAGCTTAGTTAATATGTCTTCTTATCTTAGTGTAATCGTTAGTGTAATGTGTAGTGAGTAAAACTACTCCCCTCTTGGAGGGTGGAGATGATTATCATATATGCAATTAAGGAAGGAATGATGTTTATTTGGAAATGTGTTGATTAATATGAATGCATGCTTGCTTGTTAGAATAGAACACTTCACTAGATGGGTTTTGCCACAAGTTTTAAGACACCTCCCATGCTTGTTTAGTTTCTTAAATAACTAGTTTGTGTTTATGAATGTTAATCAAAATAGGTTAGTGTTGAACGTTTTATATTTCTACCGCAAGTGCACGGCCGCGATGAAGCGGTGGCAAGTACGGGTCATCCTCAGGGAGGTGAGCTCGGTCTTGTTTAGCAGAAATCAAGTGGCAAAGATTGGATAGAAAGATTGATTAAGCTACTCTACACTAAACTACGCGAAGAAGTGTGAAATGCGAACGAGAGAAACAAACAATGAACTAACAACTAAGCTAGAGAAACTTGATAGTATGCAGGAATCAATAAGAGAGAGACCCCTTAGGGGGTGGAGTGACTACACATACACAATAAGGAGGCAAGAATATCTTCCTATAGGCACAAGTGTAGGTAGTGTTTCCATGTATGGGAGGTGTCTACTTATCATGGCAAAACCCATCAATTAAATCACTAACCTATTTTGATTAACACTCATAAACACAAGCTGGTTATTTAAGAAACTAAACAAGCATGGGAGGTGTCTACTTATCATGGCAAACCCCATCTAGTGAAGTGTTCTATTCTAACAAGCAAGCATGCATTCATATTAATCAACACATTTCAAAATAAACATCCTTCCTTAATTGCATATATGATAATCATCTCCACCCCCCAAAAGGGGAGTGGTTTTACTCACTACACATTACACTAACTATTACACTAAAATAAGAAGGCATATTAACTAAGCTAGATTTAATAAAAGACAATTAAACTAAAGCATGCACCAACAATAAAAGAAGCACAAAACAAAGAAAATTTTATTAATTGAAGACTCACAAGACCAGTAGCATCTCCCTATTGAGTTTCTTGCTTCAAGGCTTCCACTTCAATTAGGGAGAATGGCCACAAGCATGGAGTAATTACAAAGGAAGGTGAAGAGTTCTATTTATAGGCATGAGAAAAGCTAATCCGGGACAATCCCCCGATGTGGGACTAAACCAATACCCAAAATAGACTAAGAATCCACTAATACACATGACCGCCAAAGATAATCGGATCCGGAGCTAAACAGACCGCCAATTGGCGGTCCAAGACCGCCAATTGGCGGTCTATTGGTTCTGGATCGAGCTACGTTTTGTTGTGGGCTTGTCTTGATGTATTTCTTGGTCTTGGATGCATCGACTCGGTTTGTTGGATCTCCGACCCGAATCCAATTGCTAAAATACTCCCCATGATGGTGAGGATTATTCTGGTTTGCTCTTAGGTCCCTCTGTCTTGCGTTCAGGTCCTTCTGTCTTGCATCTTGGTCCCCAGATCTCACAATTCAGTCCTTTTTCCCAGCTTTTGGGTCCTTTTGTGTTTCATCTCTTCAAACCTATTTATTCCTGAAAACTAAACATAAAACTCGTGACATAGCATTGTTTAGGTGAAAGATAATGAATATAAGATACTAATATGAGCATGAAATTATGTCAATCAAATACCCCCACACCTAACTTTTGCTAGTCCCGAGCAAAACAAAGAAAGAGAAAAGCATGCGAAAAACAAGAAATCGTAACTTACTTTCATAGGAATCACGGTTGCACTTAGCACGTGCAACAAACCGTTAAACCTCCTTGTCTCCAAGGAGGAGGAGTGTTGTCTCCTAAGGGTTTTCAGCGGATATACCCACAAAATCCGAACAAGATGCATTAATCAATCTAGCTACACGACTCGTTGGACTCATTTTGTCGATCATGGGATGCGGTAATACTACGGGTCGACTCTATATATGTAATCGGTCCACACACCTAGCCTAATGAGTTATTCATGAGAGTTAGTTAAGGACTTAAGTGAAAGACATGGGCAACCTTAACTTTTGAATGTGATACAATGTGTAAAGTCCATTTTGGTTCTTATTTGCTTCTTTTTTTCTTTTTTTTTCTTTTTGTTTTGGAGCATTTTATTGGTTGGTGTTTGATTCTCCCAGGGTCGGGTTTCATGCATCATTGCCTATGAGGACTTACACTATCACGTACACCTTCCCCCAAATCTCCACATAGGGCGATCCCTACCACCCGTGTAACGGGAGTTCGGTCGGTGCATCCCAAGTCAGATGACTCGAAAGCACCAGGCACAAAGTCCCCTCAGACCTACTTTCCCGAGTGATAGGAGCCGTGCGAGAAGAGAGAACACGACTTATTCATTTATCTACATGTTTGGAACCAAAACCCCTACACTTAAGTTTCACAAAAAGAGATTAAGTGCCCTTGACTACGACAAACTTCCTTATACTCACAAACACAAATTATTGACTCACTAGGTTCAGGGTGGACTTCTTTAAATGTTTGAGTCCTGAAACCCTATGATTACACGCCCCGTGAGGGAAAACCAGGGTGCACCCTACCGACTCGATAAGGCCTAAAGCCAGTAAACTAGACATCCTAATGCATCACGTTCAAGACAATTTTGGGAGCTTTTCTTTTTACTTTGCCTCTCAACGGTTTTGCACATGCTAAACACACGCAAAACCCACAAAAACATTTTCTTTCGCAAACACATGAAGATTTTGAAAGAAATGTGAAAATTTTAAAGCACTCGGCAAGCAAAAGAAGACAAGTCACCCAAGGATCATGGCAAGCAGATATATCAATGTTAAATGCGGCACACTAACATGACCCTAGCAATACAACCAAAAGAACACAAAAAAAACAAAAAAACAAAAAGACTCACAAACTATGTACAAACATGAAAACACCCCCACACCTAATCCATGCATTGTCCTCAATGTATGCCAAAATGGTGCCAATGCATGGATAGGGTGTACCGGACTAATGACGGCGGCCAGAAGTGCCCGAGGAGGCACCTCTCTCAAGAGCCGACAACTTCCTATAGATCTTCCGGTTTTGCTTGGCTAAGATAACGTTCTGCTGCTCGACCGCCATCTCAGAAATGTCGGTGTTAAAGAGCGTTCCTGAGCTCACAGACGAGCTTGAGGAACTGGCTCTAACATCCTCCTCTATATAGTCAGGCGCCCATGCCTCAGGAAGGCAATGGCAAAATGGCGGGGTCATCTTCGCTACCTCGAGGTCGGTGCTTTGGCGACTAAGCATTCGCTCAAATCATGGGATGTCCAACATGCCACACAATTTGGTAACCAGAGTCGGCAAACAATGTATATCTTTCAGACTGGCGTTCACTAAAACGTCGAACAATGTTCGACAAATGCAGTGTGGTGAACCGTCCATCAGACTATACACGATTCACAAACTAGGTGTAAAAAATGTGGAGGTCCGCTCTTGGCCCAACACATTTCTACAGACCCACCTGGCTACAATGTGCACATTGGAGTAAATGTGCGCATTCGGTACTCCCCCATGTGATGATACAGGCTGCCCACGCCCAAGCATAGATCGATAAAAATTGATATCGTGGGTAGGCGCGAGCTCATCAACCAAGGGGATCCCAGTCGCGTTGGAGATCAGCTGGGGTGTCACGGTGTGTTTCACCCCTCTGAGAGTGATACTGAACTCGAGTGGACCGGTCTGGTCACACTCGAGTTTAGTAAAGAATTCATGTACCAAAGGCTCTACGTACATGGACTCATCGCCCTCATACAATAAATGGTGCCACCCTTTAGCTACGATTCGATCGTAGAAGGGCTCTCTGACTGCACGAATCAGGGAGGCAAAATTAAGTTCTGGAATTAAATGATGGCTGGCCATACCTGAACCTACCTGGGCGAGCTTTAGCGGCGAAGCACACTACGGCGAAGACGAACACGGTGCGAGAGGAGAAGAGACCACCGCACGCCGTTTCCCGCAGAAACACAGACTCCCAACAACGAAAACAACAAAGAATACCAAATCCAACACCCAAACGAAGAGAATCTGTAAACGAAGAACAAACAACCGCTGATTGGCGGTTCTAAACCGCTAATTAGCGGTCGGTTCAGGGGATCGGGTGAAAGAATTTGGGTGGAGGCGCTATCTGAAGGAGAAACGCATTTTTCTCTGCTGTAATAATGCGCAGGGCAGGAGAAAATGCGTTTTTAATCAAGGGAAATGGTAAATATCACAAAGGTCTTCCAATTTCTTTGGTTTTTATCTTTTTTTTGTTTTTGTTTTTTTTTTTCAACACAAAACAAAGATATGTACAAACTAATGAAGGGATGGACCACATCAAGTGACCACATCCGTGGGGAGTTCGTGCAAAGGAACGACTTCCTCCTCGACCTCTGCCGTGGTTCCTTCCAAGTATGGTTTGAGGCGTTGTCCATTAAGTTTGAACACGTCCCCATTCCTAGGATTTTGAATCTCAACCGCCCCATGAGGGGAGACGGTTAAAACAATGAAGGGACCTGACCAACGGCTCTGAAGTTTCCCCGGAAACAAGTGGAGGCGAGAATTATACAACAAGACCTTTTGTCCCACCTCGAAGGTTTTGATTCGCACCAAGCGATCGTGGAAAATTTTAGTGCGGGACGTGCAGATCTTGGCATTCTCATAACCTTCATTTCTCAACTCCTCCAACTCGTTGAGGTCTAACTTGCGATGGGCACCGGAAACATCAAGACTCATGTTAAAATGTTTGATTGCCCATAATGCCCGGTGCTCAAGTTCTACCGGAAGATGACAAGCTTTGCCATAAACTAGCCGGTAGGGGGACATGCCAAGGTCGGTTTTAAATGCAGTGCGGAAAGCCCACAATGCATCATTAAGCTTGACCGACCAATTTTTCCTTGAAGCATTAACCGTTTTCTCAAGAATTTGCTTGAGTTGACGGTTGGAAATTTCCACCTGGCCACAGGTTTGAGGATGATAAGGTGTGGCCATCTTGTGCATGATGGAGTATTTCCTCAGCACTGCCTCAAGGGATCGGTTCACAAAGTGTGTCCCCCGATCACTTATGATACAACGAGGTGTCCCAAACCTCGCGAAGATGTGTTCTTTAAGAAATTTGATTACAACCTTGTGATCGTTAGTGCGAGTGGGGATTGCTTCAACCCACTTTGACACATAATCGACCGCCACCAGGATGTAAGTGTGACCATGGGACATGGGGAAGGGACCCATGAAGTCAATTCCCCAAACATCAAAGATGTTAACCACTAAGATAAGATTGAGTGGCATCATATCTCGTCTACCAATGCGGCCCACACGTTGGCACCTATCGCATGCTTTGCAAAATGCAAAAGCGTCTTGGAACAACGTGGGCCAATAAAAACCGCATTGGAGCACTTTGGCAGCGGTTTTCTTGGCACCGAAGTGCCCACCACATGCCTCCTTATGGCAAAAGGACAAGACACTCTGAATCTCGTCGTCAGGAATGCACCTCCTTATGATTTGATCAGCACAATACTTAAATAAGTATGGATCATCCCAATAGAAGTGCTTGACTAACGACTTGAACTTTGTTGTCTCACTGTGTCTCCAATGAGCTGGCACCTCCCCGGTTGCTAAATAGTTCACAGTCAGCGAACCAGGGAGGTGAGGCTATTGCCATAAGGTTCTCATCAGGAAACAACTCGTTCACCGGTGGATCCGGTGAAAGATCAATGGGGATGCGAGATAGGTGATCAGCCACGACATTCTCGCATCCCTTCTTGTCCCGTATTTCGAGGTCGAATTCCTGTAACAACAAGATCCAACGCAGGAGACGGGGTTTCGCATCCTTTTTAGACAAAAGGTAGCAAAGAGCTGAGTGATCAGTGTAGATGATGACATGCGACCCTATGAGGTACTGGCGAAATTTTTCCAACGCAAATATGATCGCGAGGAACTCTTTCTCAGTAACGGAGTAGTTGAGTTGGGCGTCATTGAGAGTACGACTTGCATAATAGATCACATGAGACAATTTGTCGACTTTCTGACCCAAAACCACTCCTATCGCGTAATCAGAAGCATCACACATCAGCTCGAATGGTAGAGTCCACACCGGTGCCTTAATAATAGGAGCGGAGGTCAACTCACGCTTCAGAAACTCAAATGCAGTCATCCACTCGGGTGTGAACTCAAGGGAGGTTCCTTTAGCAAGCAAGCTCGTCAAAGGACGAGCTATCTTGCTGAAATCCTTAATAAATCGCCGGTAAAAACCGGTGTGTCCAAGGAATGAACAGATTTCTTTTACCGAGGTGGGTGGCGGAAGCTTAGAAATAAGCTCAATCTTTGCCCTATCCACCTCGATACCATGACAAGATACCACGTGACCCAACACGATGCCTTTTGTGACCATGAAATGATACTTTTCCCAATTAAGGGCTAAGTTCGTTTCCGAACACCTTTTGAGAACAAGGCTCAAGTGGTGCAAGCACTCATCAAAGGAGGTGTCATGAACTGAGAAATCATCCATGAAGATCTCAAGGAAGTTCTCGACCGTATCGGAAAAGATACTTAACATGCAACGTTGGAATGTAGCAGGTGCATTGCATAGCCCAAAAGGCATCCGTCTATAGGCAAACGTCCCAAAAGGACAAGTGAACGTGATTTTCTCCTGGTCTTCGGGGGCGACTGGGATTTGATTGTACCCCGAATAACCATCAAGAAAACAGTAATAGGCGTGCCCGGCGAGTCTCTCCAACATCTGGTCGATGAACGGTAGAGGGAAGTGGTCCTTACGCGTGACCGCGTTCAACTTCCTATAGTCAATACAAACTCGCCACCCAGTTTGAAGTCGTATGGGTACAAGCTCATTGTTGTCATTCTGGACAATGGTGATACCCGACTTCTTGGGCACAACCTAGACAGGACTTACCCAAGTACTGTCCGAAATGGGAAAAATGATGCCATGATCTAAACACTTGATGATCTCTTTCTTAACTACTTCTGTCATGGCTTGATTTAAACGCCTCTGTGGGTCGCGACGTGGTCGTGCCTCGTCCTCCATAAAGATGTGGTGTTGCACGACGTCGAGACTTATCCCTTTAATGTCCCTCAAGGACCACCCAATGGCTGATTTGTGCTCCTTTAGGACTTGAATCAACCGTTCTTCCTGATCACCAGTCAACGTCGATGAAATAATCACCGGAAATGACCTATCGGGACCAAGAAAAACGTGTTTCAATTCCTTGGGGAGTTCTTTGAGCTCAGGTGTGGGTGGCTCCTCCAGGCGAGGCGTGATATCTAGCTCGAGATGTAAGATAGGAGGAGCTCACATGTACTGAACAACATGCACATCATTGCTCAACTCACCCCCATCCTTTTCATGATCAGACTCATCCATGAAGTAATCATTTAAATTCTCATGAATCAGGGGTACTCTTCTTCCAATTCTTCTTCAAAGTCCCGGATAAGATTAACTGCCATGGGGTCCTCGAAAGATGTCGGCTGCCTAGCCATATTGAACACATGGAATGTCGCGGTCAAGTTCCCGAACGACAATTTCATGAGTCCAGTACGACAATTGATCAAGGCATTTGACGTTGCCAAAAAAGGTCTACCCAAAATCAATGGAATCTGAGAGTGGGTAGTCTTAATTGGTTCGGTCTCAAGGACGACGAAATCAACAGGAAATATGAAATCACCGACCTTGATTAGGACATCTTCAATGACCACCAACGGGACTTTGATCGAACGATCAGCCAACTGCAAAGTTGTTTTCGTAGGCTTAAGAGTGCCTAGGCTTAATCGTTGATACACAGAAGCAGGTAAGAGGTTAACCGTCGACCCTAGATCTAGCAAAACATTGTTAATGCGAGAATCCCCAATGATACATGAAATTGTTGGACTGCCCGGGTCCTTCAATTTCACGTACGTAGGGTTCGAGATGATAGAGCTCACATTAGTTGCCAAAAAGGCTTTGCTAGGGATGTTGGTTTTCCTCTTAGTTGTACAGAGATCCTTCAGGAATTTTGCATAGGGAGGTATTTGTTGAATCATGTCTAACAAAGGGATGTTGACATTCACTTTCTTAAATATCTCCAGCATTTTATCCACACTGTCACTCTATTTCTTAGACAACCTACTCGGATAAGGAGCTTTTGGTAGGTATGTCTTGGGCGGAGCCGGAGAAGGAGGCTTTGGTGTATTACTCTCACCCTCGGCCTCTTTCTCACCATCATTCCCACAAGGGGGCGGCACAGATGGATTTTCTGGCAAGGATACGTGGTTGTTGACCTGCTTCCCATTTCTCAGGGTCACAATGGCATTAACATGGTCCACAGGTTCATCCACGTAGTTCACTTGCCCCCCCTGTGGTCTTGAACTTGCATTTTGCATGTTCGAGTGCTGGTGAGCACGGGGGTTAGCCACAGGTTGGCTAGGCATGCTCCCTCTCTCTCTCTCATGTACAGACTGAGCCAACTGACCCATCTGAAGCTCGAGAGATTTGATGGTCTGCTGATTCGAAGTGAGAACTTGACTCGTGGATGACATAAAGTTTTTTACAGAGTTCTCAAGTCCACGAGTTAAGTTCTCAAGCGAATTAAACCGGGTTTCCAAGGTGTTTGAATTTGGGAAACTTGGTTGGTTGGTGTTCTGACTTTGGGGTGGCTGATGAGATTGTGAATGCATGGGAGGGTGGTGTGGTCGGTTAGGTGGTCGAGAAAAGTTTGAAGGACCACCTGAGGCATTGTTATGGTTCTATGAGAAATTAGGGTGGTTCCTCCATCCAGGGTTATATGATGATGAATATGGGTCATTCCTGGATCTATCATAGATGACATTTACATGTTCCATCTCAGGAGGAATGAATGCACACTCACCCCCTATATGACCTATCCTACCACATAAATGACATGGAACTGAACCAGATGCAGACACATGAGATACATCGTGCTGGTTATGGAGCTCAATCGAATCCATACGGCACATTAAGGCCGTCATGCGTGCCTTGGTGGCCGTAGTGGTATCGATGGCAAATGCGGCACCCGATCTAGTCGAGTTTGCATTTGCGATCCTCGCTCCTATGCTAGATGATGCAGGTGTTTCCCTTACACTCTCCCATTGCATGGTTTTCTCAGCGAGGTCTTCTAGGAAAGCCCATGCCTCCCTTTCATCCTTTCCTAAGAACTCTCCTTGACACATGGACTCAAGGAGCGTTCGGGACGGGATGTGAAGACCCTCGTAAACAATCTGACACATGCGCCACAACTCGATGCCATGGTGAGGGCATGAGGATATTAGCTCCTTGAACCTCTCTAAGTATACATGGAATGATTCGGTCTCATGTTGGTAGAACGAATTGATTTCGTTCCTCAATTTTTGAGTCCGATGATTTGGAAAATACTTTTTGAGGAATGCAGACTGAAACTCATCCCAAGTCCTAAAGGAATTCGCCTGGTTGCTGTACAACCACTTCTTGGCATCATCCTTCAGCGCAAAGGGGACAAGACTAAGATGAATGGAGTCTGTGCTAAGTTGTTGCAGTTTGAACATAGCACAGACCTCCTCAAATTCCCTGAGAAAGATATAAGGGTCACCTTTCCCAGTGAAGTGAGGGAGCATGGAAATAAACTGAGGCTTAACCTCAAAATGGTTCCCATTTGCCTCTGGCAATACGATGCATGAGGGTAGAGCTGTACGGCTCGGGTAGCATCGATCACGTAGAGGTATGGGAACGACAACTGGAAGCACTGGTGGAGCAGGTGGGTCCAGCAACTGCTCCTCCTCACAGAAATTAGCAGCCATTGAACCCGGATTGCGTGCGACACGAGAGGAGGAAGGCGTCGAGAAGTCGACTACCGAAGTAGGGTTGACAAAGCACCTCGTCAAACGACCACTCTCGTCTCGTGCCCACGAAAGCATGCACAAAGGTGCACACACACAAAACAAAAAAAAATTCTCTTTTTTTTTCTTTTTTTTCTAACAAATAATGTGCGTAGAGGAGAAGACGGGGGAACACAGGAGAGAAAGAATGACTCAGGAGAGAAGGGAAGAAGTCCTTATGCTACGGCGGATGGGTACAGGTAGAAGTACACAAGCAAACAAGGCTCAAGCAATCCTAAGGTCGCTATAGGTCCTTACAGCTAGACGACGCCTAACTGCGAGGTCACACGGCCTCAACACGCCTCACCTCCCTACAACGAGGACCACACAACCCAGCAAGTGAGCCAAGATCTGGGGATCTCGTCTCTCCTACTATCGACAAAGTGGGCAACGCCGATCAGGTCATGACAGTCGGGACCGGATCACTCTCCTAATGCGCCCGAAATCCTCAGGGCCAATGTCTACTTGATTTTAAAATTAGGCTCTTGATTAGTGTGGTTTTTGGGGCGAAGGAAAGGGTGATGAAATCCCCCACCTTATTTTTTATGGGACAGCCCCTCCTTAGTAGCGTTTTGGAGTCCTAATCTAGCAATCAACTCTCCAAACAAAGCGCTCAACTCACACTCGTTTTAATGCACTTCCTACTAACTAATGCATGTTCATACGAAATGCATGAATGAGAGTAGAAGGTGCGTACCTCACGCCATCTCTCAGCAACATAAAATAAAGCTAAGATAAAAGACAATCTAAATGCCTAAGTCACATACATGATGCATGACCTAAACAACAAGAATGCCTAATCTTTTGCTTTGAGTTTTAGGGTCCAAGTTGCTTAAAGGAGGTTGATTATGGATCTGGGAACAAACTATAAGTCAAAACATGCCAAATTAAATCCCAGATCACTACATCAATTATAACAACCAACCAAAGAAATACGAGACAAAACCGAGCTTACCAGACCGCCAATTGGCTGTCTCAGGCCGCTGATTGGCGGTCGTAAATGCTCAGATTCACTCAAAACTTCTCCAGGCGTTCCTCCTGATGACTCCAAGTCTCCTGAAACAAGGAAAAACTACACAACACAAATTAAATCCACTCGAATCGTCCAAACAAGAGTCTGGACTGGCAGCTCCCCGGCAACGGCGCCAAAAACTTGTTGAACGTTTTATATTTCTACCGCAAGTGCACGGCCGCGATGAAGCGGTTGCAAGTACGGGTCGTCCTCAGGGAGGTGAGCTCGGTCTTGTTTATCAGAAATCAAGTGGCAAAGATTGGGGGAGAAAGATTGATTAAGCTACTCTACACTAAACTACGCTAAGAAGTGTGAAATGCGAACGAGAGAAACAAACAATGAACTAACAACTAAGGTAGAGAAACTTGATAGTATGCAGGAATCAATAAGAGAGAGACCCCTTAGGGGGTGGAGTGACTACACATACACAATAAGGAGGCAAGAATATCTTCCTATAGGCACAAGTGTAGGTAGTGTTTGCATGTATGGGAGGTGTCTACTTATCATGGCAAAACCCATCAATTAAATCACTAACCTATTTTGATTAACACTCATAAACACAAGCTGGTTATTTAAGAAACTAAACAAGCATGGGAGGTGTCTACTTATCATGGCAAAACCCATCTAGTGAAGTGTTCTATTCTAACAAGCAAGCATGCATTCATATTAATCAACACATTTCAAAATAAACATCCTTCCTTAATTGCATATATGATAATCATCTCCACCACCCAAAAGGGGAGTGGTTTTACTCACTATACATTACACTAACTATTACACTAAAATAAGAAGGCATATTAACTAAGCTAGATTTAATAAAAGACAATTAAACTAAAGCATGCACCAACAATAGAAGCAGCACAAAACAAAAAAAATTATTAATTGAAGACTCACAAGACCAGTAGCATCTCCCTATTGAGTTTCTTGCTTCAAGGCATCCACTTCAATTAGGGAGAATGGCCACAAGCATGGAGTAATTACAAAGGAAGGTGAAGAGTTCTATTTATAGGCATGAGAAAAGCTAATCCGGGACAATCCCCCGATGTGGGACTAAACCAATACCCAAAATAGACTAAGAATCCACTAATACACATGATCGCCAAAGATAATCGGATCCGGAGCTAAACAGACAGCCCATTGGCGGTGCAAGATGGCCAATTCGCGGTCTATTGGTTCTGGATCGAGCTACGTTTTGTTGTGGGCTTGCCTTGATGTATTTCTTGGTCTTGGATGCATAGACTCGGTTTGTTGGATCTCCGACCCGAATCCAATTGCTAAAATACTCCCCATGATGGTGAGGATTATTCTGGTTTGCTCTTAGGTCCCTCTATTTTGCGTTCAGGTCCTTCTGTCTTGCATCTTGGTCCCCAGATCTCACAATTCAGTCCTTTTTCCCAGCTTTTGGGTCCTTTTGTGTTTCATCTCTTCAAACCTATTTATTCCTGAAAACTAAACATAAAACTCGTGACATAGCATTGTTTAGGTGAAAGATAATGGATATAAGATACTAATATGAGCATGAAATGATGTCAATCAGTTAGTGATTTAATTGATGGGTTTTGCCATGATAAGTAGACACCTCCCATACATGCAAACACTACCTACACTTGTGCCTATAGGAAGATATGCTTGCCTCCTTATTGTGTATGTGTAGTCACTCCACCCCCTAAGGGGTCTTTCTCTTACTGATTCCTGCATAGTATCAAGTTCTCTAGCTTAGTTGAAGTATTTGTTATTCTCTTTATTTCGTATTTGCTTCTTCATAGTTAGCGTAGTTTAGATTAGCATAAACAACTTTCTTCCACCTTTTTGTGCCACTTGATTTCTGATAAACAAAACGCTGCTCACCTCCCTGAGGACGACCCGTACTTGCCACCGCTTCATCGTGGCCGTGCACTTGCGGTTTTAAATAAAACGTTCAACAAGTTTTTGGCGCCGTTGCCGGGGAGGTGCCAGTCCATACTCTTTTTTGACGATTCGAGTGGATTTAATTTGTGTTTTGTAGTTTTTCTTTGCTTCAGGATTTAATTTGTGACGATCCTCGTTGAAGCGGTGGAAAATACGGGTCGATCCACAGGGAGGTGTGTCGACTTTTGGTTTGTGCGAAGGTGAGTGGGAAAGAAAGGAGAGAAAGGTTGGTTACACTAAACTACACTACAATGCAAAAAGGAAATGAAAGATAAGCAATAAAACTAAACCCCATAGGGGGTAGAGAAATGATGTGAATATAAAGATGTTTGTGTGTGTGTGTTCAATTATGCTCCTCACAACATGTAGTGCATGAAATCTTAAAACTAAATCCAACTTTGCCTCCACATGAAATAAGATAAGACTATATTGTTAAAACATACAAGACAATAATTGGAGTGAAGCTAAATGAACTCATGTATAAAGACTAGACCCTACTATGCCTCCACATGAAATAAGATAACCCAATATCATTAAAACATACAAGGCATTAACCAAGGTAAAGGCAACAAGAGTACATACGCTACGAATTGTTCCAATATTAATTCCATCCATATCCTCACCTTATCATTCCCCATAAAATAGGTCCACTAATCTAAGCATAAGCTAAGCTTCATTCAAGAGTATTAGCATATCAACGATAAGAGTGAAATCCCATTAGATGGTTATGGAAATCATTTAAGGCTCAAGGGATTAAGATAACACACACCTAATACACTACATGATCATATTACATATTTCTCCACCCCCCAAATGGGGATGGAACTACTCACTAATCAGTACACTACAACCTACATTAAAATGAAACATTCTACTGAAATGAAATTTAACTAAGCAAGAAGGGAGCATTAAAGAAGCTTAAAAGGAAAGGAAATACTAAACAAGCATGCACAAATTAAAAGACCAGATTAAAAGAAACTAGAACAATTATTTTATTAACAATGACTCACATTGAAGGTAGCATTCTTCTCCACCTTGAGTTTTGCTTCAAGGCTTACTCCTTAGTAGAGAGAATGCCACCAAGCAATGGGTAATTACAATTGAAGATGAAGAGTTCTATTTATAGCCATAGAAAAAGGTAATCCAGGACAATGCCCCGATGTGGGACTAAACCAATACCAGAAATAGAATAAACACACTCTAATACACATGCCCAACAAAGATTAGCGGATCCGGAGCCAAACACACCGCCAATTGGCGGTCTATTGCTTCTAGATCGGTCTGGAATTTGTTGTGGGCTTTTCTGGATATCTTTGGTGGTCTTGGATGCATCTACTTCATTTGTTGGAGCTCCGACCCGAATCGAATTGCCACAATGCTCCCTTATGGTGTGGAGTTTTCTGTTTTGCTCTTAGGTCCTTCGGTCTTACGTTTGGGTCCTTCTCCCTTGCATCTTAGTCCCCAGGTCTCACAATTCAGTCCTTTTCCTTGCTATTTATAGTCTCCTTCTCAAACCTACTTATTCCTGAAAACTAAAAATAAAACTCGTTACATAGCATTGTTTAGGGTGAAAGATAACGGATATAAGACACAAAGATATGCATGAAATGATGCCAATCACACGCCCCCTGAGGGAAGACCGGGGTGCATCCTTACGACTCGATAAGACCTAAATCCAGTATACTAGATATCCTAATGCATCATGTTCAAGACAATTTTGGGAGCTTTCTTTTTACTTTGTCTCTCAATGGTTTTGCACATGCTAAACACACGCAAAACCCACAAAACATTTTCTTTCACAAACACATGAAGATTTTGAAAGAAATGTGAAAATTTTAAATCACTAGGCAAGCAAAAGAAAACAAGTCACCCAAGGACCATGACAAGCAGATATATCAATATTAAATGCATCACACTAACATGACTGATGAAAATTAAATTTATACCGCAAGTGCACGGCGTCAATGAAGACGTGGCAAATACGGGTCGAACACAAGGAGGGAGAGATCTTGTTATTTGTGTGATTTTCGATTAAGGGGAAGAAGGAGAGCAGAATTAATTTGGGTTTTTGGGATTTTTGATTTAATTATCTAAAGCAAGAAACAAAAACAATTAAAACTAAAGCAAGAACAAAGAAGTGGATTCCGTTGGGTGGAGGTTTAGATTTAAGGTTTAGATTAGAGAATTCAGAAACTTATAATAAATCATATTAGTTATAAAGCATTACATGATAAATGATTTAACATAAACTCAAGTAATCAAAATATACTAACACGAAATTAAAATAATAACATCCATTCATCTTCTCTTCACCCTAAATCGTCACCTCCACCCTTTGGAAGGAGTTAGAAACTCATGGAGGGAGGAAGAAGAAGGGATCCTAGAGACATTAAAAGAAAACTAAAACAAGAATTAAAAGAACAGAATTTTATTGCTAAAAAGAAGATTACAAGACAAAGACTAAAAATAAAAAACCTAAGACTAAGGACAAAGGACCCTTCTAACATCGTTCTCGGGTCTATTTATAGTTGTTACAAGAGACCTAAGTATAGAATTGGAGAGTACACGTGTCCAGACACGACTGGTCAAAATTGGAGCACACGGATCGACTAGGGGGCGGCGTTTCCGCCGCATGATGCATGTAATGTGCGGCGATTTCGCCGCATGATCTCCTCAGATTTAATCCGGATTTTGGTTGAATGTTTATGGTATGATTTGATCCTCCTTTACGTGTCTGGATTGATTCTTTCCATTTTTTGAACTCCGGATTAATTCTTTCACATATTTGGAGATATACATTGATTTTTCTATATATTTTCTCCAAGAAAATAAAAGCTACTCGTGATTTGCACTTAGGTCCTTGACTTTTTGCAGTTAAGTCCCCGGCTACTTTTGTGCTTAAGTCCTTGTTCTTTTTGCAATTAGGACTTGAATGCTTTTATGCTTGGATACATTTCCATTCGTAACCCGATAATCTTGAACTTGGTCTTTATGATAGAAATGAGTCTTTTGCACGCGTTTATGCTCGGGATGTGGGTAAATTGCATTCAGGTCCATGTATTCTGTAAATAAGACTAAACACATACCTTAGTAGCATTTATTGATGTAAAAGTAATCTAAATGAAAGACATATGATGCAATGTATGCAATGCATCAAATACCCCCACACCTAGATTTTGCTAGTCCCTAGCAAAACAGAAGATAAAAAATAAAAAAAATAGGGAAATCCTAACTCACTTTCGTAGGAATCACGGTTGCACTTAGCATGTGCAACAAGCCTTTAAACCTCCTTGTTGCCAAGGGGGAGGAGTGTTGTCTCCTGAGGGTTTTCAGCGGATATACCCACAAAATCCTAAATCAACGTTTCATTAATAGTTCTCAATATCCCTACCTCAACCTTATACATGTCACTAAGAATTTTTGCATGTCATTATATGAATCTAACTCATTAAAAATATGACTTGGTCTTTGTTCCTTTAATATTCACACCACTAACCCTTTTACACATGTTTATCACTTGAATTATTTTGCACGCCTCCTCTGGTGGTGAAGTATCATTCAGATCAACCATGGCATGGATCATTCTTTTAGCTTTGGGCCTTGAGTATTATTTTTTTTTTCTTTTCTTTTCTTCCGTGATTCAACACATTTGCTTTTTGACACTTTTACCCTTTTGCATTCGTGTAGCGAGTTTGGTCGATAATCCCAAGCTGGTAGACTCAAGTTACCGGGTTTCAAGATACCCCTACGGACCAGTGACTCAAAGGCTTGGGCTTTTGTAATCATTTTGCAAAATGTGTTTTCTTCACTTTATTCCTTTATTTTTATTTTTATTTTCCTCAAGGCTTAATTGCTATTAGAAGTCCACACTTCCCGGTATATTTTCCTCAACCTCTGCTTTTTATCAACCACTTCAAAGATTTGATTCATTCAATTTAAGTGCATACATGTCTTAAAGGGCAATGGGTTATTTCTTTGGAACTTAGATTTATGTCACAATTTCTACAAGCAGAACTATATAATAAGGAACAAAAACTTAATGCAATTGTACACGGGTTTTGGCAGTTCAATCTTAAGCTATGTCATAAAATATTGAATATTTTTTTTTAAAAAAAAAATAAAGCAGAACAGAAAATCAAATAGATAGATATGTACATATATAGACACCCCCCCACACCTAAATCATGCATTGTCCTCAATGTATGCATAGATACAATAAATGCACTTATTACCTGCGTCGGCTTGCGGTAGAGGGGTGAGTTTGCTCAGAGTCAACCGTAATCAGAACTGGATTGAATGACACCATATTGGTGCATGTATCCAGTTGAATTGTTCCCCATGTTGACTTGAGGAAAAGATTCCACTCTTCTCACTTGAATTGGTTCGCTTGTTTGCTCGAGTGATGGTGGTTGGGTAAATGAATTACTCCCTTTTTTCTTACTTCCTTTTTGCTTATGTGATGATTTATTTGATTCAGAATTCTGATAAATACGTGGTCTCATCACAACATCACTTGGGTTGCATATTAGTTCTGGCTCATTATCAATATGGAAGATATTAAATTCTGCTTTTAAGTTCCTGAAAGATAATTGTATGAGCCCATTTCGACAGTTTATTAATGCTTCCGAAGTGGCTAAAAAGGGTCTACCTAGAATTACAGGGATTTGTCGATTAGGATTTACAACAGGTTCAGTATCAAGTACGACAAAATCCACTGGATAAATGAAGTCACCAACCTTAATCAAAACGTCCTCTACTATACCTCTCGGTTTCTTAACAGAACAATCAGCGAATTGGAGGGTTGTCCTAGAGGGTTTCAGCGGACCAAGGTTGAGTTGCTCGTAGACAGAAAATGGGAGCAAGTTAACGCTTGCACCAAGGTCTAGAAGGGCTTTATTGATAAACGTATCTCCTATTGAACATGAAATTGTGGGACACCCCGGGTCCTTATATTTTATAGGAGATGTGTTGGAAAGAATTGAGCATATGTTTGCAGTTAAAAATGCATTCTTTGGTACATTTGTTTTTCTCTTTTTAGTGCACAAATCTTTCAAGAATTTAGCATAAGCAGGTATTTGTTGAATCATATCTAAGAGTGGAATATTCACCTTAACTTGCTTAAATACTTCCAGGATTTTCTCTATTTGTGCACTAGAGTTCTTTTTGAGTCTATTGGGAAATGGGGCTTTAGGCACATAGACTCGCTCAGGTTCAGGTTGAGCCACAGGTTCAGGTTGGGTGGGTGGATTGGGCTTTTCAATTTGGACGTCGGGTTCAATGGTCAAGTCATATGTGGGTGCTTGATGGCTAGATTGATTAGTCATTCTAGGGTTTACCACATTATTGTCAATTTGTCTTCCGGACCGTAATGATACTACAGCATTGATTTGTTGGAACGGTCCTTCCTCATTAACCATTTGAACCGGTCTCGGGTTGTTAGTTCCTGAAGGTGGTTGATAAGATTGATATTGATTATTAGTTCTTGGGTTCACCTCAAGTTGACTTGGTAATTGGCCATTTTCTCTTTCACCTATTATCTGTGCTAATTGGCTGACCTGTGTCTCTAGCCTTTGGAATGATTGGTTGGTTGTTTGTATAAAAGTTGTCATTAAAGTTTCTAATTTTGTCAACCTAACCTCATGATTTCCATTGTTATTACCCCCAGATGATGTAGTATTTTGGTTATATGGGGTTTGTTGTTGTCTAGGAGGTTGTCCTTGTTGGGTCCACGAAAAATTGGGATGATTACGCCAACCTGGGTTATAGGTTGATGCGTAAGGATCATTTCTAGAATTGTTAAATGTGGCATTAACATGTTCCAGGTCCACACAGTCCTCCATTAAATGACCAGTCTGACCACATCTAGAGCAGGGGATAGACAAGGGTTGATTCATTCGGGATTGATTTTGTAGCTCTAGATTTTCCATTCTACGCATTAGGGTAGCTAGTTTTGCCTCAGCCGCTATGTTGGAGTCTACAGCTAAGACACCTGGTCGGGGTTGACTCGCTATTCTAGATCCAATACTCGGGTTGATGGGTGTTCTAGCATTGTCCCATTGCATACTATTTTCAGCTAAATCCTCAAGAAAAGTCCAGGCATCATTTTCATTCTTGGACATAAAGTTCCCTTGGCTCACAGATTCTAGCATAACCCTAGATGTGGGTGTCAATCCCTCATAAATAATTTGGCATAATTGCCACTTCGGAATTCCGTGATGAGGGCATTGGGTCAAGACACTCTTAAATCTCTCAAGATAGGAATAGAACGGCTCGCTCTCAGACTGAACGAATGCAACAATTTCATTCCTAATCTTCATAGTCTTATGGTTGGGGAAATATTTTTTTAAGAAAACTTGAACAAATTCAGCCCAACTCCTAATAGATCTTTCGGCTAGACTATATAGCCATTTCTTAGCGTCATCCTTTAGTGCCAGAGGCACAAATTTCAGACGCACTGCCTCTTCAGGGATATGCTGGTATTGCATAAGAGAGCAGATTTCCTCAAATTCTCTAAGGAAGAGATATGGATCTTCCCTAGAGGTGAACTTAGGCAGCATACTCATGTATTGTGCCTTAAGTTCGAAGTCGCGACCCGGTATGGTGGGCATGACGATGCACGATGGCTGAGCAGCCATCGTTGGGTAACACCGATCCCTCAAAGTTATAGGTTGCGCAACAGGCGGGTCCACTACGTTCTCACCCATTAGATCCGGGTGAGGTGGTGCAACAGGTGGATTGGGGTTAAGTTCCAGACTGGAATCTAGATGAACTCGTGAGAGTCGATTACTCAAGTCCCGAATCCAAATCTGAGTGCACCGGGTTGAACCAATTTTTGAATTCAAATTTGAAATTTAAATTCCAAATTTAATTTCAAGAATTAATTACTCTTTTTTCGTTTTTTTTTTAAAGGAAACAAACAATAGAAAGGTAAGGATGAGAAGGGAAAGAAGACTCAGACGAGAAGGGAAACTTAACTCTAAAGTATAAAAATTAGGGTTGGTCAGAAATTTCCTGAACAAGCACGGTCAAAACAATCCTAGACCTAGTGTCACTTAGATCTAGACGACTCCTAACTGGTTGAGTCGAATTGATTTGCTTGATTCACCTCCCTCACCAATCAAACCAAGTTGGCCAGTTAGTGTATAGCTAGTGGGGGCGCTTCCGACAGAGTCGGTGCCAATTAGACAACCACGTCGCTTGGAAGACTTTCGTCGACACAAAAACACTTTCTAGACACCAAATTGAGTTCAATTAGCTTCAGGTCATAGCAAGTCAAACCAATCTCCTCCTTAATTGAGTCCGAGTCCTTAGGGGCCAATGTCTAATTGATTTTAAATTTTAGGCTTAGGCGACACTTCAGGATTGTGGTTTGTGGGCTACGGGAGGGTGATGAAATCCCCACCGTATCTTTTCCTACGGAGTTGCCCTTATGATAGTTTAACTTAAATCTAGCAAAGATAGTCAAACAATGGTCCTTTTAATGGGGGCAATTGCAAGGTTGTATGCAGCTAAATTATATGCTCTAATGCACTCGATAAAAACCTCGATACGTACCTTGCCTCCAGCAATCTTCAACAAGTATTAATTTGCAAGAATTTAGCAAGAATAATGCAAGCAAAACATTATATGATGCATGCACTAAGGTCTTTCTAATTTTGCCAATTTTAGGTCAGAGTTGAATTATTGCCAATTATGGAATTGTAACCCTAACACATGCAATTCTACGAAAGGAAACTTTTCAACAATTCAGATTTTACGAGAAAGGCAAGAAAAGTTACCTCCGCAATGCTCAGTCGGGTTCGCCGCCCGCTCTCGGAGATTCCAGTAGCTCACTGCGACCACCCAGCGATGCCGACGACGCCCCAGAAATTTGAAGACCAGAGCCCACACTGGTGCGGCGATTCCGCCGCAAGTTACCTTGTAGATGCGGCGATTCCGCCGCCCAAGTGTCTTAGAACGCTCCCGGATTTCGCCGCGCGCTCTGTTGTCTCCTGCTACACAAAATCAAATACTTAGACCACGCACAAGGTAGACAGGATAAAATCGAAAACACAAAAACACAAAATCTGCGTCGCCTCCCCGGCAACGGCGCCAAAAACTTGATGAAAATTAAATTTATACCGCAAGTGCACGGCGTCAATGAAGACGTGGCAAATACGGGTCGAACACAAGGAGGGAGAGATCTTGTTATTTGTGTGATTTTCGATTAAGGGGAAGAAGGAGAGCAGAATTAATTTGGGTTTTTGGGATTTTTGATTTAATTATCTAAAGCAAGAAACAAAAACAATTAAAACTAAAGCAAGAACAAAGAAGTGGATTCCGTTGGGTGGAGGTTTAGATTTAAGGTTTAGATTAGAGAATTCAGAAACTTATAATAAATCATATTAGTTATAAAGCATTACATGATAAATGATTTAACATAAACTCAAGTAATCAAAATATACTAACACGAAATTAAAATAATAACATCCATTCATCTTCTCTTCACCCTAAATCGTCACCTCCACCCTTTGGAAGGAGTTAGAAACTCATGGAGGGAGGAAGAAGAAGGGATCCTAGAGACATTAAAAGAAAACTAAAACAAGAATTAAAAGAACAGAATTTTATTGCTAAAAAGAAGATTACAAGACAAAGACTAAAAATAAAAAACCTAAGACTAAGGACCAAGGACCCTTCTAACATCGTTCTCGGGTCTATTTATAGTTGTTACAAGAGACCTAAGTATAGAATTGGAGAGTACACGTGTCCAGACACGACTGGTCAAAATTGGAGCACACGGATCGACTAGGGGGCGGCGTTTCCGCCGCATGATGCATGTAATGTGCGGCGATTTCGCCGCATGATCTCCTCAGATTTAATCCGGATTTTGGTTGAATGTTTATGGTATGATTTGATCCTCCTTTACGTGTCTGGATTGATTCTTTCCATTTTTTGAACTCCGGATTAATTCTTTCACATATTTGGAGATATACATTGATTTTTCTATATATTTTCTCCAAGAAAATAAAAGCTACTCGTGATTTGCACTTAGGTCCTTGACTTTTTGCAGTTAAGTCCCCGGCTACTTTTGTGCTTAAGTCCTTGTTCTTTTTGCAATTAGGACTTGAATGCTTTTATGCTTGGATACATTTCCATTCGTAACCCGATAATCTTGAACTTGGTCTTTATGATAGAAATGAGTCTTTTGCACGCGTTTATGCTCGGGATGTGGGTAAATTGCATTCAGGTCCCTGTATTCTGTAAATAAGACTAAACACATACCTTAGTAGCATTTATTGATGTAAAAGTAATCTAAATGAAAGACATATGATGCAATGTATGCAATGCATCAATGACCATAGCAATACATACAAAAGAAAACGAAATAAAAACAAAAGGCACACAAAGTATGTACAAACATGAAAACACCCCCCCCCCCCACACCTAATCCATGCATTGTCCTCAATGTATGGAAAAAATGGCACCAATGCATGGATAGGGTGTACCAGACTAATGATGGCGGTCAGAGGTGCCCAAAGAGGCACCTTGCTCAAGAGCCAACAATTTCCTATAAAGTTTCCAGTTTTGTTTGGCTAAAATGACGTTTTGTTGCTCAACCGCCATCTCAGAAATGCCAGTGTTAAAGAGTGTTCCTGAGTTCACAGACGAGCTTCGGGAACTGGCTCTAACATCCTCCTCCATGTAATCAGGCACCCATGCCTCAGGAAGGCAATAGCGAAATGACGGGGTCATCTTCGCTACCTTGAGGTCGGTGCCTTGGCGCCGTAGAAATGCTCAAATCGCGAGATGTCCAACATGCCACACAATTTGGTAACCAGAGTAGGCAATAAATGTATTTCTTTAAGCTCAACGTTCAACAAAACGTCAAACAACATTCGACAAATGCAGTGAGGTGAACCATCCATAGGACTATACACCATTCGCAAACTAGGTGTGAAGAATGTTGAGATCCGCTCTTCGCCCAACACATTCCTACACACCCACCTGGCTACAATGTGCACATTGGAGTAAATGTGCGCATTGGGTATTTCCCCATGCGATGAAATGGGTTGCCCACGCCCAAGCATAGATCGGTAAAAATTAATGTCACGGGTGGGCGCGAGATCATTGACTAAGGGGATCCCAGTCGCGTAGGAGATGAATTGTTGTGTCAATGTGTGCTTCACCCCTCTATATGTGACACTAAACTCGAGTGGTCCGGTCTGGTCACACTCGAGTTTAGTAAAGAACTCATGTACGAGAGGCTCTACATACATGGTTTTGGCACCCTCATACAACAAATGATACCACCCTTTGGCTACGATTCTATCGTAGAAGGGTTCTCCGAATTCGCAAAATTAAGTTCTGGAATTAAATGTGGGCTGGCCATACCTACACCTACCTTGGCGAGCTTTAATGGCGGAACACGTGACGACGAATACGAACACGGCGCAAGAGGGCCGGAGACCACAACACGTCTGCTCAAGCCATCAACAACAATAAACTCAACAACAACAACAACAATAAACTCTTAATTAGTGTGGTTTTGGGGAGAAGGAAAGGGTGATGAAATCCCCCACCTTATCTTATATGGGACAACCCCTCCTTAGTAGCGTTTTGGAGTCTTAATCTAGCCATAAACTCAACAAACAAATGCTCAACTCACACTTATTGCAATTCAATTCCTACTAACTAATGCACGTTCATACGAAATGCATGAATGAGAGTAGGAAATGCGTACCTCACACCAGCACTCATCAACTGAAAGTAAAGCTAAAATAAAAGACAATCTACGTGCCTAAGTCGAGTACATGATGCATGACCTATACAAGAAAGAATGCCTAATATTTTTCTTTAGGTTTTAGGGTCCAAGTTGCTTAAAGGGAGATTGATTATTAATTTGCGAGCAATCTAAAGTCAGAACATACAAAATTGAGTCCCAGATTTCTAAATAAGTTTTGTCAACAAGGCAAAGAAACTACAAGGCTATCAGAGATTACCAGACCGCCAGTTGGCAATCTCAGGCCGCTGATTGGCGGTCTTGAAGTCTCTGTTGGCCTCCAAACTTCACCAATTGCCTTCCCTTTCTGGTGTGAGTCTCCTGCAAGAAACAAAACTACAACAAAAAATTAAATCCACCTGAATCGTCCAAACCAGAGTCTGGACTGGTACATCCCCGGCAACGGTGCCAAAAAACTTGTTTGTTTGTTTTATATTTAGACCGCAAGTGCACAGCCGTCGGTGAAGACGTGGCAAGTACGGGTGGTGAGCAGCCTCTGCCTTGACTAAAATCGGGTGGCGAAAAAGGGGAGAAGATTTGTGCATATACTAATCTAAGTTATGCTAAACTAATAACAAGAAACGTAAAGGAAAACAACACTCTGTATGAAGGAAAAACTAAATCGAAAGAACCTGAAGTGGAAGTGCAAATCAGGAAGAGGGACCCCTGAAGGGTGGAGTGAGTGTATACAAGCAAAGAGATGATGCAGAATGCAATCATTAAGCACAAATGTAGGTTGTATTTTCATGTATAGGAAGTGTCTAATGTTTATGGCAAAACCTATCAATCTCATTACTGACCTAGTTGATTAACATTCACATATACAAGTTGGTTATTTTAGAACCTAAACAAGCATGAGAGGTGTCTAATATTTGTGGCAAAAAATCATCAAGTTACAAGTTCTATCCTAAACAACCATACATTTATGTTTATCAACACATTTCATACAAAGCATTTATTTCCATTCTCTTTTGCATGTATAAAACATCAACTCCACCCCCCAAAGGAGATGAAACTACTCACTACCCATTACACTAATTATTATTCTAAGAAATGAGAACATATTAACTAAATCTACTAAGATTATTGAAATAAAATTAAACTAAGCATGCAATCAACATAAAAGAAGCAACATAACAGAGAAACTTTTATTTATTTCAGACTCACAATACAAGTAGCATCTTCCTACTTCAGTATTTGCTCCAAGGCCCCACTTCAGGTATGAAGAATAGCCATCAAGTATGTATTGATTAGAATGGAAGGTGAAGAGTTCTATTTATAGTCACAGAAAAAGGTAATCGGGGACAATCCCCCGGTATGGGACTAATACAACACCAGAAATAGTTATAATTCTCCCTAATACATGATCTGCCCGAAGCGTGTCGGATCTGGAGCCAACCCGATCTCCAATTAACGGTCCTAGACCGCCAATTAGCGGTCTACAGAGTCCGGATCCGCTCTGGATTTTGGTTGGGCCTTGTTAGGTTGTTTTCTTCATGTTTGATGCACCAAAGTAAGTTGTTGGAGTTTTGGCCCAACCCAAATTGCCAATTATGAATTGAAATCTCACTATGTGAGCATACTTCCTACCTTCCCTGCAAATAAGGAGGATCCGTATATCTTTATTCGTGAATTTGAGGAGGTATGCTACATGTTCAAGCTTTAACAGCTTGACGTGGATTCCGTCCAGTTGAGGATGATCTCTTTCGCGTTGAAGGATAACACAAAGAAATAGATGTTCAACCTCCCAGCAAACTTGATTCGGTCCTGGGATTACTTTGTGACCATCTTTCTGAAGAGATTCTTCCCCAAAGGAAGACTCAACAGATACGACACCAGATACATCAAATGTATTAGACTGAGACCGAATCATTTCATGCTTTCTTTGAGAGGTTCAAGGATCTTCTCTTGCAGTGCCCTCATCATGGAATTGAGTTGTGGCAGTTGTGCCAAAATGTTTATGAGAGCCTTAACTACAATACCCACACATTGTTGGAGTCGATGTGTCAGGGTGATTTACAAATGAAACGCATTGATGAGGCATGGGATACTTTTGAATTAATGGTTGAATGTACCCTTGAGTGGGACACTATGATAGAGCCACCAGCCACCAGATCTTCTGGTCGAGGAGGAACATACAAAGTTGAGTCAACTATCGCGTCTGAGGCGAAAAGGGCTGCTCTCATGCGTAGGATTGAGAGTTTAGAGTTGGACCGAGCTCCTGTAGCTCAGGTCGCTACTCTCGCTTGTAGTAGGTATTGATTTACAGGGCATAGTGACTTGGAGTGTGGTTATGCTCTAAGCGATACTGATCATGCAAATGCGATGTATCAACAGCGGCCCCGTAATGACCCGTACAGGCACTCCTACAACCCGGGATGGCGAAACCACCCTAACTTCTCATGGGGCCAAGTGGGGGCAATCTCCACCTTATCACCCTCCACGCCCATAGGTGGCCTACCAACCCCCACATCAAAGGTCTCTGCCCCATACTCACCAGCCTACTCAAGCCTTACCATCAGGTTATTCTACTCAGACTCTATGTCAACGGGTTCACCCAAGGGACTCCACTCTTGAACAAATCCTTCACGTGTTCATACAGAGCACACAAACCATACTTGTGGCCAATAACTCCACGGGCAAAGCATTAGAAGCACAAGTTAGTTAGTTGGCTCATTAGCTCTATGAACGTGAGAATGGTCAATTCCCAAATCAACCTTAGGTGAATCCTCGGGGTACCCAATCTCAAGGAAGGACACTAGTACCTCACGCTACCTCTGAACTGAACCATCATGTTAATGTGATTCATACTTTGAGGTCCGGTAAGAAGGTGGACAACCAAATTGGATTGCCTTCCTTGCAATCACCATCTCTTTGTATCACCAGACCTGCAGTGATACCTGCATCCATGTGGGAGTCAGATCCTGAGGTTCCCTCACCAAATACTTCCAGGAAGGAGCTTGATCTGGAGGTTCCTTCTACGTTTATTTGGACAATGGTTCCGAACCCTGAGGTCCCCTTGTCTCATCATGTCTTGAAGGAATTAGATTCTGAGGTCCCCACTCTTGTTTCTACGGAACAAAATGCTGAGGTTCCTACGAAAGACCCATATACCCCAACGGTGCCATTCACTGAGCGCCTTAAAAAGAAAACTTCATATCAGCATGACAAGATGCTTGAGATCTTTTGGCATATTAAGGTGAACATCCCTCTGTTGGAGGTGATTCAGCAAATGTCACCTTATGCCAAGGTTCTTAAGCATTTATGCACCATGAATATACAAACTCATGTTCGGAAGAAAGTTTTTCTTGCGTCTAATGTGAGTTCATTATTGGCACAACCCACGCAAGTCAAATACAAGGACCCTGGTTGCCCTACTATTTCTTGTGTGATTGGTGAGGTGTCAATACAACGAGCTTTATTGGACCTAGGTGCATCAGTCAATCTTCTACCGTATTCGGTCTACGTCCACCTCGGTCTTGGAGACCTCACACAAACATAAACCACTCTTCAATAGGCTAATAGTTCTATGAAGAAATTGAGGGGTGTGGTGGAAGATGCTCTGATCAAAGTGGGTGAGTTCATTTATCTAGTCGATTTCTTTGTTTTTGATATTGAACTTGTGTCAAACACACTTGGACAAATTCCTATTATTTCGGGGCGACCATTTCTTGCGACTTCCAATGCCTTGATCAATTATCGTAATGGTCCGATACGCTTAGCATATGGTAGTCAGTGCGCTGATTTCAACATCTTCACCATCGGGAAGAAGCCAGGTGCCTTCGATGACCCTGTTGAGGCCAACTTTATCCAGGGCATGGATGAAATTGAAGTCGAAGGCACTTTCAAGTATTCCATAGAGTTGTTCGATGTAGATCCTGATGGTGGTGAAGATGTTTCAACTGGGATGGCACAAGAATGCGCATTATCTTGTGATCATGTGGCATTTGAGCCACCTCCTTTCGATCATATGGATCTTCAGCCACAAGATACCATTTTTGTGGCCTCTGGGCCACCTGCTATTCACTCTGTATCTGTTGAGGACCCAATGTGGGTTAGATACCCTATATTTCAAACAACCAGATAGAGATTCACTTCTCAATTCTCATTCATGCCTCATATCCATCTCATTCTCAAGAGGCATCAAATGACCACAATGCTTATAAGGGTGGTAGGTGGTCAAGCAATTCCATTTCTACACTTTGTCATCTGGGTAATAAGTCCAGGGTGTCATTTTGTGTGGATGGAATGATCCCTGTGCACCCAAATGTCTATTGGAGGGTATATATTAATGACTCTCAGCTTCATCCTTGAATGGACACATATTTGTTTCCATTTCCTTTCAGAGACCCCGATTTTGAGAGGGATGAACCATCATCCTTGGTTCATAAACCTCGCAACAATCTTCCTATTTCTTATGTTGCGAGCCCATGCAGGTGCATTTCGGCTCGAGAGATGGCGGGTTCACATTTGATGTTTCTTGACAAATGAAGATGGGAGCCCATCTTTGTACATAGTTATATTTGAAGAAGAAAAAAAGCAAAAGTCAAAAAAATAGAAAGACTCCAAGAGTGAGCATAGCTTGTTGTTGGCTCCAACCATTGTGTATTTGGGCCCCGTTTGTTTAACGTATATCATCCCCCTTCTTAAGTATTTCACAGGTTTTAAGGGAAATTAGGGTTTGTGTCCATCAACATGACCATGAAACTTTCCTCGTGCTTCAAAGTTTGGTGAGATCTTTTACTTTTTCATGCAAAATTTATCATACTTGCATACATTGAGGACAATGCATGAAGTAAGTGTATGAAAGGAATGTGTTCTAAAAGTTTTACTTTTATATATCAATTTTCATGAATTGGATGTGTAAACATTTTGTTCCTTGATTAATGTATTTGTCTTTTGGAAGTGTTAAGGAAGAGGCTCTTGGTCCTTAACCGTAAAGATCTAAAAGATAATGGTTTGCATAAATCAAAAGTTATTCACAATCATGGTAATTGACATGGAACATTAATTACCGAGGCAAGATTGTCGTGTATGTCATCGATTATTGTCAAAAGCTAGTCAAAAGCTATCAAATCTTTTCACATGCGAAGTGTTCAATTTGGTTATTGTCAAAAGCTATCAATGAGCATAGTGATAAAGGCAATAGTTGGTTGAGCTTGACTTGTGCTGGAGAAGATAGCTAGTCAAAAGATTAGCATTGCCCCTCTTAATTTGAGTGATAATATTGGAAGGCTCCTTGATAAATCAAAATTATAATGTGCACAATGTAACTTGAATTAAGTTACATATATATAATTAACTTATGAGATCAAGAAATGAATATATATATATAATACAAAAGTGACACATTTCTACTTTGTATATATTCCCAATATCATGATGCAAGGATAGACACAAGTGATGTCTTTACATCACTAAATGGATCGTGATTAGTTCGAGTGAACAAGACATCTATTCTAATTTGGTAACTATAATATATAGCTAGATACCTCTTATAGTTTATGATATTAAATGTTTAATATCATTATCAATCTTGCTTAGATCCTCCTATAGGTCACACTACAAATCTGAGAAACAAGAAGCTTGATTTATGTTCATATGATGTATCGGGTTTCATATGATATATGATACATGTGGTGAATCGATAAAATCAATGTGTCGTGAAAATTACATATTTAGAATCATGAATAAATTCATATGAGATATATGTATTATGGGGTGTAATAGTTTGACATGACATGGGATAATATATTACATGATATGCAGATTTGCTAAAAACCCCAAAGATCAAATTTTGTTGGATGAAAATCCAAATTTGACAAAGACAAAATTGGGACAAAACGGTAGACAATTTTGGCATCGGTCGACCGGGTTATTCAGAACGGTCAACCAAACAGAGATCGCAATTACCAGAACGTATCTTGATAATTGGATCGGTCGACCGGGCGTAGTTCATGGTCGATCGAAAATCTCCAAGAGATATCTTGGTTATATAATGGTCGGCCGATATAGTGACACGGTCGACCGAAATGTACCATGAGAAATTTTGGTAAGTAAATGGTCGACCGGAGTGAGACGTGGTTCGACCAAAATTTTCTAGGGAATTTACGTCATGCATATTCGGTCGACCGTCTATCTCACGGTCCTATTGAACTTATGAAAGTTGTAACCGTTCGGTTGACCGAGTGGTGATTTTGGTCGATTGTTCAGAATGATTCTGCCTTGAATTATTAAGAGATTAGTGTTGATCATGGGCTGGATTTATTCAAATTATGGTCAAATGGTTTTGAGGATGATTATGTGTCAATGTGTGATTGGTTTAAGGGAGAGAAAAGCAAGAGATCAAGGGTTAGTGGGTAGCCCATGATGTGGGTATTAGGAGAACCTGTAAATAGGTCTCATCTCCCTACTTGTTTTAATTAATGCAAAAATTCTCTCTCTCTCCCTAACCTCCCACTAATACATCCGAATTTTTCTTAATTATTTCAACCTTTAGGAGATTAAATCTCAGGGAGTTTTAAATGGGTTATTAGTTAGATTCTAAGCTTGATTACAGATTGATTGGCTAGCTCATTTCTCTCTAATCTTGTTTAGAGTTTGGTGAACACTTGGAGGCAAATCGGTGAGTGATTCGACGGGCAACGCAACTCCAAATCTTCATAAAGGTTTTAGAGAACCTTTGGGTATGATCCTCTTTTTTTAATATATATTGAGATTATATGATATTAGAGTAAATATCAATCAATGTACATGAAATTGTTGAAAATATGGAAATTGATCATGTATGCATGTATAAAAGTTTTAAAATATATCATACATAGGGGCACGAAATCCTAAGTGTAGGGGGTGTTTTACGTGTGTACATAGTCGTCTTTTTCCTTTTCTTTTGTGTGTATTGTTAGGGTCAAGTTAGTATGTTGTATTTAATATCGATTTATCTGCTTGCCATGATCATTGGGTGACTTGCCTTCTTTTGCTTGCCTAGTGCTTTAAAATTTTAAATTTCATTCAAAATCTTCATATGTTTAAGAAAGAAAATGTTTTGTGGATTTTGCATGTGTCTAGCAAGTGCACACCGTTCAGAGGCAAGTAAAAAGAAAGGTCCCAAAATTGACTTGAACACAATGCATTAGGATATCTAGTACACCAGCTTTAGGTCATATCTAGTCGTAAGGATGCACCCCGGTCTTCCTTGTGTTGGGTTTTTGGCCCTTTAATCTTAATTTTGATGATTAACAAACTACTATTATGCATAACTTCAATTACAACATCACACACATCATATTATCAAATTGCATAAATATTGTGTATTCCTAACAATGTAGGTGATCAAACCAAGGGACTAATCAACTTCAAGATCAAGGCTCAAGACTTGTAATCAAAGCTCAAGGACTTCATATGTAATTTTCCATTTATTTGAGTTATAGGATCAAATGTACACTTGATGCACAAAAGGATAAACCTGTCTATCTCGGTCGACCGTGACCTTATCGGATTACCGAACCAGGTTCCCAACGGATAACCGAGTGTCTCTCGGTGAACCGTTCCCTATAGAGTCAGTAAACTCTTATCTCCTGGAACCTTTGTTTCGGTGTACCGAAACATAGTCTGTCAACCGTCTCCTAGAGTCAGTAGAAAACTTGATCTCCTGGAATCCTTGTTTCGGAGTACCGAACCTTATCCGGTCGACCGTGTCCCCATTCCCAGTAGCTTCGAATAATTCCCTGGACATCTCTATTCGGTCTTCCGAAGAGAGATCGGTCATCCGAACTTCTATGTGTCTATTAGGCCTAAACCGACTTCATCTTATTGGCCCACGTGGCACAACTAACTGCACCAGACTTATATTTTGTCGTTTAGCCACATCCTTTGAAACATCCATACCGGTCTACCGATGGAGCTTCGGATTACCGAAGTGTTGTGAAATGTTATATCGTAACGGCTATTTTTCCACGTAATATTTTGACTGTTATCGATAAACCAATTTCCCATACAATGTCAGCCGAAAACCCGCACATGTATCGGTCAACCGAACATACAACGGTCTACCGAACATGATCACCGAGTCACACCAAATCTTTACTGTCCACTCTTGAACGGTGCACCGAAGTGATCTCGGTCAACCGAAATTAATTATCTGATATTAGGAAAAAGCTACTGGAAGTTGGTGAAAGGTTATCCGACCTATATTCGGTTAACCGAGTTCTTGTTTCTAACCACTACTTTGGACTACCGTGTTTCCAACGGTCGACCGAATCTGTCTCGATTTCTGCCCGAGCTTAAGTCACATCTTGTTTTCACTTGGTCCAATCCTCACCAACTTACCATAACGGCTCTATTTGTTTTGAAGGCTATATAAGCTTCACTTAAGAGACACATTCACTACCTCACTTGCAAAATATCAATCCTATTCTTGTGCTCTCAATCTTCAAGCCTTCAAAGCTCCACCAACTCTCATACTTCCACTAAATTCACTCCAAGCTTAAATCATATCCTTGAGTGCATTCAAGTTAGAGTTCAACAACCACATTCAATTTCCATTGTGTTGTAAAGCTTCGAGGAAGCACCCTCTCGGGTTGTGAGAGGAGATCGGAGCAAGGCGAGGGTGTTCGCAAGGCTCCGATTGTAAGAGGGTTTTTCTTCGACCTGGAACGAAGATAATAGTGAATTCTCGAGTAGGGATCAGAGGATCGATCGGAACTTGAGGAGAGGACTAGATCACGGTGGTGTGATCGAACCTCTATAAATCTCCAAAGTCATCTTGTGGTTTGCATTCTCTCCCTCATTGTTTTAATTGTGCAATAGTTGAAGTAAATTAGGAGATAATCTATTCACCCCCCTCTAGATTAGTGACCGATTAACTTACACCTTGGGGGAGAGTAATCATAGGGTTTCAATACTCAAACAAATAAAGAGTCCACCCTAAACCTAGTGAGTCGAATAATTCGTGTTTCTTTGTATAGGAAGTTTGTTGTAGTTTGGGACCATTAATCTCCTATTGTGAAATCTTAAGTGGAGGGGTTTGGGTTCATGTGTAGATAAGAAATATGTAAGTAGGTGTTCTCTCTTCTCGCACGGCTCCTATCACTCGGGAAATTAGGTCTGATGGGACTTAGTGCTTGGTGCTTTCGAGTCAACTGACTTGGGATGCACCGACAGAACTCCCGTTACACCGGTGGTAGGGATCGCCCTATGTGGAGATGTGGGGGAAGGTGTTTATAATAGTGTAAGTCATCATAGGCAATGATGCACAAAACCTGACCTTGGGAGAATTACACCAACTAGTAAAAAATGATATGAAAAAATATGAAAAATGAAAAGAAAAAAATGATAATACATATAAGAACCTTAATAGACTTTACACATTGTATCACTTGAGGATATTAAGGTTGCCCATGTCCTTCACTTATGTTCTTTATTAACTTGCACGAATGTTTCATTAGGCTAGGTGTGTGGACTAGATACATATAGAGAGTCAACCTGTAGGATTAGCGTGTCCAATGATCGACAAAAATAGGTCCGATGAATCATGTTACTAGTTGAATAATGCATCAATGTTCGATTTTGTGGGTCTATCCGCTGAAAAATCTCAGGAGACACCACTCCACCTTGGCGACAATGAGGTTTAACGGTTTGTTAAACGTGCTAAGTGCAACCGTCATTCCTATGAATGAGTTATGATTTCCCCATTTTTCGTATGTTTTCCTTTCTTTCATTTTTCTCTTTCTTTGTTTTACTTGGGACTAGCAAAAGGTATGTGGGGGGTATTTGATTTGTAGCATATCATACATCGCATTCATGTTATATATCATTTACTTTACCCCCAATATTGTGTTACTCGAGTGTTGTTGTACTATTTCAGGTTTTAGGTAATAAAGAAGAGAAAATGGAACAAAAAAGACCTGAATGCAACGAGAATGGACCAAATTAAAGACTTCTAAACCCATTTGTAATACACAAGGACTAGATCACAAATCAGGAAGGACCCAAGTGAAAACCCAGAGGGACCTGATTGTGAAATGCAAAGTAATGTAACACATGAATTGAACTAGATCAGTATTTTGCCAATTAAACTCAAATCCGTTCAAGACAGTGGACCACGACTTCACCCAACGTGCAAAATTCAACTTTTAAGCTCCTGGAAGAAATCAGGATTGATCGGACGGGACAGTGGTGGATTTGGATCCCCCACTGGTGGATCCTTTTCGTCAAATTGGTCCATTAAATATTTCTCTCGTGGATCAAACTTGATTAATTGGGTGCACGAGACTGTAAAGAAAGTTATGACAGCCGTCAGATTGCTCACAAATCCATCCAGACCCTTATTTCTTCTATCAATACCATTGTAATCCCTCCTCTCCATTTCTCATTCCTCTTTCCGCCATTAGAGTAGGTTTTAGTTTCCTATTTTAGTAGTGTAAATAAGGGGTTGGAGAGGAGCAAACTTTGTATTTTTATTTCTTAATCTGGTTTAGTTCTTGTTCTTTCCATTAATGTCTTTACTTTGATGCAATTTCTTTGATGTTGTTGTTTGCTTAATCTTGTTTTTTCTCCATTTCCATTATGGGTTTTATGTTGTTTTTATGCTTTATTTAGTTAAGAGATGAGTAGAGAGTAGTCCATCCACATTGGGGGTGGAGAAGAAGGTGATGTCATTATGTGATGTATTAGGTGTGTGTGCTAATCTTAATCCTTTAAGCCTTACATGATTTCTGTAACCATCTAATGAGATTTCACTCTTATCTTTGACGTGCTAATGCTCGTGAGTGATGATTAACACATGTTTATATTAGTAGGCCTATTTTATGGGGAGTGATGATGTGAGGATAAGGATGGAGTGGAAGAAGGAAACATGACATGTGGTAGCATGTGCTCTTGTTGGCCTCACCTTAATTAATGTTTTATATGTTTTAATGATTGTGTAAATCTTATTTCATGTGGATACATAGTGGGGTTTGGTCTTTATGCATGACTTCATTTAGCTTCATTTCAATTATTGTCTTGTATGTTTTAATGATAATGTTTTATCTTATTTCATGTGGAGTCAAAGTTGGATTTGGTTTTGTTGTTTTCATGTACTTAATGTTGTGATGAGCACAAATGAACACACACACATACACTTATTTTCATATGCACATTCTTTCTCTACCCCTAACGGGTTTAGTTTTATTGTTTGTTTTTCGATTTCATATGAATCGTAGTGTAATTCCAACCTCATTTCTCTCTTCTTTTCCCACTCGAGTATGGTGGATTTTGACTTGCACGCGCTCCCTGTGGACTCGACCCGTACTTGTCACCGTATCAACAAGGTCGTGCACTCATGGTATTATAACTGAACCAATCAGAACACCTCCCTAGGTTTTACACTTGTATGAGGGGTTAGTAAATTTGTGGCAATATCGATGGAAACTCCAAGGTGATGATTGATTGACATCATTTCATGCTTATATTTGTATCTTATATCCATTATCTTACACCTAAGCAATGCTACGTGACGAGTTTTATGTTTGAATTTCATAAATAAATAGGTTTGAAGAGATGAAGCATAAAAGGACCCAAGAGCAGGGAAAATGGACTGAGTTGTGAGACCTGGGGACTAAGATGCAAGACCTGAACGTAAGACCAAAGGGCCAAAGAGAAAAATAGAAAACTCCACACCATCATGGGGAGTATTTTAGCAATTCGATTCGCGTCAGAGCTACAATAAATGAAGTATATCCATCAAAGACCAACAAAGACATCCAGAAAAGCGCACAACAAATTCCAGACGGATCCAGACCCGAAAGACCGCCAATTGGTGGTCTGTTTGGCTCCGAATCCGCTAAGCTTTGGTGGGCTTGTGTATTAGTGTGTGTTTATTCTATTTCTGGTATTTGTTTAGTCCAATACCGGGGGATCGTCTCGGATTACCTTTTGCTATGGCTATAAATATAACTCTTCACCTTCTATTGTAAACTACCCATTGCTTGATGGCATTCTCTTTACTTGGAGTAAGCCTTGAAGCAAAACTCAAGGTGGAGAAGAATGCTACCTTCAATGTGAGTCATTATTAATAAAATAATTGTTCTTAGTTTCTTTAAATCTTGTCTTTTAATTTTTGCATGTTTCTTTAGTTTTATGTTCATTTCAATTAGTTTCTTTGATATTCCTTTCTTGCTTAGTTTAATTTCCTTTCAGTATAATGTTTCATTTTGTTAATGTAGTTAGTGTAATGAGTAGTGAGTAGTTCCATCTCCATTTGGGGGGTGGAGAAATATGTGATATGATCATGTAGTGTATTAGGTGTGTGTTATCTTAATCCCTTGAGCCTTATATGATTTCCATAACCATCTAATGGGATTCCACTCTTATCTTTGATATGATAATTCTCTCGAATGAAGCTTAGCTTATGCTTAGATTAGTGGACCTATTTTATGGAGAATGATAAGGTGAGGATATAGATGGAATTAATATTGGAAACACGATTCGTAGTGTATGTACTCTTGTTGCCTTTACCTTGGTTAATGCCTTGTATGTTTTAATGATATTGGGTTATCTTATTTCATGTGGAGGCATAGTAGGGTCTAGTCTTTATACATGAGTTCATTTAGCTTCATTCCAATTATTGTCTTGTATGTTTTAATGATATGATCTTATCTTATTTCATGTGGAGGCAAAGTTGGATTTAGTTTTATGATTTCATGCACTACATATTGTGAGGAGCATAATTGAACACACACACACACATACACATCTTTATATTCACATTATTTCTCTACCCCCTACGGGGTTTAGTTTTATCGCTTATTTTCCATTTCCCTTCGCATTGTAGTGTAGTGTAGATCGTAACTCGTTTCTCTCCTTTCTTTCCCACTCACCTTCGCACAAACCAAAAGTCGACATACCTCCCTGTGGATCGACCCGTATTTGTCACCGCTTCAACGTGGTCGTGCACTTGCGGTTAATATAAAACCTTCTATCAAGTTTTTGGCGTCATTGCCGGGGAGGTGCTCTGGCTAGACCTTGGTTTGGACGATTCGAGTGGTTTTAATTTTTTGTTTTTTGTTTTTGTTTGTTTCACGGAACCTTCGGCTCAAGGGGAGGCTACTAGACGAATTGGAGCACAAAATCTTCAACAGGGACCGCCAATCGGCGGCCTGGTGAGCTTTGCTAGCTCTCAGTTTTGTACTGGTAGTTCTTTGCTTCAAAGTAGTTGTCTGGGAGCACAATTTGGCATGTTTTGACTTCTAGTTTGCTCCCAGATTATTAAACCAATCCCCATTAATCAACTTGCCCTTAAAATCCAAAGCAAAATATTAGACATTCATACTTGTTTAGGTCACGCATCATGTACTTGACTTAGGCACGTAGTTGTCTTTTATTTTAGCTTTATTTTCAGTTGTTGAGTGCTGGCGTGAGGTACGCAATTTCCTACACTGATTCATGCACCTTGTATGGTCATGCATTAGTTAGTAGGAATTGCATCAGGACAAGAGTGAGTTGAGTGTTTGATTGGAGCGTTGATTGCTAGATTTAGGATCAAAACGCTACTAAGGAGGGGTTGTCCCATAAAAGATAAGGTGGCAGATTTCATCACCCTTTTCTTTGCCCCAAAAATCACTCTTAATCAAGCCTTAATCTAAAAGCAAGTAGACATTGGCCCTAGGATTTTCGGACGCACTAGGAGAGTGATTTAGTTGAGACCGTCATGGCCTGATCGGCGTCGCCTACCTTGTCGATAGTAGGAGGTACTGGATCTCCGGATCTGGTATCACTTGCTGGGCATTGTGGTCTTCGTTGTAGGGAGGTGAGCCGTGTCGAGACTAGGGATCTCGAAGTTAGGCGTCGTCTAGCCTAAGGACCCATAGCCTTAAGTTGTGAGAGACGTGCTTGCTAGTTAGGCTTCTACCTGATCCCATTACTCACGCTAGATTTAGGGATTCTTCCCTTCTCCTCTGAGTCATCTTCTTCTCAGCTACTTCTACATTCTAGGCTCCTCCCCTTTACACTCTCTGGTAGCGTTTCAGGGTCGAATATGCACTTTTTTCGAGTTTAGCCTAGTGGTGGTGAGAGTGGTCGACTCGAGAGTTTTTTGTTGAGATGGATGCTTACATGGGCGACCATCCATATCTTTTTTGAGACCAGGACAATTCTCCCTGGAACTCCGGACCCATGTATCTTGGGGTGCCTCAAATAAACACCCTGTATGGTTGGGACAATCTTAATTGTGTGATTGAGAAATCTTCATATTGGGGTAATATGAGAGAGACACTGACTGCTAGACCAACATCTAGTTACGTCGGATCATATGCTGGTCAACAAACTGAGACATTGCAAGAACCTTTGGCCTCTTTCATGCATGTGGTAAACGACATGAGTGCACTGGTCGCTCCAGTAGTCGTACCGTGTGACTGTTCTGGGTTGAGTGGTCATATTATCGGGGAATGTCCCTATGTTACCCCAGAGCCTGAGTATGAGCATACATTTTCCCAAAATGCTCAATATGACCATTATACATCCGCATAAAAACTAAGAGGGATGGATTCGTGGGGAGACAATTCTTATTCAAATTCTTATACATCATTTTCACCACAGTATCCTCCTCCTGAATACCCAGAATTCTACCAACACCCCACTCCGAATCATTGGACTCATTCTCAGCCCATCAACACCCAACCCCAAAATTTGTCAAATTCTGACTTGGACCTCATAGTTGACCGCATACCTGATTCCTTGAAACAAACTTTCCTTACGTTCATAGAAACCACTCAACAGTCCATACAAAATATGACACTTCAAGTGAGTCAAATGACGCAGCAATTACGTGAACGTGAGGAGAGTAACTTTTCTTGTCGACATGAGGATTCATCTTTTGATATCGAACCACCACCACATCCACAAATTCAAAGCACAATTTTTCAAAGTCAAACTCCTAGTCATTCTGAGGGACTTGGGGTTTAATTCACGATCACTTGGTGGAGGATTTGATTCCAATTGAGAAAAACATGGACCAATTTCATTATGAGTCGGCACAAGATTTGTGGCGTGTTTACATAATTGATGTAGTGATATGGGACTTGATTTTGCATGTTTGGACTTATAGTTTGTTCCCAGATCCATAATCAAACCTCCTTTAAGCAACTTGGACCCTAAAACTTAAAGCAAAAGATTAGGCATTCTTTTTGTTTAGGTCATGCATCATGTATGTGACTTAGGCATTTAGATTGTCTTTTATCTTAGCTTTATTTTCTTTTTTTCTGAGATCTGGCGTGAGGTACGCACCTTCTACTCTCATTCATGCATTTCGTATGAACATGCATTAGTTAGTAGGAAGTGCATTGAAACAAGTGTGAGTTGAGCGTTTGTTTGTAGAGTTGATTGCTAGATTAGGACTCCAAAACGCTACTAAGGAGGGGATGTCCCATAAAAGATAAGGTGGGGGATTTCATCACCCTTTTCTTCGCCCCAAAAACCACACTAATCAAGAGCCTAATTTTAAAATGAAGTAGACATTGACCTTAAGGAATTCGGACGCATTAGGAGAGTGATCCGGTCCCGACCGTCATGACCTGGTCGGCGTTGCCCACTTTGTCGATAGTAGGAGAGACGAGATCCCCGGATCTTGGCTCCCTTACTGGGCTTTGTCGTCCTCGTCGTAGGGGGTGAGGCGTGTTGAGGTCATGTGACCTCGCAGTTAGGCGTCGTCTAGCTGTAAGGACCTATAGCGACCTTAGGAGTGCTTGAGCCTTGTTTGCTTGTGTGCTTCTACCTGTACCCATCCTCCGTAGCATAAGGACTTCTTCCCTTCTCCCCTGAGTCGTTCTTTCTCTCCTGTGTTCCCTCGTCTTCTCTTCTACGTACATTCTTTGTTAAAAAAAAGTTTTGGTGTGTGTGCACCTTTGTGCATGCTTTCATGGACACGAGACAAGAGTGGTCGTTTGACGAGGAGCGTTGTCAATCCGGCTTCGGTCATCGATTTCTCAACACCTTACTCCTCTCGTGTCGCACGCAGTCCGGGTTCAATGGCTGTTAATTTCCGTGAGGAGGAGCAGTTGTTGGACCCACCTGTTCGACCTGTGCTTCCAGTTGTCGCTCCCATACCTCTACGTGATCGATGCTACCCGAGTCGTACAGCTCTACCCTCATGCATCGTATTACGAGACGTTAATGGGAACCATTTTGAGGTTAAGCCTCAGTTTATTTCCATGCTCCCTCGCTTCACGGGGAAGGGTGACCCCTATATCATTCTCAGGGAATTTGAGGAGGTCTGTGCTATGTTCAAGCTGCAACAACTTAGCACAGACTCCATCAATCTTAGGCTCATTCCTTTTGCACTAAAGGATGACACCAAGAAGTGGTTGTACAGAAACCAGGCGAATGCCTTTAAGACTTGGGACGAGTTTCAATCTGCATTCCTCAAGAAGTACTTCCCAAATCATCGAACTCAAAAATTGAGTTACGAAATCAATTCGTTCTATCAACATGAGACCGAACCATTCCATGCATACTTAGAGAGGTTCAAGGAGCTACTATCCTCATGCCCTCACCATGGCATCGAGTTGTAGCGCCTTTGTCAGATTGTTTACGAAGGTCTTCACATCCCGTCCCGAACGCTCCTTGAGTCCATGTGTCAAGGAGAGTTCTTGGGAAAGGATGAAAGGGAGGCATGGGCTTTCCTAGAAGACCTTGATGAGAAAACAATACAATGGGAGAGTGTAAGGGAACCACCTGCATCATCTAGTATAGGAGCGAGGATCGCGAATGCAAACTCGACTAGATCGGGTGCCACATTTGCTATCGATACCACTACGGCCACCGAGGCACGAATGGCGGCCTTAATGCGCCGTATGGATTCGATTGAGCTCCAAAACCAACAAGGTCCACCTCACATGTCAAGTTCTCACTTCAAATCAGCAGACCATGAAATCTCTAGAGCTTCAGATGGGCCAATTGGCTCAGTCTGTACATGAGAGAGAGAGAGGGTCTTTTCCTAGCCAGCCTAAGGCTAACCCCCGCATGTACCAACAACAACAAATGCAAAATGAGAATGTGGTACCTCGGGGGAGGCAAGTGAACCATGTGGAGGAACCTGTTCACCATGTCAAGTCCATTGTGACCTTAAGAAATGGAAAACAGGTTGACAATCACATTTCCTTGCCACACCCACCACCATCTATGCAGTCCCTCAGTAGGAATGGTGGTGAAGAAGAAGCTGGGGGTGAGGGTAATACACCAAAGCTTTCTTCTCAGGCACAGCAGAAAACCTACCTTCCAAAAGCTCCCTATCCAAGTAGGTTAAACAAAAAGCAGAGTGACAACATGGACAAGATATTAGAGGTGTTTAAGCAAGTGAAGGTTAACATCCCCTTGTTGGATGTCATCCAACAAATACCTCAATATGCCAAAGTGTTGAAGGATCTCTGCACAACCAAGAGGAAGACCAATGTTCCTAAGAAAGCATTCTTGACTGCAAATATCAGCTCACTTTTGTCCAATCCCACCTACACAAAATACAAGGACCCTGGGTGTCCTACTATTCAGTGTACGATAGGGGACACTAGAATGAGCAATGTTTTGCTTGATTTAGGATCAGCGGTCAACCTCCTCCCATTCTCTGTTTATCAACAGTTTAACTTGGGAGAATTGAAACCAACTAAGATCACCCTTCAATTAGCGGATAGATCCATTCGTATTCCCATGGGGATTATCGAGGACGTGCTTATCAAAGTTGGAAATTTTATATTTCCAGTTGATTTTGTTGTCCTCGATACCAATCCTGTTGCGAACACCCACTCTCAAATACCTTTGATTTTGGATAGACCATTTCTGGCCACCTCCAATGCCTTGATTAATTGTAGAAATGGTCTCATGAAGCTCTCATTTGGTAACATGAGTGTCGAGCTTCATGTGTTCAACTCTGGTAGGCAACAGGAACCCATGGATGAACCTTTAAATCTAAATCTCATCCGCCAATTGGAGAAAGCACCACAAAATCAACGAACACCCCTAACCCCAATGCAACCCGTTGAGAATGTTCGTGGGCCCAGCGAAAACTCATTGCCTGTCTTCGCAATGCAACAGAGTGAGCTGGCCTCGAACATGAATGTCCAAAGGGAGTGTTCGTTGCATGATTCGGTTGAGAGTACTAGTGAGAGTGAGACACCTCATCATATGCCTATACCAGAAGTGTCTCTACCTCATGTCCCATGGCCATTGAGCCATTTGAGCTTCATATTGACTCCAACAAGGACTCACTTATGACCGAGCTTATGCTTGATGATCTAAATGATGGTGGGAGGTCCTTGTTGGATGACTTGGGGAGAAGCCCCATTCTTAGTGATGCAAGTCTGCTGCATCCATCGAATGAGACTGAGGATTTCATTCTGATGCACCCGCCTATTGGTTGGAGGGTTTTCTTCGATGAGCAAGTAAACCCTAGTGAGGCAACACAACTTCATTCTTTGTTGCCCACACTCAACCAATATCATGAGGGGTTCGAGTCTTTCAGCTTTGACCTTTCACCCCTCATGACACCTCAGAGTACCAGTGAAGTTTGCCTATCTCGGCAAGTCTCTGGTCCTCAAAACATGATGTTCTCATTTTGATGTTCCTTGACCAAATGATTATGAGAATATCTTGGTTGATGTATATATCTTGTAAAAAAAGTGTGTAATAAAAGACTCCTTCAGTGAGCATCGATTGTTGTGAGCCCCAACCCTTGTGTACTTGGGCCCAATCTCTTCACGTATTTATCTCCCTTCTTCAGCTTCTCACAGGTTTTCAGGGAATTTGGGTTTGTGTCCATCAACATGACCCTGAACGTCCCTTTGTACTTCATGTTGGTGAGATCTTTCCTTTTTCATGCATATATCCATGTAGTATCTTGTTCACATTCATTGAGGACAATGCATGAAGTAGGTGTGGGGGGGTGTTTTACGTGTGTACATAGTCGAGTCTTTTCTTTTGATTTTTTGTTTTCTTTTGTGTGCATTGTTAGGGTCATGTTAGTGTGTCGCATTTAATATCGATATATCTGCTTGCCATGAACCTTGGGTGACTTGTCTTCTTTTGCTTGCCTAGTGCTTTAAAATTTTCATATTTCTTTCAAAATCTTCATGTGTTTGCGAAAGAAAATGTTTTTTGTAGGTTTTGCGTGTGTTTAGCATGTGCAAAACCGTTGAGAGGCAAAGTAAAAAGAAAGCTCCCAAAATTGTCTGGAACTTGATGCATTAGGATTTCTAGTTTACTGGCTTTAGGTCTTATCGAGTCGTTAGGATGCACCCCGGTTTCCCTCGGGGGGCATGTAATCATAGGGTTTCAACACTGAAACATTTAAAGAAGTCCACCCTGAACCTAGTGAGTCAAATAATTCGTGTTTGTTAGTATAAGGAAGTTTGTCGTAGTCAAGGGCCCTTAATCTCTTTTTGTGAAACATAAGTGTAGGGGTTTTGGTTCCCATGTAGATAAATGAATAAGTGGTGTTCTCACTTCTCTCACGGCTCCTATCACTCGGGAAAGTATGTCTGAGGGCCCTTTGTGCCTGGTACTTTCGAGTCATCTGACTTGGGATGCACCGACCGAACTCCCGTTACACGGGTGGTAGGGATCGCCCTATGTGGAGATTTGGGGGAAGGTGTACGTGATAGTGTAAGTCCTCATAGGCAATGATGCACGAAACCTGACCATGGGAGAATCAAACACCAACCAATAAAATGCTCTAAAGAAAAAAAAGAAAAAAAAGAGTCAAATAAGCACCAAAATGGACTTTACACATTGTATCACATTCAGAAGTTAAGGTTGCCCATGTCTTTCACTTAAGTCCTTAACTAACTCTCACGAATAACTCATTAGGCTAGGTGTGTGGACCGATTACATATACAGAGTCGACCTGTAGTATTACCGCGTCCCATGATCGACAAAATAAGTCCAACGAGTCGTGTAGCTAGATTGATTAATGCATCTTGTTCGGATTTTGTGGGTATATCCGCTGAAAACCCTCAGGAGACAACACTCCTCCTGCTTGGCGACAAGGAGGTTTAACGGCTTGTTGCCGGGGAGGTGCCAGTCCAGACTCTTGTTTGGACGATTCAAGTGGATTTAATTTTTGTCTGCTTGTTTGGACATATTTGATTGACATCATTTCATGCTCATAATTGTATCTTATATCCATTATCTAACACCTAAGAAATGCTACGTTACGAGTTTTATGTTTGAATTTCAGAAATAAAGAGGTTTGAAGAGAAGAGCCATGAAAGGACCCAAAAGCAAGAAAAAGGACTTAATTGTGAGAATTGGGGACTGAGATGCAAGGGAGAAGGACCTGAACGTAAGACCGAAGGACCTAAGAGCAAAACAGAAAACTCCACACCATCATGGGGAGTATTTTGGTAATTCGATTCAGGTCGGAGCTCCAACAAGCAAAGTAGATGCATCCAAGACCAACATATCCATCAACAAAAGCCCACAACCAAAACCAACTCGATTTGGATCATATAGACCGCTAATTGGCAGTCCATATTGCTCTGGATCCGCTAAGAATTGTGGAGCACGTGTATTAGTGTATTCTTAGTCTATTTTTGGTATTGGTTTAGTCCCACATCGGGGGATTGTCCCGGATTAGCTTTTTTCATGCCTATAAATAGATCTCTTCACCTTCCATTGTAATTACCTATTGCTTGGTGGCATTCTCTCTACTAAGGAGTGAGCCTTGAAGCAAAAACTCAAGGTGGAGAAGAATGCTACCTTCAATTTGAGTCATTTGTTAATAAAATAATTCTTCTAGTTTCTTTTAATCTTGTCTTTTAATTTGTGCATGTTTGTTTAGTCTTTCCTTTCCTTTTATGTTTCTTTAATACTTCTTGCCTTCTTAATTAACTTTCATTTCAGTATTATGCTTTCTTTTGTTAATATAGTTAGTGTAATGAGTAGTGAGTAGTTCCATCCCCATTTGGGGGGGGGTGGAGAAATATGTGATATAATCATGTAGTGTATTAAGTGTGTGTTATCATTATCCCTTGAGCTTTATATGATTTCCATAACCATCTAATGGGTTTTTACTCTTATCTTAGTATGCTAATGCTCTTGAATGAAGCTTAGCTTATGCTTTGATTAGTGGACCTATTTTATGGGGAATGATAAGGTTAGGATATGGATGAAGTTAATATTAGAAACACAATTTGTAGTGTATGTGCTCTTGTTTCCTTTACCTTAGCTAATGTGTTGTATGTTTTAATGATGTAGTCTTATCTTAATTCATGTGGAGGCATAGTAGGGTCTAGTCTTTATACTTGAGTTCATTTAGCTTCATTCCAATTATTGTCTTGTATGTTTTAATGATGTAGTCTTATCTTAATTCATGTGGAGGCAAAGTTGGATGTAGTTTTATGATTTCATGCACTACATGTTGTGAGGAGCTTAATTGAACACACACACATCTTCATATTCACATTATTTCTCTACCCCCTATGGGGCTTAGTTTTATTGCTTATCTTCATTTCCTTTTTGCATCTTAGTGTAGTTTAGTGTAACCAATCTTTCTCTCCTTCTTTTTACCTCTCGCGTTCGAACAAACCAATCGTCGACACACCTCCCAGTGGATGACCCGTATTTACCACCGCTTCAACGCGGTCGTGCACTTGCAGTTAATATAAAACGATCAATCAAGTTTTTGGCACCGTTGCCGGGGAGGTGCTCTGTCCAGACATTGGTTGGGACGATTCGAGGGGTTTTTAATTTTTTGTTTTCAGTTTTTCTTCATTTCAGGGAACCATAGGATCATGGGGAGGCTACTGGACAAGTTTGAGGACCAGAAGCTCCAAATGGACCGCCAATCAGCGGTTGCAGACCGCCAATTGGCGGCCTGGTAAGAGTTTCATGCTTCCAAACTTTTTCTGGTAGTTAGTGCTGTAATTTGTGTTATCTGGGAGCCCTATTTTACATGTTGTGACTTCTAGTTTGCTCCCAGATTTAATTTCAATCCCCTTTAATCAACTTAGACCATAAAACTCAAAGCAAAAGATTGGACTTCTTGCCATCTAGGTCATGCATCATGTGTAGACCTTGCATGCATTTGTATTTTCTTTGCTTTACATTTTGTTGTTGATTGCTGGCGTGAGGTACGTGCACCCAAATCTCTCATTCATGCATGTTTCGATCATGCATTAGTTAGTAAGGTGCATCGGGACAAGAGTGAGTTAACTGTTTGATTGGAGTGATTGATTGCTAGATTTAAGCTCAAAACGCTACTAAGGAGGGGTTGTCCCATAAAAGATAAGGTGGGGGATTTCATCACCCTTTCCTTGGCCCCAAAAATCACTCTTAATAAAGCCTTAACTAAAATCAAGTAGACATTGGCCCTAAGGAATTCGGACGCACTAGGAGAGTAATCTAGTCGAGACCGTCATGACCTGATCGGCGTTTCCGGCCTTGTCGATAGTAGGAGGTACTGGATCTCCGGATATGGTATCACTTGTTGGGCATTGTGGTCCTCGTTGTAGGGAGGTGAGGGGCTAGTGACCTCGAAGTTTGGCGTCGTCTAGCCTAAGGACCCATTGCCTTACATTGTTTGAGTTGTGCTTGCTAGTTAGGCTTCTACCTGATCCCATTACCCACGCTAGCTCTAGGATTCTTCTCTTCTCCTCTGAGTCATCTTCTTCTCACCCTATTCTACATTATAGTCTCCTCCCCTTTACACTCTCTGGTAGTGTTTTAGGGTCGAGTCGAGCACTTTTTGCGAGCTTGGCCTCGTGGTGGTGAGAGTGGTCAACTCTAAAGTTCTTTGTGGAGATGGATGGTTACATGGGCGACCGTCCATATCATTGTTGGGACTAGGACAATTCGTACTGGTATTCCGGACCCATGCAACCTGGGGTGGCTCAGACGAACACCTCGTATGGTTGGGATAATCCTCATTGTGTGACTGAGCAATCTTCATATTGGGGTAGTATGAGAAAGGCACCGAATGCTAGACCATCATCTAGTTACGTCGGATCATATGCTGGTCAACAAACTGAGACATTACACCAAACTTTGGCCTCTTTCATGCGTATGGCAGACGACATGAGTGCACCGGTGGCTCCAGTAGCCGTACCGTGCGACTGTTGTGGGTTGAGTGGTCATGTTATCGGGGAATGTCCTTATGTTCCCCCTGAGCCTGAGTATGAGCATACCTTTTCCCAAAATGCTCAATGTGACCATTACGCATCCGCGTACAACCCGAGAGTGATGGATTCGTGGGGAGACAATTCTTATCCAAATTCTTATACTTCATTTTCACCCCCGTATCCTCCTCCCGAATACCCAGAATTCTACCAACACCCCACTTCAAATCATTGGACTCATTCTCAGCCCATCAACACCCTACCCCAAAATTTCCCAAGCTCTGACTTGGACCTCACTGTTGACCCCAAATTTGATTCCTTAAAACAAACCCTCCAAACGTTCAAGGAAACCACTCAAACTTTATTGAAGTCCAACTTGAATTCCTTGCAAAATATGGAAATGCAAGTGAGTCAAATGACACAACAATTCCAAGAACGTGAGGAGGGTAACCTTTCTTGTCAACATGAGGATTCATCTTTTGATATCGAACCACCACCACATCCACAAATTCAAAGCACAACCTTTCAAAGTAAAAGTCCTAGTCAGTCTGAGGGACTTGGGGTTTCAATTCACGATCACTTAGTGGAGGATTCGATTCAAATTGAGAATAACTTGGACCAGCTTCATTATGAGTCGGCACAAGATTGTGCCTTATCTTTTTGTCCCGTGGCCCTTGAGCCACATGATCTTCATATTGTGCCTCTTAAGGACTCACCTCTGGTGGAGCAAGAGCTCCCTAGTACCCTCAATTTCAAACAACCTGATGAGAGTTTGCCTCTCACTATTGTTCCTGATCATCTTGGAAATGATGGAACATCAAACAACTACATTGCTCATGAGGGTATTAGAAGTTCCTTAGAGGATACCTTGGGTATGAGACCCACTTTTTGTTCGCCTGGTGTGTCGTACATGACTAACGAGGTTCTTGACCTCGTTCCGACGCACCAGCCTGTTGGTTGGAGAGTTTGGATTGACGATCATAACTTCAGCAGCACAACGGGACAAACTCTTCTTCCGTTGCCCCTCATTTCCCAAACTCTTGAGAGGTTTAAGCTCTTTCAGTTTGATCCTTTGAATGAGACGCCTTTGCGTCCAATTCATGAACCTCTCATTTCATATGGTGCTCTTTGTGAAGGGGGCCCACGCATGCGTATTCTGGCCCCGCGTGGTGTCATGTTCCCTTTCCTAGTGCATTGACCCACTCTTGAGGTTCCCATTTGATGTCTTTTGACAAATGAAGATGGGAACTTATGTTTGTACATAGTTATATATATATATAAAAAGAAGAAAAAAAGAAGAAAAAAAGTACAAAAAAAGACTCCTTCAGTGAGCATCGATTGTTGTGAGCCCCAACCGTTGTGTATTTGGGCTCCATTTCTTTCACATATTTGTATCCTTTCTTTAGCATCTCACAGGTTTTGAGGGAATTCAGATTTGTGTCCATCAACATGACCTTGAACTTCCCTTTGTACTTAATGTTGGTGAGATCTCTCCTTTTTCATGCATAAATCCATGTAGTATCTTGCTCACATTCATTGAGGACAATGCATGAAGTAGGTGTGGGGGGGTGTTTTACGTGTGTACATAGTTGAGTCTTTTTCCTTTGATTTTATTTTCTTTTGTGTGCATTATTAGGGTCATGTTAGTGTGCTGCATTTAATATCGATATATCTGTTTGCCATCATCCTTGGGTGACTTGTCTTCTTTTGCTTGCCTAGTGCTTCAAAATTTTCACATTTCTTTCAAAATCTTCATGTGTTTGCGAAAGCAAATGTTTTGTGGGTTTTGTGTGTGTTTAGCATGTGCAAAACCGTTGAGAGGCAAAGTAAAAAGAAAGCTCCCAAAATTGTCTTGAACTTGATGCATTAGGATATCTAGTACAGTGACTTTAGGATTTATCGAGTTGTTAGGATGCACCCCAGTTTTCCCTTAGGGTGAGTTATCATAGGGTTTCAGTGCTCAAACATTTAAAGAAGTCCACCCTGAACCTAGTGAGTCACTGATTCGTGTATGTTAACTTAAGGAAGTTTGTTGTAGTAAGGACCCTTTAAATCTTGTTGTGAGACATTAAGTGTAGGGGTTTTGGTTCATGTGTAGATTAGAAATAAGTGAGTATGTGTTCTCTCTTCTCGCACGTCTCCTATCACTCGGGAAAGTAGGTCTGAGGGGACTTTGTGCCTGGTGCTTTTGAGTAATCTGACTTGGGATGCGCCGACCGAACTCCCGTTACACGGGTGGTAGTGATTGCCCTATGTGGAGATTTGGGGAAAGGTGTACGTGATAGTGTAAGTCCTCATCGGCAATGATGCACGAAACCTGACCCTGGGAGAATGAAGCTCCAACTAATAAAAAGAAAAAAATATGGGAAAAGAAACAAAAAAAGAAAAAAAAATGGTAATGCAAATAAGAACCTTAATGGACTTTACACTTTGTATCACTTGAGGATGTTAAGGTTGTCCATGTCTTTCACTTAATTCCTTATTTAACTTGCATGAATGGTTCATTAGGTTAGGTGTGTGGACTAATTACCTATATAGAGTCGGCCCGTAGGATTACCGCCTCCAATGATCGACAAAATTTGTCCAAAGAGTCGAGTGTCTAGATTGAATAATGCATCTTGTTCGGATTTTGTGGGTATATCCGCTGAAAACCCTCAGGAGACAACACTCCTCCTCCTTGGCAACAAGGAGGTTTAATGGCTTGTTGCACGTGCTAAGTGCAACCGTGATTCCTACGAAAGTGAGTTAGGATTTCTTGTTTCTCGTTTGTTTTTCTCTTTCTTTGTTCTGCTCGGGACTAGCAAAAACTTAGGTGTGGGGGTATTTCATTGACATCATTTCATGCTCATGATTGTATATTATATCCATTATCTTACACCTAAGCAATGCTACGTGATGAGTTTTATGTTTGAATTTCAGAAATAAAGAGGTTTGAAGGGAGGAGCCATGAAAGGACCCAAAAGCAGGAAAAAGGACTTAATTGTGAGACCTGGGGACTGAGATGCAAGGGAGAAGGACCTGAACGTAAGACCGAATGACCTAAGAGCAAAACAGAAAACTCCACACCATCATGGGGAGTATTTTGGTAATTCGATTCGGGTCGGAGCTCCAACAAGAAAAGTTGATGCATCCAAGACCAACATATCCATCAACAAAAGCCCACAACCAAAACCAACTCCATCTGGATTATATAGACCGCCAATTGGCGGTCTTGGACCGCTAATAGGCGGTCCATATTGCTCTGGATCCGCTAAGAATTGTGGAGCACGTGTATTAGTGTATTCTTAGTCTATTTTTGGTATTGGTTTAGTCCCACATCGGCGGATTGTCCCGGATTAGCTTTTTCCATGCCTATAAATAGAACTCTTCACCTTCCATTGTAATCACCCATTGCTTGGTGACATTCTCTCTACTAAGGAGTGAGCCTTGAAGCAAAAACTCAAGGTGGAGAAGAATGCTACCTTCAATGTGAGTCATTCGTTAATAAAATAATTGTTCTAGTTTCTTTTAATCTTGTCTTTTATTTTGTGCATGCTTGTTTAGTCTTTCTTTTCCTTTTAAGCTTCTTTAATATTTCTTCCTTGATTAGTGTAGTTTTATTTCAGAATAATGCTTCATTTTGTTAGAGTAGTTAGTTTAAATATGTGTGAGTAGTTCCATCCCCTTTTGGGGGGTGGAGAAATATGTGATATAATCATGTAGTGTATTAAGTGTGTGTTATCTTTATCCCTTGAGCTTTATATGATTTCCATAACCATCTAATGGGTTTTCACTCTTATCTTTGATATGCTAATGCTCTTGAATGAAGCTTAGCTTATGCTTTGATTAGTGGACCTATTTTAGGGGGAATGATAAGGTTAGGATATGGGTGAAGTTAATATTGGAAACACAATTTGTAGTGTATGTGCTCTTGTTTCCTTTACCTTAGCTAATGTGTTGTATGTTTTAATGATGTAGTCTTATCTTAATTCATGTGGAGGCATAGTAGGGTCTAGTCTTTATACTTGAGTTCGTTTAGCCTCATTCCAATTATTGTCATGTATGTTTTAATGATGTAGTCTTATCTTAATTCATGTGGAGGCAAAGTTGGATGTAGTTTTATGATTTCATGCACTACATGTTGTGAGGAGCTTAATTGAACACACACACACACACATCTTCATATTCACATTATTTCTCTACCCCCTATGGGGCTTAGTTTTATTGCTTATCTTCATTTCCTTTTTGCATCTTAGTGTAGTTTAGTGTAACCAACCTTTCTCTCCTTTTTACCTCTCGCCTTCGAACAAATCAATCGTCGACACACCTCCCAGTGGACGACCCATATTTGCCACCGCTTCAACGCGGCGATGCACTTGCGGTTAATACAAAATGATCAATCAAGTTTTTGTTGTGCCACATGATCTTCATGTTGTGCATATTAAGGACTCACCTCTGGTGGAGCAAGAGCTCCCTAGTACCCTTAATTTCAAACGACCTGATGAGAGTTTGCGTCTCACTATTGTTCCTGATCATCTTGGAAATGATGGGACATCAAATAATTACATCGCCAATGAGGGTATTAGGAGTTCCTTGGATGATACCTTGGGTATGAGACTCACTTTCTATTTGCCTGGTGAGTCGGACATGCATAACGACGTTCTTGATCTCGTTCCGACCCACCAGCCTATTGGTTGGAGAGTTTGGAATGACGATCATAACTTCAGTACCACAACGGGAGAAACTCTTCTTCCATTGCCCCTTATTTCCCAAACTCTTGAGAGGTTCAAGCTCTTTCAGTTTGATCCTTTTAATTAGACGTCTTTGCGTCTAATTCATGAACCTCTCCTTTCATCTTGTGCTCTTTGTGAGGGGGCCAAGCATAAGTATTCTGGCCCCGCGTGGTGTCATGTTCCCTTTCCAAGTGCATTGACCCATTTTTGAGGTTCTCATTTGATGTCCTTTGACAAATGAAGATGGGAACTTATTTTTGTACATAGTTATATTTTGAAAAAAAAGTACAATAAAAGACTCCATGAGCGAGCATTGATTGTTGTGGGCCCCAACCCAGTGTATTTGGGCACCATTTCTTTCACGTATTTGTACCCCTTCTTTAGCATCTCATAGGTTTTAAGGGAATTCGAGTTTGTGTCCATCAACATAACCTTGAACTTCTTTTTGCCCTTCATGTTGGTGAGATATTCCCTTTTTCATGCATAAATACATGTAGTATCTTGCTCACATTCATTGAGGACAATGCATGAAGTAAGTGTGGGGGGTGTTTTACGTGTGTACATAGTCGAGTTGTTTTTCTTTGATTTTGTTTTCTTGTGTGTGCATTGTTAGGGTCATGTTAGTGTGCTGCATTTAGTGTTGATATATCTGCTTGCCTTGATCATTGGGTGACTTGTCTTCTTTTCCTTGCCTAGTGCTTTAAAATTTTAACATTTCTTTCAAAATCTTCATGTGTTTGCGAAAGAAAATGTTTTTTGGTTTTTGCATGTGCAAATCCGTTGAGAGGCAAAGTAAAAAAGAAAGCTCCCAAAATTGTCTTGAACTTGATGCATTATGATATCTAGTATAGTGGCTTTAGGTCTTATCTAGTCGTTAGGATGCACCCCGGCTTTCCCTCGGGGGGCGAGTAATCATAGGGTTTCAGTACTCAAACAATTAAAGAAGTCCACCCTGAACCTAGTGAGTCAATAATTCATGTCTGTTAATTTAAGGAAGTTTGTTGTAGTCAAGGACCCCTTAAATCTTGGTGTGAGACATTAAGTGTAGGGGTTTTGGTTCATGTGAAGATAAGAAATAAGTGAGTAAGTGTTCTCTCTTCTCGCACGGCTCCTATCACTCGGGAAATTAGGTCCGAGTGGACTTTGTGCATGGTGCTTTCGAGTCATCTGACATGGGTTGCACCGACCGAACGCCCATTACACTGGTGGTAGAGATTGTCCTATATGGAGATTTGGGGAAAAGTGTACGTGATAGTGAAAGTCCTCATAGGCAATGATGCACGAAACCTGACCCTGGGAGAATGAAACTCCAACTAGTATGAAAAAAAGTAATACAAAAAAACAAAAAGAAAAAAATGGTAATGCAAATAAGAACCTTAATGGACTTTACACTTTGTATCACTTGAGGATGTTAAGGTTGTCAATGTCTTTCACTTAAGACATTAATTAACTTGCGCGAATGGTTCATTAGGCTAGGGGTGTGGACAGGATATGTGTATAGAGTCGGCCCGTAGGATTACCGTGTCCAATGATCGACAAAAATGAGTCCATCGAGTCGCGTTTCTAGATTGAATAATGCATCTATGTTCGGATTTTGTGGGTATATCCGCTGAAAACCCTCAGGAGACAACACTCCTCCTCCTTAGCGACAAGGAGGTTTAACGGCTTGTTGCACGTGCTAAGTGCAACCGTGATTCCTACGAAAGTGAGTTAGCATTTCCTTGTTTTTTGTATACTTTTCCTTTCTTTCATTTTTCCTTTTCTTTGTTTTGCTCGGGACTAGAAAAAGTTAGGTGTGGGGGTATTTGATTGACATCATTTCATGCATTCATTGGTGTCTTATATCCATTTTCTTAAACCTAAACAATGTTACGTAACGAGTTTTATGTATAAGTTTCAGCAATAACAGGTTTGAGAAGAAGAGACTAAAAAAGGACATAAAAGCAAGAAAAATGACTAAGTTGCAAGACTTATGGACTGAGGTGCAAGAGAGAAGGACCCGGATGTAAAGCCAAAAGGACTAATGAGGAAATCAAGAAGCTCCACACTATTATGAGGAGTATTTTGGAAATTAGATTCGGGCCCAAACATCAACAACCAAATCGGATTCATCAAACATCAAGAAATCAAGCCAGAAACGAACCACTGAAATCCAGACTCAATCCAAGCAATCTGGACCGCCAATTGGTTGTCCCGGACCGTGTTCCATGGTTGAGTCGGGTCATGTATTATGTTGTTTTTGTCCATTTATAGTATGTGTTTAGTCCCATATCAGGGGATTGTCCCCGATTACCTTTTTCTAGCACTATAAATAGAACTATGCCTTCTCCTTTGTATTCACTCATTGCTTGGTGGCATTCTCTCAACTTGGAGTAAAAGCCTTGAAGCAAAAACTCAAGGTGGAGAAGAATGACACTTACAATGTGAGTCATGTTAATAAAATAAATTTTCTTAGTTTCTTTTAATATTGTCTTGTCTTTTAATTCTTCCATGCTTTTTTAGTTTAATTTCCTTTTACTTAGATTCTTTAATATTTTTGTTTGCTTAGTTTAATTGTCTTTTATTAGAATGTTTCGTTTGGTTAATGTAGTTTGTAGTGTAATGATTAGTGAGTAGTTCCATCCCCATTTGGGGGTGGAGTAAAATGTTATGTGATTTTGTGATGTATTAGATGTTTGTTATCTTAATCCATTGAGCCTTACATGATTTCCATAACCATCTAATGAGATTTCACTCTTTTCTTTGATATGCTAATGCTCTTGAATGAAGTTAAGCATATGCTTAGACTAGTGGACCTATTTTATGGGGAATGATGAAGTGAGGATATGGATGGAATTAATAAAGGAAACATGACTTGTAGTTGCATGTACTCTTGTTGGCCTTACCTTGGTTGATGTCTTGTTTGTTTTAATGATTGTGTCAATCTTATTTCATGTTGAGGCATAGTGGGGTTTGGTCTTTCTACATGAGTTCATTTAGCTTCATTTCAATTAATTATCTTGTATATTTTAATGATTTTGTGTTATCTTATTCCATGTGGAGGCAAAGTTGGATTTAGTTTTATGATTTCATGCACTACATGTTGTGATGAGCATAATTGAACACATACACATATCTTTGTATTCATATTCTTTCTCTACCCCCTATGGGGTTTAGTTTTATTGCTGAATTTTCCATTTCCTTTTGCATTTTAGTGTAGTTTGATCATAACTCTTTTCTCTCCTCTCTTTCCCACTCACCTTCGAACAAACTAAAGTTGACACACCTCCCTGTGGATCGAGCCATATTTGCCACCACTTCAACGCGGCCGTGCACTTAAGGTTATGATTATAACTTAATCAATCACTCCATGTGGAGGAACCGACATCGGGCCTTCATCGCCAGTTTGGGGGGCGGTTCTTCTTACTGGGAGTCGCTTACCTGAAAGAAGACAAAAAAAGAATCACGACAAAACAATCAGAACTGGACTACGACAACAAGTGTAAATCATTACCACTATTACACATTAAAAAGCCAAAAATAAAGACCACCACAAATGGACATAAAATTCTAGCAATTCAGGTCCAAATTCAGCACCAATGTCAGCACAAAAATCAGCCAATCTCAGCCCCAATTCAGACCAGTATTAAAGATCAGATTTCAGCACAACTAAGTTCAGAATTCAGCCCAAGGTTCATCTCAAATGTGATGATAAAATGCAGAACAAATGCAGCACAAGACAGTAAATATTCAGCAAGAATTAAGGATCAAGTGCAGCAAATTCAGCCAAGAATCTCAGAGGTATGTGGGATTAAAATTCGACATTAAAATGCAGCACAAGAGAAGGCACAATAATTCTAAATTAAATCAAGCATATACCAACTTAGTTGGAGATTATAAAATAGCAATTCAAGTCAAAAATGAAAGTCTACAAGAGATTGGTAATGGACAATGAACTGCCTGAAGGTCGGAAGGGGAGGTCACAAGAGCAAGGGGGTTGCCGGAAGGGGAGGTCGCGCTGGCAAGGGGGTTGCTGAAAGGGGAGGCCGTGTGAGCAAAGGGGTTACCAAAATAGAAGGTCGCACGGGCAAGGGAAGAGGAATGCTCTGGTTGGGGAGAGGGAGGGGTTGCGTCTATTGAATTCTTGGTTGGGGTTTTGTTGGGTTTACGAATACCCTTACACGATAGATAAATTCAACACCGACCTGGTATGGAAGGGTCCATTTCAAAAAGAATTTTGAAAAATAAACCCTACCACGTCGAATTACATAACGGCTGACGTGGAAGACCCCCAACCACGTCGGATTCCAAACCCGACGTGGTAGGGTATGAAAAATGGACCATTCCACTTCGAATTACGCAAACACCGACATGGAATACCCCTACCACGTCAGTTTCAGAATCCGACAATGTGATTTACCTTCCTTACCTTTGATCCAGTTGCACTTTACACTTTGTTCTTCAGACTAACGGGACACTGATTCTCAATCTACAATCCGTAGACAATACTATATTATTTTTGTACTCCAGAAGTAGACAATGTGATTAACATTATGCGTACTACCTGGAAGTACCTCTCAGCTGTCACACAAAAGGAAGGAAGAACTCCTGGAAATCGAATATAGATAATAATAATAATAATAATAATAATAATAATAAGAAGAAGAAGAAGGAAGTTGGAGAACCAAAATATCCTTGGACGAGAGAGCTAGTAACAATGATTAACGTACATGGTGGTCACACTGATAGCTTTGTATATGATGAGCTTCGACAAAATTTCAATTGGGGTGGCCAAAGATGTTGATAAAATCCGAAAGAATTACATGTGGAACAATTTGAATGAGAATCCAAATACCAAAAGCTTGTAAGCTAGAAAAAGACTTGTCAAGCCAAGAACTGAGAATTCTCAACATACAAACACACAACCTGAGTCGTAGACTAAAAACAACTTTGGGAACTCATGCATGGCCACGACAGGTTATGTAATTATATTATTCGTGCTAAATATGGAAACGATGATTCCATAGCCCTACCGAATGAGTCCAATCAATTGTGTCAGCTCAGCACCATCACACTAGAAAGTGGGTCTAATAACTTCTTCTAGTAGGAAAATTGGTTGGAGGAAACTAGATTAGGTGACATTTGGGAAGACATATCACTGTTGGAAAATATGGGTACCACGTTGTCCTTATCACGTCGAAATTTCTAACATGACGTAATACCGGCCTTAGAAATAGAAATGAAAGAAATACAAACCACACGTCCACTCCAAATATTTTATAGATGTTCAATCACACCACCATGATCTAATACTCTCCTTGAGTTCTGATCGATCCTTCGATCCCTACTCGAGAATTCACTAATCTCTTCCTTCTGGTCGAAGATAAACTCTCTTACAATTGGAGCATTGTGAAGACCCTCGACTTGCTCTAATCTCCTCTCACAACCCGACAGGGAGCTTCCTCGACATTTTACAGTGCAGTGGAAAGTGATGGAAGTAGTTGAACTATAATTTGAATGCACTCAAAGGATTTGAATTGAGTTTGGAGTGAATTGAGTGAAGTTTGAGAATTGGTGAAGCTTTGAAGACTTGGAATTTGAGAGCACAAGAATATGAATGATTTTTGGCAAGGAAAGTGTAGTTTGTGTCTCTTAAAATGAAGCTTTTATAGACTTCAAAGCAAATATAGCCGTTATGGTGGGTTGGTGAAATTTCGACCAATGAGAAGCAAGATAGAAGTTAAGCTTAGGCAGATTTCTAAGCCAGTTTGGTCAACCGTTTAAGGAATGGTCGTCCAAAACAAGATGGTTGGCTTGGTCAGAATGAAGCATTTGGTTGACCGAACATTATTCGGAAAACAAATCACCAATTTCCAATAATTATTTAAACCAATTTACATTCAGTTTACCATTTACGGATCTTTCAAAAATGTGTTACTAGATGACAAATCACAAGTCTGTTGAGAATTCTCAATGGATTAATTGCCACATCGGCCAATACGATCAAGACATTTAGGATTCAAAACAAGGCATAAGTTCAAATAACTGATCCAGATTCGTTTATCCAAATCACAAATACCAGGAAGGATCCGAAGTGTACTTAGTAGGTGGAAATGCTTAACCGTGAGGGAGTCAGTTGATTGATTGTTTTAATAACCACAAGTGCATGGCGTCGGTGAAGCAATGAAAAATACAGGTCGAACCTCAAGGAGTTGTGAGTGTTGTTGTGAATACCATACTCGCATGGGAAAAGAGAGTAGAATGAGGAGATTATGCTAACTAACTACATGAACGATGAATTAATCAACAATTAAATTAAACCCCTATGGAGTAGAGGTGCATGGGGGTGAGTGGGTCTTGAACACATGAGGCCCAAGTGTGTAAAGTAGGTGAAATCAATTACAGACTAGTGTGGAGTATGTGGGATCATGTATGGCCCTAATTCTAATCGTTTTTAAACTAATTCTCTACTTTCTTAATCAAAGATGTAGCAGAATAAAACAAACAAGTAGAGAAGATAATATGCAAACCAACGCACCAGAGATTCTCTACTTGATTTCTTCCTCTCACAACTTGAGAGGGAACACTTTGGGCTTTCACAAAGTCTCTACTCTTTTGTCTTGGTTTTCACCAAGACCCTTGCTTCTTGAACAACAAAGTGAGTGTAACAACACTCTCTAATCTTGAGCACACTTAGAATATGATATAACAATGATCTAAAGTGGAAGTTTGGCTTGGAGAGTAGGTTTGGGGAATTGAAAGCTTAGGAGTTTCTCTTAGATGTATTGGACAATTTAGAGTGTAAGAGATGTTAAATTGTTTCTTGGTAATATCTATTTATAAGTTCTAAGAGAGTTATGGCTGTTGTGATAAAATTATAAGTTGTTTGTGTAAGATACACAAAACAAAATTGAGCAGGTCATAGTTCGGGTCAAGTTCAATCGACCGAAATGGGCCAAACGGTCGACCGGATGGCTGTCCAGAAATGAGTCCAACACAGCCAAAAATGGAACGGTCGACCGAGCAAGGAACGGTCAAACAAAAAATGGCTATAACTTAAACTCACTTAAGTTAACAGTTGAACAAAAAATTGGTTCGGTCGACCAAAACCTAACAAGCTCTATGGGGTTGTAAAAAAGTTTAAGTTCGGTCGACCGAAACTTGGTCCATGGTCGACCGGTGGTCACTTGTGTTTTTTGGGTATGGATAAAAATGTGAATACGACCGTTGGTATAATACAACAAGTCTAACAGTCAAATGACACGCGTAGACGGTCGAACAAAATGGTGCAACGGTCGACCGGTTTAACACTATTGGTTAACAGATTAACTGATCCAATCGTTCGTACTGAGAACTAGTTCGGTCTAAGTTTGGTTTTAAGGGTTTTCCGGGATAAGTTTGGGTGACCTATTGAAGTCCAAATATTATGAGATTTTGTATGTGACTTCTACAAGGAATGTAGTGTGTTTGTGAGTAGTTTTTAACTCCAGTATGCTCAAGTACACAAAGATTCCTAAGTCTCAATTACAAGTAAAATTACATGTCTTTATTAGCTTGATTACATGTCTTGACTTGAATTCATTTCTTCCTTGAGTCTTGATCACCTGTAGATGTTAGCACAAAACAATATATATGTTATGCAATATGTGTATTACTCTACATTAATTATAGTTAAGATTAGGTTGATTTAATCATCAAACATAGATTAAGGCCAAAAGGCCAACAGAGTCTATACATAGTTTTTGTTCTAGGTGTAAACATAAATTCTAGGTGTAAACTATACATATGAATGCTAGGTGTAAACTATACATATTAATGCTCCCCCTATTAGTGTGCATAGTTTTTGTTCAACTTTTAAGAAATCTCAACTTACCCCCTAATATTCTCTCCCCCTATGACATCTATCAAAAAAAAGATGTTGCATTGAATTTATTTTCTTCCCAAAAGTTCTTGTAATGAAGTTGCTCCCCCTAAATTTTGCACTTCATTACCCTATTTATAAAAATATTCATTAGGCTCACCCTATCAATATGCATTGGATATGACAATAAAGTTCAATTCTATTCTCCCCTTTTAACATCAAACAAATATGAACATATAAGCATGTGATGTTTTACTCCCATTTTGACATCTATATGAAAATTTGACAATTAAGCAAAGGATGTGATTTTCTCCCAAATTTTTAAGATATGCAGTTAATGATATCAATTAGGCATAATTTTCCTTTTTCTCCCCGTTAAAGAGGTGCATGAAGCATATCCTAATTGATCAATGATAAAAATATGACAATTACGCATAAAAATCTTATTGGAACAAATTCTGTAAACATAGGAGGATAAAGAATGGTACCTGATTGATCGTTTTATATTAACCGCAAGTGCACGACCGTGTTGAAGTGGTGGCAAATACGGGTCGTCCACTGGGAGGTGTGTCGACGTTTGGTTTGTGCGAAGGCGAGTGGAAAGAAAGGGAAGAAAGATGTATTACACTACACTAATCTAAACTAGTAAACAAGCAAGCTGAAATGAAATCACTAAACAACTAAGCTAAACAATTAATGAAGAAGATAAAAACACATGAATGAAAACCACTAAGGGGTGGAGTGTGTGTGTGTGCACATGAAATAAGTGTGGTGTTGAATGCATACAATAAGCTCAAGTGTGGTTAGTGTTTGTTCATGCATAAGAAGTACCTCATGGCAAGACCTATCATTTACAACACTAACCTAGGTGATTAATATGAGCAATGCAAGGTTGTTATTAAGAACATAACGAGCATGGAGTGTACCTAACTGTGGCAGAAACCATCAAGTAAAGTTCTTATTAATTCAAGCAAGCATACTAATATCTCTCACAAACAATAAAATCTAGCATTCATACCACCTACATAACATGTACATACATCTACTCCACCCCCAAAGGGGATGGAACTACTCACACATATTTAAACTAACTACTCTAACAAAATGAAGCATTATACTGAAATAAAACTACACTAATCAAGGAGGAAATATTAAAGAAGCTTAAAAGGAAAAGAGAGACTAAAAAGCATGCACAAAATAAAAGACAAGATTAAAAGAAACTAGAACAATTATTTTATTAACAAATGACTCACATGAAGGTAGTATTCTTCTCCACCTTGAGTTTTTGCTTCAAGGCTCACTCCTTAGTAGAGAGAATGGCACCAAGCAATGGGTGATTACAATGGAAGGTAAAGAGTTCTATTTATAGGCATGGAAAAAGCTAATCCGGGACAATCCCCCGATGTGGGACTAAACAAATACCAAAAGTAGACTAAGCATAAACTAATACGCGTGCTCCCAAAAGTTAAGCGGATCCAGAGCTATCTGAACCGCCAATTAGTGGTCCAGACCGCCAATTAGCGGTCTATAAGCTCCAGATCCGGTTGAGTTTTGTTGTGGGCTTTACTTGATCTATTACTTGGTCTTGGACGCATCTACTTTGTTTATTGGAGCTCTGACCCGAATCGAATTGCCAAAATACTCCCCATGATGGTGTGGAGTTTTCTGTTTTGCTCTTAGGTCCTTCTGTCTTACGTTCAGGTCTTTCTCCCTTGCATCTTAGTCCCCAAGTCTTACAATTAAGCCATTTTTCCTACTTTTGGGTCATTTCATGTCTCTTCTCTTCAAACCTCTTTATTTCTGAAATTCAAACATAAAACTCATCACGTAGCATTGCTTAGGTGTAAGATAATGGATAAAAGATACAAATATAAGCATGAAATGATGTCAATCAGTACCCAACTTAGTGATGCTCATTTCTTGGTTCCATCTTCCTTTCGATAGTGCAACCGGTTTGGAATTTGACTCTTCATGTTTGGCCGGTCACTACCGATCTCCTTCCTCTTAAGTACCTACAAATGTAGATTTTGGTGCCTACATTTGTTTGGGTCCATTCAATTTAGTCTTTGGTACCCACACCCAAGTGGATTTAGGTACCCAAACACTTGAGGTTCTTTTCATGGCAATATGATGTTTTCCATTTATGTTATCATGAACAAGATGGCTTTTAACATAAAAGACATTATAACCTAAACCATGCTTGTCTAATGATTGTCGTTGATTTCCTGAAAGCATATCAAGGTTCTTCTTACCATTTGTGAACTTATGCAAATCATTAATCAAGGTTTCATTTCAAGCATTAAGTTCATTATTTTTAAGCACTAGTGATTCATTCATGTATTTTAGATTTTGAATCACAGAAGTATGCTTTTCATTCATTTGATGCATGTGAATCTCTAAATCAACAAATTTTTCATTCATGCAAGTCAAGTCATTCAATAATTTCTTGCTTTCAATATATGATTTATCAAGTTTCTTAAGTAAATTATTATTTTCATTTTCAAGCATGTGACTATCAATAACATAAGATGAGTTGGGTTTATCTTTCAACTTTTCATTCTCATCTTTTAAGCCTGCATTCTCCAAAATGATTTTATCGAGTTTCGCAAGCAAATCATTTTTCTCATTTAAGATAGATTCATTTTGACAATAAAGATCATGATTTACTTCTCTAGCTAACTTGTTCTTTTGACAAAGTAGCTCATATCTTTCAACAAGTTCATGGAATGCATTTTATCACTACTGCAGAAAAGGGAATATACGTCAGATGTACGGGGCTATATACATCGAATCTAAGCATTCCCATATACGACGTCTATGTGTACGTCGTCTATACATTGACGTCGGATGTGCTTTATCCGACGTCTATTCCTAAAGAATAGATGTCGATTTTATGTATTAAGCGACATCTATACGTAAGACGTCGGTGAAATAACAGTCGACATATATTTAGGAATAGACGTCTTTTGATACATACAGTCGACGTCTATACCTTTCTTCAGAGGAATAGACGTCGGCTAATACACACGTCTGATGTCTATTCCTAAACCTGGACAAAAACAAATAAATAGCATCCTGCACACTTGTATTTAGTCATCATATTTGTAATTCGTGTACATACAACCTGCACCAAATTCGTTCACAAATACATACACACTTTCATCCACATGTACATACAAGCATACAGGCACAAACACAAATGATTGACATCATTTCATGCTAATATTTGTATCTTATATCCATTATCTTACACCTAAGCAATGCTACGTGACGAGTTTTATGTTTGAATTTCAGAAATAAAGAGGTTTGAAGAGAAGAGCCATGAAAGGACCCAAAAGCAGGGAAAAGGACTTAATTGTGAGACCTAGGAACTAAGATGCAAAGGAGAAGGACCTAAACGTAAGACCGAATGACCAAAGAGCAAAACAGAAAACTCCACACCATCATGGGGAGTATTTTGGCAATTCTATTCGGGTCGGAGCTCCAACAAGCGAAGTAGATGCATCCAAGACCAACAAATACATCAAGACAAACCCACAACAAAAATGAGCGAGATCCGGATCCTGCAGACCACCAATTAGCGGTCTGGAACAGCCAATTGGCGGTCCAGATCTTCCCGGATCCGCTGAGATTTCTGGAGCGTATGTATTAGTGTTTGTTTAGGCTATTTTTGGTATTTGTTTAGTCTCACATCGGGGGATTGTCCCAGATTACCTTTTTCTATGGCTATAAATAGAACTATCCCTCCTCTCATGTATCATATCTCTCTCTCTTTGGTGGCCATCTTCCCTACTAAGAGTGAAGCCTTGAAGCAAAACTCTGGTGGAGGAAGGGCTGCTTGTAATTGAGTGAGTTAATAATAGATGTTTTCGTTAGCATGTTATTTCTTGCTTAGTTAATTTCCTTTAATGTGCTTGCTTTGATGCTTGTTTTGTTTTATGTCATTAAGCTTCTTTAATATTTCTTGCTTGATTAGTGTAGTTTCATTTCAGTATAATGCTTCATTTTGCTAAAGTGGTTAGTTTAAATATGTGTGAGTAGTTCCATCCCCTTTGGGGGTGGAGTAGATGTGTGTACATGTTATGTAGATGGTATGAATGCTAGATATAATTATTTGTGAGAAATATTAGTATGCTTGCTTGAATTAATAAGAACTTTACTTGATGGTTTCTGCCATAGTTAGGTACTTCACATGCTTGTATGTTCTTAATAACAACCTTGCATTGCTCATATTAATCACCTAAGTTAGTGTTGTAAATGATAGGTTTTGCCATTAGGTACCTCTTATGCATGAACAAACACTAACTAACTTGAGCTTCTTGAATGCATTCACCTCCACACTTATTTCTTGTGCACACACACACACACTCCACCCCTTAGGGGTTTTCATTCCTGAGTTTTTATCTTCCTCATTAGTTGTTTAGCTTAGTTTGTTTGGTGATTTCATTTCAGCTTTGCTAGTTTACTAGTTTAGATTAGTGTAGTGTAGTGCAATCCATCTTTCTTCCCTTTCTTTCCCACTCGCATTCGCACAAACCAAACGTCGGCACACCTCCCTGTGGAGGACCCGTATTTGTCACCGCTTCAACGTGGTCGTGCACTTGCGGTTTAAATAAAATGATTAATCAAGTTTTGGCGCCGTTGCCGGGGAGGTGCTCTGTCCAGACCTTGGTTTGGACGATTCGAGTGGTTTTTAATTTTTTGTTTTCAGTTTTTCTTAGTTTCAGGGATCCTAGAGCTCACGGGGAGGCTACTGGAGGAGTTGGAGCACCTGAGCATCAACAGGAACCACCAATCAGCGGTCTGAGACCGCCAATTGGTGGCCTGGTGAGTCTGTCTTGCTCTCAATTTTCTTCTGGTAGTAGGTTTTTCATTTTCGTCATCTGGGAGCACTATTTTGCATGTTGTGCCTTCTAATTTGCTCCCTGATCATTAAACCAATCCCCATTAATCAACTTGGCCTTAAAATCCAAAGCAAAAGATTAGACATTCTTATTTGTTTAGGTCACGCATCATGAACTTGACTTAGGCATATAGTCGTCTTTTCTTTTAGCTTTATCTTCAGTTGTTGAGCGCTGGCGTGAGGTACGTATTTCCTACACTCATTCATGCATCTTGTATGCCCACGCATTAGTTAGTAGGAATTGCATCAGGACAAGAGTGAGTTGAGCATTTTGATTGGAGCGATTGATTGCTAGATCTAGGATCAAAACGCTACTAAGGAGGCGTTGTACCATAAAAGATAAGGTGGGGGATTTTATCACCCTTTCCTTGGCCCCAAAAATCACTCTTAATCAAGCCTTAATTAAAAGCAAGTAGACATTGGCCCTAGGATTTCGGACGCACTAGGAGAGTAATCTAGTTGAGACCGCCATGGCCTCATCGGCGTTGCCTACCTTGTCAATAGTAGGAGGTACTGGATGTCCGGATCTTGTATCACTTGCTGGGTGTTGAACGTTTTAATTAAACCGCAAGTGCACGGCCGCGATGAAGCGGTGGCAAGTAAGGGTCGTCCTCAGGGAGGTGAGCAGCCTCTTGTTTATCAGAAATCAAGTGGCAAAAATTGGGGGAGAAAGATTGATTATGTTACTCCACACTAAACTACGCTAAGAAGTATGAAATGCGAACGAAAGAAACAAATAATGAAATGACAACTAAGCTAAGGACAAAACAAGAATACTGGAATACAGAAATGGCAAAACCCCTAAGGGGTGGATTGAGTGCACACAAGCAAAGAGGTGGGTGTTGAACACATTCTTTAAGCATAAATTAAGGTGGTGTTATCATGCATAGGAAGTGTCTAAATGTTGTGGCAAAACCTATCAATCTATTCACCAACCTAGTTGATTAACATTTACATATGCAAGATGTTTATTTCATAACCTAAACAAGCATGAGAGGTGTCTAATCATTTTGGCAAAACTCATCAAGTTATAATTCTATCCTAAACAAGCAAGCATACATTCATGTTTTATCAACACATTGGAAATAAAGCATTCAATCCATTCTCATTTGCATGTATGTACATCTACTCCACCCCCCCCCCCCCCCCCCAAAGGGGATGGAACTACTTACTAAACATTACACTAATTATTAAACTAAACAAAGAAAGCATATTAACTAAGCTAATAAAACTAATGAAATGAGATTAAGCAAAGAAAAACAAGAAACATAAAACAAACAACATAATAAAGAAAACTTGTATTAAAATGACTCACATTAAAAGTAGCATCCTCCTACTTTAGTGTGTGCTTCAAGGCCTCACTTCTAGTAGGAAGAATAGCCACTTAAAATATGGAGTTATTACAATGGAATGTGAAGAGTTTTATTTATAGCCATGGAATAAGGCAAACCGGGACAATCCCCCGATGTGGGACTAAACAGATACCAAACATTGCCTAAAAATCCTCTAATACATGTGCTGGAGAAATTTTAGAGGATTTGGGCCGAAATGGACCGCCAATTAGCGGTCTTGGACCGCCAATTAGCGGTCTTGGACCGCCAATTGGCGGTCTATATGGTTCAGATCCTGCTCATTTTTGTTGTGGGCTTTTCTTGGTATATTTTCCGGTCTTGGATGCATTCACTTGGTTTGTTGGAGCTCCGACCCGAATTGAATTGCTAAAATACTCCCCATGATGGTGTGGAGTATTCTGTTTTGCTATTAGGTCCTTCTGTCTTACATTCAGGTCCTTCTCCCTTGCATCTCAGTCCCCAGATCTCACAATTCAGTCCTTTTTCCCAACGTTTGGGTTCTTTTATGCTTCATCTCTTCAAACCTATTTATTCCTAAAAACTAAACATAAAACTCGTATCATAGCATTTTTTAGGTGAAAGATAATGGATATAAGATACAAATATAAGCATGAAATGATGTCAATCACTGGGCATTGTGATCCTCGTTGTAGGGTGGTGAGACGTGTCGATGCTAGTGACCTCGAAGTTAGGCGTCGTCTAGCCTAAGGACCCATAGCCTTAAGTTGTTTGAGACATGCTTTCTAGTTAGGCTTCTACCTGATCCCATTACCCACGTTAGATCTAAGGATTCTTCCCTCCTATTCTGAGTCCTCTCCTCATCTATTCTCTACGAGTAGTCTCCTCCTCTAAGTACACCTTCTGTTGTGTGTTTTTTTAGAGTCGAGTCGAGCATTTTATGTGAGGTTGGGCTCGTTCTGGTGAGAGCGCTCGACTAGAGAGAGTGCATTCTTCTGAGATGGACGGTCTTGGTGATCGACCATCTTCGCCTCGTGCTCCTTTGGAGCATGAGGTCGAGACGTCTCGTGGTGACGGGGGAGACCGGGTTCCATACATGGATTACCTCGGTCCACTCCCACCACCACGTAGACCTCCTTCTCCTCCTCTGACTCGAGAGGAAGGGAGATTCGGTCAGGATCAAGTTCTTGGTGCACCACGACCTTTAGCTCGACAGGATAGACCAATGACTTTGTGGGAGCGGACCCATCCTGTTCGGGTCGCGCAGCCTTCTTGCATAGTTCTTCCCCCTACTCGCGGGAACAACTATGAGCTGAAACCTCAATATGTGAGCATGCTTCCAACCTTTACTGCCAATAAAGAGGATCCGTATATTTTTATACGCGAATTCGAGGAAGTATGCTCCATGTTCAAGCTTCAACAGCTTGACGAGGATTCTGTCCGGTTGAGCAAGATTTCTTTCGCGTTGAAGGATAATGATTGACATCATTTCATGCTTATATTTGTACCTTATATCCATTATCTTACACCTAAGCAATGCTATGTGACGAGTTTTATGTTTAGTTTTCAGAAATAAAGAGGTTTGAAGAGAAGAGCCATGAAAGGACCCAAAAGCAGGAAAAAAGGACCTAATTGTGAGACCTGGGGACCAAGATGCAAAGGAGAAGGACCTGATCGTAAGACAGAAGGACCTAAGAGCAAAACAGGAAACTCCACACCATCATGAGGAGTATTTTGTCAATTCGATTCGGGTCGGAGCTCCACTAAACCAGCTAGATGCATCCAAGACCAAGAAACAAACCAAGGCAAGCCCACCAGAAGTCCCAGCCGGATCTGGGCCTTATAGGCCGCCAATTGGCGGTCTGGAACCGCCAATTGGCGGTCTGGTTAAGCCCAGATCAGCCAAGATTCTTGCTGGACTTGTATTAGCATGTGTTTAGGCTATTTTTGGTATTGGTTTAGTCCCACATCGGGGGATTGTCCCGGATTAGCTTTTTCCATGCTTATAAATAGAACTCTTCACCTCCCATTGTATCCATCTCCCTCTTGGTGGCCATCTTCCCTACTAAGAGTGAAGCCTTGAAGCAAAACTCTAGTGGAGGAAGAGCTACTTGTAATTGAGTGAGTTAATAATATAAGTTTTCTTTTAATGATGTTGTCTCTCTCTTAGTTTAAATTCATTTCCTTTGCATGCTTGTTTGTTTGTTTAGTTTATGCTTCTTTAATATTTCTTGCTTAAGTAGTATAAATTTCATTTCAGTATTATGTTTTCCTTTGCTAAATTAGTTAGTGTAATGAGTAGTGAGTAGTTCCATCCCCAATTGGGGGGTGGAGAAATATGTGATATAATAATGTAGTGTATTAAGTGTGTGTTATTTTTATCCCTTGAGCTTTATATGATTTCCATAACCATCTAATGGGTCTCCACTCTTATCTTTGATATGCTAATGCTCTTGAATGAAGCTTAGCTTATGCTTTGATTAGTGGACCTATTTTATGGGGAATGATAAAGTTAGGATATGGATGAAGTTAATGTTGGAAACACAATTTGTAGTGTATGTACTCTTGTTGCCTTTTCCTTAGCTAATGTCTTGTATGTTTTAATGATGTAGTCATCTTAATTCATGTAGAGGCATAGTAGGGTCTAGTCTTTATACTTGAGTTCATGTAGCTTCATTCCAATCATTGTCTTGTATGTTTTAATGATGTAGTCTTATCTTAATTCATGTAGAGACAAGATTGGATGTAGTTTTATGATTTCATGCACTACATGTTGTGAGGAGCTTAATTGAACACACACACACACACACACATCTTTATGTTCACATCAGTTCTCTACCCCCTTTGGGGTTTAGTTTTATTGCTTATCTTCATTTCCTTTGCATTTCATTTCAGCTTTGTAGTTTAGATTAGTGTAATACATCTTTCTCCCTTCTTTTTACCCCTTGCCTTCGAATAAACCAAGTGTCGACACACCTCCCAGTGGACGACCCGTATTTGCCACCGCTTCAACGCGGCCGTGCACTTGCAGTTAAATATAAAACGATCAATCAAGTTTTTGGCGCCGTTGCCGGGGAGGTGCTCTGTCCAGACCTTGGTTTGGACGATTCGAGGGGTTTTTGATTTTTTTGTGTCCAGTTTTCCTAGTTTCAGGGAACCATCAGATCAAGGGGAGGCTACTGGGAAAGTTTGAGGAAGCAAGTCCAAAAACAGACCGCCAATCAGCGGTTGGAGACCGCCAATTGGCGGCCTGGTAAGGGCTTCCTGCTTCCATTTGTTTTGTGGTAGTTAGTGTTGTAACTTGTGTTATCTGGGAGTCTAATTTTTCATGCTGTGACTTCTTGTTTGCTCCCAGATCATTAATTTCAATCCCCATTAATCAACTTGGACCATAAAACTCAAAGCAAAAGATTAGACTTCTTGCCATCTAGGTCATGCATCATAGGTAGACCTTGCATGCATTTGTCTTTTCTTTGCTTTACATTTTGTCGTTGATTGCTGGCGTGAGGTACGTGCACCCACATCCCTCATTCATGCATGTTTCTTTCATGCATTAGTTAGTAAGGTGCATCGGGACAAGAGTGAGAGAGCGTTTGATTGGAGCGATTGATTGCTAGATCTAGGATCAAATCGCTACTAAGGAGGGGCTGTCCCATAAAAGATAAGGTGGGGGATTTCATCACCCTTTCCTTGGCCCCAAAAACCACTCTTAATAAAGCCTTAACTAAAAGCAAGTAGACATTGGCCCTAAGGAATTCGGACGCACTAGGAGAGTAATCCAGTCGAGACCGTCATGACCTGATCGGCGTTGCCTACCTTGTCGATAGTAGGAGGTACTGGATCTCCGGATCTGGTATCACTTGCTGGGCATTGTGGTCCTCGTTGTAGGGAGGTGAGGCGTGTCGAGGCTAGTGACCTCGAAGTTAGGCGTCGTCTAGCTTAAGGACCCATTGCCTTACATTGTTTGAGCCGTGCTTGCTAGTTAGGCTTCTTCCTGATCCCACTACCCACGCTAGCTCTAGGAATTCTTCTCTCCTCACCTGAGTCATTTCCTCATCTATTCTCTACGTTTAGTCTCCTCCTCTAGTACACCTTCTGTTGTGTGTTTGTTAGAGTCGAGTCGAGCTTTTTTATGCGAGGTTGGGCTCGTTCTGGTGAGAGCGCTCGGCTCGAGAGAGTGCATACTTCTGAGATGGAAGATCTTGGTGATCGACCATCTCCGCCTCGTGCTCCTTTGGAGCAAGAGGCCGAGTCGTCTCGTGGTGGCGAAGGGGACCGGGTTCCATACATGGACTACCTCGGTCCGTTTCCACCACCACGTAGACCTCCTTCTCCTCCTCCTCTGACTCGAGAGGAAGGGAGATTCGGTCAGGATCGAGTTCTAGGTGCACCACCACCTTTAGCTCGACATGATAGGCCGATGACCTTGTGGGAGCGGACCCATCCTGTTCGGGCCGCGCAACCTTCTTGCATAGTTGTTCCCCCTGCTCGCGGGAACAACTATGAGCTGAAACCTCAGTATGTGAGCATGCTTCCAACCTTTACTGCCAATAAGGAGGATCCGTATATCTTTATACGCGAATTCGAGGAAGTGTGCTCCATGTTCAAGCTTCAACAGCTTGACGAGGATTCTGTCCGGTTGAGGATGATTTCTTTCGCATTGAAGGATAATGCGAAGAAATGGATGTATAGCCTCCCGGCGAGCTCGATTCGGTCATGGGATGAATTTGTGACCGTCTTTCTGGAGAGATTTTTCCCTCAAAGGAAAACTCAACAGATACGGCACCAGATACATCAGATGTATCAAACCGAGACCGAATCGTTTCATGGTTTCTTTGAGAGGTTCAAGGACCTTCTCCAGCAATGCCCTCATCATGGACTTGAGCTATGGCAGCTGTGCCAGATTGTTTATGAGGGCATCAACTACAACACCCGCACATTGTTGGAGTCGATGTGTCAGGGTGACTTCCAAATGAAACCCATCGAGGAGGCATGGGACACTTTTGAATCCATGGCTGAGCGCACCTTCGAGTGGGACACCATGAGAGAGCCACCAGCCGCCAGGTCTTCTGGTCGAGCTGGATCATATCATGTTGAGTCGACTATCGCGTCTGAGGCGAAAATGGCTGCTCTCATGCGTAGGATAGAGAGTTTGGAGATGGACCGAGCTCCTGTAGCTCAGGTCGCTACTCCCGGGTGTACTAGGTGTGGACTGTCGGGACATGATGACTTGGAGTGCGCTTACGCTCCAAGAGATACTGAGCATGCAAATGCGATGTATCAACAAAGGCCCCGAAACGACCCGTACAGTCAGTCCTATAACCCGGGATGGCGTAACCATCCTAACTTCTCTTGGGGGTCTAGTGGAGGACACGGTCAGAGCTCGCACGCTCAACCTCAACCTCCACCTTATCAACCTCCACGCCCATCGGCGACCTACCAACCCCCACATCAAAGGTCTCAGCACCAAAATTACCAACCTGGTCAGGCCTCTTCGTCGGGTTATTTTAACCAGACTCCACCACCTCAGCGGGTTGACCCCAAGGACCCTTCTAGTGATCCGACCCTTCAAGCATTCATGCAGAGCATGCAAAGTACAGTCAAGGCTTTGGAAATGCAAGTTAGCCAATTGGCTCATCAATTCCATGAACGCGAGAAGGGTCAGTTCTTGAGTCAACCTGTGGTAAATCCCAGGGGTCAGCCTGCTAATACCAGGCAGAATGTACACAATGTTGAAAGTGACCCTTCCCAACATGCTAATGTTATTCATACCTTGAGATCGGGAAGGGTCGTTGACAACAATGTGAACATGCCGGAAGCCAATCCTGTTGGCAAGTCTTCCGAGGAGTGTCTTGAGCCTGTCAAGGAACCTAATTCTGAGACTCCTCCTCGTGATTCCTATGTCCCCAAGGCACCATTCCCTCATCGGTTGACTAAAAAACGTGATGAGCATTGGGATAAGATCGTTGAGGTACTTAGGCAAGTAAAGGTGAACATCCCGTTGTTGGACGTTGTTCAGCAAATGCCACCGTATGCCAAGTTCCTCAAAGACCTTTGCACCACCAAGAGAAAAACAAATGTGCCCAAGAAGGCCTTCTTGGCCGCCAATGTGAGCTCCATATTGACACAACCCATGACTGTCAAGTACAAGGACCCTGGTTGTCCAACTGTCTCTTGCATGATTAGGAATGTGACCATCTCTCAAGCTCTATTGGATTTGGGGGCATCTGTGAATCTCCTGCCTTACTCAGTCTATGTCAACCTTGGGATAGGCGATCTTAAACCAACGAGGACAACCCTCCAGTTGGCTGATAGATCCGTCAAAATCCCACGAGGGAGTGTGGAGGATGTCCTTATCAAAGTGGGTGAGTTCGTATTTCCAGTTGATTTCATCATCTTGGATACCGAACCCGTGTCCAACCCACAAGGACAAATTCCTGTAATCCTTGGGAGGCCATTTCTTGCGACATCTAATGCCTTGATCAATTGTCGCAATGGCTTGATGAGGTTGTCTTTTGGAAACCTCACGGCGGATTTCAACATCTTCACTCTTGGTAAGCAACCTGGGCTCTTCGACGACTCAGTCGGAGCCAATTTCATCCAGGACACGGATGAGCCCGATTCATTAGGCATGTTCGACTCACATCGACATATTATTGAGGTGCCTAATGATCAGGTTGCGAGTGAAGAGGATCTTGAGGAATCCGCCAGCATATCTCTGGACGAGGAGGCACATCTGGGTGCTTGCTCCTCTTACCCCGTGGCCCTTGAGCCACTTGAAATTAACTCTGAATCCGACAAGGACCCACCTCTGGTCGAGCTTAAACCGCTCCCCGATAACCTAAAGTACATCTTTTTAGGGGATAATGAGACCTTGCCACTCATTATTGCTTCTGATCTTGAAAAAGATCAAGAGGTTGCCCTCAAAAGAGTACTCTTTGAAAACAAAGAGGCGATCGGGTGGTCCTTGAAGGATATCAAGGGAATTAGCCCTGGTATTGTTCAGCATCGGATCCACATGGAAGAGGATTCTAGGCCCCGCAGGGACCCACAACGGAGATTGAATCCTGTACTGAAAGAAGCCGTCCGAAAGGAGGTTCTTAAGTGCTTGGATCATGGCATAATTTATCCTATCTCTGATAGTTCGTGGGTGAGTCCTGTCCATGTGGTTCCCAAGAAGTCAGGTGTGACGGTTGTGGAGAATGAGCATAATGAGCTTATCCCGACACGCCTGCAAACTGGCTGGCGAGTTTGCGTTGATTATCGCAAGCTCAATGCGGCAACGCGGAAAGATCATTTCCCGTTGCCATTCATTGATCAGATGTTGGAAAGGTTGGCCGGACATGAGTACTATTGTTTTCTTGATGGATACTCCGGTTACAACCAAATTCCCATCGCCCCCGAGGACCAAGAGAAAACCACATTCACTTGTCCCTTTGGCACGTTTGCCTACCGTCGCATGCCCTTTGGGTTATGCAATGCGCCGGCAACGTTTCAGAGGTGTATGATCAGCATCTTCTCCGATATGGTTGAGCGTTTCCTTGAGATCTTCATGGACGACTTTTCCATATTTGGCGCTTCCTTTGATGAGTGCCTTCATCACTTGAGCCTTGTCCTCAAGCGATGCCGTGAGAAGAACCTCGCTCTCAATTGGGAGAAATGTCACTTCATGGTGAAGCGAGGGATTGTACTTGGACATGTGGTCTCAAGTAGGGGAATTGAGGTCGATCCCGCCAAAGTGGGTATCATTGCTAATCTCCCACCGCCACGTAATGTGAAGGATATCCGCGCCTTTTTGGGGCATGCTGGATTCTATCGGCGGTTCATTCGGGATTTTAGCAAAATCGCTCGACCTCTCACCGCCTTGTTGGCTAAGGATGCCATTTTTGAGTTCACACCGGATTGCCACCATGCCTTTTTGACCTTGAAGAAAGAGTTGACTTCAGCTCCCATTATTAAGGCACCGGTGTGGATTGAACCCTTTGAGTTAATGTGTGATGCATCTGACTTCGCTGTGGGAGCAGTGCTTGGGCAACGATTGGACAAATTGCCTCATGTGATCTACTATGCCAGTAGAACACTCAATGATCCCCAATTGAACTACACTGTGACCGAGAAGGAATTCTTAGCGATCATATTTGCTTTGGAGAAATTCCGGTCGTACTTGATTGGCTCCCACGTGATTATCTATTCTGATCACACAGCCATCAAGCACCTCATGGCGAAGAAAGATGCAAAATCCCGACTCTTGAGATGGATCTTGTTGTTACAAGAATTCGATCTCGAGATTCGGGACAAAAAAGGGTGTGAAAACGTTGTAGCTGACCACTTGTCTCGTCTAGAGACGACCAACCCACAGGACCAAATCATTGACGATAAATTTCCTGACGAGCAGTTGTTCATGATCGAAGATAACCCTTGGTTTGCCGACATCGTGAACTACCTCGTGACCGAGCAATTTCCTGTGGGTTGGTCAAAATCTGACCAATCCAAATTTAGATCGTATGTCAGATTCTTTCACTGGGACGACCCCTACCTATTCAAATACTGCTCTGACCAAATTTTCAGGCGGTGCGTCCCAGATACCGAGTTCCAAAGGGTGCTCCATTTCTGCCATTCCAAGGCATGTGGAGGACACTTTGGAGCAAAGAAAACTGCTGCCAAGGTGCTCCAATCTGGATTCTACTGGCCCTCTCTTTTCAAGGATGCTTACGACTTTTGTAAGCAATGTGATAGGTGCCAGCGCCTTGGCAGGATTGGTCGACGTGACATGATGCCTTTGCAAAATGTCCTTGTTGTCGACATCTTCGATGTGTGGGGCATCGATTTCATGGGTCCCTTCCCGAACTCTTTCGGGAATGTTTACATTCTGGTGGCCGTTGACTATGTGTCTAAGTGGGTTGAGGCTATACCCACAAAGACCAATGACAACAAGGTGGTCACCAAATTCTTGAGGGACATTTTTGCGCGATTTGGTACTCCTCGTACCATAATCAGCGATAGGGGTACCCACTTCTGTAATCGCTCCTTTGAAGCGCTTATGAGGAAATATTCGATCACCCACAAGCTTGCGACCCCATACCATCCGCAAACTAGTGGGCAGGTCGAAATCTCTAACCGTCAATTAAAGCAAATTCTTGAGAAGACGGTTAGTTCCTCGAGGAAGGATTGGTCTACCAAATTGAATGACGCATTGTGGGCTTTCCGCACCGCGTACAAGACCAATTTGGGTATGTCCCCTTATCGGGTAGTGTACGGCAAGGCTTGCCACCTACCCGTCGAGCTTGAGCATCGTGCGTTCTGGGCGATCAAGAACCTGAATATGGATCTTGATCAAGCAGGAGTACAACGTAAGTTCGACATTGTGGAATTAGAAGAGTTACGCAATGATGCGTACGAGAATGCCAAAATTCATAAGTCCCGAGCCAAGATGTTTCACGATCGCATGATTATGCGAAAGGTGTTTACGGCCGGGCAGAAGGTGTTGCTCTACAATTCCCGGCTTCATCTGTTTGCGGGTAAGCTCCGCAGTCGCTGGTCTGGCCCGTTTATTGTCCAAACCGTTTATCCTCATGGAGCGGTTGAAATCTTGAACCCAGGGAATGGGGACGTGTTCAAAGTTAATGGACAACGCCTCAAACCCTACTTGGAGGGGGCACCAGCCGAAGTCGAGGAGGTCATGTTCCTTCATGAACCTCCCTCGCACTCAACCATTCATGCTCGTACATGAGTGGTTGAGCTTTCATGTTTGTACATAGTTATATAAAAAAAAAAAAGAAAAAAAAAAGAAGAAAAAGACTCTTTCAGTGAGCATCGATTGTTGTGGGCCCCAACCCTTGAGTATTTGGGCCCCATTTCTGTCACGTATTTGTATCCCTTCTTTAGCATCTCACAGGTTTTGAGGGAAGTTGGGTTGTGTCCATCAACATAGCCATGAACTTCCTTGTGTACTTCATGTTGGTGAGATCTCTCCTTTTTATGCATCAATCCATGTAGTATCTTGCTTGCATTCATTGAGGACAATGCATGAAGTAGGTGTGGGGGGGTGTTTTACGTGTGTACATAGTCGAGTCTTTTCTTTTGATTTTGTTTTCTTTTGTTTGCATTTTTAGGGTCATGATAGTGTGCTGCATTTAATACCGATATATCTGCTTGCCATGATCCTTGGGTGACTTGTCTTCTTTTGCTTGCCTAGTGCTTCAAAATTTTCACATTTCTTTCAAAATCTTCATGTGTTTTCGAAAGAAAATGTTTTGTGGGTTTTGCGGGTGTTTAGCATGTGCAAAACCGTTGAGAGGCAAAGTAAAAAGAAAGCTCCCAAAATTGTCTTGAACTTGATGCATTAGGATATCTAGTACGTGGCTTTAGGATTTATCGAGTCGTTAGGATGCACCCCAGTTTTCCCTTGGGGGTGAGTAATCAGTGGGTTTCAGTGCTCAAACATTTAAAGAAGTCCACCCTGAACCTAGTGAGTCAAATAATTCGTGTTTGTTAATTTAGGAAGTTTGTTGTAGTCAAGGGCCCTTAATATCTTTTTGTGAAACTTAAGTGTAGGGGTTTTGGTTCCCATGTAGATAAATGAATAAATAAGTGGTGTTCTCTCTTCTCGCACGGCTCCTATCACTCGGGAAAGTAGGTCTGAGGGGACTTTGTGCCTGGTGCTTTCGAGTCATCTGACTTGGGATGCACCGACCGAACTCCCGTTACACGGGTGGTAGGGATCGCCCTATGTGGAGATTTGGGGGAAGGTGTACGTGATAGTGTAAGTCCTCATAGGCAATGATGCACGAAACCTGACCATGGGAGAAACAAACACCAACCAATAAATGCTCCAAAGAAAAAGAAAAAAAAAAGAAAAAAAGGAAAAAAAAAAGAGTCAAATAAGAACCAAAATGGACTTTACACTTTGTTTCACATTCAGAAGTTAAGGTTGCCCATGTCTTTCACTTAATTCCTTAGTTAACTCTCACGAATAACTCATTAGGCTAGGTGTGTGGACTGATTACATATATAGAGTCGACCCGTAGTATTACCGCATTCCATGATCGACAAAATTAGTCCAACGAGTCGTGTTGCTAGATTGATTAATGCATCTTGTTCGGATTTTGTGGGTATATCCGCTGAAAACCCTCAGGAGACACCACTCCTCCTCCTTGGCAACAAGGAGGTTTAACGGCTTGTTGCACGTGCTAAGTGCAACCGTGATTCCTACGAAAGTGAGTTAGGATTTCTTGTTTCTCGTTTGTTTTTCTCTTTCTTTGTTTTGCTCGAGACTAGCAAAAACTTAGGTGTGGGGGTATTTGATTGACATCATTTCATGCTTATATTTGTACCTTATATCCATTATCTTACACCTAAGCAATGCTATGTGACGAGTTTTATGTTTAGTTTTCAGAAATAAAGAGGTTTGAAGAGAAGAGCCATGAAAGGACCCAAAAGCAGGAAAAAAGGACCTAATTGTGAGACCTGGGGACCAAGATGCAAAGGAGAAGGACCTGATCGTAAGACAGAAGGACCTAAGAGCAAAACAGGAAACTCCACACCATCATGAGGAGTATTTTGTCAATTCGATTCGGGTCGGAGCTCCACTAAACCAGCTAGATGCATCCAAGACCAAGAAACAAACCAAGGCAAGCCCACCAGAAGTCCCAGCCGGATCTGGGCCTTATAGGCCGCCAATTGGCGGTCTGGAACCGCCAATTGGCGGTCTGGTTAAGCCCAGATCAGCCAAGATTCTTGCTGGACTTGTATTAGCATGTGTTTAGGCTATTTTTGGTATTGGTTTAGTCCCACATCGGGGGATTGTCCCGGATTAGCTTTTTCCATGCTTATAAATAGAACTCTTCACCTCCCATTGTATCCATCTCCCTCTTGGTGGCCATCTTCCCTACTAAGAGTGAAGCCTTGAAGCAAAACTCTAGTGGAGGAAGAGCTACTTGTAATTGAGTGAGTTAATAATATAAGTTTTCTTTTAATGATGTTGTCTCTCTCTTAGTTTAAATTCATTTCCTTTGCATGCTTGTTTGTTTGTTTAGTTTATGCTTCATTAATATTTCTTGCTTAAGTAGTATAAATTTCATTTCAGTATTATGTTTTCCTTTGCTAAATTAGTTAGTGTAATGAGTAGTGAGTAGTTCCATCCCCAATTGGGGGGTGGAGAAATATGTGATATAATAATGTAGTGTATTAAGTGTGTGTTATTTTTATCCCTTGAGCTTTATATGATTTCCATAACCATCTAATGGGTCTCCACTCTTATCTTTGATATGCTAATGCTCTTGAATGAAGCTTAGCTTATGCTTTGATTAGTGGACCTATTTTATGGGGAATGATAAAGTTAGGATATGGATGAAGTTAATGTTGGAAACACAATTTGTAGTGTATGTACTCTTGTTGCCTTTTCCTTAGCTAATGTCTTGTATGTTTTAATGATGTAGTCATCTTAATTCATGTAGAGGCATAGTAGGGTCTAGTCTTTATACTTGAGTTCATGTAGCTTCATTCCAATCATTGTCTTGTATGTTTTAATGATGTAGTCTTATCTTAATTCATGTAGAGACAAGATTGGATGTAGTTTTATGATTTCATGCACTACATGTTGTGAGGAGCTTAATTGAACACACACACACACACACACATCTTTATGTTCACATCAGTTCTCTACCCCCTTTGGGGTTTAGTTTTATTGCTTATCTTCATTTCCTTTGCATTTCATTTCAGCTTTGTAGTTTAGATTAGTGTAATACATCTTTCTCCCTTCTTTTTACCCCTTGCCTTCGAATAAACCAAGTGTCGACACACCTCCCAGTGGACGACCCGTATTTGCCACCGCTTCAACGCGGCCGTGCACTTGCGGTTAAATATAAAACGATCAATCAGATAACGCAAAGAAATGGATGTACAGCCTCCCGACGAGCTCCATTCGGTCTTGGTATGACTTTGTGACCGTATTTCTGAAGATATTTCTCCCTCAAAGGAAAACTCAACAGATACGGCACCAGATACATCAAATGTATCAGACTGAGACTGAATCTTTTCATCTTTCTTTGAGAGGTTCAAGGACCTTCTCCAGCAGTGCCCTCATCATGGACTTGAGCTATGGCAGTTGTGCCAAATTGTTTATGATGGCATCAAATACAACACCCACACATTGTTGGAGTCGATGTGTCAGGGTGACTTCCAAATGAAACCCATCGAGGAGGCATGGGACACTTTTGAGTTAATGGCTGAACGTACCTTCGAGTGGGACACCATGAGAGAGCCACCAGCTACCAGGTCTTCTGGTCGGGCTGGATCATATCATGTTGAGTCAACTATCGCGTCTGAGGCAAAATTGGTTGCTCTCATGCGTAGGATTGAGAGTTTAGAGTTGGACCGAGCTCCTGTAGCTCAGGTCGCTACTCCTGGGTGTAGTAGGTGCGGACTTATGGGCCATGATGACTTGGAATGCGCTTATGCTCCAAGGGATACTGAGCATGCAAATGCGATGTATCAACAGAGACCCCGTAACGACCCGTACAGTCACTCCTACAACCTAGGATGGCGTAACCATCCTTCTTCTCTTGGGGGCCTAGTGGGGGTAATGGTCAGAGCCCACACACTCAACCTCAACCTCCACCTTATCAACCTCCACGCCCATCGGCGACCTACCAACCCCCACATCAAAGGTCTCAGCACCATAATTACAAACCTGCTCATGCCTCATCGTCGGGTTATTCCAACCAGACTCCACTACCCCAGCGGGTTGACCCCAAGGACCCTTCTAGTGATCCAACCCTTCAAGCGTTCATGTAGAGCATGCAAAGTACAGTCAAGGATTTGGAAATGCAAGTTAGCCAGTTGGCTCATCAATTCCATGAACGCGAGAAGGGTCAGTTCCCGAGTCAACCTGTGGTAAATCCCAGGTGTCAACCTGCTCATGCTAGGCAGAATGTACACAATGTTGAAAGTGACCCTTCCCAACGTGCCAATGTTGTCCATACCTTGAGATCGGGAAGGGTTGTTGACGAGACTTCCGAGGAGAGTCTTGAGCTTGTCAACCCTGTTGGCGAGACTTCCGAGGAGAGTCTTGAGCTTGTCAAGGAACCTAATTCCGGGACTCATCCTCGTGATTCTTATGTCCCCAAGGCATCATTCCCTCATAGGTTGACTAAAAACGTGATTAGCATTGGGACAAGATCGTTGAGGTACTTAGGCAAGTAAAGGTGAACATCCCGTTGTTGGACGTTGTTCAACAAATGTCACTGCCATGCCAAGTTCCTCAAGGACCTCTGCACCACTAAGAGAAAAACAAATGTTCCCAAAAAGGCTTTTTTGGCCGCCAATGTGAGCTCAATATTGACACAACCCATGCAAGTCAAATAGAAGGACCCAGGGTGTCCAACTGTTTCTTGCATGATTGGGAATGTGATAATCTCTCAAGCTTTATTGGATTTGGGGGCATATGTGAACCTCCTGCCTTACTCAGTCTATGCCAACCTTGGAGTAGGCGATCTTAAACCAACGAGGACAACCCTCCAGTTGGCTGACAGATCCGTCAAAATTCCACGAGGGAGTGTGGAGGATGTCCTTATCAAAGTGGGTGAGTTCGTATTTCCAGTCGATTTCATCATCTTGGATACTAAACCCATGTCCCACCCAAAAGGACAAATTCTTGTGATCCTTGGGAGGCCACTTCTTGCGACATCTAATGCTTTGATCAATTGTCGCAATTGCTTGATGAGGTTGTCTTTTGGAAACCTCACGGCGGATTTCAACATCTTTACTCTTGGTAAGCAACCCGGGCTCTTCGACAACACTGTCGGAGCTAATTTCATCCAGGACACGGATGAGCCCGAGTCATTAGGCATGTTCGACTCACATCGACATATTATTGAGGTGCATAATGACCAGGTTGCGAGTGAAGAGGATCTTGAGGAATCCGTCAGCGTATCTCTGGACGAGGAAGCACATCTGGGTGCTTGCTCCTCTTACCCTGTGGCCCTTAAGACACTTGAAAGTAACTCTGAATCCGACAAGGACCCACCTCTGGTCGAGCTTAAAGAGCTCCCCGATAACCTAAAGCACATCTTTTTAGGGGATAATGAGACCTTCCCACTCATTATTGCTTCTGATCTTGCACAAGATCAAGTGGTTGCCCACAAAAGAGTACTCTTTGAAAACAAAGAGGTGATCGGGTGGTCCTTGAAGGATATCAAGGGAATTAGCCCTGGTATTGTTCAGCATCGGATCCTTATGGAAGAGGATTCTAGGCCTCGCAGGGATCCACAACGAAGATTGAATCATGTACTGAAAGAAGTCGTCCGAAAGGAGGTTCTCAAGTGCTTGGATCATGGCATAATCTATCCTATCTCTGATAGTTCGTGGGTGAGTCTTGTCTATGTGGTTCCCAAGAAGTCATGTGTGACGGTTGTGGAGAATGAGTATAATGAGCTTATCCCGACACGCCTGCAAACTGGCTGGCAAGTTTGCGTTGATTATCGCAAGCTCAATGTGGCAACGCGGAAAGATCATTTCCCGTTGCCATTCATTGATCAGATGTTGGAAAGGTTGGCCGGACATGAGTATTATTGTTTTCTTGATGGATACTCCGGTTACAAGAATTCGATCTCGAGATTTGGGACAAAAAAGGGTGTGAAAATGTTGTAGCAGACCACATGTCTCGTCTAGAGACGACCAACCCACATGACCAAATTATTGACGACAAATTTCCTGACGAGCAGTTGTTCACGATCGAAGATAACCCTTGGTTTGCCGACATCGTGAACTACCTTGTGACCGAGAAGCTTCCTGTGGGTTGGTCAAAATCTGACCAAACCAAATTTAGATCTTATGTCAGATTCTTTCACTAGGACAACCCCTACCTATTCAAATACTGCTAGGCCAAAATTTTCAGGCAGACCGTCCCAGATAACGAGTTCCAAAGTGTGCTCCATTTCTGCCACTCTAAGGCATGTGGAGGACACTTTGGAGCAAAGAAAACTGATGCCAAGGTGCTCCAATCTGGATTCTACTGGCCTTCTCTTTTCAAGGATGCTTACGACTTTTGTAAGCAATGTGATAGGTATCAGCGCCTTGGCAGGATTGGTTGACGTGACATGATGATGCCTTTGCAAAATGTCCTTGTTGTCGATATCTTCGATGTGTGGGGCATCGACTTCATGGGTCCCTTCCCGAACTCGTTCGGGAATGTTTACATTTTGGTGGTCGTTGACTATGTGTCTAAGTGGGTTGAGGCTATACCCACAAAGACCAATGACAACAAGGTTGTCACCAAATTCTTAAGGGACATTTTTACGCGATTTGGTACTCCTCGTACCATAATAAGCGATAGGGGTACCCACTTCTGTAATCGCTCCTTTGAAGCGCTTATGAGGAAGTATTCGATCACCCACAAGCTTGCGATCCCATACCATCCTCAAACTAGTGAGCAGGTCGAAGTCTCTAACCGTCAATTAAAGCAAATTCTTGAGAAGACGGTTAATTCCTCGAGGAAGGATTGGTCAACAAAGTTGAATGACGCGTTGTGGGCTTTCCGCACCGTGTAAAAGACCAATTTGGGTATGTCCCCGTATCGGGTAGTGTACGGCAAGGCTTGCCACCTACCCGTCGAGCTTGAGCATCGTGCTTTCTGGGCGATCAAGAACCTGAATATGGATCTTGATCAAGCAGGAGTACAACGTAAGCTCGACATTGTGGAATTGGAAGAGCTACGCAATGATGCATACGAGAATGCCAAAATTCAAAAGTCCTGAGCCAAGATGTTTCACGATCGCATGATTATGCGAAAGGTGTTTACGGCCGGGCAGAAGGTGTTGCTCTACAATTCCCGACTTCATCTGTTTGCGGGTAAGCTCCGCAGTCATTGGTCTGGCCCTTTTATTGTCCAAACCGTCTATCCTCATGGAGCAGTTGACATCTTGAACCCAAGGAATGGGGACATGTTCAAAGTTAATGGACAATGCCTCAAACCCTACTTGGAGGGGGCACCAGCTGAAGTCGAGGAGGTCATGTTCCTTCATGAACCTCTCTCGCACTCAACCATTCATGCTCCTGCAAGAGTGGTTGAGCTTTCATGTTTGTATAAAAATAATAAATAAAAACTCCTTCAGTGAGCATCGATTGTTGTGGGTCCCAACCCTTGAGTATTTGGGCCCCAATTCTTTCACGTATTTGTATCCCTTCCTTAGCATCTCAAAGGTTTTGAGGGAATTTTGGTTGTATCCATCAACAAAACCATAAACTTCCCTGTGTAGTTCACATTGGTGAGATCTATTCTTTTTCAAGCATAAATCCATGTAGTCTTTTGCTCACATTCATTGAGGACAATGCATGAAGTAGGTGTGGGGGGTGTTTTACGTGTGTACATAGTTGAGTTTTTTCCTTTGATTTTTGTTTTCTTTTGTGTGTATTGATAGGGTCATGTTAGTATGCTGCATTTAATATCGATATATCTACTTGCCATGATCCTTGGGTGACTTGTCTTCTTTTGCTTGCCTAATGCTAAAAAAAATTCACATTTCTTTCAAAATCTTCAGGTGTTTGCGAAAGAAAATGTTTTGTGGGTTTGGCGTGTGTTTAGCATGTGCAAAACCGTTGAGAGACACAGTAAAAAGAAAGCTCCCAAAATTGTCTTGAACTTGATGCATTAGGGTATCTAGTACAATGGCTTTAGGATTTATCGAGTCATTAGGATGCACCCCAGTTTTCCCTTGGGAGTGAGTAATCATAAGGTTTCAGTGCTCAAACATTTAAAGAAGTCCACCGTGAACCTAGTGAGTCAATAATTCGTGTCTGTTAACTTAAGGAAGTTTGTTGTAGTCAAGGACCCTCTAAATCTTGTTGTGAGACGTTAAGTGTAGGGGTTATGGTTCATGTGTAGATAAGAAATAAGTGAGTAGGTGTTCTATCTTCTCGCACGGCTCCTATCACTCGGGAAAGTAGGTCTGAGGGGACTTTGTGCCTGGTGCTTTTGAGTCATCTGACTTGGGATGCGTTGACCGAACTCTCGTTACACGGGTGGTAGGGATTGCCCTATGTGGAGAGTTGGGGAAAGGTGTACGTGATAGTGTAAATCCTCATGGGCAATGATGCACGAAACCTGACCCTGGGAGAATGAAACTCCAACTAATAAAAAGAAAAGAAACAAAAATGAGAAAAGAAACAAAAAGAAAAAAATGGTAATGCAAATAAGAACCTTAATGGACTTTACACTTTGTATCACTTGAGGATGTTGAGGTTGTCCATGTCTTTCACTTAATTCCTTATTTAACTTGCACGAATGGTTCATTAGGCCAGGTGTGTGGACTGATTACCTATATAGAGTCAGCCCGTAGGATTACCGCGTCCCATGATCGACAAAATTTGTCCAACGAGTCGAGTGTCTAGATTGAATAATGCATCTTGTTCGGATTTTGTGGGTATATCCGCTGAAAACCCTCAGGAGACAACACTCCTCCACCTTGGCAACAAGGAGGTTTAACGGCTTGTTGCACGTGCTAAGTGCAACCGTGATTCCTACGAAAGTGAGTTACGATTTCTTGTTTCTCGTTTGTTTTTCTCTTTCTTTGTTTTGGTCGGGACTAGCAAAAACTTAGGTGTGGGGGTATTTGGTTGACATCATTTCATGCTCATATTTGTATCTTATATCCATTATCTTACACCTAAGCAATGCTACGTGATGAGTTTTATGTTTGGATTTCAGAAATAAAGAAGTTTGAAGAGAAGAGCCATGAAAGGACCCAAAAGCTGGGAAAAGGACTTAATTGTGACACCTGGGGACTAAGATGCAAGGGAGAATGACCTGAACGTAAGACCAAAGGACGAAAAAGCAAAATAGAAAACTCCACACCATCTTGGGGAGTATTTTGGCAATTCTATTCGGGTCGGAGCTCCAACAAGCGAAGTAGATGCATCCAAGACCAACAAATACATCAAGACAAGCCCACAACAAAAATGAGCGAGATTCGGATCCTGTAGACCACCAATTAGCGGTCTGGAATCGCCAATTGGCTGTCCGGATCTTCCCGGATCCGGTGAGATTTCTGGAGCGTATGTATTAGTGTTTGTTTAGGTTATTTTTGGTATTTGTTTAGTCCCACATCGGGGGATTGTCCCGGATTACCTTTTTCTATGGCTATAAATAGAACTATCCCTCCTCTCATGTATCATATCTCTCTCTTTGGTGGCCATCTTCCCTACTAAGAGTGAAGCCTTGAAGCAAAACTCTGGTGGAGGAAGGGCTGCATGTAATTGAGTGAGTTAATAATAGATGTTTTCGTTAGCATGTTATTTCTTGCTTAGTTAATTTCCTTTAATGTGCTTGCTTTGATGCTTGTTTTGTTTTATGTCATTTCAGCTTCTTTAATATTTCTTGCTTGATTAGTGTAGTTTCATTTCAGTATAATGCTTCATTTTGCTAAAGTGGTTAGTTTAAATATGTGTGAGTAGTTCCATCCCTTTGGGGGTGGAGTAGATGTGTGTACATGTTATGTAGATGGTATGAATGCTAGATATAATTATTTGTGAGAAATATTAGTATGCTTGCTTGAATTAATAAGAACTTTACTTGATGGTTTCTGCCATAGTTAGTTACTTCTCATGCTTGTATGTTCTTAATAACAACCTTGCATTGCTCATATTAATCACCTAAGTTGGTGTTGTAAATGATAGGTTTTGTCATTAGGTACCTCTTATGCATTAACAAACACTAACTAACTTGAGATTCTTGAATGCATTCACCTCCACACTTATTTCATGTGCACACACACTCTCTCCACCCCTTAGGGGTTTTCATTCCTGAGTTTTTATCTTCCTCATTAGTTGTTTAGCTTAGTTTGTTTGGTGATTTCATTTCAGCTTTGCTAGTTTACTAGTTTAGATTAGTGTAGTGTAGTGTAATCCATCTTTCTTTCCTTTCTTTCCCACTCGCCTTCGTACAAACCAAACGTCGGCACACCTCCCTGTGGACGACCCGTATTTGCCACCGCTTCAACGTGGTCGTGCACTTGCGGTTTAAATAAAACGATCAATCATGTTTTTGGCGCCGTTGCCGGGGAGGTGCTCTGTCTAGACCTTGGTTTGGACGATTCGAGTGGTTTTTAATTTTTTTGTTTTCAGGTTTTCTTAGTTTCAGGTATCCTAGAGCTCACGGGGAGGCTACTGGAGGAGTTGGAGCACCTGAGCATCAACAGGGACCGCCAATCAGCGGTCTGAGACCGCCAATTGGCAGCCTGGTGAGCGTGTCTTGCTCTCAATTTTCTTCTGGTAGTTGGTTCTTTCATATTCGTCATCTGGGAGCACTATTTTGCATGTTGTGACTTCTAGTTTGCTCCCAGATCATTAAACCAATCCCCATTAATCAACTTGGCCTTAAAATCCGAAGCAAAAGATTAGACATTCTTATTTGTTTAGGTCACACGCATCATGAACTTGACTTAGGCATATAGTCGTCTTTTCTTTTAGCTTTATCTTCAGTTGTTGAGCGGTAGCGTGAGGTACTCATTTCCTACACTCATTCATGCATCTTGTATGCCCATGCATTAGTTAGTAGGAATTGCATCAGGACAAGAGTGAGTTGAGCGTTTTGATTTGAGCGATTGATTGCTAGATCTAGGATCAAAACGCTACTAAGGAGGAGTTGTCCCGTAAAAGATAAGGTGGGGGATTGAATCACTCCTAATCAAACCTTAACTAAAAGCAAGTAGACATTGGCCCAAATAAATAGCATCCTGCACACTTGTATTTAGTCATCATATTTGTAATTCGTGTACATACAACCTGCACCAAATTCGTTCACAAATACATACACACTTTAATCCACATGTACATACAAGCATACATGCACAAACACAAACATACAAGCATACATGTACAAACAGAAACATACAAGCATACACAATCATTCAACAGACTTGGATTAATTTATACATAAACAATTGTCATTCATTCTAAAATTGAGGCGATTATATTAAGGCATAAATTGTATGTTTGTAATACAAGTGAACTTGTTAACTAAATTACAAAAACCGGAAAGTGATCGGAGAACCTCTTAGTTCATCAACATGTTTCTAATAAAATAGCGAGCACATCGGTCGCGAGTTTCATCGAGCACCTGTTGCGATAAGGGATCACTAGTTTTTCGGAATACCTATCAAAATACAAGTAAAAAATTTAATATCTAAATATTGAAACTACAAGTATACAATTGAATAATGATCTACATTACCTCGGATAGGCATACGTCTTGAGTTGTCATTTCGAGGATTTCCTCCATGTATCTCATCACTTAGTAACCACATTCCGTATTTCCAACCTGCTTTCGGCACTACAAGCATAGAAATTTGCTAAATATATGTTCCTAACTTAATTAACAAAAATGGGAGAGAACGTACTCTCATTCCATGTCATGTTATTCCTTCTTTTGTGGTTGTTCTTCAGCCACCTAAAGCTCTGTAAACCTTAATTGCCCTGAGTAGCACAAGTTAAACCTTCATTCAATAATACTAATAAAAATCCACGAATTACAAATACAATGACTAAAACGAACTTACATACTTAGAAGTTTCTTTTTATTGAGTCATTTGGTTTATTCGATCCCAACGGATCAAACCAATATGCTGAATTAGTCGTGAGGCATACAACGACACGTATCCAATGAGCCTTGTTATATATATAATTAGAAGCTTATTACAAAATAAAAGTCCACTTTGAATTACAAAGTTTACCTCTCATGATAAGGGAGCAGATAATATCTTTGGTCTTCTTCTTTCATAAGAGTCCCAAGCTGACCTGATTTATCGTCATTCCCGTATATATATGTAGATGGACTGATAAATCCAAATACTTGATCGCCGGGAAAGACTGACCTTTTGGCATCATAAAGATGTCTACAAGAGTAAAAAGTATACTTTAATACAGTTTCGATAAAATTATTCAATACATTTCATTTTATACCAAAGAAAACACTTACTTCACTTGCACGTCGATAATCATGATACACAATGAATCCATCGCCAAGAACTGCATGATATCCTCTTTGGTGATGTACAAAGCCGGAGGCAACCCTTTATCCCCCTCCTCCAAATCCCAGCTACTTAAGGATTGTGATTCCCTACCTACCATACATTGATACAACATTTTGCACCTACTTGGAAGCAAATTAATGTTGATCGGAGATTGGTTGTTTGACCCTTTGCTCCGGGGCCTTAACACCGTACAGATATATATACAACCATTAAAAATAAAATTGTTAACAAATTTGAAATTTAAAGTCTTTCAAAATTAATCTATACCTCATGTTTGTCGTTTAGCTCTACTAAATAACTAGGTCACCTCACGAACCCACCGATAGTATCGCCAAGAGTAACAATCTCTTCTTCCAGAAATGGCACCAAAGCCCCAGCATCTAAGCAACTCCCCACTTCAACCTTCACTTCTCCCTCTCCCACCTCTGTGAAGTGGTGTCTCGAGATGTTATAAACTTTCCCGTGTCCCACCAATCTTCGATCAGGGTCTTCGACAAATAAAGCACATCTAGATCCATCCTCGAACTTTCCAAACGAGTGACCGCCGACGAGGGCCAATTCTCGGGAATGAGCATGAAATCATATTGTCGCTCGGGGTGGAACACTGGCTGCACTGGAGCAGTGGTCTCCGCGAAAGAACCGGTCCTACAACGGGTAGGAGAAGTAGGCAAATCACGATCCAATCTCTCCAAAACATGTTGCAACGTATTCTTCAAATTTGTGATCTCTTGTTGGCATTTGGTATGACCAGTCGACGAAGTTGACCGTTGAGTCTTTCCATAATATTGTCACAGTCCGGAAATCCTAGGGATCAACGTCTAATTGATTTTATTAAGGCTCTTTTATTAAGTGGTTTTTGGGCCAAAGAAAGAATGATGAAATCCCCCACCTCATCTCCTATAGGTGACTGCCCCCTAAGTGTTTTTCATACCTTAATCTAACAAACAACATACCAAACAAACACTCACCTCACTCTTGTTCCAATGCAAGTCCTGTTAACTAATGCGTGCTTTCTAATGAATGAGGAGTGAAAGAGATTACGTATCTTATGCCAGCAATCTACGACAGAAATCGTAAAATAAATAATAAATACGATGAATGCAAATCCTATATGATGAAAGACTTAGAAATATTGTCTAATCTTTTGCTTTAGGTTATTAAAGGTCAAATTGCTTCAGGGGTCAATGAGTTATTAGAAACTAAACAAAAATAAACATTTAACTAAGCTAAACATTAATAAGCATAAATAAATGTATGAACTCACTAAACTAATTAAACATATGTTTTTTACATGATCTAAGTTATAGTCCTTTTAATATAAAATCTAAGTTATTATTTTAAAATATCATGTTATTAATAACAATTGAGATTATTATTATTTTTAAAATTTGGCAGAACCTCCCCTAAAATTTGTTATGTAAAAATCTTCAAATCCTGAAATTAACAAGATAATTTTATAACAGTACACGATATAAACTTGATCTCAATTCCACTAAATTCATCACAAACACACTACATCCAAACCCCTCAAACTTCGACACAACACATGTTTAAATTTAGTCATATGTTTACATTTTCCACATAAAAATTGGCTTCTTGGTTAGAGAATAAATAGCTAAAGGTTAGTCCTTAATACATGTTATTTGTGGACTTAGTCTTCCTAAAAGAAGTTATTACTATATATAGTATCTTCCATCAAAATAACAATCTTAGTCTTCTTAAATATATATAATAAGGTCAATTGAGGTGAGTTAGTTTATTAATCATTTCCTTGTGTACGTAATCTCATGAGCAAACCAACAAACTCCATTGACAACGATTATTGACAAATACATACTAAGTGGACACAAACATACAATTTATTTATTATATATTTATATTTCTTCCAAACATATTAAAATGCATCAGTTTTCAACACAACGGAAAAATTACTAACAACCATTCAAACTAAGAGACAAAATGAGTGGAATCACGAACCAGCAAACGTGTGTCCTTCTCGAACGTGCGTCCTCCCTCAAATCTGCCAAATATAGATAGATTTAAACCACATTTGACTGGTAATTGATTAATCAGACAACACATAAACCTCATACAATAATAAGAAACCATGCATTTAATCACAAACTAAATGATTTTCAACCAACACAAGACCACAAACAAATCATAAATAACCAACACCAAATCCGACATGCAAAAAAAATCAATTTCACACAATTAACAGCCAAATGCATCACAAATCTCCACCAACTATCAACAAATAAACAATGCAAACAGCACAAATCCTACCGAATCCAACCGAATTTGTTCCAAACACAATCAAAAAATTGAAGACCACGTTATCCACATTTCAACTCAACTGAAAAATCCAATGACAGATCAAGAGCAAACATTGAAATGGGGGAACGGTGCGAGTTGGCGTTAGATCCGAACGAGAGGAGAAGTTTACCAAGACAGACAAGACACATACTCCACCTATAATCTGAAACTAAACCAACCAAATCTAAACGAAACTCTTACGGTGGTTAGGGATGTGGAGGAAGACTAAGGAGAGGGCCAGAGAATGGGAGGAGAGGTTGGGACGTCGCGGCGGTGCCGGAGATTGCTGCAGATCGGTCGGAGATCGGTCGCGGAGGAGGGTTTGGTCACGGAACGGCTAGGGTTTGGTTAGGTTTTTGCCTGGAATGAATGACAGAAAACGCAATTGTTCGATTTCTTTAAGACCTATAGACGTCGGATGGTATATACAGACGACGTCTATAGGTCGACGTCTATATGCATGGGGTATAGATGTCGGTCGTCGATACCATCTGACGTCTATTGGTCGACGTCTATAGGGTATAGACGTCGGATGCAATGGGTATTCCAACAACCGACGTCTATAGTACCCCATAGACGTCGTCCTTGGTAAATACTTTTAAACCAATTCCCTACTTGTTTAATTATAATCACTTTTAAACTAATTTCCTACTTGTTTAATCAAAGATGCAGCGAAATAAAACAAACAAGTAGAGAAGAAAATATGCAAACCACAATGGCACTGGGGATTTTTATAGAGGTTCGGCACCCACACCCAAGTCCTAGTCCTCTCTTGCAAGCTCTATTCGATCTCCCTCGAGCTCCGCCTACATCTTGACTATCAATCTCGTTCCGAGCCGAGATTAAGCCTTTACACCACAAGCTCCGCGAACAATCGTCGCTACACCACAAGCTCCGCCTACGTATTCACTATCAACCTCGTTCCGGGACGAGATTAAGCCTTTACACCAAAGCACCGCAAACAACCTGAGAGGGAACACTTCGGGCTTTCACCGAAATCTCTGCTCTTTTGTCTTGGCTTTCACCAAGACCCTTGCTTCTTGAACAACAAAGTGAGTGGAACAACACTCTCTAATCTTGAGCACACTTAGAGTATGATATAACAATGATCTAAAGTGTGGAAGTTGTGGTGTAAAGGCTTAATCTCGGCCCGGAACGAGGTTGATAGTGACGACGTAAGCGGAGCTCGAGGGAGATCGAGCGGAACTTGCAAGAGAGGAAGTAGGCGGGAGGCCGAATCTCTATAAAAATTCCGGTGCCTTTTTGTGGTTTGCATATTTACTTTGCTTGGTTGCTTTGTTTTTAATTTCCACTACATATTTGATTGTCAAGCAAGTATAGTTAAATTTAGTTTAAAAGTGATTAGAACTAAGCCATAATACACGATCCTACATCAATTACAAGTAAAATTACATGTCTTCAATAGCTTGATTACATGTCTTGACTTGAATTTCTTTCTTCCTTGAGTCTTGATCACCTGTAGATGTTAACACAAAACAATATATATGTTATGCAATATGTATGTTACTCTACATTGATTATAATTAAGATTAGGTTGATTTAATCATCAAAACATAGATTAAGGCCAAAAAACCAACAGAGTCTAACTAACATCAACTGCATTTACATAAATACATGACTAATATAGTTAGCAGACATGAAGTTAAGATGCACTTTGGGTTCTCAATAATGAACTAAGTACCTAATGTGGACACTAGGACATCAATTAACCATCCATATAACTCACTACATTCATGCATTCTCTACTAATCAAGCACTCATACATAACAAGCCATTTACCATAACAAAATGATCATTTACAAGCAACAAGATTAACTCTAGATCCAGCATGAAACAAGTACCTAGTGTGGTCATTATCTCATCTAATACAAGTTTTAGCAAGTTACATTCATAGATCTACATTAAGCATATGAAATGACACAAATAAAAAGAACTCATCACTAACACATGACATAATCTACATCACCTCCACCCCAAATGGAGTGGATCTACTCTCTACTCATCACTACAAGCATGGAAAGCAAGAAATCAAGACTACACATGGTAAGAATCACTAACTACTAAATTAACCAACAAAACACAAAACTAAGTAGATAGGAAGAAAGTTAGAGACAAGAGTAAAATGATTCTACTATTAGATTAAAGAAAGCACTAGTTTACAAGCTTAAACGGCCTCCTTATTCTTGCAGCCCAAATGGGTAAAACCTAAGCTATTCTAATGGTGCAGGCAGAGAAGAAAGGGAAAGGTAGGAGAAACATTGCTATTTATAGAAGAAAGAGTCCTATAGACGAATATAGAGGCAATTTGACGGCTATAATCTTTTTCTGTCTAGTCTGGCGCACCCAAATAACCAAGATCAAGTGACAGGAGAAATTGGGGTGCATTTGGACCAAATTGATCAGCCATTACAGATTAAAATCTGCCACTGGCGGATTATTTCTGCCTGATCCACCCAATTTTCTTAGCAGCTTATGATCGTCATTTTACACGTGGGATGCACTCCAAGTCCGTTGGTTCGGGCCCGTTTGGTCTTAATTCCCCCCAAATACTTCTAAAGATTATGATAATAGTGGACTTTTGCACCAAAAATATTTTCCTAATGCTCAGGTCCTTTTGGGTTTCATTTGGGTCCTTCTTGAATTGCAAATGGGTCCTTGAGCATGAGAAACATCACAATTCTTTAATAAAGTCCTTTCTTATTGCATTTAGGTCCATCTTGGTTCTTTTCTCCTCATTACTACCTAAAACTTGAAACACATCAAACAAACACTTGAGTAGCACAAAATTGGGGTAAAATAAATGATGTATAGCATGAATGTAATGTATGATATGCTACTAATCATCGGTCGTCCATTGGAAAAATCACTGGTAGGCTGAAGTACAAACAGTCGACCGATTGGGACGGATAATCCTTTTGTGCATCAAGTGTACATTTGATCATCTGACTCAAATAAATAGTAAATTACATGTCTTCTTCTTGAGCTTTGATTACAAATCTTCATCCTTCATGTCTTTATAGATTAGTTCCCAATTTGATCACCTAAAATGTTAGAAATATACAATATATATGTCATTGAAGCATGCATTTTTTTTGTGATGTGTGATTTTGGGTAAAGCATAAGATTAGTTTGTTAATTATAAAAATTAATAGCAATGGGACAAAAACCCAACAACATCTATATAGCAAATACAAAGGAATGTTATTGATAGTGGTGGTGATCGACGCAAACAATGGGATATTTCCTATAGCTTTTGGTGTCGTAGAGGGTGAGAAGAAGAATTCTTGGACTTGGTTCATGCACATATTACCTAGTGGAGTAACAAATGACCTACTTTGTGTATTATCACTTATCAGTATCCGAGGATAAATGATTGTGTTAGAAACACATTTCCTCCTTTTGAAAGACATGTGCACTGATTCTGTCAATGACACAGGAAGGCCGACCTGGCAAAACATTGTAATTGCAAGGAAAGGTCTAGATAAATCAAGTTTTATGAAGAGGGCAACATTCCTTGATGAAATTTGAAGAGCTTGTGACTAAGGAATGCAAACATGTGCATGAGTGGATTAAACCTCAAGGTGCATTAGAGAAATGGACTTGTCACGAAAGAGGTCGCCGATTTGGAGCAATGACCACCAACATGTCAGAAAACTTCAACAATGTGTTACAAGGTGAACGTAGGGTGCCTATCACTGTGATGACTTTGATGATGTTTCTTCATTTGAACAAACTCTTCGTGACAAGAAGAGACACTGCCTGATCGTGGCATAGTCCATATGTACCGACGGTACGAATTGTATCGGAGGATAATGCAGAAATATGATGTAGAAGCAAGTGACTGGAGAAATTACATTGTCAAATTTGAAGATACAGGTATAAGCTGCACCTATGGATACCTAATTGCTATGCACATCCCCTGTTCATGTGTGTGAGTTGTTTGTAGCGAGAGGCATGCAAATGTGAACACTAGCAATTTAGTCTTGCCTTATTCTGAGGTGGACATGTACAAACAAACATACAACCCTCGATTTATCCTATTTCCTTATGGCAAAATATCATGGCTTGAGCATAGAAAAACATTATGATGGCCTTTTGAAACTAAAAGACCTCTAGGTCATCCAAATTCGACCTGAATCCTAAACAAGATGAAGGAGCACTTAGGTAGAAGAGTTAGGTGTGGGGGATGTGGCAGTGTAGGGCACAACCAAAAGAGATTGAAACAACATTTTTAGTTTACATTTAATTTGCGTTTCAGAACTTGTAATTGGTGTTGTAAGAACCTTTAATTTGTTTTTATGGTTGAATGTTGGTTTGTCTCATTATACCATCTTATTAAATCATATCATTCAATCATTATTACTTATAATTTGACCCTTTTCGTTTCAACTTCTCGTATCAAATGTACATATGGAGCATCATCCTTCCAATGCAAACTTGGTTTGAGGTACTAATGTTTCTTAAGGTATGATCGATAAGACGGTATTGATTCTTCAAGGTAACCATAAATTTGATCCTTTAAAGAATTCATAAGCATCTAACTTCAGGCTAATATATACTTTTCAAATTCAATTTTATATTGTTCTCACATGTATGTTACTTTTTACAGTAAGATACAGGCGGTGTGAATGCGTTGGGTATCGTTCCAAACTCAACGATTGACCAATTGCATATGCTAGAGTGGTTTTTGCTGAAGCTGGCAGGCTTCCGTACAATCAGTAAGTTGGGCCGAGTACAATTGGATTGTTACCTGTAGGGGGTGACGGTGGAGCGTTGGAGATCGGAGACTCACTCATTCCACCTACGACATGACAAGATGACATGTACATTTCCTAACATCTCCATTATTACGGGTTTGCAAGTGGATGATCTGCCAGTTTGTGAGTCTTAGCAGTACATTTGGTCTGATGTTTGTGTCGAGTTAATGGTAAATTTTGCAAAGGGCATAGGTCATAAAGGTAGTGTGACATTGGCTTGGCTACAAAATCAATTTAGATGTTGGAGGATGTTGATGAGGCCATAATTATACGCCACACGATAGTGTACATTATGTTCTAGCTTGGTTGCAGTTAATTGCTAGATGAAAGCAACACCATAATTCACTTCGTTACCAAGAGATTTGGTGGCTACATTAGTGTATAGTTGGGAAGCACGGATCTGGCACACTAGTATCACGATCTGCAGTTGTGATATTGGGAGCATCTACATATAGGAAGACCAATAAAAACCTGACTACTGGTGTACATAAATGATGCGAGGGAAGCTTTGGGTGCTCATTGGAGAAGACCGAGATCATTAAAGGGAAGTATTAATACTTGCACACTCGATTGCTATCTAAATGAGCTTGACACAAGGATGACGTTATTTTAAAGATTAAAATCCAAGACCAACCTCCACCACGTGTTGTCACATGATGACAACAGGTCTAGCGTGAAATATTTTTCAAGAGATCTATGAGAAGAAAAAATAAAAAAAACTAATATTAAAAAAACTCCATAATTTACTATTCAATTATGGTTTCAAAAATCAAAACATGGTTGAAGATTATTATATTAAAATAAATTTAAAGTTAGTGTGGTATGACATAAAAAATTAAAAATTAACAAACATATTAAAAATAAATATTAACATACTGGTAAAAATCGAAACAAACCAGTTCCTAACCAGGTTTTCATACTGATTCTACTTCGGTCCAGACCGAAGTCCAGTTTCAATCTAGTTAACCAAACCAAATTGCATGCACCAGTTCAAACATCCGAAATTCACTTGAATAAAATAAATTAGACGTTTCGAACAAAATTCGTTATTATTGATTGTTCAAAACAATCAACATGTATCGTAATGCATCCATAGGTATTGAATTATGGGTGTTTGCCAATCATCTTCTTGAATGATCCATAATTTATATGTAATCAAAACGGAACGGTACGTCATCAGTTTGGGAACTTAAGACTGGAAGCCCCCCTCGCGGTACATAAACAAAGTTCACATCGTGAAACCGTCCGTTGCCTTGTAATCTACGGTCATTTGCGTTATCACCAACGACGGCACTACATATACGGAGCACGGTTGATGTATCAGACTCGACCCTGTCTTTCGTAGCATGCATTCCCATCTGTGTCGCATCTGATTGGGTTTGCTTGTTCGGGTTTAGTAGACAGTAAGCACGCAGCAAGCGTAGGCGTTTTCCTTAGGTGGGGTGGGCGATCCCGCGGGACCACCAAACGAATCAAGTCGGGAAAGGGGTCGGTCATACGATTGGGTTGTTCCTCTACTCTCCTTCGCATTCCTTCTTCGAACCTTTTGGTATGTATTGCCCCCGGAATATAGATCAGATCCACCAGACGAGAAAGTCAATTCCACACTGTTGCTGAGTCTCCGCAGGATCTCTGGAAGAGGAGAAGGTGGACACAACAGACTCAAGTTCAGCAAGAGGGTACCCTTGGCTATGGCCTTCTCCGTTCCTGAGGGGTTTTCAGTATGCCGCTCCACGAGATGAGCGAGAAAATAAAGTGGGTTGTGGTAGGATGCCACTCACACGACATTTCAAATGAGTTTGTGTAGATAAATCCCTGGCCTGAGCCTTGATTTGACCAATTTGCTTAGTGATTGGAACGAGCCGTAATTTATATTCTAGCAGGTGTGGACGAAACGGAAATGAGTAACGCAAACATTGATGAGAATCCAATGCCCCGAAAACCTAAGGGTTCCTCCGCAAGGTTCGTCCACGGAGGGTACAAACAATATTCTAAAAGCAAACCATATTAGGGTTCTCATTTGCAAGATAAATCACTTATGGAAATTTGGAAATGTTTAGCATAACCAACCACCAATCTTGCTTGACGATAAGCAACTCAACCTATCAAGTCTCGACGCCAACCACAAAATATCAACTTTAAACAAACAAATACCCCTTAAAATGTCAAATAAAACAAAATCAAATCAACACAACATTGAAACCAACCTTGCACGGCTAAATATAAAATCAAAATGGAAGAATTTGAATCACCAACCATTCGTAACAAATGCTTCTAGAAACCAAAAATCGTAAATGTATAAAACGTTTATAAATAAAAAATACAAAATTTGATAAGGAAAAAAGACCCTTTAAGGGAAATAATACAAAAAAGATGATGACGGCGGATAGATAATTAACGTTAATAGCTGGATTGGAACGCATTGGACAAGCTAATCTGGAATTCTGGATAAATAATTTGGGGAATGAAAAAGCTCACGGCTGCAGGGTTGCGAAGCTTCCTTCTAACAGTAAAGCTTGTTAATTCGTTCCACATCTTCTCTCCAAGAGCCAACACTACCATCAGCTTACGTACGATGTCATCTGGACTACAAACAATTCTGCAAGGACTTCAATCATGTCGTCGATTTAAGATGCTTTTTGTTGCCTTTTGGTTTCACTCTTTGTTTTTGGTTCCCACGTACCCTTCTGTTGTTCTGTCGTTTTTGAGGACCTGAATATTCAAATTTACTTCTTTGGTCTGATTGCTGTCTTCCACCTCCTTTAGCTGGTCTTCTTGGATGACTATTTGTTGAATTTCTTTTATGGTTTCCCTTGTGGTATTTTCGAGGTGGTCCAGATTGTTTGCCTTCTGATGTGTGACCATGCTTCCTTTTCATGCCCCTGATATTGTCAAATCAAATTCGAGTGAGATGCACAAGCAAGAAAAAAACAATTACAGAAGAGTAGAATTAGAAGACAGACCCTTTTGATGATGGCTCTAAACGCACTGGTGTAGAATCAGACACGGCTCCCTTTGTTTTATCATTTTGCCGATGCTGAGTGGAAAGTATAATGAAAAATCATGAAAGAAAATTATGAGTTGAGAAATTCACATGTGCATTCTCAAAAGAAAATCATGGAAAGCAACTGATTAAATAACAATCCCGCAATGAACATGATATTAGGCTGCACTGAGGCCGAAGACAAGATTTATTTCTCATACTTGTTCATATCGAAAGATGGTGCTACCTATCAGAGTGGTTGATATAGTTGTTTACCTATGTTTCTAGCTTATATATGGATTGATTTTGAGTAGAAGAGTTGCTTCCAAGAGATCCCTTTGAACACCATGTGTTCTACAACGGATTAGATTATCGGAATGCATAGTGCATTTCCAAGTCTAAAGATAGAAATCATGAGGTTGCATTACCTTGGAAGCAAGAAATATTCATATCCAAATTGTATCATGAATTAAAACAACATAATTGGGATTAAATGAAAGCTGATATAGCAGCAATATATGAAACATTTAGAACTTACATCATCAACACTTTTAATGAATCCCATGTATCTCTCAGGAACAACCAGTTTGAGAGAATCAACACCACATTTCCTCATTATGATCTCAAAGATTAACTTTACCTGGTACAGGTAGATGCAAAAAAGTATAGATCATAACCAGGAAAAAATAAATTATTTATAAAAAAAGAACCGAAGAAGACACCTTTGATTTGAAATGGTTTTTCGAGACAGACGACCATGGAAGAGTAACCTTCGCAATATCAGGAAGCAATTTACTAAGCTCACTGGCTTGTAAAGAGGATACTAGCACCTTAATAAATCCCAAGGCAGCCTACGTAACAGAAGGGAAGCCAAGACAGACTGTCAGAGTCCAAGTAAAGAAGCAATTAACACACCAATACTAAGAGGGACGGGTTACTCACTTTTATAACTTCGGTAGCTTTGCCCTTGAGTAAAGAAAGAACAGAAGGTAGAAGGTTTGGTACTGAAAGGCAGAGATCAGCATCCTTGTATATAAGCAATGAAAGAGCAGCAACTGCTCCACTTATTATTTGAGGAGAGGAACCAGAAAAGTAGCCCATTATCTGAAGGGGAAATGTCAAACATCCAGGAAACATAGTTATTTCTTTCTAAAATTGTGTTCGCCGGAAAACAATACAGAACAAAAAAACACCTGTGTATCACCTTGGATAATTAAAAATTATCGCTTTTTTATTCCACCTCAATTAACTAAAACTTATCTACAGATGGCCATCAATACAGAGAAAAATCCTTGCTTGGTACCAATAAACATCTAGATAAGAGAACCATATGAAAGTGCAGATTCGTAATTTCTGTTTCACGCAAGATACAACATGATATGATAATACATGTCAGGGTGAAACCTATGCAACTATTACTCCCATAAGAAAGACAGTAATACACATGCCATAACATTTTTCCAAGTTCTAAGAAACCTACTTTGTTACTTTATTCATTTTTTGCATATTGGTGCAGTATTTGGGAATCTTTTTATGAATTAAAATTATCAGCACACGTAAATAGCGACAATCTAAATTGTATAAGAAATTAGTAAAAATAAAGCCAACAGCAGATTACAATTACGCTAAATTGAACTACATTCAGACTTCCATTCCTTGTAGTTCCTTACATTTTTTCAACTGCACGACCCAACGAGAAAAATTACTAAATATCATCTACCTCTATTCGAGGATTGTGGATGTCAACCTTAATTTTGTAAACAAAAGATAGTCGTATAACACATTGTGACATGCATCCACAGATATAAAATGATGTCACACAATTATAGCGTTCATTTATTCTGTCCTTTGAAAACTATCAATTAATAACATGTAGTGAGGATGGGATCCATTGCTTTAGTGCTGGTGTGATCTGTTTCTTTAATAACATGTACTGAGGATCATTAATACATAATTACCTTACCAATAATAAAATAACATGTATTGAGGATGACAGAGAGTGAATGATTGCAATCTTATAAAAATGAAATCAATGCCCAGTAACATCAAAGTAGGAAGAAAACCATGCATGACACCGACATTGTAATGAAATACCAAATGTCTAGATTGTACAACATTACCATAGTAAACAATTCGTGCAGATGGGATTCGGAATCAGCACTGTGCATGTCCTTAAAACTGCGAGCCAAGGCAAGCAACATATCATAAGCTGTCTTCCTAACTTCTTCGTTGGACTGGAAAAAAATGCTTGCCATTCAGCAAAATATGTGCAAACTGAAGTCAAAAGGATTAATTGATTTTGATGAGCAGGTCATTAAAATTCAGACATCAATTTTATGCCCGCGAAATTTGCAGATTACTTGGGAGTTCACATGGAATTATAGGCTGAACAATATGCTCCCCCTTTTATTTGTTATATAAAAGATAAGATGGCAATTACCATACAGATCTGAAATTTTCAGAGGGACGCATATTCAATGAATCATATTTATCCAAATCGATTAAGGCACTCATACCTCCCAATTAGGGTTGTAAGCTTTTGCTCGCACTTGCTAACTCGCTAGCGACTCCCTCGATTTTGCTCGCTCAACAGCTCGGCGCGATTGTTAACGAATCGAGCATGAGCCAAAAAATCCGATCGGGAAAATAAATGAACCGAGTTGAGCGAAACCCTACTCGCTCGTTCGCTCGTTAGCTTGCTCACTCGTTCGACTTGGTTGCTCGTATATAAGCATACGAGCATACATTCATATACATACGCAGCACACTACAAATATACATTTATCAATTTACCCATTATCATTAATATTTACCAAATCCAATTATCCAAATACACATTTACCATTTCACATTACTATCTTATCTTTAACCCTAAAACCTTATATTCTACCCATCTTGCTCCAATCGTCAATGCAAATTCTCTTATTCCTCCCATTATTATTGTCTTGAATGTCAAATATTTTCTTTGAGGTAATGATTTTATTTTTTTTGGATATTTAATGCAACAGATGAATATATATATATATATATATTCGTTTTTTCACAAAAATAGATGTTATGGTTGTTTACGTTGTTATTTAGATATATTTTTTCTACTGAGGAAATTTGCAGTTGATAAGATATTAGTGGATAAGATTATGCTGATATGAAAAATAATTTGTTATACTATTACATCAATATTGTTGCTATGTTTGTTGGTCACTTAATAAAACCATAATGTTGTGATTTTCAACAATACGATGAGTGAAAAGTCATGTATTATGATGACTCATGTAAGCTAGAAATTAAGTAGAAACAACATGTTATGTATATAATATATGTCGATGGTAATTTTCCTTGCATTTCCAGGCACATGCAAGAGATCATTTTCTAACGAAACAAGCCAACGAGCCGAGCAGGCTCAAGAGCAAACGAGTCGAGTCGAGTGGCTCGCGAGCCAAAAACGAGTTGAGCACGAGCGCAATTTTCAAGTTTGAACCGAGCTACGAGCCGGTCCAAAATTAAACGAGCCGAGTTCGAGTCAGCTTCGCTCGCTCGAAACTGGCTCATTCACAGTCCCTACTCCCAATAATCAAGATTATGCGCAAAAAACATTTGCGTATTTTTCGCACCATATTTTTAAACAGTAAACAGCCAGTAGCATCCATAAATTAAATATCACGATAATATAATATCATTTTGTAACATTTACGCATTGGTCCACAAATTATATTGCATTCTAACAGCACTAAGTAAACCAAGTAAAGGTTTCCCACACCAAAATATGACGGAAAATAACTTTTTAAGTGAACTCAGAGCAAGCATCGGTTTTCTCCACATCTATGCGCAAGAATTTTAGCTTGGCATTGTCGCTGAAGACTGGAGTCTGGAAACCTCCTTTATAACAAATTAAGTTATAATTTCAAGTTCACAAGAGGTTTGAAACATAAGTTGAATAAGCTATGATGTTTTATGAGTAATAAACATATAATACTTAGAACAAACCCATACAAAAAGGAATAAAGATACGCGAGTGTTAATACTTAAAGATGGCAATTTTAGCATCGGTACTAAGTTACATTACAGACTTTCACATGATAATAAAATTGGTTAATATGATTGGTTAGTTGCAGAGACGTTGGATGGCAACTGGCAAGGGTGAACAAAAGTGATAGTGATGTCATCATGTTGTGCAATATAGTAGGGTTTAGGGTTTAGTAAAGGTAGTAATACAGTAATACAGTAGTAAAGGTACTGAGTAAGTAGTGAAAGAAGTGATGTCTTGGTAAAGGTAATGATTGTTGACTATTAATAATAATGGCACCGGTGGTATATGTTCCATAAAGATGGCAGTGGTGATAACGGGAATACCTGATTTATAGAAAATCATGTCCAAAAATAATGCTTTTTAAGGTAATAGAAAAGATAAGGTGGTGGATAAGTGGATTGGTGAATAGATGTTAAGCCTAGTGCTGAAGAAGTAAATTTCATTTGAAAACTTTGATCAAAATATTTAAGCAAGACCAGCAAAAGTATAGTTAGAATAATCCAATTTGAGATTGCAGCACAAACTCTCAAGACTCTCAAGGTTTTCTTTGAACTCATTATGTTCTAATTTGGACTTGTACCACCTTGAAGAACAATGAGCAATGATATCATCCCAGTTTTCAATTAACAAAGAGCCTTTCAGATGAGTATTAAGACAACGGATATGGCTTTTAGATCATTTCACCAAATGAGAACGCAAAATTTAATATATTATGCAATAAATGTAAGGATAAAACTTGCATATTTTCACTGGATCCTGTCTATCCAAATTGGATGATGGCCATGAGGCACTCGACACTCATACTTGGCAATAATAAAGATTATGGACAAGATATCCCCTTTGTATTCTTCAAGAGGGATATGTTTCGTAATAGTAGACAAGCAGTTATCATCCACAAATTTAATAACACAATAATATGAAGTTACAGTAAAAGACGACCCGTGCAAGCAACATCAATATTATTTTAGATAATGTGAGAGAATAAACTGTAAAAATTTTAAACAAGAAAAGGAGTAAATAAAGCTTACATCCTTTAATGTTAGAATGATCTCATTCAAGATTAGAAATATCATCTTCTTTGATTTCTCGTCTTCTTTCTGCAAGATATTTGAAAAAAAATGTATAGCTAATCACAGGAATACAAAGTGAATATACTTATGAAAATAGAAGTCCACAGGAAACATAAGTAATCATCCCATAAATAATGTACTAGAAAATTGCATGAGAACAGATCGGTTAGCAAGAAAAAATAATGAATTACAATCTGACTACTCACTATTCAACTTCAGGATCTTCCAGATAGCAGCATCTTACTATGATTAAGTGATAATACGTTTTTCCAAATTGTATGCCGTAATGCCCATAACCAAGGTTCAACGATGCACAATGCAGAAGAGATGCGGCAATGCAAGCCATCACATAACTTATCTGCGGTACGTAGGTATTATGCAGGTGCATGTGCGGTTTAAGATTTAAATAATTACAATATTATATATACTATACTTTATTTCTGCATGTGGGTGAATATATACACAGAATTGACGTTGGCTTTAGGAAAAATATATAACAATTCTAATCATGCGTGTCTTATAATAATACAAGTGTACAACAAGATATACAAGCTGGCAGCAGTCCACGACTAGCAAGAGGCAGGACTAGGTGTTTGGTGGGTTACGGTTTGGTTTATGGAGGGAAGAGAAGAGTTGGACTTTTTGGGTTATGAACAAACAGGTAAACTGATTCTTATTCGGATCTTTTACGTCCAATTAAATTTAAAAAAAAAACGTTCTGAACTGCAACGTATATGTGCCCACATCACTATTATATGCCGCATAATGCGGACTAACATTTTCCTAGTCGCATCAAGGCAATGCGGTGGGTGACCCCCTGCATTACCGCATCGACCGCATTCCTAAACAATGTCCATAACACAACATAATCTTCAAATTCCTATAGAAAACTGATGTTACATGAAATGTTATGCTTAGTATATCTCTTTTTCTAAGTTAAGGCAGGTTCAAGCTCTCAAGAGATATTCTAGAATGTCACTGACATTGCAAAGCATGATTCGGAGTTTACAATCTAAGAATAAATTATTGTAGGACTTTCAAGAATTCAGCATAAGAATTCAACTGTAACTGCTTCTAAAGAAGTTCCACAGAGAAGGTGTATTGAGTCCATGCCTTGCCTTCTTTTTCAATGAGATACTCCTTGTGAAAATTCTTTTTTTTATCATTGATAGAGTAAGAAAAAAAGGATACAAGAGGTGAAATAACAAAAAACAAAAGGAAAAAGGACGGGAACAAGACCCCGTCACAGCCAAAACACAAAGGTAACAAGTCAGAAAAAACCCACAAGTGGGAAAAGAAAAGGAGATAGGAAAAATCACAAGAAACCCCAACACAATACTGTTCTACAACAGAAATTCTATTGTACTTCCAGAAGCTTGTAGCTACAGAAAGACATCTCGAATAGTCTTTTGCCAAATCTCCTCAATTACAATGCTCTTGTTATCAAAACGTAGTCTATTACGTACGACCCAAATATTCCACCATAGGACCAGAGGACCAAGATTTCCAGCCAACTTAGCAGGTCCACTAGGACTGTTTGAAGTCCACTTACACCAAAATTCTCTGAAATCAGCACCTACATCAGTCATACCCTTACCAAGCTTATATGCAAGCTTATCTAACAAAGTTCTGGTAACCTCACAATTTATGAAGATGTGATCATTATGCTCTTCTTCCTCCAAACAAAGTGGGCATCGACTAGCCAAATACCACCCCCGCGATTTCAGGGCAACCTCCGTCAGAGTCTTACCATGAAATATCAGCCAAGCAAGGACACAAATTTTTGGCGGCGCATTCTTGTTCTAAATCAGCGTAACGATGTCTAGGGTCGGCCCTGGACCAAGAAGAATATGATATAGGGATTTGACTGAGAAAGAAAAATTAGATCTGAACTTCCAACAAAGAGAGTCGTCAACATTAATGGAGACAGAGCACGAATTTAACAAGCCCAGAAGAGAGCAAAGGGGAGAGGATTCCATATCCGTGAGGGAACGGGAGAAAACTAAATTCCAAGTTGGTGACGAATCCTGCCATGTAAGTAGATCAACAACCCACGCCTCCTTATCCACCGCTAACCTGTAGAGTAGGGGAAAAGTTACCATAAGTGACGACAGGCCCACCCATCTATCTATCCAGAACTTAATAAACTCCCCATTTCCTACACCACACCTCATTCCCAGTTGTACCACATCCTCCACTTCAAGAACACCCTTCCATAGACCTTTGATAGTTTTGATATGAGTAGGGAACCATTCAGAAGAGCCACGGTAGTATTTATCCCGGATTAAACGTTTCCACAAAGGTGGATCTGGGTCAGGCGGACCAGACAATCGCCAAACCCATTTACCCAACAAAGCTTGGTTAAAAGACTTAATATCTCGAATACCTAGTCCTCCCCTCGATTTTGGTTGACACACAATCTTCCATGGAACAGGAGGACATCTCCTTGTGAAAATTCTTAAATTAATAGTGATATTGTTTCTAGATAAAGTCAAAGTTCGCTTGAGCAAAGTACAAAGGAGATGAAAGATCAGTCAAGATTGAAGATCAGCCCACTCACTCCTCAGCACCTAAATGCAAATAAGGAAGCTTCAACATATGTCAACTCCTGTCCAGTAATTAATGCAGATAAGGAATGGAGTAAGTCATTGTTCGAAGAAGAAAACACCAGACAGTAGTGCCTCTCACTTGCCAAAGAGATCAACATAGTACTCATCTTCTTATGGGGTGTGTTTGGATGCATTATGATTATGCATCATTTATTCAAACCCAGCAAATTTTAAGTCATGAGTTTTACATTCTAAAATATATCATCGAAATGATCTATGTTCACTTATTGGAATAAACATGCCATTCACCATACAAGACATACTAAATATCTCTTGAGAGCTAATTAAATATCTGAAACACGTAGATATTTTTCTAATTCCCCTCTACTTGGATTTTTTTTTAATTTTTTGTAGATTATACGAAGTATTTGCAAATGAAATACCTTGAACTTAATGTCCCAAGGAAAAATACAATTCCAAGCTAAAGCACATCCACAGCATCTAACCACATCCTTGGATACTATTATTGTGAAGCAAATAACTGTTGAATTTTTTTTGGGTCCTGTGACTGAACTAATTCTCTGCCTCTAACACGATAAGATGTATAGGTTCTAACTGGTGTTAATTACTACACAACTAATTAATAAAACTACAAGGTGAAATGCTCCTACTTTGAGGTTTTAGAGAAACTACACGTAAGTGCATAAGCTCTTAACAAAGAATTAAATGAATCATATCAACAGCAGATCTCTGGTTTTGTGCAGAAATTTGCAAATGTCTTGGTTCCTCGAACAAATTCCCAGCCTTACCTAAGTTCATACATGTGATATCAACCGTAGATTTGCTAACTTAATTTCCTGGGTTTTGCATGAATTTTCATTTGTCCTATACTTTAGATAATCAATGGCCCTGCTCCCACCGTTCATCATTACAGATAATTGATTTCAATACCTCTTTTAACCTAGACATGAAGAACCAATGTGGCAGCATCTACAATCATCGATGTTAGCAACCGACTCGCCTTTGTTGCAGTCATGAAAGCTCAAATGCAACCCTTGCACACACCTTATTACGGTGGCTTGTGTTAGATGAGAATGGATACTAATATTGAATTGTATCACAAATCTATGAGAGAGATATTGAGATTGGATGGCATCACCGTATCTATTGGAATAGGGTTTCCACATAGTCCTACACTCCAATTAATATTAGCCTATCTGGCAACTGGAACTTGTTATCCCATTGATATTGTAACAAGATCAAAAGTGTAAATGCCATTGATATTGTAACAAGATCAAAAGATTGTACAAGTGAAACATTAAGATTAATTGAAATGGCAAGGATAAAATTATATTTTAAAATTTGTTAAGAGATCGACCATAGTACCACTAGAAGTTATATATAGGTGGTTTTTAAGGTGAGGTCAACCTCATTTAAGGGTAAATGAGGTTGTTTAATCTAATCCATTAGATCTATATTTAAGCAACTCAATATGTTAGATTAACATTAATTAAAGATTGAGCAAACTAGGTATTTTCATATGTTACAATATGCAAAGCCATGGTATCTCGTTTGCAAATTCTCCAAAATTTGAGATCGAATAAAACTTTACATATCTGTTCAATCTCTCTCCAACGTCATTACATCTTGTTTTCCTATTTGTAGTGAATAATTAAGAAAGTGCATTATGTTTTAAAAATGATTATTCTTTTTTTGTTATTTAATTGTTCCGACACAAATTGAATATATGATTCTATCTAGATTCATTTTTTTGTATTTTTATCTTTTTATAATCACTAAGTATATGGGTCTTGTCGGAATACAAAATGCACTGTGAAGTATGCACTTTTGTTATGATTTAACAATTTTTATTTTAACATAAATTATTATAATTTGCTCGAAATTCTATGATTCAAAATGGTGTTTTAGTAATTATATTTAATATTTGCATTTTTAAGTAATTGCATTGTTGAAATTTAACTACTGCATTATATATATGCTTTTTTTAGTTCAATATGCATTTGTTGATTTCGTTAAATTTGCATTTTTTTGATAAATTGATTTGCATTTCTTTAATACAAAAATATGCATCTCACATTCATATTTTTTGGATTGATGAAACATTCATGGTAAAATGCACGTATTTATTAAAGTGAAGGATGAATTAATGAGGAATGTTCCTTGATGTGTGGGACATAGTCTTGCTTTTTAAAATTTTCAGAATCTTGCAAATTGAAGACAAAACATCTAAAGTTTGTATCACATTAAATTAACTGTTTGTCACATTAAATCACTTCCAATTTTACCGTGGTAAAAAATCCATTGGATTAAAATCTTACGGTTCTTATTGGGCAACTTCATTTAGCCTCAAATAAGGTTGACCTCACCTGAAAATGCCTATATATACATATATATATATATAAGTATAAGGGCTTGAACTTTTGACGTAAAAGCAACTAAAAGAGGCAAAGATCGCTGCCACGGGATAACACTAGGTGAAAACATACTAAGACATAAATATTATGAAGTTGAAAAGAATTTGTTATGATGTAAACTAGGAAATAACACAAGACAGTAACACTAGATAACAACATATTTGGATAGCACGGATAATGAAATTGAAAAGAAAGTAAGGTAATAAGTAATAACTATGAACTAAGCGCTTGCTTCTAAATAAAATGAATATTCTCAATAACAAGTGCATGTGTAAGTGTAACACTTAACGCCAACTCAAATTACTTTTATTCATTTATACTTAGATCAATCAGTAATAACCATTGGATATAATAATGAAAAAACTATATTTGGAATGTAAGCAGTTTACCTCAAGTAGATGGACTAAGAAATATTGTATGCACTCGAAGCGACTTCTCAAAACGTTAGTGTCATGAGTTGACTTCACAGCTCGAAGAAGTAGATCCACCAACTCATCTGCTTTTCCGAAGGAAAACCAATTGTGTTCCTGTAAAGTGTCCACTCTTCTTAGAAAATCATGATATTTTGATATATAAAAGAAATCAAGAGCCATTTAAGGTCCTTGGGCAATTTGAATGGGCTTCTAACCTTCAGAATTCTGCTTAATGAAGAGTAAGCTATAGAATGGAATGATTCATCCATCACCTGTAAAAAAAATTAGAAACATGGAAACAGTAAAAAAATTATAATGCATTTTGACAATATGGACAATTTAGTGCAATAATAACATATTACCTCCAATGAATGCCTGATAAAGTCGTAGATTTCGTAAATGAGATCTTCATCTGCCCCCAACACAAAGCAGGATCCAATCTCTATTACTGAACAACTGCAATCAGTTTGATGAAAATAATGAGGTTTAAAGAACAGATTGTTATGCCCATGATACTGTTAGAAGATTCTTGTTCGTGAATGATGAAGAGCTATGGAATCTCAATGACATGAACTCATGAATCTAAAGCTATTTTAAGATCAGAAGTCCCAAAGGAAGATAAATGGGTTGTTTTCTTGGCTTTACCGAAAATTTAGCATGGGCAGTAGAAGATTAAAAAAAGATAGAAATTTGCTTTTGCAATGAATTAATTATTATTTAAGATGCCAGGGCTAATCAATACTGGATAATCATATAACCAAAAATATTTATTAAAGTTCCAAATTTATCTACAATCAAAGACAAATAGGAGACCACGGCTCTCTTAGTTAGGTGTTGATCCTTGTCAACTGATCGAGCAAAGTGAATTACGCTTCATTTTATTGTTGTAATGGAACACAAGAATCAAAAGTGAAACAGTTAAAGAAATACCGTCTCTTACTGGTGATCTTCTCTTCTGCAAAATTTTCTTCATTTTCACATCCATTCCCAGGCTGAACATCATTAGCTGAACCTTCAGTCTCACGAATGGTATCAACATCCTCAATATTCCTTGATAGGGAAACAAAAACCTTATGCAGAGCTGAACTCTCTATAACTGATGACAAACTCTGGATAGCTTCCTAAAAAACAAAAACGTTAAGATTTTTGAGGTGCAAGGTTGTTCCGATAACATAATCAAGAAATCCTGCAACTTCTGTTTTGCAATTAAACATTTGGTGCTATTTTTCAGGGAGAAAAAAACATACATGTTATTTGTCATCCTAAAGTTGAGCAAAAGATACATGACTATGGATCATCACTCAAACTTACATTCATGGGAATTTTTAATATTATAATATAATAGGTGAATGACAGGAAGGTACCTAACATTTCTATTCTAATAAAATCTTTCAGATACTCAAGATTATTAGTTAAACTCAAATCCATACACTGTGAGACTTAAACAAGGCGAGTTGAGCAGCTAGAGCGTAGTGGCGTACACTGCGCTCACTCACCCAAATGATAACTGATTTTGAACTAGAAAGCTGTGACCTCCTACCCTAAATGCCCAAACTTCAGCTGTTCCTCTATAAACACACTAGTTTTAGAACATAGTGGTGTACACTGGGTTCACTCACCCAAGTGTTACTTATTTTGAACTTCAAAGTTGGACATCCTACCCCAAATGCCCAAACTTCAGGCCTTCCAAGAAAGACACTCCCACTCTCAATCTCAAGCTCTCTTCTCTCAGATCCTTCCATGTTGATTGCGGAGCCACCACTACCACCAGATTATGTATTCTTTGTTACCCATCTTTCATATTTGGCAAGTCATCCCAAACAATATTTGCATCTTTGGGTGGATGTCTTTTAAAATATGCAATCTATGACCCTTTTATGGAGAAAAGTGTGGATCTGTTTTGCATGCTGCATGCATGTAGCTCAATGGCTGGTTCTCTAAACAGAGGGAAAGAGCATAAAAGAAAGGATGCTCGAAGTAGAGGAACCAGCACATAATTTGTTATTTGTTCAGAAATAATTATTTTTCTCGCTGTAAACGTTATAAAAAATTGTTGAATTTCAAAATACAGATTGTTATTTCACACAATAACACGCTTATGTGCAAGGCAATCTTGATGCTTCAAGAAGTATATACTTAAAAGGAAGGGGGGGGGGGGGACACTTCAAATAGTTTTCAAGAAAATCTAGGAGAAAAAAATTAGGCCATTTATGGATCATGCACATAAGAAAGCCAAGAGCGTTACTATGGACTATGACGAACTTTCATCAGATCTCTAATATTTTAGAGTTTTAGATAACTTTGCTATGGTAGACAATTCAAGGTTCATAAAGATTCTATCCTGATGACAATTGAATGATTTTAAAGACCAACAGGATTGAGTAATTTACACTGATGGAGAAATAAATGAATCCTGCAAGTGCACTAGTTGGGGATAAAATGGAGAAAATTTCAAGCATTTTAATTGGAAGAAAAGGAGCAAGTGAACCTTCAGATGTAAGAGACATTGGGGAGGGGAAACAAAGAAAGCCTGTACAATGGCTTCAAGTAGCGAGACGGAACAAGAAGCAATGACTTTGATGTTCTCAGATGCAATTTTCTTAGAGTAACAATGATGTGATTTTATCTGTTTCGCATCTGAATCATTAGTAGCAATACTTCCAACTTTGCTTGCTCCAAGTGCATCTCTATTTTCATTTACAAGCAGCTGGAGGGGCAAGACAACAAAAATCGTTCAGCAATACAATCTACATAAAGTTCAATTAGTAAGTTCTAAATTTCCTCACCTGCAATGCTATCCCTATGGTTTCATGGGAAGACAGATCCTTCTTAATTGCTACCAATAGTAGTTGGGCCAAGGAATCAAAACTTTCCAATATGTCTGTTGGATAGTGACAGAATGCAGGCAGCAAATTCCACAAATTTTGGCTGCACACCCGCAAACCTTCAACAGCTTGCAACTGCTTAGCTAAAAAATGCATATAGACAATTGTGTAAGAACATGGCGAATTTCAAGTGCAATGATCAAGAGAATGGAAGGACCTTTTTTGGAAGTCACGTTCAGTGATTTTGCAAGAGGTGCAATATGCTCTATAAAGAATTTCAATGGAGCCCCACAAACATATTCCCTCAAGATTGGGATCAGCCATGCGTTAGAACAAACTAATGTTTCCTTATTAAGGACGATCGGCAATATGTCAAGCATTCTTGCTGGCCCCATGGCAATTATAGCAGATCCTAAGCACTCCTGAAGCTAGAATGCAAATTGCAAAAGGCTTTTAGCATTTGGATTAAATCATACTCTAAATTTAGCGGATCATGATAAAAAGGTAGTACGTAAATTAGAACAAGCATAGAAGGTATTTGACCTATTAAATTACTAAAACACAAAAATTGTTTGGATATGCTCACTAAGAGTAACAAGCAAAGAAATCAATAGCAATGAAAAATAAAAATATGACGCGAGACAGGGGTACCTTTAGTGTTGGTAAATGAAGTAAAAAAAATTTGTTACCAATATATCCTTTAGAATTTGGAAATTTCCTTCATATCCTAACCACAGCACCATTTTCTTCCCCATCCCATTTTTCTCTCTTTTCTCTTATCACTATTCCTTCCACCGCCTTCCTCTACCACCATACCTTCCAATTACTGCAGCAACATTGTGCCCTTTCCCACACCACCCATGCACTATTCTTTACTTCTCATCTTCCATCAGGATCACCACTGCCATTGCCTCCCTCTTCATCTACCCTGTCCCTCCTCCCTAAGTCATCTAAACAAAGGCAGATATGGATGGAGTTGGAGGATGACGTGGTGGCAAAGGCAACGTCAATGTGGTTCCAAAGCCAAAGGCAACATCACATGATTGGTGTAGCTTCTTGATGGAACGTTTTTATAGGTGCTACTTTGTGGAACTCAATTCATGTTTGAGTTGATTCTCTTAGCACAAAGATCCCAATACATTTTTTTTGCAATAACATCTTTTCAGATATGATTGTACATATCTTTTATATTGCTTTTATTAATAACTACCCATTCAATTATTTTGATGATAAAATTGCCCCATTTGTTATGATATTGCAAAGCAACATTTCATGTAATCTGTTTTAAATTAAAGCAGTCTTGATGTGTCATAAGTTCCAACTTCCCAATCCATAATGTCATTAACACCAGGTCAAATTGAAGTTCGAAAATGATTTGTGAATCCTAGGTTACAAGATTTGGCTCATGTTTGGATTTATAAATGGTTTGACCAAATGTTTTGAATACATAAGTAACTAATCACTTCATCACCAATCAAGTTCATATTAGATCTGAAGTCAGTTTTCTCTTAACTGTCAAGCATCTGAAAATACAGTGTTACTATAAATCAAGGTAGACATATGTTCAAATGAGAATTTTTTGTTGCACCATAGTTACATCATTTCAAGCAGTCTTGCCTTCAAATCAGATCAAGATTAAAAAATGTTACATTATGTTCCAAACAAGCTTCTGGCTTCAGCCAATTTCTCTAGCATCGCATGCATAGCAAGTGCTCATTCTAGTTATGTTAAAAGAAAAACATCTTACTTGGGAAGGAGCAAAAATGAAAAACCGATCTTTCACCATGCAGTTACTTACATGAATTGTCTTCACTTGATCCTTCGTACCTGTTAACCAGTGTGCAATTTTAAGCACAATATTCCTCATGCAGAAATATGAGGATCCACCTACACAATCAATAAACTTTCAAATCTTTCCAAAGCAAACTAAATAACAAATATTGTAGAAATTAAAGAAGTTCAATTATAGATTGGACGAGAGAATGAGAAACACAAGTAAAAGTGTATTTTCACATACAAACAAACTATAGTCTCCTTTTCTCAATAGCCATTTTGCCTAAACATAAGGATTTATAATGATTGAGATGTTACTAAGACAAGAAACCACAAAAACATAATATCATAAACCAATATAGGATAAAGTAAGAACATGCTCAACTAAGAAACGTTTTGATGGTCAAAAAATCAAGAATGTCTTGTGCTCTAGGGATAAAACAGAAATGTTATTCAGAACAATCATTATTACCATGAAGTTAATTTTCAGCTTGATATCGAACTGGTCCTGGAATATTCAGTCGAAAAAACTCTATGACATGCTTGTGAAAACAAGTTTTCAAAGAGGAGTATTTTCTCCCAAACAAGCATAACACTATAATCCACCAAAGACTTTAACTGTTAGCAATCAGACTAAAACACCATCATACAGCAGAATTAGATATTGACATTCTATATTGGTTTCTACAAAATAGAGGTATTGGGGATATAGATTTTCAGCTATGACAAGGGAATATTTTGCCAAAAGTAACAGGAGGAATCAAGGAAATCTATGAAGCAAAAAAGGTCATGCGTATAGAATACAGACCAAGTTTGAGGAACAATCCTGAGGTGACTACTAAAATATGCTCATTGGGAATGTCACTGCAAGCAGATACCACATTTTCCAACAAACTAAATATCGAGCCAACTGTCTCTGTACATGTTCCTGTAGAGTTTAGCATCGTGTTGTTGCAAGAAACTTCAGTATCCACAGGCAAAAGATCGCAATCCAGGTTACAATTGATTAAGTCTACTAAGATAGAAGCAACGTGCTTTGCAGTATCAACCTCTGAATGAAGCAAACCTGTTTAAAGTCAAAGGTTAAAAATGGATTCAACTTCTCTGTTGTTCAGAAGATGCAAAGTAACTAACACAAAATATAAACATTCTTGGTTAGAACACCCTATGTTGGTTAGAACGCCCTATGTAACACCCTCTGTGACATCCATCATAAGCCCGATATTGACAAAAACTTCTGGAATATTAACATCCCACCAATCAAGAAATTTAACAAATCAAAGGGCAGCTTATGATATGGCAACAAAAATAGAAATAGGACTAAAAAGAGTAATTAGCAATAAATCAAGGTTCATAATTTTATATTAAGAACCTGAATTGATTTTTTTTATCAGAAAGAACCTGGATCGGTTAACAATGAATAATTACAATATAACATACTTAGCTTCACAGTTTCAATGAGCAACAGACATGACTTGTTGGCAGTTCAGCAATTGCCTTCACCTTGTTATGATTTCCAAATTTATCTTACCCAGGCTCATCTATCAGGGTAAACAACATAACGGTGCACTATAGTGGATAAGAATCAGTACATTCATACATCTATAACTAAATAGATGCTTATATAAGTATATCTCACAACTAAATAGATGCTTATATACTGATTGTCGTTGGTGCTTTGATTTTATGCGTACTTATTGCATACAAAGTTTCTCATCTTCTTATCAGGAAGTTAGCAAATAAATCTCCATCTAATCTCCAACTTGTCATACAGTTTATCACGTATCATTTGCAAAAATGCAAATTTTGGATTGTTATAATCCGCTTTAGTTGGGTTTGCCGCTCTTTTACATTTGCTTAACTTCACTACCACCTCAATGCTCGAATGGTAGGTCCATAAGTGGTGATACTTTATGATAATGCTAGGAATTCATAGGTTTAGAAACTTTACTGCATACTCATGAATTGATTGTGGAATGCAGATTTTTAGAAACACTGAGAATTAACATAGGCAAAAGCATAAGTTGGAGTTCAAAATATCAATAATATCAAAATTCTATGAAAGCAGAAAATATCCAAGGAGCAGAGTTCAACAAAAAAAATGCCAAATAATATAAAAAATGATAACAATAACGCTTTTAGTCCCAAAAACTGATATAAGCTAAATATTTAATTCTAGATTTAATGACATCATGGTACCATATCGGGGCAACATGAGCGTCTATCAAAAAAAATTCAAAAATTTTCAAATAGACACAAGGGAAGGCAGAAAGGTACCTGCAAGTGAGCTGAATATTACAGGTAAATTCACCTGCCCTATATTTGGTTTTGCATGATGAATCTTGTTAAGCAAATTCCTTAATAGACTTGCTGCACAAACTAAGGTATCAATAGGATTCTTTTTATTGTAACACATGTATGACAATAGTGAAGAAGTAATTCTATCAGCATCACTCAAAAGATCATCAGACTCGAGATGTTCCAGCATAACTTGAAGAACGTTAAGCACATGCCTGGTGAATAACGTAAAATGGCAATCAAAAACCATATAGATTCCTGGTAGAAGCTTCACAATAGCATCTTTATGAAGAACTGGTATAATCATTGCTATTGTGTTTAACATGTACACTGCTTCAATATGTTGAGATTTCATGCTCACTTTTTTTCTTGATTTTTCTGTAGTATCTTCAGAAATGTAACTGTGGGGCAAAAAGATTACAAACTTCCCAGCTTTTTTACTACTTTTGGAATCCCTAAGAGCAATGAAAACTTTCTCAATAGACTCTTGTGCGCATCTACGGACCTGCAAATACAAAATTATAAGCTACTATGGAAAATTGAAAATTAGTAACCGTAATCATATGGTAAGCTGTAATAGTAACAAATTTCTCTCCATATTTTAACTCGTACCTAAATTTCATCTCACAATATGAGCTATAGTATGAAAAACATAAACCATGGAGTCTCCCCTTAAATACCCTCAGATAGTCAGATACATCAAGTGGTTAACAGTCAGAAGAAAAGCATTTAGCACAGACTACATGGTGACAACAGCTTTTCCGATGGAGATTTTAGGAAAAAAATGATTTTTTTTCAAAATGTGCAAAAAGCAGATTTATTTAGAAAAGCAATTTTCAGTTTTTTTTTGTTTGGGATTGGCTAATTAGATTTTACTTTTTCAAATAGTACTATAATATCCTTTTAACATAAAAGTAACATTTATTAAATATAACAATTATGATATAACAATTTTTTTGCAAGTAATAATGGTAAAACTTGTCTTTCTTATATTTCTTAAAAATAATTACAGAGAAAGGACGTGATTTTGTTTGCATTATATACATAATTTAAATTAGATAATATTAATATTTAAAATAATATTGCTTTGTAATATCCTAAATTATGAATATTTGAAATAATATTTTTCCGTAAGAAAAGCGAGGGCAAAAGAGTAAATTCAGGAGGTAACAATCAAAAAGCAACAAAAGGAACCTTAAATTAACTTTTTGAAGGAGTAAAATGTATAGGAATTGGGGGCTTTAAAAATCATTTTTTCCAAAAATTTCTCCTTCCATTTTTTCGTGTGACAATTGCTTCAAAATCTCCATAGATTTTCCAAATATCAACCCAAAAAGTTGTCATCAAACAGACCCTCAAATGTATTAGATTAAACTCTTGTCAACAACAAAAAAAACCTTTAATTCCAAACTAGTTGGGGTAGGCTAGAAATGAACTCAAAAGTGTCACGGTTCAGGTACGTGAATAGTCTTCTTCCACGCACTCCTATCAAATAGAGTAGACTCTTGTCATTTGAATTTATTCATCTCACATCGAGTGAACAAGCTATGCAGGACTTGTGGGTAAATTACAGAAGGGGAACAATAAGCATCAAAAGGCAAAGCCTTTGGACATTTATCATGTACTGCTAATTGCTACTCTATTGTAATTTAATATACTTCTAAGAACAAAGCTTCTTTAAGTTTTAGCAAACTTAAATGATTCCTTGTATTGATAAGTTGGGTTAACATATTCCATTTTAGATTTAGTCATTATAATAATAACACGAAGAAATTAACCATCTAAGGAGCAATATCTTAAGATAAAAAGTAAGCCATGATAATATATATAAAGGGAATATTTTACTCACCATTCATGTATCACAAAGTTTGTATTATTTATGCGTATATAAATGGAATATTTTACTCACTATTTATGTATCACAAAGGTTGTATTATTTATGCGAAGACACCCTGATTACCACATACTTATACCAGTTGCCCTGTTGGTACCTCCTATGCGAAGTCATTAGCACTTCTATTCAAAGTTACATCACACTAAGAAACTAACACTATTTCTAGACACTGTTATAAAATACACACAATCTTTTTCTATCACATGATGAGATGTTCAGGCTGAATGTTTATAGTATGTATTCTACAATCTACATGATCGAAATAAAACCATTTCTGGCTGAGTTTTATAGTATCTATTCTACATGATCGAAATAAAAACCAGTGTTCTTAGAGTCGCAGCCACAACAACAACAACAAAGTCTTTAACTCCTAAACTGGTTGGGTAGGCTTGAAATGACATTCATCAAAAATCACGATTCCAGCATGTGAATCACCTTTCATCCACGCACTCTTATCCAAAGTCGGGTTTCAAGCTATGTTGTAAAAGTGTCTCCTAAATCAAAGCTACTCCAAAAAAAAAAAACATCCTCATTTCTAATCGGATCCATCCTCATAGGTAATGTCCACACATCCACCACAACACAACATCATCACTTATGCAGCAATCATCATATTCACGTGTTGCTTTATATTGATTCAACTCCCGGCTCCTTATATCATGATAGAATTTTTTCTACGACACAAGACATTTGATACTTGCAGCCATTTCCACCCAGTCTTATGGTCTTACCACATCGCTAACATCTTCATCAAAATCTATTTTTTGGATGCTAACTAGTTAACTAGTGGTTCTAATCAAGGCCTAGATGTCACCCATCCTTACATCGTCATTCTTTGCAGGAATTACAAAGAAGAAGTTGCATTTCAATTAGTTTTGGTCAAACTTAATTTGAAGTCATTTGATTCTAGCATATCTCTTCACCGCTCTACTTTCCTACCATATTGATAAGCACCATATGTAAGCCATTCTTCTTTTATCGGTATATGTATGTCATCTTTGTTCTTTGAAAATACTCTCAGTTATTAACTTTCAGACATTAAACGAAATTGGTTTTCTATAATGTTTCTCTCATATGATGATTGCTCAATAGTCAATTACTTGGTCTCAGGTCCTGGTATCAAACCCTCATGGCGCAAAAGAATACACCTCAGATACCCAATGTTGGGTCACCCCCAATTTGGAACCACAACTCACCTCACAAAGTGGATTGGGTGCCGGAGATTTCAAGGTCAAAAAAAAGTTGCTCTCAACTCCAAATTAGCACACAAAATTTTACACCTGTGTAGAGTCCTAACATTTATATTTAAACTTTAAATTGTACAACGTAGAAATTTATTCTCAGATATTTGTGTAGTTCTACAGAAATATTTGCTAATGTGCAAACCTACTTCCAAAAGATCAAGTTCACCAAACATGATGCATGCAACACACATGCTTTTGAATTGTAGTGGATTGATGGCTGTCAGTATGGAATTCTAATAAAACTTAAAATTTAGACAGACGTTACGGTGGAATTAGCTAAATGCCACTCTTATATACAGGCATCCCTTATGCATTTACAAAGCATTAAAGGTCACACTTATTCTTATTTCTTGGTCTCATGGAGTTCCTTTAGGGTGCTGGTTATTTGCGAAAGGTCAGACGAAGAAGAAAAAACTTGAAATTCCTTCATTTTGGAGTAGAGTAACCTAGGGGAACTCTTTCTAGTGTCCTTTTTGGTCTAAGGATTTTTTAAGTTTTTCTCCTAACCAATCATTTAAACATCACGAGTAAATTCCAAAAGTCCAATTTTTCACTTCCTATTTTCACATAGCTAGCGAAGTACGACGAACCCAAAATTCACTATTTTGGTATCAAATTAATGACAGAATGGTGTTTCATTGTCTTGGATACTGTAGCAAATGTCATACTCATAGTTTTAACGCTTAGCATAATTTATAAACTGGAAACATCAACATAACCCCAATGCCTCAGAAGAGGCTCCCGCCTAAGCGAGGTAGGGGGGTCGGATGTAGGCAACCCTACCACTGTAAAACAGTGAGGTTGTTTCCAATTGACCCAAATGATGCAAATGCAACTGACCATCTGCGATTCCACAATAAAAGAAATGCAGATCGTTTAAATAGCCCTTTGATATAGTCCATGATGCTCCAAATGTCAAAAAACAACTTAATCTTTGACATAGTGGAAATGGACATGAATTTATAAACTGGAAAATGCCAAATAAAAAAGAAGTCTCCTAGCAAACTCACAACCTCGCTCACACTTACCAGACCAGAGATCAAACAACACAAATCCTATCATACCTTAGGCCGCCGGTCCACCACAAACTTAAATAGCAAACGGACCCTCTTCTTAACCAAATCCCAGTCCTTCAGATCCAAGCAAAGAACCAGAAACCCTAGGCACTTAACCAACGCCCTCACAGACGCCGTCCCCAACCCCTCCTTCTCCAAAACCCCCATGACCTCCCGCGACGCGTCCTCTGCCTTCTCCGGCCCCATAGACCGGGTGTCCAACAGCGGGAGCAGGACGGAGAGGAAAGCCGAGAGTGCGGCGAGGGCGTCAGAGTCGGACCGGTCGGTGGTCCGGAGAGCGGAGACGACGGCACCGAAGTAGGCGGAGGGGGTGGGCGCGACGCCCTCATCGGCGAGGAGGGAGCGCATGGCGCACGCAGAGGCGCAGAGGTGGCGGTGCTGCGGGGAGGAGGAGTTAGAGTAGCGGTGAAGGAGGGTTTCGCAGACGTCGGGGCTGGAGTGTAGGGTTGAGTCCGGCATCTCCTCGTCGGAGTCGGTGGGTTTGGGGGTGTTTGGCTTCATCGAAGGGAAAGGGGAGGGGAGGAGGATGGAGAGAGTTGGGGTCTAGGGTTTTAACATTTCTGTCTTTCTTTGATTTGAAAGGTAAGTATTTAGATTCTTAATTATTTTTTTGAAGTTTTAATTCCACGTTGCTATTCGAGTAAAAAAAAATCCAAAAAATATTTTTTTTAAATGTCAAAATAACTCATTTAAAAGTATTTTTCCTACTAAACCCACCACCGTCACGTGTCACGTGACGGCGGCGGCAGGTTTTATTTTTTATGGTCTGTTGGGGGGATAACAATTTAGGAGTGACGGTGGCGGCAGGTTTTATTTTTTATGGTCTGTTGGGATAACAATTTAGGAGAGAAATTGAGAGAAAAGAAAAGAAATGTGTTTCTTTTCTTTCCTCTTGTTTGGATACCCGTTATGACAAATAAGTTTCTCTCGTTTGGTTAACATCTTACGAGAGAAAAAAAAACATTCTAAAATACAAAAATACAATTTTATTTGTATTATACAATAACATACATCGTTCTACATTTTTTTTAATATTGTTCAGAATTATAAATTATTACAAATAAAATATATCACCAAACCTGAAAATTTGAAGCTATAGAAACTTAGTAACGTTACAAACAAGGTAGTATGCAAAATATTAAAAAAACTCATGTAAAATTAAAAAAGTAAAGATACAAATTATTCGGAAATACTTCAAATAAACGTTTTTTGTTCTTCCAAACGAGAGTGAGAAATGAGAAGATGAGTACGAGAGAATGTTTATGAGGTGAAGAAAATAAGGTAGAACGATTGGGTGACGGAAGATGGAACGAGAAATGAATATTTATAGGTAGCAAATTAGGGTTTACGAGTGTAGGGTTTTTTAGTAAGGATATTTTGGTCAATAAATTATTGTTTTTTCACTTTCTCCCCATTTCTCTCCAAAATTGGAGAGAAAGTTGAATTGTAATTTTGTATTATAACATTTCTCTCCAATTCTTTTCTTTTCTTTTCTTTTCTCTCATTAAGTCGTTATCCAAACGAGAGAAAAACCCAACTTTCTTTTCTTTTCCTTTCTTTTCTCTCCTCAAGTTGTTAACCAAACATATCTTTAGTGTCTAGAGAACTCGACAACATCAGTGTTGAGTTGGCTTTGGGTTTTTTTGCCCAACACTTGTCATATTTCGTTTGACGTGAGTTGCAAGGAGAACAGTAGTTCAAATAGAACTCGGCATCACAAGTGTCTCCTGGCAACTCAGATTGTTCATGAGACGGTTGGAGGGTCAAGAGAACAGTGGTTTAAATTGAACTCGACACTGAAGATGTCGAGTTCTGTTGATGTGAACTCGACACTTGTGATGTCGAGTTCACATCAAGAGAACTCGGCAGCATTAGTGTCGAGTTCTCTTGAAGAGTGCAAGTTCATTTAATTTAGGAACTCGACGACTTCATTTCATGTTTAAAATTTCTTTAACAACAAAGATAATCATTCCAATTACGAAAAATTCAACAACAAACACAATCATTTCCATGTAGCAAAATACAAGCAATATCACAATTTCTCACAATTAGCAATAAACCTCTATATTTTCTATAGAGGTGGGCTACATCCACACTGACAACGGGTCTGCAATATTGAAACTCACTAATTGATGGCCTGAACGCCCAAAACACACGCTTAAACATCTCCTCGTCTGGATTTTCCTGTACGGTCTCTATTTCGACAACAGATCCTTCATTGTTTTGACAGAGAACTGTGAGGAACCTTCGTAGATCAGTAAAAATGACTTCTTCAGCACCATAAATTTGGTTCAACGTTTTTTGCCTATCATGTCATGCTTTAGCGTAACCGATTTCAAGTGAGTATTTGATCTTTACCATTTCCATTATTTCAGCAGGAGTAATTGTGAACTTAGTTCTAACAGATGACATTATCAAGTCGCAAACAAAATTAGCACTGCATTGTTTGTTGTCGTTTAGCAACATCGGATTGAAACAAGTGTGCTCGGCGTCGTACGTTTTCACTTGAAAATATCTACAGCCTTTTGGGACAGACGCATGTAGACGTCATTTGTAGTTATCCTCATCACGACAAAGACAATGAACAGTATACTGTTTCGTTGAAGAAGCAACAATTGAATACTGAACAAACTTTTTAATGTGCCACAACTGCAGAGCGTGAACCAAATCATCTTTCATTGGGAAATTTCGTTTATCTCAAAAAGAACGATCATGTTCCGTACGTCAATCACTTTGTTCCAAATTGTTCGCAGCATCAAAGAATGAGTGTTTAATTACAGAATTCTCTATTCTGTTGTTGTCCTCGAAGATATCAGGAAGTTCATTAAGAGTTGAAATCATGTCGTTGTTAGCAACTGCATCATCAACAACATTGTCATCTTCACGGTTTATAGATTGACACATCGCATATATGACATCATGCGTCTCCGGAACGACTTCATTAGCAGAAACACCTTCAGGTTCATCTTCTACAGCGAATGGTGTATTGTAATCCCCTAATTCCTCAGTGTCATCATCTTCAACGCTATGCATCTCTTGCATGCATTCTGGTCGACTAAAATGAATTGGGTCAACAACTGACAAACCAAGCCCAATAGAGGGATATGAGGTAGACGGTCCAGCCCTACTAGCAAACTTATCATGGTTGTAATGCATGAGTTCAAAGTGCGACAGACCAGGATAAGGATTTACACTGCTAGACTGAATGTGACATGCATTTTCTGGTCATTCATTGCTTGTTTGCTGGTAGTTCTGCGATTGGAAATATGGAATTTGCTGGTATGTCGGAACTTCAGTTGTAGGATTTAGACTCATATTAAAATCTATTCCATAGTCACAACCGGTAGACCTTACTGTACCATACTCCGACGAATGAGTGTTGGTTGTCAACGTGGGGTCAGGCAATTTAGATTCAGCTTCCACATACACTCCAACCACAAACATCTTTTTAAACAAACGCATCATTCCACAAACCGACCTATCATTGGTTAATGGAGTGTATGTCCAATCACTGTTGAATGACAATTTCGACGTCAACTTCACATGAAACATATTGTGTGGATAACAACATTCAGATCTTATGACATCAATTAAATCCCCATATTTTATGTTCAACGGAACAACTACCAATTTGCGGTCAAATCCTATATACTCTGCCACATCTTTGTTACATTCTAATTTCTCATTATACATGACCAACAAAGATCATTCATCATCTTTATACATTCATAACATATATTAATGGAATTTGAAAATGTGTTCAAGTGAGATGGTTGTTCTTCTATTACTAATTAATTAAAAATTTGAAAGTACTAAAAAGTTTTAAAAATTACCTCAATCGAGTGTAGTAGCAAATGATTAAATTTCTAAAATATTTGAGTACTATCAAATTTTTAATTAATTATTAATAGAAAAACAACCATCTCACTTGAACACATTTTTCAAATTTAATTAATATATGCTATGAATGGATAAAGATGATGAATGATCTTTGTTGGTCATGTATAATGGGATATTAGAATGTAACGAAGATGTTGCAGAGTATACAGGGTCCGACCACAAATTGGTAATTGTTCAATTGAACATTAAATATAGGGATTTAATCGATGTCATAAGATCTGAATGTTGTTATCCAGACATTATGTTTGATGTCAAGTTGACGGCGAACTTGTCATTAAACAATGATTGGACATACGCTCCATTAACCATTGATAGGTCGGTTTATGGAATGATGTGTTTGTTTAAGCAGATGTTTGTGGTTGGAATGTATGTGGAAATTGAACCTAAAATGGCCGACCCTACGTTGACAACCAACACTCATTCGTCGGAGTATGGTACAGTAAGATCAACCGGTTGTGACTATGGAATATATTTTAATATGAGTCTAAATCCTACAACTGAAGTTCTGGCATACCAACTGAAGTTCCGGCATACCAGCAAATTCCATATTTCCAATCGCAGAACTACCAGCAAACAAGCAATGAATGACCAGAAAATGCATGTGACATTCCGTCTAGCAGTGCAAATCCTTATCCTGGTCTGTCGCACTTTGAACCCATGCATTACAGTCATGATGAGTTTGCTGGCAGGATTAGACCGTCGACCTCATATCCCTCCCTTGGGCTTGGTTTGTCGTCAGTTGACATGTTTCGTTTTAGTCGACCAGAATGCCTGGAAGAGATGCATAGTAATGATGATGACATCGAGGAATTAAGGGATTACAATACACCATTCGCTGTAGAAGATGAACTTGAAGGTGTTTCTGCTAATGAAGTCGTTCCGGAGACGCATGATGTCATATATGCGATGTGTCAATCCATAAACCGTGAAGATGACAACGTTGTTGATGATGCAGTTGCTAACAACGATATGGTTCCAACTCTTAATGAACTTCCCGATATCTTCGAGGACGACAACTGGATAGAGAATTCTATAATTGAACACTCATTCTTCAATGTTGCAACAATTTGGAACAAGGTGATTGGCATACAGAAGATGGTCATTCCTTTTGGGATAAACAGATTCCCAACGAAAGATCATTTCGTTCACGCTCTGCAATCATGAAACATTAAAAAGTTTGTTTAGTATCAGTTGTGGTTTCTTCAACAAAATGGTACATTGTTCGTTGTCTTCGTCGTGATGAGGCTAATTGCAAATGACGTCTACATGCATCTGTCATAAAAGGCTGCAGATATTTTCAAGTTAAAATGTACGACATTGAGCACACTTGTTCCAATCCGATGTTGTTAAACAACAACAAGCAATGCGGTGTTAATTTTGTTTGAGACTTGATAATGCATTATGTTAGAACCAAGTTACTCCTGCTGAAATAATGGAAAGGGTGAAGACCAAATACTCACTTGAAATCGGTTACGCTAAAGAATGGCATGCCATACAAAAAGTGTTGAACCGAATTTATGGTGCTGAAAAAGACAGTTTTAGGGATCTTCGAAGGTTTCTCACAGTTTTGTGTCAGAACAATGCAGAATCTTTTGTCGAAATAGAGGTCGTACAGGTAAATCTAGACGAGGAGATATTTAAGCGTGTGTTATGGGCATTCAAACCTTCAATTAGTGGGTTTCAATATTGCAGACACGTTGTCAGTGTGGATGGAACGCACCTCTATAGCAAATATAGAGGTTTATTGTTGATTGGTGTGGGCACGGATGAAAACAACAAAAAAATTCTTTTGCCATTTGCTATTGTAGAGAGCGAGAAGACATAGTCGTGGACGTAGTTCCTTCAATTACTAGCAAGTAGAGTGACCAGGCGACCCGATTTGTGTATTATCACCGACAGATTTTTGGCAATAAACGCTTGTGTGCGAACCACATTTCCACTTTCAGAGGGGCATGTACATCGATTATGTCTTCAACACATGAAAGCAAATCTTGCTAAACATCTAAATTGCAAGGAATGATTGGGACAAATCAAGTTTTACGAAGCAGGTAAACTCATTCCTTTATGAAATTTGAAGAGCTAATGAAGGCTATTGCAGACGAACATAAACCGGTATAGAGTAGATTTAGCATCAAGGTCCTTTAGAAAGATGAACTTGTTGTCACGACGTGGGTCTACATTTCGGATGTATGACAACAAACATGTCAGAAAGCTTCAACAATGTCTTACGAGGGGTATGCGGTATGCCAATTATAACCATGATTTTGATGACCTTTCTCTGTTTGAACAAATTCTTTGTTAAAAGAATGGACGTCGCTGAGTCGTGGAATGAAACATATGTACCGACAGTCCACACCGTGTTGACGACAAACAACAATTTGGCCAGACATCATATGGTAACTCGATAACACCAGTTGATGTACAAGGTTGAAGACAATGACTAGAAGAAATGCATTGTCAAATTTGAAGGAGTTATTAGTTGCACTTGTGGATACATAATTGCAATGCATGTCTCATGTTCACATGTACTAGCAGTTTGCAGCGGCAGACATGCAAATGTCAGCACTTCACATTTGGTATCCACGTATTATGAGGTTCAAATGTATAGACCAGAGTACAAACCGATATTTATCCCAATTCTGGATGTAAGGTATTGGCCACATCTTGGCATCACAATGAAGTCTCCCCAAACCAAAATACCTCCCGATCGGCCAAAATCAACGTGAATCCGAAACGAGATGGACGAGCACTTTAGAAGAAGGGTACGATGTGAGAGATGCGGCAGTTTGGGGCATAATAGAAAATGATGCAAGGAACCTATATAGTGAAATTGTTTAAAAAATGTCTATATTACTATTATGTAGGACTTCAGATAAATTTAAGACTTGAATGGTTGTTAAAATTTGATTAAATGTAAGAGTTGAATTGGTGTGGTGTAAGACTTGAATTAATGTAAAGTATTTTGTTATGACTCGTATTTTTTGTGACTGTAATTTTTTATTGTTCCAATTCCCCTCGTATTTTTATGACTGGATTTGCAACACTTGATTTGTTTTCTAATATTTGATTTGCAACACTTGATTTGTTTTCTAATATTGATTTCCGCTATTTGATTTACAACACTTGAATGTTTTATAATATTTACCATGTTACGTATAGATGGAGTTTGGTGGTTTTAGTTCTAATTCATTTAGAGGCAGCTACGCTTCACAGGGTCCAGTGGACATATCAGTGTTGGTTTTACAGGCCGACCACAAGTCCGACTTGTTCAAGGATTACGCAAGTATTTTACAACTTTCAAGCAATGTTTGTATGTACGTATTAATATTCTAACATTTATCTTATTTTATGCAGAAAGAAGTTGAGGGAGTAAAATACGTTGAGCATGGATCCAAACCTAACGATTGGTAGATAACCGATGTGAGGATGTGGTTTCTACTAGAACTGGTAGGCTTCGACACATTCACTCGATTAGGTCGAGTACAATTAGATCATACCTTGTTGGGGGCGATGGTGGAGCGTTGGAGACCAGAGACTCATTCCTTTCACCTGGGACATGGTGAAATCACGTGCAACTTGCCTGACATTTCATTGATTATGGGATTTTGGGTAGACGGTTTGCCAGTATGTGAGTTTGAAGATTACGATTGGTCAGATGTTTGCATAGATTTATTGGGTCAGTGTTCGGATGGCTTGGGCGGTAAGGGTTCAATAACTCTGCTTTGGTTGCAAACACAGTTTCAGGAGGTCCTTTCGATGCTGATGAGGTTACGATTACCAGACACACTAGAGCTTTTATTCTGTTCAGCTGGGATGCAGTGTTTTGGCTGATAAGAGTGACACAATGGTTCACTTGAAGTACCTTCCTTTGCTCAAAGATTTGGTTGTCGCATCGGAGTATAGTTAGGATAGTACGGCTCTGGCCCACTTATATCACAGTTTGGACGAAGCTGCATTGATCATGACCAAACATCAGTGCGGATTTCTTACGTTTTTGCAGTTGTGATGCTAGGTACATTTCCACATTGGGAGACCTTTGAATAGCAAACCGTTACTATACCCCGAGGATGACAAAGCATCATTATGTTCCCATTGGAGACAACCAAGAACATTAAGGGTAGTGGTAAGATGACGACACTTGATTTTTATCTGAATGAGCTCGACGTGCAGGAGGTCGACCAAGTCACATGGGATCCGTATGAGCATTTGGATCTTAGTCAGCTACCACCACTATGTACAAAAGGTTCTAAGATTTGGACAAGTCGTACATGGCTTATACATTTTGGAGAGGTGGTTATGCATTGTCCAAACCGAGTCATGAGGTAGTTCGGTCTACAACAACACATTCCAGAGCCGATGGAGAGACATTAAATGAAATCGGCTTAGGGGAGAGCAAACATTAATTGGTTGGTGGAAGATCACATATTAATCCAGCATTGGTCTCATAGAAGAGATCATCTACAATTTCAGCGACCACTCCTAGGTGCCACTCCTGAAGAGAGCACACAGTATATATGAAATTGTACTAGAACATCACAGTATGTTGGATTGTTCACCACACTTTGGCTCCAAAACATAATGTGTATAGACCCCGAGCGGGTAGAGAACGGGAGATGGTAATTTCTAAACTTTTAATTAAATAATTAGTTTGTTTTTAAATTGTGTATTGTTTGTTAAACGGTTAAATTATCTGTAGGTGCACAGAGTTTATGAGTTTCATGAAGAACTCCATAAAATCCATGAGGCAATCTGAGATCACAAGACATGCTCTTCAATGGTTGGAAAGTTGAAGGAAAAAATGAAGGTTTGGCTCATGTGTTTTGGTGCTGAAAAACCCACACTACGCTTGACTCAAGATTGCGTCATTGACGAAGATGATATTACTATTCCACACACAAGACGACGGTGGCGGTCTAACTTATAGGGTACAAAACATACAGAGAATGCAACACGAGGAGAGGGACTCGGTCAGGGAGAGGATGTGCTCAGCCACGTCGTAAAAAGAAGAAGAGATTGAGGGGTCACTTAGGATAAATATTCTGTTGTATTAAACTTATTTTGATTGTTATTACATTAGTGTAAGTTTGGTTTATGTCAACATGTTAAACTTGTTTTTTGGATGTTAATTTCATTTTACTGTAGTCGTTTGTGTTTTCTGGTTGGTTGTATTTGTTCAAATTTTTATAATTCGAATTATGTGTTTGGTGTTGAAATGTTTGTAGTTGGAATGGTTGTGTTTTATGGTTTGAATGTTTACAGCTGGAATGATTGTGATGTTTGTAGTTGTCGATTTCTATTAAATTATGTCGAGTTTCACCAAAGAGAACTCGACCTGGTATTGCTGAGTTCTCTTGAAGTGAACTCGGCAACATGAGTGACAAGTTCTATTGAAGAGAACTCAACACCAGCGTTGCCGAGTTCTCTTTGGTGAAACTCGAAACTCCTGTTGTCGAGTTCAATCTAAGAGAACTCGGCGTTTCTGCTACTGAGTTCTCTCAAAGATTCTGGACACGTTTTTGGGCTGCCTGGACGAATAAAAACCAAATTGAACTCGACACTGGTGATGTTGAGTTCTCTCAAAGAGAACTCAACGTCGCAGATGTCGAGTTCTGTACACACTAAAAACAAACCCGCCGCCGTCACGTGTCACCACGTGGTGACATCGGGTCTAGTGTGATTTTTTTAAAGGAGGTTTATTTTGACAAAAAAAATTATTCTGAATTTTTTTCCTTTCCTTAATGTCCAGTATTCGTACTACAGGTTTACATTGTGTTACTCCGACCGTTATGCGTATTCGTTTGACCATTGACTTACAACTTAAGTGAACGGTCAAACCAAAGTGACGAAACAGTTAACCTACTAGTAGATCACGTTTGCTCGTTTTGTTGGTTGTTTTTTTATCTCTTTTGTCTTTAATCCCAACGACTAAATGAATCTTATGACTTATAAATAGGTGGTCAAAGCCTAGTTTCACACATCTCTTACACTCGTATTTGATCCATTCCTTAAAAAGAAACCTCTCACACTCCAAAGATCAAATCCTATACACTCAAAGCCTAAATTCTCACTTGTGTTCTTAAAGTCTATCCTGCTCAGGCGTGCTAAGTATTGGAGTGTTTTGTGACACCACTGAATAGTATCATATCATACAGTGCATTCATGCTATACATCCTTTATTTTACCTCATATTTGTGCTACTCGGGTTTATGTTGCATGTATTTCAGGTTTTAGGTAATAAATGAGAGAAATGAAGCAAAACGGACTCAAATGCAAGAAGAAAGAATTGATTTGAAAGCACTTTGAACCCATTCATATACCCGATGACCTGATTGCTAGTCAAGAATGACCTAATTGAAAACCCCGGAGGGACCTAATCGCAAAGAAAATACTATGGTTGCAAAAAGTCCTTAGTCTCAAGAACCTATGGAGTATTTTTATAATTAAGACTAAATCATCTCAAGTCGATGGATAGGGGTGCACCCTAAGTACTGCAAAGATAACTTAACTCGCTGCTCAATTTCATGCGGATCCTGCCAACAAAATCCACCAGTGATGGATTTCAATCCATTAATGGTAGTTGGTTTGTGTCCGCAAGACAACCCTGAAATTTCGTCAACGAGTTAGGTATTCGGGTAGGAGCACTTCAGAGAACTTATATTGGATTTTTAGTCGTCAGATCTCTCCCAGATTAATCCAGACTTTCTATAATTTTTAAATAAGAATTGTAACCCTTCCATTTGCTTCTTCTTTCTCTCCCCGGTAGAGTACGTTTTATTTCCTATTTTAGTAGTGTAACTTACGGGTGGAGAGGAAGTCATTGCAATATTTCTTTCATTAATCAAGTTTTGATTTCATATTGTTTATCTTCTTGTCTTTCATTTGATGCAATCTTTATTGATTTTTTGCTATGGTGCACCTCTGGGGAGACGTAATTGGCGATATGCACCCGTATTTTACTATTGCCTCAAGTGCACCTGCGATCGATACTAATTGCACATATGCACCTCTGTCGTTACTGGGTCCCACTCCGTCACCATTTCCGTTAAACATCATTAGGAATTTTGCAAATCAAACCTCGTAAATTTTCAAATTTCCTTGATATTAAAATAAAAAATAAAAAAGTAAAAACCTTTTTAAAAAAACCTCTCCTCCGCCACCACCACCCTCTCCTCTTCCTCCTCCTCCCCTCCCACCTCGTGCTTTTGTGTTTTCTACTTTTGTTTTTCCACTGCTTTATCCATCATTAGTAGAGCACTTTAGATTGGATTAGTGGTCATCATCGATCCTACACGACATTTGATAGAGATGCCTTTTAAAATCAATATAACATGATTTAAATTAAAATGAAACATAAACATGTACGAAAAATACGAACATGTCTTACTTTAAGTGAACTTGGATGATTGTTATACACAATCTTGCCTTCCACAAAAATGGCATCACATCCTTCATAATGACAAATAACTTTGCATCTACGCGTCCTCAGTTGTGTCACCTACAATTGCTTTCTCCATAACACTTCAAAACCGTAGAATCTCGAGGTCTATCTTTTATCGAAGTGCATAACATTTTACAATTCGTAGGCAATAGTTTCTTGTCAAACATGACCCGATTTTGAGACCCTTTTGACATTATACCACCAACCTTATATATAAAGAAATATTATTAGAAAATACCTACATGAGTAATATATACAATAATTTTGGAGTTATTAAATCAAAGTTAATACCTTTTCATTCTTTCTCAATTTTACCAAGGAATGGGGCCTCTGCAATACCCATCCTTCTGCATTGCCAACTGTTTGAACTACAGATTTAGGTATTGGCAAGATTGCATCACCATGTATAAACTTATCCAAAGCTAGTTTCACATTTATTACATTTTCTCATGATTTTTTTTGAAACCTAAAAAGGAAGCCAACTTGCGAACCTACGAGGCGGCAGCACTGACAAAGAGGGCATGAGTCCACCGTAGAGGCTCCTCCTATCGTGTTTCCTATTCTCCCCCAATGGACCTCCCACTACTAGAACAAATAGGCTTCGCCGTCGGATATATATCCGTGGGTGAAACATTCATCGGATATATCTACCGGTGTGTGTTTTTCTAAGATGCACCGACGGATGGCTTCCATCAGAGATTATTTCGAAAAATGGTCGTTACGAATGTAATACGTTTAGCTTCACCGATGGATACGTAAAGAAACACTAACAGATAACCTCCTTCGGTGAATCCTTTTATCAGGATCTTAATTTGGGCTTCCCCTTCACTTTCCGTCTCCCAAACCATCTCAAACCTTAATGCCCTCTGAACACCGCTGTCACTCTCACCTGATGCCTCCTCACGATGCATACTCGCCACGTTGCCCCGCTACGACGATATAATCCTCTCTTTGACCGTCGTCTCCCTCGCCGATGACACCATCTCCCTCTCTGCCATTGTCTCCCTTGCTGTCACGTTGGTGAGCAATCCTTCCTCAAACCTAACCCGTCCTCCCAAAACACCACCACCACAACCTTCGGTCGCCCTCCAACTCAACCACCCCCAGACACCTTCACCACCACCACCACCCTCTCCAACCACATCCCACAATCACCACAATCCCCTACGACCACCATCGCCACCACAACCCCCTATGACGACCACCCCCCTCCCCCCTCCCACACACACACCACCTTCTTTTACTCACCACCTTCAACCAGCCCCTTTGACCCCCTCCCACCACCCCAAAGACACTCACCGACACCCTCACACCACCCAAAGATACCCACCTGACCACTCCCCCACCTCACCTCACGTATTACTAATGTTGTTAGTAGATTTGTTATATATGATTTAGGTTGTGATTTTAAATTGATGTAAATGTGAATGTAGAATGTTAATTGTTTATTTTTTATTGTGATTAGTAACTTAGAAATATATTTTTTCAATTATTTAGTATTGAATGTGATTAATTTGATTTTGTACATGTTAGACGTGAAAATGGGTGTTAGATTAGTTGGACGTTGTTAGGTTAACCAAAATTGGACTTGGTTAGTTGAAGTAACTTTGATTAGTTGGACTTGGAAATATGTAATTGACATGGATAGTCATATCAATGTGAAAAGTAATGGATATGTGTATTTTTCATATCAACACAGGGCTTTGAAGTATTTTCAATATTGAAAATATAGAGGAGGTCATGTCAAAATTTCTACAATATTATAATTTTATCTTAAAAGTGTTTAAGGTTTAAACTAGTTTATGCGACTTTTGAGGTTTGGATTGGTTTAATTAGTGTGAGAGAGTGGAGAACTTAAAGTTTGAGGATTTGATGGAAAAGTTTGGTGGATCTAGTTTTGGATTTTAAGAGGTGTAGGTTGGAAAGAAGAAATGGGAAATAAAGGAAAATAAATATTTTCTTAATAAGTGGTAAGATTAATTTTAATTACTAAGATGAGTTGAGTGAAGTTTGGCGACTTGCTAGGTTTAGGCGACTTTTGAGGTTTCGTTTGGTTTAATTGGTGTGAGCGAGTGGAAAGCTTGTTAATGGTGGTTTCGTTTTGAGGGTTGGGTTTGAAGTTTAGTTTTGAAGTTTTGCTTGTGGAGTTGTTTGAGTTTCAGGTTTGTTGTTGAAATTTGGAATTGGTTCGAAAGATGTCCATTTGAATGCTAATTTTGATTGTTTGGATTATGATGGTGGAATTGTTCGAGTTTCAGTTTACGGTTTGCTAGATGAAATTTCAAGTTGATTTGAATGTTGCTCATTGAATTGTCGTTGTTGTTGATTTTGGATTGTGATTTCTAGAATGTGAATGTGAAATCTAATCAATATCAAAATATGTGGACATTTACTTATCAATCCAGGATTTGAAGATTTATCTAGATCACAATTTTAGGGGAGGTTCTGCCGAAATTTCTTGAAAAGTTAAGGACAATTGTTCTTAATAACATGATATTGATTTCCGACCTCCCCATTTAAAATTAACGATATTTTTAAGTTTAACATGGTTTTCTGTCTTAAATTAATAGAATCATGGATTCGTACATAAGTTGGATGTATGACAAGAGAATTAGTCAAACATCACTGAGAATCCAAAGTCTTTACTGAACCTTGCCTTTGGTCCCCACAACAAATATAGTCGTGATGAAAAGATCTTATGCCCATTCAAGAAAAGTTGTAACACTAAGTGGGCGACTAAAGGTGACGTCATCGATAATGTCGTCGTAAATGGTTTTGCTCGTAATTACAAGCAGTGGATTTTTCACGCGGAAAGCATTGCAAGTTTGAGCGCCCAAGTAGTCATGATAATGGCAGCACAATGATGAGAATTTTATTTGTACCGCAAGTGCACGACGTCGATGAAGACGTGGCAAGTACGGGTCGAACACAAGGAGGGAGAGAACTTTGTTATTTTAGTGATTTTTGATTAAGGAAAGAAAGAGAGAGAAATAAGTTTGGTTTGAGATTTTTGGTTTTTAATTTTCTAAAGCACGAAACATGAACAAATAAAACTAAAACGAGAACAAAGATGGTGAATTCCGTTGGGTGGGGGTTTAGATATCGAGTTTTGATTAGAGAAATCTGAAACTTATAATAAATCACATTAGTTATAAAGCATTACATGATAAATAACTCAACATAAACTCAAGTAATCAAAATATACTAACACGAAATTAAAATAATGACATCATTCTTTTTCTCATCACCCTAAGTCCATCACCCCCACCCGTTGGAGAGAGTTACAAACTCATGGATGGAGGGAAGGAGAAGGGGTCCTAGAGAAACTACGAAAAAAAACTAAAAATACAAAATAAACGAACAGAATTTTATTGCTATAGAATGGAATTGGAGGAGCTCTTTACAATACATGATTCGGCCTTATTTATAGCCTCAACAGGGGATCCCAATATATGAAAGGAAAGTACACGCGTCAATACAGCATTGGTAAAAAATTTAGTGCACGTATCAACTTTTGTGCGGCTAATCCGCCACAATTTGTACATGAGTCGCGGCGGATTCGCCACCTTTTTGGCTCATTATCAATCCGGATTTTCCTGTGTGTTTATGGTATGTTTTAGCTGTCCTTTGCGCGTCTAGATTTATTTCTTGCCATTTCGTTGAGATCCGAATTAATTCCTTCATATATTTGGAGATCTAAATTTGATTTTTCTTTTGAATTTCTCCAAAATAATATTTTGGACCTCGTAAAATTGCAGTCGGGACCTCAGCTTTTTGTAATTAAGTCATTGGCCTTTTATGTGATCAATTGGACTTCAATTTAGCGTCCGATTGTCTTGAACTTGGTCTTATGCTAGAATTAAATCCATTGCATGCGTTTATGCTCGGGATATGGGTAATTTGCAATCAGGTCCCTGTATTCTGTAAATAAGACTAAACACATACCTTAGTAGCATTTATTGATATAAAATTAATCTAAATGAAAGACATATGATGCAATGTATGCAATGCATCAAATACCCCCACACCTAGATTTTTGATTGTCCCTAGCAAAACAAAATATAAGAAAAATGAAAACAGGGAAATCCTAACTCACTTTCGTAGGAATCATGGTTGCACTTAGCATGTGCAACAAGCCTTTAAACCCCTAAGTTTCCTTAGAGGACGAGTTTTGTCTCGTGAGGGTTTTCAGTTGACACACCCACAAAGTCTTAATTCAACATTTCATTAATAACTCTCAATATCTCCACCTCAACCTTATACATCTCACTTAGAATTCTTGCATGCTCATTATATAAATCTAACTCATAAAAATTCTGACTTGGTCTTTGTTCCTCCAACATTCACACCACTAACCCTTCTACACATGTTATCACTATTTCTGGTTCATTATCAACATGAAAGATATTAAATTCAGCCTTTAAGTTTCCAAAAGATAGTTGCATGAGCCCATTTCGACAATTTATCAAAGCTTTAGAAGTGGCTAAAAAGGGTATGCCTAATATTACATGGATTTGTCTCTTAAGATCGACAACAGGTTCAGTGTCTAGAACGACAAAATCCACTGGGTAAATGAAGTCACCAACCTTAATCAAAACATCCTCTACTATACCTCTTGGTTTCTTAAGAGAGCAATCAGCAAATTGAAGGGTTGTCTTAGAGGGTTTTAGTGGACCAAGGTTTAGTTGCTCATAGACAGAGTACGGGAGTAAGTTAACACTGACACCAAGGTCTAGAAGGGCTTTGTTGATAAAAGTATCTCCTATTGCACATGAAATTGTGAGACACCCAGGGTCCTTATACTTTATAGGAGATGAGTTGGACATAATAGAGCTTATGTTCGCAGTTAAGAATGTCCTCTTTGGTACGTTCGTTTTTCTCTTTTTAGTGCACAAATCTTTTAAGAATTTAGCATAAGCAGGTATTTATTGAATCATATCTAGGAGTGGAATATTCACCTTAACTTGCTTAAATACTTCCAAGATTTTCTCCATTTGTGCACTTGAGTTCTTCTTGAGTCTATTGGGGAATGGGGCTTTAGGCACATAGACTCGCTCATGTTGAGCTATAGGTTCAGGTTGAGTAGGTGGGTTGGGCTTTTCAAATTGGACTTCAGGTTCAATGGTCAGGTCACATGTGGGTGCTTGATGGCTAGATTGATTAGGAGCTCTAGGATTGACCACATTGTTATCAACTTGTTTTCCGGACCGTAATGATACTACTGCATTTATTTGTTGGAACAATCCCTCCTCATGAACCATTTGAACCGGTCTAGGGTTGTTACTTCCTGGAGGTGGTTGATAGGACTGATATTGATTATTAGATCTTGGATTCACCTCAGGTTGACTTGGAAACTGACCCTTTTCTCTTTCACCTACTATTTGTGCTAGTTGGCTGACTTGTGTTTCTAGCCTTTGGAAGGATTGGGTGGTTGTTTGCATAAAAGTCTTAACCAAAATTTCCAAGCTTGTCAATCTAACATCATAATCTCCATTGTTACTAAACCCGGATGATGTATTATTTTGGTTATACGGGTTTGGTTGTTGTCTAGGAGGTTGACCTTGTTGGTTCCTTGAAAGATTGGGATGATTACGCCAACCCGGGTTATAGGTTGATGCGTATGGGTCATTTCTAGAATGGTTAAATGTGGCATTAACTTGTTCCAAGTTCGCACAATCCTCCATTGTATGACCAGTTTGACCACATCTAGAGAAAGGGATAGAAGATGCTTGATTCACTAGGGGTCGGGTTTTTAACTCTAGACTTTCCATTCTACGAATAAGAGTAGCTAGTTTTGCTTCAGCGGCAACCGTAGCATCTACAGCTAAGACACCTGGTCTGGGTTGACTTGCTATTCTAGATCCAATACTCAGGTTATTCGGTGCTCTAACATTGTCCCATTGCATACTATTTTTGGCTAAATCCTCAAGAAAAGTCCAAGCATCATTCTCATTTTTGGACATGAAGTTTCCTTGGCTTACAGATTCTACCATAACCCTAGATGTAGGTGTCAATCCCTCATAAATAATTTGGCACAATTGCCATCTTGGGATTCCATGATGAGGGCATTGGGTCAACGGACTTTTAAATCTTTCTAAATAGGAATAGAACGGCTCACTCTCAGATTGAACGAGTGCAACAATTTCATTCCTAATCCTAATAGTCTTTTTCTTTAAGAATACTTGAACAAACTCGGCCCAACTCCTAATATTTCTTTCGGCTAGACTATATAGCCATTTCTTAGCGTCGTCCTTTAGTGCTAGAGGCACGAATTTAAGACGCACCGCCTCCTCAGAGATATGCTGGTATTGCATAAGGGAGCAGATTTCCTCAAATTCTCTAAGGAAGAGATATGGGTCTTCCTTAGAGGTGAACTTGGGCAACATACTCATGTATTGTGCCTTTAGTTCGAAGTCGTGACCCGGTATGATGGGCATAACGATGCATGATGGCTGAGCAGCCATCGTTGGGTAGCACCGATCCCTCAGAGTCATAGGTGGTGCAACAGGTGGGTCCACTACATTCTCACCCATTGGATCCAGTTGAGGTGGTTCAACAGGTGTATTGGGGCTAAGCTCTAGACTGGAATCTAGATGAACTCGTGAGAGTCGATTGCTCAAGTCCAGAACCCAAATCTGAGTGCACCGGTTTGAATCAATTAAAAAAAATGGAAACAAACAATAGAAGGGGGAAAGATGAGAAAGGAATCCTAATCTAGAGAATTGAGATGAGAAGGGAAAGAAGACTCAGATGAGAAGGGAAACTTAACTCTAAAAGATAGATAAGAGGGTTGGTCACAAGTTTCCCAAAGAAGCACGGTTCAAACAATCCTAGACCTAATGTCGCTTAAATCTAGACGACTCCTAACTGGTTGAGTCGAATTGATTCGCTTGATTCACCTCCCTCACTAATCAAACCAAATTGGCCAGGCAGTGTATAGATAGTGGGTGCGCTTTCGACAGAGTCAGTGCCAATTAGACAACCACTTCGCTTGGAAGACTTACGTCAACACAAAAACACTTTCTAGACACCAAATTAAATTCGATCAGCTTCAAGTTATAGCAAGTCAAACCAATCTTCTCCTTAATTGAGTCCGAGTCCTTAGGGGCCAATGTATAATTGATTTTAATTTTAAGGCTTGGGTGACACTTTAGGATTGTGATTTGTGGGCCACGGAAGGGTGATGAAATCCCCACCGTATCTTTTCCTACGAAGTTGCCCTTAAGATAGTTTAACTTAAATCTAGCAAAGATAGTCAAACATTGGTCTTTAGTTGGGGGACAATTGCAAGGTTGTATGCAAACTAAATTATATGCTTAAATGCAATCGATGAAAACCGCGAACGTACCTTGCCTCCAGCACTCTTCAACAAAAAATAATTTGCAAGAATTTAGCAAGAATAATGCAAACAAAACAATATATGATGCATGCACTAAGTCTTTCTAATTTTGCCAATTTTTAGGTCAGAGTTGAATTATTGCCATTATGGAATTTGAGCTTAACACGTGCAGTTCTACAAAAAGGAAATTTTCCGAAACTAGAAATTACGAGGAAAAATAACAACAAAGGTTACCTACGCAGCTCAGTCGGGTTCACCGTCCGTTCTCGAAAATTTACAGTCGCTCTACGCGTCCACCCAGAGATGGAGACAACCCCAGAAAAATTGAAGCCCAAATGCTTCAGACGTGCGGCGGATCCACCGCAGGTTGTGCTTTAGATGCGGCGATTTCGCCGCCCTTCTAGCTCCGAATGTGCCCGGATTTCGCCGCGCACTCTGTTGTCTCCTGAAACGCAAATCCAAATAACAAGATAAACAGAATAGGATCGAAATCACAAAAAATAAACAAAATCTTCGTCGCTTCCCCGGCAACGGCGCCAAAAACTTGATGAGAATTTTATTTATATTGCAAGTGCACGAAGTCGATGAAGACGCGACAAGTACGGGTCGAACACAAGGAGGGAGAACTTTGTTATTTTTGTATTTTCGATTAGAAAGAAAGAGAGAGAAATAAGTTTGGTTTGAGATTTTTGGTTTTTAATTTTCTAAAGCACGAAACATGAACAAATAAAACTAAAACGAGAACAAAGATGGTGAATTCCGTTGGGTAGGGGTTTAGATATCGGGTTTTGATTAGAGAAATCTGAAACTTATAATAAATCACATTAGTTATAAAGCATTACATGATAAATGACTCAACATAAACTCAAGTAATCAAAATATACTAACACGAAATTAAAATAATAACATCATTCTTTTTCTCATCACCCTAAGTCCATCACCCCCACCCGTTGGAGAGAGTTACAAACTCATGGATGGAGGAAGGAGAAGGGGTCCTAGAGAAACTACGAAAAAAACTAAAAATACAAAATAAACGAACATAATTTTATTGCTATAGAATGGAATTGGAGGAGCCCTTTACAATACATGATTCGGCCTTATTTATAGCCTCAACAGGGGATCCCAATATATAAAAGGAAAGTACACGCGTCAATACAGCATTGGTAAAAATTTGAGCGCACGGATCAACTTTTGTGCGGCTAATCCGCCGCAATTTCTACATGAGGTGCGGCGGATTCGCCACCTTTTTGGCTCAGAATCAATCTGGATTTTTCCTGTGTGTTTATGGTATGTTTTAGCTGTCATTTGCGCGTCCGGATTTATTTCTTGCCTTTTCGTTGAGATCCGAATTAATTCCTTCATATATTTGGAGATCTAAATTTGATTTTTCTTTTGAACTCTCCAAAATAATATTTTGGTCCTCGTAAAATTACAGTCGGGTCCTCGGTTTTTTGCAATTAAGTCCTTGGCCTTTTATGTGATCAATTGGACTTCAATTTAGCGTCTGATTGTCTTGAACTTGGTCTTATGCTAGAATTGAATCCATTGCACGCGTTTATGCTCGGGATATGGGTAATTTGCATACAGGTCCCTGTATTCTGTAAATAAGACTAAACACATACCTTAGTAGCATTTATTGATATAAAATTAATCTAAATGAAAGACATATGATGCAATGTATGCAATGCATCACACAACAAACAGAAAATGAGTCAGAATAAGTTGATGTTGATGACATAGAGGGGATGTTACACAATGTTGGTCGAAGGTGGTAATGCCACAATCGATTCGTCGAGACCGGGGATCACACCATATCCTCAGAATTTTCTGGACTACATGAAGAATGAAGATTAACTGTTGTATCCCGGTTGCAAACCAGAATTGAAGAAATTGTCATTCGTCGTCTAAGTGCATGAGTAGATGGTTAGCGTACCAAGCAGAATTACTTCCAAACGGAGCTTGTTTGCCGAAGAATACCTATGAGACCAAGATGTTGGTTACCAACTTGGGGTTTCATTATGGAAATATCCATATGTGCAAGAATCATTGCACCTTGTACTGGAAACAGAAGGGGAATGCTGATTCATGTTCCGTGTGTGTAGAATCTCGTTGGGTAATAATGCAGGGAGAAGATTAAGTAGAAACTAAAATTGTTGGTGTCCAAAAGGCAAATGAATTCCAGTGACAATCTTGCAACACTTCTCGTTCAAACAAAGGTTTCACAACTTATATCTCACTACTGATATTGCTGGGTTGATAAGATGACATGTAGAGGAACGAGAAAGAGAAAAGAAATTACGTCATCTAGCTGATTATGAGTGTTGGACTGTGTTGGATAACAAACATCCCTCTTTCGCTTCAAAATTAACAAATGTGAGGCTAGGCTTGGCCACATATGGATTTTAACCATTTAGTCAGACACACACAATATCTGGTCTGTAATGCTCGTGCCTTATATTTTCCCGTCGTGGATGTGATCACCGTTGGAGGAGAAATAAATGAGCATTTGATAGCAAAGATGAAGACATGGGTCCACCAAAATAAAAATCCGGAGAAGATGTTCTTGAAAATTTGCAAAATTATTCTTCCGATGACGGTAATAACTGGACTAAGAGAAGTATATTTTTCCAGCTTCTGTACTGGAGAGATCTTATAGTTTGACACAATATTAATGTGATGCATACTGAGAGAAATGTGTGTGTCAGTTTGTTGAAGACAATATTAACTCCAAAAGAAAGCAACGGTAATGAAAATTCAAGAAAAGACTTAGAAGCAATGGGTATAAGAAATGACCTGCATATGGGTCGTAGTGTTGATGGCAAAACGATCTATCCACCTACTTCTTTCTGGATGAGCGTTGGTGAGAGGAAAACCTTTTGTAGCGTTTTCGTTCAGTGAAGGTGTCAGATGGGTATTCAACCACTATATCGTGTCGCTTAAACCTGAAGAAGTATAAGATTAACTCATTAAAGAGTCATCATCATCACATATTGATGCAAGACTTGTAATCACTAGCCATAACAAAGCGTCACGAGTTAAAGAAGTGCAACAACTAGTCATTAACTTGAGTCATTTTTTCACACTTTATGTTCAAAAGTAAACACCGTCGAAGATTTCAAATGTTTGGAAAGGAACATTAGTGGTATTATTTTATGCCGGTTGAAGTTCAAGGAATGTTAGAGGTGAAAGACCCTTGGGAAGGGTCGAATGATTGTTTTGGATGTTGTTGATCTAGAGAAAGCTCACAATTGAGTGTTGAGTAACACCAGCATTGTTGATGTATATCAAGAGAAAGTGTACAAAAGTATTATTACTTTGATCATATTTATTAAATGTAATTACTTCGTTGTTAACGATGAAATTCGGCTTTTGCAGGTGCTTTAATCGTTACAATGTTTTCATGGGAGTATAATTGATGACAACAATCGATGTGCGACATATGAATTTTAGTGGGACCGTTCAAAATGAAAACACTCAAAGCGCTGAAATCCAAGCACTTGCTCGAGATCCGAACACCGTGGCAATGAGGTATTTGGGATATATCATCGATGGTTTACGTGTTGCACAGATAAACGCGAGTCCAAAGGAAAAACCCAAAATTGTGAACAAAACAACACAAAGTTACTCAATAGCACAAGATAATAATCATGTCAGTGCCAGACAACTACCTTGGTGTATTGCAAAACATAATCAAACTTCACTACTACGGTACTTTGAAATATGTTTTGCTCAAGTGCAGGTGGTAGACATTCTGGGTTAGTACAATACAACTAAAAGCAACGAATATAGGTTCACATTGGTGAACACAAATAAATTTCTGAAAGAGGAAAAACCGTTTGTACTTGCATCCGGATGGAGTAACTTTTTTATGTTGGAGAGCAAGCAACGACCAATGGTTAGTCATTGTGTGATTGTTGTCAAGGGATTTATATAGCATGAAGGACAAAGCATCCAAAGTTCCTCACTGTGTTCGTAGAAATTATGTACAAGATAGGGTCCAATTAGACGATATTAATATGACAGATTTTGTTAGACCAGATTTAAAACCGTTGGTGGAGTACTACACATTTTAACATCTACAACTATGAATGTAATGACAAACCAAATATCTAAATTATTTGATTTGTAGTTTGTAATTTTTTTATGCGATTGATGATAAATTACACTACTTTAGAATTCAGGTATGACTAGATATTGGTCTTTGTCGTCGGATCGTTTACCTAATGGCGGTGCTGATAGACGTAGATGTTGACGACGTTAAGAGAAGGATGCTCTAGTTGTAGATACCCTATAGGTTGGCGATGGTGCAATCGATCATTCCCGGAGTAGGGACGTTCTTGGCACTTCAGCCTCTAGTAGTTAAAGTTAATTACAATTCAACATTTTGTAATGTGAAATGCTAAGTTACGCTTCATACTGGTCCAACGAGGCATTCAAGGTACAATTATAACGTCTTTTGGTTATTTTATATCCAATGGATGTAAAAACTAACAATTTTGTATATTTGGTGATGCGGAAGAAGAGTTCATTCAATGATAAAAATAGGGTGAATTTAGTCATAGTGTAGCATGAAGTTTGTTTTACAACACACAAAGAAGTAGGGGTGGCAATGGATATCTGGAACCGATGTAACCGAACCGGAACCGGTGGTACCGAACTGGGACAAACCGGATATAGGTCGGATCTGGATATACACTTTCAAAACCGACCCGGTTCCGGTTCGGATATGGTTCTAGCCAATGGACCCGGAACCGGATCCGACATGAACAATATTTTCAAAAATATTGTCACCTACTAGGATTCGAACTTGAGTACATGGGCCACAGTGACATGAGCTTCACCACTACACCAACTCATGGGAGTTGGTAATTAATGCTATCCTGAATAGATATTGTTTTGGAAAAAAACGAATTTTGTGTGGAAAGTATAGTCCCACATCGGAAAAAATGAATTTCTTACTCCAAATCCAAACTATAAAAGCTCACCATAGGCCATTGGTTTCAACAAGTCTTTTGGGATGAGTTTTTTTGAGCACATCCGCAAAGAACACATTGAAAATACAAATTTTGTACTGAAACCGGTTCCAACGGATACGGTTCTGGGTATCCATTAACCAATTGAATCTGGTTCTGGATACCCATGTTGGGAACCGATCCGGTTCTGGGTCTCACTTTGTAATTTGGATCCGGTTTCGGTTCTACTAGTATCCGAACCGGAACCGATCCGTTGCCATCCCTACAAAGAAGACACTAATAATTTATTTTCAAAATGTAAATTCTTATAGATTCAATACATTTTTTCTATAAATCGACAAAATAGTTATTTTTAATGGTACTGAAGATTGTGGAAAATCTGGACGCTCCTGAGCCTACTCGTACAGATATGTACATTCTACTGCATGACTAGAATAACTCAAAAGCAACGGTTGTTATTATAAGTTTATATTCATATTAGTTTTCAATTACTTCATGTTGTTGAGTTGCTTTCGTTTATAATTTCTTAAATTTTATAGTTTGCAGAAAGAATTAGAGGCTCTACGAGGAGCAGGTGAGACAAGTTTTCAAGACTCTAGAATTATTTTGCGTTCATTCCATTTGGAATGCCCTCTAGGGTAAACTTGATCTCAATGGGTTTTGTAGAGTTCCAATCCTCTAGAAACTGTGTGGAACTATGACCCTTACTCATATCGTCTACATCTGGATGAAGCGTAACTTAGCATTACACATAAGTAATTATTGAATTGTAATTAGCTTCAATTACTAGAGGCTGAAGTGTAGGAATGTCCCCACTTTGGGAAGCATTGGCTCCACTATATAGCAAACTTGTGGGGTATCTATTGTTGGGGCATCCTCCTCCTGACGTCGCCAATGTCTACCAGGGGTGTCCTCAAGTACACTGTCCAATGGCGAAAACCGACGTGTAGTCATACCTGAATTCTAAGTAGTGTAATTTATAATCAATCACATAATAAAATTATAAACTACAAATGAAATAGTTCAAACATTTGGTTTGTCATTATATTCGTGGTTGTAGATGTTAAAATATGTACTACTCCATCTGCGGTTCTAAATTTGATCTAACAAAATCTACCAAATTAATATCGTCTAATTGAATCATATCTTTTACAAGATTTCCTCGACCATGCAAGCAAAGAAATTTGGCGAGAAATTTGGAACCAAAATTAACACTAATGGGACTTGTGCGAGTGATAATCCAAAATAACTTTAAATTTGAAATTTTAATCACGTTATACAAATATTTGTAATAGAGATAAATTTCTCTTTTTATAGAAGGATCCTAAAACTACATTTCATTTTTTTTGGGAGAGTAAAATTGGAAATATTTATAAATTTCTCAAATAAAATATTGAAAAAGTAATTTCAACTATGTGCATTTGATCAAACAAATTTAAAATTCATCTATATCGTTTTATTATGCTCTTCATTCATATGACATAATTCAACATAAGAAATTCAATTAAAATAAATCATTCTAAGCGGTTAATTTTCTTCCTACTTCTATACAAATTTCTAATATAATGCAAACTTTGATTGTTTGTATACATCTCCAATGATATATTATGATATATGCAAACATGAGAAGACATGATAAGCATTACCGCATATAGGACCCTATATATCATCATGTTTAAAGGATCATTACATTACTGTATATTATAAATTTGATATGTTTGGAAAAGTATAGAGGCAAATGAAATTACAATATACTTATTACACTTTGAAGCTTTGCGTTTGTGATTTTTTTTGTAAATGTTACTTATCTTTAATCTCATGGGGTGGTCTATACTCTCTAGTAATTTTAGATTCCATTTAAAATGTAAAAACAATGTATTTTTATTATTGATATCCACAAATAATGAAGAAGATAAATGTATATTAAACCAAACCAAATATAAATAAAATAATATAAGTATACAAATATAAATAATTAAGGATAGTTTATTTATCGAGTCTAATTTAGCTAGAATAACTTTGGTAAGCTGAAATTGGAATTTCAGAGATCACATTTTTTGAACAATCAAAATTTTCTATAAAATCCCGATATGAAAATATATCTGAAACAAAAAAATGTTGATCTTTTAGGTGCAAAAGACCATGAATCAAATATATTCGATCATTTGCAACAATAACAACTTATGAAAAATTAGAGCTTTTAACTTAAAGTGAATAAAATTTGAATGTTTAGCAACATAAAAGACTAACGATGTATACAAATCTGAAATACCAATATTTGAGCTATATAAATATAATCATGAAAATTAAGTTTTACCTTTGATCAATGATCTTCAAGTTGCACATATTTGATGTGTGGCTGAGTTTTGTCTTCACAGTTGCATGAGTTGAACATCAATTACTATGCCCAAAACATTTGTGTGACAAATATTGTATTTATACGTTGTAATATGTTACGAGATAGAGCCAACTAAAGCCTGAACATTGGTGGGACAACTTACCAACCAAACGATATCTTCTTTCAATATATGCTCGAGAGTACCGTGTCTCAACATCCAAAGCTGTAAATTAGGTCGGGTTGGGTTGAACCTGAAAACCGATCAAACCAGACTGGTCGGGTTGGGTAGGAGTTCAGGTCGAGTTGGGTTCTAAATTTGAAAACCTGATTTTCTCGGGTTGGGTTCAGATTGTTGGTTCGGGTTGACCCAACCCAACCCAACCCAACCTGAACCCAATTTTTCTTAAAAATATAATAGACCCAGAACAATCTGGGTTGTCCATATCCGTAAAACCCTATCCAAATCTTCTCCTCATCTCCTCAGTCCTCCTCACCAAATGAACAAACCCATTCCAAACGGAAACCCTCTCCTCAGTCCTCCTCACGCACCCCTCTCCTCGCGACCTCACCACCACAGATCCACTCCTCTCCATCGATCCCTCTGCCCCTTTACAAGCTCCAGTCCCTCTCCGTCGATCCCGGTGTCCCACCGACCAGGGCAACCGTCAATCAACTATTTTTGAATGTTTTCAATAGGTTTTGTTTTTCCTTTTTTTCGTTTTGTTGGTTCGATTCGAGTAGATTTTAACTATTTGTGAATGTTTGGTAGCCAGAAATACGGGAAATGCGGTTTGTCGTAATTTGTGTTTTGGAAGTTAGAAGTTGAGTTTTGATTGGTTTTCGCAATTTGTGAATTATATGAACAATCAATAGTCAGAAATGTAGCATTTCATCTTGAGAAGTTAGACATTGTTTAGTTTTGGAAGTTAGAAATGGAGTTTTTAGCTTCGTTCTTCCATTTCTGTAAGAAATGAAGTTAGAAATGTTTCTTTTGAGATCTTGAGCTCATTAAGTGCGACATACAAATACATGCATTTTACCATCTTTGTGTAAATTTTATGAATTAAATGGTTGCTCAGCATCCTTTTCTTGGTCTGAATGTGGTACCACCTTATCACTAAATACCTACAGTTACGTTTAATTATGGAAAGGTGTTGCAGTGAATACATGGATATTGTGAAATATAGCTTATTTCGGGTCCAACCTGATCTGATCCAACCCAACCCAAAAATTTCAGGTCGGGTTGGGTTGAACCTGAATTGGTTCGGGTTCGGGTTGAGATTTTTCCAAACCCAACCTTTTGGGTTGGGTCAGGTTCTGGCCCAAACCCCACCCAACCCAACCCATGTGCACCCATAGTAAGATGGATGAATGCAGGTGTTTCATAATGTTCCACCTTAACTGTTCTTCACCTCAATCAACAAAAAATTAATTCGGCGAAGCCAGGTAAAAGTACGTCGTGAGACCACTTTCGACGGAGTCATTTGCCAATCAAAAAACCACTTTTCCTTGAACGAAAAGATTTTCGTCAGTAACGATTTCTAGATGCCTATTAGTTAATTGTCTGTAGATAAAGGCGGAGTGTTGGGTAAATTGTTATCACGCGGCGATGAAAGTAGTGAACAATTGTTTGAGCACAATTTTGAAGTTATAGTTTGTTTTTTGTTTTGTTTTTTTTTCAATCTGCTTTAGTACCATAAAGAAGTTAATTCTCCCTGCTCTGAAAAACACTACAATCGATGAGAAAGCCTCGAGGAAATGCGATAAAACAAACCAAAATTCAATTTGTTACAGGCTAAAGCCTCAAATGTCCCTAAAAGAGTTTTCCAAACCGTGATCATTGGCGGAAAAAATACCTTGGATAAATCTAGGGAATAAAGCTTGGGAATGAAGACATGAGAAAGATCTTTCGTTCGGGGAAACTCGAAACTCGTGTTCTAGGAAATGGAGTCATCACCCATTTTTAAAATAAATCTTAGAGAAAACTACAAAAATATTGAAAATAACAGAAAAGCGTAAATGATCACTTAAAAATAATCCACAGACAGGGGGAAAGTCCAAGATCTTTTTTTAGGGCTTTGTTGTTGTAGAAAAACACGGTAACATCGGTTCCACTCCATCGGGTTTGGTTGTTTTAAATAACATGTTAAAATCCAAGTCCATAATCCTTTTAAAGTCTTTAAAGAACAAACAAAACCCGAACATAATAAAACTTAGGTGATTTAAAGTTTAAATGCGAAGAAAATGGAAACAAATCTGGATGTTGGCGCCGAAACGATGGAGCCCCTTGGCCTTTTGGATCTGACACTAGACGTGTGGCCAAATGTTTTTGGGTGTTGTTTAGAGTTGTACGATTGCTAGTGGTATGAGTTTTGGTGGATTGTAGAGAGTTTGCAGGGCACCAGGCATCTAAAGTCTATGGTTTGTTGATTAGTAGCATATCATGCATCATATTCATGCTATATATTCTTAATTTTACCCCAATATTGTGCTACTCGAGTGTTTGTTATATTTTAGGTATTAGGTAATAAAGAAGAGAAGGAAAGAGAAAAAAGAATGAAACGTAAGAAGAAGAAAAATTAAATGAAGCAAAATGGACCTCTCAATCATACACAAGGACCCATCTGCAAGAAAGAAAGACCTGGACGTAAGCCCGGAGGGACCAAATAGCAAACCGAGAAATTCCACACCATCATGAGGAGTATTTTGACAATTAGATTCGGACCCAGACTCCTATAACCGATATGAGTGCACCCTACGTGAAGAATTGAAGTGCCAAAGAAGATATCTGAAAATGAGTCCGATCCGACTAAAGGTGACCACCAATTGGAGGCCCAAGACCGCCAATTAGCGGTCCGTTTTTCTCAGAATCCGATCTGGTTTCTATTCTGGGAATGTTTCATTAGTCCCACACCAGGGGATTATCCTTAGTTGCCTTTTTTCATGTCTATAAATAGAACTCTTATTCCTCATTTGTAAACTACTCATTGCTTGGTGGTCATTCTCGCTACGTGGAGTAACCATTTGAAGCGAAACTCAAGGTGGAGAGGATGTCACATTGTAATATGAGTCATGTAAATAAAATATTTTCTTCTTAGTTAGATATTGTTTCCTTTAGTCTTGCATGTCTTGTTTCCTTAAATCTTAGCATCATTACTTAGCTTCATGAGTAGAGTAGATCCACCCCATTTGGGTGGAGGTGATGTAGATTATGTGATAGTGATGTGTTCTTTTATTTGTGCATTTTCATGTGCTTAATGTAGATTTATACAAGTAACTTGTTAAAACTTGTGTTAGATGGGATAATGACCACAATGGGTATTTGTCTCATGTTAGCTTTAGAGTTTATCTTGTTGCTTGTAATGGTTTTATGGAAATTGCTTGTTATGTATGAATGCTTGATCAGTAGAGAATGCATGAATGGATTAAGTTGTATGAAAGGGTTTATTGATGTTCTAATGTCCACACTAGGTACTTAGTTTATACTTGAGAACACATAGTTCATTTTATCTTCATGTCTAACTATATTAGTCATGTATTCATGTAATTGTAGTTCATATTAATTAGACTCAACATTAGTTTCTAATTGATTTCACCATTTTGCACACCTTGTGCCTCATGTAATGAAGACCCCCCTACACATATACCTACACACCTCTACTTCATGGTGGTTTAGTTTAATTGTTAATTCATTCATAGTTTACTGTAGTTAGTTAGCGTAATCACTCATTCTCCTATCCTTTCTCACGTGAGTATGGTAGTCACAACAACACTCACAACTCCATGAGGTTCGACCCGTATTTGCCATGTCTTCACCGACGCCTGACGCCATGCACTTGTGGTTATTCAAACGATCAATCAGACGTCTAATATCGATGGTTTGTGTTGTACGATTGCTAGTGCTATGGGTTTTGGTGGGTTGTAGAGAGTTTGCAAGGCATCAATCATCTAATATCGATGGTTTGTATTGATTGTAGACGTCTAATGCTTCTGAGTGGCTTTCAGTGGCTTTATCGAAGGAGTTTTTTTGGCTTCTTAGGTGACCAGTTGTGATGTGAAATCTAGTCGTGAGGGTTTATATACGTTTCAGTGGAGTTGGCCGGTGGTTTGGAGGTCATTTCATTGTTGCAAGACGATAAAGTAGGTAGATTTTGTCGACCGCGTGACTCCTAAATTACTCTTCAGATTGGCCTGAAACGTGATGATGTTGTATAGGGTGGTTTTACTAGGGGAAGTGGCTTTCAGTGGGTGTCCGAGCATGACTTCGTTTGGTTTTCTCTAGGCAAAAATTGGTTGCGCACTCATTTTTTAGTAGAATCATTTTTGTTTGGAGTGTCTAGAACTTCTCTAAGGGGATCAACCTAAGCTTGTGATTATTGCGGGATTTTGACAATTGAAAATGGTCTTCTTTGTTTGGAGAACAAGGTGCACCTAAGGCTTCAGGATGGTTTCAATTAGGGTTTAACTATGATTAAGTTAGTCTAAAACTTGACTTTAAAGTGAAGTATTGAAGGTAGATTGGTTGCAGATGGAATGAGGAGAAGTTTAGGGTGTTTAGGGTTTTGTGAAGGGGGAGATTTTAGGGTTGGTTTGGTTTAGGGTTGAGATTCAGCATTCAATCTGGTGATTAGGGCCTAACTATGTTGTATGATGGTCATTAGGGCTTAAGAAGGAGCATAAGGTTAAACTCATTTGAAATACATTAAAAATGATTATATACATCACAAGTTCAAAATATGAAACATTTGAACAATAGGAAAGATAAACTCATGTCTTTTTCGTTTTGTCGATTTCTTAAATAATAATCATTTCATAAAAACGAAAATTTTATACATTAGACATAAGTCTAAATCTTAATTCTAACATTCACATGATGTGTTTTAAATTTTTCAAATTATTAAAATTTTTAATTAGAATCAAATCAACAAAACTCTCGAAAAACTCGAAAAAAATATAAAACATGAATTGTTTCGATAAGAGATGATAAACTAAAATTAATTATATAGTCTAATAATTGAAAATATGAACTAAATTCTCTAATACCACTGTAGGATTTTGTGTCACTATGTATGTGTATATTTTAAATTTTATACATGCATAAAGATCAATATTCATATTTTCATTGATTTCATTTACATTATTTTATGTTTATTCTAATATCATGCAAATCTACGTATATTAAAATAAACAAAGAATAGATAATCATAACCAATGCTTGTCTAAAACCTTTACGAAGATCCGGATTTGCATTGCCCGTCGAATCGTCCTCTGATTCGCCTCCAAGTGTTCAACAAACTCTAAACAAGATTAGAGAGAAATGAGCTAGCCAATCAATCTCTAATTAAGCTTAGAATCTAGTTAATAACCCCTCTAAAACTCCACGAGAATTAATCTCCAAGAGCTCGAAATAATTAAGAAAATTTCGGATGGATTAGTGGAGAGATTACGGATATTGATAATTTTTGCATTAACCTTAAAACAAGTAGGGTGAGAGGACTTATTTATAGTCTCCCAAATCACCCACATCGTGAACTATTCTCTTGTCATGATCCCTTGCTATTATCTCCCTTAAACCAATCACAATTTGCTACATAATCATCCTAAAAAACGTTTGACCACAGCTGGAATTAATCTAGCCCATGATTTACATTATTCTCTTAATAATTCTGGCAAAACTGTGCCAAACGGTCGACCAAAATTAACCCACCGGTCGATCGATTGTCAATTAAACATGGTTCCAGTTGGACCATGAAACCCTTCAATCGACCCATCATATGCTCCCAAAGGTAGTGCGATATTCCGGTCGAACCAAACACACAAACGGTCAACAGAATCTAGATGAGATACAACTATTGGTCGTTTTCGGTCGGACAATGTCTCAAGTCGGTCGACCGATTATCAACAAGAAAAATTCGCGAAAGTTCCTGGTGATTTTCGGTCGAACCACGACTTCCATTAGTTGACCGATTAATCCCAAAAAGATTTCTAGGAATATTTTGGTCGACCTACACGCCCACCCGGTCAATCGTTCTCACGCATAACAACTACTGTGGAATTTCGGTCGATCGGGCTCTCAAAACGTTCGACCATTTTGTCCAATTTTTTGCCTTTTATCAAATTTTGGATTTATCTCCAACAAAATTTGATCTTTTAGGGTTTTAGAAAATTCATATATCATGTAATATATTATCCTATGTAATCTCAAACTATTACACCTCATAATACATACATTTTATATGAATTTATTCATGATTCTAATTATGTCAATTTTCATGACATATTGATTCACCCCTTGTGTCTTATTTCATATGAAACCCGACACATTATATGAACTCAAAATCAAGCCTTTTATTTTCCAGTTTTGTGGTGTGACCTATATGAGGATCTAGATTGACAATGATATTGAACAGTTAATACCATAAACTATAAGCCGTATCTAACTACACATTATAGTTACCCAATTATCATAGATGTCTTGTTCCACTCGAAATAAACACGATCCATTTAGTAATGTAAGTGCATCACTTGTGTCTATCTCTTGCCTCATGATATTAAGAATGTGTACAAAGTAGAAATGTGTCACATTTGTATTATATATTCATTGTTTGTTATCTTACGCTAGTTATAAATATGTAACTTAACTTAAGTCACATTGTGCACATTATAACTTTGTTTTATCAAGGGGCACCCTAATATCATCACTCAATTAAGAGGGCAATGATCATCTTTTGACTAGCTACCTTTTCTAGCATAAGTTATGTTCAACCAACTATTAGTTTTATCACTACAAATATTGATAGCTTTTGACAATAATCAAATTAAACACTTCTTGTATGAAAAGATACAAGTCTCATATCTTAGGATTCAACCCTGTGAAACATTAATGATACATAACACAAATCTATAATGTTTCTCTTGTTAGGTCTATTCAATATATAAAAGTAATCATTTCCTCTTTTATATACTCGTGTCGTCAAATATTTGTAGAGCTACAATAATCGATGACCAACACGACAATCTTATCTTGACAAATAATGTTATATGTTAATTACCATGATTGTGAATAACTTTTGATTTATGTAAACCATTTTTTAAAGCTCTATGGTTAAGGACCAGGAGTTTTTTTCTTAACACTTCTAAAATGTGAATATAATAATCAATGAACAAAATATTTTCACATCCAATTCATAATAATTGACATATAAAGTAATTTTTTAGAAAACATTCATTTCAATCAGTGGATTGTGTTTGAATGTGATGCGATCATTAATGTGTTGTGAATTTGAATGTTATTGTGAATGTGTTTAATATAGGGATTGTGAATGTGTTTAATACAGAGATTGTGAATGTGTATATTAAATCACAAATGAATCATTTGTTTTAACTGAATATTATCATGTCTGATGTTGGAAAACTGACGTGATATTACATATATCACATCCGATATAGGCATAACCAACGTGATATAAAGAACATATCACGTCGGATGTCCTTTAACCGACGTGATATTGGCTAAATATCTTGTCGATTTGCCATAATCTGACGTGATATGTTCTGTATATCATGTCAGATTTGCCTATATCCGACATGATATGTAGCCAAATCATGTCGGTTGGCCAACCGACGTGAATTTATGATCCCTATTATTCCCCCAATTACCACGTCGGTATATTGGACTAGTAAATCCGACGTGATATGGTCAAAAATGACGTGAATGCGCCTTTTTCCAGTAGTGATGTTTTCAATCTTTGGAAATAGTAGGAGATATTAGGATATACATTGTTGTGTCATCAATAAATACGTAAGGTGAGTTTCACCCTTAGTGGACACCAAGTGTATTTATTCATGGATACAATAGAAAATGATATCTCGTATCAAATGAAATAAGTTTTTTAAACAAAATTAGGAGTCATCGTTCAGTTTTGAGAAAGAAAGTTTTTCTTAGGCGGATGGACAAGTTCTCTCTTAATTAAAACGACAAGAATCATAAGAGTTTGATAAATGCAAAAGTTTACGAAATCTCAAAATGGTTATGATTAGAAAATATTTCTTACACGATGTTCGATATTTCTTAGCTAGTCTATGCTATAAATGATAGGATCTTGAATTACTATAATTATGAACAATTTTATTTATTTGCAGTACATATTTTTAGAAATATAAAATTAACATGAAAAGTGTTATAAAATATTTTGTAGAAATATCAAAAATTCTACCTACTATGCGATCTGTGATTGAAAACATTCATTGACAAATGATGGGTCTAACTTAATAGTTGGCAGCTCAAGCTCAACATCGTATTGCAGTTTGAAAAACTATCACACATTTTGGATGGTGAAATCCCAAAATTAAGTTAGAAGACAACCAATGCTGAGAATGATGTTGTAAACAAGTGAGAAGACCAAAGAACCAAGTTCACGGTCAAATGATTGCCTCTATGGTGACTCACTTCAAGCGAAATATTTGGATTCAAAACCCAAGAAGATCTTGGAAGCTTTAACAAAGAAGTTTGTGGATATTGCAAGGAAAGAGCGCTTTAGGACCACCATAGAACTCACTGTAGGATTTCGTGTCCCTATGTATGTATATATTTTTAATTTTTTAATACAACATACAAGATCATTTTCATATTTTCAACAATTTCTATGTACATTACTTTGTGTTTATTCTAATAACATGCAACCCTACATTTATTAAAATAAACCACAAAGGTAGAATCATACCTAAAGGTTCTCTAAAACCTTTTTGAAGATCCGGAGTCGCGTAGCCCGTTGAATCGTCCACGGAATTGCCTCCGAGTGTTCACCAAACTATAAACAAGATTAGAGAGAAAGGAGCTAGCCAATCAATCTCTAACAAGGTTTAGAATCTAGCTAATAACCCCTCTTTAAGCTCCTGAGATTCTTATCTCTAAAACTTAAATTTACTAAGAGATTTTCGTGGTGATTAGGGAGACATTAATGAGAGAAAGAATTTTTGCATTAGTATTAAACAAGTAGGAGTAGGTGCCCTTTTATAGGCTACCAAAACATCCTTATCAAGAACTATTCTTTAGCCATGATCTCTTGTTTATTCTCTCCTAAAATTAATCAAGAGCTAGATGGTCGACCGAATCCGTATGAGAAAAATTCCGTGGAAGAAATTGGACGAACCACGTCTTTTACTCGGTCGACTGTTGACCCACCAGAATCGCTCCTGGGACATAGTCATCAGATGACGTGTCACCTTCGGTCTACCGAAAATACTACTTCTCGGTTGACCGTGCACACTTGGTTAACCGAACCCGATTGTCCAGGCACTCCAGAAAATTTCGGTCAACCAATTGCGCTTACCCGTTCCCTATTCGGTTAACCGATCCGAAGATACCCCGGTCGACCGAACCATGAACGGTTCACCGTGTTTGGCCCCGATTTTTCCTATGTCAAATTTTGGATTTATTTCCAACAAAATTTGATCTTTTGGGTTTTTTTTAGCAAATTCACATAATATGTAATATATTATCCTATGTAATATTAAGTTATTACACCCGATAATATATACACCTCATATGAATTTATTATGATTCTAATTATGTCAATTCTCATGACATATTGATTTTATTCATTCACCACGTGTGTCCTATATTCATATGAAACCCGACACATCATATGAACTCAAAATCAAGCCTCTTGTTTCTTAGTTTTGTGGTGTGACCTATAGGAGGATCTAAACTAAATTGGTAGTGATATTAAACACTTAATATCTCAAACTATAAGCGGTATCTAGCTACACATTATAGTTACTCATTCAGCATAGATGTCTTTGTTCCACTCAAACTAAAACACGATCCATTTAGTGATGTAAGTGAACCACTTGTGTCCGTCCCTTGCCTCATGATATTAAGAATATATACAAAGTAGAAATGTGTCATCTTTGTATTATATTCATTTCTTGATCTCTCTAAGCTAATTATAACTATGTAACTTAACTCAAGTTACATTGTGCACATTATAATTTTTCTTTATCAATGGGCCCACTAATATCATCACTCAATTAACATGGGCAATGATAATCGTTTGACTAGCTATCTTTTTCAGCACAAGTCATGCTCAACCAACTATTGCCTTTATCACTACTCTCATTGATAGCTTTTGACAATAATCAAATTAAGCACTTCTTGAGTGAAAAGATATAAGTCTCATATCTTAGGATCCAATACACAGTAAAAACATTAATGACACGAAACACAATTCCATAATGTTTTACTTGTTAGGTCTATTCAATATATAAAAGTAATCTTTTCTTCTTTTATATACTCGTGTCGTCAATTATTTGTAGAGCTAAAAAAATCGATGACCAACACGACAATCTTATCTCGGTGATTAATGTTCCATGTTAATTACCATAATTGTGAATAACTTTTGATTTATGTAAACCATTATCTTTTAGAGCTCTACGGTTAATGACCAAACGCCTCTTCCTTAACACTTCCAAAAGACGAATACCATAATCAAGGAACAAAATGCTTGCACATTCAATTCATAATAATTGACATATAAAAGTAAAACTTTTAGAACACATTCCTTTCACTCACAATGTGTCATATGACAGAATGAAGGAATCATTTGTGTCCATGCATTTTCTCACAATGCAGAGATACCTATAGAAGTTAGAAAAACTCTATTCCCCGATCGCATAAGTCGTAGTCGTAATGTGTTTAAGTCGAAGTCATATAATCACATAAGTCGAAGCCATAAATTATGTCGAAATCATATAATCACATATGTTGAAGTTATAAATGAATTCATATATCATGTCTAAGTCTACATATATCAAGTCATAAGTTGTACAACTCATATACTAACTACGACTCAGAAGAAGTTGGATCCGTCGATGGTTTATCCTCGTGCTGAGAAGACACTCATCGAAGTCACTACTTTGTAAAAAATAGATTTTGATTTCTTTAACAATCTAAAACAACAAATTACGCAATCAACATGCACGTATATAGCTGATATCTTCCAAACCGAGTCGCCATCAATTTGGGAACTTAAGCTCGTGCTCATCCTGCAATTCATTTTAATATATATTATATACAATAACTTGCAAAATAAATCTACGAAGTTAAGTATACACTTACAATTGACACACACTATGAAATCTTCGTCTGAAGATGATCCTGTAGGATCGTGATGGTCTCTAATTCTAATCACTTTTAAGCTAATTACCCACTTGTTGATCGATCAAGTAATGCGCAGCGGAATTTAAACAAACAAGCAAGTAAGGAAGGAATAATGCAAACCACAATGGACTCGGGGTTTTTTACAGAGGTTCGCCCACCGCATACATCCTCTCTTGCAAGCTCTGCCCGACACTTTGAGCTCTGCTCGCGTCTTCACTATCCACTCCCCGTTCCGGGCCGGGAGAGAACGCCTTTTACAAAACAAGCACCGCGAACACCCTCGCTTGCTTGACCTTCTTCCTCTCACAATCCGAGAGGGATGCTTCGGTCTCTCACCGAAACCTTTTCTTGACTTTGACAACAACAAACTTGAGTGGAACAACACTATCTAAACTTGAGCACACTTGAGTGAGATTGGATTTATGACTAAAGTGTGGAAGGTTTGAGGCTTTGAGTGTTTGGATCTTCTCTCTAATGTATGAGGAAAATATGTGTGGGAGAGTTGTGTTAAAATGTGTTTTACAACTCTATTTATAAGCATTAGAGCGAATATAGCCGTTGGGGTATATTGGGTAAGTGTTGGTGTAAGATACACAAAATAGAAACTAGCAGGACCCAATTGTGAGTTAATTTAGTCGACCGGATTGGGCCGTTCGATCGACCGTTTGACAGTTTTGAACTCAGTTCGGTCGACTGGTTAAGGAACGGTCGACCGCCCAACGCTAAGACTTACGTACACTTAAGTGATCAGTCGAGCACCGAATAAGGTTCGGTCGACCGATTCACACCAGGCAGTTTGGGGTTGACAAACAAAGTTCTATTCGGTCGATCGAACAAATATCTACGGTCGACTGAATTCCAGCAGGAGATTCGGGTTTGTCAAGAGACATAAATTCAGTCGACCGAACAAGGTCCTCGGTCGACCGATACATGAAATGTATTTGGGGTATTTTTGGTTAATAGGAATACGACCGTTGGGTATATACGACAAAACAAACGGTCGGAAAATACTTTGGACTCGGTCGACCGTAATTAAGATTAGGTTGATTAAATCATCAAAACATAGATTAAGGTCAAAAAGCCAACAATCTCCCTCTTTTTGATGATGACAACCTATATCTTAATACATGGAATTTTTAGATGTAAACTATGCATATAAATGCCCCCTATGGATGTGCATAGTTTTTGTTCAATTTTAAAACCAAATTCCAAGTTACCCTCTTAATTATCTCTCCCCCTTTGACATCCATAAAAAATTATACGATTTATGTTCAATGTGGATGTCTTGTAATGAAGTTGCTCCCCCTAAATTTTGTACTTCATTAGACTAACAAAAATGATATTCAATAAGCTCCCCTATCAATATGAATATGATTTTTCAATTAAGTTCCTTGTTATTTCTCCCCTATTAACATCAAGCAAATATTACTATATAGCATGTGATGTTTACATTCCCCTTTTGACATTCATTTAGAAAATATTTGAATCTAAAACTATGGATGAGATTCAAATTTAAGATTTGCCACGAATGAATAAAAAGATATGTCAATTAAGAATGTAACCTCTACAATAGCACCAATTTGATTGAAAAAATTTAGAGGATAATAATTATACCCACATTGAAACTTGAATTGCTTCTAATCTCATTTGGTGATGCAACCGACTTTGAATTTGACTCTTGAGCTTACCCGGTCACCACTGATTTCCTCCTCAAGTACCTACAAGTGTGGATTTTGGTACCCAAACAACTTTGGGTCCTTGAATATTAGCTTTGGCAATCCACACCATTTTGATTTTAGGAGCCCACACACTTGAGGAACTATGCTTTACAACTAAATGTTTTCCATTTAAAGTTGTATAAGATGCATGGGTTTTCAATTTAGCATTGTATCCTAAACCATGTTTTTGCAAATATTGTCTTTGACTTCCTGATTGACATCATTTCATGCTTACATTTGCATCTTATATCTATTATCTTTCACCTAAACAATGCTACGTGACGAGTTTTATGTTTGAATTTCAGAAATAAATAGGTTTGAAGAGATGAAGCATAAAAGGACCCAAAAGCAGGGAAAAAGGACTGAATTGTGATACCTGGGGACTAAGATGCAAGGGAGAAGGACCTGAATGTAAGACCAAATGACCAAAGAGCAAAACAGAAAACTCCACACCATCATGGGGAGTATTTTGGCAATTCTATTAGGGTCGGAGCTCCAACAAACAAAGTATGTGCATCAAAGACCAACAAAGAAATCCAGAAAAGCCCACAACAAATTCTAACCAGATCCAAATCTTCTGGACTGCCAATTGGCAGTCTGGGACTGCTAATTGGCGGTATGGATCTCTTTGGATCCGCTCATACTTTGGGGGCATATGTATTAGAGGGTTTTTATTCTATTTCTGGTATTTGTTTAGTCCGACATCGGGGGATTGTCCCGGATTGCCTTTTTCTATGGCTATAAATAGAACTCTTCACCTTCCATTGTAATCACTTCACATTTTGAGTGACTATTCTTCCTACTAGAAGTGAGGCCTTGAAGCACACACTAAAGTAGGAAGATGCTACTTGAATTGTGAGTCATTTTAATAAACGTTTCTTTATTATGTTGTTTGTTTCATGTTGCTTGTTTTACTTTGTTTAATTTCATTTCATTAGTTTTAGTAGCTTAGTTAATATGCTTTCCTTGCTTAGTTTAATAATTAGTCTAATGTGTAGTGAGTAGTTTCATCCCCTTTGGGGGGTGGAGTAGATGTTCATACATGCATTAGATAATGGAATGAATACTTTATTTACAATGAGTTGATAAAACATGAATGTATGCTTGCTTGTTTAGGATAGAACTTATAACTTGATGAGTTTTGCCAAAATAATTAGACACCTCTCATGCTTGTTTGGGTTCTGAAATAAACCAGCTTGTGTATGTAAATGTTAATACCCTAGGTTAGTGAATGGATTGATAGGTTTTGCTATAACATTTAGACACCTCCTATGCATGAAAACACTACATTTATTTGTGCTTAAAGAATGTGTTCAACACCCACCTCTTTGCATGTGTGCACTCACTCCACCCCTTAGGGGATTTCTATTTCTGAATTTCAGCACAAATTTAGTTCTTAGTTTAGTTTGGTAGTTCATCGTTTGTTGCTTTCTTTCGCATTTCGTACTTCGTAGTGTAGTGTAGCGTAGAGTAGTATAATCAAACTCTCTTCCCTATTTTTGCCACTTGATTTCGTGCAAACGAGAGACTGCTCACCTCCCTGTGGACGACCCGTATTTGCCACGTCTTCACCAACGTCGTGCACTTGCGATTATAATATAAAATGTTCAACAAGTTTTTGGCGCCGTTGCCGGGGAGGTGCCAGTCCAGACTCTTGTTTGGACGATTCGAGTGGATTTAGTTTGTGTTTTGTAGCTTTTCGTTGTTTCAGGAGACTTGGAGTCGCCAGGAGAGGCATATGGAGAAGATTTGAGGAAACCTGGGCACTTTGGACCGCCAATCAGCGGTCTGGTGAGCTTTGTTTAACCTCTCCTTTCTTTGTCTTGTTGCCATAATTGATTTAGTGATCTGGAACTTGATTTGGCATGTTTTGACTTATAGTTTGATCCCAGATCAATAATCAAACTTTCTTTAAGCAACTTGGACCCTAAAACCCAAAGCAAAAGATTAGGCATTCTTTCTTGTTTAGGTCATGCATCATGTATGCTACTTAGGCACGTAGATTGTCTTTTATTTTAGCCTTATTTTCAGTTGTTGAGTACTGGCGTGAGGTACACACCTTCTACTCTCATTCATGCATTTCGTATAAACATGCATTGGTTAGTAGGAAGTGCATTGAAACAAGTGTGAGTTGAGCGTTTGTTTGGAGAGTTGATTGTTAGATTAAGACTCCAAAACTCTACTAAGGAGGGGTTGTCCCATAAAAGGTAAGGTGGGGGATTTCATCACCCTTTCCTTCGCCCCAAAATCCACACTAATCAAGAGCCTAATTTTAAAATCAAGTAGACATTGGCCCTAAGGATCTCGAGCGCATTAGGAGAGTGATCCGGTCACGACCGTCATGGCCTGATCGGCGTTGCCCACTCTGTCGATAGTAGGAGAGACGAGATCTCCGGATCTTGACTCACTTGCTGGGCTTTGTGGTCCTCGTCGTAGGGAGGTGAGGCGTGTTGAGGCCGTGTGACCTCGCAGTTAGGCGTCGTCTAGCTGTAAGGACCTATAGCGACCTTATGATTGCTTGAGTCGTGTTTGCTTGTGTGCTTCTGCCTGTACCCATCCGTCATAGCATAATGACTTCTTCCCTTCTCTCCTGAGTCATTCTTTTTCTCCTGTGTCCCCTATCTTCTCCTCTACGCACATTCTTTATTAAAAAGAAGTTTTGGTTTGTGTGCACCTTTGTGCATGCTTTCGTGGGCACGAGACGAGAGTGGTCATTTGACGAGGCGCTTTGTCAACCCGACTTCAGTGGTCGATTTCTTGACGTCTTCCTCCTCTCGTGTTGCACATTGTCCGGGTTCAATGGCTGCTCATTTCCCTGAGGAGGAGCAGTTGCTCTGAAGGAGAATATTTTCTCCCGATTCGGTACTCCACGTACCATTATCAGTTACCGAGGTACTCATTTTTGTAATCGATCATTTGAAGCTTTGATGAGAAAATATTCCATAACTCATAAGTTAGCTACCCCGTATCACCCTCAAACAAGTGGACAAGTTGAGGTGTCCAATAGACAAATCAAGCAAATTCTGGAAAAGACGGTTAATGCCTCACGTAAGGATTGGTCTGTAAGAATTAATGATGCGTTGTGGGCCTATCAGACTGCTTTCAAGACCAATTTAGGAATGTCCCCTTACCGGTTAGTCTATGGAAAAGCGTGCCACTTACCGGTCGAATTGGAGCATAGAGCCCTTTGGGCTATTAAGCAACTGAATATGGATTTAGAGGCAGCCGGTAATGCTTGAAAATTGGATTTAGTTGAGCTTGAGGAAATAAGAAATGAGGCTTATGAGAATGCTAAAATTTATAAGGAAAAAACCAAGGTTTTTCATGATAAATCCATCGTTAGGAAATCTTTTTCTCCTGGACAGTTGGTCCTTCTCTATAACTCTCGCCTTCATCTCTTTTCCGGCAAACTCAAGAGTCGTTAGACCGGCCCTTTCATGATCAAAACCGTTTTCCCTCACGGAGCGGTCGAGATCAGTAATCCGGAGAACGGTGAAAACTTTAAAGTTAACGGACATCGATTGAAGCCCTACCTAAATCGTCCCTCTAATGTTGCAGAGGAAGTCGTGTTTTTACACGCAATTCCTCATTTTGATTAAGTTTTAGTTTATTTTTTGAAAAAAAACAAAAAGAAAAAAAAATCAAAATAAAAAAAATGGTATGTGACTTATTTTGGAAAACGGTGGAAGTACATGACTTATTTTTCTAAATCTAACGTATACCACTTTAGTAGCATTCTGTCACCATGGTGTTTCCCGAGAAGAACTACCACCCGTTGCTTGTTAGTGATCAATATGGCACCCACTTTTACGACGAAATCATAGCACGGAGTTGGAGCTACTTGATCCATAATAACAATGATGTCTACTGCCCTAGCTTAGTGGAGGAGTTCTATAGCAGTATCACTAACATAGACCTGGACAGTGGGTACATTTTACTGAATTGGAGAAACAAAGTCTGGGCGATTGATCTCCACATCATCTCCAACTTGACTGACATACCACAAGGGGCCTCCACTTTGCCTTCCGAGGAACTCAGTTTCTATCGGTCACTCATGGGACCAGATTGTGTGCTTAGCCGTGATCGGGGTATCAAGGGCACATCCATGTACCAGAATGTCTTTACAGCATGTAGATGGGCATGCCAAAATATGACGAGTAATACCCACAACACTTCTTTTCGCACCGCTGAGATGGGCATCGTTCACTCCCTGATGACCCGTGATCGCACTTACTGTATGTGCCGACGGCTTTTGACCACCATTTGAGAAGGCCACCAACGCAGCTCCCAACCTCTGCCATGCCTTGTCACAACTATCTGCAAGCACTTCATGGCTTATGAGTCTTTCTGGGTGTACGAAGCCGACATGCTCCCTTGTACGGTGGAACGAGAGACATCCTCCTATCGTGGCACCATAGCGGACCTGTGGACACCTCCAGAAATGGAGGATGCTATGCAATCAAGTGAGTCGTCTGAAGACTCTGCAACATTCTGGGCTCAGTCAACCCCAGAAAACTCTGACGAGCATAGGTCACGAATGTGGGGCGGGATGAAGCGCCTCAATAGCAAACTGAACAAAGCACTCTCCGACCGTGGAGAGTCGTCATCCTGAAGGCGGTAACTTTATTATTTCTTGCATTTACTATATTATTTAATTTTGCATACATTGAGGACAATGCATGGAATAGGTATAGGGGGTGACTAGTTATCTACCTATCTGTTTTGTTTTTATTTCTAAAAAAAACAAAAAAAATCAATGTTTCATGACATAGCTTAAGATTGAACTACCAAAACCCGAGTACAAATTGCATCGAGTTTTTGTTCCTTATTATATAGTTCTGCTTGTAGAAACTATGACCTAAATCTAAGTTCCAAAGGAATAACTCATTACCCTTTAAGACATGTATGCACTTAAATTGGATGAATCAAATCTTTGAAGTGGTTGATAAAAAGCAGAGGTTGAGGAAAATATACTGGGAAGTGTGGACTTCTGATAGCAATTAAGCCTTGAGGAAAATAAAAGGGAAATAAAATCGAGAAAAGCACATCTTGCAAAATGATTACCAAAGCTCAAGTCTTCGAGTCACTGGTCCGTAGGGGTATCTTGAAACCCGGTAACTTGAGTCTGCCAGCTCGGGATTATCGACCAAACTCGCTACACGAATGCAAAAGGGTAAAAGTGTCAAATAAAGCAAATATGTTGAATCTCGGGGAATTATTACTCAAGGCCCAAAGTTAAAAGAATGATTAATGTCATTGTTGATCCAAATGATACTTCACCACCAGAGGGGGCGTGCAAAATAATTTAAGTGATAACATGTGTAGAAGGGTTAGTGGTGTGAATGTTGGAGGAACGAAGACCAAGTCAGAATTTTTATGAGTTAGATTTATATAATGAGCATGCAAGAATTCTAAGTGAGATGTATAAGGTTGAGGTGGAGATATTGAGAGTTATTAATGAAACATTGAATTAAGACTTTGTGGGTGTGTCAACTGAAAACCCTCACGAGACAAAACTCGTCCTCCAAGGAAACTTAGGGGTTTAAAGGCTTGTTGCACATGCTAAGTGCAACCGTGATTCCTACGAAAGTGAGTTAGAATTTTTGTGCTTTCATACTTATATTTCTCATGTTTTGTTTTGCTCGAGACTAGCAAAATCTAGGTGTAGGGGTATTTGATTCATTGCATACATTGCATCATATGTCTTTCATTTAGATTGTTTTTATATAAATAAATGCTACTAAGGTATTGTTTTGAGCAATTGTGCAGAATTCAGGAGTTACAATGCAATTTACCAATATTCGAGCTAAAACGCTTGCAATGGACTCAGATGGATCACAAAGACCAATTAGCTAGAGATTCGATCTCAAGTTGAAGTCCAATTGATTGCATAAGAAGTCAGGGACCTGATCGCAAATTAGAAGGACTAAAAAGTTATTTTGGAGGAGTATTCAAGAAGAAATCAAATTCGGATCTCCAAAGATATGCCATAATCGATTTATATGCATGGAGGTCACCTACAACATACCAAAAACACACCCGCAAAAGCACAAATTAATCTGGACCATCCATGCGGCGATTCCGCCGCATCTGACGGTCAATGTGCGGTGGAATCGCCGCATGGGTTGCGATCCGTGCCTCCTATTTTCGTCCAATTGTGTAATAACATGTGTCCTTCCTGATGCATACTTAGGGTTTCTTGTATCGGCTATAAATATCCCCGAAATATTGTTGTAAAGGGACTTTTTGTATTTCCATTCTATAAGCAATAAAATTCTGCCCTTTTATTTCTCCATTGTCTTTGTCTTTTGTAAGCTTAGTTTTAGATTAATGTTTCATGTTCTTAATTCCAGTAGAATAATTTAGTTGTTCTTTACTCTTCTCTTAGAATAATTTGTTGCATGCTTAGAATAATTGCATTTGTTTTCGTAGATCGTAGTTTAGTATAATACTTTACTTACTTCTTTTTTTTCCGTAGTCTCTCGATGATATCCATGACCCTTTCTTCTCATCTTCTCCCCATGGGTTTCTAAAACCTTCCAAAGAGTGGGGGTGACGGATTTAGGGTTAGAGAAGAGAGATCGTTTTTTTATTTTAATTTCTTGTTAGTGTTTTGATCATATGAGTTTTTGTTAAATCAATTATTATATGATGCTTAATATCTCACTTGATTTTTAATAATTTTCGTGATCTCTAATCTAACTCAAAGATTCATAACTCCCACCCGCTGGACTCATCCTTATTTGTTTCTTCTTAGTTTTTGTTTTTGTTGTTCTTGCTTTAAAAAATTTAAAAATCCAAAAATCTCAAACCAACCCTATTTCTCTCTTTCTTTCCTTATCAAAAATCACAAAAAGATAAGAATCTCTCCCTCCTTGTGTTCGACCCGTACTTGCCGCGTCTTCATCGACGCCGTGCATTTGCGGTATAAATAAAAATCTCATCACGAATGCAAACTCGACTAGATCGGGTGCCGCATTTGCTGTCGATACCACTACGGTCACCGAGGCGCGCATGGCGGCCTTAATGCGCTGTATGGATTCGATTGAGCTCCAAAACCAACAAGGTGGACCTCACATGTTCACATCTAGTCGAGTTCCCTATCATTCATGTGGTAGGATAGGTCATGTAGAAAGAGACTGTGCGTCCATTCCTCTTGAGATGGAACATGTCAACGCCATCTATGACAGAGCTAGGAATGACCCATACTCATCATCTTATAATCCTGGATGGAGGAACCACCCCAATTTTTCATGGACCAAAATAATGCCCCGGGTGGTCCTTCAAACTCCTCTCGACCACCTAACCAATCATATCAACCTTTCATGCATGCACAATCTTATCAGCCACCCCAAGCTCCAATCACCAATCAATCAGGTTTCCCAAATTCCAATAATATGGAAACTCGATTCAATTCGCTTGCGACCTTGACTCATGGACTTGAAAACTCAATGAAATTTTTTATGTCATCCACAAGTCAAGTTCTCACTTCAAATCAGCAGACCATCAAATCTCTAGAGCTTAAGATGGGCCAATTGGCTCAGTCTGTACAAGAAAGAAAGAGAAGGTCTCTGCCTAGCCAGCCTGAGGCTAACCCTTGCATGTACCAGCAACAACACATGCAAAATGAGAATGTGGTACCTCGGGGGAGGCAAGTGAACCATGTGGAGGAACCTGTTCACCATGTCAATTCCATTGTAACCTTAAGGAATTGAAAACAGGTTGACAATCACATTTCCTTGCCACCACCACCATCTATGCAGCCCCTCAGTGGGAATGGTGGTGAAGAAGAGGCCGAGGGTGAGGGTAATACACCAACGCCTCCTTCTCAGGCACCGCAGAAAACCTACATGTCAAAAGCTCCCTATCCAAGTAGGTTAACCAAAAAGTAGAGTGACACAATTGATAAGATATTAGAGGTGTTTAAGCAAGTGAAGGTTAACATCTCCTTGTTGGATGTTATCCAACAAATACCTTAATATGCCAAAGTGTTGAAGGATCTCTGCACAACCAAGAGGAAGACCAATATTCCTAAGAAAGCATTCTTGGCTACAAATGTAACCTCACTTTTGTCCAATCCCGCCTACACAAAATACAAGGACCCTGAGTGTCCTACTATTCAGTGTACAATAGAGGACACTAGCATGAGTAATGTATTGCTTGATTTAGGATCAGCGGTCAACCTCCTCCCATTTTCTGTTTATCAACAGTTGAACTTGGGAGAATTGTAACCAACTAAGATCACCCTCCAATTGGCGGATAGATCCATTCGTATTCCAAGGGGATTATCGAGGACGTGCTTATCAAAGTTGGAGATTTTATATTTCCAGTCGATTTTGTTGTCCTCGATACCAATCCTGTTGCGAACACCCACTCTCAAATACCTTTGATTTTGGGTAGACCATTTCTGGCAACCTCCAATGCCTTAATTAATTGTAGAAATGGTCTCATAAAACTCTCATTCGGTAACATGAGTGCTGAGTTTCATGTGTTCAACTCTGCTAGGCAACATGAGCCCATGGAACAAACCTTTAAATCTCAATCTCATCCGCCGATTAGAGAAAACACCACAAAATCAACGAACACCCCAAACACCAATGCAACCCATTGAGAATGTTTGTGGGCCCAACAAAAACTCATTGCCTGTCTTTGCAATGCAACAGAGTGAGCTGACATCAAACATGAATGTCCAAAAGGAGTGTTCGTTGCACGATTCAGTTGAGATTATTAGTGAGAGTGAGACACCTCATCATATGCCTATACCAGAAGGTGTCTCTGTGTCATGTCCCTTGGCCATTGATCCATTTGAGCTTTATCTTGACTCCAACAAGGACCCACCTACGTCCGAGCTTATGCTTGATGATATAAATGATGGTGGGAGGTCCTTGTTGGATGACTTGGGGAGAAGCCTCATTCTTAGTGATGCAGGTCTGCTACATCCATCGAATGAGCTTGAGGAACTCATTCCGATGCACACACCTATTGGTTGGAGGGTTTTGTTCGATGAGCAACTAAACCCTAGTGAGGCAACACAACTTCATTCATTCATGTTGCCTACACCCAACCAATATCATGAGGGGTTCAAGCCTTTCAGCTTTGACCTTTCACCCATCATGACACCTCAGAGTACAAGTGAAGTTTGCCCATCTCGGCAAGTCTCTGGTCCTCATATCTCGATGTTCTCATTTGATGTTCCTTGACCAAATAATTATGAGAATATTTTTGTTGATGTATATACCTTGTAAAAAATAAAAAATAAAAAAATGTAATAAAAGACTCCATGAGCGAGCATTGATTGTTGTGGGGCCAACCCTTGTGTACTTGGGCCCTATTTCTTTCACGTATTTGTCTCCCTTCTTCAGTATCTCACATGTTTTGAGGGAATTCGGGTTTGTGTCCATCACTATATCCATGAACTTCCTGTTGCACTTCATGTTGGTGAGATCTTCCCTTTTTCATGCATAAATCCATGTAGTATCATGCTCACATTCATTGAGGACAATGAATGAAGTAGGTGTGAGGGGGTGTTTTACGTGTGTACATAGTTGAGTATTTTCCCTTGATTTTGTTTTCTTTTGTGTGCATTGATAGGGTCATGTTAGTGTCCTGCATTTAATATCGATATCTCTGCTTGTCATGATCTTTGGGCGACTTGTCTTCTTTTGCTTGCCTAGTGCTTTACAATTTTCACATTTCATTCAAAATCTTCATGTGTTTGCGAAAGAAAATGTTTTGTGGGTTTTGTGTGTGTTTAGCATGTGCAAAACCGTTGAGAGGCAATGTAAAAAGAAAGCTCCCAAAATTGTCTTGAACTTGATGCATTAGGATTTCTATTTTACTGGCTTTAGGTCTTATCGAGGCGTTAGGATGCATCCCGGTTTTCCCTCGGGGGCGTTTAATCATAGGGTTTTTAGTACTCAAACATTTAAAGAAGTCCACCTTGAACCTAGTGAGTCAAATAATTCGTGTCTGTTAGTATAAGAAAGTTTGTCATAGTCAAGGGCCCTTAAACTCTTTTTGTGAAACTGTAAGTGTAGGGGTTTTGGTTCCCATGTAGATAAGTGAATAAGTGGTGTTCTCTCTTCTCGCACGGCTCCTATAACTCGGGAAAGTAGGTCTGAGGGGACTTTGTGCCTGGTGCTCTTGAGTCATCTGACTTAGGATGCACCGACCGAACTCCCGTTACACAGGTGGTAGGGATCGCCCTATGTGGAGATTTGGGGGAAGGTGTACGTGATAGTGTAAGTCCTCATAGAATTTAATGCATGAAACCTGACCCTGGGAGAATCAAACACCAACCAATAAAATGCTCCAAAGAAAAGAAAAAAAGAAAAAAGAGAGTCAAATAAGAACCTTAATAGACTTTACACATTGTATCACATTCAGAAGTTAAGGTTGCACATGTCCTTCACTTAAGTCCTTAACTAACTTTCATTAATAATTCATTAGGCTAGGTGTGTGGACCGATTACATATATAGAGTCGACCTGTAGTATTACCGCGTCCCATGATCGACAAAATAAGTCCAACGAATCGTGTAACTAGATTGATTAATGCATCTTTGTTCGGATTTTGAGGGTGTATCCGCTGAAAACCCTCAGGAGACAACACTCATCCTCGGCGACAAGGAGGTTTAACGGCTTGTTGCACGTGCTAAGTGCAACCGTGATTCCTACGAAAGTGATTAGGATTTCTTGTTTTTCGTATGCTTTTCTCTTTCTTTGTTTTGCTCGGGACTAGCAAAAGTTAGGTGTGGGGGTATTTGATTGACATCATTTCATGCTTACATTTGCATCTTATATCCATTATATTTCACCTAAACAATGCTACGTGACGAGTTTTATGTTTGAATTTCAGAAATAAATAGGTTTGAAGAGATGAAGCATAAAAGGACCCAAAAGCTGGGGAAAAGGACTGAATTGTGATACCTGGGGACTAAGATGCAAGGGAGAAGGACCTGAACGTAAGACCAAAGGACCAAAGAGAAAAACAGAAAACTCCACACCATCATGGGGAGTATTTTGGCAGTTCTATTCGGGTCGGAGCTCCAACAAACAAAGTATGTGCATCAAAGACCAACAAAGAAATCCAGAAAAACCCACAACAAATTCCATCCAGATCCAAATCTTATGGACCTCCAATTGGCAGTCTGGGACCGCTAATTGGCGGTCTGGATCTCTTTGGATCCGCTCATACTTCGGGGGCATATGTATTAGAGGGTTTTTATTCTATTTCTGGTATTTGTTTAGTCCCACGTCAGGGTATTGTCCTGGATTGCCTTTTTCTATGGCTATAAATAGAACTCTTCACCTTCCATTGTAATCACTTCACATTTTGAGTGACTATTCTTCCTACTAGAAGTGAGGCCTTGAAGCACACACTAAAGTAGGAAGATGCTACTTGAATTGTGAGTCATTTTAATAAACGTTTCTTTATTATGTTGTTTGTTTCATGTTGCTTGTTTTACTTTGTTTAATTTCATTTCATTAGTTTTAGTAGCTTAGTTAATATGCTTTCCTTGCTTAGTTTAATAATTAGTCTAATGTGTAGTGAGTAGTTTCATCCCCTTTGGGGGGTGGAGTAGATGTTCATACATGCATTAGAGAATGGAATGAATGCTTTATTTACAATGAGTTGATAAAACATGAATGTATGCTTGCTTGTTTAGGATAGAACTTATAACTTGATGAGTTTTTCCAAAATGAATAGACACCTCTCATGCTTGTTTAGGTTCTGAAATAAACCAGCTTGTGTATGTAAATGTTAATCTACTAGGTTAGTGAATGGATTGATAGGTTTTGCCATAACATTTAGACACCTCCTATGCATGAAAACACTACCTTTATTTGTTCTTAAAGAATGTGTTCAACACCCACCTCTTTGCATGTGTGCACTCACTCCACCCCTTAGGGGATTTCTATTTCTGAATTCCAGCACAAATTTAGTTCTTAGTTTAGTTTGGTAGTTCATCGTTTGTTGCTTTCTTTCGCATTTCGTACTTCGTAGTGTAGTGTAGCGTAGAGTAGTATAATCAAACTCTCTTCCCTATTTTTGCCACGTGATTTCGTGAAAACGAGAGGCTGCTCACCTCCCTGTGGACGACCCGTATTTGCCATGTCTTCACCGACATCGTCCACTTGCGGTTATAATATAAAACGTTAACACTTCCTAATAGCATGTTAAGCATCTTAGTTCCATGTGTGAACTTTTCTAGATCTTTTCTTAATTGCACATTGCAAGCATGAAGATCTAATTGTTCAACATCTATGGGTGTTGTTTTTAATTTATCAAGATTTGATTCATTATTTTCAAATTTAGCAAGCACCTCATTTTTTCATTCATGCATGTTTCAATTTGACTTTGGAGATCTTTGATTAGCTTTCTAGCACTTTTGTTCTTTTCACAAATGATCTCATATTGTTTAACTAAGCCATGAAATGCATTTTGAAGCTCAACATGTGTATAGGTTTCTTCATTAACACTAGAATGTGAGCTATGTTGAACATTTTATTTAAAACCGCAAGTGCACGGCCGTGATGAAGCGGTGGCAAGTACGGGTCGTCCTCAGGGAGGTGAGTAGCCTCTGGTTTGCACGAAATCAAGTGGCGAAAAAATGGAGAAGAGAGTTGGTTACGCTACTCTACACTAAACTACTCTAAGAAGTATGAAATGCGAACGAAAGAAACAATCAATGAACTAACAACTAAGCTAAGAACAAAGGAGGAATGCTGGAATACAGAAATGGAAAACCCCTAAGGGGTGGAGTGAGTGCACACATGCAAAGAGGTGGGTGTAGAATACATTCTTTAAGCACATGAAGGTGGTGTTTATCAAGCATAGGAACTGTCTAAATGTTATGGCAAAACCAATCAATCTATTCACCAACTTAGTTGATTAACATTTACATATGCAAGGTGTTTATTTCAGAACCTAAACAAGCATGAGAGGTGTCTAATCATTTTGGCAAAACTCATCAAGTTGTAAATTCTATCCTAAACAAGCAAGCATACATTCATGTTTAATCAACACATTGAAATTAAAGCATTCATCTCATTCTCTAATGCATGTATGTACATCTACTCCACCCCCCAAAGGGGATGGAACTACTCACTAAACATTACACTAATTATTAAACTAAGCAAAGAAAGCATATTAAAACTAAGCTAGAAATAAAAGACGATTAAACTAAAACATGCACAAACAATAAAAGAAGCATAAACAAACAATGAAAGAAACACAAAACTTTATTGATAAAACGACTCACATTAAAAGTAGCATCCTCCTACTTTAGTGTGTGCTTCAAGGCCTCACTTCTAGTAGGAAGAATAGCCACTTAAAATATGGAGTGATTACAATGGAAGGTGAAGAGTTCTATTTATAGCCATGGAAAAAGACAAACCGGGACAATCCCCCGATGTGGGACTAAATAGATACCAAAAATAGCCTAAACATCCTCTAATACATATGCTGGAGAAATTGGAGTGGATTTGGGCCCAAATGGACCGCCAATTAGCGGTCTTGGACCGCCAATTGGCGGTCTATATGGTTCAGATCCTGCTCATTTTTGTTGTGGGCTTTTCTTTCTGGTATTGTTGGTCTTTGATGCGGTTACTTGACTTGTTGGAGCTCCGACCCGAATCGAATTGGTAAAATACTCCCCATGATGGTGTAGAGTATTCTGTTTTGCTCTTAGGTCCTTCTGTCTTGCAATCAGGTCCTTCTTCCTTGCATCTTGGTCCCCAGATCTCACAATTCAGTCCTTTTTCCCAGCTTTTGGGTCCTTTTATCCTTCATCTCTTCAAACCTATTTATTCCTGAAAACTAAACATAAAACTCATAACATAGCATTGTTTAGGTGAAAGATAATGGATATAAGATACAAATATGAGCATGAAATGATGTCAATCAAATACCCCCACACCTAACTTTTGCTAGTCCCGAGCAAAACAATGAAAGAGAAAAGCATGCAAAAAACAAGAAATCCTAACTCACTTTCGTAGGAATCACGGTTGCACTTAGCACGTGCAACAAGCCGTTAAACCTCCCTGTTGCCAATGAGGAGGAGTGTTGTCTCCTGAGGGTTTTCAGCGGATATACCCACAAAATCCGAACAAGATGCATTAATCAATCTAGCTACACGACTCGTTGGACTCATTTTGTCGATCATGGGACGCGGTAATACTACGAGTCGACTCTATAAATGTAATCGGTCCACACACCTAGCCTAATGAGTTATTCGTGAAAGTTAGTTAAGGACTTGAGTGAAAGACATGGGCAACCTTAACTTCTGAATGTGATACAATGTGTAAAGTCCATTTTGGTTCTTATTTGACTCTTTTTTTTTCTTCTTCTTTTTTTCATTTTTTTTTCATTGGAGCATTTTATTGGTTGGTGTTTGATTCTCCCAGGGCCAGGTTTCATGCATCATTGCCTATGAGGACTTACACTATCACGTACACCTTCCCCCAAATCTCCACATAGGGTGATCGCTACCACCAGTGTAACGGGAGTTCGGTCGGCGCATCCCAAGTCAGATGACTCGAAAGCACCAGGTACAAAGTCCCCTCAGACCTACTTTCCCGAGTGATAGGAGCCGTGCGAGAAGAGAGAACACCACTTATTTATTTATCTACGTGGGAACCAAAACCCCTACACTTAAGTTTCACAAAAAGAGATTAAGGGCCCTTGACTACGACAAACTTCCTTATACTCACAAACACGAATTATTTGACTCACTAGGTTCAGGGTGGACTTCTTTAAATGTTTGAGTACTGAAACCCTATGATTACACGCCCCCTGAGGGAAAACCAGGGTGCATCCTAACGACTCGACAAGACCTAAAGCCAGTAAACTAGAAATCCTAATGCATCAAGTTCAAGACAATTTTGGGAGCTTTCTTTTTAGTTTGCCTCTCAACGGTTTTGCACATGCTAAAGACACGCAAAACCCACAAAAACATTTTCTTTCGCAAACACATGAAGATTTTGAAAGAAATGTGAAAATTTTAAAGCACTAGGCAAGCAAAAGAAGACAAGTCACCCAAGGATCATGGCAAGCAGATATATCGATATTAAATGCGGCACACTAACATGACCCTAACAATGCACACAAAAGAAAACAAAAAATCAAAAGAAAAGACTCGACTATGTACACACGTAAAACACCCCCCCACACCTACTTCATGCATTGTCCTCAATGAATGTGAACAAGATACTACATGGATACATGCATGAAAAAGGAAAGATCTCACCAACATGAAGTACAAAGGGACGTTCAGGGTCATGTTGATGGACACAAACCCAAATTCCCTCAAAACCTGTGAGAAGCTGAAGAAGGGAGATAAATACGTGAAGAGATTGGGCCCAAGTACACAAGGGTTGGGGCCCACACAAATCGATGCTCACTGAAGGAGTCTTTTATTACACACTTTTCTTTTCTTTTCTTTTTTTTCAAGATATATACATCAACCAAGATATTCTCATAATCATTTGGTCAAGGAACATCAAATGAGAACATCAAGTTTTGAGGACCAGAGACTTGCCGAGATGGGCAAACTTCACTGGTACTCTGAGGTTTCATGAGGGGTGACAGGTCAAAGCTGAAAGGCTCGAACCCCTCATGATATTGGTTGGGTGTGGGCAACAAAGAATGAAATTGTGTTGCCTCACTAGGGTTTAATTGCTTATCGAAGAAAACCCTCCAACCAATAGGCGGGTGCATCGGAATGAGTTCCTCAAGCGCATTCGATGGATGCAGCAGACCTGCATCACTAAGAATGGGGCTTCTCCCCAAGTCATCCAACAAGGACCTCCCACCATCATTTAGATCATCAAGCATAAGATCGGTCATAGGTGGGTCCTTGTTGGAGTCAAAATGAAGCTCAAATGGCTCAATGGCCATGGGACGTGAGGTAGAGACACCTTCTGGTATAGGCATATGATGAGGTGTCTCACTCTCACTAGTACTCTCAACTGAATCATGCAACGAACACTCCCTTTGGACATTCATGTTCGAGGCCAGCTCACTCTGTTGCATTGCGAAGACAGGCAATGAGTTTTCATTGGGCCCACGAACATTCTCAATGGGTTGCATTGGGGTTAGGGGTGTTCGTTGATTTTGTGGTGCTTTCTCCAATTTGCGGATGAGATTTAGATTTAAAGGTTCATCCATGGGTTCCTGTTGCTTACCAGAGTTGAACACATGAAACTCGGCACTCATGTTACTGAATGAGAGCTTCATGAGACCATTTCTACAATTAATCAAGGCATTGGAGGTTGCCAGAAATGGTCTACCCAAAATCAAAGGTATTTGAGAGTGGGTGTTCGCAATAGGATTGGTATCGAGGACAACAAAATCGATTGGAAATATAAAATCTCCAACTTTGATAAGCACATCCTCGATAATCCCCATGGGAATACGAATGGATCTATCCGCCAGTTGGAGGGTGATCTTAGTTGGTTTCAATTCTCCCAAGTTCAACTGTTGATAAACAGAGAATGGGAGGAGGTTGACCGCTGATCCTAAATCAAGCAAAACATTGCTCAATCTAGTGTCCCCTATCGTACATTGAATAGTAGGACACCCAGGGTCCTTGTATTTTGTGTAGGTGGGATTGGACAAATGTGAGCTGATATTTGCAGCCAAGAATGCTTTCTTAGGAACATTGGTCTTCCTCTTGGTTGTGCAGAGATCCTTCAACACTTTGACATATTGAGGTATTTGTTGGATGACATCCAACAAGGGGATGTTAACCTTCACTTGCTTAAACACCTCTAATATCTTGTCCATGTTGTCACTCTGCTTTTTGTTTAACCTACTTGGATAGGGAGCTTTTGGCAGGTAGGTTTTCTGTTGTGCCTGAGAAGAAAGCTTTGGTGTATTACCCTCACCCCCAACTTCTTCTTCACCACCATTCCTACTGAGGGACTGCATAGATGGTGGTGGGTGTGGCAAGGAAATGTGATTGTCAACCTGTTTTCCATTTCTTAAGGTCACAATGGACTTGACATGGTGAACAGGTTCCTCCACATGGTTCACTTGCCTCCCCCGAGGTACCACATTCTCATTTTGCATTTGTTGTTGTTGGTACATGCGGGGGTTAGCCTTAGGCTGGCTAGGAAAAGACCCCCTCTCTCTCTCTCATGTACAGACTGAGCCAATTGGCCCATCTGAAGCTCTAGAGATTTCATGGTCTGCTGATTTGAAGTGAGAACTTGACTTGTGGTAGACATAAAATTTTTCATTGAGTTTTCAAGTCCACGAGTGAAGGTCTCAAGCGAATTGAATCGGGTTTCCATATTGTTGGAATTTGGGACACCCGATTGATTGGTGGTTTGCACTTGGGGTGGCTGATAGGATTGTGCATGCATGGGAGGTTGGTGTGATTGGTAAGGTGGTCTAAAGGAGTTTGAAGGACCACCTGGGCCATTATTTTGGTTCCATGAAAAATTGGGGTGGTTCCTCCATCCAGGGTTATAAGATGATAAGTATGGGTCATTCCTCGCTCTGTCATAGATGGCCTTGACACGCTCCATCTCAGGAGGAATGGACTCGCTCTCTACATGACCTACCCTACCACATGAATGACAGGGAACTGGACCAGATGTGGACATGTGAGGTGCACCTTGTTGGTTTTGGAGCTCAATCGAATCCATACGGCGCATTAAGGCCGCCATGCGTGCCTCGGTGGCCGTAGTGGTATCGATAGAAAATGCGGTACCCGATCTAGTCAAGTTTGCATTCGCGATCCTCGCTCCTATACTAGATGATGCAGGTGGTTCCCTCACACTCTCCCATTGCATGGTTTTCTCAGCGAGGTCTTCTAGGAAGGCCCATGCCTCCCTTTCATCCTTTCCCAATAACTCTCCTTCACACATGGACTCAAGGAGCGTTCTGGACGGGATGTGAAGACCCTCATACACAATCTGACAAAGACGCCACAACTCAATGCCATGGTGAGGGCACGAGGATAGTAGCTCTTTGAACCTATCAAGATATGCATGAAATGGTTCGGTCTCATGTTGATAGAACGAATTGATTTCGTTCCTCAATTTTTGAGTCCAATGATTAGGAAAGTACTTCTTGAGGAATGCAGATTGAAACTCATCCCAAGTCCTAAAGGAATTCGCCTGGTTGCTATACAACCACTTCTTGGCATCATCCTTCAGCGCAAAGGGGACAAGCCTAAGATGGATGGAGTCTGTGCTAAGTTGTTGCAACTTGAACATAGCACAGACCTCCTCAAATTCCCTGAGAAAGATATAGGGGTCACCTTTCCTAGTGAAATGAGGGAGCATGGAAATGAATTGAGGCTTAACCTCAAAATGGTTCCCATTAGCCTCTGGTAATACGATGCATGAGGGTAGAACGGTACGGCTCGGGTAGCATCGATCACGAAGAGGTATGGGAACAACAACTGGAAGCACAGGTGGAATAGGTGGGTCCAGCAATTGCTCCTCCTCACGGAAATTAGCAGTCATTGGACCCGAACTACGTGCGACACGAGAGGAGGAAGGTGTCGAGAAATCGATGACCGAAGCCGGATTGACAACGCTCCTCGTCAAACGACCACTCTCGTCTCGTGTCCACGAAAGCATGCACAACGGTGCACACACACAAACCTTTTTTTTAAACAAAGAATGTACGTAGGGGAGAAGACGGGGGAACACAGGAGAGAAAGAATGACTCAGGAGAGAAAGGAAGAAGTCCTTAAGCAACGGCGGATGGGTACAGGTAGAAGCACACAAGCAAACAAGGCTCAAGCAATCCTAAGGTCGCTATAGGTCCTTACAGCTAGACGACGCCTAACTGCGAGGTCACACGGCCTCAACACGCCTCACCTCCCTACAACGAGGACCACAAAGCCCAGCAAGTGAGCCAAGATCCGGGGATCTCGTCTCTGCTACTATCGACAAAGTGGGCAACGCCGATCAAGTCATGACGGTCGGGACCGGATCACTCTCCTAATGCGTCCAAGATCCTTAGGGCCAATGTCTACTTGATTTTAAAATTAGGCTCTTGATTAGTGTGGTTTTTGGGGCGAAGGAAAGGGTGATGAAATCCCCCACCTTATCTTTTACGGGACAACCCCTCCTTAGTAGCGTTTTGGAGTCCTAAATCTAGCAATCAACACTCCAAACAACGCTCAACTCACACTTGTTGCAATGCACTACCAACTAACTAATGCATGTTCATACGAAATGCATGAATGAGAGTAGAAGGTGCGTACCTCACGCCAGCTCTCAGCAATAGAAAATAAAGCTAAGATAAAAGACAATCTAAGTGCCTAGGTCACGTACATGATGCATGACCTAAACAAAAAGAATGCCTAATCTTTTGCTTTGAGTTTTAGGGTCCAAGTTACTTAAAGGAGGTTTGATTATTGATCTGGGAACGAACTATAAGTCAAAACATGCCAAATTGAGTCCTAGATTACTAGATCAATTAGAGCAACAACACAAAGAAATTAGAAGATGAGAAGAGCTCACCAGACCGCTGATTGGCGGTCTGAAGTGCTCAGATCGTCTTGAAATTTCTCCAGTAGCCTCCACTTGCTATTCCCAATCTCCTGAAACAAAGACAAACTACAAAAAACAAATTAAATCCACTCGAATCGTCCAAACAAGAGTCCGGACTGACACCTCCCCGACAACGACGCCAAAAACTTGATGAACATTTTATTTTAAACCGCATGTGCACGGCCGCGATGAAGCGGTGGCAAATACGGGTCGTCCTCAGGGAGGTGAGTAGCCTCTTGCTTGTACGAAATCAAGTGGCAAAAATAGGGGGAGAAAGATTGTTTATGCTACTCTACACTAAACTACTCTAAGAAGTATGAAATGCAAACGAAAGAAACAATCAATGAACTAACAACTAAGCTAAGAACAAAGGAGGAATGCTGGAATACAGAAATGGAAAACCCCTAAGGGGTGGAGTGAGTGCACACATGCAAAGAGGTGGGTGTAGAATACATTCTTTAAGCACATGAAGGTGGTGTTTATCAAGCATAGGAAGTGTCTAAATGTTATGGCAAAACCAATCAATCTATTCACCAACTTAGTTGATTAACATTTACATATGCAAGGTGTTTATTTCAGAACCTAAACAAGCATGAGAGGTGTCTAATCATTTTGGCAAAACTCATCAAGTTGTAAATTCTATCCTAAACAAGCAAGCATACATTCATGTTTAATCAACACATTGAAATTAAAGCATTCATCTCATTCTCTAATGCATGTATGTACATCTACTCCACCCCCCAAAGGGGATGGAACTACTCACTAAACATTACAGTAATTATTAAACTAAGCAAAGAAAGCATATTAAAACTAAGCTAGAAATAAAAGACGATTAAACTAAAACATGCACAAACAATAAAAGAAGCATAAACAAACAATGAAAGAAACACAAAACTTTATTGATAAAATGACTCACATTAAGAGTAGCATCCTCCTACTTTAGTGTGTGCTTCAAGGCCTCACTTCTAGTAGGAAGAATTGCCACTTAAAATATGGAGTGATTACAATGGAAGGTGAAGAGTTCTATTTATAGCCATGGAAAAAGACAAACCGGGACAATCCCCCGATGTGGGACTAAATAGATACCAAAAATAGCCTAAACATCCTCTAATACATATGCTGGAGAAATTGGAGTGGATTTGGGCCCAAATGGACCGCCAATTAGCGGTCTTGGACCGCCAATTGGCGGTCTATATGGTTCCGATCCTGCTCATTTTTGTTGTGGGCTTTTCTTTCTGGTATTGTTGGTATTTGATGCGGTTACTTGACTTGTTGGAGCTCCGACCCGAATCGAATTGATAAAATACTCCCCATGATGGTGTGGAGTATTCTGTTTTGCTCTTAGGTCCTTCTGTCTTGCAATCAGGTCCTTCTTCCTTGCATCTTGGTCCCTAGATCTCACAATTCAGTCATTTTTCCCAGCTTTTGGGTCCTTTTATCCTTCATCTCTTCAAACCTATTTATTCCTGAAAACTAAACATAAAACTCGTAACATAGCATTGTTTAGGTGAAAGATAATGGATAAAAGATACAAATATGAGCATGAAATGATGTCAATCAAGCTATCACTATAATATGACTTAGTTGAGCATGAATTACTAGAACAAGAGTTAGATTCTACCTCACTTTGATAATCTTCAATAGCCATGAAGCATGAGTGAGCCACCTCTCTTCTACTTTGCAAGGAAGACGACGATGATGATGGTGATGAAGAATCATCCTATGTAGCCTTGTGTGCTTCCTCCTTCCTTTCTCTTCTCCTTTTCTCTTCTCCTCTCCCTTCTCTCTTTTTTCTTTTCCCCTTCTCTTTTCTCATTTTCACTCTCTTCCTTCTCCTTCTTCTTTTCTCTCTTTTCACTTCTTCTACCTCTTCTTTCATTCTTTTCTTCTTTATCCTTCTGGAGATATTTGAAGAAGTCTTTTGCTAGGACTTCAATGTCCTCATTTTCTACACTCCTCCTTGGTTGGTCTATATTTGCATGTAATCCCAAGGTCGGTTTGTTCTTTGAAGCTTCCTTCTCCTTTCGATGGTTAATTTGAAGTTCATATGTCATCAAGTTTCCAATTAATTCCTCCATCTTGAGTTGGTAAATGTCGTGTGCTTCTTCAATTGAGACCACCTTATCTTCCCAATCGTGGCTTAGCGATCGGAGAAATTTCCTTGTCATCTCTCCTTCATTTAATCTTCTTCCAAGAACCAAGAGAGAGTTAGTAATATCGGTGAAGCTAGTGTTCATTTCGCTTATGTTTTCACCGATTTGCATAGAAAAAATCTAATATTTATGCACGAGGAGTCTAATGCGGGTTTACTTAGTTTTGTTATCCCCCTCATGATGCATTTGTAGTCTATTCCATATTTCATATGCACTTACACAACCCCTAATCATATTATATTCACCCTCGTCAAAGCCACAATACAAGATGTTCATGATTTTCGAATTCATTTCGATTTCTTTAATTTTGGGTCTTGTAAGTGAATCTAATTCATCTTCATTTGGGTGTGTGTATGGATTTTGAAGAAGCATCCAATACTTAAGGTCATTATAAATTAGGAAATTTTTCATCCTATTCTTCCAATAATCATAATTTGACCCATTTAGAAAAGGTGGTCTAGTTGTGCATAATCCTTCTATGTGATTAGATGATGTAGAAGTCATGCTAAAAATACGATTAAGTATGAGAATTAGCTCACAAGGCTCTGATACCAAATCTAGGATCGTGAGGGTCTCTAATTCTAATCACTTTTAAACAAATTACCCACTTTTTGATCGATCAAATTATGCACAGCGGAATTTAAATAAACAAGCAAGGAAGGAATAATGCAAACCACAATGGACTCGGGTTTTTTTACAGAGGTTCGGCCACCACCTAGGTCCTCTTTTACAAGCTCCGCTCGACACTTTGAGCTCTGCTCGCGTCTTCACTACCTATAAATAGAACTCTTCACCTTCCTTTGTATTCACACATCGCTTGGACATTCTCTCTACTTGGAGTAAGCCTTGAAGCAAAACTCAAGGTGGAGAAGAGTGCTACCTTCAATGTGAGTCATTTTAATAAAATAATTGTTCTTAGTTTCTTTTAATCTTGTCTTTTAATTCTTGCATGCTTCTTTAGTTTTACTTTCCTTTCCTTTTATCTTCTTTAATATTTCTTGCTTGCTTAGGTTAATTTCATTTCAGTAGAATGTTTCATTTTAATGTATGTTGTAGTGTAATGATTAGTGAGTAGTTTCATCCCCATTTGGTGGGTGGAGAAATATGTGATATGATCATGTGGTGTATTAGGTGTGTGTTATCTTAATCCCTTTAGCCTTATATGATTTCCATAACCATCTAATGGGATTTCACTCTTGTCTTTGATATGCTAATGCTCTTGAATGAAGCTTAGCTTATGCTTAGATTAGTGGACTTATTTTATGGGGAATGATAATATAAGGATATGAATGGAATTGATGAAGGAAACATGACATGTAGTGTGTGTGCTCTTGTTGCCCTTACCTTTATTAATGTCTTGTATGTTTTAATGATTGGGTAAATCTTATTTCATGTAGAGGTATAGTGGGGTTTGACCTTTAAACTTGAGTTCATCTAGCTTCATTCCAATTATTGTCTTGTATGTTTTAATCATATGATCTTATCTTATTTCATGTGGAGGCAAAGTTGGATTTAGTTTTATGATTTTCATACACTACATGTTGTGATGAGCATAATTGAAAAGACACACATACACATATATTTGTATTCACATTCTTTCTCTACCCTCTTTGGGGTTTAGTTTTATTGCTTATTTTCCATTTCCTTTCGCATTGTAGCGTAGTGTAAATCATAACTCATTTTCTCTCCTTTCTTTCTCACTCGCCTTCGAACAAACTAAAGTCGACACACCTCCTTGTGGATCGACCCGTATTTGCCACCGCTTCAACGCGGCCGTGCACTTGCAGTTAATTAAAACGAATCAATCACTCCACTCCTAATAATACAACTTGGAAATTAAAAGTCAAAGCAAAAGATTAGTTGATTGTCATCTAGGTCATGCATCATTTCTAGATCTTGTGCGCATTCGTATTTTGTTTGCTTTATTTTTGTGTTGTTGAGTGCTAGCGTGAGGTACGTGCACCCATTCTCTCATCCATGCATGGTTAAAGCATGCATTAGTTAGTAAGGTGCATTGGAATAAGAGTGATGTGAGTGCTTGTTTAGTGAGTTGCTTGCTAGTTAAGGACAATTTATCTTAAGGCACCACCTATAGTCTTCAAGATAAGGTGGGAGATTTCATCACCCCACCCTTAGCCCCACAAACCACACTCAAGTAAAGTCTTAAAATGTCGACGATTCGGGCGCACTTAGGAGACAATTCCATTCTCGACGTCATGGCTTAAATGTCGTGGTTTACTTAGTTGCATTGAGACTTTTGGGACCTCTGAGTATTGACATTCTCATTCGGCTTTGTGACCTTTGCCCAAGGGAGATGAGGCACTTGGGAGTGTGGAGAGTCATGGTTAGGCGTCGTCTGATCTAAGGACTCATAGCCGACCTAAGCTTGTTTGAGTCGTATTTGCTACATTTGGCATCTACCCTAACCCTTTACCCACGCTAGGTCTTGGGATTCTTCCCTTCTCCTCTGAGTCATCTTCTTCTCGCCTACTTCTTCATTGTAGTCTACTCCCATTTACACTCTCTATAAGCATTTTAGGGTTAAATTAAACACTTTTTGTGAGTTTGCCTCGTGGTGGTGGGAGTGGTCGACTCAAGAGTATTGTGTCGAGATAGATGGTTACATGGGGGACTATCCATTTCATTGTTGGGACTAGGACTATTCTCCCTGATATTCTGGACTCATGGATCCTGGGGTACCTAAGACTAACACCCAGCATGGTTGGGACAATCTTGATTGTGAGGCTGAACAATTTTCATATTGGGGTAATAGGAGAGAGGCAATGATTGCCGCAGACCTCCATTTGGCGGTCCATTTTGGTTCGAATCCGACCCACTTTAGCATGGTTGTGGGTTATGAAGTTTATGTCCATTTTAGATATGAATCATTAGTCTCACAATGGGGGATTGTCCCCAGTTGCCTTTTTCATATCTATAAATACAACCCATCTTCCTCCTTTGTAACTTACCCATTGTTTGGTGGTCATTCTCTCTACTTGGAGTAAGCTTTTGAAGCAAAATTCAAGGTGGAGAGGATGCCACTTTGTAATGTGAGTCATGTAAATAAAATATTTTCTTTTTAGTTTTGTTTGAGTTTTGTCTCTTTTTGAATGCTTCTATGTTTAGCTTAGTATTGTTTTCTCAATCGTAGTATAACTTGTTAGAATATCTTTCTTTCTCAGTATAATTGTTAGCTTAATATATAGTGAGTAGTTTCATCCCTCTTTGGGGTTGGAGATGATGTTTATACATGTAATGAAGAATGATAATGAATGTTATCTTATGCAATATGTGATGAATGTGAATGAATGCTTGTTTGTTTGAATAAAAATACTTAACTTCATGGGTTTTGCCACAACTTTTAGACACTTCTCATGCTTGTTTAGGTTCTTAATAACCAACATGTTTATGCTCATGTTAATTGATTAATCATTTTATATTTGACCGCAAGTGTACGGCCGCGTTGAAGTGGTGGCAAATACGGGTCGTCCACTGGGAGGTGTGTCGACACTTGGTTTGTGCGAAGGCGAGAGGTAAAGAAAGGGAAGAAAGGTTGATTACACTAAACTACACTAAGGTGTAAATGGAAATGGAAGAAAAGCAATAAAACTAAGCCCCAAAGGGGGTAGAGAAATAATGTGAACATAAAGAAGTGTGTGTGTGTTCATTAAGCTCCTCACAACATGTAGTGCATGAAATCATAAAACTACATCCAACTTTGCCTCCACATGAATTAAGATAAGACTACATCATTAAAACATACAAGACAATAATTGGAATGAAGCTACATGAACTCAAGTATAAAGACTAGACCCTACTATGCCTCCACATGAATTAAGATAAGACTACATCATTAAAACATACAAGACATTAGCTAAGGTAAAGGCAACAAGAGCACATACACTACAAATTGTGTTTCCAATATTAACTTCATCCATATCCTAACCTTATCATTCCCCATAAAATAGGTCCACTAATCAAAGCATAAGCTAAGCTTCATTCAAGAGCATTAGCATATCAAAGATAGGAGTGAAAACCCATTAGATGGTTATGGAAATCATATAAAGCTCAAGGGATAAAGATAACACACACTTAATACACTACATGATTATATCACATATTTCTCCACCCCCCAAATGGGGATGGAACTACTCACTACTCATTACACTAACTATATTAACAAAAGAAAGCATAATACTGAAATGAAAGTTAACTAAGAAGGCAATCAGTATTAAAGAAACATAAAAGGAAAGGAAAGACTAAACAAACAAGCACAAATTAAAAGACAAGATTAAAAGAACTAGAAGAATTATTTTATTAACAAATGACTCACATTGAATGTAGCATTCTTCTCCACCTTGAGTTTTTGCTTCAAGGCTCACTCCTTAGTAGAGAGAATGCCACCAAGCAATGGGTAATTACAATGGAAGGTGAAGAGTTCTATTTATAAGCATGGAAAAAGCGAATCGGGGACAATCCTCCGATGTGGGACTAAACCAATACCAAAAATAGCCTAAACACATAATAATACAAGTCCAGGAGAAAGCTTAGCGGATTTGGGGCTATATGGACCGCCAATTAGCGGTCCAAGACCGCCAATTGGCGGTCTATAAACTTCAGATCGAGTTGCTTTTGGTTGTGGGCTTTGTTTGATGGATTTGTTGGTCTTGGATGCATCTACTTGGTTTGTTGGAGCTCCGACCCGAATCGAATTGCCAAAATACTCCCCATGATAGTGTGGAGTTTCCTGTTTTGCTCTTAGGTCCTTCGGTCTTACGATCAGGTCCTTCTCCATTGCATCTCAGTCCCTAGGTCTCACAATTAAGTCATTTTTTCCTACTTTTGGGTCCTTTCATGGCTATTCTCTTCAAACCTATTTATTCCTGAAAACTAAACATAAAACTCGTAACATAGCATGGTTTAGGTGAAAGATAATGGATATAAGATACAAATATAAACATGAAATGATGCCAATCAAATACCCCCACACCTAAGTTTTTGCTAGTCTCGAGCAAAACAAAGAAAGGAAAAAAGCATACGAAAAACAAGAAATGCTAACTCACTTTCATAGGAATCACGGTTGTACTTAGCACGTGCAACAAGGCATTAAACCTCCTTGTTGCCAAGGAGGAGTGTTGTCTCCTGAGGGTTTTCAGCAGATATACCTACAAAATCCGAACAAGATGCATTATTCAATCTAGACCTCGACTCGTTGGACAAATTTTTGTCGATCAATGGACGCGGTAATGCTACGGGCCGACTCTATAAAGGTAATCAGTCCACACCTAGCCTAATGAACCATTCGTGCAAGTTAAATAAGGAATTAAGTGAAAGACATGGACAACCTCCAGATCCTCAAGTGCTACAAAGTGTAAAGTCCATTAAGGTTCTTATTTGCATTACCAAATTTTTTTCTTTTTGTTTCTTTTCATCATTTTTTTTTCTTTTTTTAGTTGGAGCTTCATTCTCCCAGGGTCAGGTTTCGTGCATCATTGCCCATCAGGACTTACACTATCACGTACACCTTTCCCAAAATCTCCACATAGGGCAATCCCTACCACCCGTGTAACGGGAGTTCGGTCGGTGCATCCCAAGTCAGATGACTCGAAAGCACCAGGCACAAAGTCCCTTCAGACCAACTTTCCCGAGTGATAGGAGCCGTGCGAGAAGAGAGAACACATACTCACTTATTTCTTATCTAAACATGAACCAAAACTCCTACACTTAATGTCTCAAAACAAGATTTAAAGGGTCCTTGACTACAACAAACTTCCTTAAGTTTAACAGACACGAATTATTGACTCACTAGGTTCCGGGTGGACTTCTTTAAATGTTTGAGCACTGAAACCCTATGATTACTCACCCCCAAGGGAAAACTGGGGTGCATCCTAACGACTCGATAAATCCTAAAGCCACAGTACTAGATATCCTAATGCATCAAGTTCAAGACAATTTTGGGAGCTTTCTTTTTACTTTGCCTCTCAACGGTTTTGCACATGCTAAACACACACAAAACCCACAAAACATTTTCTTTCGCAAACACATGAAGATTTTGAAAGAAATGTGAAAATTTTAAAGCACTAGGCAAGCAAAAGAAGACAAGTCACCCAAGGATCATGGCAAGCAGATATATCGATATTAAATGCAGCACACTAACATGACCCTAAAAATGCAAACAAAAGAAAACAAAATCAAAGGAAAAAGACTCGACTATGTACACACGTAGAACACCCCCACACCTACTTCATGCATTGTCCTCAATGAATGTGAGCAAGATACTACATGGATTTATGCATGAAAAAGGAGAGATCTCACCAACATTAAATAAAAAGGGAAGTTCAAGGTCATGTTGATGGACACAAACCCGAATTCCCTCAAAACCTGTGACATTCTAAAGAAAGGATGCAAATACGTGAAAGAAATGGAGCCCAAATACACAAGGGTTTGGGCTTACAACAATCGATGCTCACTGAAGGAGTCTTTTATTGTACTTTTTTTCTCTTTTTTTCTTCTTTATACAAACTATGTACAAACGTAAGTTCCCATCTTCATTTGTCAAAAGACATCAAATGGGAACCTCAAGAGTGGGTCAATGCACTTGGAAAGGGAACATGACACCACGCGGGGCCAGAATACTCATGCGTGGGCCCCCTTCACAAAGAGCACCAGAAGAAATGAGAGGTTCATGAATTAGACGCAAAGGCGTCTTATTCAAATGATCAAACTGAAGGAGCTTGAACCTCTCGAGAGTTTGGGAAATAAGGGGCAACGGAAGAAGAATCTCTCCCATTGCGGAACTGAAGTTATGATCATCAATCCAAACTCTCCAACCAACAGGCTGGTGGGTCGGAACGAGGTCAAGCACCTCGTTGTGCATGTCCAACTCACCAGGAGAACAGGAAGTGGGTCTCATACCCAAGGTATCCTCCAAGGAACTCCTAATACCCTCACGAGCAATGTAGTTGTTTGATGTTCCATCATTTCCAAGATGATCAGGAACAATAGTGAGAGGCAAACTCTCACCAGGTTGTTTGAAATTGAGGGGACTAGTGAGCTCTTGCTCCACCAGAGGTGAGTCCTTAGGAGGTACAACAATAAGATCATGTGGCTCAAGGGCCACGGGACAAGAAGATAAGGCACAATCCTGTGCCGACTCAAAAAGAAGCTGGTCCATGTTATTCTCAATTGGGATCGAATCGTCCACCCAGTGATCGTGAATTGAAACCCCAAGTCCCTCAGACTGACTAGGAGTTTGACTTTGAAAGATTATGCTTTGAATTTGTGTATGTGGTGGTGGTTCGATATCAAAAGATGAATCCTCATGTTGACACGAAAAGTTACTCTCCTCACTTAATTGTTGTGTCAGTTGACTCACTTGAAGTGTCAGATTTTGTATGCGGTCAATGAGGAGGTCCAAGTCAGATCTTGGGAAATTTTAGGGTTGGGTGTTGATGGACTGAGAATGAGTCCAATGATTTGAAGTGGGGTGTTGGTAGAATTCTGGGTATTCAGGAGGAGGATACTGGGGTGGAAATGATGTATAAGAATTTCAATACGAATTGTCTCCCCACGAATCCATCCCTCTCGGGTTGTACGCGGATGCGTAATGGTCATAATGAGCATTTTGGGAAAATGTGTGCTCATACTCAGGCTCAGGGGCAATATAAGGACATTCCCCTATAACATGACCACTCAACCCACAACAGTCGCACGGTACGGCTACTGGAGCCACCGGTGCACTCATGTCGTCTGCCATACGCATGAAAGAGGCCAAAGTTTGTTGTAATGTCTCAGTTTGTTGACCAGCATACGATCCGACATAACTAGATTGTGGTCTACCAGTCGGTGCCTCTCTCATGTTACCCCTATATGAAGATTGCTCAGTCACACAATGAAGATTATCCCAACCATACGGGGTGTTAGTCTGAGCCACCCCAGGATGCATGGGTCGGGAGTACCAGGGAGAATCGTCCTGGTCCCAACAATGATATGGATGGTCGCCCATGTAACCATCCATCACAACAGAGAACTCTAGAGTCGACCACTCTCACCACCACGACGCTAAACTCGCAAAAAGTGCTCGACTCGACCCTAAAACGCTACCAGAGAGTGTAAAGGGGAGGAGACTATAACGTAGAAGAAGGTGAGAAGAAGATGACTCAGAGGAGAAGGGAAGAATCCCTGAAGCTAGCGTGGGTGAAGGGATCAGGTAGAAGCCTAACTAGCAAGCACGACTCAAACAATGTAAGGCAATGGGTCCTTAGGCTAGACGACGCCTAACTTCGAGGTCACTAGCCTCGACACGTCTCACCTCCCTACAACGAAGACCACAATGCCCAGCAAGTGATACCAGATCCGGAGATCTAGTACCTCCTACTATCGACAAGGTAGGCAACGTCGATCAGGTCATGACGGTCTCGACTAGATTAGTCTGAATTCCTTAGGGCCAATGTCTACTTGCTTTTAGAATTAAGGCTTTGATTAAGAGTGATTTTTGGGGCAAGGAAAGGGTGATGAAATCCCCCACCTTATCTTCTATGGGACAGCCCCTCCTTAGTAGCGTTTTGAGCTTAAATCTAGCAATCAATCACTCCAATCAAACGCTCAACTCACTCTTGTCCTGATGCACCTTACTAACTAATGCATGATCGAAACATGCATGAATGAGAGATTTGGGTGCACGTACCTCACGCCAGCAATCAACAACAAAATGTAAAGCAAAGAAAAGACAAATGCATGCAAGGTCTACACATGATGCATGACCTAGATGACAAGAAGTCTAATCTTTTGTTTTGAGTTTTATGGTCCAAGTTGATTAAAGGGGATTGAAATTAAATCTGGGAGCAAACTAGAAGTCCCAGCATGCCAAATTGTGCTCCCAGATAACTAAAATGAACAACATAACAACTTGAACAAATTTGAGAGCAATTGAGGCTCACCAGGCCGCCAATTGGCGGTCCCAGACCGCTGATTGGCGGTCACTTTGGGGTCTTTTGCTCTCCCATTCCTCCAGTCGCTTCCTCTTGATCCTCAGGTTCCCTGAAATATACAAAAACTAAAAACAAAAAAATTAAAACCCCTCGAATCGTCCAAACCAACGTCTGGACATAGCACTTCCCCGGCAACGACGCCAAAAACTTGATTGATCGTTTTATATTTAACCGTAAGTGCACGGCCGCGTTGAAACGGTGGCAAATACGGGTCGTCCACTGGGAGGTGTGTCGACACTTGGTTTGTGCGAAGGCGAGAGGTAAAGAAAGGGAAGAAACGTTGGTTACACTAAACTACACTAAGGTGCAAATGGAAATGGAAGAAAAGCAATAAAACTAAGCCCCAAAGGGGGTAGAGAAATAATGTGAACATAAAGAAGTGTGTGTGTGTGTGTGTTCATTATGCTCCTCACAACATGTAGTGCATGAAATCATAAAACTACATCCAACTTTGCCTCCACATGAATTAAGATAAGACTACATCATTAAAACATACAAGACAATAATTGGAATGAAGCTAAATGAACTCAAGTATAAAGACTAGACCCTACTATGCCTCCACATAAATTAAGATAAGACTACATCATTAAAACATACAAGACATTAGCTAAGGTAAAGGCAACAAGATCACATACACTACAAATTGTGTTTCCAATATTAACTTCATCCATATCCTAACCTTATCATTCCCCATAAAATAGGTCCACTAATCAAAGCATAAGCTAAGCTTCATTCAAGAGCATTAGCATATCAAATATAAGAGTGAAAACTCATTAGATGGTTATGGAAATCATATAAAGCTCAAGGGATAAAGATAACACACACTTAATACACTACATGATTATATCACATATTTCTCCACCCCCAAATGGGGATGGAACTACTCACTACTCATTACACTAACTATATTAACAAAAGAAAGCATAATACTGAAATGAAAGTTAACTAAGAAGGCAAGAAGTATTAAAGAAACATAAAAGGAAAGGAAAGACTAAACAAACATGCACAAATTAAAAGACAAGATTAAAAGAACTAGAAGAATTATTTTATTAACAAATGACTCACATTGAATGTAGCATTCTTCTCCACCTTGAGTTTTTGCTTCAAGGCTCACTCCTTAGTAGAGAGAATGCCACCAAGCAATGGGTAATTACAATGGAAGGTGAAGAGTTCTATTTATAAGCATGGAAAAAGCTAATCGGGGACCATCCCCCGGTGTGAGAATAAACCAATACCAAAAATAGCCTAAACACATAATAATACAAGTCCAGGAGAAAGCTTAGCGGATTTGGGGCTATATGGACCGCCAATTAGCGGTCCAAGACCGCCAATTGGCGGTCTATAAACTTCAGATCGAGTTGCTTTTGGTTGTGGGCTTTGCTTGATGGATTTGTTGGTCTTGGATGCATCTACTTGGTTAGTTGGAGCTCCGACCCGAATCGAATTGCCAAAATACTCCCCATGATGGTGTGGAGTTTCCTGTTTTGCTCTTAGGTCCTTCGGTCTTACGATCAGGTCCTTCTCCATTGCATCTCAGTCCCTAGGTCTCACAATTAAGTCATTTTTTCCTGCTTTGGGGTCCTTTCATGGTTCTTCTCTTCAAACCTATTTATTCCTGAAAGCTAAACATAAAACTCGTAACATAGCATTGTTTAGGTGAAAGATAATGGATATAAGATACAAATATAAACATGAAATGATGTCAATCATTAATTAACTAGGTTTGTGATTGGAATAATAGGTTTTGCCACAACAATTAGACACGTTCTATTCATGACAACACAATCTATACTCATGCCTTATTGAATGCATTCTTCACCACCTTATCACATGTGTACAGACACTCCACCCGTTAGGGGCTGTCTTTACTAAATATTATCTTTCTCATTTGTTGCTTGATAGTTTAGTGTAGTTAATTAGCATAATTTACTCATTCTCCTCTCCTTTCCCACTCGAGTATGGTTGAAATGACAACATTAACAAGTCATTGAGGTTCGACCCATATTTGTCACGTCTTCACTAATGTCGTGTACTTACGGTTATTATAACTCAATGAATCAAGTTTTTGGCACCGTTGTCATGGAGTTGGTCATAGTCGTTGTTGTTTCCACCATTTTGGTGGGTTATCTTGTATGAGACAACCCCTCCTTAGTAGTGTTTTGAGTCTTAATCTAGCAATAAACTCTCCAAACAAACGCTCACATCACACTTGTCCTGATGTACATTACTAACTAATGCATGCTTTAACCATGCATGAATGAGAGAATGGGTGCACATACCTCACGCCAGCAATCAACAACAAGAATGTAAAGAAAATACGAGTGTGTGCAACGTCTACAAATGATGCATGACGAAGATGGAAATTAGTCTAATATTTTTCTTTGAGTTTTATGGTCTGAGTTGTATAAAAAGGGGATTTATTGCTTTATCGATTAATCAAGAAGCAATCCTCAAGTCCAGACATGCAAAATTAGGCTCACAGACACTTATATTGCAATTACAAACAAACAGAAGAAAATAGGAAGCAAAAGTTGGTCACCAGACCACCAACTGGCGGTCTCAGGCCGTTGATTGGCGGTCAGAGTAGCTGGTTCGTCCCTCAAATTTCTCCTGGTGCCTCCCTTAGATCCTGATAAGTCCTGAAACAAACCAAAACTAAAAAACAAATATCAAATCCACTCGAATTGTCCAAACCAGAGTCTGGACAGGGCACCTCCCCTGCAATGGGCCAAAAACTTGATTGCTTCAGTTATAATACCGCAAGTGCACGACCACAATAAAATTGTGGCAAGTACGGGTTGAGCACAGGGAGGCATGTCAACTCTGGTTCTTCAGAAGTCAGGTGGAAAATAAAGGGCAGAATAAGTTTGGTTACACTAAACTAGCAATTAACAACAAGAAAGATGGAAGCACAAGAATAACATGAAACTAAACTAGCAACTAACGAACTAGAAAGATAAAATTGAGGAAGGAAAACCCCCAATGGGTGGAGTGTGTGTACACAAGTAATAAGACGGTGAATAATACATTCAATAAGGTACAAGTGTAGGTTGTGTTTTTATGCATAGGAAGTACCTAATGGTTGTGGCAAAACCTATCATTCCAATCACTAACCTAGTTGATTAACATGAGCATAAACAAGTTGGTTATTAGGAACCTAAAAAAGCATGGGAAGTACTTAATGGTTATGGCAAAACCCATTAAGTTGAGTATTCTCATTTAAACAAACAAGCATACATTCACATTTATCACATATTGCAAAAGATAGCATTTATCTCATTCTTCATTACATGTATAAACATCATCTCCACCCCCAAAGGTGGATGGAACTACTCACTACACATTAATCTACAAATTATATTAAGAAAAAAAGACATGCTAACTAATTATCCTAAGATTAAGAAAATAAGACTAAGCTAAACATGCAAGCAATAAAAGAGACAATATTAGAACAAAACTAGGAAGAATTATTTTATTTACATGACTCACATTAGTAGCATCATTCTTCTCCACTTGAGTTTTGCTCCAAGGCTTACTCCAAGTAGAGAGAATGTCCAACAAGCAATGTGTAGTCTACAAAGGAGGAAGAAGAGTTCTATTTATAGACATGAAAAAGGCAATTAAGGACAATGCCATGGTGTGGGACTAATGAAACTTCTATAAATGGATAAAAACAACATAATACACAACCACGAGAAGTTGGGTCGGATCATGATCCAACTAAACCACCAATTGGTTGTCTAGGGCCGCCAATTCGTGGTCATGTTTTGTCAGATTCGCCCCAATTTTGGTTGGTGTCTTCATTGCTTCAATTATCCACGTGGGGTGCACCCGTATTGGTTGTTTGAGTTTATGCCCGAATCCAATTGTCAAAATACTTCTCATGATGGTGTGAAGTTTCTTAGTTTTCTATTTGGTCCCTCCGAGCTTACATCCACGTCCTTACCTCTTACAAATGGGTCCTTGTGTATGACCGATAGGTCCATTTTGCTTCATTTAAGTCCTTTCTTCTTACGTTTCTGTCTTTTTTCTCTTCCTTTCTCTTATTTATTACTTAATACCTAAAATATAACAACAAACACTGGAGTAGCACAATATTGGGGTAAAATTAAGAATATATAGCATGAATATGATGAATGATATGTTACTAATCAAAAACACATAAGAAAAACCAACACTCGCTTCACCGAGATTATTAACTCTCTTAAAGTTCTTGGCAAAACTTTTACTGAGGGAGACATGACATTAAAGATTTTCTAGTGACTCTCCAACAAGTGGGGGACAAAACAACCTCCATTTAGAAAGCAGACAATCTCACAAATTGAAGGTTGATGATCATATGGGTAGTATCATGGCATATGATGTGCCTCAAACTAAATATCATGCACGAGGAGAAAGAAGCCACTGAAAGAGATCCTTGGTACTTCAAGAAATTATTGATTCGAATAAGCCAAAGAGGGAAGAAATGTTGTCTTTTTTGCCTTAATCCGTATTTTGATGATTTAATCAACCTAATCTTAATCACAATCAAATATAGTGTACCACACATAATACGTAGAAGATATATTGTATTGTACTAACATCTACAGGTGATCAAGACTCAAGAAGAATGAAATGAGGTTAACACATGTAATCAAAGCTATTTGAAGACATGTAATTTTACTTTATTTTGAGTCTTTGGAACATATGTAATCTTGAGCATACAAGAGTTAAAACTTACTCACATACACACTATGTTCCTTGTAGAAGTCACACACAAAATTTCACATCAGTTGGACTTCAATAGATCACCTAAACCTTAGTCGGAAAATCACTTAAAACCAAACCTTGATTTCCTGTGCTAAATGGTCGACCGAATGAGTTCTCCATTCGACCATTTATAATAGAGTCTCATATTGTATTTTCCTTGTTCCACTGACGATCGATTTTGACCTTTCGGTCGGCCGTTTCCGTATTTTCGGATGACCGTTAACCTTGTCGTATTATACCAACGTCGTATTCGTATAAATTCAACCAACCCCTAGAATATAATTGGCCATCGGTCGAATGTTGACCAAAGAACGGTTGACCGGATGAAGACATATCTTGAACCCAAAAGTTCTTGTTTTCGGTCAAAGCACCTTTTGTTCGACTGATTACCTTTACCCTGGACATAACCTCCTGAACGGCCGACTGACCTAATTATTGTGTTCAACCGTTCACTTAAGTGAGACCAATTTGGTTCGACCGAAGCTTAAACTTATTAGAACTTTTCCTTACCATTACGGAAATAGTCGACCGGTTACCCCGATTCGGTCGACCATTGAGGGACAGAATTACAGATCTTCAATTTCTGTTTTGTGTATCTTACACACAAATCAATCAATTCTTCCCCAACGGCTAGTAATCTTTAGGAGCTTATAAATAGATGTCAACACACTTTGTTTAGACAACTCTCCATATCCAATTATCTCATACATTAGAGAGAAATTCCCAACTCATAAAACTCTCAATCCTACACTCAAGAGCTTAAACTCCACATCTTTGATTATTTCAATCATACTCAAAGTGTGCTCAAGCTAAAGAGTGTTGTTCCACTCAAGTTCTTTGTTGTTCAAAAGAGTAAAGGCTTCAGTGAAAACCCAAAGCATCCTTCTCGGATTGTGAGAAGAGGAATCCAAGCTTGCGAGGGTGTTTGCAAGGCTTGAAGTGTAAATGCATTCTCTCCCGGCCAAGAACAGGGAGTGGATAGTGAAGTTGTGAGCGGAACTCGAGGAAGTGAGCGAAGCTTGAAAGAGAGGAAGTAAGAGGGAGACTGAACCTCTATAATAATGGCCTTGCATTTTGTGGTTTGCATTGTTTCTTCCCTACTTATTTTAAATTTTTTCCGCTGCATATCTTGCTAATTAAGTAGGGATTAAGCATAATTTTATTAGACAAATAAGGGCCATTACGATCCTATAAGAAGGTGATGACAAAGAGGATTTATTAACTCAAAGTTCAAGAAACTCTTTAAGAAAGGGAAGCTACAAAAAGAAGACCAAGAAAAAGAGAGGAGAAGAAGAGAACAATAAATAGAAGGAAAGGCCATAAGGCAATAGAAGGGAAAAAGAGAAAGCACTAAATGCAACTTCGGATGAATCTTCATCCTCGTCATCTTCATCTTCAATTAGAGGCGAAGTCGCCAACACGTGGTTCATAGCAATAGAAGATGGAGAAAGTGAGGTATCATTGAGCTCTAATGATGATTCATATTCTTATATAATGAGCTTCAAGGTGCTTTTCATGAGCTAGTAGAAAACTGAGCTTATTTACCAAATGAATAGACTAGTTTGAAAGAAAGTTAATAAACAACAATGACAAATGGAATATATGTCAAATGAGAAAAATGAGTTGCTTGCTAAATATTATAAACTTGCTTTAGAGATTGATAGCCTGAAAGTTCTTAAGGCTAAATCACATGCTGGTGAGTGGCAAGATCTAAGGGAATATAATGTTCATTTGAGAAAAGATCCTCAAACATTCACTAAGAGAAAGAAAATGCTTGATATGTTTCTCGATGATCAAAGCCAGTCTCAAGACAAGCATGGTTTAGAATTCCATATTATGTTAAAAACCATGTTGCAAATGAGAATGCCAATGGTAAGAAACATTCACCGTTGGAAAATAAGGGTATTACCCTAAGTTCAGATAATATGTGAACAAAAAAGTACAAGTGTTTGGATGCTTAGGTCCACTTGGGTGTGGGTACCAAAGATTGACATTCATAGACCCAAGTAAAAGTGGATATCAAAATTTTCACTTATAAGGACGTAGTTGAAGAAAATGATAATGAGCGCCTAAAGCAAGAAAAGATCGATCCCGAGCTTCAAATCAAAATCGGATTGAATTCATAAAGTTACACTCGTTATCTTTGGGAGATTGGAACCAAAATCATCTTGAAGATAAAAAGTGGGGTAAAATCATTAATCATCTCTTATTCGTGTTAAATTGGATCTAATATGGTAGAAATTTATTTAATGAATGCACATTATATATTGCAATATAAAATGATTACCTACTTAATTTCCATGTTACATATCATCTGGCATTTTTCGGACGACGAAACCTGATTAGTAGCATATCATACATCACATTCATGTTATACATCATATTTGTGCTACTCGAGTTGTTGTTTCATTCATTTCAGGGTTTAGGTAATAAACAAGAAAAATGAAGCAAAAATGACCTAAATTCAAAAAAAAGATTGATTTAGAAGCTTTTTGGACATGTTTGTAATAGCCAAGAACCTGATTGCAAGCCCAGAGGGACCTGATCGTAAAGAAAACATCTTGGTTGTAAAAAGTTCATATTCTCAAGAGTTTGTGGAGAAATTCTACAATTTAGACCAAATCGATTCAAGACAATGGACCAGGATTTCACCCCACGCACATTAAACAAATCTTAACCCACTTGAGAAATCCCAAACGAATCAAGCATGTTCGATCCGCCATTGGCATATAGTTATCTGCCACTGGTGGATGTCCTAAATTTGTTTAGGCTCTAATTTCTCCAACGGATCAGGTATGCGGATAGAAGCACTCCGAAACTTCCAGATCTGATTTGCAGTCGTCTATTTGCGCCCAGATTAATCCAGACCTTCTAATCTTCTATGAATAACCTTGTAACCCTTCAACGTGAGCGTGCACTATACTTTAGAGTTGTGGAACGACTCGTACTTGTCATCACTTCAACGCGAGCGTACACTTGCAGTTTCAAGGTTTCACATCCAAACAAAACCTCGGTCCAGTCGTCCCGAGCAATCTCAGTCAAAGCCAAATTTTCCTATTTTAACCAAAATTCGAAAAACGAGCTCATCTCCTGGACACCTGAATCTTCCAGCGGACGAACAGTGCTCTATACGGTCGTCCAAATCCTGTGCTAACTTTGTCTTTTAGTTTTATCCACATTTTGGTCGAACGACCCACCATTCTTCTAATTTTCGAATGGCATCTTCTCAGCGTTGTTTTGATTAAAACTTAGTCTTAAATCATTATTTGTTATTTTGATCAATACTTGCACACAATTGACCTCATTTGATATCATTTAATTGTAATAACTTGATGTATCATGATAGAACTTAATTTTCCAATTGAAATCACGATTCTTGTTGAAAATGATTATTATTTGAAAAAAATACATATTGATATCATGGTCGTACTTATATCCTATCTTGCATCATGTTATTAATAATTGGTATCAATAATATGTTTAATTGGCATATCTTATAATGTTTAATATCATACCCATGCATACATTGCATAGATTAAGGGGGAGAAGAATTTATGCTTACTCATGCATTATTTTTTAGGCCCTAATATTAACGTGAACTTATTGTTTTTCGTTGTTGGATTAAGGGGGCATCTTATATTTAATTGTTTGAATTTGATTGATGTCAAAATGCGAAGTAGAATGGAAATCTAGTTTAAATTAATTCATATTAAGCATATTAATAAGATAAGCATCATTTGCATGCTTAGTTTCTATATATAAAGGGGAGAAATCTTATATAATGGAGAGAAACTAATTTAATCTGAGTATTAGGACGTAGGTTTGGCATTTTTTAGAGATTCTTGCCTCTTTATTTAATATTATATTAATTGTGCTCACCCTAACTTTTTCTATATAGACGGCCGTTACTCACGATCAAACAACATTGTGAGCGTGGATCAATGGACTAAACTGAGTGAATAGTGATAGCCTTATAGGCCATTCCAAATGAGTCGATCGGCAACACCGTATAAGTTCAGTCTTAATTTTAGATTCCCAAGGCCACAAGGGCATTTGCTCAAGGCCCTAAAACCAACCAGCTATAGCCTGGTAGCCTGGTGGGTGAAGTGTGTCAAATTTATCTCATCGATCAAGCATGCTAGAGTCACTTTGAATTATATCAATTCAAATAATACAGTTTTTAAATTAAAAAACCAGTGTTTTAAATCGAAACATCTTATTTTCTATTTTAAATAATCATCAAATCCAAACATCAATTTATACAATATTTGATTATAGTTTTCAAAATAAATTAAGCCCATGATAAAACTACTACATTTTCAAGATACAAGAGCTAAATTTTCAAAAAACGTGATGAAGATTTTCACAAACATCAATGCATCATAAGGTGTGAATGTGAATGCAAACTTACTGAATAGGGAATTATGTGACAAATAATCATTCCGAAATGCTAAAACTGAACCATCAAATTTAATTAATACACAAAATTATTTGGAAAAAAAATACTAAACATTGTTTGACCAAGATACAAGAGCAAGCATGTTCCAGTCTGCACATTAAACAATTTCACATAATTGGAGAAGTGGTTCGGAAGCCCCAACCCAAAATCCCTCGTCAAATTCAATTTCTCTTTCCGTCACGTCAGCGAAAAACACTATGCAACTCACTCCCAACCCAACCCATTTTTCACTCCTTAAACCCAACCCCCCTTTCAACTCTCTCTCTCATCCACGTCATTTTTATTACCTCATTTTCTATTCTATCACAAAAATATACAAACTACTAAATAAATTTATTTCTACAGTAACTTAATTTAATTAAATTACGTTAATTGTCAAATAATTTCAAAACTTTAGATTTAATAATGACCACTCCAACGGGTCGGTCGGGGTCTCGCTCACCGGTGAGCGAGCGACGTTCCACCTCGCCGGTGAGGAGGCGGGGGTGGCAAGGGGCAGCGCCCCATGAAGATATTTTATTTTTGAGATTTATTAGTAATTCTCTGCCGATTTTTTGGGTTACTAATGCGTTTTTGGGTGAACCTGGGTAAATTCAACAACAACAACAACAACAACAACAACAAAGTCTTTTATCCCAAACTAGTTGGGGTAGGCTAGAAATGAAACTCTAAGGAGTCACGGTTTAGGCACGTGAATCGTCTTCTTCCACGCGTTTCTATCCAATGCAAATTCTCGAGGAACATTCCAATCTTTTAAATCTCTTTTGACCGCTTCCTCCCAAGTCAATCGTGGTCTGTCTCTTCCTCTTTTTATGTCTTCGATCCGATTCAATACCCCTTTCTTATAGGTGTCTCCATAGGTCTTTTTTGTACATGTCCATAGTATCTCAGTCTGTGTTGGATAACTTTATCTTCTATTAGAGCAACTCCAACTCTCTCACGAATGTCTTCATTTCTAATCCGATCCATTCGCGTATGGTCACACATCCACCTCAACATCCTCATTTCAGATACACTCATCTTTTGTATATGTTGTCTTTTAGTTGCCCAACATTCCGCACCATAAAGCATTGTAGGTCTTATTGCGGTTCTATAAAACTTCCCTTTTAACTTAAGTGGAATTTTCTTGTCACATAAGCCACCTGAGGCTTGTCGCCATTTCATCCATCCTGCTCTAATCTTATGGTTAACATCTTCATCGATCTCTCCATCCTTTTGAAGTATTGATCCAAGATATCTAAAAATATCTTTTCTACGCACCACTTGCCCATCTAATATAATCTCCTCTTCCTCGTTATTAACGATACTGAAACAACATTTCATATATTCGGTTTTAGATCTACTTAGTTTAAAACCTTTTGTTTCTAGAGTATTTCTCCACAACTCTAGTTTTCTCTCCACACCTACCCTATTCTCGTCAATTAATAGTACATCATCCGCAAAAAGCATACACCATGGAATCTCACATTGTAAGTCTTTTGTCACCTCGTCCATTACTAAAGCAAATAGATATGGACTTAAAACTGAACCCTGATGAAGTCCAAGCTTAATCGCAAAACCTTTAGTCACCCCATCACAAATTCTAATGCTAGTTTCAACTCCTTCATACATATCTTTAATTAAATTCACATATTTTGTTGATACTTTTTTTTCTCAAGGGTCCACCACATAACATTTCTTGGAACTCTATCATATGTCTTTTCTAAATCAATAAAAACCATATGTAGATCTTTCTTCTGTTCTCTATACCTCTCCATAAGTTGTCTAATAAGAAATATGGCATCTATCGTTGACCTTCCAGGCATGAAACCAAATTTATTATCTTTAACACACGTCTTTTTCCTTAGACGATGCACAACTACTCTTTCCCACAGTTTCATAGTATGACACATGAGTTTGATACCTCTGTAGTTAGTGCAACTTTGAATATCCCCTTTATTCTTATAAATTGGCTCTAAAATACTTCTTCTCCACTCATTTGGTATTTTATTTTTCTCAAAGATACTACTAAACAATTTAGTTAACCACGTTACTGCTTTATCCCCCAGACATTTCTACACCTCAATCGGGATCTCGTCTGGTCCTAAAGCCTTACCAACTTTCATCCTTTTTAAGGCTTCTTTAACCTCAACTTCTCTTATCCTCCGTACAAATCGTCTATTAGATTCTTCAATTGTATCATCCACTTCAAAAATGTCGCTATCCTTTTCTCCATTAAACAACTTATCAAAATATTTTCTTCACCTTTCCTTGATATCCTCCGCATTAACTAATAGGTTATTATTATCATCTTTAATGCATTTAACTTGATTAAGATCTCTAGTTTTCTTCTCTCTTATTATATTTTGCTAAGTAATTTTCTTTAATTATATACATTTACAATTATCTTACTAATTTTCTTTAATTACTTACATTTATTTTTACTAATTTTGATTAATTATTTACATTTATTTTACTAATTTTCATTAATTATTTTCGTTTATTTGAATTTTCAGAAATTATTTCTAATTATATAAAAACATATACATATCAATTAAATATTATTTAACAAATTAAAAAATTGATTTTTAATCTTTATTTTAAAATAAAATAAAAATTAGGCCAACCCAGGTCGCGACCCGACCTGGGCCGCCCCCTCCCCCCGTTAAGGAGCCTGTGGTTGGGTTAACCCCCGATCCGACCCCAAAAGACCATCCGTTAAGGATGGTCTTAGAGCCTTTGAGATGGACAAACGGAATGTGACGAAACCAACTTCTTCGCTGGCATATGTGGCTCAAGTGCAAAACAAAGCCATTTCACGCCTGCGCGTTTTTACGTTGCGAAATTAGTCACGACAGCTTTGCTATCGTGCATGCCTTGAAATACTTAAATGAGTCTTGCGGACCTGATTAATATGGATCAGAGCAGTTTATTGACTTTGTGGGGACCAAAGCCGATCAACAATCCTTGCTTTAATTGCTAGTTCTCACTTGTGCATTAGATCTGGAAGTTCTCAAGCTGCGATACTGGTCAATCGGCGAGGAATACGATTTGAGGTTGCTACGGTATCTCGACCACTCGCAATATATGCAATCCGGTCCGGTATGGTTGAGTCCGATTGAAGAACACTGGAGTTTTCGGCGTAGCACACATAGTAACACTCGACGCAGGCATGAGGCAGCGCCATACCGATCGATCCTTGTCTGTACGAAACAGCAAAATCATGAAATACGTACCTCTTATAGAGTACACTGTTATAAAAAATAAAACTTATTGGAATTTATTATTCTTAGGAATCTTAATCATGAGATTCTCAATGCGTTGACTTTATCTTCGTTTTCTACTTGAATTGGGACAAAATATCTAAGAACACTTTCTTTCAACGGAACGTCAGAAAATTGATTATGTATTGCAGCAGATTTTAACGGATCTGAAATTTGAAATGTAAGATCGGGGGCTAATTGGTGTTAGGTGGAGAGAAGTGGTGATGGGACGGCAGCATTGGGGGTGGTGTGCGTGAGTTGATAGGGTAGGGTGTGTATGGGATGTTTGGGGTGTTGGGTTAGTGTGAGCTTTGGGTTTAAAAGCAAACTCAACCCCTCTTCTCCATTTTTCTTCTTCCTCTCCATTCCTTCTCACTCTCACTTCCTTTACTCTTCCGGCGGCGCAGAGGGGGCGGAGGCAGCTCCGACGGTTGGCGCGTGAGGTCATTGTGCGAGGTGGCGGTCGTGCAAGTGGTTGCTGACCGGAGGCGACGTTGCGCGAGCGAGGCTCCGACGAGTTCGTCGTTTTCGAAATGTATGTCGGCTTATTAGTTTGATTTGTTGCTCACCCATGTTGGGGTGATATTGTGGTCGGTCGCGGGACGTCGGAGAACTCACCGGCGGCGAGAAACAGCGTAAAATCCTCAGCTGACGCGGGGTTGTTGTCGACCAACGGTCGACCGGTTTAGTGTTTTGCCAGACTTTAACCAACACTGATAGAACGATGCCTTGTGGCGGTCGACCGGTAGTGCGTGTGTTGGTGGGTCGGGGGTTTGCCTATTGATTTTTGGTCGACCGTTTCTTTAGTTGGTTCAACCAGAACTTAAGTTGACTTATGTATTGTTCGACCGTGTTATGCACTGTTAGACCGATTGATGACCTAGACTACTAGGATGCCCCTTGTGGTATTCGGTCGACCGCGACCCTTGAGTCGGTCGATTAGACTTGTATGATTTTGACCAGACTCCAGATTTTGACCACGTATCAGTCGACCGGTTTTAGACTCTTTTTCGACCGTCGGGACTTAGGTTAGGCGCATAGAGTTCGACCGTTGCAGACTTTCGGTCGACCGAACCCCATGGGAACGGTCAACCAGATTGCCTCTTTCGATCGACCGTTTGTGCGCAGAACTGAATTCCCGGTCCATCTGTAATGTCAACTCTGTCCACGGAAACCCGTGTCGTCGCCTAGTGCGTGAACCGGGAGGTGACGGAGGGCGCGTTACACGTGCCTGCCTAGGGACCATTGTGCGGAAGAGTGTGGGTACTTGGGACGTGTCACCTCTGTGTATGGATCGTGACTTAATGTGATGGATTTATGGACTCATGGTAGAGTAGCAGACCTGAGGGATCGCGGATCCCAATGTATGATGGTGTACGGCTCGTGGAGCCTGATGACCTGGCGGACTTCAGTCTGCAGCCGTCTGATGCTGTGTCGGACGTATGTTTTACCGCCGATGCTGTGCCGGTGATGCCACCGATGCTGTTTCGGCGATGATGGGTCAATGTTGTTCCGGTTATGATGTTGTCGATGTTTTTCCGGCTATGATTTCCTCAACTGGGCACCTACATAGATGATTGATGGACCGATCGAGCGACGGCTCCGTTGGTGTGGTTTGACCACTATAGATACAAATATGTTTCTCACGACTCGGACCTTGCGGGTGCCCCTTACCGAACCCCATGATTAGTATAGCTGCGTGTGGGGAGCATCACGTATTGTTCCGTAAGACCGTATGTGCCTACGGTAGGTCTCCGAGGGAGACCTAATGATGATTGTCGGACTGATGTCCCATTTTACCCTTCAGGGGAGTTGTTTTCCTCACTGTTGATGACATGTCATGCTACTAGTATGATAGGTTCATTTGTACTACTGTATTCATATAAGTGAGCTTGGCATACGAGATTTCCTTATGGAAACTCAAGCATCGTTGTTGCATGTTTTATTTCAGGACCGCAGTAGGTTTAGTTGGGTGGTGACTGCGGGCGCGCGCATTTTGGGACCAGGATCCTCTCTTTCGGACCATTGAGGTCGACATGATTACTTGTACTGTCTTTTGTTATATTCGATGTAATCATGTAGTTTTGACAAACTCAGATGTAATATGGTGCACCGTTTGAATGTTTTATTGGAGTAACTGTCCCGCCTTTTGGATGATCTGTCTCTTGTGTCTTGATGATAAGTTTTAAAATTTTCCTCTATTTCGGGATGTTACATGAAATGTGATTCAAAACCGATTCTTAGCATATCAACATTAGTTTAGGCCTGACAAGGAAGTCGTGCTTGTACCGAGCGGTAGCCAATGAAGAATGCCAGAAGGGAGACAGTTGCAGCGTAGCGCTTGTATGTCAGGAAAGCCCATGTTGCTGCGAGGATAGCGCATACTGCCCCGCTTGAGACGCCGGCAAGGAAGCATAGGGAGCTTGTGATGTCGGAGTTGACAAGGGCCTCCATTCTGGCCTTCTCGAACAGACCCAGGTGCTCTGTGATGCCGCCACGAATCATTTTCCATAGGCCGCAATCTGTTTGCATCAATGTCATAATAAAAACTATGTTTTACTAAGAGATAGAAAGTATTTGTGGATAAATGAAAGCTTGAATCTTCAACAATTTTTTTTATATATTTAGAAAATACACTTGGGCATGCTTGTGTCGTGGAAACCACCAGAAAATCAATCCTACCGTAAGTCGGAAAGCAAGGAAAACATAAACAAGTATATTTTTCTTTACCCATAGTTTCTGCCCTTCTGGTTGCTCAAGCCCGCTGTCTATTCTCATAGCTTTATAATTTTGAGATATTTTACTTCATAAGGCCAGTTTCATATCGAGGCCTATGCAAAACAAAAAAAAATGCATAAAATTGTTAAACTTTCTTGCTTTGTCATCTCCACCTATATTTTCATCTTCTGACCCTCCTTTTAATTGTCATTGTTGCAAAATCGCCTTCGGGTTATTTCACCAATCTCGGCACTAGATACAACTTGGGGTTATTTCAATCGGTAGATTCTTTGTTTTGGATAAAGTTATGTGTGAAGATTTAATTAAAATATAATATTTCAAAAATAAAATCTCAATACTAATCAATCATGTAAGACAATAATTGAGGACGATAACAATACCAACTCGGATTAGTTTAGTTTGGAGATTTTTTTGTTTTGAGATAATCAAGATCAGGATCAGAACAATCAAATTAATATGTTTGGGATGTTGGGATTTGAAACGGAACGGGCTAATAGTGTAGATAAAATTAAAAAGAAGAAGATAACTACGGGAGTAAAAGACAATTGATGTAGTTATATACAAATTTGTCATTGCACATGACATGAGTACATGTTTGACAGTTTGACTAGGTGCCAGGAAAAGTAGAACTTTGACAATTATTTCTCAAAAAGGGAACATAAACTTATATTTGTTTAGAAGTATAATATAAGAAAGATGTTAACACAAGGACGTTGAGCATTTAAAAACATATCCCACTTACTCTTGATTCCTTGAGTCAACAATATTTCGTGCTTGTTGTTAGTCTCTGTAATTAGTGGAGGTGCAAATATACAACCCTCATGATTTCTGTCCTTCCCATGATCCATCAACCACTTTCATTTTTCTTGGGTCTAAGTAAAGGGTTAAAATATTTCAGTTCAAGTTTCGAACTGCTTCAAGAAAATAGACATTTCGACCCATCCCAAGATTACAATATTGAGAAGAAAGTGATGCCTTAAGAATAATACGTACGGGTTTAAATTAATATAAGGTTACATCTTGTCCCATCTTGGTAAACCAATTATGCTTCGTATGAGAATTCCGTAGAACATGAGGCCCAAACAATCGAACCAGATAGACAAATTTGCTATACCACATTACTTGTTTTTGTTTTTGTTTTTGTTTTTGTTTTACCTTGAGATATCTAACTATATATTAGTTTCCTAAACTTCCGTGCAAAGTAAGCATACTTTTTAGGAGAATTTGCTACAGTACACCCCGTAAGTGTCCAAATTGGCCATATGCACCTGTTTTTTCGGTATTGCCGCATATGCATCTGGTGAACATGCTATTTGCGCAAATGCACCTGGGCCGTTCGTGGGCCCCACGCCAGAGAGACGACGTGAATGAGACGTTAACGGCCGTCCGAATCGGTTCGTGATCCGTTTGGTAGGATGTGTGATTTGGGATTGACTGTAGCCAAATAAATTTTACTAAGACTAATCTAAGACCATGACGAAACCATTACAGTGCTGGAATCACTCTGCATCGAATCACTCTGGATCGACTCTGGCATCACTCTGGATCGTCTATGGAATCGCTCTGTATCGACTCTGGAATCGTTCTGGATCGTCTCTGGAATCGTTCCGGATCGTCTCTGGAATCGGTCTGGATCGTTTCTGGAATCAATCTGAATCGACTCTGGACAATCTGGATCGGCTCTGGAATCACTCTGGATCGTCTATGGAATCACTCTGCATCGACTCTGGAATCGTTCTGGATCGTCTCTGGAATCAATCTGGATCGACTCTGAACAATCTGGATCGTCTCTGAAATCACTCTGGATCAGCTTTGGAATCACTCCGGATCCATTCTGGAACCTGTGACTGTAGTCCCACGGACACGTATGAGACCTGGTCGTTCGACCATGGAATGGGTCTGGAATGACGCGTCACACGTCAGAGACCACTAGGCAAATACGTGTCCACAAAAAGGGGGTTGATCTGACAATTCCTTCGTAAGTTGAAGCGCAAAGGTTCCCGTGATCAGAGGGGAACGACTGTTGAACATCGAGATCAGGACTTACCATCAATACGTGAGAAGACGTATCGCAAATGAATTTGTATGCGAAAAGACTTGTCCGTATTTGAAAGAGATAAAGTTTCTATATAAGTCATACAATTGTTTAGAGACGGACATGTTATGAAGCAACAAGCGTGAGTCCAGATGAGTAAAGAGTCAGTACAGAGTAATTCCGGAGTCTATCCTAAGTGTGTAGAAAATGAACATCGCCAACGATGTAAGGAGTTGCAGGCTGTGGAGACGACCATAATGTTCTGCCGGTGGAGTATGACGAACTGCATGGTTGACTAGAAGAGAGCCATGCGCACTGGAAACCCGGACACACACAAGACAACCGGTCTAGCCCTTGAAGAACCTTTCTTAGAATTGAAGGATCTCGAGGAGAAGCGACGGCAGTTGGTAGAGGAATTAATGTCGAATTATCCCCGCCCTTTTGAATCTTAATCTGATTAGGACCTGTAGGAGTTTTGTTGTGGCTGGACGTGTACTTTCCCTTTCAGATTCGGTTCGTAATAAAATTGTGGGCGTCTTTTTAAACTTCGTATGTCTTTCCCTTTCCTCATTGTTTTTTGGGTTTCATGTTTTTTTGTTAAATTGCAAACTGATTTATGTGAGTCCATACTGGTGGTCTTGAAACGAGACTAAATGTAGAGGTAATCCAACGTGATACCAGAATGAATCCATAAATAAATCCATAGTCATTCCAGACGGAGACCATGGGTAGACGATTGTCGAAATTTAGTCCAGAGTCAATCCAGACAACCCAGACATAAATCCGGACGCGCAAAAGACAGCTAAATCATACCATAAACACACAGGAAAAATCCGGATCAAATCTGAGCCAAAAATACGGCGATTCCGCCGCACATTACGTTCAAATTGCAGCATTTCCGCCACACCCCTTTGGATCCTCGGGTCGCACTTTTGTCTAGTTGCGTGTTGACGCGTGTACGTTCCTATTTTGTGCTAGGGTCCCTTGTATCGGCTATAAATAGTCCCGAAATTATGTTGTAGAAGAACAAGGTTTTATTCCATTCTTTAGCAATAAAATTCTGTTGGTTTATTTCGTGTTTTTAGTTTTCTTTTGTAGTTTCTCTAGGACCCCTTCTCCTTCCCTCCATCCACGAGTTTCTAACTCTCTCCAAAGGGTGGGGGTGACGGATTTAGGGTGAAGAGAAGAAGAATGATGTTATTATTTTAATTTCGTGTTAGTATCTTTGGATTACTTGAGTTTATGTTAAGTCATTTATCATGTAATGCTTTATAACTAATGTGATTTATTATAAGTTTCAGATTTCTCTAAACAAAACGGGATATCTAAACCCCCACCCGTTGGACTCTCATCCATATTTGCTTTATTCTTAGTTTGTTTTTGTTGTTCTTGCTTTAGAAAATTAAAAATCCAAAATCTCAAACAAACCTTATTTCTCTTTCTTTCTTTCCTTAAACGAAAATCACAAAAATAACAATATCTCTCCTTCCTTGTGCTCGACCCGTACTTTCCACGTCTTCATTGATGTCGTGCACTTGCGGTATAAATAAAATTCTCATCAAGTTTTTGGCACCGTTGCCGGGGTGGCGACGAAGATTTTGTTTATTTTTGGTGATTTCGATTCTTTTCTGTTTATCGTGTGCGCGATCTAACTATTTGCGTTTGCGTTTCAGGAGAAAACGGAGTGCGCGGCGAAATCCGGGCACAATCAGAGCAAGAAGGGCGGCAAAATCGCCACACCTAAAGAACAATCTGCGGCGAATCCGCCGCACGTCTGAAGCATCTGGGCTTCAATTTTTTCTGGGGTCGTCTCCATCTCTGGGTGGACGCGTAGAGCAACTGAAAATTTTCGAGAGCGGGCGGCGAACCCGACTGACTGTGCGTAGGTAACCTTTGTTGCATTTTTCCTCGTAATTTCTATTTTCGGAAAATTTGCTTTTTGTAGAACTGCACGTGTTAAGCTCAAATTCCATAATTGGCAATAATTCAACTCTGACCTAAAAATTGGCAAAATTAGAAAGACTTAGTGCGTGCATCATATAGTGTTTTGTTTGCATTATTCTTGCTAAATTCTTGCAAATTATTTTTTGTTGAAGAGTGCTGGAGGCAAGGTACGTGCGCGGTTTTTATCGATTGCATTTAAGCATATAATTTAGTTTGCATACAACCTTGCAATTGTCCCCCAACTAAAGACCAATGTTTGACTATCTTTGCTAGATTTAAGTTAAATTATCTTAAGGCAACTCCGTAGGAAAAGATACGGTGGGGATTTCATCACCCTTCCGTGGCCCACAAATCACAATCCTAAAGTGTCACCCAAGCCTTAAAATTAAAATCAATTAGACATTGGCCCCTAAGGACTCAGACTCAATTAAGGAGAAGATTGGTTTGAATTGCTATGACTTGAAGCTGATCGAATTTAATTTGATGTTTAGAAAGTGTTTTTGTGTTGACGTAAGTCTGCCAAGCGAAGTTGTTGTCTAATTGGCACCGACTCTGTCGGAAGCGCCCCCACTAGCTATACACTGCCTGACCAATTTGGTTTGATTAGTGAGGGAGGTGAATCAAGCGAACTAATTCGACTCAACCAGTTAGGAGTCGTCTAGATTTAATCGACATTAGGTCTAGGATTGTTTGAACCGTGCTTGTTTAGGAAACTTCTGACCAACCCTCTTATCTATCTTTTAGAGTTAAGTTTCCCTTCTCATCTAAGTCTTCTTTCTCTTCTCATCTCAATTCTCTAGATTACGATTCCTTTCTCATATTTCCCCCTTCTATTGTTTGTTTCCATTTTTGAAAAAAAAATTATAAAAAAAAGAAAAAGTAATTGATTCTTGAAATTGAATTTGGAATTTAAATTTCAAATTTGAATTCAAAAATTGATTCAAACCGGTGCACTCAGATTTGGGTTCGGGAGCAATCGACTCTCACGAGTTCATATAGATTCCAGTCTAGAGCTTAGCCCCAATCCACCTGTTGCACCACCTCACCCGGATCCAATAGGTGAGAATGTAGTGGACCCGCCTATGACTCTGAGGGATCGGTGCTACCCAAAGATGACTGCTCAGCCATCGTGCATCGTTATGCCCATCATACTGGGTCGCGACTTCGAACTCAAGGCACAATACATGAGTATGTTGCCCAAGTTCACCTCTAAGGAAGACTCATATCTCTTCCTTAGAGAATTTGAGGAAATCTGCTCCCTTATGCAATACCAACATATCTCTTAGGAGGCAGTGCGTCTTAAATTCGTGCCTCTAGCACTGAAGGACGACGCTAAGAAATGAATATATAGTCTAGCCGAAAGATCTATTAGGCGTTGGGCCGAGTTTGTTAAAGTATTCTTAAAGAAATATTTCCCCAACCATAAGACTATTAGGATTAGGAATGAAATTGTTGCATTCGTCCAATCTGAGAGCGAGCCGTTCTATTCCTATTTAGAAAGATTTAAAAGTTTGTTGACCCAATGCCCTCATCATGGAATTCCAAGATGACAATTGTGCCAAATTATTTATGAGGGATTGACACCTACATCTAGGGTTATGGTAGAATTTGTAAGCCAAGGAAAGTTCATGTCCAAAAATGAGAACGATGCTTGGATTTTTCTTGAGGATTTAGCCGAAAATAGTATGCAATGGGACAATGCTAGAGCACCGAATAACCCGAGTATTGGATCTAGAATAGCAAGTCAACCCATACCAGGTGTCTTAGCTGTAGATGCTACTGTAGCTGCTGAAGCAAAACTAGCTACCCTTATGCGTAGAATGGAAAGTCTAGAGCTAAAAACCCGACCCCTAGTGAATCAAGCCTCTTCTATCCCTTGCTCTAGATGTGGTCAAACTGGTCATATAATGGAGGATTGTGCGGACTTGGAACAAGTTAATACCGTATTTAACCATTCTAGAAATGACCCATACACATCAACCTATAACCCGGGTTGGCGTAATCATCCCAATCTTTCATGGAGCCAACAATGTCAACCTCGTAGACAACAACCAAACCCGTATAACCAAAATAATACATCATCTGGGTTTAGTAACAATGGAGATTATGATGTTAGGTTGACACGCTTGGAAAATTTGGTTAAGACTTTTATGCAAACAACCACCCAATCCTTCCAAAGGCTAGAAACACAAGTCAGCCAACTAGCACAAACAGTAGGTTAAAGAGAAAAGGGTCAGTTTCCAAGTCAACCTGAGGTGAATCCAAGACCTAATAATTAATATCAGCCCTATCAACCACCTCTAGGAAGTATCAACCCTAGACCGGTTCAAATGGTTCATGAGGATGGACCGTTTCAACAAATAAATGCAGTTGTATCATTACGGTCCGGAAAACAAGTTGATAACAATGTGGTAAATCCTAAGGCTACTAATCAATCTAGCCGTCAATCACCCACATGTGACCTAACCATTGAACCTGAAGTCCAATTTAAAAAGCCCAACCCACCTAGTCAACCTGACCCTATAGCTCAACCTGAGCGAGTCTATGTTCCTAAAGCCCCATTCCCCAATAGACTCAAGAAGAGCTCAAGTGCACAAATGGAGAAAATTTTGGAAGTATTTAAGCAAGTTAAGGTGAATATTCCACTCCTAGATATGATTCAACAAATACCTGCTTATGCTAAATTCTTAAAGGATATGTGCACTAAGAAGAGAAAAACGAACGTACCAAAGAAGACATTCTTGACTGCAAACATAAGCTCTATTCTGTCCAACTCATCTCCTATAAAGTATAAGGACCCTGGGTGTCCCACAATTTCATGTGCGATAGGAGATACTTTTATCAACAAAGCCCTTCTAGACCTTGGTGTTAGTGTTAACTTACTCCCGTTCTCTGTCTATGAGCAACTAAACCTTGGTCCACTAAAACCCTCTAAGACAACCCTTCAATTTGCTGATTGTTCTGTTAAGAAACCAAGAGGTATAGTAGAGGATGTTTTGATTAAGGTTGGTGATTTCATTTACCTAGTGGATTTTGTCGTTCTAGACGCTGAACCTGTCGTCAATCCTAAGAGACAAATCCCTGTAATACTAGGTAGACCCTTTTTAGCCACTTCTGAAGCTTTGATAAATTGTCGAAATGGGCTCATGCAACTATCTTTTGGAAACTTAAAAGATGAATTTAATATCTTTCATGTTGATAGTGAACCAGAAATAGTATGCAATCAAAGTGATGTTGTGATGAGATCGCGTATCTATAAGATTTCTGAATCAAATAAATCATCACAAAATCAAAAAGAAAGTGAGAAAAAGGGGAGTAATTCATCTACCCAACCACCATCACTCGAGCAAATAAGAGAACCAACACATGTGAGGGGTGTGAAATCTTTACCTCAGGACTCTCTGGGCAACATGAGGAACAATTCAACTGGATACATGCACCAACATGGTGACATTCAATCCAGTTCTGACTATGGTTGACTCTGAGCAAATTCAATCCCTCTACCGCAGTTGATTCAGGTAATAAGTGCATTTGCTTTATCTTTGCATACATTGAGGACAATGCATGATTTAGGTGTGGGGGGGGGGAGTGTTTATCTATCTATCTATATATTCTATTGGTTTAAAAAAAGAAAAAAAAAGAAAAAAAGTAAGGAAAGCACATTTTGCAAAATGATTACAAAAACTAAAGCCTTCGAGTCACTGGTCCGTAGGGGTATCTTAAAACCCGGTAACTTGAGTCTGCCAGCTCGGGATTATCGACCAAACTCGCTACATGAATGCAAAAATGGTAAAAGTGTCAAAAAAAAGCAAATGTGTTGAATCACTTTAAGATACTCAAGTCCCAAAGTTAAAAGAATGATTCATGTCATGGTTGATCCGAATGATACTTCACCACCAGAGGAGACGTGCAAAAATAATTTAAGTGATAACATGTGTAGAAGGGTTAGTGGTGTGGATATTGGAGGAATGAAGACAAAGTCAGATTTTTTATGAGTTAGATTTATATAATGAGCATGCAAGAATTCTAAGTGAGATGTATAAGGTTGATGTGAAGATATTGAGAGTTATTAATGAAATGTTGAATTAAGACTTTGTGGGTGTGTCAACTGAAAACCCTCACGAGACAAAACTCGTCCTCTAATGATACTTAGGGGTTTAAAAGCTTGTTGCACATGTTAAGTGCAACTGTGATTCCTACGAAAGTGAGTTAGGATTTCCCTGTTTTCATTTTTCTCATATTTTGTTTTGCTAGGGACTAGCAAAATCTAGGTGTGGGGGTATTTGATGCATTGCATACATTGCATCATATGTCTTTCATTTAGATTAATTTTATATCAATAAATGCTACTAAGGTATGTGTTTAGTCTTATTTACAAAATACAGGGACCTGAATGCAAATTACCCCTATCCCGAGCATAAACGCGTGTAAGAGATTCATTTCTGTCATAAAGACCAAGTTCAAGATTATCGGGGTTCAAATTGAAGTCCATCCAAGCATAAAAGCATTCAAAGACCTAATTACAAAAAGGCCAAGGACTTAAGCACAAAATTAGCCACAGACTTAATTGCAAAAAGCCGAGGATCCGACTGCAAATTACGAGTACCAAAATATTATTTTGGAGAAATTCTAAAGAAAAATCAATTTGAATCTCCAAATATATGAAGAAATTAATTCGGAGCTCAAAAGAAAGGAAAACAATCAATCCGGACGCGCAAAGGACAGCTAAATCATACCATAAACACACAGGAAAAATCCAGATCAAATCTGAGCCAAAATTGCGGCGATTCCGCCACACATTACATGCAAATTGCGGCGTTTCCACCGCACCCCTTTGGATCCTCGGGTCGCGCTTTTTCCAGTTGCGTGTTGACGCGTGTACGTTCCAATTTTGTGCTAGGGTCCCTTGTATCAGCTATAAATAGCCCCGAAATTATGTTGTAGAAGAACTAGGTTTTATTCCATTCTTTAGCAATAAAATTCTGTTGGTTTATTTCGTGTTTTTAGTTTTCTTTCGTAGTTTCTCTAGGACCCATTCTCCTTCCCTCCATCCATGAGTTTCTAACTCTCTCCAAAGGGTGGGGGTGACGGATTTAGGGTGACGAGAAGAAGAATGATGTTATTATTTTAATTTCGTGTTAGTATGTTTTGATTACTTGAGTTTATGTTAAGTCATTTATCATGTAATGCTTTATAACTAATGTGATTTATTATAAGTTTCAGATTTCTCTAAACAAAACCCGATATCTAAACCCCTACCCGCTGGACTCTCATCCATATTTGTTTTATTCTTAGTTTGTTTTTGTTGTTCTTGCTTTAGAAAATTAAAAATCCGAAATCTCAAACAAACCTTATTTCTCTCTCTTTCTTTCCTTAATCGAAAATCACAAAAATAACAATATCTCTCCCTCATTGTGTTCGACCCGTACTTGCAACGTCTTCATTGATGCCGTGCACTTGCGGTATAAATAAAATTCTCATCATGACGCGTCATTCCAGGCCCATTCCAGGGTCGAACGACCAGGTCTCATACGTGTCCGTGGGACTACAGTCACTGGTTCCAGAGTGGATCCGGAGTGATTCCAGAGCCGATCCAGATTGTCCAAAGTCGATCCAGATTGATTCCAGAGACGATCCTGAACGATTCCAGAGTCGATGCAGAGCGATTCCATAGACGATCCAGAGTGATTCCAGAGCCGATCCAGATTGTCCAGAGTCAATCCAGATTGATTCTAGAAACGATCCAGACCGATTCCAGAGACGATCCGGAACGATTCCAGAGACGATCCAGACCGATTCCAGAGTCGATACAGAGCGATTCCATAGACGATCCAGAGTGATGCCAGAGTCGATGCAGAGTGATTCGATGCAGAGTGATTCCAGCACTGTAATGGTTTCGTCATGGTCTTAGATTAGTCTTAGTAAAATTTATTTGGCTACAGTCAATCCCAAATCACACGTCCTACCAAACATATCACAAACCGATTCGGACGGCTGTTAACGGCCCATTCACGTCGTCTCTCTGGAGTGGGGCCCACGAACGACCCAGGTGCATTTGCGCAAATAGGATGCTCACCAGATGCATATGCGGCAATACCAAAAAAGCAGGTGCATATGACCAATTTGGACAAACAATTACGGAGTGTACTGTAGCAAATTCCCCTACTTTTTATGGAAAAACAAGCAAATGTATACGTCAAAGTGCACGTGAACGAAAGCCCAACTGTTGCCATAACGGAAAACCACCTCCATAACCCGAAGGCAGCAGCAGTGCGCGCACGAGAACAAGAACTCATCCTCCCCTTCCAACATATTCAACCCTCTCGTAATAATCTGACACGCCTCGATCGTCGGAACGAACAGAGACCCCAAGCAAGCGCTCCCCAGATTCCTGGAAACCGCCCTTTGGAAGCAAGACTGACCGTCAGATTCACCACGTTCCGCATCACCTCCGCAGACCACATCAGGCTCAACACCATTCCTACTATCATCGCCGGCGGGTAATAGAAGTTGAGCGCTCCGATCACCGCAAAACACCATAACGAAATCCAGATAAACGCGAGGCCGAGCATGAGGTATGTCGGGCGGTTAAGGTCCCAAAAACGGGTGGTCGATATTAGAGACTTTGTGAGAACCTCGCCTGCAAATTTTATTCTCCGGGAGACCCAGCATGCGTATAGTCCGGTACCAATGGCGAATAAGATTAGGGCTGCTGCGAGACCCGTGGTGGTAGGCAGGGAGAAGCACAACAATAGGACACCAGCCACCAAGGTCGAAAAAAACCCAAAACCAAATGATGAACTGCACCATTGCGCCTGGCCACGTCCGTATTGCCTTCTGCCATGAGAAAGCGAGGAGAATCGATAGAAGGACCGATGCTTCGATAGGCGGAAGCCAATAGCTGAGATGCCGGATTTCTTCCCGTTGCTTGGACGATCCAAGAATGCCAATCGCGCCTTGCATGACCTTAAAATAGAAAAAGGTGACCACAGCTGCAACGATGATTAGGTGTAGGAGGAATATAAATAGAAAGATTCGGTTTGTGTAACGCCTGGAGTCCAACGTTCCCGATGTTGACGGGCGATATGATCTAGCCTGCTTAGATGTAGTAGTCATGTGTTATACAATTACGACCTCTAAATTATTTATGGGCTTAAAATTTTCATTCAAACAAGAAAATTTTACCCGGTGTGGTTGGAGGGCAGATGCATTGGGGACTTGTGCTGGTACAACTTGCGACGATTGTAGAAGTAGTTGAACCCTTGAACTTGAAGCACGAGTTTGAGTTGGGAGTTGTTCCGGAACGATTTCAACCTCAGATATTTGTCTTTCGTCCTTTGGTTGTCCCATTGCAGGTCCGAAGAAACCAAGGAAGGAAAGAGAGAGATTGAAGTATTTCTACGTGGAGGAAAATATATAGGATATATACAGTAAGAAGGCAATAAGTGTGAGAGGATAATGAAATGGGTAATTTGTTATTGTGCACCTCCTAAGTGACCTAATTGGCCCAATGCACCAGTTTTTTTACTATTTCCTAATGTGCACATGTAATCCGGTCTTATTTGCTGATATACACCTCTGCCGTTAGTGGATCCCACTCCGTTACTGTCCAAATTACAATTTAAACCTTCTAAAATACAAATTTCCTTAATTATAAATTGAAAAAACATCATAAAAAATCAAATTGTCTAACACTCTCTACTTTTTCATTCTTCACTCATTCACTCTCACTCTCTCTCATCCCTCTCTCTCTTGAATCTCTCTATCCACTCTTTCACACTCTCTCATCCCTCTTTCTCTCTCCACTCTCTCTCTACCTTCTCCCTCTCCACTCTTTCACTCTCTCTTGAATCTTTCTCTCTCTCTCTCTCCACTCTTTCACTCTCTCTCTTGAATGTTTCTTTCTTTCCATCTCTCTTGAATCTTTCTTTCTCTCTTTTTCTACCTCCACTCTCTCTTTCCTTTCTCCCTCTCCTCTCTCTCTCATCCCGTTTTCTGTCTCTCTCTTGAATCTCTCTCTCCACTCTTTCACTCTCTCTCTCATCGCTCTCTCTCTTTTGAATGTATCTCTCTCCTTTCTCTCTCTCTCTCTCATTTCTCCCTCTCCACTCTTTTACTCTCTCTCTTCAATATTTCTCTCTCTCTCTCTCTCTCTCTCTCTCTCCACTCTTTCACTCCTCTCTCTTGAATGTTTCTTTCATTCCCTCACTCTCTTGAATCTTTCTTTCTCTCTCTTTCTACCTCCACTCTCTCTCCTTTCTCCGTCTCCTCTCTCTCTCGTCCTGCTTTCTCTATCTCTCTCTTGAATCTCTCTCTCCACTCTTTCACTCGCTCTCTCATCTCGCGCTCTTTTTTTTGAATCTCTCTCTTCTTTCTCTCTCCCTCCATGAAACACAATCTCTCTCTCATCATTCACTCCCTCTCATGAATCTCTCTCATCCCTCTCTCTCTCTCTTGAATCTTCTCTCTCCACTCTTTCATTCTCCCTCTCTCTTGAATCTTTCTTTCTCTCCATTCTACCTCCACTCTTTCACTCTCTCTCCCCTTTCTCCCTCTCCAATGTTTCACTCTATCTCATCCCTCTTTCTCTATCTCTCCACACTTTCACTCTCTCTCTCTCATTTCCCTCTATCTTGAATCTCCATCTCTCCACGAAATGCAACCTCTTTCTCTCTCTCTCTCTCTCTCATAAATCTCTCTATCCTTTCTCCTCTTCACTCTTTCACTCTCACTCTCCTTTCTCGCTCTCCAATCTTTCACTCTCTCTCATCCCACTTTTTCTCTCTCATCACTCTCTCCACTCTATCTCTCTCATCCTTCTTTCTCTCTCCCTATCTCCTTTCTTTCTTCTTTCTCCCTCTCCAATCTTTCACACTCTGTCATTTCTCCCTCTCCAATCTTTCACTGTTTCTCTCATCCCTTTTTTTCTCCCACTCCAATCTTTCACTCTCTCTCATCCTTTCTCTCTCTCTCTAATCTCTCTCTCCTTTCTCCCTCTCCACGAATATTGGAGAGATAGATTCAAGAGAGAGGAATGAAAGAGAGAGTGATAGAGTGGAGAGAGAGAAATGAGAGAGAGAGAGAAAAGGGATGAGAGAGAGTGAATGAGTGGAGAGGGAGAAAGGAGAGAGTAAAAGAGTGGAGAGGGAGAAATGAGAGAGAGAGAAAGAAGGATGAGAGAGAATGATAGAGTGGAGAGAGAGTGATGAGAGAGAGTGATGTGGGATGAGAGAGAGAGTGAAAGATTGGAGAGAGAAAGGAGAGAGAGTGAAAGAGTGCAGAGGGAGAAAGGAGAGAAAGAGAGATTCAAGAGAGAGTGAAAGAGTGGAGAGGGAGAAAGGAGAGAAAACGTTATTCAAGAGAGAGAGTGAAAGAGTGGAGAGGAGAAAGGATAGAGAGAGATTCATGAGAGAGAGAAAGAGGTTGCATTTCATGGAGACAAAGGAGAATGAGAGAGTGTGTGAAAGTGTGGAGAGAGAGAAAGAGTGATGAGAGAGAGAATGAAAGATTGGAGAGGGAGAAAGAAGAGAGAGTGTGAAAGAGTGGAGGTATAAAGGAGAGAAAGGAGAGAGAGAAAGAGGGATGAGAGAGAGATTCGTGAGAGTGAGTGAGTGATGAGAGAGAGAGATTCAAGAGGGTGAGAAAGAGGGATGAGAGAGAGAGATTCATTACAGAGAATGAGTGATGAGAGAGAGAAAAAGGTTGCATTTCGTGTTGAGAGAAATGAGAGAGAGATTCAAGAGAGAGCAGGATGAGAGAGAGTGAAAGAGTTGAGAGGGTGATCCGAGAGAGAGTGAAAGATTGGAGAGGGAGAAAGGAGAGAGAGATAAATTCAAGAGAGAGAGGGAAAGAAAGATTCAAGAGAGAGAGAGAGATTGGAGAGGGAGAAAGGAGAGAGAGTGTGGAGGTAGAAAGGAGAGAAAGAGAGAGAGAGAGAGAGAGAGAGAGAGAGAGAAAGAAAGAAAGATTCAAGAGAGAGAAAGAAAGATTCAAGAGAGAGAGGGAGAGAGAAAAATATTCAAGAGAGAGAGGGAAAGAATGAAACATTCAATAGAGAGAGAGTGAAAGAGTGGAGAGAGGGAAAAATTCAAGAGAGAGAGAGTGAAAGAGTGGAGAGGGAGAAATGAGAGAGAGATTCTAGAGAGAGAGAGTGATGAGAGAGAGGGTGAAAGAGGGGAGAGAGAGATTCAAGAGAGAGAGATGAATGAGAGAGAGTGAGAATGAAAGAGTGGATAGTGAAAAAGTAGAGAGTGTTAGACAATTTGATTTTTTATGAGATTTTTTCTGTTTATAGTTAAAGATATTTGGATTTTACAAGGTTTAAATTGCAAATTTTCTAACGTTGTTGGACGGTAACGGTGACGGAGTGGGGTACACTAACGACAGAGATGTATAACAGCAAATAAGACCGGATTACATGTGTACATCAGAAAATAACAAAAAACCAGATGCATTTAGCCAATTAGATCACTTGAGACATAAGCCTAATGAAATATGAGTTGGACCTCCGCAGCTAGCGTCTTGGAAACCACTTGATGGAAATGTCTGATTTGTTTGTTTCCAGGCCTCCTAATTTTACCACGTTGGCGTTTGGCGTAGGACGCTATTGTGTCTGGTATCGTCACTCTCTTGAATTTCAATTATGTTCTAGCAACTACGGGTTATGTTGATTGATAATTCAATTCAACAACCGAAGGGATTAAATTTATCCTCCATATGCGTGCAGCACAAGGGCCATGCGTCAACGTTCCAAACATTTAAAAGAAAATGATTTTAATCAACGTGATTGTACAGCTAAGATTCGTACCATTCCGAGTTAGTACAATAGCCAGGTATTTATATCGAATTATCAATAGGTTTGTTTTCCTTGCGTGAGCACTTGAATTGGTCTTTGAGAAAATCTGTCCGATACCTATATCATTTGTGATCCATTAACGCCGCCAGTCACGTATCAAAAAATGTTAATTTAATATTAAAATAATCTTAAATGTTAATATCTTAAATTAGTTTTTGCTAACATACCAATCCAAAATTGTAAAATTACACATTCACCCATGCAGTTTACAAACTAACATAGGTACACATTTTACATCAAGAAAGTGTTTGGGTGCGGCTTCGTTAATGCATTACTATTTATTTTAGTTATAGACAATTTATTTAGATATTTATCATTAATGTAATTAGTTACATTAACTTAATATTAACACTTTCATTAAATTTTAATGGCAATAGTAGACAAACTACCATTTTAACTCCAAACTTTTAAACTTTATATGAAGTAAATTCAATAGAAAAGATATTTTTAATAAACCATGATAAAATGAATATTATTTTATAATTTGGTTAAAACAATTGAACTAAATAAAATACGAATTAATGTTGCATTATTGGCGCTACTTGGTGGCAGACGCTTTTCTTAGACGTTTTAGCACGCTTGGAGATAGGCGCTGTTGGGCCCTTGTATCTGTGTCAAACTACATGTCACATCATCCAATTAGTTTTCTTTAATCTCCAATTTAGATGACCATAGGATGTTTTAGAGAAATGTAAATATATATTTGAGTATCTTTCGATACACTGATCGATTTGAGTACCATATTGACTACGTTTCGAGCACTTTTTAAGATCTTCATTTTTCTTTAGTTTGTTAATTCTCCGACCAGTTCTGAGAACTTGTAAGATTGACGTCATGACCCGTACATTTACATATAGACCTTTTAAATTGAAAAATGACATTCATCTATGCGTTGGAACCTTTAAATTCTTATTTGTAATTATTGAACTTACTTCTTGAACACGACCATGCAAATCCACATGGACTCGTACCAAAATTATGTGGATCGGCCTAAATCAAAACTATCTTTATCCATAAGGTCCCCTTCCAAACATTATAAGTACCGCAAAGTATATATAATCAAAAGGATCATTACATCATACACTGCTAGCTCGTCAAATAATTACGAGGTCTTGCACGCCATCAACACAACCTCATATTGGAATCATATGGATCAATCTAAATCACAAAAGACCTATCCATAAGGTCCACTTCTAAACATTATGAGCATCGCAAAGTATAATTAAAGGTACCATTACATCATATATCATCAGTGAGTTGAATTTAAAACACAATTAGCATAAGTGATCCAACGAAGAATCACATCACCTTCATCAAATTCATGCTACTTACAACGACCAGTTCAAAAGATACTATAACCCAATTAGCATATGCGCCCACATAGACTCACAACACCGCAGAAAAGAAATTGGCCTATGTGCCCAAAGAAGTTGTGTAAATTTACAAGGTCATGATGCCAATTTATCAGGTCTGTAGAAACTGGGTTGCTAATAACCAATTTAAAAATGACCCCTATTTGTAAGGTCCGCTTCCGAACATTAAGCATTGCAAAGTATAATCATAGGGGCCTTAAATCGCAAATCGTTAGTGAGTCGAATCTAAACAAAATTAGTATAAGTGACTCGACAAAGAGACAACACCGTCGCCAAACCTATGCTACTTACAACGAAAAATAAATTAAAATGATACTACAATGCAATTAGCATAAGTGACCCAAAAAAGATTCATAGCTCCACCGCAAAATAAATGCTACTTACAATGAAAAATTAGTTCAAATGATACTAGAACCCAATCAATATAAATGACCCAACAAACAAGCACAACATCGTCATATATCCATGTTACGGACAATGAATGGTAAGTTAAAATGATACTAAAATCCAATTAGTATAAGTGGCCCCACAAAATAACAACATTCTCGCTAAATCAATGATACTTATAATGAATAATCAGTGTTAAGATCGATGACTCTCCAATCACCAACTACATGTGGAATTTAAAATTAGTATAAAACGAAAACCACAAAATAGACTTCGAAGTTTTTTATTGAGGCTCGATCACCACCACTGTGATATAGTCCTCTCCACGTTCTGATCAATCCCCAAATCCCCACTTGAGTATTCATTATCTGATCTCCATTTCAGGCCAAGATCAATGCCTTTACATCACGAGCCTTTGCAAACACCCTCGTCTTGCTCGATTTTCTCCTCCGACAACCCAATAGTGAACTTCCACGAAGCTTTACAATGCTTGGTGATTTTTGGATGTTGAAGTTGGAATCACTTATTAACACTCTAGACTTGAGCACACTTGGATATAAGATTAGAATTGATACACAAGTGGTGAAGATTAAACTCAGAGTATAGGAAACGAGAGTTTGAAGATGTAGAAAGTTTAACACTAAAGTATGAATCAATAGAGAATATTCAAGGTATATAATGTTGCCTTTTTGGCCTCATTACTCTTAAATTTGATGATTAACAAACTAATATTATGCACAACTCTAATTAACACATCACACACATCATATTGTTAAATTGCGTATATATTGTATATTCCTAACATTGTAGGTGCTCAAACTAAATGACTAATCAACTTCAAGATCAAGGCTCAAGACTTGTAATCAAAGCTCAAGGACTTCACGTGTAATTTTCTATTTATTTGAGTCATATGATCAAATATACACTTGATGCTCAAAATGATAAATCTGTTTCTATCGGTCGGCCGTTTACCTTCCGATCTACCGAACATGTCCCAAACAGACGACCGAGTCACCCTCGGTGTACCATTTCCTTAGAATCAATAGCTACTTGATCTTCTCTGGAATCCTTGGTTCGGGATACCGAAGGCACACCGGTCAACCGTTTCATTCCTCTAAGTAGCATTCAGACCATTTCTGGATATCTCTAATTTGTCTATTGAAGAGTATCGGGTCATCCGAACTTGAGTTGCGTTATTATCCTAACGACTAGATCCTATTGGTCCACGTGGCAAAAAGTTCTTCGACAGACTTATCTTTTGTCGTTTAGCAACACTCTTTGAAATGTCCCTAAATGGTCTATCGAGTCCTCTTCGGTTCACTGAACCCTTGTTGCTAATCAAAACGTAACAACTCTTTTCCATGTAACTTTTCGACTGTTATTTGTAAACTGATTGACATCATTTCATGCTTACATTTGTATGTTATATCCATTATATTTTACCAAAACAATGCTACGTGACGCGTTTTATGTTTGAATTTCAGAAATAAATAGGTTTGAAGAGAAGAGGCATAAAAGGACTTAAACGCATGAAAAATGACTAAGTTGAGAGACTCAAGGACTAAGATGCAAGATCGAAGGACCTGAACGTAAGATCGAAGGACCAATGAGCAAACAAGAATACTTCACACCATCATGGGGAGTATTTTGGCAATTCTATTCGGGTCGGAGCTCCAACAAGCGAAGTAGATGCATCAAAGACAAATTAAGCCTTCCAGAAAAGCCCACAAGAAAATCCAGAGCGATCCGAACACTGTAGACCGCCAATTGGCGGTCCAAGACCGCTAATTGGTAGTTAGTTTTGGTCCGGATCCGCTAATATTTTTGTAGAACGTGTATTAGTGTGTAGTTAGTCTATTTCTGGTATTTGTTTAGTCCCATACCGGGGGATTGTCCCGGATTACCTTTTTCTATGGCTATAAATAGAACTCTTCACCTTCTATTGTAATGACCCATTGCTTGGTGGCATTCTCTCTACTTGGAGTAAGCCTTGGAGCAAAATCTCAAAGTGGAGAAGAATGCTACCTTCAATGTAAGTCATTTAATAAAATAATTTTTCCATTGTTTTGTTGTTATGTTGTTTCTTTATGCATGCTTAGCTTAGTTTTATTTCTTTGATTGTAGGCTAAAGTAGTTAGAATGTTTCCTTTCTTCTTTAGTTTAATTGTTAGAATAATGTGTAGTGAGTAGATCCATCCCCCTTTGGGGGTGGAGTTGATATTCATACATGCATTAAAGAATGGATACGGATGCTTTATATTTTGATTGTGTTATAAATGTGAATGTATGCTTGCTTGTTAGAGTAGAATACTACAGTTGATGGGTTTTGCCACACATCTTAGACACCTCCCATGCTTGTTTAGGTTCTGAAATAACCAACTTGTGTATATGAATGTTAATCAACTAGGTTAGTAAATGAATTGATAGGTTTTGCCATAACATTTTGACACTTCCTATGCATGAAAACACTACCTACATTTGTACCTATAGAATGCATTCTTCACCATCTTTTTACATGTGTGCACACACTCCACCCCTTAGGGTTTTCCTTGTTTGATGCTTACTCATTTAGTGTAATCACAACTTCTTCCCCTCTTTTCCCACTTGCCTTCGAACAAACCAGAGTCTACACACCTCCTTGTGGATCGACCCGTATTTGCCACCGCTTCAACACGGCCGTGCACTTGCGGTTAATTAAAACGATTAAACAAGTTTTTGGCGCCGTTGCCGGGAAGATGCTCTGTCCAGACTCTGGTTTGGACGATTCGAGTGGTTTTAATCTTTTGTTTTTAGTTTATTTTTGTTTCAGGGACATTGCAGCATCAAGGGGACACACCAGGAGAAATTGTGAGCATAGAACAGCCTTTTGGACCGCCAATTAGCGGTCTGAGACCGCCAATTGGCGGCCTGGTGAGCTTCTTTTGCTCCCATTGTTGTTAGGTGGTTGGTTGTTTCAGTGTAGTAGTCTAGGAGTTCAATTTGTCATGTTTCAACCTGTAGTTAGCTCCCAGATTAATCAATTCCCCTTTTAAGACAACTTGGATCATAAAACTCAAAGCAAAAGATTAGACTTCTTGCCATCTAGGTCATGCATCATTTGTAGACCTTGCACGCATTTGTCTTTTCTTTTCTTTAAATTCTTGTTGTCAATTGGTGTCGTAAGGTACGTGCACCCATTCTCTCATTCATGCATGGTTATAGCATGCATTAGTTAGTAAGGTGCATCGGGACAAGAGTGAGGTGCGTGCTTGTTTGGTGAGTTGCTTGCTAGCCTAGGATTTCAAAATATCTTTAAGGGGCATCACCTATAGTCTTCAAAGATAAGGTGGGGGATTTCATCACCCCTCCCTTAGCCCCAAAAAGAACACTTAAGTAAAGCCTTAATCTAAAAGCAAGTAGACTTTGGCCCTAAGGAATTCAGACGCACTAGGAGAGTGATCTAGTTGAGACCGTCATGACCTGATCGATGTCGCCTGCATTGTCGATAGTAGGAGATACTGGATCTCCGGATTTGGTATCACTTGCTGGGCATTGTGGTCTTTGTTGTAGGGAGGTGAGGCGTGTCGAGACTAGTGACCTCAAAGTTAGGCGTCGTCTAGCCTAAAGACCCATAACCTTAAGTTGTTTGAGCTGTGCTTGCTAGATTAGGCTTCTACCTTCTCCCATTACCTACGCTAGCTTTAGGGATTCTTCCCTTCTCCTCTGAGTCATCTTCTTCTCACTTACTTCTACGCTCTAGTCACCTCCCCTTTACACTCTCTGTTAGCGTTTTAGGGTCGAGTCGAGAACTTTTTGCGAGCTTGGCCTCGTGGTGGTGAGAGTGATCGACTCGAGAGTTCTTTGTCGAGATGGATGGTTAGATGGGCGACCATCCATATCATTGTTGGGACCAGGACATTTCTCCCTGGTACTCCGGACCCATGCATCTTGGGGTGCCTCAGACAAACACCCTGTATGGTTGGGACAATCTTCATTGTTTGACTGAGCAATCTTCATATTGGGATAATATGAGAGAGGCACTGACTGCTAGACCACCATCTAGTTAGGTCGGATCGTATGTTGGTTCTCCAACTGAGACGTTGCAAGAACCTTTGCCGTCTTTCATGCATGTGGTAGATGACATGAGTGAACCGGTGGCTCCAGTAGCTGTACCGTGTGACTGTTGTGGGTTGAGTGGTCATGTTATCGGGGAATGTTCTTATCTTCCCCTAGAGCCTGAGTATGAACATACCTTTTCCCAAAATGCTCAATATGACCATTACGCATCCGTGTACAACCCGAGAGGAATGGATTCGTGGGGAGACAATTCTTATTCAAAATCTTATACATCATTCCCACCCCAGTATCCTCCTTCTGAATATCCTGAATTCTACCAACACCCCACGACCAATCATTGGACTCATTCTCAGCCCATCACCACCCAACCCATCCATTTCCAAAATTATGACATGAACCTCACAGTTGATCCCAAACTTTATTCTTTAGAACAAGCCCTCCAAACGTTCATGGAAACCACTCAAAATGTGTTGAAGTCCAATCACGATTCCCCGCAAACTATGGAAATGTATGTGAGTCAAATTACACAACAATTAAGTAAACGTGAGGAGGGTGACATTTCTTGTCAACATGAGGATTCATCTTTTGATATCGAACCACCACCACATTCACAAATTCGAAGCACAATCTTTCAGAGTCAAACTCCTAGTCAGTCTGAGGGACTTGGGGTTTCAATTCACGATCGCATTGTGGGGGATTCGATCCAAATTGAGAATAACATGGACCAACTTCATTATGAGTCGGCACATGATTGTGCCACATCTTTTTGTCCAGTGGCCCCTGAACCACATAATCTTCATGTTGTGACTCTTAAGGACTCACATCTGGTGGAGCAAGAGCTCCCTAGTACCCTTAATTTCAAACGACCTAATGAGAGTTTGCCTCTCACTATTGTTCCTGATTATCTTGGAAATGATGGAACATCAAACAACTACATTGCTAATGAGGGTCTTAGGATTTCCTTGGAAGATACCTTGGGTAAGAGACCCACTTTCTATTCTCCTGGTGAGTCGGACATGCATAACAAGGTTCTTGACCTCGTTCTGACCCACCAACCTATTGGATGGAGAGTTTGGATTGACGATCATAACTTCAGTACCGCAATGGTAGAAACTCTTCTTACATTGCGCAATTATTCCCAAACTCTTGAGAGGTTCAAGCTCTTTCACTTTGATCCTTTGAATGAGACGCCTTTGCGTCCAATTCATGAACCTCTTCTTTCATCTTGTGTTCTTTGTGAGGGGGGCCCAAACATGAGTATTCTGGCCCCGCGTGGTGTCATGTTCCCTTTCCAAGTGCATTGACCCACTTTTGGGATTCCCATTTGATGTCCTTTGACAAATGAAGATGAAAAATTATTTTTGTACATAGTTTTATTAAAAAAGACAAAAAAGTACAATAAAAGACTCCATGATGGAGCATTGATTGTTGTGGGCCCCAACCCTTGTGCATTTGGGCCACATTTCTTTCACGTATTTGTATCCCTTCTTTAGCATCTCACAGGTTTTGAGGGAATTCGGGTTTGTTCCATCAACATAACCATGAACTTCCTGTTGTACTTCACGTTGGTGTGATCTTTTCTTTTTCATGTATAAATCCATGTAGTTTCATGCTCACATTCATTGAGGACAATGAATGAAGTAGGTGTGGAGGGTGTTTTACGTGTGTACATAGTCGAGTCTTTTTCCTTTGATTTTGTTTTCGTTTGTGTGTATTGATAGGGTCATGTTAGTGTGCTGCATTTAATATCGATTTATCCGCTTGTCATGATCATTGGGTGACTTGTCTTCTTTTGCTTGCCTAGTGCTTTAAAATTTTCACATTTCTTTCAAAATCTTCATGTGTTTGCGAAAGAAAATGCCTTTTGGGCAAAAAGTTCTTCGACAGACTTATCTTTTGTCGTTTAGCAACACTCTTTGAAATGTCCCTAAATGGTCTATCGAGTCCTCTTCGTTTCACTGAACCTTTGTTGCTAATCAAAACGTAACGACTCTTTTCCATGTAACTTTTCGACTGTTATTTGTAAACTGATTGACATCATTTCATGCTTACATTTGTATCTTATATCCATTATATTTTTCCAAAACAATGCTACGTGAGGCTTTTTATGTTTAAATTTAAAAAATAAATAGGTTTGAAGAGAAGAGGCATAAAAGGACCTAGAAGCATGAAAAAGGACTGAGTTGAGAGACTCAAGGACTAAGATGCAAGATCGAAGGACCTGAACGTAAGATCGAAGGACCAATGATCAAACAAGAATACTTCACACCATCATGGGGAGTATTTTGGCAATTCTATTCGGGTCGGAGCTCCAACAAGCGAAGTAGATGCATCAAAGACAGATTAAGCCTTCCAGAAAAGCCCACAAGAAAATCTAGAGCGATCCAAACACTGTAGACCGCCAGTTGGCGGTCCAAGACCGCTAATGACGGTCACTTTTGGTCTGGATCCGCTAATATTTATGTAGAGTGTGTATTAGTGTGTAGTTAGTCCATTTCTGGTATTTGTTTAGTCCCATACCGGGGGATTGTCCCGGATTACCTTTTTCTATGGCTATAAATAGAACTTTTCACCTTCTATTGTAATGACCCATTGCTTGGTGGCATTCTCTCTACTTGGAGTAAGCCTTGGAGCAAAATCTCAAAGTGGAGAAGAATGCTACCTTCAATGTAAGTCATTTAATAAAATAATTTTCTATTGTTTTGTTCTTATGTTGTTGAAATACCACGTTTATCCGACGTCTATAGGGTATAGACGTCGACCTATAGGCGTCGGTTGTTGGAATACCCTGTGCATCCGATGTCTATAGGGTATAGACGTCGACCCATAGACGTTGGATGTTATAGATGTCCGACGTCTATACTCCTTGCATATAGACGTCAGGGTATAGACGTCAGACATTTATAACATCCTACGTCTATAGGTCTTAAAGAAATCGAACAGACGCGTTTTCTGTCATTCATTTCAAACACAAAACCCAACCAAACCCTAGCCGTCCCGCGACCGAACTCTCCTCCGCGACCAATCTCCGACCGATCTGCACCGTCTCCAGCACCGCAGCGACGTCCCAACCTCTCCTCCCCTTCTCCGGCCCTCTTCTCCTTCTTCCTCCGTCTTCCTCCATCTTCCTCCACATCCTAACCAATCTAAATGTTAAGTTCATTTTTGTTGGTTTATTTTCGGATTTTTCTTGTAGTAACGATTCTTTTCGATGTTAGTAAACTTCTCATCTCGTTTATTGTTGGTGAATGCAACATTTCGATTTTTTGGTTTTAATCTTGAATATGTTCGTATTTTCGTGATTTGGAGTTAAACTTAACATTTTGGTTTTCTATTTGATTTGGTATGCGTATTCGTATTTTGTTTGGGATGATAAATGCATGATATAAATTTATGGTAGAAATTTTAAAATGGATTCAAATGTTGCTATTGAAATGAATTCAAATGTTGCTGTTCAAATGGATTCAAATGGACGTTGAAATATGGATTCAGAAATTTTTAAATTTTGTTGTTGAAATATGAATCATTTAGTTAAAAGAAATCTTAAGCTTTCTATCTTACACAATAATATTATGCTATAAGTAAAGTGTCTATAGTAATTTTGAATCAATTCCTTCAAACTTGGATTCAAGTTTGTGAAATCCTGAGTTTTTTGTTTCTCACATGCATTTACATTTTTTAATGTGAATTATCTAAAGTAATTTTGAAACAATTACTTGTAACTTGGATTCAAATGTGACACTAATAAACATTCAATTCTAAATTTTAAACGTTTATTTAGTTACATGTTTATTTAGTTAAATGTTTATTTATGCTTAAGATATTCTTTTATTTAGAAAAGTTTTAATGTTTAACTCATCAACCCCCTTAAGCAACTTGACCTTTAATAACCCAAATCAAAAGATTAGACAATATTTGCTAAGCCATCATATAGGATTTGCATTCATCGTATTTATTATTTATTTACGATTTCTGTCGTAGATTGTTGGCGTAAGGTACATAATATCTTTCACTCATCATTTATTAGAAAGCACGCATTAGTTAGTAGGAATTGCATTGGAACAAGAGTGAGGTGAGTGTTTGTTTGGTGTGTTGTTTGTTAGATTAAGGTATGAAAAACAGTTTATAGGAGATGAGGTGGGGGATTTCATCACCCTTTCCTTTGCCCAAAAACCACTTAATAAAAGAGCCTTAATAAAATCAATTAGATGTTGTCCCCTGGGATTTTCGGACGCATTAAGGAGAGGAAACAATTTAAGACGGTTATGGCCTGAATGCCGTTGCCCATCTAGTCTCCCTGAGATTTTAGGAACCTCCGGGTTCTTGATTTCCTACAGATTAGTGGTCCTCGATGTTTAAGACAGTTTCGGCCTGAACGTGGTTGTCCATCTAGTCTTCCTGAGATATTAGGGACCTCCAGGTTCTTGATTTACTACAGACTAGTGGTCCTCGGTAGGACCTCGAAGTTAGGCGTCGTCTATTACTAAGGACCTATAGTGGACTTTATGATTGTTTTTGTCTTGATTGCTTAGTTAGGTTTCTAACCTTCTTTATTCCCATGCTAGATTAAGGACTTCATCTCCTCTCCACTGAGTCATTCTTTTCTCATCTTAATGTGTCCAAATCTTCTCATCTACGAACACATTCTTTTACATTGAAATTTTATTTATTTTCTACAATAATAATGATTGACATCATTTCATGCTTATATTTGTATCTTATATCCATTATCTTACACCTAAGCAATGCTACGTGACGAGTTTTATGTTTGAATTTCAGAAATAAAGAGGTTTGAAGAGAAGAGACATGAAAGGACCCAAAAGTAGGAAAAATGACTTAATTGTGAGACATGGGGACTAAGATGCAAGGGAGAAGGACCTGAACGTAAGACAGAAGGACCTAAGAGCAAAACAGAAAACTCCACCATCATGGGGAGTATTTTGGCAATTCGATTCGGGTCGGAGCTCCAATAAACAAAGTAGATGCACCCAAGACCAAGTAATAGATCAAGCAAATCCCACAACAAAACTCAACGAGATCTGGAGCTTATAGACTGCCAATTGGCGGTCTGGAACCGCTAATTGGCGGTCCAGATAGCTCTGGATCCGCTTAACTTTTGGGAGCACGTGTATTAGTGTATGCTTTGTCTATTTTTGGTATTTGTTTAGTCCCACATCGGGGGATTGTCCCGGATTAGCTTTTTCCATGCCTATAAATAGAACTCTTCACCTTCCATTGTAATCACCCATTGCTTGGTGCCATTCTCTCTACTAAGGAGTGAGCCTTGAAGCAAAAACTCAAGGTGGAGAAGAATGATACCTTCAATGTGAGTCATTTGTTAATAAAATAATTCTTCTAGTTTCTTTTAATCTTGTCTTTTAATTAGTGCATTTTTGTTTAGTCTTTCCTTTCCTATTATGCTTCTTTAATATTTCTTGCTTGATTAGTGTAGTTTTATTTCAGTATAATGCTTCATTTTGTTAGAGTAGTTAGTTTAAATATGTGTGAGTAGTTTCATCCCCATTTGGGGGGTGGAGAAATATGTGATATAATCATGTAGTATATTAAGTGTGTGTTATCTTAATCCCTTGAGCTTTATATGATTTCCATTACCATCTAATGGGTCTCCACTCTTATCTTTGATATGCTAATGCTATTGAATGAAGCTTAGCTTATGCTTTGATTAGTGGACCTATTTTATGGCGAATGATAATGTTAGGATATGGATGGAATTAATATTGGAAACATAATTTGTAGTGTATGTACTCTTGTTGCCTTTACCTTAGTTAATGTCTTGTATGTTTTAATGCTGTAGTCTTATCTTAATTCATGTGGAGGCATAGTAGGGTCTAGTCTTTATACATGAGTTCATTTAGCTTCATTCCAATTATTGTCTTGTATGTTTTAATGATGTAGTCTTATCTTAATTCATGTGGAGGCAAAGTTGGATGTAGTTTTATGATTTTATGCACTACATGTTGTGAGGAGCTTAATGAACACACACACACACACTTCTTTATGTTCACATTATTTCTCTACCCCCTTTGGGGTTTAGTTTTCTTGCTTCTCTTCCATTTCCATTTGCACCTTAGTGTAGTTTAGTGTAACCAACATTTCTCTCCTTTATTTACCACTCGCCTTCACACAAACCAAACGTCGACACACCTCCCAGTGGATGACCCGTATTTGCCACCGCTTCAACGCGGCCGTGCACTTGCGGTTTATATAAAACGATCAATCAAATAACTATCATTTTTGTTAATGTTTAGATTGAAATGGATCGAGAGTGTATTGTTTCAAATAGATTGAGTGATGGGTATGAGAACGGAGTGAATATGTTCTTAGAGGTTGCCAAAAAACATTCCAAGAAAATGAAGGACAACGACATGGCGTATTGTCCGTGCAATAAGTGTCATAATTTGTCAGTGCTGACTTTTCGGAAAATGAAAGATCATTTGTTTGACAAAGGTTTCGACCCAAATTACAGACGGTGGATATGGCACGGCGAAAATGAATCATTTAGTCATTCCAAGAATGATGGAGAAGACGTTAGTGTGGGAGCTAGACTTTGTTAAATGCTAGTTCTAAAGACAAGAATCTTGTATACACCGACATGTCCTATTACAGTGTAATTGAAGACATGTGGGAGCTAGACTTTGTTAAATTCAAAGTACCTGTATTTAGATGCAAGTGGGCTGATAATAAAAGTGGAGTTCGAGTGGATGACTATGGGTTCACTTTTCAAAAAATTGATTTTCAAAAAAAGGTATAGAGGAGAACCTTTTATTCTCGCTTCCCAAGAGAAACAAGTCTTCTATGTGGCTGATCCATGTGGTAAGAAATGAGCAGTAATTCTGGAAGGGAAGAAAAAAATTGTATCAGATGATAGTCTGATCGAGTATGAAGAGACACCACCTTTCTCTAAGCAAGCACCTGAGTTGAACTCAGTAGATGAAGAAATAAATGTTGAGACGTGTATGTTTAGAGATGACCACGGTGAAGGTATATGGATTGAAAATCCATTAAGGAAAAAACCCAGTAAAGGTGCAAATTTTCTGCTGTAACAAATTGTAATAGACATTTAATGTCTTGACCTTTTTTAATGCCTTGAGTTTATCTTTTATAGTATCATGGCGCCGAAAAAGAAACTCACTCTCTCAGAGTCTGAAGGCTCGAAGACATACAGTTCACGAAGTCCTTGTCTCATGAAAGAATTCGTGGGGAGAAGAAATAGAGACAGTAGAGTTCCAATCCAGTTTGATGGTTTTCTTGAGCAAATAGACATGTTGTCTGATAATTGGAAAAGTTTTCTGGGTAGATTAGCGAGGGCCAAAGTTGACATTTGTTTCTCGAGTTGGGCCGATGTAGATGAGAAGTTGAATGACACAATATGGGATAACGTGCAGGTAATGATTCCATTATAGATGTCTATAGTTTTAGTCGAAATTTTGATATATATAAAGTTAACGTGTTGTAGGAATCTTTTGAGTTCCAATCCACTGACAAGTTGAAGAAAAAGTGAATGACATACATGTCAGTTCATTGGAGGGATTTCAAAACAAATTTAACGAGCAAATACATATTCGGAGACTACCAGGATAGAAATCCATGCGATATCTATAACTTTATCACTTCGAATCAATGGGAGCTATTCAGAAAATCCAGAGATAGCCCGGAGTTTGAGGTAACTGAGTTTAATTAGAATATAATAACTGAGTTTCAAAACAAACTTTTTAGTTATTGTTTTTAGTGACAATCTAATAAACCTGATTTTAGGCCATCCGAGCCAAAAACCAAAAGATTAGATCTTCTAACAGGTATACACATTGTATGTCTCGAGCGGGGTACCAAAAGTTAGAAGCACAAATGATGGCTGAATAAATTGCTCTGAAGAAACAAGAGGCAATTGACTCCGGTATGAGTGAGGAGCAAGCAAGTAACCTATCTCCTCCTTCTCCTGTAGCTCGTTGTGATTCTTGGAAGAGAGCGAGAGTAAACTCCAAAGGGGAGTACGTCACAGACGAGTCGCAAGCGATCGACTCGAAGATAGTAAGTTGCATCACTTATATGTATGTTATTAATTCAGAATCATTAATTTTATATTTTTCAATTGTTGGTAAATATTGTTTTAAACTTAGGACTCTCTAAAGTTGAGAGAATCTCAAGGAGATTTTGCTTCCGATGGTCGGAATGATATTCTACGCGAGGCCTTGTGAAACGACAAACACCCCGGTCGTGTGGTCATACCAAATGCCAGCAAGAGATCGCAGATTTGAAGAATACGTTGCAACTTGTTTTGGAGAGATTGGATCGTGATTTGCCTACTTCTCCTACCCGTCGTAACACCGGTTCTTTGTCGGAGACTACTCCTCCAATGCCGCCAGTGTTCGACCCCGATCGACAATATGATTTCGTGTCTCATTCTCGAGAATTGGCCCTCGTCGGCGGTCCCTCGTTTGGAAAGTTCACGGATGGATCTAGATGTGCTTTATGTGTCGAAGATTGGTGGGACACGTGAAAGTTTATAACATCTTCATACACCACTTCACAGAGGTAGGAGAGGGAGAAGTGAAGGTTGCAGTTGAAAGTTGCTTAGATGCTGGTGTTTTTGTGCCATTTCCGGAAGAAGAGATTGTTACTCTCGGTGATGCTATCGATGGGTTCGTGCGGTGACCTAGTTATTTAGTAGAGCTAAACGACAAACATGAGGTATAGTTTAACTTTGAAAGACTTTAAATTTTAAATTTGTTAGCAATTGTATTTTAACAGTTGTATATATATCTGTAAGGTGTCAAGCCCCCAGAGCAAATGGTCAAACAACCAATCTCCGATCAACATTAATTTGCTTCCAAGTAGGTGCAAAATGTTGTATCAATGTATGGTAGGTAAGGAATCACAATCCTTAACCACAAAAGCAGGAATAACATGACATGGAATGAGAGTACGTTCTCTCCATTATTTGTTAATTAAGTTAGAAACATAAATTTAGCGAATTTCTTTGTTTGTAGTACCAGAAGCAGGTGGGAAATATGGAATGTGGTTACTACGTTATGAGATACATGGAGAATATCCTCGAATTGGCAACTCAAGACGTATGCCTATTCGAGGTAATGTAGATCGTTATTCAATTGTATAGTTGTAGTTTCAATATTTAGTTATTAACATTCAAAACACTTGTATTTTTTTGATAGGTCTTCCCAAAAAGTAGTGATCCCTTCTCGCAACAGGAGCTCGATGAAACTCGCGACCGATGGGCTCGCTATTTTATCAGAAACATGTTGATGAACTAAGAGGTTCTCCTGTCACTAGCATTTTTGTAATTTAGTTAACAAGTGCACTTGTATTACAAACCTATAATTTATGTCTTAATATAATCGCCTCAATTTTATAATGAATGTCAATTGTTTATGAATTAATTGCAAGTGTGTGGAATGACAATTGTGTATGCTTGTGTGTTTGTGCGTGTATGGTTGTATGTTTGTGTTTGTGCATGTATGCTTGTGTGTTTGTGCTTATAAGTACATGTGGATGAAAGTGTGAGCATATGTGAACGAATTTGGTGCAGGTTGTATGTACACGAATACGATGACTATATACATGTTTGCAGGTTGCTATTTTTTGTCCAGGTTTAAGAATAGACGTCGAATGTTAGTATTAGCCGACGTTTATTCCTCTGAAGAAAGGAATAGACGTCGGTTGTATGTATCATCTGATGTCTATTCTTTAGGAATAAACGTCTGTTATTTCACCGACGTCTATACCTAAAGAATAGACGTCGGTCCTATAGAACGGCCGATGTCTATTCTTTAGGTATAGACGTCGGCTGATACATACAGGCGGCGTCTATTCTTAAAGAATAGACATCGGATATCTCACGTCCGATGTCTATGTATAGACGACACACACATAGACGTCGGATCTGGGAGTGCTTATATCCGACGTATATACTCCCGTACATCCGACGTATATTCCCTTTTCTGTAGTAGTTTGTGTTATATAAATATACATTTATGGTAGAACCGTAATTTGGGGCTCGTGTTGATGTTTAAGTTGTGTGACATGATTTGTTTTGAGTATATGTGATCTTTTGGTAATTACTGTTTCCAATTGAGAAATGATTTTTTCCTTGATTCGGTGGATTGTTAATTCTCGTATAGTTTTATTGTATTGTAATTCTGTATTTCGTGTTTACTTTGGAATCATATGTTTATTTCTTACCTATTGTGATGTTGGATTGGAATATTTAATTTCGTTGGACTAAGGGTTCTAAGTATGTAATGTTACAAATAGTAGGTACTTGTGATTTTTTAAGCTATTTATCAATTTCTCTCATCTAACAATAGACAATACCTTTACTTATGTCACAGTTTTAATGGAGAGGAGAAATATATAGTGTTAAGGTAACTGTAGGTTGTATTAGAAATGTATAAGAGAGAGCCCTAGAATGGAGTTGCCCTCTCCTTATATAGGATTAAGGTACTAGATCTTCTTGATGAACTCAATCCAACAGTCAAGATGATTTCCCACATTTTTCATCGTTGTTTTGTGAATCTGTCCTGACATCATACATACATTGGAAATCTGGGTGTAGATTTAAATTTCTCTCGTCGAGCTGGTCGATTTGAGTACTAATTCTATGTAATTTGAACTTATCTAGACTCGTGGAGAGACGTTTTAAGTTCGTGCATCATTTCCATCGGGATAAGAGTCCAATTAGCTTTCTACAAAATCCTTTATTATAGCTTAGTTATCTTTATTCCTGAAATACATGTAAATATACTCGAGTAGCACTAGTAGAGAGCTAAATTAAACAAATATATCATCAATATTACACTTGATATGCTACTAATCAGCAACCTTAATATCCCGGAATGATACGATGTGTAACGTCCATTATGGTTCTTATTTGTATTTTTTTCTTTTTTATGGAGAAAAGGAATTAAACTGGTTGGTGTTAAATTCTCTCAGGATCCGATTTCATGCATCATTGTCTGTGAGGACTTACACTATCATGTACACCTTCTCTCGAATCTCCACGTAGGGCGATCCCTACATCCCGTCAAATGACTTAAATGTAGGATTTCGTGTCCCTATGTATGTATATATTTTAAATTTTTTAATACAAACATACAAGATCAATTTCATATTTTCATTGATTTTATGTACACGTATATGTTTATTCTAGTAGCATGCATTCCTACACATATTAAAATAAACAAAAGAGAGAGGATCATGCCCAAAGGTTCTTTAAAACCTTTCAGAAGATCCGGAGTTCCGTTGCTCGTCGAATCGCCTGATGATTCTCCTCCAAGTGTTCACCAAACTCTAAACAAGATTAGAGAGAAAGGAGCTAGCCAATCAATCTCTAATTAAACTTAGAATCTAGCAAATAACCCCTCTTTAAGCTCCTGAGATTTCTATCTCCAAAACCTAAAACTATTAAGAGATTTTCATGGGGATTAAGGGAAAGATTAATGAGAGATAGAATTTATGCATTAACATAAACAAGTAGGATGATGTGCCCTTTTATAGGCTCCCAAAACATCATTATCAAGAACTATTCTCTAGTCATGATCTCTTACTTATTCTCTCCTAAAATTAATCCCAAATTGCGACATAAGCATCCTAAAAATATTTGATCAAATATGGAATTAATCCAACCTATGATCTAATTATTCTCTTAATAATTCAGGAAAAAATCGTGCAGTTCGGTTAACCGAGAATTCTTCTCGGTTAACAGAACCATTCGGTTTTAACACACATTCAGTTGACCGTGAGCTAGACGGTCGACCGAATATACATGAGAAAAATTCCCTGGAAAAATTCGGACGATCCGCATGTTGATCTGGTCGACCGTTGACTCACCAAAATTTCTCCTGGTCGAATCTCATCGGACGACCGTGTCACCTTCGGTCTACTGAAAATATCCCAAGATAGCTCCTGGATATTTTCTCCCGGTTGACCGTTCATGCTCGGTTGACCGAACCCAATGGTCCAGGTACTCCAGACAATTTCAGTCAACCAATTGTGTTTATCCGTTCTCCGTTCGGTTGACCGTTCCGAAGACACCTCGGTCGACCGAACTCTAAACGGTTTACCGTGCTGACCCCGATTTTGCCTTTGTCAAATTTTAGATTTATATCCAACAAAATTTGATCTTTTGAGGTTTTTAGCAAATTCATATCTTATGTAATATATTATCCTATGTAATATTAAATTATTACACGCCATAATATTTACACCTTATATGAATTTATTATGATTCTAATTATGTCAATTCTCATGACATATTGATTTTATTCATTCACCACATGTGTCCCTTTTTCACATGAAACCTGACACATCATATGAACTCAAAATCAAGCTTCTTGTTTCCCAGTTCGTGGTGTGACCTATAGGAGGATCTAAGCCAAATTGGCAGCGATATTAAACACTTAATATCCCAAACTATAACCGGTATCTACCTACACATTATAGTTACCCAATTAGCGTAGATGTCCTTGTTCCACTTGAACTAAAACAAAATCCATTTAGTGATGTTAGTGCACCACTTGTGTCCGTCCCTTGCCTCATGATATTAAGAATATATACAAAGTAGAAATGTGTCACCTTTGTATTATATTCATTTCTTGATCTCTTTAAGATAATTATAACTATGTAAATTAACTAAAGTTACATTGTGCACATTATAATTTTGCTATATTGGGGCCCACTAATATCATCACTCAATTAAGAGGTGCAATGATAATTGTTTGACTAACTACTTTTCCATCACAAATCATGTTCAACCAATTATTGCCTTTATCACTATACTCATTGATAGCCTTTGACAATAATCAAATTAAGCACTTCTTGAGTAAAAAGATATAAGTCTCATATCTTAGGATCCAAGACACAGTAAAACATTAATGATACGAAATACAATTCCATAATGTTTTACTTGTTAGGTCTATTCAAATATAAAAGTAATCTTTTCCTTTTTTATATACCCGTGTCGTCAATTATTTGTAGAGCTACAAAAATCGATGACCAACACAAAAATATTATCTCGGTGATTAATGTTCCATGTTAATTACCATGATTGTGAATAACTTTTGTTTTATGTAAACCATTATCTTTTAGAGCTCTACGGTTAAGGATCAAGCGCCTCTTCCTTAACACTTCTAAAAGACGAATACCATAATAAAGGAATAAAATGTTTGCACATCCAATTCATAACAATTAACATATAAAAGTAAAACTTTTAGAAGACATAAACCCGAATTCCCCAAAACTTGTGAGATAACTAAGAAGAGATACAAGTACGTGAACAAATGGAGCCTGTTGGTTTTTTGGACTTAATCTATATTAATTTTGATGATTAATTAAACTAATCTTAATCAATCAACCTAATCAATCAAAGTGAGCAAACACAATTACATGCATTGCATATATATATATATATATATATATATATATATATATATATTTGTATACTTGCAATCATCTTAATAGGTTGATCAAGACAATCAAGGAAATGAGCATTGGGACAAAGACATCCAGACTCAAGACTTGTAATCAAAGCTTTGGACCAAGACATGTAACTTTGTATTTATTGAATCCATAACGTTTTATGTAAACTTCAGCACTAGGATTTTGTCCCGTCATTCATCGGTAAACCAAACCTATTTTGGTCAACCGAATCCAGTCTAGTTCGGTCCACCGAATACCTTTCGGATACCTGAATACTTCCTACCAGTAAAACACAGGTCTTCTCTGGAATTGCGCCAACGGAAGACCGAACCACCTTCGGTCGACCGAATAGCCTTGTACCGGTTTTGGACTTTGCTCCAACGGTCTCTTTCGAATTGAGTCCCTAGAGCCAAATTGACTTGTCCCATTCGGACGACCGAATACCTATCGGTCAACCAATTCCTTATTGGCTTTAGGAGCCCAACGACTATTTACACGTGACACTTGACCGTTATCGTTAAACCAATTTCCCACTCAATGTTAGCGCAAAACCCGCGTTAACTTCGGTCTACCAAAGTGTACACGGTCAACCAAACTTGAGTAGATCAGAGCCCAACCAATTCTACTGTCCACCTTGAAACATTGAACCGAATGGACTTCTGTTAACCGAACTTAATTAGGGCTTAATAGATAAAAGCTACTGGAGCTTGGTGAACGGTGATCTGATACATAATCGGTCAACCGAGTTCTTCATTCAGACCAATTCTTCGGACTACCGTTTGGATAACGGTCGACCGAATATGCTACGATTTCTGCCCGAGCTTAAGTCACATCTTGCATTCCTATTGGTCCATTTCCCCCCACCAACTTCCAAACGGCTAGTTCAGCTTGAAGGCTTATAAATAGGACCTCATTTGTTGGTTTTGAAGATCTTGAACACTTCCTATCTATCCAATACTCAAAGCCAAATCCTCTCCATCTTCAAGCTCTCAATCCACAACACTCAAGCCTAAAACTTCACCACTTGCATATCTAATTCCATATAAATATCCAAGTATGCTCAAGTGTAGAGTGATAATTAGATTGTGATTCGAATTCCTTATTCAAGAATCACGAAGTTGTAAAGCTTCGAGGAAGCTCTCTCTCGGGTTGTGAGAGGAGACACGAGCGAGGCGAGGTTGTTCGTGGGGCTCAGTGTTGTAAACGACATTGGTCTCGGCTCGGAATGGAGATCGGTTAGTGGAACCATAAGAGAGGCTCGGGGGATCGAGTGAGGCTTGCGAGGAGGACTAGGACCCGGGTGTGGGTTCCGAACCTCTTTAAACTCCGGTGTCGACGAATTTGTGGTTTGCAATTGTCTCTTCCTTAATCCTTCGATTATTATTTTTAATTCCGCATTTATCTATCGATTAGAGGGTCATAGATCCTAACAGAGCCCACATCCGCATGGAGTGCATAGGACTCCGCGACAACCTCTCTCTTTTTTCTTTTTTTATATGTATGTGCAAACATGAAATCTCAATCATTCAAATGGTTGACTGTGAGGGAGGTTCATGAAGGATCATGACCTCCTCAACTTCTGCTAGTGCCCCTTCCAAGTAAGGATTGAGGCGTTGTCCAGTAACTTTGAACATGTCCCCATTCCTTGGGTTAAGGATTTCAACCGCTCTTTGAGGGAATACGGTTTACACAATAAATGAGCCTGACCAACGACTGCGGAGCTTACCAGCAAATAGATGTAGTCGGGAGTTGTAGAGCAACACCTTCTGCCTGATCATAAACGTTTTTTCACATAATCCAGCAATCATAAAACATTTTGGCTCGGGACTTATGAATTTTGGCATTTATATACGCATCATTTTGTAACTCTTCCAACTCCACAATGTCGAGCTTATGTCGAGCCCCTTCTTGATCAAGATCCATATTCAAGTTCTTGATCGCCCAGACGGGCAGGTGGCAAGTCTTTTCGTGCACTACCCGATATGGGGACATACCCAAATTGGTCTTATATGCGGTGTGGAAAGCCCAGAACGTGTCATTAAGCTTAGAAGACCAATCGTTCTGCGAGAAGTTAACCGTTGCCTCGAGAATTTGCTTCAGTTGTCGGTTAGAAATGTCAACTTCCCTACTAGTTTTCAAATGATATGGGGTCTCACATTTATGGATGATTGAGTACCTCCTCATTAATGCTTCAAAGCAGCAATTGCAGAAGTGGGTACCCTTGTCGCTGATTATGGTATAGGGCGTACCAAAGCGCCCAAAAATGTCTTTTAAGAAATTGGTGACCACCTTGTTGTCATTAGTCTTTGTGGGTATAGCCTTAACCCATTTAAACACATAGTCAACGGCCACCAAGATATAAATATTCCCGAACAAATTTGGAAAAGGACCCATAAAGTCGATGTCCCACACATCAAAGATATCGACGACGAGGATATTTTGCAAATGCATCATATCTTGCGATCCTATTTTGCCAAGGCACTAACACCTATCACAATGCTTACAAAATTCGTAAGCATCTTTGAATAGCAATGGTCTAAAAAATCCAGATTGGAGCACCTTGGTGGCACTTTTCTTTGCTTCAAAGTGTCCTCTACATGCCTCAGAATGACAAAATTGGAGGACACTTTGGAACTCATTATTTGGGATGCACCGTCAGAATATTTGGTCACAACAATATTTGAATAGATAGATGTCGTCCCAGTGAAAGAATCTGACATACCACCAAAATTTGGCTTGGTCAGATTTTGACCAACCTACAGGAAGTTGCTCGGTCACGAGGTAGTTCACGATGTCTGCAAAGCAGGGGTTATCCTCGATCATGAACAATTGCTCATCAGGAAATTTGTCATTGATAATTTGGTCATGTGGGTTGGTCGTCTCAAGAAGAGACAAGTGACCCGTTACTACGTTTTCACACCATTTCTGTCCCAAATTTCTAGATCGAATTCTTGTAACAACAAGATTCATCTCAAGAGTCGAGATTTGACATCTTTCTTCGTCATGAGGTGCTTGATGGTTGGTGATCATATTATATAATCATGTGGGAGCCAATCAAGTATGACCATAGTTTCTCCAAAGCCAATATGATCGCTAAGAATTATTTCTCGGTCATGGTGTAGTTCAATTGGGCATAATTGAGTGTTCTACTGGCATAGTAGATCACATTAGGCAATTTATCCAATTGTTCCCAAAGCACTGCTTCTACAGCAAATTCAAATGCATTACACATCAACTTGAAGGGTTCAGTCAACACAATGCCTTAATTATGGGAGCCGAAGTTAGCTCTTTTTTCATGGTCAAAAAAGCATTGTGGCAATCCGGTGTGAACTCAAAATTGGCATCCTTAGCCAACAAAGCGGTGAGAGGTCTAGCAATTTTACTAAAATCCTGAATGAACCGCCAATAGAATCCAACATGCTCAAAAAAAGCACGAATATTCTTCACAATACGTGGTAGTAGAAGATTTACAATCCTGAATGAATCCACCTTGGCGGGATCGACCTCAATTTCCCTACTTGAGACCACATGTCCAAGTATGATACCTCTCCTAACCACGAAGTGACATTTCTCCCAATTAAGAATGAGGTTCTTCTCACATCAGTGCTTCAGGACAAGACCCAAGTGATGAAGGCACTCATCAAAGGAAGCGCCAAAATATGGAGAAGTCGTCCATGAAAATATCAAGTAAATGCTCCACCATATCGGAGAAGATACTAATTATATTGCCAGTGTGTTACATAACCCAACGGGCATGCAACGATAAGCAAGGGTGCTAAAAGGACATGTAAATGTGGTTTTCTCTTGATCCTCGAGGGTGATGGAAATTTGGTTGTAGCCAGAGTATCCATCGAGCAAATATAAGAACACATATTCGGCCAACCTTTCCAACATCTGATCAATGAATGACAACAGGAAATGATCTTTCAGTGTTTCTGCATTGAGCTTACTATAATCAACACCTCACCAATCATTTTGCAGGCGTGTCAGTATAAGCTCGTTATGTTCATTCTCAACAATTGTCACGCCTGACTTCTTGGGAACCACATGGACAAGACTTACCCATGAATTATCCGAAATGGGGTAAATTATACCATTATCCAAGCATTTGAGAACTTCCTTTCGGACAACCTCTTTAAGAACAAGATTTAATCTTCATTGTGGGTCCTGCCAAGGTCGAGAATCCTCTTCCATGTGGATCCAGTGTTGCACAATACTAGGGTTTATTCCCTTGATGTCCTTAAAGGACGACCTGATAGCCTCTTTGTTCTTCAAAAGAACTGACTTAAGGGTAGGTTCCTGGTCTTTATCAAGATCAGAAGCAATGATGAGTGGTAAGGTCTCGTTGTCCCCCAAGAATATGTACTTTAGGTTATTGGAGAGCGGCTTAAGCTCGACCGGAGGTGGGTCCTTATCAGATTGAAAGTTAATTTCAAGGAGCTCAAATGCCACGAGATAGGAAGAGTAGACACCAAGATGTGACTCCTCATCAAGGAATTCAGAAATGGATTCCTCAAGATCATCATTTCTCACAACCTGGTCATAGAGCAACTAAATGAAATGTCGATGAGACTCGAATGCGCCGATTAACTCAGTCTCATTAGTGTCTTGAATGAGATTGACTCTGACAGGATCGTCGAATGAACCAATTTCTTACCCAGACTCAAGATGTTAAAATTGGTAGTTAGATTGCCAAAAGACAACCTCATCAAGTCATTGCGACAGTTAATCAAAGCATTGGGTGTTGCCAGAAATAGTCTACCGAGGATCATCAGGATTTGTCATTGTGAGTTAGACACTGGTTATAAATCAAAGATAATAATATCAACTGAAAATATAAACTCACCCACTTTGATAAGGACACTGTCTACAACCCCATGAAATTTTAACTGACTTGTCAGCTAACTGAAGGGTAACCCCGTTTACTTAAGGTCGTCAATTCCTAACTAATGCATGCAAGCTAATGCATGAATGGGTGAAGAAGGTTTCGTACCTCTCGCTAGCAATCGACAACAGGAAAGTAAAGCAAATGAAAGACAATATACGTGCAAGGCTTATTGAATGATCGTTTTAATAACCGCAAGTGTATGGTGTCGGTGAAGACATGGGAAATACAGGTTAAACCTCAAGGAGTTGTGAATGTTGTTGTGATTATCATATCCGAGTGGAAAAGGAGAGGAGAATGAAGGGATTATGCTAAACTAACTATACTAAACGATGAATTAATCAACAATTAAACTAAACCCCATGGAGTGGAGGTGTGTGTGTGGTTCTTGATTACATGAGGCACAAGTGTGTAAAGTAGGTGAAATGTCCTAGAAACTAGTGTGGAGTCTAATTAACATCAACTACAATTACATGAATACATGACTAATTTAGTTAGACATGAAGTTAAGATGCACTTTGGGTTCTCAAGAATGAACTAAGTACCTAGTGTGGACATTAGGACATCCATTAACTATTTATACAACTCATACATTCATGCATTCTCTACTAATTAAGCATCCATATATAACAAGGCATTTACCATAACAAGATGATCCATTACAAGCAACAAGCTCAACTCTGGATCTAGCATGAGAGAAGGTGTTGCTCAAGGAAATCCCATCTAAAACAAGGTTACCATCTAAAACAAGGTTACCATGCTACAAATTTTAGATCTAACATTAAGCCCAAGGAAATGGCACAAATTTAGGACCCCATCATACACTTCACCACCAACTACATTGCCTCCACCCCAAATGGGATGGATCTACTCACTAATCATCACTACAACACATGGAAATGAAGAGATTAAGACTAACCATGGTATAAAACTCTAACTAGAAAACTAACCAACAAAATCAAAAACTAATTGGATAGAAAGAAAGTTAATAACAAGAGGAACATGATTCCAACCTTAGATTAAACAAAATGTGGGATGACAACCTTCATCTACTTGCAGTCAAATTGGGTAAAACCTAACCTACTCTAATGGTGGAAGTGGAGAAGAAAAGGAAAGGTAGGAGAAACATTGCAATCTGACGGCTGTAATAGATTTCTCTATGGTATAGTGCACCCAAATAAACAAGGTCAAGCCACAGGAGAAATTGGAGCGGATTCTGACCAAAATTCTCCAAGAAGCTTACGTTTTCTATTTTGCACATGGGGGTGCACTTCAGGTCCGCTGGTTTGAGCCCGTTTGTCCTAAATTTCCCAAATACTTCTCACGATCTTGATAATGAGGTATTTTTGCACCAGAAATGTTTTTCTTATGCTCAGGTCCCTCCGGGTTTCATCTGGTCTTTCTGGAAATGCAGATGAGTCCTTGAGTATGACAAACAGGACAAAGATGCTTCAATAAGGTCATTTCTTCTTGCATTTAAGTCATTTTTGGTTCCTTTCACCTCTTTATAACGTTAAATCTGAAACACATCAAATAAATACTCAAGTAGCACAAACTTGGGTAAAATAAAGGATATATAGCATAAATGCAATATATGATATGTTACTGATCATCTCTGTATGGTGCATGACCTAGATGACATTCATCTACTCTTTTGTTTGAGTTTTAATGTTCAAGTTGTCTTAAAGAAGGGAATATGCATGTCAAATTAATTTCTTGCATCAAAATAGAGTATTTATGAATTGGAAAGTTGAAGATATCAATTATAAATCGCAAGAGGAGCTACTGGTGAAACAAGAAACCAAAAGACCTCACCCAATCCGTCACTGGCGGATGCAAATCTCCTACGGGTGGATGGTTTGGGCATTCCAGTCCCCAAACTTCTCCCATGTGCTCCTATTCCTCAGTTTAGTCCCATGTCCATTTAGTCTGCTATCCAGTAACAAAACTAAAAGGAAAAATGTGAGAAAACCCACCGAAATGGTGGAAACAACAATGACTACGACCAACTCCCCAACAACAGTGCCAAAAACTTGATTGGATTTTATCAGTTCAATACCGCAAGTGCACGACATCGGTGAAGACGTGACAAGTATGGGTCGTACTACGAAGCATTGTGTGTGTCGATGTTCCCACCATACTCGAGTGGAGGAAGAAAAATGAAGATTGAGGGTATCTAACAACGTGAGCAATGAAACATAAATAAAAAAAACAACTAATAAAAAACGTAACAAGTACGGCTCGTACAACAAGGAGTTGTGCGCGTTGTTGTTATCACCATACTCAAGTGGGAAGAGAAATAAATGGAGAGATTTAGACTAAACTAAACTAAGATAGAAGAAAACAATCTAACTAAACCCCTTGGAGTGAATGTGCAATAGTGAGATGTGTGTGCATAAGGGTGTTCAACCATTAAGCATATGTGTAAGAGAGTGTGTTTACAAGTAGAAGCTAGTGTGGAATTTAAGTGTAGAACACATACAATTACATGGTATACAAGACTAGGATATGTTAGCATGAAGTTAAAATAATTTTATGGATTCTCAAGTATGCAATAAGCACCTAGTGTGCCCATTAAAGTATCAATCAATCTTAAGCATAACCTTAGTTCATTCAAGCAATATGAACCAAATCAAGCAACCATTGATTTCAAGTATGAATTCCATCATCAAATAAAACTCATCACAAGCAACATGTCAAAAATAGATCTAGCATGAAACAAGTACATATTGTGACCATCATCTCATCTAAAACAAGATTAACATGCTACAAGTTTTAGATGTAACATTAAGCACATGGAAATGACACAAATTTAGGACCCCAGCATACATTTCACCATCAACTACATTGCCTCCACCCCCAAATGGGGTGGACCTACTCACTAATGGTAATAACAAGCATGGAAAGAAAGAGATTTAGACTAAACATCGCATCAAACTCTAACTAGAAAACTAACCAACAAAATCAATAACTAATTGGATAGAAAGAAAGTGAATGACAGGAGAAACATGAATCCAACCATATATTAAAGAAAATGTGAGATTACAATCTTCATCCACCTTCCTCTGCTTGCAACCAAATTGGATTAAAAAACTATCCTACTCTAAGGGTGAAAGTGGAGAAGAAGAAAGGTAGGAGAAACATGGCTATTAATTATAGAAGAAAGAGTAGTGTAGATGAATTTGGAAGCAATCCAATGGCTATAATCGATTTCTCTGTTGTCTAGTGCACCTAAATAAATACGTTCGAGCCACGGGAGAAATTTGAGGGTATTTGGACCAAAACGATCCACCAGTGGGGAATTCAGATCCGCCATTGGCGGATCTTTTGGCTCCGATCTGCCCTGAATTCTCCCAGAAGCTTAAGTTTTCTATTTTACATGTTGGGTGCACTGTCGGTCCGCTGGTTCGTGCATGTTTGGCCTTAATTGCTCAAATACTCTTCTATATCATCGTATTTAAGGATTTTTGTACCATAAATATTTTCAAGACATTCAAGTCCCTTTGGGTTTCATCTGGGTCCTTCCTGAATTGCTCATGATATGCATAACATGAAATACATAATGACCGAAACCCAACTATGTCTCCACATCAATTAAGATTTAACATTATCATTAAAATATACAAGATATTAATTAGGACATAGAGCACATGCTCCCACATGCCATTATTATCTCTTTACCAACTCCAACCTTATCCTCTCCTCATCATTCCGCATAAAGTGGTCCACTAACCAAGCATGTGCTAGGCATCAATTAAGACTATTAACACATAAAAGGCAAGAGTGAGTAACCCAACAAAATGGTTATGGAAATCATGTGAAGTTCCAAGATTAAGATTAACACACAAACATAAATCTCACATCATCATATTTCACATCATCCGTCACCCCCAATGGTGATGGACTACTTGCTACTCATGTTCATAACAAAGAAAACAATAAAAGAAAAATAACACATGAACAAGTAAGGAAAACTAAATCTAACCAATGGAAATGAACAAAAAATTCATCACGTGAAAGATAAGAACATAAAGAACATGAAACCTAACTTCATTTCGAAAGAAAAATTGCAAAATGTTCCTACTCTTTTCCTCCACTACACTACAAAATAAGAAAATAAAACCTACTCTAGTGAGGAAATGAAGGAAGAAGAAGAGGAAAGGTAGGAGAAATAATACTATTTATAGAAGAAAAAATGGTATAGATGAACCTAGAAGCAATCTGACAGCTTTAATCGATTTCTCTATGGTTTGGTGCACCAAAATAAACAAGGTCGAGCCACGAGAGAAATTGGGAACGAATTGGACCAACTAGATCCACCCGTGTCGAATTTTCATCCACCATTAGCGGATCAGATTGGTCTGCTCCACCCCAAATTTGCTCAGCAGTTTAAGCTATGTATTTTGCATGTGGAGTGCACTCCAAGTCCGCTGGTTAAAGCCCGTTTGGTTTTAATTCCCCCCAAATACTTCTCAAGATCATGATAATCAGGGTTTTTCGTACCAGAAATGTTTTCCTTATGCTCAAGTCCCTCCGAGTTTCATCCGGGTCCTTTCGGAATCGCAGATGGATCCTCGAGCATGAAAAACAAGTCCAAGATCTTCAATAAGGTCCTTTCTTCTTGCATTTAGGTATTTTTTATTCATTTCTTCTCTTTATTACCTAAAACCTGAAACACATCAAACAAACACTCAAGTAGCACAAATATGGGGGGGTGAAATAAAGGATATATAGCATGAATGCACTCTATGATATTCTACTAATCATGTCTCAATCGAAGGGGGATAATGGTTTTAAGTTCAGTAACGCGTCCTGTTCGGTCGACCGAATCGTATTTGGTACACCATTTGCTAGTCGACAAAGACTTCGTATAAAAAATGTAGATATGAAATTTACCTTAGTTTTATGGGTTTAAAAGTTAGTTTCGTAACTCATGGTGACAATATTAACTGATCATGCCTTTCAAAATCATTTCTAAGGTAAAGTTTTGGGATATCAAAAAATATTCATGAGTAAAAAAGGGTTTGGTGCTATAATCTACAGAAAAACACATAATCAGACTGACACAAACAACTAAATTCGAGGTACAATTTACTTATAATATGAAGTTATTCCTGAATGTTGCATTTAGTTTCCATAACCAATACATTAGTGATGGGAAGATCTTATGCCCATGCAATAAGTGTTGTAATAGGAAGTGGGCGACGAGAGGTGATGTGATCGATGACATCGTCATAAATAGATTTGCTCGTAATTATGAGGTGTGGGTTTATCAAGAGAAAATATTGCAAGTTCGAGCATGTTAGGATCGATGACCCTTAAACTAATCAAAGACTCTTTACTTATGATGTAGTATGTAGCGGAATAGACAAACAAATAAGTAAAGATAATAAAGGTCAAAAACAAGTAGACTGGAGATTTTTGTAGAGGTTCGGCACCACAATCGGGTCTTAATCCTCTTGGAAACACCGCTCGATCACCACAAGCCCCGTTTACGACTTCACTAATCGGATATCTTTTCCGAGCCGAGGTCAAGCCTTTTATAATCCAAGCTCGTGAACAACCTTGCCGAACTTGATTCCTCCTCTTACAATCTGAGAGCGGTATTTCCTCCCAAAGCGATACAACCATTGTGATTTAAACAAATGGAATAAGAATCATTGATCAACACTCTAACACTTGAGCACACATGAGTATGATAGGATTTAGGAAAACAAGTGTTAATGTTTAAGCTTGAGTGTGTGTAACTGAGGTTTGAAGATAAGGAATGTTTTCTCTCAAAGAGTAGATCAATAGGAGGTGTATGAGTTATCTAAAACATAGAAATGAACCCTTATTTATACGTTGTAAGATCCATATTGTCGATTGCAAAAGTATGTGAAAGGTGGATCAAAAGTGTAAAGCAAAAATCCTGTTGGAGCTAGAAATGATCGACCATTGCCGTATTTCAGTCGAATGTTAACTTAAGTTCTTAAGTTAATGGTTGATCAGATGCAATATCAGTCCAACAAACACTATAAAAATTCGGAGTTTATATACATGGAACTGATCAAACGCTCACCGTTGAGTCAAATTTGGTCAACCAAATATTTAAAAACTTATTTTCCAAATTTGTGACAGAATAGGTCGACTGTTAAGGTTAGATCAGTTGATCAAAAGATTGAATGATCCATTTGGTTATTGCACGACTTTTAACATACCTGTTGGAGAATAACAATAAGAAAATAATGCAAAATGGAAATTCAAAAAACTAAGAACGATTGGACGAAATGGACAAAATGATCGACTGTTCAACCAAGAAATTAGTGTTTTACAAACGGTCGAGTGAAACTAAACAATCGGTCCATCGTTGTGCACAGACAAAAATAAAGTTTGGTTTGATGGTTTTCTGGGTTAAGTTTGAGTGATCAAATTAAGTCTAAAGGATTTGAGATTTTGTGTGTGACTTCTTAATGGAACCTAAAGTGAATGTGTAACTCATATGCTCTAGTTTATAAAGGTTCCTAAGATTCAAATAAGGATAAAATTAATGTCTTCAAAACTTGATTACAATACATGTCTTGATTTCAATCTCTTTCTTCGTAAGTCTTGATCACCTATTAGGATAAGAGTAAGCACAATACAAGTATATGTGCAATGCATGGGATTCACTTGACCTAATTTGATTGTGATTAGATATTTTGTAGTTTAAATAGAGCGTGGCGATAAGGTGGATATGTCATGTAGGAGTTCGGTTCTTGTTAGGCATCCCACGAAAAAACTTGATATGGATAGGAGTCATGTTGGTTGTATGCACTAGCATAAGAGTCATGTTGTGGGTTCTAATGGTAGGAGTTGGCCAATTTGAGTTGTTGAGGTGTCAAAGTCCAATGTTGGGATACATGACCACTAAACCAACACGAAAAATTAAAATCTGTTAGTGACTTAAATACTCAGATGACTTAGTCTAACGAAGGATTACCAACATACTCAGACGATGAATTATAATTCATAATTGGTGGTTCTCTTAAATGTCTCTCATTTAAGCCATTAAATGTGACCCAAACCCATTTCAGTGTGTTTCATTTGGAAATTATTTTGATATATGTGTTGGTTTAGCCATGCATATTAAGTTTGATTGCAATTGTAGTTATTCATGTAATTATCACCCATCAGGTTGAAGTGAGAAGGTGCAAGGGTTATATCGAGACTTAACTTATGGGTTGAATCTAAATCAACTCGCGAAAGTCGATTATTTGCGTCTCGAGGCCAAACTTGCACGCACTAGAATCAGTTTCTAAAAGCTTGATTTGTTTGAAAATTCAATTCTCAAACAAATATTTGCTTTTGGAATCTTTCTTAAATGATTTAGAATCGGATTTGGAAAGACCCAAAAAAAATTTTCAAAAATCTTGAAAATCAAGTAGGGATCTTTCCAAATTGAAATACTTTTTTATGCAAACAATTGAAGGGGAAATATGAAAAATTCCTAAAAAATGATATAGATGAGAGAGACTTAGATGAGAGAGAGAGAGAGAGAGAGATTGACTTCTAATGGCCAGGTTTAGAATTTCACACCACAAAAAGGCTCAAATAACCTATACGTAGTGTTGTTAGAGCTGGACGATTCCTAACTAGGTGAGTCAATTAAGTTGTTCTTAGTTCACCTCCCTCGGAAACCCGATAGATTGGTCAGGTCGTGTATATCTAGTGGGAGCACTTTTGGCATAACCAGTGCCAAATAAATAACCACTTCGCTTCTGGGACTTTCATCGCCACGAAAACACTTCCTATACATCAACTTACTTGAATTACGTTTAGGTTAGACAAGTCACGACAGAATCAACTCTTTAATTGAGTATGAATATCCTAAGGGGTCGATGTCTAATATTTAAAATTAGGCTTGGATGACACTTAGGTTGGTGGTTTGTGAGACACGGGAGGGTGATGAAATCCACACCATATCTTGATTTTCTATAGGTGGTGCCCGTTAGAGTTGTTTAAGTTAGATCTAAGAAACAATCTCTCCAAACAATCTTGAATCTCACTTTTTTCCTGTTGCAACCCTACTATATATGAAATGCAATCTGACGCGTGAATGAGTGTGGGAAGTACGTACCTTTCTCCAGAAATTAACAACAAAAATTGAAAGTAAAAAATAGATGGTGCATGCACAAGTCAATCTTATATGATGAATGACCTAAACTTGAAACATATAATCTTTTTCCTTGGTATTTGAGTGTTCAAGCTGGTAATTAAAAAGGGGTCAATTTTTTTATTTCAGAGAAGCATGAGTTCAATTTTCAAAAGATAGTCATGGGCTAAAAGAAGTTATAAATCAACACAGAAATTTTTGGATCAAATAGACAAACCTGATTCGCGATTTTATGGGTCAACCAAGCTTATGGTTTGTGGATCTGACTTTCTCCTAATGCTTTGGTTTTGCCTGCCCGGCCTTTTGCCTTCAATAAACCCTAAATCTGTTGTTAGTTCAAAGTTATAGCACTGGCCAATGCATTTCTAAAAAACAAATCAAACTTCACACGACTCCTCACCGGTAACGGTGCCAAAAACTTGATGATTTTTAAAATTAACTGCAAGTACGATGTTGTAGAATACAGGTCAAACACAAGGAGGTGATGTTGAATTCCAATTTGAATGATTTATGCAACTAAACTAACATGCCTGCAAAAACCTATGGTCGAGAGAAGTTGATTTTCTTTTCTTTTTATTGAATCATGCACCTATTGATTTATTGATTGGCATCATTTCATGCTCATATTTGCATCTTATATCCATTATCTTTCATCTAAACAATGCTATGTTACGAGTTTTGTGTTTAGTTTTCAGGAATAAATAGGTTTGAAGAGTTGAAGCATAAAAGGACCCAAAAGCTGGGAAAAAGGACTGAATTGTGAGATCTGGGGACCAAGATGCAAGGGAGAAGGACCTGAACGCAAGACAGAAGGACCTAAGAGCAAAACAGAATACTCCACACCATCATGGGGAGTATTTTAGCAATTGGATTCGGGTCGGGGCTCCAATAAACAAAGTAGATGCATCCAAGACCACCAAATACACCAAGAAAAGCCCAGAACAAGATTCAACTCGATCCGGAAAATTTGGACCGCCAATTAGCGGTCCAAGACCGCTAATTGGCGGTCACTTTGGGCCCAAATCCACCAAGTTTTCTCCTGGACGTGTATTAATGTTTGTTTAGGCTATTTGTGGTATCTGTTTAGTCCCACATCGGGGGATTGTCCCGGATTAGCTTTTTCCATGCCTATAAATAGAACTCTTCACCTCCTTTTGTAATCACTCCATATTTTAAGTGGCTATTCTTCCTACTAGAAGTGAGGCCTTGAAGCACACACTAAAGTAGGAGGATGCTACTTTTAATGTGAGTCATTTTATCAATAAACTTTATGTTTCTTTCATTGTTTGTTTTATGCTTCTTTTATTGTTGTGCATGTTTTAGTTTAATCGTCTTTTAATTCTAGCTTAGTTTTAATATGCTTTCTTTCCATAGTTTAATAATTAGTGTAATGTTTAGTGAGTAGTTCCATCCCCTTTGGGGGGTGGAGTAGATGTACATACATGCATTAGAGAATGGGATGAATGCTTTAATTTCAATGTGTTGATTAAACATGAATGTATGCTTGCTTGTTTAGGATAGAATTTACAACTTGATGAGTTTTGCCAAAATGATTAGACACCTCTCATGCTTGTTTAGGTTCTGAAATAAACACCTTGCATATGTAAATGTTAATCAACTAAGTTGGTGAATAGATTGATAGGTTTTGCCATAACATTTAGACACTTCCTATGCTTGATAAACACCACCTTCATGTGCTTAAAGACTGTATTCTACACCCACCTCTTTGCTTGTGTGCACTCACTCCACCCCTTAGGGGTTTTCCATTCCTGAAATTCCAGCATTCTTGTTTTGTTCTTAGCTTAGTTCTTATTTCATCGTTTGTTTGCTTCTTTCACATTTCATACTTCTTAGCGTAGTGTAGCGTAGGTTAGCATAATCAATCTTTCTCTTCCCTATTTTGCCACTTGATTTCGTACAAGCAAGAGGCTGCTCACCTCCCTGAGGACGACCCGTACTTGCCACCGCTTCATCGCGGCCGTGCACTTGCGGTTTAATTAAAACGTTCAACATTTATCTTAAGCTAAACTAAGAATACTTGAAATGCGAATTTAGATATTAAAAATGAAGATGAGGTATATGGATTATGATTAATAAGAGTTTAAGGTTGAGAAAAAAAGATCTAGATTATACAAACCAAGCATCACATATAACAACTTGTTCTTAAGTGATCAAAATTTACCACAACCTTAGATCTAACAAGATTAAGTAGTGTATTATTATGCAATTTTATCTTCGTTCTTAAGATTTCAGTGATAAAACACATATAGTTACATTCACTAAAACAAAACAAACAAAAGATTAACAACAATAAGTACACTTTGAAGCCCACTTATCTCAATTATTCCATTCATATCAAGCCAATCCGTCTACCCCATCCCAAGGAGGGCTTAGCCACTCATTGTGGTGAGTCATAAGAGAAAAAAAGATTAAGAAAAGAAAAACAATTGTACTACAAGGGAACAAATGATTAAAAAAATTGCGCAAACATGAAACTACTAATACTAGAGCAAAAGAAACAACAAGTAGAAGAAGAGAAAGAATTTTATTTGTTCAAGAACTCTAATATTTTTTCCATTACACTTTTGAAAATTAAAAGAGATGGGAAAGGTAGGGTTGTCGAAGAGGGCAAACTCTCCTTTCCACCCCGTTATATAGCCAATAAAAGTAGGATTTTCTATCCTCTTAATTTAACAATCTTTGATTCCCTTTATGAGCCCATTATGTTCCGAATTTGGAAATATGTGAAATACAAAAGTTGTGTATATGGATTTTTTCTTTATAACGAGTTTTGAATCATCTTATTTAGATATGAGAGGAGAAAGTTTGCACAAATTACTGATGATCTCTCAATTGTCTGGTTTCCAAATACAGTCAGTCTTGACATGCATTTTTCACCCTCGTGTCATCCAAAATTTGGCACGTATTAAGAAACACAAATATTTGCTCCTTTCAATTTTCTTTCTACAACATCTTGAATCACTGGATTTGAATTTTTGTAGTAAATGTTATGTCATAGTTCGTGAAGTGTTGTCTCGAATCAAATCTTCCAAATTCATGTTGATTGCTTAATCCGAATTTCATACTTGAAATTTCTCATTATTTGAAGCACACAAGAGCACATAAATGTGTGGAGTATATATTTTTGCAATGACTCTCAATTTTCGTTTTTATATATTTCCATTTAAGTCCCTTCGTACTCTGATATTTATGACAATTTAACGTATTTCCTTGAAACTTACAAAATGAATCAATCATACATAACATATAATTATTTAAATATAAAAATAAGATAATAGTGAAGATCGAAATGATAAATTATGATAGTTACCACCAGACTCGTCCTCATTATTCTCTGAGTTGGATCGGTCTCTGTCTCTGAACCAACAACACCCAGCTTCTTGATCAACCTAAATGTACCCTCTCCCTCACCCTTTCCTTTCCAATCTTCAATAATGATGTCAACATAAAAATTGTCCTAGTTTACGTATTTCTATTTTTGAGAAGTCGGTAGGTTTTGTTATTGGTCGTATGTTTTATTATTTTGCTTTTGCTATTAAGAGTGTCTTTGAATATGTAATCTCTTTCCCACGTACATTAATGAAAATCGTTTTTGTTTGAGTGTAATTAAGTCATTTGGAGGGCCTTAGTGTAATTAGACAAGTACTTGACGATCAAATGCAATTTACCCAAGCATTTTCACGTGTAGGTGTGTGAGAGGAGGGGGTGGCGGTGAAGGTTGGATGGGATAAAGGGGAGAGTTGAGGAGAAGAAATGAGTTTTGTTGAGTTTTCTTTGCAAGAAGGAAGAGTGTGAGAAGTGAGATCGGAGAAAGAGTTGAGTGAAGTCAAGAAAAGAGGAAATAGAAGAGAAATCAGAAGAGAAGGAGGGAGGTCGGGAGAAGATTCAAGCTCCGGCAAGTCGAGTTTGCCAGAATACGAAAATCGAAGGGGTGATCACCGTCGACGTTGGGAGTTTCGTTGACCGTGAAAAAGGTATGCCAAGTTCAATTAGATGTTCACACAAGGTGTGTGAGTGGTCGGGGGTGTCGTCCGAGGTCGAAGACCTTGTCGATGTCAAGGTGCAGCAAAGTTGCTGCACTGGAACGATCGACCGATAGTGGTGTTGGTCAACCAGTCTTAGTGTAAATGTGCGATTTTTACCCACACCGATCAAACGATGTCTTGTGGGGTCGACAAGTTATGCTTAATTTCACGGGAAGAATATGAGTGTTAGATTTGGTCGAACAAGACCCCCTGTCGTTTGGGAGCCTAGAGCATCTAAACGGTCGACCACTCTAAGATTTGGTTCGGCCGATTACTTATATGAACTTAAGTTACGTTCGACTGGTTGCTATTTCGTTCGACCGGTGATGTCGTAGAGAAAATGTAGGAAAACCCTATTTTCAGTCGACCGGGTCTCCTTTGCCATTCGACCGCTGAGATGGTTTATTTAATGATTTATGTGGCGTAGACCTTCCAAACGGTCGACTGTCTAAAGACTTTGTTCGACCATTTCTGATGTATGTTTGGTTCGCCCGATGGATTGTGGTTTGAACCAATTACCGGTATTAACGACCAACCGATCAACCACACGACCTTTTTCGGTCGACCGTTGATGCATAGGATTGTATTGTATGTTTATGAGCGTGTTGGCGTGTGGATTTCTATTATGAATATTATGTTTCCATATCATATATGTGGGACCGTAGTTCCCCTTTGCATGATCTATATGTATTGGCTCTACGGAGCAACATGATTGTTAGCCTGTGTGACAACGGAGATGACCGTCTAGCCTGTGTGGCGACGAAGATGACTGACCAATATTGTTCTGATGGATATGTACGACCGATATTGTTCCGACGACCATGATCGTCTAGCTGTTGCTCGGCTAGCGAGTATGACCGACCAGAGTGACAGCTCTGGCGGATTGTGGCATTGCGATCACGGGATCAGATCTGATGATGACTCGGAAGTGCGTGCGACCTTCACCGAACCCTCATGCTAGTGTAGCCGCGAGTGAGGGTGTATCACTTACTCTCCATATGACTGCATGTGCCAGCGGTGGGTATCTTTGGATGCCCAAACGATATGAGATTTATGATCATATGACCCCAGAGTGGCAAGATGACTATTATGTTTTTATATGTTGTCATGATACTAGTATGATAGGTCATGTATAGTGTATTGCATATGCATATAGGTGGACTTGGTATACGGGATTTGCTTATGGAAACTCAGACATTGTTATTTATGCTTTTCAGGGTCCCCTTCGGGTGCTAATAGGGTGGTGACTGAGGACGAGTACATCTAGGAGTCGGGTCCTCGAGTCTTTTTAAGGTGGTTATGACTACTTGTATTTAGCACTGTTGTACTTTGATGTAGTCATACTTTTGACAACTCTTGTATATGGTGCACCTTATGTATAGTAGATATATTTGAGTAGTGTTCCCTTGTGATATATTTATCGATGATTTTTTAATATCATTCAAAGTTTAAATTTCCGCTATTTTTGGGGACGTTACACTTAAAGCAAGAATTCAAACATTTTCTACCGGTCTATGGTTAAACCTTGTGACCATTTTGTAAAACATGGTGACCGGTTTAGTTACTTATCTCGTGAATAACAAAACCGGGTGACCAGGCAACGTTGGTGATCGTCCTGTTCTGCCCAACACTATTCAAATCAGCCGATGGGTTTGTAAAATCGGTTTTTTTGAGTTCTTTCTATTTATGGCCATGTTGCCACTTCCTTATTTAGCTGGCCTTCCCTCTTGTATAACTGGGATCGTAGAGATAGCTTTTAGAATGTTTTGCATACAGTTATTGCATATACTCTTCTCTTGTTTGAAAAGCTCATTCTCTTTCTCCTTGACCTCGCTCCTATATCCATCAAAGTTTTGCCTTGATCCACGCATACACCTCTAAATCCTCAATCAAGGAGGTTGGTGTATGGAGTGCTCAGTGGGGAGCAAGTGACTCAAGGTTGTAAAGAAGCTTCCAGTGTGTGGAAGTCATCTTTTAACGGTATGTGAAGGGTCTCGACGAAGTTTATTCGTCGAGTGCGGGTACAAACAGTGACAAACCTTGCCCAGAAAAGGTTTGGATAAAGGGAACTCGCAAATGGATTTTTTTGGATAGAATTAGGTTGCATGTTGTGCAACAAAATATGTATAAAAATCTCTTGTCTCCCTCTTTTTGTGGTTTGTTGTTTGTTTTCCTTTCTATTTTTCGTAACCACCTAAAGAAACACCTAATTAACAAGTTCAAATTTACAAAATTGTATTCACTCCTCCAGAGTTGCCTTCGATCCTCAAATAAGTGTGGCGTAATGGTAAGGTGGGAGTTAATATAGATGTGACTGCATGTTTGAATCTCAATAGAACACCTAAAACAAAATTGGCTTGAAAAGACAAAACAAGTGCACAATTGAAAAAATCAATTAAATTGCAATAGTTTTGTGAAAGTGTCCTAAAAGGTTATTTAAGACACTTATTTACAAAGCGTACTCCAAAGTCTATTAGGATGATTAACATCATTTCATGCATTCATTTGTTTCTTATATCCATTATCTTAAACCTAAACAATGTTACGTAACGTGTTTTATGTTTGAGTTTCAGGAATAAACAAGATTGAGGAGAAGAGGCATAAAAGGAACTAAAAGCAAGAAAAATGACTAAGTTGCAAGACTTATGGACTAAGATGCACAAGAGAGGGACCAGAATGTAAAACCGAAGGGCCATTGAGCAAATGAAGGAACTCCACACCATCATGAGGAGTATTTTGGCAATTGGATTCGGGTCGCAACCTACACAACCTCTTAGGGTGCATCAAACATGAAGAAATCAAGCCAAACAACCACACCCCAACACCTGACCCGATCCAAACCTTATAGACCGCTTGTTGGCTCTGGATTGCTCTGGATCCGATGTGGTTTAGTCGGGTCATGTCTTAGAGTGTTTTATGTCTATTTTTAGTAGTGTTTTAGTCCCATATCGGGGGATTGTCCCCGATTGCCTTTTTCTATGACTATAAATAGAACTCCTCCTCCATTTGTATTCACTCATTGCTTGGTGGCATTCTCTCTACTTGGAGTAAAGCCTTGAAGAAAAACTCAAGTGGAGAAGAATGCTACTTGTAATGTGAGTCATGTTAATACAATAATTTTTTTTGTTAATTTCCTATTGTCTCTTTCAATTCTTTCAATTCTTGCATGCTTAGTTTAATTTCGTTTTCTTTTCTTAATGATTAGTGAGTAGTTCAATCCCCCTTTGGGGGTGGAGATGATGTACATATATGTCGTGAAGTTTGGATGTTTGATGAATTTTTGATTGTGTAGACTTGCATGTTTGTATGTTCATTGGGGGTATTTTAATCATCTACATGTTGGGCTATTTTGATGGGTTTTGTCATAAGATTTAGACACTTCCCATGCTTAGTTTCCTCATATTTATTGACTTAAATTTCTTGTTAAATATGATACATGTTAGTTAAGTGTTTGTATTTGTGGTTGCTTGCTTGATTGATTGAAGAAACTTTTTTTGATGGGTTTTGCCATAAGATTTAGACACCTCTCATGCTTAGCTTTGTTCTTCAATGAGTTTATTGTTTTTAATGAGTCTTGCCATATCTTTAGACACTTCTCATGCTGAGCCTAATCGTATGATAATCAAGTAGTAATTGTCAATACATTGTGTGAATGGATTGATAGGTTTTGCAACATCTTTAGACACTTCCTATGCATGACAACGCACACACTGACACACACACATACATGCTTACATGTATCATTCATCACTAATTTCACTTCATATGTGCACACACTCCACCCCTTAGGGGTTTCTCTTCTTGATTTCCAATCTTTCGTAGTTTTCTTTCGCATTTCTTACTTACTAGTTTAGTGTAGTTTAGTTAACATAATCACATATTTTCTCCCTTTATTTGCCACTTGATTTATGACAAACCAGAGGCTACTCACCTCCCCGTGGATCGACCCGTACTCGTCACCACTTCATCGTGGCCGTGCACTTACGGTTTAAACTTTAATCTTACACAAGGGATGTCGCTTCAAGGAAAAGTATCATATAAAGTATTTGAAGACGCTATCAGAAAAAGGCCCCGTTTGGAGGTAGTTTCTGGTCGGAGGGTTTCTACTAGAAACTCAGCTCCCAACTTCAATCATTGAGTTGCAGCTTCTCCACGTTCGGAAATCCAAAGTGTTTGGATAACACTTCTGAATGATACGTGCTTGTCCCAACCCTTTCTCATGTCAACTTCAGCCATTTTGAGAGCGTTGTGAAGTTCCTCAAGACTCACCCCTTTCTCACGCACATGATAGTGCATAATGAAGTCCTTGTAGGACGGCGCTAGAGAGCCAAGAATCAAATCTTCCACAATGTCAGCGGGCATCGGGGAAGAGAGCTTCAACAACTTCTCAAGGTATCCTTGCATCGTGAGAAAATGCATGGATACCGATGTTCCCTCCGCCATGTGGCACCTTGTGAGTGCGATGGTGGTCGTATAGCGTTCTTTTCTAGCACTATCCATGAACATCTTTGTTAAAGCTTTCATGGTCTTCTTGGGTTTTGAATCCAAGTATTTCGCTTGAAGCGAGTCACCCATGGAGTCCAACATTAGACCGTGAACTTGGTTCTCTTGGTCTTCCCACTTGGCTTTTGCCTCTCTCTCACTATCGGTTGACTTATCATTTAATTTTGGGATTTCACCATCCAAAATATAAGATAGTTTCTCAAACTTCAACACGATATTGAGCATGAGTTGCCAGCTTATGAAGTTTGAGACATCATTTGCCAAAGGATGTTTTTCAATTATAGATCGCACAATAGGTTGAATATTCGACATTTCTACAAAATAAACTATATGGGATTTAATGTCAATTTTATGTTTTAAAAACAATACCGCAAATAAAAAATTGTCCATAAATGCAGCAATCCAAGATCCTATCAATTATAATATAAACTAGCTAAGGGCTATCAGATATACTATAAAACCAAGGTAAGAAAACATTTTCTAATCATAACCATTTCGAAATATCGCAACATTTGCATTTTCAAACTCTTATGACTCTTGTTGTTTTAATTAAGAGGGAATTTGACCGGTCCTCGTAAGAAAAACTCTCTTTCTCAAAACCGAGCTAGGGCTCCGGGTTTTGTTAAGAAAACTTATTTCATTTGATACGAGATGCGTTTATCCATTGTATTCACAAACAAATATACTCGGTGTCCACTAAGGGTGAATTGCACCTCGTGCATTTATTCATGGCACAACAATAGACAACCTTATATCTCCCACTATTCCCAAAGATGGAGGAAGCTATCTCCCACTAAGGGCGAGCAGAATATCCCTCGATCGATGGCTGCTCGTGGATGAAATAAGAAAGAAAGATACTCCTAATTTTTGGTTAGACAATTTTAACATTAATATGTGATTTTAGAAGTTAGGTGATCATGCATATTTATCATCTATACACATCCTAACATTCATCCATGCAGTCACATATATATTAAGCACACAAACATAAATAAATCCATTCACACACACATTGTGTGAGTTTATATGTTCCCGAGTTCTTGATCCTTGATCCCTGATCCTTGATCCTTGCGCTTCTTCAGCGTCTTCCTCTTGCACCATGGATGTTGATATTGCAAAAATATAAATATGCATCTCTTAATTTTGAAAATTGTCTAGTGCAAGTCCTATGTAAAAATCCTCACATATGCATGCATATACATAAAAATAGAAATTTGGCTTTTACAGATACATAAGCCCCTGTGATTGAATAATAATAACATACACATTCATTTCTTTCATTCACACATGGCTTCTTCGGAACATATAAACTCATATATCCCTGCATAAGAGAACTCGAGCAACGCATGTACATATACTATATATTAGTCTATTTAGTTTATCATGCATCTCTAAATCAAACAATTCTAAAATTATTTGAAATCCTTTAAAAATGATTTTATGCATCCATAGTTAAATACACAAAACATTTGAACCGTTGTTTATCCAATTTCCAAAAATAAAAATTTAAAGAAAGATAAACATATGCCTTTTTCGTTTTGTCGATTCTTTATAAAATAATCATTTAATTAAAAACGAAAATTCTATAAATTAGACATAAGTCTAAATTTTAATTCTAACATTCACAAGATGTGTTTCAAAATATTTAAAACTATCAAAAGAATCAATTAGAATTAAATCAACAAAACTATCGGAAAACTAGAAAAAGACATAGAACTTGAATTGTTTCGATTGTAGATGGTAAACTAAAATTAATTATATAGTCTAATCATTGAAAATATGAACTAAATCCTCTGATACCACTGTAGGATTTCGTGTCCCCATGTATGTATATATTTTGAAATTTTAATACAACATACAAGATTGATTTCATACTTTCAACGATTTTATGTACATAACTTTGTGTTTTATTCTAATATCATGCAACCTTACATTTATTAAAATAAACTAAAGAGGTAGAATCATACCTAAAGGTTCTCTAAAAGCTTCTTGAAGATTCGGAGTCGCGTTGCCCGTTGAATCGTCCACAGAATTGCCTCCGAATGTTCACCAAACTCTAAACAAGATTAGAGAGAAATGAGCTAGCCAATCAATCTCTAACAATGTTTAGAATCTAGCTAATAACCCCTCTTTAAGCTCCTGAGATTCTTATCTCTAAAACTTAAATTTACTAAGAGATTTTCGTGGTGATTAGGGAGAGATTAATGAGAGAAATCATTTTTGCATTAGTATTAAACTTGTAGGAGTAGGTGCCCTTTTATAGGCTACCAAAACATCTTTATCAAGAGCTATTATTTAGTCATGATCCCTTGTTTATTCTTTCCTAAAATTAATCTCTAATTTCCACATAATCACCCAAAAAGACGTTTTAATTAAATCTGAAATTAATCTACCCATGATTTAATTAATCTCTTAATAATTCAGGCATAATCGTTCTTGTTCGGTGGACCGAGTATAACTCGGTCAACCGAACCGTTCGGTTATAATACGTGTTCGGTGCACCGTGAGCTAGACGGTCCACTGAATCCGTACGAGAAAAAATCCCTGGAAGAATTCGGACGAACCACGTCTTTTACTCGGTCGACTGTTGACCCACCAGAATCGCTCCTGGGACATAGTCATCGGATGTTTGTGTCACCTTCGAACTACCGAAAATACTACTTCTCGGTTGACCGTGCACACTCGGTTAACCAAACCCAATTGTCCTGGCACTCTAGACAATTTCGGTCAACGAATTGCGCTTACCCGTTCTCTATTCGGTTAACCGATCCGAAGATACCCCAGTCGACCGAACCATGAACGGTTCACCGTGTTTGACCCCGATTTTGCCTTTGTCAAATTTTGGATTTATTTCCAACAAAATTTGATCTTTTGGGGTTTTTAGCAAATTCACATCTTATATAATACATTATCATATGTAATATTAAATTATTACACCACATAATATATATACCTCATATGAATTTATTATGATTCTAATTATGTCAATTCTCATGACATATTGATTTTATTCATTCACCACATGTGTCCTATTTTCACATGAAACCCGACACATCATATGAACTTAAATCAACCCTCTTGTTTCCCAGTTTTGTGGTGTGACCTATAGGAGGATCGAAACCAAATTTGCAGCGATATTAAACACTTAATATCTCAAACTATAAGTGGTATCTAGCTACACTTTATAGTTACCCAATTAGCATAGATGTCTTTGTTCCACCCGAACCAAAACACGATCCATTTAGTGATGTAAGTGCACCACTTGTGTCGGTCCCTTGCCTCATGATATTAAGAATATATACAAAGTAGAAATGTGTCATCTTTGTATTATATTCATTTCTTGATCTCTCTAAGCTAATTATAACTATGTAACTTAACTCAAGTTACATTGTGCACATTATAATTTTGCTTTATCAAGGGGCCCACTAATATCATCACTCAATTAAGAGGGGCAATGATAATCGCTTGACTAGCTATCTTTTCCACCACAAGTCATGCTCAACCAACTATTGCCTTTATCACTACACTCATTGATAGCTTTTGACAATAATCAAATTAAGCACTTCTTGAGTGAAAAGATATAAGTCTCATATCTTAGGATCCAAGACACAGTAAAAACATTAATGACACGAAACACAATTCCATAATGTTTTACTTGTTAGGTCTATTCAATATATAAAAGTAATCTTTTTCTCTTTTATATACTCGTGTCATCAATTATTTGTAGAGCTACAACAATCGATGACCAACACGACAATCTTATCTCGGTAATTAATGTTCCATGTTAATTACCATGATTGAGAATAACTTTTGATTTATGTAAACCATTATATTTTAGAGCTCTACGGTTAAGGACCAAGTGCCTCTTCCTTAACACTTCCAAAAGACGAATACCATAATCAAGGAACAAAATGCTTGCACATTCAATTCATAATAATTGACATATAAATGAAAAACTTTTAGACGTACATTTAACACTCAATCAAATTGAGTAATATTTATTTAGTATATTGACGTACATTTAAACGGTCTTAAACATCGAGGACCACTAATCTGTAGGACATCAAGAATCTGGAGGTTCCTAAAATCTCAGGGAGACTAGATGGGCAACGACGTTCAAGCTATAACGGTCTTAAACGGTTTTCTCTCCTTAATGCGTCCGAAAATCCTAGGGGCCAACGTCTAATTGATTTTAAGGCTTCTTGGTTAAAGAATAAATAGCTAAAGGCTAGTCCTTAATACATGTTATCTGTGGACTTAGTCTTCCTAAAACAAGTTATTACTATATATAGTATCTTCCATCAAAATAACAATCTTAGTCTTTTTAAATATATATATATATATATATATATATATATAATAAGGTCGATTGAGGTGAGTTAGTTTATTAATCATTTCCTTGTGTACGAAATCTCATGAGCAAGCTACCAACAAACTCCATTGACAACGATTATTGACAAATACATTACTAAGTGGACACAAACATACAATTTATTGCTTATATATTTATATTTTTTCCAAACATATTACAATGCATCAGTTTTCAACACACAACGGAAAAATTACTAACAACAATTAAAACTAAGAGACAAAATGGGTGGAATCACGAACCAGCAAATGCGCACCCTCTTTCTTCTCGAACGCGCGTCCTCCCTCGAATATGCCAAATATAGATAGATCTAAACCATACTTGACTGGTAATTGATTAATCAGACAACTCATAAACCACATACAACAACAACAAACCATGCATTTAATCACAAATTAAATGATTTTCAACCAACACAAGACCACAAACAAATCATAAATAACCAACACCAAATCCGAGAGCACATTTTACCAACCTAATACTTGATTCCTCGGACAGATAAGACAGATGACACATAACTCCACCTAAAATCCGAAACTAAACCGAACACTAGTGCAGAATAGGCTTTACTCATCGCCACATATACGTCGGCCGTTAGAACGACCGACGTCTAGTAGGGAGATGACAGAATAGACGTCGGCCGTTACTATGGACGACGTCTATATGGTCCTATAGACGTTGACTATTGAAATATCGAGTTTAACCGACGTCTATAGGGTATAGACATCGACATATAGACGTCGGTTCTTAAAATACCCTCTGAATCTGACGTCTATAGGGTATAGACGTCGACCCATAGACGTCGGATGGTATAGACGGCCGACGTCTATACTCCATGCATATAGACGTCAGATATCTATAACATCTGACGTCTATATGTCTTAAAGAAATCGAACAGACGCGTTTCCGCAATTCATCTCAAACGAAAACCCACCCAAACCCTAGTCGTCCCGCGACCGAACTCTCCTCTGCGACCGATCTCCGACCGATCTGCACTGTCTCTGGCACCGCAGCGACGTCCCTTGTGCTCTCCTCCCCTTCTCCGTCCCTCTGCACCATCTTCGTAACCTCCGCGAGCACCGTCACCGCACCCTCCTCCGCGACTGTTGTCACCGCAGCCACGACCTCCTCCTCCTCTGGTTCGTGCTCATACTATTTGTGTAGTTGTGTATTGAGTTTTTTATTTAGTTTTTTTGATTTGGTGTAGTTGTGGGTGTAGTTGTTGGCGCGACCACAGGCACCGCACCTCCTCTTCGACGTAGGCAGCAGCTTTCCCCTCCTCCTCTGGTTCGTGTTTCACCACCTGTAGAAAAATTAACGTCAAGTGAAGCCAAGAGGAAATCTACTAGATTGTTTGATTAGGTTCTCATATTTGATATGTTTAGATTGTGGTGTTTGGATTTGGATTTTAGATTGTGGTGTTTGGATTTGGATTGTTTAGTTGGTTGTGGAGATTGTGAATTTTGGATTTGTTAGGTTGACGAGAATTGAGTGTGATTGTATGAATATTTAATTCATTTTCCATATGTTATTGCTATATGTTATGATGATGGATGCGACCTTTATTAATGAGATATCATTTGATTTCATTCGTTCATTGGATTGATTTGTTTTGGATTGAGTTGAGTTGGGTTGGTTGGATGATTTAAATGAGTGTATATGAGTTGGATTGGTTTGGTTTGCTATCTTAGGTCTTGAGTTGGATTGGTTTGGTTTGGTTTGCTATCTTAGGTCTTGAGTTGAGTTTCGAAACTCTTACGGTGGTTACGGAAGTGGAGGAAGACGGAGGAGGAGGTTCGCTTCAATGGTCGAGGAGAGAACGAAGGAGAGGGCCGGAGAACGGGAGGAGAGGTTGGGACATCGCTGCGGTGCCGTAGATTGCTGCAGATCGGTCGGAGATCGGTCGCGAAGGAGGGTTCGGTCGCGGAAAGGGTCGGGTTTGGTTGGGTTTTTTGTCTGGAATGAATGAGAAAACGTAACTGTTCGATTTCTTTAAGACCTATAGACGTCAGATGTTACGTACAAACGACATCTATACCCCGACGTCTATATGCATGGGGGTATAAATGTCGGCTTTACATAACGTCTGACGTCTATAGGTCGACGTCTATAGAGTATAAACGTCGGATGCAATGGGTATTCCAACAACCGACGTCTATAGTACCCCATGACGTCGGCCTTTATAACGACCGACGTCTATGCTATCTTCGCCCAAATAGACGTCGGCGTTAGAACAACCGACGTCTATTGGGTGACGAGTAAAGATTATTCTGCACTATTGCAAGTTATTCAAGTTGATGGATTATTCATATTGAATTATATACTCAGAAATTACTCTATGTGAGTTATACATACTTAGTTATTCACACACTCAATTATTTAATAATGAGTACGAAGCTGAATTATTTAATTCTGAATTTGTAGTAGCCACTGCTAGAGATCGTCGTAAGTTATTTAAGATATGGTTGGACATGAATTTTTATGTTTATAGTCGGCAAACTAGCTCACATTCACATTCTTTTTTGGATCACTTGAATTCTTTAGTCTACATTTTATTATATGGTGAGTTCGAGAAGATTGATTCCAATAAGTTGTTATCGTGCCAGAATCTTGGTGAAGCAATTACTATTCTTCAGGAAATGCAAACAAAAGTGTATACGTCAATGGGAAATGGTTGTAATATTCGGTGGAGGGCAGTATTTAAGTACATCTTCAACCCAGTTTGCAAAGTTGTATGGGGACATAGCTCGTCATTATTGAAATTGTGCAGGAGTATTTCTATGAATCCACATCAAAATTTCCTTACCAAAGTTAGAAGATCCCAGAAACTGCCCATGGGAGCTTCTCTTACCTAGTGTAAATTCAGTCTTTGGGAAACGTACAGAAGCTAAAAACTTGGGATCTGATTTTGGTTTTTGGATGAAATGAAAATACTGTAGCAGCTTATGTGAGGTGTGGGATCTGGAATCTGGAGCATCGAAACGGACCATTAAAGTGTCCTAGTAAACATTAGATAAGTTTTTATTAAAATTGACATGTTTTTTGATACTATCAAAGAAAATTAAACAAGTGTCTTCCTTTTTCTTTTAAAACACTTTTAAAGTGTTTTCGTAGGTGCAATTTGTAGTAGTAGGTACTTTTTCTTCGTATGTTGTTTAAAAAACTATGAAATCACTTTTTATCTGACTTTTATTATTTTTGGTCATTTTGCAGAATAGTGGCATTACAAGTTATTATTGGGTTTTTTTGCTTCCGTACCGATCAAAACATCGTTAATTGACAACGTACCCATGGTCCGGAGAACATTGGCCATGTACGTATCAAAAATAATGTAATTGACCTCATATACATCCGTTACGGTGGAGCCCACATTCATTAACATTTCTGTAACGTTCCGTGATTTATCAACGAGTTTTTTACTTCCGCACCGATTAAAACATTGATAATTGGCGACGTACCCATGGTTCGAAGAAAATTGACCATGTACGTATCAAAAAAACAATGTAATTGTCCTCATACTCATCCGTTACGGTGGGGCCCACATTCTTCTTACACCGTTTACGTGTTCCGTGGCGTCCCGTGATTTATCAACATTTACCTCCTATCAACACCTTAAAACTCTAATTAGTATCCCTACCCGACTTCAATTACAACTAAAAATCCCGACCCAGTGGTGCATGCAACCCGACCCAAATTCTCCAATCGAATCCCTAGTCCCTTTTCACTAATCCCCTTTCCCGACCCATTTGTGCACCCAACCCGACCCAAATTCTCCAACCAAAACTCTAATTAGTATTCCTACTCGACCGACCAACCCTATAACTAGATTCTTCAAGTTGGGAATGGGGGCTAGAGATTTGGCGGGAGAATTGAGGTCGGGTTGGGTGCACCACTGGGTCGGGATTTGAAGTTGTAATTAGGGTCAGGTTGGGTGCAGCACTGTGTCAGGATTTTAAGTTGTAATTGGGGTCAGATCGGGATTCTAATTAGAGTTTTAAGGTGTTGATAAGAGGTGAAGATTGAGAAATCACGGGACGTCACGGAAAACGTAAACGGTACCAGCCGAATGTGGCCCCCACCGTAATGGATAGGTATGAGGTCAATTACATTCTTTTGATACGTACATGGTCAATTTTTCCTGAATCATTGGTACGTCGCCAATTAACTATGTTTTGATCGGTACGGAAGTAAAAAAAATTCATTGATAAATCACGGAACGTTACGGAAAACGTTAATGAATGTGGGCCCCACTGTAACGGATGGGTATGAGGTCAATTACATTGTTTTTGATACGTACAAGGTCAATGTTCTCTGAATCATGAGTACGTCGCCAATTAACGATGTTTTGATCGATACGGAAGCAAAAAACCCGTTATTATTGTGTTTTCTACGTTGTAGAAGCTAAAGTGTCTTTTGTTTTGAAGTTTTGTTTGAAAATTTATCAATATCGTTGTTTTTCTCTTTCTAAAATTTTGCATAAATATCCTCAAATAATTTAACCATTCTGTTCTAGACCTTTTTGGTGGATTTTTTTCTTTCTTTCTAATATTATATATATGAACTTTATATATCTTTTTAGTTGTCATTTCAGGAGGACCTTTCCTTCCTTTTTACTTATTATTTCTTGTTGGTCATATTTTTAGAAAAGCCTACGTTCAGTCGGAAAGTTATTTTTGTGTCAATGTTTTGCTATTTTTTGCTGTTTATTTACCATTTTGCAGAAAAGCCTCTTTACAAGATATTGTTGTGTTTTTTTAATTTCATATAATAAAATTTTGAGAACTACTTTTTCTTAGGATGTTTTGTTTGAAACTTTGTCAAATCATTTTTTATCAATTTCTTAACGTTTGCATAAAAACCTCCACAAATCTATTTTTTACCTTTTGTTTCTGTATGTGTGCACGTTTTAAAATACTTTTTGTGGATATATTTTCTTTCTAATTTTATGTATATGAAGTTTACATGTAACATCCCGAAACAGCGGAAATTTAAAAATTTATAATCAGGACACAGGAACTCAATAATCAAAGACGGGACTGTTACTTCTCATAAAACAAATAGCGGTGCACCAAAATTACATCAGAGTTTGTCAAAATGATACATGATTACAACAAAACGACAAAAGAAGATAAAACGTAATCATGCCGACCTCAGCGGTCCGAGAAGAGGATCCAACTCCAAAATGCGCGTGACCGCCGATTACCACCCAACTGGACCTACTGCGGTCCTGAAAATATATAACAACGATGCCTGAGTTTCCAGAAGGAAACCCCGTATGCCAACTCACCTATATGCATGCATTACACAAGTGAACCTATCATACTAGTAGCATGTCATGGCATTGACAGAAAGTAAAACAGTTCCCCTGAATGGTAAAACGGGACATCAGTCCGACAGTCAACATCGGGTCTCCCGCGGAGACCTACTGCAGGCACATGCAGCCTTACAGCACGCGACATCGCACCCCCCACACGCAGCTACACTACTCAAGGGTTCGGCAGGGAGCCTCTGTCACGCCTGCGCGCCGATAGAATACAGATCTGCAAATCTCTGTGGTCGGAGCCACTGTGACCAACGGGGTCGTCGCCCGGAAGGTATAACAACAACATCTCGATAGGTGCCCAGTCGAGAAATCAACATAGCCGGAACAGCCTCGGCCCAACAATCATCATCGCCGGCACAACCTCGGCGGCATCACCGACACAGCATCGGTGGTCCATCACAACGTCCGGCACAGCATCGGATGGGTCCAGACCGAAGTCTGCCAGGTCATCAGGCTCCTCGAACCGCAAACACCAACCGCGCCGCTATAAAAGCAGGGCAGCGACCTCCGTAGCCCGAAGGCCGGTAGTCACCTCACCCAACGCCAGTTGCGTGCCCGCACAAACATCAACATTGGGATCCGCGATCCCTCAGGCCTGCTATACTACAATAAGTCCAATCCATCCAACGCATTAGTCACGCTCCATACATGGAGGTGACGCGCCCCGAACGCCCACACTCTTCCCAACGGCGGTCCCTGGGCAGGCACGCGGAACGCGCCTACCGTCACCTCCCGGCTCACGTACAAGGCGAGGACACGGGTTTCCGTGGAGAAAGTTGGCATTCAAAAAGGCAACCAAGAATTCTGTCCTGGGCCCAAACGGTCGACCGGAAGAGGTGATTCGGTCGACCGGTTCCAGAAAGGAATCGGTCGACCGTACGCCTAACACGGTCTACCGCTGCGCCCAAAACAGAATCCCCAACGGTCTAGCGAAGGTCTAAAACCGGTCGACCGAACGAGTTTAAAATCCGGAGTATGGTCAACATCAAAATTAAACTATCGGTCGACCGACTCAGGTCCCGGTCGACCGAAAACTAACATGGCATTTCTACATCATTTTAAACTATCGGTCGACCGACTCAGGTCTCGGTCGACCGATAACAGATAGGGTCAACCTATTATTCTACGTCATATAACGGTCGACCGAAATAAAACCAACGTCCGAACATCATGCATAATAAACTAATAAACTTAAGTTCCGGTCGACCGAACCCAAGGACACGGTCGACCGAAACACAACAGACAGACAAAATACATTCATTCGGTTGACCGCCTGAAGGGTCCGGTCGACCGTTGGTCGTCTTCAACCTCGCGCCAGCCGAGGTTTCTTCACCAAAACTTAACGTCGGAGAGGTCTCCGACCTCCTTCGACCGACCAACACAACCCTCTCATGAAGGTTAACGATAAAACCACACTAGAGAGCGGCATACCTCAGCAAAGACGACGAACCGCCGGAGCTCCGCTCTCGCCCGTCGCCTCCGGTGACCTTCCCGCTCGACCTCCTCCGCACGCCTCACGCCGCTGGGAGCTCCCGAGCACCCTCTGGTTCGCAAGAAGGAGAGGAACGAATGAGGGTAGAAGTGAAATGAAAATGAGAGAGGGAGAGAGAGAAAACGTTATAAACTCAACACACCCCTCCTCGCTACAGTACCCTCACACCATCACCTACACCTCCTACCTCCTCCATTCCCATGTAATCTCCTGTTCACGTGCCTCTTCCCTATGCAAAACCCACCTTAATCCGAGATGAACCCAAAACCGGGGTTTGGGTTCTAACATTACATATATTCTTTTAGTTGTCATTTTTGTTCTTCATTTAGCGGAAGTGTAGGTCATCTAAATGTTATCTTTGTGTGATAATTTCCTTCTGTTTATTTCTATTATTTGATTTTACGAAATTGGTTAATTTCAATTTCTAATGAATCTTTGGAGACAAGGAAAAGAACGTTTTGGATCATATTCACACGTACATAAAAGCTTATTGAGATTACTTTTTTAGAATGTTCAAGTAAATTGATTGGTCCCTATTGTCCCTCTGACTTTGAATTTTGTGCGACAAGGTCAATAAGTGGGTTCGACTGTCGCATCTTAATCACACTGAGTAAACTAGAAAACTGCGGAGAGTGATATTCTTTTCGAGCTTGCATCTCATAAAATTTCCTTCTATTTCCACATTTACTTTTAGAATTATTTACAAATTGCATGTTTCCCCTAAGTATAAACATGTTATTCCAACTGTTGAGAGATTATGAAATGAAGTGAGCAATTAATTATGCTTTTATTTATGTTTTTAAAAGTAACGAGAAATTGGAACGACATAAAGCGTCTTGTTTTTTACGCACTTTACAGCTAAAAAACAATTAATACAACAGCCTCAACCACGGTTTTAAAAACCAAACCGGACCGGACGGTTCGACCCGGTCGGACCGGGAACCGATGGTCCGGCGGCCGGTTCACCCAGAAAATAGAGCCTCTAGTCGAACCGTTCTGAACAGGGTCGGACCGGGTTGGACCGGGTGGTCGGACCGGACATAATTTTTTTTAAAATTTTCTTAATTTTTTTAAAATCAGAAAATACGAGGATTTTAGACTCTTAATCCAAATATTGCTTTCTCTGATTCTTATTCAAGCAACTTTGTCGAGTTAACTAAAGATAAGAAATTTGTTGGGGTAAGTAAACATAACAAATTTGCTGAATTAAGTAAATTGTGATTACTATCATGTATTATATTTAATGTTTGGTATGTATATATTAAATAGTTTTACAGAAATCGGTTCAAACCGGTCCGACCACCGGTCCGACCGTTAATATTTATTCGGTCCGGTCCAACTTCGGGTCTAAAAAATGATGACGTCATGTTGACGTCATCAACGGTTGGGTCGTGGTTGGACCGTGGTTCGACCACATTGAACCAAAACCAGAGTTTTATCGGTTCGATGACCGGTTCGGTTCTGAAAACCTTGGCCTCAACACTTCTCATCGCGACAAAAGATTAGGTATCACCGTATCAAGTCCTATAGTATATCTCAAACCAGAAACACCAAAAGACGATAAAGACAAAACACTTGATTCCTGTTATTTGTTCCCATCATTTGGTTGCCACAACAAAAGCTCTAACAACTCTTTGCCTTCATGTAACTATGTAAGGGATACGTCCAGATATGGTAAAAATGATAATACTGTACACACATGTCTATCTTAAAGAATTATTTGCTTGGGTACACGTATAAAATAGCGATATTAGAATTTCATATATAGAAAGTTGCTTATTAGTTTTGCCCACGTGCTTTTTGTAATAAATTGGTGTTATTCAGTGCTGGTAACGGGCCGGGCTGGGCCAAAACTAACGGGTTGAGCTTTAGGTCCGACCCATTAAAAAATGGCCAGGCCAAGCCGCTGGACTCGTTTGTTCACAGGAGAACTAGGTATTAAGCCAGCTCGGTCGGGCACAATCCCTTTGAAGAATTTGGAAAATCCAAGTTTTTATGTGGTCTGAATTGTATTTTATATTTTTATTTTTGTAAGGTCTCCCTTAACGGGGCCAAATTTTCGGGCGCCCAATCATTTTCAGGGTGGGTTTCTGCCTAGGTGCCCAATGGGGGGCACATGGCCCCCATTGGTCCTTTTTTTTGGTTAAAAATGCATGTACAAATATTTTAAAATTTATTTTAAATCATTTTTCCATTTTTTTCTGAAAATATGTTTTTTATTTGTTTATATTTGTTTTTTTTATTTTTTACGTATGATTGATCTCCAAATGACGTGAGTGAGAGAATATAGGGCGTCCGGGCTATTTCTTGACATAGTTAAGAGAAATTTAGGAGTGGGCGGGCTGGTATGACGTGACAGAGAGAGAAACTGACACGGTGGCATAAGGGTGAGCCAACTCTAATCATAATATATTTATTTCCTAATAATTTTTTTATTTTCATTAAAAATGAAAAATAAAACTAAGATAAAAAATAGAATACAATCAGTTTGCTTTGTTTGCCCAAATTTTGAAAATTAAATTCAGTTCGGGCTATACCAGCTGGTTTAGTCGTGTTTCGCTAATGAGAAGAAAAAAAACACCGGAAAAAAAATAGTTTAAGGTGAGATTCCAAACAAATAGGCTTATCACCCATTGTTTAGCGCAGTAACACTTCAGAGGAATCCAACTACGAATAGGCCATCAATAAATCTTTGACATCCTAAAATCGAGAACTCGCCATTTTAATATGTTATATAAATGTTAAAAAAATAGCTTCTTTGTTAGTATTTATCTCCTATTTTTTTAGTCGATTACAAATTTACAAGTATACCATGAAGAACCTATCCAACGTCCCAAAACCTTAATATAGAAACGTTGACCATCTATCCGGTGTTGCTCACCTTTTAATAGAAAATAGGGCCACCAAAAACAAACTAAGGCAACATAACCCGCTTAAAAAAAATTAACGATTGTGTGTTACTCAGATTGGCAGGCTTGATGAGAGGAGGTTTTTTATTACTCAAATATCCCTCGTAGCACTCTTGATATTTGAATTTTAAAAAAACTAAGGTGAATAAATGTGACTTACATATAAACTACCATTTGCTCCCGTGCAAAGCACCGGTAGTAACGTACCTGTATAACAATAACGGGTTATAAATCACCGGTAGTGACATAGTATATTGTACAATTATGACGTTATAAAATGTTACATTTTTTTCACATTTATCAACGTCTTCAGATCATGTTAAAATATTTTTTGTGTATTTGTGAGGTTTGACTCGAATACAACTTGAAATATGGCATAAAAAACAAATCGTTGCAGGGAAGCTCTCCATTATAAGTATAGTATATAGATAACAATGACAAATAAAAGGTGAAATATAAAAACCTTGCTAACTATACAAAAAATACCAGGTTGTTTTTGCATTGGTACTCATCCAAAAGATCAAAATTAGTGTGGTACCCATGTTTCTACGTATATTAGTCTGGTAATATACCTACATTGAAAATTACTCTCATACATATTCATTAATGTGTGGCACCCACATCCCTTACCGTACCCTATGTTGGTCCACACTAGCATATGTGCCGGAGATAAATTTGAAAAAGAAACATAAGCATTACACCAAATTTGATATTTCGGATGAGTAATAAAAAAAACTCATTTAATTTGCCACATTCTCTCTCCTAAGATTGGACGACTGATCCCTAGTTGGTCAACCGAATTCCTTGTAGTTAAAGGGCTAAGGCTTACTGGAAGATGAAAATCGAATGACACTCGCTGTGAACCAACCTAGATAATGTGTCTGCCCAAGTTTTTTAATTCCTTCACCCATTCTTTTCACTAACTCTCATCAACTACCTCAAATGGCTAGTAAAATTTGAAAGGCTATAAATAGTATTCCATTCCATTGTTTTACACATCTCTAACACTTACTATTGTTTCTATTTTTTAGAGAAAAAACTTTCAACACTTTGAATCTCTCATTTCTCACACTTAAATTCTAAAGTTCACCTCAAATCTTATCCAAGTGCTTAAGGTAAACTATTTGATATTAGAAGAAGATGAAAAATGGTTAACCGATTGCTCCACAGTCATTTGACTTAGAGAGCATGTTATCCATTCAAATTTTGGTTGTTTGCCTCGGTATCCATCTAAAATATCAAATTGGAATGTTGTGCATACTTCTGATTCTAAATTGGTGCACATTCGTTACTGTGAGAACACACTAACGGGTGTGCATGAGAATAATTTTCAACATAGGGGATAGGTATCATGCCAATATACCTAGAAGCATGGATAACACATAAATTTTGATCTTTTGAATGGGTACATGTTAACCCTCTTCCCCAAAATCCATAACCACTAACCCATCTCCCTCCGCAGTTCCGACGACGGCGACGAGGAGCTCCGACGAGGCCATCGACCGCGCGTAAGCACGGAAGGGAGACACCCCCTTCTCCAGTCTGCTTCCTCTCGTTGTTTGGGGTTCAAGGTACACCACCCGCTTATTTAGGTTCAGATTCGGGTTTGGAGGGTGTAGGAGCGTCGGAGGGAGGAGGCTAACGGGTGACCGACTTGAACGGTGTCGGAGGTCGCAGAGCTGCACCACCACGCTGATGATCATGACTGTCTTTGCAGCGGTCTGCTGGTCGGGCCGGACAGTTCGCCGAAGTTGGATCGTCGACACTAGCAAGGCCGACGGCTAGGGTGTAGGGTTTTGTTTGTGTTTGTCTTTTGCATTTAAGGCCCCTGGACTTGTTTGTTATTTGGGTGGAAAAGTTAAATTGCATATTTTGTGGAATAAATCTTGTGATTTAATTATATTTTATGAGTTTATAATTAACTGAATTAATTACCTTGACAACCCTTGATTTAATTGTATTTGATTAAATGATAAATAATTGGAATATTTGCAAGAAAAACTCTGGACATTGCTGAATTGTACGAAATAATTTAATTTAGGGGAAATTGCTCTTTTGCCCTGGACGTTTCAGATATTGGTGGTAAATTACATTAGTTGGGTAATTTACTATTTTCCCCCTAGGTTTATGTTTATTGCTCTATAATTTGTGGAAGCTTTAATGGAACGTATGTTATTTTTTATGGGGTCGTGTGACTCGTATGTTTGGGGTAAATTGCGTTTACCCTTGCCTTATGTGTTTGTGAGAGAGGTTCGTGGAACGAGTTGCCCATCCACGTTGTGGTGAGTGGTCGATGGAGCGTTGCTCACAGGCTCGATGTGTGGTGGCAATGAGATGACGTGTGAGCCACATGTGACTATATGTTAGGGTTTCCTCCTGTGTTGTGGAGGTTCGGGAATGGTCCACCCACGTTGTGACGAGTGACCGTTTGGGAGTGTTGCTCACGGGCTCGAGCGTGTGATTGGCTCATGAAGCCGGATGCAGAACTGGTCAGCTCACCAACATTGTGACGAGTGTGAAAAGAATGTGTGTTTTAAAAGTATTCTTTTATATGTCTTTTATTATGAATTGAATGTATAAACATTTTGTTTCTTAATTATTGTATTCATATTTTGGAAATGTTAAGGAAGAGACTCTTGGTCTTTAACTGTAGTGCTCTGAAAGATAATGATTTACATAAATCAAAAGTAATTCACAATCATGGTGATTAACATAGAACATTAATTACCGAGATAAGATTGTCATGTTGGTTAAAGGATATTGTGACTCTACAAATATTTTAACATGAGTATATGAAATGGAGAATGTTTTCTTTCGTATATTGAATAGACCTAATAAATGAAACATTATGGAATTGTGCTTGTGTCATTAATATTTTCATTGTGTCTTCGAATCCTAAGATATGAGACTTATGTCTTTTTCACTTGAGAAATATATAATTTGATTATTATAAAAAACAATCGTCACGTATAGTAATAAAGATATTAATTGGTTATATACAACTTGTGCGGGAAAATGACATATGTCAAAAGATTATCATTGTCCCTCTTGACTTGAGTGATGATATTATTGGGTACCTTGATAAAGTAAAATTATAATGTGCACAATATAACTTATGTATAGTTACATACATATAATTAGCCTAAGAGATCAAGAAAAAAAATATAATACAAAGATGACACGTTCCTACTTTGTATAATATTCTTAATATCATGAGGTAAGAGATAGACACAAGTGATATTATTTTATATCACTAAGTGGATCGTGTGTTAGTTCAAGTGAACAAATATTTGTTATTTGGGAAACTACAATGTGTAGATACATACCGATTATAGTTTATGATATAAAGTGTTTTATATCATTGACAAAATAACATAATCATTCTATAAGTCAACAACAAATATTTAATTTTGAGTTTTATTGTGTTGTATTAAATTTCAAACGGTATAGAATGAAATACATATGGTAAAATAACAAAAATAATATGTCGTGATAACGATATGGATAGAATAACAAATAAATTCGTATTTGATATATATATTATGGGGTATAATATTTTGACATTATATATGATAATATATTATATAATGCAATGTGATCTGCAACATTATAACATACAAATTTGCTAAAACACCAGAACTCAAATTTTGTTGGATATTAATCTAAAATTTGGTAAAGGCAAAAACAATGAAAAACGAAACCGGTCGATCGAATTTAACTGTAACTTTTGAGTGTGGAAATGATCGACCGGGTGGACATGTTGTTCAACCGAAAATAACAAGATTTTTTCCTGTTGCAAAACGATCGACATGTGTGTTTCGTGGTCCGACCAAAATTATCAGGAGCGTTCTCGGTCGACCCACGTGAAAGACAGTCCGACCGAAAATAAGAGGGACGTTTCCCCACAGTTTTGCCTGCATTAATAGGAGAAGTTTTTCTGATCATGGGCTGGATTTGATCCAACTTGGTCAAATGAGGCTATGGGGTGATGATGTGTCAAAATATGATTGGTTTAAAGGAGAGATAATTAAGAGATCATGTGTAAGTAGTTTATACATGATGTGAGTTTGAGGACGCCCTATAAATATGTCCCTCCCCGCTCCTTTGTATATATGAATGCAAAAATTCTCTCCATATTTTCTCCATCTCACCCATCCAAAAAATCTCTAGATTAATAGAAGTGCTGGAGATTAAATTCTTTGGAGCATTAAAAGGGTTATTAGCTAGATTCTAACCTTACATTAGAGATTGATTGACTAGCTTCGATCTCTCTAATCTTGTTTAGAGTTGGTGAATAGTTGGAGGAAATTCTGAGGCGATTCGATGCAACCCGACTTCCGACGATTCAAAAGTTTGACAACTCTTTTGGTATGATCAATTTGTGTCTTTCAATTCTAATTAGTATATAATGTATATTGAAATACAATTAGAAAGTTTTGTACCTAAAATTGTTAAAAAATATGAAAATGATCTTGCTTGTGTATATAAAATTTTAAAATTATACACATAAACATGGGACGAAATCCAACAGAGTGGTCGTTAGGGAGCATTTTTCACGGGCTCCCGCGCGTGGTTGGAGTAGGGTGTTGCCCTGTGGGCCGAATGCACGGTCTTGTTGAGGGTGCACAATCGGCTTGGCTGAAACTGTGATCGTCTAGGGACGTGTGACAGTTCTGCTTCGAGAGCGGGTTGAGTGTTGCAATGTGAATTGGATGTGCGGTGGGGTCAAGGTGTACGTATGCTCGGCTTCGCTAACGTGTGATCGCCTTGGGACACGAGACCGGTGTGAGTCGTTGGGACGGCGTGGCTAGTTTTAGCATTGGGGTGGTGTACGGTTCTTGTTTCGAGACTCAACCGAATCTTGTGCGTGTGTAGGTGAGACGTAGTAGGCGGCTGGAGGTGGCTTGGGCTTGGGACGCGAGGACTAGATCGTGAGCCCAACTGATATAATTTCATTGTATCTTGTAGTTTGATGTAGTGGATTTTCAGCTTCTTGTATTTTCTTCTGCACTGTACTCTGACTTGACCTTATGCTTGTTCTAATTGAGGTTTCGACTTAATCATATTTTGTTAATGTCCATTTTTTGCTTGTATATAGTCATGATTGATTGTTGTGTCTCGAGTGTGGATTAGGGGCGTTACAGTACCGAAGCAAAAAAAACCCAAAAAATATGTTATAGGAGTGTTAGTGGCGCGAAAGCAACATAAAGTGAATTTAGTAGTCTAACGAAAAATAGAAGAAAACAGAATTAAGTGGAAAATAATTTCCTTTTGATCGAATTTTGTTGTTTGTGTATGTCTCTCGAATACAACAGAGAAAAAATTTCACTCGTTTTTGTCTATCATTAGAAGCTTAGAGAAAGTTTACAGTACAATTTAATTTATAAATGAAAATATGAATATTTAAAAATAGTAGTTTTACAAAAAATAATTTCAAGATACATTAATGTTAATATTCAACCAATTAATATTTTTTGTTATATTAAGTTTTAAAAATATAACATCAACAAACAAGAAGATTTTTTTGTCATGATATAACATGTACTAAATTCATGTAAAGATAACATAGATTCAAATTCAAATCAACAATAACAAATACAAATGTATAAAATTATTATAACAACATATAGATCTTTTATTCATAATATATTAATGTGTATTAAGTTCACGTAAACAACACAAATAACAAACATTTTAACTCGTTGGAATGCATTGCTGAAGAACCTCGCCGGAGATGCTCACCGGAAAAGTTCGTCGGAGTAGCTCACGGGAGATACTCACCGGAAAAGCTCCCCGGAGATGCTTACTGGAAAAGTTCGTCGGAGTAGCTCACCAGAGTGGCTTGCTGGAGTGGTGGTGGTGGTGGGAGGTTGTGGGGGTACATGAGGTTGAAGATTTTCCTTGCTTTCCGTTGGTTTCACCAGAGGAAAGGAGAGAAAATGGGACAAGGAAATCCTTTCATATATATATTTGGGAAGCCAATGGAAAATAATTTCTTTTTGCTAAAATAACACAAACACAGGGAAACCAAGTAGTTAATTCCTAAACATACAATTAAGGAACTCTCTCTCTTCCCACCGCATTATATTTCGTCCAAATTGTATAAACCAACTGTCCGCAATAAATTTCCCAATAATTGACATAGAAATTGGAATTTTGCATCTATTACGCTAATAGATTTTTTTTTCATGAGTTAAAGACTTATGAATATAACCGACAACAATGAACATGTCCACAACCCATCAAAGCAGTCCAAGATCTTGCAGATAGTGGTACATATCATGAGGATGATCATCAAACCTCCTTTCTGGCACCACCCACCTCCCATCCCTCACCACCATACCCTTGTTCTCATCCTGCCTCCAGTGAGGCGGCACGAGGTGGTGATCCTTCAAGAAATCACAAGCTTTGTTCACCAACGCAGGGTCCCTCTTACTCACCAACACAAACCTCCCACCTTTCCCATGGTACCCGTCCAACAAGTGCAAGTGCGCCTCCAAATTGTGGAAGCATGCAGGGTCACTTGTGGGCTTCAAGAAGGGCGAGTGTTTGTGGTCCAGCGGAAGTTCAACGCCGACGTGGGTGTAGCTCCACCAGGGTAGGACTTTCTCGGCGACGTTTCGTATGGTTTGTGGGACGTTCTCATTTATGACGATGCCAGGTACTTTCGGGACGGTGTCGTGGACGTTTACAACTCGGAGGGCTTTGATGTTGAAGGTTTTTTCGAAGCGGTCCTTGAAGGGGCCATTGCCTACACGTGGGCCAGAGAATGAGTAGACGATGATCGGAACATTTTCGGAGTTGGTTCCGATGTTGGCACCAGTCTCGGCGATGTCGTAAGCGCTTAGTGTTGCTAAGGCGCTGCCTAGGCTGTGACCGGTCAATGATATGCTTAACTCTTCTCCGTTTGACGTGTAAAGGTGGACAAGCCTTTTTACTTCCGCTAGCACCTGCTGGGTCAATTTAGAAACGAGAAAAATTATGTACTTCTTTTCTACAATAAATTTGCAACATCCCAATCCCAATATGTAACTTACATTTCGGGAAAAAAAATCATATTTTTCTGGTGTTGACAAAGCTGGAAATAACCTTTTAGTTTAAGTTATACCCAATGAAGTCTATTAAATCATGGCCCGGCCCGCACTACGTCGGTTTGGATTATTTTAGAAAATAGGACGTTTGAAGTCCTTCAATTTTTATTTCTAAAGCTAGCTAGGCGTCCTACAATCTTACTGACGCAATAATAGCTGGCCAAGTTCAATATAATAATTATTGAGAGTGATCAAGACAATATCAATGTGAATTAAGACAATAATAAAAAGATTAAACAAAGCAATCTACAAAAATCTCCACGCAACCAAATGAAATCCATGCATGTGCCAACCACCACCATCATCTTTGTTAGGGACGGAGCCGGATATTTTTTGTTGTGGCAGTCTAACAAAAAATATTCAGATTTATACAAAAAAAGATTCAAGAGATACTTTTCAATTTTGCAAACTTTTTTTTGTTTTTTTATATGAAATTTTTATGATGCAAATAGAAATAACTTGTGAAAGTGGGCTTTTGTACAATTTTCTATTTAGTGAGAGTTTTGGACTAATATTTACTAAATAACTTAAAAACCAAGTATATTAAGACTATTAATCTTGAAATGGGAGTGTGGGCAACTCCCTGCGTCCCAAGTCTTTGTAATTGTTCAATGAGACGAAATCTACGCATTATAGAATTGTCAACTGTTAACCATCCGTTGCTGGAACCCGATGAAATGTTGACAAATAATTGCTCTATTTTTATAAAAACTAGAATTTATTTTTTTGAAAATCTTGAATATAAATAATAAAAAAGCAGAACGTTAAATCTAATTACAATTTTATTGAATTATAAACATCATAACTTTAAACATTAATCGGAAAATTAACCAAATAATATGGACTTGACCGTGGAGATCCAAGTCCAAAAAAATTACTTTCTACATCCCTCCTTTCTACCTCAGTTTTACACCTTCGCCCCTAGCTTAGATTTTATGAAACTGTTACTCTAATATACTAACTACAATGAATTACTTTAACGAACTAAGTAATTTTAGTTTTCAACTAATTAACACCTTAGTTCACCACCAAAACAAAATAATACCAACAAACAACCTTCTAAAAAAGCAATAATAACTGAACAAACCTGTTCCCTCGCGGAGTACTTGCAGAACCGACAGTTAGGCCGCTTAGCCGTGTACAGATCCAAGAAACCAGACTCAACTTTCACCGAAGACTCCGGGCATGGGATCCCTTTCGCCTTCACCGGCTTCAAATAGTCGGTTAGATCCGCCAACCACTCAAGCATCGTCGCGGTACCCCTCCACGCCACCACGATATCCCGCCGACCCAACGTTCTAGACATGTCGTCGTTCGACACAGCCACAAACCCGATCCAATTGGCAGCATCGCTCCACGTCCTCGGCCACCTTGATCTCTTCAAAAAGTTAGGCAAGTTAATATCTGACGTGGCGTAGAGGTACCGGGTTATGTCATAACCGGCGTTAGGCATTCCGGGGGACTGGAAGAAATAGCGGCGGTTGTACTTGCACGAACCACAATATTTGGAAAAAGGGTCAAAGTCAAAGGCGTCATAGCAGGCCTGCGCCATCTCACCATACCGGATTAATTCCGTCCGGAGGAGAGGGTCGATTGGGTCGAGTAGATCGGCCCAGTCTTCTTGACCAGCTATCTTCCTCCACCGGGTCGAAAGCCCGGTGGCGGGTTGGGGGAGTTCTTCACGGTTTTCTTCTTCATCTTCGTTCTTGGCTTGTTCTTTTTCTAGTTCGGTGATTATGGAAGACATGGAAGAAGAAAGCCCATGGGATTTAAGATGGAAAGTCTTCTTACTCTTTGGTTCGGTGGATAAGAAATGAATACCCGAGAAGACTGAATTCTGTGGCAACTGGAACTTGTTCGAGATGGAGTAGAGCTGTAGCTTTGGGAGAGAAATCGCCATGAATGTTAGTTTGGTTGTTTGGTGCGTTGGAAATGTCTGTGGTCTGATGATGGGGAGAGTTGTGGATTTTTTATATTTGCTGTGGCTTCAGGCTGTTTGTCGGTTTTACGAAGTGTTGGATCAACGAGTCAAAGTATTCGTACGGTTCTCTCTTGGACAGTTGGACCGTAATAATTTTCTCGTGGAACATTGTTACGAACATGTGCATTCAAAATTTTGATTATTGACGCCGGGTATAGAAATTTCTGGTCGTCCTACGAATTCCGCCTTCTTTATTTGAAGGATCAGTTGTACTTCGATTTTTAGGATTAGTATAACACTCCACGCTATGAATGTGTCCTAAAAATTATGAGGTAGACTTATTTGAATCATTTTCATAAGAATCACTGCAATAATTTGTGATTCTTTTCTACTTGACAACGAGCTAGTGGAAATGTCACCGGATAAAATAATTACATTATACATGTATGCCATTTTAACTGAAACATCTAGAGCTGCGTTTCTGGAAGCTTGGTGTAATCAAATCGGATGTCGGAAACCTAATTAGACTGTCCAAAGTCTATGGGCAAGACCCTACAGGTCAAGTGAATCGGACAGTGGAAATTAAAAGTATCGTCCGTGTAAAAAATTACGAGTGAATTGAGACGATACATACACACATATACCATTTCAACCTGCAGCATATGTTTCAAAACGTTTGGTGCGAGAGGATCTACCATTTCGAGATTATTTAAACCGTCCAAATTTAAAGGGTAATAGACATTGGAATTGGAAATCAGATGGTGGAAGGCAGTTTATACCGTCCAACTGCATTTTTTTGAGTTATGGTGTGAGTGATGTTTTTCGTGGACCAGAAGTTAAGAATAGGTCATAGGTGTACATTGCTGGAAAAACACATAATATCGTCCCCATGACACGTCAGATTTTTTGTACCCAACGTGAAAACGACATTGTCATAAAACTGACATGACATGTAACATATAACGTCGGTTGTCAAAAAATCGACGTGACATGTATAAATATCACCTCGGTTAAACACAAATCGACATATAAATATTTTTATTCTTCTAAACAAACATATATCACGTCGGTTTTAGACGAACCGACGTGATATATCCCATATTTATCACGTAAATATGGGATATATCACGTCGGTTCGTCTAAAACCGACGTGATATACCAAGTGTATCACGTCGGTTCTTCTAAAACGGACGTGATATACCCCATATTTATCACGTAAATATGGGATATATCACGTCGGTTCGTCTAAAACCAACATGATGTACCAAGTGTATCACGTCGGTTATTAAACCGACGTGGTATTGTCCTTCCTTTTACGTGTCCCTTTTATCACGTCGGTATATATGAGAACAATACAATCGACGTGATATGGGTCAAAAAAACAACGTGAAAACCATATTTTGTAGCAGTGCGTATACCGTCCAATTTAACCAAATTTTCCACCCTATTACTTTTGCCTAGTTTATAATCCATATTAGGACTAAATAAAAAAAAAGTCTTATTTGGAGCTTTCATTACATTACTTGAGTTTTGATATTTTATTTCAAGTCTTTGGCATCTTGGTCACCTATATAAAATTTGTAATACATATGTCATTATGCATGTCTAGCGCAAGGTTGATCAATTATTTGACTATTTTGATAAGTAATAGAATGTTTGTCAAATACTATAAGTTAAGATATTGTTTTGTCCGTTGTAAAACATAAACGAGACTAAGGTGAAAAGACAAAACAGTATGTTGTCTCCTATAATATTACCAAATTTGAATTTCAATTAATAATTAGAGAAATCATTGATATTGGATTTTATTGTCGTTTCGTGAATCATTCAAGTGTGTATTTGATATTATAAAGGTATGAACTTTGATGCAAATTTCTCTAGAGTTTGCCACATACAAAGAGTTGTGGTTAATTGAGAATGGCGGTGGTGTGTGCGCAGTGATAAAAAAGAAGTTTGTTCGTGAGAAGGTGGCGAGAGATATCACTCAGTGGAGCTGAGAGACGGGGGAGAGGGGGAAAAGTTGAATGATCTTGAATCTTGGGTGTATGACATAAGGTCGGTTTGTGCACATGAAATTGTCAAGAAATGGATTATGTAGTCAACAAGAAATCAAAATAAATATAAACCAGTGAAATTCAGTTTCTCTTTAATCAATTTTTTATTGTTTGTGCATTTCGTGGAATCTGTTAGAATTCAAATTCTGTTGTTTGTGCACACTGTCAAAATTCACTAGAAAATAAAAACAAGTTATCTTCCATATTATCAAATGTTTTCGAGGCTTCCATATTATCACTAGAAAATAAAATACAACCTAGTTTTCGAGGCTTCCATGTTTAACAAAAATAATGTTACCATGCAATAAACAATCAATCAAGCCACATTGAATTTTCACTTGAGTTTCAAAAAGAAAATGCATACACTCCCTTAGTATGTGACAAAAATATGTCACATACAAGAAAAATGCACCATAAGCTGAATTAGATAATTGAAACATCAATCCGAAATTACATCACGATAACAAGAATATCAATCCAAAATAACACAATGATAACAAGTACCATAAACCAAAATAACAGCACGATAATAATTACCATAAATCAAAATAACATCACGATAACAACAAGTAAACTTCATTTTCATCCAAAAACCAACGTAACCATGTAGCACGCTTGTCAGTTGGTATCGATAGAAATGTTGCACGGTCATCTGCCGACATTTTCATTGCTTTAATAATTGTGTTGGTCAAACCCAAGGAGAGATAGGAAAATTGTGGAGAACTCTTGTCTTTTATCTTCAGACAAAATGTCTAATTTTCGCCACTCTATAGCAACCATCTCTTCAATTAATTTAAGTCTTTTTGTCGTTGCATCATCTTCTTTGTTGTCATGTTTTTTCAATGAAGTTGTCATTTCAACTACAACATTTGACATTGCCTCCTGAGATGGACGTGTTCTTTTCAAAACATTACTTGAAGTTGGAGTGGTAGAGTGAGGTCTCCCATGTTGAGAATGATCTTGGTCTAACTCATCAATGTTAATCCTTTCACAACGTCAGTATCTTCTTGCGGTGTTCTTGGATAGTCATTTGGACAATATTTTTGGGATATTCAAGTAGAAGTAAAGCATATCGAGTTTATGACAAGAGAATTAGTTGTGTAGAAGAATCCATGCATGTTCACTTTCAAGAAGAACCATGTAAGTATAATTCTAACCTTGATGATGAACTTATTGATCATATTCAAAATGTAACATCTCAAGAACAACCAATGAGACATCTCAAGAAAAACAAGAGCTTCCAAAGGATTGACAATATAAGAAGGATCATCCTAAGGATCTTGTAATTAGTGATGTATCAAAGGGAATTTTTACTAGGCCTAATGCTCTTGTTGTATGTGACTCATGCATTTATATCTCAACTTGAACCTAAAAAAATAGAAGAAGCATGTGATGATGAATTTTGGTTAATAGCTATGCATGAAGAGTTGAACCAGTTCATTCGTAATGATGTTTGGGAGCTTGTTCCGAGCCCCAAAGATCAAACAGTAATTGGCACCAAGTGGGTTTTTCGAAACAAACTTGATGACTCTGGACAAGTGGTTAGAAACAAAGCTTGATTGGTCACTCAAGGTTACAACCAAGAGGAAGGCATCGACTTTGATGAAACCTATGCTCTGGTAGCTCGTTTAGAAGCAATTAGAATGTTATCAGTCTATGCATCATACATGGATTTTAATCTCTTTCAAATGGATGTTAAAAGTGCATTTTTGAATGATTTTATCATGGAGGAAGTTTATGTTAAACATACCCGGATCATGTATTCAAGCTTAAGAAGGCTCTTTATGGCTTAAGCAAGCTCCTAGAGCTTGGTATGAAAGGTTGAAGACCTCCTTGCTTGAAAATGGATTCATTATGGGAAAGTTGACACCACATTATTTACTAAGACCAAAGATAAAGATTTATTAATCGTACAAATATATGTTGATGACATTATATTCGGTGCTACTAATGATTGTCTATGCCAAGAATTTTCAAAGTGCAAGGTGAACTTGAAATGAGCTTGATGGGTGAACTCAACTTCTTCCTTGGACTCCAAATCAAGCAAACTTTGTAGGGGAACTTCATCAACCAAACCAAATACACAAGAGAACTACTCAAAAGATTTGGATATGAAGATAACAAACCTGACAATACTCCCATGAGCACAAGCTTGAAATTGGATAAATATGAAGAAGGCAAAGAAGTTGACATTAAAAAATATCGAGGTATGATTGGTTCACTTCTTTATTTAACCACTAGTAGACCCGATATCATGTTTAGGGTTTTACTTTGTTCTCATTTTCAATCTAGTCTTAAAGAATCTCATATGCATGCGTTGAAAATGATTTTTCGATATTTGAAAACTACTTGTGATTTTCGATTGTTTAATCCCAAGATTCGATCTTTTGATCTCAATGCCTATAGTGATGCTGATTATACTGGATGCAAATTCGATCGGAAAAGCACTTGTGGGAAATGTCAATTCTTGGGAAAATCTTTGGTTTCTTGGTTTAGTAAGAAGCAAAATAGTGTTGCACTCTCAACAACCGAAGACGAGTATGTGGCCTCCGGATGTTGTTGTGCACAAATCCTTTGGATGAGGCAAACCCTCAAGGATTTGAGACTTGGGATGATTCAAGCTCATCTACATCTTCCGGCTCTGAGTACTCTCAAGATGAGGAAGCACAAATGTGTTTCATGGACACTAACGAGGATTCAAACTTAAGCCCACCTCCATCACCAAAGAAGAGTGATCAACCTCAAGTGGTGGAAATTGACGACAATGAGGTATCCTCTCATGAAACTTCCTCATATGATGACTTATTAGATGCATTTCATGAACTTGATGAGCTATATGAAATGATTTGTCATAAAAACTAATTAGGAAGAAAAGTGCATCTAGATTTATCCATCAAATATGAATCTTTAGTTAAAGAAAATGAATTGCTTAATGATGAGATAAAAACCTTGAAATCTACAAATGAGTGTCATGCTAATGAATATCTTGTTGCCAAGAATAAGCAACTTACAAAAGATCTAGAGAAATTTACATTGGGTAAGAAAATGCTTGACATGCTTCTTGGCACTCAAAGTCAATCTCTAACAAAGCATGGCTTAGGATATAAGGGAGGGAAACAAAAGTCATCTACACCTTACTCTGTTAAATTGAACTCCTTGGTTAACAAAGTAAATTATTCCAATGTTTGGGTACCTAAGATTACTCAAGTTTGGGTACCAGAAGCTAACCCTCAAGGACACAAACAAATTTAGGTACCAAAGTCTTCACTTGTTTCTTTGCATGTAGAGCAAAGCAAGGAGAAAGGGCAAGTGGATACTCGATAGCGGGTGTTTGAGACATATGATGGGAGATACCCATGTACTATCAAGCAAAAAGCCTATAAATGGAGGAACCGTCATTTTTGGAGATAACGCAAAAGGTAAAATTGTCGGCATTGGTAATATTGGCCATCAATCTACTTCATCTATTGAGAAAGTATTACTAGTAGAAGGATTAAAACATAGCTTGCTTAGTGATTGATCTCGTTTTATATTTCTACCGCAAGTGCACGGCCGCGTTGAAGCGGTGGCAAATACGGATCGTCCACTGGGAGGTGTGTCGACACTTGGTTTGTTCGAAGGCGAGAGGTAAAAGAAAGAGAGAAATGATGGTTACACTAAACTACACTAAGATGCAAAAAGGAAATGAAGATAAGCAATAAAACGAAGCCCCAAAGGGGGTAGAGAAATAATGTGAACATAAAGAAGTGTGTGTGTGTTCATTAAGCTCCTCACAACATGTAGTGCATGAAATCATAAAACTACATCCAACTTTGCCTCTACATGAATTAAGATAAGACTACATCATTAAAACATACAAGACAATAATTGGAATGAAGCTACATGAACTCAAGTATAAAGACTATACCCTAATATGCCTCTACATGAATTAAGATTTCACTACATCATTAAAACATACAAGACATTAGCTAAGGTAAAGGCAACAAGAGCACATACACTACAAATTGTGTTTCCAACATTAACTTCATCCATATCCTAACCTTATCATTCCCCATAAAATAGGTCCACTAATCAAAGCATAAGCTAAGCTTCATTCAAGAGCATTAGCATATCAAAGATAAGAGTGGAGACCCATTAGATGGTTATGGAAATCATATAAAGCTCAAGGGATAAAAATAACACACACTTAACACACTACATAATTATATCACATATTTCTCCACCCCCCAAATGGGGATGGAACTACTCACTACTCATTACACTACTGATTAGACTAAGTAAAGAAAACATTTAACTAAGATACTAAAATTACTAAACAAGAAATTAAACAAAGTAAAGCAACCCACACAAAACAAGCAACATAACAAGACAAGATTAAAAGAAACAAATAAACTTTTATTAACAATGACTCACATTGAAGGTAGCATTCTTCTCCACGTTGAGTTATTGCTTCAAGGCTCACTCCTTAGTAGAGAGAATGCCACCAAGCAATGGGTAATTACAATGGAAGGTGAAGAGTTCTATTTATAAGCATGGAAAAAGCTAATCGGGGACAATCCCCCGATGTGGGACTAAACTAATACCAAAAATAGCCTAAACGAACATTAATACAAGTCCAGGAGAAATTTCGACGGATCCTGAGCAATATGGACCGCCAATTAGCGGTCCAAGACCGCCAATTGGCGGTCCAAAATCTTCGGATCGTGTTGGAATTTGTTGTGGGCTTTTCTTTCTGGTATTGTTGGTTTTTGATGCGGTTACTTGACTTGTTGGAGCTCCGACCCGACTCGAATTGGTAAAATACTCCCCATGATGGTGTGGAGTATTCTGTTTTGCTCTTAGGTCCTTCGGTCTTACGATCAGGTCCTTCTCCCTTGCATCTTAGTCCCCAGGTCTCACAATTAAGTCCTTTTTCCTGGTTTTGGATCCTTTCATGGCTCTTCTCTTCAAACCTCTTTATTCCTGAAAACTAAACATAAAACTCGTCACGTAGCATTGCTTAGGTGTAATATAATGGATATAAGATACAAATATGAGCATGAAATGATGTCAATCACTTAGTGTTAATCAATTAACCGATATATCATTTCCAAACTCAACATGAAAATGATGTTCAAATGCTATAAAATCTAATAACATTTACATTGTGCATGTTGATAATCTAAATTATATGGCTCTTGAAACTTCTTTAGTTGCCTCATATGACGAAGCTTGGTTATGGCATAACCATTTTGGACATATTAGTATGTCACAATTGTACAAATTATCCAAACTTAAATTAGTAAGAGGACTTCCGAAAATTGAGTTTAAAAAGGATAGGCTTTGTGATGCATGTCAATTTGGAAAACAATGTAAATCTTCTCTCAAATCTTTAAATGTTGTATCAACTTCAAAACCTCTTGAGCTCTTGTACCTAGATATTTTCGGACCTTCACGGACCATGAGTCTAGGAGGAAAAAGATATGCGTTTGTGATTGTTGATGATTTTTCACGATTTACTTGGGTTTTGTTCTTAGCAAACACGTTTGATGCATTTCAAAGCTTTAAAAGTTTTTGCAAATGGGTTAAAAGGGAAAAGGATCCCAACATCATTGCTATTTGTAGGGATCATGGAGCAGATTTTGTGATTCATTTCAAAAATTGTGAAAAATATGACATTGAGCATAATTTTCTTTTCCTCGCACTCCTTTACAAAATGGGGGTAGTTGAGAGGAAGAATAGAACTCTTCAAGAAATGGCAAGAACCATGCTTGTGGAAAAAAGGCTTCCAAAGTACTTTTGGTGCGAAGCCGTTAATACATCTTGCTGTGTTTTGAACCGAGTTCTCATTCGACCCATTTTAAAGAAAACTTCTTTTTGAACTTTGGCATAATCGCACTCCGAAAATTTCATATTTCAAAGCTTTTGGCTCAAAATGTTTTGTCCTCAACACTAAAGACAACTTGGATAAATTTGATGTAAAATCCGATGAGGTCATCTTTCTAGGGTATTCCGATAGGAGTAAGGCTAATAGAGTCTACAATAAAAGAACTAGTTGTGTCGAGGAATCTCTACATGTCAACTTGGATGAATTAGCTTGTGTAGATAATTCCTCTATTGACGGTGATTTCATGGATATCATTAGACATGTCTCATCGCAAGATGTCACTCTTAAATCTCACCAAGATCCTCCAAGTTCTCCACAAGAGGACAATGAGGAACTTCTGGAGGATTGAACCTATAGAAAGGATCATCCTAAGGACCTTGTGGTAGGAGATGTTTCTCAATGTGTAACAACACGCTCGAGAGCTCATGTGGTTTGTGACTCTTATGCCTTATCTCTACAGTAGAACCCTAGAAAGTAGAACAAGCTTGCAATGATGAATTTTGGTTAATGGGTATGCATGAGAAATTAAATCAATTGTTCGTAATGACGTTTGGGAGTTTGTTGAAAAACGAACTAATTAAACGGTTATTGGAACTAAGTGGATCTTCCAAAACAAACTTGATGAAGATGGTGTAAGATCGTAATGGCCTACTTAATGTCTAATCAAATTACACCCAACTCAATTAAGCAATAGATGCAGCGGAAATGAATTTAAACAAGTAGGGAAGAAACAATCAAACCACAAATGGACACGAGGATTTCACATGTCCATGCATTACTTAGTGATTATAAGCAGACAATATCCCATGATCTTGTTGCTGATTATAGATCATATGTTCATGCATTATTTAGTGATTATATTCAGATAATATTCCATGATTTATTGGCTGGTTAGAGATCACATGTCCATGCATTACTTAGTTATTATATGCATGACAATATCCCATGATCTTGTTGCTGATTATAGATCATATGTTCTTGCATTATTTTGTGTTTATATTCAGATAATATTCCAAGATTTGTTTGCTGATTTCAGATCACATGTCCATGCATTGCTTAGTGATTATATTCAGATAATCTTCCATGATTTGTTGGCATATTATAGATCATATGTCCATGCATCATTCCATGATTATATTCAGATAATCTTAGATCAAGTCCTAAGTTTCCAACGCATATATGTTCTAAAATTTAGCATTCATACTATTGAATGCTTGTAGTGGTTATCCGTGGTATCTCTTACTGTTGCACTTGTTCTATCATTCATGTCATGTATATATGTTACTGATATGAGATATTACGGTGTGGGTATGCGTGGCACTTGGGAAATCTGAACTTATAAATTCATATCATGACCCGTAGATGAATTTATTGTCGTATTGATTAATCGATCCCGGTCATGATTGCATGCTGTTGTGAGTGCATTTTGATTGCTGATGGCAATGTTATGATTCCTGATTGGGGTGTTCTGATTCTGATTTGTTTGGGGTTGTTAGGAGGGTATCCGGATACTCTTCCTTGGGCTCGTTCCGCATACTGTAGCTACATTAGATCTTAGAGGCTTAAGTAGCTTGCATTGTATTTAATCTGATTAATAATTCTGGGAACATTCTGTTTTCTGGGCCGACGGGCCATGATGCATTGCATACATTGCATCATATGTCTTTCATTTAGATTAATTTTATATCAATAAATGCTACTAAGGTATGCGTTTAGTCTTATTTACAGAATACAGGGACCTGAATGCAAATTACCCATATCCCGAGCATAAACGCGTGCAAGAGACTCATTTTTTTCATAAAGACCAAGTTCAAGATTATCGGGTTCAAATTGATGTTCATCCAAGCATAAAAGCATTCAAGACCTAATTACAAAAAAGGCCAAGGACTTAAGCACAAAAGTAGCCATGGACTTAATTGCATAGAGCCGAGGACCCGACTGCAATTACAAGTACCAAAATATTAATTTGGAAAAGTTCTAAAGAAAAATCAATTGGGATCTCCAAATATATGAAGAAATAAATTCGGAGCTCAAAAGAAAGGAAAGAAATCAATCGAGACGCGCAAAAGACATTTAAATCATACCATAAACACACAGGAAAAATCCGGATCGAATCTGAGCCAAAAAGGTGGCGATTCCGCCGCACCCCATGTACAAAATGCGGCGGATTAGCCGCACAAAATTCTATCCGTGCGCTCAATTTTTTACCAATGTTGTATTGACGCGTGTACTTTTCTTTTATGTATTGGGATCCCCGTTTGAGGCTATAAATAACGTCGAATCATGTATTGAAACGAGTCTTAGTTTTTATTCCATACTTTAGTAATAAAATTCTGTTGTTTTATTTCTTGTTTTGAGTTTTCTTTTGTAGTTTCTCTAGGGCCCCTTCTCCTTCCCTCCATCCATGAGTTTCTAACTCTCTCCAAAGGGTGGGGGTGATGTATTTAGGGTGATGAGAAGAAGAATGATGTAATTATTTTAATTTCGTGTTAGTATATTTTGATTACTCGAGTTTATGTTGAATCATTTATCATGTAATGCTTTATAACTAATGTGATTTATTATAAGTTTCAGATTTCTCTAAACAAAACCCGACATCTAAACCTCCACCCGCTGGACTCTCATCCATATTTGCTTTATTTTATTTTTAGTTTTTGTTGTTCTTGCTTTAGATAATTAAAAACCAAAAATCTCAAACCAAACTTATTTCTCTCTTTTTATTTCCTAAATCAAAAATCACAAAAATAACAATATCCCTCCATCCTTGTGTTCGACCCGTACTTGTCACGTCTTCATTGACGTCGTGCACTTGCGGTATAAATAAAATTCTCATCAAGCTTTTGTTGCCTTTTTCCTCGTTATTTCTAGTTTCGGAAAATTTCCTTTTCCTAGAACTGCACGTGTTAGGCTCAAATTCCATAAGTGGCAATAATTCAACGCTGACCTAAAAATTGGAAAAATTAGAAGGACGTAATGCATGCATCATATAGTGTTTTGTTTGCATTATTCTTGCTAAATTCTTGCAAATTAATTCTTGTTGAAGAGTGCTGGAGGCAAGGTACGTGCGCGGTTTTATCGATTGCATTTAAGCATATAAATTAGTTCGCATACAACCTTGCAATTGTCCCCAAATTAAAGACTAATGTTTGACTATGTTTGCTAGATTTAAGTTAAATTATCTTAAGGGCAACTCCGTAGGAAAAGATATGGTGGGGATTTCATCACCCTTCCGTGGCCCACAAATCACAATCCTAAAGTGTCACCCAAGCCTTAAAATTAAAATCAATTAGACATTGGCCCCTAAGGACTCGGACTCAATTAAGGAGAAGATTGGTTTGATTTGCTATTACTTGAAGCTGATCGAATTTAATTTGGTGTCTAGAAAGTGTTTTTGTGTTGCCGTAAGTCTTCCAAGCGAAGTGGTTGTCTAATGGGCACCGACTCTGTCGGAATCGCCCCCACTAGCTATACACTGCCTGACCAATTTGGTTTGATTAGTGAGGGAGGTGAATCAAGCGAACCAATTCGACTCAACCAGTTAGGAGTCATCTAGATTTAAGCGACATTAGGTTTAGGATTGTTTGAACCGTGCCTGTTTAGGAAACTTCTGACCAACCCTCTTATCTATCTTTTAGAGTTAAGTTTCCTTTCTCATCTGAGTCTTCCTTCTCTTCTCATCTCAATTCTCTAGATTATGATTCCTTTCTCATCTTTCCCCCTTCTAATATTTGTTTCCATTTTTGAAAAAAAAAATTATAAAAAAATTAAAAATCAATTGATTCTTGAATTTGAATTTGGAATTTGAATTTGGAATTTAAATTCACAAATTGATTCAAACATGTGCAGTCAGATTTGGGTTCGGGACTTGAGCAATCGACTCTCACGAGTTTATCTAGATTCCAGTCTGGAGCTTAGCCCCAATCCACCTGTTGCACCACCTCACCTGGATCCAATGGGTGAGAATGTAGTGGACCCACCTGATGCACCACCTATGACTCTGAGGGATCAGTGCTACCCAACGATGGCTGCTCAGCCATCGTGCATCGTTATGCCCACCATACTGGGTCGCGATTTCGAACTGAAGGCACAATACATGAGTATGTTGCCCAAGTTCACCTCTAGGGAAGACCCATATCTCTTCCCTAGAGAATTTGAGGATCTGCTCCCTTATGCAATACTAGCATATCTCTGAGGAGGTAGTGCGTCTTAAATTCGTGCCTCTAGCACTAAAGGACGACACTAAAAAATGACTATATTGTCTAGCCAAAAATCTATTAGGAGTTGGGCCGAGTTTGTTCAATTATTCTTAAAGAAATATTTCCCCAACCATAAGACTATTAGGATTAGGAATGAAATTGTTGCATTCGTTCAATCTGAGAGCGAGCCGTTCTATTCCTATTTAGAAAGATTTCAAAGTCTGTTGACCCAATGCCCTCATCACGGAATTCCAAGATGGCAATTGTGCCAAATTATTTATGAGGGATTGACACCTACATCTAGGGTTATGGTAGAATCTGTAAGCCAAGGAAACTTCATGTCCAAAAATGAGAATGATGTTTGGACTTTTCTTGAGGAATAGAGCACGAATAACCCGAGTATTGGATCTAGAATAACAAGTCAACCCAGACCAGGTGTCTTAGCTGTAGATGCCACTGTAGCTGCTGAAGCAAAACTAGTCACCCTTATGCGTAGAATGGAAAACCTAGAGCTAAAAACCCGACCCCTAGTGAATCAAGCATCTTCTGTCCCTTGCTCTAGATGTGGTCAAACTGGTCATACAATGGACGATTGTGCGGACTAGGAACAAGTGAATGCCGCATTTAACCATTCTAAAAATGACCCATACACACCAACCTATAACCCGGGTTGGCGTAATCATCCCAATTTGTCATGGAACCAACAAGGTCAACCTCCTAGACAACAACCAAACCCATATAACCAAAATAATACATCATCTGGGTTTATTAACAATGGAGATTATTATGTTAAATTGGCAAGCTTGGAAAATTTGGTTAAGACTTTTATGCAAACAACCACCCAATCCTTCCAAAGGCTAGAAACACAAGTAAGCCAACTAGCACAAATAGTAGGTGAAAGAGAAAAGGGTCAGTTTCCAAGTCAACCTGAGGTGAATCCAAGATCTAATAATCAATATCAGCCCTATCAACCACCTCCAGGAAGTAACAACCTAGATCGGTTCAAATGGTTCATGAGGAGGGACTGTTCCAACAAATAAATGCAGTTGTATCATTACGGTCTGGAAAACAAGTTGATAACAATGTGGTAAATCCTAGAGCTCCTAATCCATTTAGCCATCAAGAACCCACATGTGACCTGACCATTGAACCTGAAGTCCAATTTGAAAAGCCCAACCTACTTACTCAACCTGACCCTATAGCTCAACCTGAGCGAGTCTATGTTCCTAAAGCCTCATTCCCCAATAGACTCAAGAAGAACTCAAGTGTACAAATGGAGAAAATCTTGGAAGTATTTAAGCAAGTTAAGGTGATTATTCCACTCCTAGATATGATTCAACAAATACCTGCTTATGCTAAATTCTTAAAAGATCTATGCACTAAAAAGAGAAAAACGAACGTACCAAAGAGGGCATTCTTAACTGCGAACATAAGCTCTATTTTGTCCGACTCATCTCCTATAAAGTATAAGGACCATGGGTGTCCCACAATTTCATGTGCAATAGGAGATACTTTTATCAACAAAGCCCTTCTAGACCTTGGTGCTAGTGTTAACTTACTCCCGTACTCTATCTATGAGCAACTAAACCTTGGTCCACTAAAACCCTCTAAGACAACCCTTCAATTTGCTGATTGCTCTGTTAAGAAACCAAGAGGTATAGTAGAGGATGTTTTGATTAAGGTTGGTGACTTCATTTACCCAGTGGATTTTGTCGTTCTAGACACTGAACCTGTTATCGATCCTAAGAGACAAATCCCTGTAATACTAGGCAGACCCTTTTTAGCCACTTCTGAAGATTTGATAAATTGTCGAAATGGGCTCATGCAACTAACTTTTGGAAACTTAAAGGCTGAATTTAATATCTTTCATGTTGATAATGAACCAGAAATAGTATGCAATCAAAATGATGTTGTGATGAGATCGTGTATCTATAAGATTTCTGAATCAAATAAATCATCACAAACTCAAAAAGAAAGTGAGAAAAAGGGGAGTAATTCATCTACCCAACCACCATCACTCGAGCAAATAAGAGAACCAACACCTGTGAGGGGTGTGTAATCTTTACCTCAGGACAACATGGGGAACAATTCAACTGGATACATGCACCAACATGGTGACATTCAATCCAGTTCTGACTATGGTTGACTCTGACCAAATTCAAATCCATCTACCGCAAGTTGACTCAGGTAATTAGTGCATTTTCTTTATCTTTGCATACATTGAGGACAATGCATGATTTAGGTGTGTGTGTGTGGGGGGGGGGGGGGGGTGTTTATCTATCTATCTATCTATATATTCTGTTCGTAAAAAGAAAATATATTCAATGCTCCATGACATAGCTTACGATTGAACTGCCAAAACCCGTGTACAAATTGCATTGAGTTTTTGTTCTTTATTATATAGTTCTGCTTGTAGAAACTATGACATAAATCTAAGTTCCAAAGAAATAACCCATTACCCTTTAAGACATGTATGCACTTAAATTGGATGAATCAAATCTTTGAAGTGGTTGATAAAAAGCAGAGGTTGAGAAAAATATAGCGGGAAGTGTGGACTTCTAATAGCAATTAAGCCTTGAGGAAAATAAAAGGGGAATAAAAGCGAGGAAAGCACATTTTGCAAAATAATTACAAAAGCCCAAGCCTTCGAGTCACTGGTCCGTAGGGGTATCTTAAAACCCGGTAACTTGAGTCTGCCAGCTCGGGATTATCGACCAAACTCGCTAAACGAATGCAAAAAGGGTAAAAGTGTCAAAAAAAGCAAATGTGTTGAATCACGGGAAAAAAAGGAAAAAATATACTCACGGCCCAAAGTTAGAAGAATGATCCATGCCATGGTTGATCCGAATGATACTTCACCACCAGAGGAGGCGTGCAAAATAATTTAAGTGATAACATGTGTAGAAGGGTTAGTGGTGTGAATGTTGGAGGAACAAAGACCAAGTCAGAATTTTTATGAGTTAGATTTATATAATGAGCATGCAAGAATTTTAAGTGAGATGTATAAGGTTGAGGTGGAGATATTGAGAGTTATTAATGAAATGTTGAATTAAGACTTTGTGGGTGTGTCAACTGAAAACCCTCACGAGACAAAACTCGTCCTGTAAGGAAACTTAGGGGTTTAAAGGCTTGTTGCACATGCTAAGTGCAACCGTGATTCCTACGAAAGTAAGTTAGGATTTCCCTATTTTCATTTTTCTTATATTTTGTTTTGCTAGGGACTAGCAAAATCTAGGTGTGGGGGTATTTGATGCCTTGCATACATTGCATCATATGTCTTTCATTTAGATTAATTTTATATCAATAAATGCTACTAAGGTATGTGTTTAGTCTTATTTACAAAATACATAGACCTGAATGCAAATTACCCATATCCCGAGCATAAACGCGTGCAAGAGACTCATTTCTGTCATAAAGACCAAGTTCAAGATTATCGGGTTCAAATTGATGTTCATCCAAGCATAAAAGCATTCAAGACCTAATTACAAAAAGGCCAAGGACTTAAGCACAAAAGTAGTCAGGGACTTAATTGCAAAGAGCCGAGGACCCGACTGCAATTACAAGTACCAAAATATTAATTTGGAAAAGTTCTAAAGAAAAATTAATTGGGATCTCCAAATATATGAAGAAATAAATTCGGAGCTCAAAAGAAAGGAAAGAAATCAATCCAGACGCGCAAAGGACATTTAAATCATACCATAAACACACAGGAAAAATCCGGATCGAATCTGAGCCAAAAAGGTGGCGATTCCGCCGCACCCCATGTACAAAATGCGGCGGATTAGCCGCACAAAAGTCGATCCGTGCGCTCAAATTTTTACCAATGCTGTATTGACGCGTGTACTTTTCTTTTATGTATTGGGATTCCAGTTTGAGGCAATAAATAAGGCTGAATCATGTATTGAAACGACTCTTAGTTTTTATTCCATACTTTAGTAATAAAATTTTGTTGTTTTATTTCTTGTTTTGAGTTTTTTTTGTAGTTTCTCTAGGACCCCTTCTCCTTCCCTCCATCCATGAGTTTCTAACTCTCTCCAAAGGGTGGGGGTGATGGATTTAGGGTGATGAGAAGAAGAATGATGTTATTATTTTAATTTCGTGTTAGTATATTTTGATTACTCGAGTTTATGTTGAATCATTTATCATGTAATTCTTTATAACTAATGTGATTTATTATAAGTTTCAGATTTCTCTAAACAAAACCCGACATCTAAACCTCCACCCGCTGGATTCTCATCATATTTGCTTTATTTTCTTTTTAGTTTTTGTTGTTCTTGCTTTAGATAATTAAAAACCAAAAATCTGAAATCAAACTTATTTCTCTCTCTTTCTTTCCTAAATCAAAAATCACAAAAATAACAATATCTCTCCCTCCTTGTGTTCGACCCGTACTTGCCACGTCTTCATTGACGTCGTGCACTATAAATAAAATTCTCATCAGGCCACGAGTGGGTCCTCTAGCTCCAGAGTCCATTCGCATAAGACCTTAACGTTGGGAGGCCAGGCGTAAGATAAGTCCTTGGCAGGCGCACTGCCATTCTGTCTTAGGGTAGATGTTCCCAAGTTCACGATGACACCATGTAGGTTTATTTCCACGAATTGGGACATTTATCCGGCGCACCGCTTTGTGCCGAGCGGTGGGTCACTGTCGAGTGACCACTTCTAACCAGCAAGACTGGTGTTCTGGTTCCTTGCGAGGAACGTGTCGGGTGCGCCCAGCTGGCGTGGCCTATAGAGTCATAGGCTTCTAATGCATTATGTGCTCTTCTGTTCAGTTATGTTTGGATGCTTGTCTTAGTTAGACTTCATGCATAGTTCTGTTATTGTTTGGCTGGGGCATACTGGATTTTCTTAATTGAAAACTCACGTATTTATTAATACGGTGCTTGCAGGTACTTAGGTTCCCCACATGGCAGACTGGACGAGTGTCGAAGATTCTGTACACGAGGGACATGTCGACCAGATCCTTCAGTTATCGTTTGTTTCCGCTTATGTCATTGTATTTCCTTTGAAACTCGATGTATTGTAATTGGAATTTTTTATGTATACATGGATAATCATTTATTTCAGTTTTATACCCTTATTGTCTATCCATGTATGTCTGTTATGTATTGTTGAGTTAGTCGGTATTGTCTTTCTTTTGTAACTCCTTCGGTCGTCGCGGAAGTCTCTGATCGCGACACTTGTGTTCCTTTCCCAGTGTGCGTACCGTGAGATCGGGGGTGCTACAACTTGGTATCAGAACAGGTCGGTCCCTAAAGTATACAGAACCTGAAGACTCTCCAGTAGGACATCTTGCCCAAACCCTGTCAGTAAATTCTTATCTTTAGAATTGCTTCCTGATAGTAATAGATCATAATTGCATTGGTTAAATTGCTTTCTTGTCGATTTCCTTATGTACTTGGAGACCGAACCACCCAACCCTATCTTTCTCTATCAGTTCCCTCACCTCCTCCCACATTTTGGTGTTGAGATCTCTAACAAGTCCAACCGGTCAAACAAGCAAGAAGTGCAAGTGCAAGAGGTGACTAGCTAGCAAGCATGGGAGGCGGCTGCAGCTGGATTCCCGCAAACGCTAGGGCCCTTCTCCATCACAAGGCTCTGATACCAAATGTAGGATCGTAAGGGTCTCTAGTTCTAATCACTTTTAAGCAAATTACCTACTTGTTTAGTCAATAAAGTAAATGCAGCGGAAATAAAACTAAAACAAGCAAGTAAAGCAAACCACAATGATGACACTTGATTTTTGTAGAGGTTCGGCCTCCCGCCTACTTCCTCTCTTGCAAGCTCTGTTCGATCTCCATCGAACTCCGCTCGCGTTTTCACTATCAACCTCATTCTGGGCTGAGATTAAGCCTATTACAAAACAAGCTCCACGAACACCCTCGTGAGCTTGACTTTCTTCTCTCACAATCCGAGCAGAATACTCACTTCAGGCTTTCACTGAAGTTCTTGCTTCCTTGAACAACAATGTTGAGTGGAACAAACTCTCTAACTTGAGCACACTTAGCTTAGGATATGGAATTAATACTAAAGTGTGGAAGTGTAAGCTTGGAGAGTAGATTTGGGGATTGGGAGACTTGGGAGTTTCTCTTAGGTGTATATGACAATAGGAGGTGTAAGACTTGTGTAATTGTGTCATAGGAACACCTATTTATAAGATCTAAGTGAGTTATAGCCGTTCGGAAACGTTTGGTAAGGTTTTGTGGAAGAAACACAAAACAACAAATTGCAGGACCCAAAGCTGAAGGAGTTCGGTCGACTGGATCAGGCTGAACGGTCGATCGTTAGGCAAATTTGAACTCGGTTCGGTCGACCGATAATGGTGCGGTCGACCGGATCAGGCTATAACTTAGGTAGACTTATGTTATCGGTCGAACACCGAATAAGGTTCGGTCGACCAAAAACTAACAGGCTCTACGGGGTTGACAAACAAGATCAAATTCGGTCGACCAAAACAAGGTTCACGGTCGACCGAAAACTAACAGTAGGGCTGTCAATTTTATACGAAACATGATTACACGACACGAAAACGACACGAACTTAACGGATATGGATTGAGAATTTGAACACGATTAATAAAGGGGTGGATACGGCAACACGATTATTTAATGTGTTGGATATGGATTTCTGCTGCAAAAATGATTAATACACGATAAAACACGATAAGTAATCAGGTAATTAGGTAGTTAGTTAGTTACTATTGTATTAAGTAGTTTACGTTCATGTTTACTATTGTATTATGTAGTTAGTTACTACTATTTCATTTGCATGTTGTTTCTATTAATGTTATTGTGATTGTCTAGTACTGTTAGTGGTTGATATTTATTTGGTACAACACTTTAAGTCTTTAACAAGTAATAATCGTGTATAAACGGGTTGGATATGGCAGAAGTCTAGCAACATGATTATTAAATGGGTCGGATACGACGCAACACCTAGAGCTTATATATACGACTTGACACGACATGATTAGCAGACGACACGACACGATTGATATCCCTAACCAACATGCAGTTTACATTTGTTGAGGCATCTTAAGTTCGGTCGCCCAAACGAGGTCCTCGGTCGACCGATAGGAAAACGTATTTGGGGTATTTGGAAAAATACAAATACGACCGTTGGTATAATACGACAATTCTAACGGTCGAAAATTTGTGTTGACTCGGTTGACAGAAAAGGTCTAGACGGTCGACCAAAACCGGGTAGTAAAACACTAATAGGATAATTGATCACTCGGTAGATCGAACGGTCTATTTCAGTCGACCGAACGTGGGCAGACAGTTCTTGTTTTGGTTTGGTGTTTTCCGGTCTAAGTCTGGGTGATCTATTGAAGTCCAAATTATATGAAATTTTGTGTGTGACTTCTATAGGGAACCTAGTGTGTGTTTGAGTTGATTTTAACTCTAGTATGCTCAATTACACATAGTTCCTAAGACTCAAAATAAATCAAGATTATATGTCTTCAATATAGCTTTAATACATGTCTTGACTTGATTTCCTTTCTTCCTTGAGTCTTGATCACCTGTAGAGGTTAGCACAATACAATATATATGCTATGCAATATGTGTGCTACTCTACATGATTATAATTAAGATTAGGTTGATGAAATCATCAAAACATAGATTAAGACCTAAAAGCCAACAACAACACTCACCATTCCTTGAGGTTTGACCCATATTTGCCACATCTTCATCGATGTCGTGCACTAGCAATTATTTAAAACGACCAATCAGTAGTTGTTTGATTGCGCAAGATTAATCCAGACCTTCTAATCTTCTATAAATACACTTGTAACCCTTTTATTTTTCTTTTTCTTACTCTTTCTCCTTCTTATGGTAGGTTTAATTCTTTCTTAGAAAGGTAGTGTAGGAGAGGAGAAGACCACAACCTTGTAAGCGTCTTTCATAAATCAAGTTTTGGTTTGTGTTTTTTACATTCTTGTCTTTATTAGATTTAATTCTCTTTACTTGTTATGTGTTGTTTTTACTTTGTTATTTTTCTTGTTTATATGATAGTGAGTAGTCCACCCCCATTGGGGGGTGGTAAATGTTGTTTGATTTGTGTGTTTGTTTATTCTTAATCTTGGAGCCTCATATAATTTCCATAGCCATTTTGATGGGTTTCTACTCTTGTGTTTGATGTGTTTTGGTACTAGTGGATATTTAGCACATACTTTGATGACGTGAGAATAATATTTGAATGAATAAAGAGATAATATTGGCATGTGAGCATTTGGTTATCGTTGGTCTTATCTTGAATCGTGTTTTGTATATTTCCATATTAATTCATGTCTTGAGAGTGAAATTGAACACATACGTGCCACACATCTACACTATTGCACACATTCTCCACCTCTTATGGGATTAGTTGTATTTATTTTACATATTGTAATCAACGTAATTTAGTGTAGATACACTCACTCACTCTTCATTTTCTTTTCCAACTCGAGTATGGTCGACAACAACCAGCTCTAGCTCCCTATGGATCGACCCATACTTGTCACCACTTCAACGTAGTCATTCACTTGCGGTTTTAAACACATCTTAACAATTTTTGGCACTGTTTCCACGGACCAAGTTATCGATTTTGTTGCATTTTCCATTTCAGTTGTGTTTGTTTGTTTTCATTTTTTTGTTTGAATTTGTACGCAGGGGACTATAGTGAACCAGGATGCACGTGATCATGGGAGCACTCCAGACAAAGCGGCTAGCTAGAGCATAGGTGTGATCCACCAATAGAGAATTGTTATCCGCCAGTGGCGGATAATGTAAGTGTTCTACTCTTGAAATTTCAGTATTGCTCTCCTCCTTAGCTTCGTTATTGTTTGACTGCCTGTTACTCAATACATGCTCCATGCTAATGTCAGAACCCATCAAATGTACATGATTCCTATTTCCAAGATAACTTGGCCTCTAAAACTCAAAGCAAAAGATTAGATTGATTGTCATATAGGTCGTGCATCATTTGTATATCATGCACACATTCATCTTTTCTTTACATTTCTGTTATCGATTGTTGGTGTGAGCTACGTGCATCTTTCCCTTCATTAATTAGTAAGGTTCATCGGGACAAGTGTGAGGTGAGCATTTTTTTGGAGTTGATTACGTGAGCTTGCTGGGCCCACAACAAAGACAAAGCCCTGTGCTTAAAGAGGTCGTTCGAAAGGAAGTACTCAAATGCTTGGATAGTGGTATAATCTACCCTATATCAGATAGTTCGTGGGTAAGTCCAATATATGTGGTTCTGAAGAAAGTCAGGCATGAGGATAGTGGAAAATGAGCATAATTGTTTGTACCAACTTGACTGCAAACGGGTTCGCAAATTTGCGTTGACTATCGCATACTCAATGCAGCTACGCAAAAATATCATTTTCCTATGTTGTTCATCGACCAGATATTTGAGAGGTTGGCCAGACACGAGTTATCTTTTTCTTGATGGATACTCTGGTTACAACAAAAATCACCATTACCATAGAAGATGAAGAAAAGACCACTTTTGATTGTCCATTTGAAACGTTTTCTTACCGTCGCATACCTTATGGATTATGTAACGCTCCAACAATGTTTCAAAGGTGTATGATTATCATCTTCTGGATATGGTAGAGTGTTTCTTAAAATCTTCATAGACGACTTCTCCATATTTGGCTTCTCCTTTGCGGAATGCCTTGATCACTTTAGTCTTATCCTCAAGCGCTGTAGAGAGAAGAACCTCGCTCTGAATTGGGGAAAATGTCACTTTATGGTTAAGCGAGGGATCGTACTTGGGAATGTAGTCTCAAGTAAGGGTATAGAGGTCGACCCTAAAAAAGTAGGGCTTCTTGAAAATCATCCACCATCACGTAACGTTAAGGATATCTGCGCCTTTCTAGGGAATGCAGGATTTTATAGGCGGTTCATTAAGGTCCCATAATTAAGGTACCGGTGTGGACCATACAATTTGAGTTGATGTGTGATGCATTTGACTTTGTTGTGGGAGTGGTGCTTGGACAGAGAATGAGTAACTTACCTCATATGATCTACTATGCTTGTACAATACTCAATGACAACAAGTAAACTATACAATGACTGAGAATGAATTCTTGGCGATTGTATTCGCTTTGAAGAAATTCCATTCATACTTGATATGCTCTTGTGTGATAATTTATACTCATCACATAGATGGTTTGGACATGTACAAAGAAGACCTATGAAGGCACCTATAGGAAGAGGAGTATTGAATCAAATCGGAGACACAAAAAAGAAGATGTAGACCACGATTGACTTGGGAGGAAGCGGTCAAAAGAGATCTAAAAGATTGGAATGTTCCTCGGGGATTTGCATTGAATAGAAACGCATGGAAGAAGGCGATTCACGTACATGAACCGTGACTCCTTAGAGTTTCATTTCTAGCCTACCCCAACTAGTTTGAGATTAAAGGCTTCGTTGTTGTTGTTGTTGATATAGCTATCTAACACCTCTTGGGAAAGAAAGATGTTAATTCTGGATTATTAAGATGGATATTGTTGTTGTTGGAATGTGATTTAGAGATCCAGTATAAAAAGGGGTGTGAAAATATGATGGCTGACCCCCACAAGCAATAATGATCAATGATAGCTTTCCAGATGATCATTTGTTCACAATTAAGGACAACCAGTGGTTTGCCGATATAATGAACTACCAGCTTGTACGCGAGCAACTTTTATGAGTTGCCAAAATCTGACCAAGCAAAATTTAGATCATCAATCGAATTTTTCCATTGGGATGACCCCTATCTGTTCAATATTGCCCCAAGCAAATTTTTAGGCAATGCATCCCACATAGTGAGTTCCAAAGTGTGCTCCAAATTTGTCATTTTTAGGCATCTAGAACACACTTCGGAGCAAAGAAAACTGCCATGAAGGTGCTCGTATTTGGATTTTACATGTCATTGCTATTCAAAGATGCTTAAAATTTTTATAAGCAGTGTGATAGGTATCAGCACCTGGGAAGAATAGGACGATGTAAGATGATGCATTTACAAAATATCCTCGTCGTCAATGTTTACAATGTATGGGGCATCGACTTCATAGGTCCCTTCCCAAACACATTTGGCAATGATTATGTTTTGGTGGTTGTTAACTATGTGTCAAAGTGGGTTGAGGGTATCCCCACTAAGACCAATGACAACAAAGCAACCAAATTTTCAAGAGACATTTCGCACGATTTGGTACACCTCGCACCATAATCAGCTACCGGGGCACCCACCTCTGTAATTGCGCCTTTGAAGCGCTTATGAGGAAGTATTCGATCACCCACGAGCTTGTCACCTCATATCGTCCGCAAACTAATGGGTAGGTTGAATTTCTAACCGTCAATTAAAGAAAATCCTTAAGAATACTGTTAATTTCTCACAAAAGGATTGGTCTGCTAAACTAAATGACGTGTTGAGTGCATTCCGCACCGCGTAAAAGACCAATATGGGCATGTTCCCACATAGAGTAGTGTACAGGAAAAGCTTGCCACCTCCCCGTCGAGCTTGAGCGTCGTGCGTTCTGAGGACCAAGAACCTGAATATGAATCTTGATAAAGCAGGGGCATGACGTAAGCTCGATATTGTGGAGTTGGAAGAATTACACAATGATGTGTATGAAAACAACAAGATTCATAAATCTTGAGCCAAAACATTTCATTATCACATGATTATGCGAAAAGTATTTAAGGACGGGCAAAAGGCCTTAGGGCAGAAAGGGAATATACGTCGGCTATGTGGCTTATATACGTCGAATATATGGCTTTCCTGACACGATGTCTATATATGCATCGTATATACCTAGACGTCGGTCACTTAAAGGCCGAATTCTTTTCGTCACAAATAGACATTGGTTGGTAGCTACCAACTGATGTCTATATTTAAGAATAGACGTCGGTGGGAATCTACAACCGATGTCTATTCTTAAAACAGACGTCGGGTTAACCCAATAGCTGACGTCCATACCCTTACCAGATTAAAAAAATACATTCATCTTGCACAACACATTCATCCACAAATACACATTCATCCAATGAGCATACACAAACACAATCATTCATCCACAAGCATACGTACACAAACACTTGGCATTCATTCATCCACAAAGAAACATGTTAAATAAAATTGCATGTTTAATTACAAAGAATGTGTTCATGATATAAGAATTTGTCAGTTCATTAACATGTTTCTAACAAAATTACGAGCCCATCACTCGCGAGTATCATCCAACTATTGTTGCAAGTAGGGATTGCTGTTCTTTTGGAAGACCTATAAAAATACAAGTACAAAATATTAATATCTAAATAATGGAACTATAATTGAATAGAGATCTATATTACCTCAGTTAGGGCTACGTCTTGAGGTGCAATTTTGAGGATTTCCTCCATGTAACTCATAACATAGTAACCACATTCCGTATTGTCAGTCTGCTTGCGGTACTACAAAAATATAAATTTGCTAAATATATTTTTCATTACTTAACATAATTAACAAAAATGGGATAAAGTACTTACTCCCATTCCATGTCATGTTACTCCCACATTTTTGTTGTTCTTAGTCCACCTAACACTCTGTAAACCTTCATCGTCCTGAGTAGCACAAGTTATTCAATACGAAGTCGATAATACTCATAAAAATACACGAATTACAAATAGGATGATTAAACCAAACTTACAGATTTACAAGTTTCTTTATGGATTCCCTTGGTTTAGTCGCCCCCAAACGATCAACCCAATATGTCTAATTAGTTTCGGGGCATAGAACGACAAGCATCCAATAAGCTTTGTTTTTATATATAATTAGAAATTTATTACAAAATCAAATTCTAATTACTTTGAATTAAAGCATTTACCTCTCATGACAAGGGAGCATATAATATATTTTTTCCCTTGTTGTTTCATGAGAAGCCCAGGCTCACCTGATTTATCGTCATTCCCGTATATAAAAGTAAATGGACTCACAAATCCAAATACTTGATCATCGAGAAAGACTAACCTTCTCGAGTTATAAAGGTGTCTACAAGAGTAAAATTTACATTTTATTATAATTAAAATAAAATTATTCAATACATTTGATATATACATAAGAAAATACATACTTCACTTGCACGTCGATAATCATGATGCACAATTGATCCATCGCCAAGAACTGCATAACATCCTCTTTGGTGACATATAAAACCGAAGGCAACCCTTTAACCTTCTCCTCCAAATGCCAGGTAGTTAAGGCTTGTGATTCCCTACCTACCATTAATTGATACAACATTTTGCACCTATTTGGTAGAAAATTAATGTTGATCGGAGGTTTGTTGTTTGATCCTTTGCTCCGGGGACTTGAAACCTTACCAATAGATATACAAACGTTAACAATACAATTATTAACAAAATTGAAAATTAATGGTTTTCAAAATTAAAGTATACCTCATGTGTCATTTAGCGGTGTTTTGAGATGTTAAAAACTTTATCGTGTCCCACCAATCTTCGATTAGGGTCTTCAACAAATAGAAAACATCTAGATCCATCCTCAAATTTACCAAAGAAGGAACCGCCTACGATAGCCAATTCTGAAGAATGAGCTGCGAAATCAGATTGTCGGTCGAGGTTGAGCACTGGCTGCACCAGAGGAGTGGTCACTAGGGAAGAATCAGTCCTACGGCGGTAGGAGAAGTAGGCAAATTGCAATACAATCTTTCCATAACAAGTTGCAATTTATTTTGCAAATCTAAAATTTGTTGCTCGCATTTGGTACGAACTGTTGACGAACTTCACCGATTAGTCTTTCCATAATATTATCGCAGTTCAACCCTACTCCCTACCTCGTACACGACCGGGATGTTCGTCAGTTCCCAAGGCTTCGTGTAGAATATCATTACGGCTATCTGAAACAAATTTACCTTGGGATTCTCTCAACTTCAGAGAGTCCTAAAGTTTAAAGAAAATTCTTACAAACAATTGAAAAATATATATAAAATTACTGAATGTGATTTATTAACATATACAAGTGATACAACTTACTATCTTCGAGCTGGTCGCTTGAGACTCGTCTGTGACGTACTCCCCTTTGGAGTTTACCGTCGCTCTCTTCAAAGAATCACATCGACGAACGGGGGAAGGAGGAGACAAGTTGCTTTCTTGCTCCTCACTCATACCGGAGTCAATTGCCTCTTGTTTCTTCAGGGTCATTTTTTCAGCCATCATTTGTGCTTCTAATTTTCGATACTACGATCGAGACATACGATGGAAATAGTTGTTAGAAGATTTACGCTCTTCGTTTTTGCTCAGATGGCCTAAAACCAATTTTATTAGATTATTCATTTAAAGAAATAACTTATTATATTAAACTCAGTTACCTGAAACTCTCGGATTTCTCCTGATTTTCTGAATTGATCTCATGTAATCAGAGTGATAAAGTTATAGTAATCGCATGGATTTTTGTCTTGATACTCTCCGAATTTGTACTTCTTGGTTAAATTTGTTTTGAAGTCCATCCAACGGACCGCCATGAATGTCATCCACTTTTTCTTCAACTTGTCAGTTGATTGGAACACAAAAGTTGTTTATAACACGTTAACATTTTAAATTTCTATATATTAAAAGTTCGACTAAACTAAAGAATATTATAATGGACTCATTACCTGCACGTTATCCCAGATTGTATCTTTAAGCTTCTCATCAACTTCGGCCCAACTCGACAAACAAATGTCAACTTTGGACCTTGCTAGGCTCCCCAGATAACTAGTCCAGTTATCAAACACCATGCCTATCGGCTCAAGATGGTTATCAAACTGGATTGTAAGTCTACCGTCTCTATTTCTTTTCCCCACTAATTCGTTCATGAGTGTAGGACCTCGTGAACTGTAAGTCTTCGAGATCTCAGACTCTGATAGAGTGGATTTCTTTTTCGGAGTCATGATACTATAAAAGGTGAAATCAAGACATTAGAAAATAAAATCCAGACATTAAATGGTTATTATAATGGTCTACAAGACATTTGCACATTTACAACTTTTTTCTTAACGGATTTTCAATCCATATACCTTCACCGTGGTCATCTCTAACATACAAGTCTCAATAGGTATTTCATCATCTAGTGAGTTCAACTTGGGTCCTTGCTTAGAGAAAGGTGGCGTCTCTTCATACTCGATGAGACTATCATCTGATACAATTTTTTTCTTCCCTTCTAGAATTACTGACCATTTCTTATCAGATGGATCAGCCACATAGAATACTTGTTTCCCTGGGGATGCCAAAATAAAAGGTTTTCCTTTAAATCCTTCTTTTGAAAAATCAATTAAAGTGAACCTCAATTCATCTACTTGAACTCCACTTTTATTATCAACCAACTTGCATCTAAATACAAGTACATTGAATTTAACAAAGTCTAACTCCCATATGTCTTCAATTACATCGTAATAGGACATGTCGGCATATACATGATTATTGTCTTTAGAACTAGACACATGCAAAGACTGCTATTAAAGTGGCCCATTGTTCTGAACAATACTTTTGGCATCCTCACAGACTATGTACAATGAATATCCATTGATATCATAGTCACTGTAACTTGTAACAAAAGAATGCGGACCGTAAGCCAACCACTGTATTGTCTCCCAAACATCACGCTTGTAAGCCACTTTTTTAACCAAGAAATAAATTCTTATTATGACTATTAATGGTAGGTAAGGAATATTCTCCACTACATCACATTCACATTACAAACATCAAGTTGATATGTCAATCAAAAATAGGCAAAACAAAAATCACATCATTATTGGTTTTCATAACGTAAAATAACTCATTATTGTTTTTCATAACCTAATATCCTGTTGTATTCGTTTCATGCTATCGTGCCATTCTCTTGCCTAGTCACTTAGTTTTTTTAATGTTAAAACTTTGTCAAAGAGCAATACAAGTAACAATATATACATATTCTCTATACGATCAAGTCATAAATTGATATTTTTTGACAGGGGAGATCATGCACCATATCTTTTATTTCCCACGTGCTTATAAAAATATTTTCTCATGATGTCATTGATCTACAAAAAACAGACGAAGTTTTTCCATCAAGTTTCTTTTCCATCAAATATATGCAACCAAATAAATCATTTCACACACTTCTTTGAAGTTTTTCTACGAACAAATCACATTTTAAAAAAGAAATTCAAATCATAACCACTGCCCTAACCGATGTGAAAATCAGCCTTTTTGTGGGAACAAGCAAACCATAACCGAGCAAAACAACAAGCAAATCCTAATCGAGCATAAAATGCAAACCTTTTTATGGGAATCAAGTCCGGTGGTTGCAGTGACGGAGGTCGCTGAGGACACGGAGGCTGCAGTGGCTAGGAGGAAGTCGCGGAGGAGGTCATGGAGGTTGCGGTGACGGAGGAGGCCGTGGAGGCTGCGGTGGCTAGGAACTCGGGGGTTTGGTCAGAGATTGGCTAGGGATTGGTCGGGGTGAGATTTTTGTCAGGATAAAAGATATAAAATGAAATGATTTCGTTTCATATAAGACCTATAGACTTCGACTATATCTCACACCTGACGTCTATACTCCGACATCTATAGGTCTTATACGAATAGACGTCGGCTATGCAATCCACCAGACGTCTATACTTAATAAACATCGCCTAATAGACATCGGGTAAAAGGTTACTCAAACAACCAACGTCTAGAGGACCCTTTAGACATCGGTTTTATTAATAGCCAATGTCTATACCTATAGACATCACATATATAGGTGAACGACGTGTATTCGGCGATGACTATTCACTATTTTGCACTAGTGAGGTGTGGCTCTACAAATCCTGATTTCATCTGTTTACGGGTAAGCTCCATTGTCGTTAGTCAAACCTATTTATTATGAAAACCATATTTTCTCATGGAGCGATCGATATCCTGAACCCAATGAATGGGGACGTGTTCAAAGTTAATGGACAACACCTCCAACAATACCTGGAGGGGGCACTAGCTGAAGTTGAGGAGGTCATGATCCTTCATGAACCTCCCTCGTACTCAACCATATGAATGGTTGAGATTTCATGTTTGTATATATTCAAAAATAAATATATTGGTTGTCATGTGTCCTACTCCTTGAGATTTAGGTTCCATTTCTTAACGTACTTGTATTCCCTTCTTAAGTATCTCACGGGTTTTAGGGAATTCGAGTGTATTTCCATCAACATAACCATAAACTTTCTTGCATTTCATGTTGGTGAGATCTTTTCTTGTTCATGCATAAATCCATATAGTATCATACCCACATTCATTGAAGACAATGGATAAAGTATGTGGGGGGTGTTTTACGTGTGTACATAGTCGAGTCTTTTTCTTTTATTTTCTTTTGTTTGTATTGTTAAGGTCATGATCGTGTGCAACATTTAACATTGGTATATCTTGCTATACCATGATCCCTAGGTAGGGATGTCAAATTTTGCTCGAGCTCATGAGCTTGACTCGATAAAGCTTGACTCGAGCTCCGCTTGTTCATTAAATGAGCCAAGCTCAAACACCAAAATCCACATGTTTAATAAATGAGCCAAGCCTTAGCTCGACTTGGTTAGCTCGATAAGAGCTGGTTTGGCTTGTTTGAGTTTATACACATATTACATATATGTCACAATAAACATATATCCTAATTACCTAAAAGTAGACTATATAATTTATAAAATTCCCCATTTATATGTTAATAATGTTTATAAAATGTAAATAGTATGTTTTACAACAAGTTAATCAAACCTTAAACGAGCTGAACAATTTGTTGAGGTTCTTAAATGAGCAAACGAGCCAAGCCCGAGCTCGGCTCGTTTATTAAACGAGTCGAGTTCAAACACCGTGGGCTTGACTCGTTTACACCCGCATCCCTAGGTGACTTGCCTTCTTATTTTTCTATTTCTTTCAAAATCTTAATGTGTTTTCAAAAAAATTGTTTTGTGAGTTTTGCGTGTGTTTAGCATTCACAAAACTGTTGAGAGACAAAGTAAAATGGAAGCTCCCAGAATCAAATTAAACATAATGCATTAGGATATCTAGTACACCGATGTTATGTCATATCTCTAGTTGTAAGGATGCACCCTAGTTTTCTCTCGAGGGGATAATCATGGGGTTTCAACACTTAAACAAATAAAAAAGTGCACCCTGAACCAAGTGCGTCTCCTTCTTTTGAAGGAATTCCTGTTTGTTAGTATAAAGACGTTTGTTAAAATTAGGGACTCTTAAACTCCTGGTGTGAAACCTTAAGCGTAAATTTTGGTTCATGTGTATGATAGAAATAATATAATATGGTGTTCTCTCTTCTCGCACAACTTTTATCACTCAGAAAATCAAATATGAGAGAGACTTAATACCCGATGCTTTCGAGTTATCTGACATTGGATGCACTGACCGAACTCCTGTTACACAAGTTGTAGGGATCGCCCTAGGTGAAGATTTACGGGAAGGTGTACGTGATAGTATACCTCCTCATAGGAAATAATGTATGAAACTAGACCTTGAGAGAATTAAACACAAACAAGTTTTAATTCCATGTTCTCTAAAAAAGAAAAAAAAACGATAAGAAATATATAAATAAATAAAAAGAAGAACCTTAATGGACTTTAGACAACCTATCATTTCAGGATATAAAGGTTGCTCAAGTCTTTCACTTAAGTCCTTAATTAACTTCCTAAAATGATTCCCTATGCTAGGTGTGTAGACATGATATATATAGTCGGCCTATAGGATTACAGTGTCCAATGATTGACAAAAGTAGGTTCATCGAGTCATGTTGGTAGGTTGAAAACCTTCGGGAGACATCACTCCTCCTTGGCAACAATGAGTTTCATGGCTTGTTGCACGTGTTAAGTGAAAACGTGATTTCTACGAAAATGAGTTAGGATTTCTCATTTGATTTCTCATTGTTTTTCTTGGTCTAGCTAAAGATAAGTGTGAGGGTATTTGATTAGTATCATATCATACAATGTATTCATGTTATATATCCTTTATTTTACCATATATTTGAGCTACTCGGGTTGTTGTTACATGTATGTTCAGGTTTTAGGTAATAAAGAAGATAAATGAAAAAAAGACTCATATTCAAGAAGAAATGCCTGATCAAGAAGCTTTTTGGACCAATTTCTAATGGTCAAGGACCTGATTTTAAAGCCAGAGGAACCTAATTATAACGAAAATATTTTGGTTACAAAACGTCCATAATCTCAATAGTTTGTAGAGAAATTTCTTCAACACATATCAAATGGGCTCGTACCAACGGATTATGGTGCACCCTATTCATTGATGCACTTAACTTGCTGGTAAAATTTAGGGCAGATCCGGTTAGGAGACGGAGGCCCGAATGTCTGAGGGGGATCTGGTATTCAGGTATAAGCACTCCGGAGCATCCAGATCTTATTTGTAGTCGTCCAATTGTGCCCAGATTAATCCATACCTTCTAAATTTTTTAAATACACTTTTAACCGTTCCATTTCTCTCCTTCATCTTTCTTCTCCTTAGGGTAGGTTTAATTCTTGCTTAGTAGAGTAGTGGAGGAAAGGAGAAGACCCGTACTCGTCACCACTCTAGCTCCCTGTGGAACGACACGTACTTGTCACCGTTTCAACGTGACCATACACTTGTGGTTTTAATCTTCACATCCCAACACTTCTTTCCAAATCCATCCGTCGTGTAATCAAAACTTGCAGAATCACAAATATTTAAACCGTAACGTAAAACATCATCTAAAAGGTAAGGACTTTGCGTTGATATTCATTCTCATCAGAAATTTGACATCATCAAAATCATATAATAATCATATTTTGGACAAAAAAGAAAGAAACGTCAGGTAATGTTAGACACTCGTTTGGGTAGTGCTCTAACTCAATAGAATGATTGAAACAAGCCAATAATACTTTTTTGGGTAAATCAAAGCTTTGCGCCTCCTCAACTATAATCGAGCAACAATTTCATCTCCTAAACAACGAAATGTCACACTCACATCCTTAAACTTTGATTTGCATTACACATTAACAAACTCTCCATCATAAAAATGTTTTTTTTCAATATATTCGCCTTTTTTCCTCAAAATGTTTTGTATTGTTTGTCAATTATGCTTTTAATGTATCTCATAGTAAAGTTTGAATCAAATTGGAAGTCATATTTTACTCAAATATGGGAAGGATTAGTTCAAAATCCAACACTAATTAAAGCAAATTTGGCATCTAATTTGTTGGTAACTATAGCACAAAGATAGATTAGAAATATGTTTCCCAAACAACATGAAAAAAGTGAGAAAAATAGAATATGTTGAAAAATAATATAAAAATTTATTTAGGTGGGTTAAAGTGTTACACAAATGAAAATTCAAGATGTGTAGGTGTGAAATTTTAAAGTTTAATGGGTTAAAGTGCTCGATCAAAATTGACAAGGGCGAACCGTAATTTATTCTACTTTTTTTTATAACTAAATTCACAATTAAGACGGTATTCATAGATGAGGATACAAGAAAAGGAATTTTACTTTTTTCGCTAGAAAAGCCTACCTTTCAGCAGTATCAAACCGCACAATAAATCAATAATGCAAAGAGTTCATTTAGGCCTGGGGAGGGTAATATCATTTTCCCTGGTCACCTGCCATGTCAGGCTCATGTATGGGTACAGAAAAACCATACCCGATTAAATAATTTTACCCATATACCCATGCCTAGCCCAGTCAACAGGTCGGGTATGGGTTGGGTATGCCCTTATTCGTACTCATATCCATATACCCATGCCAATATACCCAACCTATAAATGGACTTGTCAAGGGAACTATCTTTATACATACTAGTACAACCGATTAACGATATACAATATATTTATATATATACATACACATAATTACATGTATATAATAAGTATGAACTGTATGATATTTAAATGATAAAATTACAACGTATAATACAAAAACCTTAAACTTATCCTAATGTTATGAGTTCTTATGCAATTCTTATGTTGTTTATGGTTGTATATACTTGAACTTATATATTGTATAATCATTATAGGTATCATTTTATGATAATTGTTATTATTGCATGTGAATTATCTTCAATTTTTATATAAAAAAGGTTCTACATGTATACCCAGTTAATTGTGACATACCCGATTGTTAGCCGGATATGGATTGGTTACAAGCATGAGTTTTTTGAGGGCAGGCATATACCTATACCAATTTATTAGTTGGGTACGACCACGGATTTGGTCATACCTACTCCATACTCGACCCGACTATAGGCCTAAGTTTAGTGCAACGACACCACCGATATAGGATGGATACAAACCATATTGCTAGTCGATATTCCACCATACTATAATGTGAAATTTGGTTGGTATGCAACCTTATCAACACTAAAACACTTAGTTGAATGGTAGTAGATCTAACTTTATCATAAAGTGTTGTACACATCGTGTATTTAAGAATGTAGGACTATTTGTTCAAAACCTTACACTCGTGATTGAGATTATTTTAACCATTTTTATGCGTGGACAATGTGAGTTAAGGTGTGTTTTTATAGGTCGATTAACATGTTATGATACCATGTTGAAATAGGAGACAAGTGGGGATAATCATCCAAAACCTAACTTAAAGACAAGAGAGTTCTAATGACTTCTAACCTTAAGGCACACGTCTATGCACGTGCTACCAAACCCATCTGGTTTCTGCATGAAAAACAGCGTGGCGTGTGCTGATGATCAAAACATCGGCTCTCATACCATATTGCATTGTGGCTATCCAACTCAAAACAGTTGGTGATTAGTGGAGAGACCTAAGAACTTATTACATAGTAAATGCCCTCAAATCTAGCAATTTATGGCCATTCTTGAACATTTCAATTGGTATGAAAGCAAAAAAGGCCAAACAGTCTGCTTAATGCATTCATGCGTAGACATTGAGAAAAAATAATCCCAGACATCCGTGCAGAGTGCTAGAGGATGTCCACACATTCCTAGATTTGTGAGCATTTTCTTGGATAATAAGCTACTAAGTCCTGCTATTATCATTAAATTGTTTTGAGTTAAATATCTACAGTTCAAGATGTACGATGTGAACTTCTATCGTTAACAAAATTAAAACTTTTAAAGACAACCAATATAGTTGACCAGAACTAATATTTATCAAGAATATGATTCAAATATTGTAACTATAGCAACAACCAAATGGAGATTATATTAAATTTAAATGCAACCTAAAATTTATAGATTCCTTTAGGAAGCTAAATATATTCAAATACCAATTTAGGTTTTTGCTTGGGTGCATGTTCAAAAAGATTTTTATTAGACCTTTGCTACCTGTATTTTTTATTGTTTTATTACACTTACAAAAGCAAATAATTGACTTAATGCGGCCCATTCCAAGTTAACCTTGTTAACAATTATGTTAAATTTATAATAAAATGTTGAACATTTTACATACTTGACAAAGACTAACGCAAAATCCTAACTAAATCCACTTTCCTCCTAAAGATAAATGACATATTTAGGAAAGAATACACCAAATGGTGACTCATTCTAAACCTCATCCCGAAACCCTAAACTATAGAAGGATGAACAAAAAGAACACAACCCCAATAAGAGAGAATCAAGATGGCCTGAGCAGTCATGGCAGCAACGCTGAGACATGTGCCAACGGTCGCCCGATCTCCAATTCTCCCTCGTCCCCTCCTCCTCCCGTCTCCCGTCTCCCTACTCCATCTCACCCCCATCCTCCTCTTCATCTCCAGATTCAAGTCACTCTCCACAAATAGGACGACCACCAGTTTGAGAAGTACCGTAACGAGGACAGTGAAGACGAGGAGTTTGATTACGACGTTTAGTTAAAGGAAGGATTTGACGAAAGTGACTTCGACGACAAAGAGGATCGATTCGATGAGGAAGACAACAACGACAAGTGTGAGTAAACGAACAAACAAGTTTTGATCCGTTACATCTACTACATTTTTTATTTTGCTTTAAGCATGTGATTGGTAACTAAAAAGTTCATGGAACCCCCCTCATTTTAGAGTAAAAGTTAGAGAAGTCACTCCAAGTATATATTTTTAAATCCTGAAAGTGATTTTGGAACTCGATCCTAGATTTTGTTTAAAACTCCACAGGATACCAATCACGAAGTCATTCTACAAATTCAGTTGACCACTTTCTTTTAAGTTTTTTGAAGACCAATCACACCGTGAAAGGAAATCACCAAAAGGATAAACCAAGGTTAAAGTTTAGGATTTGGATAGGTTTAATTTGGGGAAGATTGTGTTTTTTAAGAGATCAATGTGTTCTTCGATGCAAGGACTTTTGCTAACATTTGATTTTGCTGTTGTTTTTAAAGAGATCAACGTGTTCTTTAATGCAAACATTTTTGTTAACATTTGATTTTGCTGTTGGTGTGATTCGATTCCTGTTGAATGTCTCATCTTGCAAGGTTTCTTTTGTGTTGAATAATGGATCTAAACGTTCAACATTGTATACAACATGAAACATCCATTTTTTTACATTAGTTAAGCTTATAAAATATTTTTTTCTAATAAAAATGTTTACATTTTATTTTAATGTTGGCCACTATTTGTCTGTAAATTTGAAATAATTATTTGCTTTGTTCACTTTTATGATGGTAATTTGGAGTTTACTATTTAACAATATAACAAATTTCAAAATTAGAAGTTAAAACATGGGGTTAAAGTACACGGGCAAGTTTAAGAATCTGAAAATATTACTCTCTAGTTTGGATTCATATGCAAAAGTTTGCATTATTTTAATATAAATTTAAAGGATATTGCACCAGAAATGGAGGTGCATCCTGATCTAAGTGTGCCAGGTGAGTTTACTGAGATTGCAAGTATATTAGGGCAATTAAAAACGAGGAAGTAAACATCCAATAAAGGTTTTTTAGAAATACACCCATGCAAAAATCCTAACACTAAATTGAATAGAAAACTTATCTCAACAGTATAAATGATTGGTTGGGAATCGGAAACCAAGATGTCGTTTGGGAATGAAAATTTCGAAAAAATTGAAATCCCACAGGAATCCTTATCCGAAATCCGTTGCCAAACGAACTCATTCTGTTCCACAACTGACTTGGGATTTAAAGCAGTGGTAATTAAAAACAAGAGCACCACAAACATTGAAAAGTTGTAGAAACCATATCTGCCCACTACCAATCTGAAATATTATAATGGAATGAATGCGGCAATTAAACGTACCCATCTAGGAGACATCAAACTAGAAACTAGTGGTAATAATAAGAATGAAGTCAGCGATAACCAACCATGTATAGAAGCGATGATTCCATTCTACAGGGTGCTGCAGCAAAAAATAGCGCAAATGTAACAGGAAACATAATCATGGCAACAAGGCGAAAGAATAATATGAGAGCTTAGCAAAGAACGAAGATAACGTCGTTTGCCTCAAAGCGTTTTGTTCTTGTAAACCTGATGGAAATCACAAGCGCAAAAGGATCGTTCAATGAGATAAAATTGTTAGTTCTTAACAATAGTATATACAATAATCTCTGGAACCAAACATTAGAAGAAAAAACTACCAACATAAACTAATGGAACACAAGATTATGACTACAGGTGCGACTTGCAACTATATGGGAATTTAGAGTTATATATCGATTTTTATATAGGCACAAAAGCAAATTAAAAAAAAACTAAAACTTGCAACGCAAAAACCCAAAAATTAGCTCTCAAAGGTGCCACGTAAATTTTCATAGCAATGTTATTGCTCACGCAAACAATCAAGGACTATTGCTTTAAGGTAGACTGAGTATGGAACAAAAAAATTCAATCACTTGGACAGCAATTTGAGAGACATCAAAGACTTCGTGTTTTCCTTGCTAGACATAGGTTGGACGAAAATTATGTATTATTTCTAATTAACATTAATAATGAGGGAAAACGATATATTGTATTTGCCAATATTAAGTAAAAAATAAAGATAAACTTCCATAAATTATTTCCAATTGATGCTTAATGATAAAATTACATAAATGTTTTTATCCTTTTTAGGGGTGTATTTCGACCTTAATTTGTATAGCATGAAATATAACCTTTTACTATTTATTCTTCATCTACCACTCACTATCCAAATAATTTAGCATGCATATAATATTTGACTATAGGAAGTACAATGATAAATGATCATACAATATCTTCATTAAATGTTCATACAATAGCTTCTACCATGGATGTCAATTGCTACTTAACCTTCCTATGTCGTTCTTTTAAACATCCAAGAGGTTATCATCAGAAAAGTGTAAATCGTAAAAACACTAGCTCAAAATAATCATGTTTTGTTTGCAGAACCATCTTCATCTCCCTAATGAATATTAAAGTATTTCATTAAATCACGTGTATTTGACTCGGGATCAACCCTAAATAATGGGGAAAAAAGGTAGGATCTAATAAAGTTTAAAAAAAACATAGGCAATTTGATGTCGTACGCCAACAACACTGCATGATTTTCTTTTCCTCTGGAAATCTACGACATGGTTTTTTGGGTGTTTGTGCTATCATGGAACCATCTCGATCATAAGGCCTAGCTACGACCTCCAATGAACACTTCACACCATTATGTCTCTCTTAAAAATCTTATTTGGTATCAAACAACAAACAATTTATCACAAAGTAGACAACATATGCCAAAAATCAATGTTGCACCAACCAAACGCATCTTATTTAATTGACCACGTTTATTGAATTCACTACGTTAAAACTCTAATGTTATTAGTATATTGAAATATCATCATTGAGCTATAAAAGAAGAGCCTTTTGACATTGATAAGATAAAGACTTACAAGCTATCTTGTGATTTGGACATAGTTGAGAATTGGGATGGAAAGATATCAAATGTAGTCATCTTAACATCTATATGTAATATGAAAAATTTCATATTGGTTTTCTCATTTATGAAATGAATACACGTTAAAAAAACTAAAACATATGTTTCATAAACGAGTGTCAATACTAAGTAGATTTGTAAACACGTACTATTACTAATATATAAAAAGAATTTATATATGCAAGCTTAGTGCAAGGAAATTTGGTGAAGTGGTCAAATACAAAGGCATCACAAATAATTTAGAGGTCAAAGTGGCGTAAAAAATCCAAGGTGTCAAAACACAACATGCTCAAACATCCGATGATCAAATCCAAACTATGTGTGACAACATCCCTATTGTAAAGTGGCAGAACCAAAACTTCCCTTATGCAAACAACTTTAAAATTCCTTGATAACTTTTATTTCCTACAAATGTTTATTTGATGAAAATTTAATAAAACTACGATAAATACAGTTACATTTCACGCAAATCGCTCAAAATAATTAACTTGAGAACATTCTGGACATGATAATTTCACTTTTATCTATGACTTTGTCTTTACATAGCTATATGGCCAATTTGAAGCTAAATTTTGTCCCAAGTTAAAGTTGGTCGGTCACCTTCTTCGACAATGTTTTTCTTGTGCAATGTGAACAATGAGAAATCCTATCTCCAAATCTTAAGTAATCAAGTTGCTCTAAAATATCACATTGCTTTTATTCATAGCTTACGCTTTGAGTAATAACTCAACATTTTACCTTTCACGTGTTCCATTACTTATTCTTCTAAGCTTTAGATCGACTTATGTATTGTGTTACTTATCGTCAAGTTCTTGTGTTTGACCAATACATTATAGTAATTACTATTTTTATTTTTGATTAATAAATAGAAAATAAATACATACTATATATTGAAATGATGATAGAGCTTATCAAATCAGAGAAATATTTGGAAGAATAATGAATTCCCTAAAGAAAAAAATGTAATTTTTTTCTTTAAATTTTTAAATTTTACAGAGAGCAGGGTTGCCACTCCCCACACTACAACAATAAAAGGTTTAAGCAACAGAAATTAAAATCTCTATCTGTCGTAGTAGGGAAACAACGACAAATAACACTTACTTTGGCGATTTCTAGTTATGCCATGATAATGGTTTAGCCATTTGAAAAAAATTCTATATCAAATTATGGAACTGATTCAAAATTAAGAGAAAAGGGGGCGCCCAAATCCATGATATTTGTCTACACCCTTTGAAAATTATTGCAATCACTGCTCTCTTAAAGGTTTTCAAAATTTTAGGTATGGCAGCAAACAATATCTAAATAGTGGGTAGCCATTGGATTAAGTCAAAGACAATGTTAAAATCCAAGTTCTACAAGCTAAGGAAACAACTATGCTATTTTCATATAACGTACCTAAACAAAAGCACCTCCTTAGTATAACCTCTATAAAAGCAATTAGAGACATAATCACTTAGTATAAGAATTGTTGGAAATTAAGCTACTCAGTTCATCAGCCTAACACTTAACATAGAATTCCTGCAAAAGTAGAACTAATTCAATATATTTAACTATTTACATCAATTCACAATAAACTATTGGCACGAGAATGCACTAACAAGAATTTGCATTCAGATAAATTTCATTGTTTAAGAACTACAAAATTTTATCATTGATTGGAATTAAAAGAAAAAGGTAGTAATTGGTGGTGATCAAATCAAAACATAAAGACGTGGACAAATCACAAAATAACTTAATGACTATGGGAAAATTAGTTTCTAAGCAAATTATCATTATCAACTGAAATAACAATAGACACGAGTTAATTTAAGTAAGCATCAACGAGAAAGAAGATAAAAAAGGTGCAACATAATTAAATCGAGTTAGTATTTTTAGTAATTTGAACTTCATATCAATCCGCTTTCCCTAAAGGCAATCAAACATATACAATGAACCGAAAGACAAACATGAGAGAAAAAAGTTCAAACACATCTTGGAATGTACACATCACAAAACATGCAACCTACCCTATTCTATTCTATACAATTACCCTTGGGAAGGAACAAGCACGTGAAACTTGGAATCATGACTAAACCAACAAGAACCTCTAAAAGCATCCATTTTTTACTATGCATGCAAATATATTTTACAACTCATTGCCACTACTTAATTCTTGTTATTTTATGTTTGCAGTGCTTTTCCGCCGCTCATGCACTTTCACTACAAGTAATTAAAAACCAAATCATTCAAGAAAATCGAAAGAAAATCCATAGAAATATTAAAAAACTAATGCACCTTGTATCTTATCAGCAAGACACAAAGAACACATCAACGGCTACGTAGGAAACGTGGTAAAGTACATAAAAGTTCCAAATGAATCTTGTAGCTAGTATACTAGTATCATTATCCAAGAGACGTATGCTTTGTTCCGTTTTTGTGGAAGAGGTGAGAAGTTGGTAAGAAGTGAAATGTGGTTAAAAGAAGTCAAGTGTGCAAGCTGGCAAGAATAAAAGTGAGGGAACAGTCAAGAATAGGGGGCTGAATAGCCTACAAAAGTAGACTTGCATTGCACCTAGTGACCTACATACCTACTCTACTCTATAATATATAGCCATAAAAGCTAACTCCAACACCAACACTATGGTAACCAGACCGTAATGGTCACCTCACAAACAGTCCCAAGTAAAGATTAAACACCGAATGCTGTTCACAATTCACAACAATAATGCAACCTCCAAATAACATGAACATGAACATCTAATTTCATTTTCAAGTTTTACGTTGAGGAACAGTTAAAATGCCAAACATGAAATATGGGATTGGAAGGGAGGAGAGAGAATGTGATTTAAATTTTGCTATCACGGAGTGTCAATAGGGTGTACCTCCATGAGACCACCAGGACCAGCATACACATCGGAAGGAACGCCTACGAGCATAGCCGAGGACGTCGAGAAGGCGGTGGTCGTCTTGTCACCGTCTCCGAGGTGCAAGTCGGAGAGGTTTGGAACGGAAGTCGTGTTGTTGTTGTCGTTCTCGTTGTCGTCGTGGCTTTGTTCCGGTCCTTGGTCGTAGAGGAAACCCTTGAAGACGCGTCCGCCTATGCTGACGCTCGCTTGGTACGCGTACTCGTCTTGCCCGTCCTCTATGGACGTCACTCTCACGCACTTGAACACCGCCGGCGCTCTAACGTGCCTCGGCAATCCCTCTCGGTTCCCACCTTCTATAATCAAGATAAACACACCACATTAATATCTGAACTCCAAATTGAGGTGCAATGTTGAAAGTGCAATTGGTTTAAATTTTAGATGTTAATTGATGAATGATTTTAATACCTTGGGGGTTGGAGGTGTTGTCATAGCTACGAGGAGTGGTGGAAGTGGAGGTGTGGGAAGCGCTGGTGTTCGAGTTGCCGGTGGCTAGAAGCCTCGGTTTTTTAGACCCTGAAGACGCTGACGTCGATCCAGCAGCCGCCAACTGCTGCCGTTCTCTCCGGCGAGCGGCGGGGACCCACGTGCTCTTCACGTGCGTTGCGCAGTCGAACCTTCTACTTTTACAGCAACTCCGGCACCTCCGGTGGACGCAGTCTTTCTTCGCCTGGTTGCCGCAGTCCTGACACGTGGCGGTCCCGGAAGAAGTCGACGCCAACCCAACCGGGAAGGGGTTGGTCGAGGTTGAGTCGAGCATGGGGAATTGCTTTCTAGGAGTGTTGAGGGTCTGGGTTTGCCAGAGGTGGGGTTCGAGGGGGATTATGGGCTGGTCGGCGGCGGGGGTAAAGACGACGCCGACCATGTTGCTGACGTCACCGTAGTTTAGTGGGAGCTGGTGGCGGTTCCATATATGGGAAGCGGCGGCGGGGGAGGCAGTAGAATTCGGTCCCCCGCCGCCGTTGAACCCGAGACATAAGTCGTCGCCTCGAGAGGCCGGAGCGGACGAGATCCAGTCCGCGAAGGCTCCGGTGTCGGAGGGGAATCTCCTTCCTGAAGCCACCACTGCGGATTTGAATGAAATCGATCCAAAAGATGGCTTAATTTTATCTCAAATTCTCAGTAACACTGTGGTTAGGAAAAGGAAAAGGTGGGGAAATCCAACAGGAACGGAAAGAAGAATCTGGAGCGAACTGAGCGATGCAGTGATCTTGTTAGGGCAAGATAGTGGCTGTCGTTCTAGATTCTCTTTGTACTCGAACATGTCCGACTACCCACACCTGATTATTCCCCCTTTTCTTCTCGATGGATCTATTCTCACCATAAAATCATGCCTTCACTGAACAAATCTCCTCTCAGACTTTGGTTTTCACTACTTTCAATTGCACCTGTAAATTGAATAGCTGAATTTAGGGTGAACTTCTGACTCCTCTGGGACCTTTGTTTCTATGCGTTGAAAATTGAAATTCATCACCGCCACCGTAGAAGACCCGAAGCAAAACAAACCCTTGTACTTTGTTAAGAGAGTTTAATAACATTGTATTAACTATGGCTTATTTAAGTCAAGCTTAGGGTCTTTACGGCTTGTATATGTAATTATGACGGGTGGTCACGGTGATGTAGAAGTGATGTCCCATTGTCCCATCTCTTTTTTTTTTCTTATTTTATTGTTCTTTTTGGGTAAATTGTTATATGTAATTATGATGGAGGGAAGTAGTTATTTGGAGAAGCACGTCGCCTATGGTACGACTCATGAGTTTAGTTGTGGTATACAACTATACATGAAAACATATGGTATACAGACTTTTGGAACAGAAGAGAGGAAATGATTTGGGTGAAGTATATCAAGTTTTTGTTTTTTTTCTATTCTTATTGGTGCCTATTTTTCTGCGGAGTTTCATGTCTTGGCTTCTATAGTTAGGTTTTCTTTCTTCTTTGTTCCAAAAAGTATGGACCATATGTAGGTGTTCATTTGGGTCCACGTTTGGGCACCCTATCGCGAGTCTTGTCATTTAGATTAGATTTTATCATTTGTTTTTCTTCTCTATTGGGTTTTATCTTTGTAGGTCTCGTAGGGCTATCTAATCAATAACACCGTTAATCCAGTCTCATTTTTTCCTCTAACTCAGTTTTTTTTTCTATCACGTCAGCAAAAAATATTATGCAATCCATATAATTTTTTTTACCTCATTTTCCATTTCATCACAAAAACACATAAAATACTAAATAAATTATTTCTACAGTAACTTAATCTAATTAAATTACGTTAATTGTCAAATAATTTCAAAAAAATAGATTTAATAATTGTCACTCCAACGGGTCGGTCGGGAGTCTCGTTCGATTTTATTTTTGAGATTTTTATTAGTAATTCTCTGTCGATTTTTTGGGTTACTAATGCGTTTTTAGGTGAACCTCGGTAAATTCATGTGTTATATTTTGCTAGGTAATTTTTTTAATTATATACATTTACAATTACCTTACTAATTTTCTTTAATTACTTATATTTATTTTTACTAATTATTTACATTTATATTATTAATTTTCATTAATTATTTTATTTATTTTAATTATATCGAATAAATTCTAATTATATAAATTACCATACATATATAATTTATATATTAAATAACAAATATAAAAAAATAAAAAAAAATTAACAAAAAAATTTTCAACCAACCCCACGTGGCCAACACGGGTCGCCTCCCAGGTCCAGTTGCAGACCTAGGTCTGGACCCGACCTGGGTCCGCCCGCCATTAAGGGGGGATGGGGTCGGGTCCCCTCAGACCCGACTCCAAAGAGCACCCGTTAAGGGTGCTCCTACTACATCCATGTAAAGAAGTCCATACGTAGCTTCTTTGACAAGCATGATTTATTTTGTAGGATCATGCAGCAATTGCTTTTTATGCTTGTTAAAGTCAAGTTATGATGTAGCAATATCTTTGATAAGCTCTTTGAACGAAGTAATTCTTTCATATAGACTAGTTACTTCTAACATGATCTTTTTAACTTATTGTTGTAAAGATGTGAAATTGTAGATTTTTTTAAAATGTACTGAAACAGCCATTAGACATTGATAATGTTCGAAATTGCTTTTGTGATTATGTATAGGCAATCACCGAACAATCGTAAACTTCTTTGCTTATGATAATCGCCTTGGTTACAAGTTCTGACCTAATGTTCACAGTGAAACAAAAAGGTACTGTACCAGCTGATTATATCAAAATAAACATGTGGAAACAGTTGAATTTTTTTAAAATTTTGGAAAGGATAACTTTTAGAAAAGTTATATTAGGAAGATTTTCAAAATAATAGTAAAACAATAACAAATTGGTAATATGTAAACGTTCTAAAAATAGTTGGGAGTAAGAGAAATAAAAACGGTAGTAGTTGGTACGATTTCCGAAAACAAATACACAATAATTACAATCCTTATTTTTAATAAATCATGTATTTCTATAAAAAAATCAAACACAATATGTTAGGTTAATGTTTTTTGTATTTTGATAACATATTCATTTTTTTTCTTTTTTGTCATCATTACTTTAGTTTTTTTATGAATGTCAAAGGGGGAGAAATAATTAAGGGGGTAACTTGGAATTTTATAATCAAATTGAACAAAAACTATGCATAGAATTATTGGCTTATTCTATGTATTATTATGCATAGTTTACAAATACAAAATCCATGTATTAAGATATAGTTAAGATATAGGTTGTCATCATCAAAAATGGGGAGATTGTTGGCTTTTTGGTCGTAATCTATGTTTTGATGATTTATTTAACCTAATCTTAATTATAATATTGTAGAGTAGCACACATATTTCATTGCATATATATTGCATTTTGCTAACCTCTATAGGTGATCAAGACTCAAGGAAGAAAGGAAAATCAAGTCAAGACATGTAATCAAGCTCATTTGAAGACATGTATTTTATATTTCTTTGAGTATTTAGGAACTTGTGTATTTTGAGCATACTTGAGTTAAAATCAACTTAAACACACACTATGTTCCTCATAGAAGTCACACACGAAATTTCACATAATTTGGACTTCAATAGATCACCCAAACATAGACCGGAAAACACTAAACCTGAACCCTAATTGTCTGCCCACATTCGGTCGACCGCAACATGTCGTTCGGTCGACCGGATGATAAGGTATCTTGTTTGCATTTTACTGCCCGGTTTCGGTCGACCGTGTTTTACCGTTCGGTCGACCGCTTGAACTTATTTTTCCGACCGTTAGTTTTGTCGTATATACCCAACGGTCGTATTCATATTAAAACAATTATACCCTAAATACATTTCATGTATCGGTCGACCGAGGACCTCGATCGGTCGACCGTTTGTCCATCTCTTGACAAACCTGAATCTCCTGTTGAAAAAAAGTCGACCGCTAGACCTATTTCGGTCGACCGAATATCCATTTGTTTGTCAACCCCATAGTGCCTGGTACAAATCGGTCGACCGTTTCCTTTTAGGCGTTCGACCGATAACTTAAGTATACCTAAGTCGTAGCGTTGGGCGGTCGACCGTTGCTTAACCGGTCGACCGAACCTTGTGCAAAACTGCCAAACGGTCGACCGATTTCATCCAAAATTGGGTCCTTCAGTTTCTGTTTTGAGTAATCACACTTCAACTCATACTCAATCAATCCCAACGGCTCTGTTCTCTCTAATGCCTATATAAGGAGTTGTAAAACACATTTTAACACAACTCTCTCACTACAAACTTGTCCCAAACTTTAGAGAGAATCTCAAACACTCCAAACCTCAATTTCCACACTTTAGTGATCAATTCCTTAATCCTACTCAAGTGTGCTCAAGTTTAGAGAGTGTTGTTCCACTCAACCATTTGTTCAAGAAAGAAGGACTTCGGTGAAAGCCTAAAGTGTCCATCTCGGATTGTGAGAGGAAGAATTCAAGCAAGTGAGGTTGTTCGCGGTGCTTGTGGTGTAAAAGGCGTTCTCTCCTGGCCCGGAACGGGGAGTGGTTAGTGAAGTCGTGAGCGGAGCTCGGTGATCCGAGCGGAGCTTGCAAGAGATCACTAGGACCCGGGTGGGGTGCCGAACCTCTATAAAAATCCTCGACTTCTTGTGGTTTGTATTATTTTCTTTCTCTACTTGTTTTGTTTATTATTCCGCTGCGCATTTGATTGCTTTATCAAGTAGAGTTTGTTTATGATTAAAATTGGTAAATTAGACCTAATTATGGACCCATAGACCCATACGATCCTACATTTGGTATCAGAGCCTTGTTAGCTAAATTCTATACTTAATCGTATTTTTAGCATGGCTAGCACATCTAATCATGGAGAGGGATTATGCACCACTAGACCTACTTTGCTTAATGAGTCAAATTATGATTATTGGAAGAATAGGATGAAGATTTTCCTAATTTCTAATGACCTTAAGTATTTGATGTTTCTCCAAAATCCATACACACCCCAAATGAAGATGAATTAGATTCACTTACAAGACCCAAAATGAAAGAAATCGAAATGAATTCGAAAATCATGAACATTTTGTATTGTAGGTTAAATGAGGGTGAATACAATAGAATTAGGGGTTATGTTAGTGCATATGAGATTTGGCATAGATTGCAAATGCATCATGAGGGGGATAGCAAAACTAAGGAAACTCGCATTAGTCTCCTCATGCATAAATATGAGATTTTTTTCTATGCAAATCGGTGAAAACATAAGCTAAATGAACACTCGCTTCACCGATATCACTAACTCTCTTTTGGTTCTTGGGAGAAGATTAAATGAAGAAGAGATGACAAGGAAATTCCTCCGGTCGCTAAGTCACGATTGGGAGGATAACGTGGTCGCAATTGAAGAAGCACACGACATTTCCCAACTCAAGATGGAGGAGTTAATTGGAAATCTCATGGCTTATCAGCTCCAAATAAACCATCGGAAGGAGAAGGAAGCCTCCAAGAACATACACACCTTGGGATTACATGCAAACATTGACAAACCAAGGAAGAGTGTAGAAGATGAGGACATTGAAGTCCTAGCAAAAGACTTCTTCAAATACCTCAAGAAGGATAAAGAAGAAAAGAATGAAAGAAGAGGTAGAAGGAGTGAAAAGAGAGAAAAGAAGAAGGAAGAGAGTGGAAATGAGAGAAAAGATAATGAGAAGAAAAATGAAAGGAGGGAGAGAAGGAGAGAAAAGGAGAAGAGTAAGAGAAAAGAGAATAGGTTGGAAACTCAGAAGGCTACATGTGACGATTCATCGTCTTCATCGTCATCCAAATCAACCACACCTTCATCAACAAAAGAATATGCACACATGTGCTACATGGCAATTCAAGATGAAGGAAGTGAGGTAGAATCTAGCTCTTGCTCTAGTAATTCATGCTCAACTAAGTCATATTATAGTGATAGCTCACATTCTAGTGTTAATGAAGAAACTTATACACATGATGAGCTTCAAAATGCATTTCGTGACTTAGTTAAACAATATGAGATCATTTGTGATAAAAAAACAAGAAGGCTAGAAAGTTAATCAAAGATCTCCAAAGCCAAATTGAAACATACATGAATGAGAAGAATGGGGTGATTGCTAAATTTGAAAAGAATGCATCAAATGTTGGTAAATTAAAAGCAACACCTACAGATTGTGATCAACTAAATCTTCAAGCTTGTAATTTGCAATTAAGAAAAGATTTAGAAAGATTCACAAATGGAACTCATATGCTTAACATGTTATTAGGAAGTCAAAGGCAATCCTTGCAAAAACATGGTTTAGGTTACAATTCAAAATTGAAAAACCATGTGTCTCACACTACACTAAATGGCAAGCATATGTTCATTAACCATAGTTCCTCAAGTGTGTGGGCTCCTAAAACCAAAATGGTTTGGGTTCCCAAAGCTAACATTCAAGGACCCAAAGTTGTTTGGGGTACCTAAATCTACACTTGTAGGTGCTTGAGGAGGAGATTGGTGGTGACCTGGTGAGCCAAAGCGTCAAATTCGAATCTGGTTGCATCACCAAGTCAAGATTGGAGTTAATTCAAGACTCAAGTTGGTATAAATTTCTATCATCTACAATTCATGTTAAATTAGTTCTAGTCTAGTTTATGTGCTTAAATGTCATACATTTAGAGTTTAATTCATTGCAAATCATATACCCTATTCATTGCAAATCATATATCACGTCCATTGATTATAAGTGTCAAATTTTGAATGGATGTTAGAATAAGGCTTAAAATTGAAACTAAATTGAACTTAAATTGAATCATACTCATAGTTTCCATCTAGGCTTATTGATAAGGGGAGCTGAAATGTTATATCTTTTATTAGAGTAATGAAGTGCAAAATTTAGGGGAAGCAACTTCATTACAAGACATCCAAATTCTATGCTTAAGTCATAAATAATTTTGTTTTTGATGGATGTCAAAGGGGGAGAGATAATTAAGGGGGTAACTTGGAATTTTATAATCAAATTGAACAAAAACTATGCATAGAATTATTGGCTTATTCTATGTATTATTATGCATAGTTTACAAATACAAAATCCATGTATTAAGATATAGTTAAGATATAGATTGCCATCATCAAAAATGGGGAGATTGTTGGCTTTTTGGCCTTAATCTATGTTTTGATGATTTATTTAACCTAATCTTAATTATAATATTATAGAGTAGCACACATATTTCATTGCATATATATTGCATTGTGCTAACCTCTATAGGTGATCAAGACTCAAGGAAGAAAGGAAAATCAAGTCAAGACATGTAATCAAGCTCATTTGAAGACATGTATTTTATATTTCTTAGAGTCTTTAGGAACTTGTGTATTTTGAGCATACTTGAGTTAAAATCAACTTAAACGCACACTAGGTTCCTCATAGAAGTCACACACGAAATTTCACATAATTTGGACTTCAATAGATCACCAAAACTTAGACCGGAAAACACTAAACCTGAACCCTAACTGTCTGCCCACATTCGGTCGACCGAATGATCAAGTATCTTGTTTGCGTTTTACTGCCCGGTTTCGGTCGACCGCTTGAACTTATTTTTCCGACCGTTAGTTTTGTCGTATATACCCAACGGTCGTATTCGTATTAAAATAATTATACCCCAAATACATTTCATGTATCGATCGACCGAGGACCTCGATCGGTCGACCGTTTGTCCATCTCTTGACAAACCTTAATCTCCTGTTGAAAAAAAGTCGACCGCTAGACCTGTTTCGGTCGACCGAATATCCATTTGTTTGTCAACCCCATAGTGCCTGGTACAAATCGGTCGACCGTTTCCTTTTAGGCGTTCGACCGTTGCTTAACCGGTCGACCGAACCTTGTGCAAAACTGCCAAACGGTCGACCGTTCTTCCCGTTTCGGTCGACCGATTTCATCCAGAATTGGGTCCTGCAGTTTCCGTTTTGAGTAATCACACATTTTAACACAACTCTCTCACTACAACGGCTCTGTTCTCTCTAAAGCCTATATAAGGAGTTGTAAAACACATTTTAACACAACTCTCTCACTACAAACTTGTCCCAAACTTTAGAGAGAATCTCAAACTCTCCAAACCTCAATTTCCACACTTTAGAGATCAATTCCTTAATCCTACTCAAGTGTGCTCAAGTTTAGAGAGTGTTGTTTCACTCAACCATTTGTTCAAGAGGCATGGACTTCGGTGAAAGCCCGAAGTGTCTCTCTCGGATTGTGAGAGGAAGAATTCAAGCAAGCGAGGTTGTTCGTGGTGCTTGTGGTGTAAAAGACGTTCTCTCCCGGCCCGAACGGGGAGTGGTTAGTGAAGTCGTGAGCGGAGCTCGGTGATCCGAGCGGAGCTTGCAAGAGAGGACTAGGACCCGGGTGGGGTGCCGAACCTCTATAAAAATCCTCAACTTCTTGTGGTTTGCATTATTTTCTTTCTCTACTTGTTTTGTTTATTATTCCGCTGCGCATTTGATTGTTTTATCAAGTAGAGTTTGTTTAGGATTAAAATCGATAAATTAGCCCTAATTGTGGACCCATAGACCCACACGATCCTGCAGGTGTGTCTTCCACTCCATTTATGAGCCTATTATGTTCCCAATTTGGAAATATGTTAATAAGGAAAGTTTTGCATCTGGAAATTGGCTTTGTAACGAGCTTTTAATCGTCTTATTTGGATACAGGTTGAGAGAGTTATGCACAAATTATTGATGATCTGTGGATTTCGTGCAGGATTGGTGCATCCCGAGTTGGACGAGTACTCGATAAGCTCGATATGAGTTTGATAAATGCTCGATGGTCACACTTTGGATATACATTCTGGTCACTCATTCCAACGAAACTCGATGAGCTTGATATGAGTTCGATAGTTGTTCGATGGTCACACTCTGGACACACATTCAGGTGCATCTTCCATGACATTTATGTGCCTATTACATTCCGAATTTGGACGTTTGTTAAATACAAAAGTTTTGCGTCTCCACATTGTCTTTTAAAAAAGCCTTGAATCTTCTTACTTGGATAACGAAGACGAGAGCTATGCACAAATTACTGATGATGTGTCCATTTCGCGGAGGACTGGTGCGTCCCTAGTTGGACGAGTGTGTCTCGAGTGGGACTAGTATGTCTTCCACGCCATTAATGAGCCTATTACATTCCCAATATGGAAATATGTTAAATAGGAAAGTTTTGTGTATCAAAATTAGCTTTGTATCGAGTCTTGAATTGCCTCATTTGGATATCGGATGAGAGCGTTATGCACAAATTATTGATGATCTATCGATTTCACGCAGGACTGGTGCATCCCGAGTTGGACTACTACGTCTTCCATGCCATTTATGAGACTATTATATTCCGAATTTGAAAATATATTAAATAGAAACGTTTTGCTTCTGGAAATCCTCTTTATAAGACATCTTGAATCTCCTTATTTGGATATCGGATGCGAGAGTTATGCACAAAATATTGATGACATGTCGATTGTCGAGTTTCCAAATATGATCTGTCTTCACACACGTTTTTACCCTCGTATCATCAGCATTTGGAAAGTCATAAGAGAAACTAATATGTACTCCTTTCAATTATCTTTCCAACGGATCTGTAATCATCAAATTCTATATTTGGATGTCGATGTTATACTAAACAAGGTGATGTGTCACGCACAGGACGAGTGCGTCTCGGCTTTGTTTTGTGGAAAAACAACTCAGCTCGTTTGCTAGAATGACTAAGCTCATTTGGTGAAGATGACCCGGCTTGTTTGGTGAAGATGACACAACTCGTTAGGTGAAAACGACTAGGACTAGTGCAGAATGCACAATAGACGTCACCGAATATACGGCGGATTTAAAAACATCTGACGCCTATAGGTTTAGACGTCAGATGTTTGGACATCCAACGTCTATAGGTTTGTATAAATGTCGGGGTTTTTAGTATAACCGACGTCTGTACCTCCTGAAAGAAGAAAAATATTTTTTGTTCATTTTTTTGGATTTATTTCGTATAAGAATTTATGTGGATTTATTTTGTATAAGAATTAATGCAATTTTTTGGGATTTATTTTGTGTAAGAATTTATGTAGATTTATTTTGTATAAGAATAATTTGAATAATTTGGATTGTTTTAAAAATAGTTAGATCAATGTAACTATCACATGTGTGTTGTACACATGTGTGTATGGTTATATGTGTTGAAGTTTAGTCTCACATTGGAGAAAGTTTTTTGTTGGTGGAGTTGAAGTACTCCACCACTCCTTTACTTCTAAATGGGAGTTTGGTACCACACTACAAAATGCAAGTGAAATATATATATATATATATATATATATATATATATATATATTTAATGGTCAAAAGATTGGCTTAAGATGATTGTAATGTTTGTTTTACTATTTACCCGTGTATATCCGTCGGATGTATAAAGTGACCGACGTTTATAGGTTGTGATTTATTATTATTACTGTTATTTAAATGTATAGACGTCGGACGTATAGCGTGGCCGACGTGTATAGGTTGTACGGTATGTATAGACGTCGGTCACCCTATATCTCCCACGTCTATAGGTCGTAAAAGTTTAGTCTCACATCGGCCAATTTTTGTTGTTGTTGTGGTTGATGTACTCCACCACTCCTCTACAAACAAATGTGAATGACTTAGGTCACTCGGGCGACTTGGGCTTGCCCTACGCGGTTATTGGTCAAAAAATGGCACTTAGGCGACTTAGACTTGATTACTGTAGATGTTAGTGTAGGATCGCGAGGGTCTCTAATTCTAATCACTTTTAATCTAATTACCCACTTGTTTGATCGATCAAGTTATGCGCGGTGGAATTTAAATAAACAAGCAAGTAAGGAAGGAAGGAATAATGCAAACCATAATGGACTCGGGGGGTTTTTACAGAGGTTCGGCCACCGCCTACGTCCTCTCTTTCAAGATCCACTCGACAGTTCGAGCTCCGCTCGCGTCTTCACTATCCACTCCCCGTTCCGGGCCGGTAGAGAACGCCTTTACAAAACAAGCACCGCGAACACCTTATCTTGCTTGACCTTCTTCCTCTCACAATCCGAGAGGGATGCTTCAAGCTTTCACCGAAACCTCTACTTGACTTTGACAGCAAACAAACTTGAGTGGAACAACACTCTCTAAACTTGAGCACACTTGAGTGAGATTGGATTTAAGACTAAAGTGTGGAAAGTTTGAGGCTTGGAGTGTTTGGATCTTCTCTCTAATGTATGAGGCAAATATGTGTGGGAGAGTTGTGTTAAAATGTGTTTTACAACTCTATTTATAAGCATTAGAGAGAATATAGACGTTGGGCTTGATTGGGTAAGTGGTGGTGTAAGATACACAAAACAGAAACTCGCAGGACCCAATTCTGAGTTAATTCGGTCTACAAGAACGGTCGACCGTTAGGCAATTTTGAACTCAGTTCGGTCGACCAATTAAGGAGCGGTCGACCGCCCAACGCTAAGACATAGGTACACTTAAGTGATCTGTTGAACTCCGAATAGGGTTCGGTCGACCAATTCACACCTTGGGGTTGACAAACAATGTTCTATTCGGTCGAACGAACCAAGGTTTAACAGGCGACCGAATTCCAGCAGGAGATTCGGGTTTGTCAAGAGACAGATATTTGATCGACCGAACAAGGTCCTCGGTCGACCGATACATGAAATGTATTTAGGGTATTTTTTGTTAATACGAATACGACTGTTGGGTATATACGACAAAACAAACGGTCTGAAAATACCTGGGACTCGGTCGACTGAAAAGGTCTGAACGGTCGACCAAACTTAGGCAGTTAAACACTAACAGATTAATTGATCACTCGGTCGACCGAACGGTCTGTTTCGGTCGACCGAATGTGGGCAGACAGTTTGGGTTCAGGTTTAGTATTTTCCGATCTAAGTTTGGGTGATCTATTGAAGTCCAAATTGTGTGAAATTTCGTGTGTGACTTATATAGGGAACCTAGTGTGTGGTTGAGTAGTTTTTAGCTCAAGTAAGCTCAATTACACAAAGTTCCTAAAGACTCAAAGAAATACAAAATACATGTCTTCAAATTAGCTTGATTAGATGTCTTGACTTGATTTCCTTTCTTGTTTGAGTCTTGATCACCTATAGAGGTTAGCACAAAGCAATATATATGCAATGCAACATGTGTGCTACTCTACATGATCATAATTAAGATTAGGTTGATTAAATCATCAAAACATAGATTAATGATAAAAGGCCAACAATCTCCCCCTTTTTGATGATGGCAACCTATATCTTAATACATGGAATTTTTAGATGTAAACTATGCATATAAACACTCCCCCTATGGATGTGCATAGTTTTTGTTCAATTTATATCAAATTCCAAGTTACCCCCTTTAATTATCTCTCCCCCTTTGACATCCATCAAAAAATTATACGATTTAAGTTCAATGTGGGATGTCTTGTAATGAAGTTGCTCCCCCTAAATTTTGCACTTTATTACACTAAGAAAATGATATTCAATAAGTTCCCCCTATCAATATGAATATGATTTTTTAATTAAGTTCAATTCTTAATACTCCCCTATTAACATCAAGCAAATATTTCAATTGAGCGTGTGATGTATTCATTTCACCTTTTTGACATCCATTTAGAAAATTTGACTCTAAAACATTGGATGTGATTCAAATTTAAAGATTTTCAATGAATGAATAAAAGATATGTCAATTAAGCATATAGCCTAGACTAGAACCAATTTGATTGAAAAATTTAGAGCATAAACAAATTATACCAACTCGAAGCATGAATTGGTTCTATCTCCATTCGGTGCTGCAACCGGCTTTCAATTCGACTCTTAAGCTTGCCCGGTTACCACCGATTTCTTTCTTAAGCACCTACAAGTGTAGATTTAGGTACCCAAACAACTTTGGGTCCTTGAATGTTAGCTTTGGGAACCCAAACCATTTTGGTTTTAGGAGCCGACACACTTGAGGAACTATGTTTTACAACTAAGTACTCTCCATTTAAAGTTGTGCATGGTTTTTTAATTTAGCAATGTATCCTAAACCACGTTTTTGCAAAGATTGTCTTTGACTTCCTAATAGCATGTTAAGCATCTTAGTTCCATGTGTGAACTTTTCTACATCTTTTCTTAATTGCACATTGCAAGCATGAAGATCGAATTGTTCAACATCTATAGGTTTTGCTCTTCATTTATCAAGATTTGATGCATTATTTTCAAATTTAGCAAGCACCTCATTTTTCTCATCATGCATGTTTCAATTTGAATTTGGAGATCTTTGATTAGCTTTCAAGAACATTTGTTCTTTTCACAAATGATCTCATATTGTTTAACTAAGTCATAAAATGTGTTTAATCAGTTTAAATACCGCAAGTGCACGACCGCGTTGAAGCGGTGGCAAGTACGGGTCAATCCTCAGGGAGGTGAGTAGCCTCTGGTTTTTCAGAAATCAAGTGGCAACAAAAATGGAGAAGAGTTTGTCTATGCTAATCTACACTACATTAAACTACTAAGAAGAAAAATGCATAGTAAAGCAACTAACGATTACTTCGAATCAAAACTAAAAGAATGTAAAACTAAGCTGGAATAAAGAAGAGAAAGACCCATAGGGGTGGAGTGTGTGCACACATGTAAAAAGATGGTGAAGAATGCATTCTATAGGCAGAAATGTAGGTAGTGTTTTCATACATAGGAAGTGTCTAAGGGTTATGGTAAAACTTATCAATCCATTCACTAACCTAGTTGATTAACATTCATATACACAAGCTGGTTATTTCAGAACCTAAACAATCATGGGAGATGTGTAAGATGTGTGGCAAAACCCATCAAGCGTAGTATTCTACTCTAACAAGCAAGCATACATTCACATTTATCAACACAATCAAAATATAAAGCATTCCTATCCATTCTTTAATGCATGTATGAACATCATCTCCACCCCCAAAGGGGGATGTATCTGCTCACAACACATTACTCTAATAATTAAACTAAAGAGGAAAAGAAACATTCTACAAGGGAACCAAAACCCCTACACTTACAGTTTCACAAAAAGAGTTTAAGGGCCCTTGACTACGACAAACTTCCTTATACTAACATTCACGAATTATTTGACTCACTAGGTTCAAGGTGGATGATTGACATCATTTCATGCTTATATTTGTATCTTATATCTATTATCTTACACCTAAGCAATGCTACGTGATGAGTTTTATGTTTAGTTTTCAGAAATAAAGAGGTCTGAAGAGAAGAGCCATGAAAGGACCCAAAAGCAGGAAAAATGACTTAATTGTGAGACCTGGGGACCAAGATGCAAGGGAGAAGGACCTGATCGTAAGACAGAAGGACCTAAGAGCAAAATAGGAAACTCCACACCATCATGGGGAGTATTTTGTCAATTCGATTCGGGTCGGAGCTCCACTAAACAAGTTAGATGCATCGAAGACCAAGAAACACGCCAAGGAAAGCCCACCAGAAGATCCAATGGGATCTGAAGCTTATAGGCCGCCAATTGGCGGTCTGGTTAAGCCCAGATCCACTAAGTTTTCTCCTGGACTTGTATTAATGTGTGTTTAGGCTATTTTTGGTATTGGTTTAGTCCCACATCAGGGGATTGTCCCGGATTAGCTTTTTCCATGCTTATAAATAGAAATCCTCACCTCCCATTGTATGCATCTCTCTCTTTGGTGTCATCTTCCCTACTAAGAGTGAAGCCTTGAAGCAAAACTCTGGTGGAGGAAGAGCTGCTTGTAATTTGAGTGAGTTAATAATAGAAGTTTTCCTTTAATTGTGTTGTTTCTCTCTTAGTTTAATTTCCTTTCATATGCATGTTTGCTTGTTTGTTTTGTTTTATGCTTATTTAATATTTCTTGTTTGATTAGTATAAATTTCATTTCAGTATAATGCTTCATTTTATTAGAGTAGATAGTTTAAATATGTGTGAGTAGTTCCATCCCCTTTGGGGGTGGAGTAGATGTGTGTACATGTTATGTAGATGGTTTGAATGCTTAATATGAATGTTTGTGAAAGATATTAGTATGCTTGCTTGAATTATTAAGAACCTTACTTGATGGTTTCTGCCATAGCTTAGGTACATTCCATGCTTGTCTAAGTGTCTTAATAACAACCTTGCATTGCTCATATTAATCACATTAGTTTAGTGTTGTAAATGATAGGTTTTGCCATTAGGTACCTCTTATGCATTAACAAACACTAACTAACTTGAGCTTATGGTTTGCATTCAACACCACACTTATTTCATGTGCACACACACACACACTCCACTCCTTAGGGGTTTCCATTCCTGTCATTTTATCTCCTTCATTAGTTGATTAGCTTAGTTGTTTAGTTCATTTTAGCTTGTTTGTTTACTAGTTTAGCATTGTAGTGTAGTTTAGTGTAATACATCCTTCTTCCTTTTCTTTACCTCTCGCTTTCGCACAAACCAAGTGTCGACACACCTCCCAGTGGACGACCCGTATTTGCCACCGCTTCAACGCGGCCGTGCACTTGCGGTTAATTAAAACGATCAATCAGTGGACTTCTTTAAATGTTTGATTGATGAAACCCTATGATTACTCGCCCCCCGAGGGAAAATTGGGGTGCATCTTAACGACTCGATAAGACCTAAAACCAGTATACTAGGTATCCTAATTCATTAAGTTCAAGACAATTTTGGGAACTTTCTTTTTACTTTGCCTCTCAACGGTTTGGCACATGCTAAACACATGCGAAACCAACAAAACATTTTCTTTTGCAAACACATGAAGATTTTGAAAGAAATGTGAAAATTTTAAAGCACTAGGCAAGCAAAAAAAGACAAGTCTCCTAAGGATCATGGCAAGCAAATATATCGATATTAAATGCAACACACTAACATAACCCTAACAATACACACAAAAGAAAACAAAATCAAAGGAAAAATGAATCAACTATGTACACACGTAAAACACCCCGCCCGACACCTATCTCATGCATTGTCCTCAATGAATGTGAGCATGATACTACATGGATTTATGCATGAAAAAAGGATGATCTCACCAACATTAAGCGCAACAGGAAGTTCATTGTTATTGTGATGGACACAAACCCGAATTCCCTCAAAACATGTGAGATACTAAAGAAGGGAGACAAATACGTGAAAAAATGAGGTCCAAGTACACAAGGGTTGGGGCCCACAACAATCAATGCTCGCTCATGGAGTCTTTTATTACTCGCTTTTTTTGTTTTTGTTTTTTTTTTTTTTTCTTTTTTACAAGATATATACATCAACAAAGATATTCTCGTAATCTTTTTGTCAAGGAACAACAAATGAGAAAATCGAGTTATGAGGACCAGAGACTTGCCAAGATGGGCAAACTTCACTGGTACTCTGAGGTGTCACGAGGGGTGAAAGGTCAAACCTGAAAGGCTCGAACCCCTCATGATATTGGCTGGGTGTAGGCAACATGAATGAGTGAAGTTGTGTTGCCTCACTAGGGTTTAGTTGCTCATCGAACAAAACCCTCCAACCAATAGGTGAGTGCATCGGAATGAGTTCCTCAAGCTCATTCGATGGATGCAGCAGGCCTGCATCACTAAGAATGGGAATTCTCCCCAAGTCATCCAACAAGGACCTCCCACCATCATTTAGATCATCAAGCATAAGCTCAGTTGTAGGTGGGTCCTTGTTGGAGTCAATATGAAGCTCAAAGAGCTTAATAGCCCTAGGACACGGGGTGGCGACACATTCTGGAATGTGCATATGCTGAGGTGTGTCCCTCTCACTAATGGTCTCAACTGAATCATGCAACAAACACTCCCTTTGGACATTCATGTTTGATGCCAGCTCACTCTGTTGCATTGTAAAGACAGGTAATGAGTTTTTTCTGGGCCCACAAACATTCTCAATGGGTTGCATTGGTGTTAGGGGTGTTTGTTGATTTTGCGGTGCTTTCTCTAATTGGTGGATGAGATTGAGATTTAAAGGTTGGTCCATGGGCTCCTGTTGCCTACCAGAGTTCAATACATGAAACTCGGTACTCATGTTACCGAATGAGGGCTTCATGAGACCATTTCTACAACTAATTAAGGCATTGGAGGTTGCCAGAAATGGTCTACCCAAAATCAAAGGTATTTGAGAGTGGGTGTGCGCAACAGGATTGGTATCGAGGACAACAAAATCGACTAGAAATATAAAATCTCCAACTTTGATAAGCATGTCCTCGATAATTCCCTTTGGAATAGTAATGGATCCATCTGCCAATTGGAGGGTGATCTTAGTTGGTTTCAATTCTTCCAAGTTCAACTGTTGATAAACAGAAAATGGGAGGAGGTTGACCGTCGATCCTAAATCAAACAATACATTACTCATGCTAGTGTCCCCTGTCGAAAACGGAATAGTAGGACACCCAGGGTCCTTGTATTTTGTGTAGGTGGGATTGAACAAAAGTGAGCTTACATTTGCAGCCAAGAATGCTTTCTTAGGAACATTGGTCTTCCTCTTGGTTGTGCATAGATCTTTTAACACTTTGGCATATTGAGGTATTTGTTGGATGACATCCAATAAGGGGATGTTAACCTTCATGATTGACATCATTTCATGCTCATATTTGTATCTTATATCCATTATCTTACACCTAAGCAATGCTACGTGACGAGTTTTATGTTTAGTTTTCAGGAATAAAGAGGTTTGAAGAGAAGAGCCATGAAAGGATCCCAAAGCAGGAAAAATGACTTAATTGTGAGACCTGGGGACTAAGATGCAAGGGAGAAGGACCTGATCGTAAGACCGAAGGACCTAAGAGCAAACCAGGAAACTCCACACCATCATGAGGAGTATTTTGGCAATTCGATTCGGGTCGGAGCTCCAATAAACAAAGTAGATGCATCAAGGACCAACAAAGACCACCAGGAAAGCCCACAACCAAAACCAACTCGATCTGGATCATATAGACCGCCAATTGGCGGTCTTCGACCGCTAATTGGCGGTCCATATGTCTCCAGATCTGCTAAGATTTGTGCTGGGCTTGTATTAGTGTATTCTTAGTCTATTTTTGGTATTGGTTTAGTCCCACATCGGGGGATTGTCCCGGATTAGCTTTTTCCATGCCTATAAATAGAACTCTTCACCTTCCATTGTAAGCACCCATTGTTTGGTGGCATTCTCTCTACTAAGGAGTGAGCCTTGAAACAATAACTCAAGGTGGAGAAGAATGCTACCTTCAATGTGAGTCATTGTTAATAAAAGTTTATTTGTTTCTTTTAATCTTGTTTTGTTATGTTGCTTGTTTTGTGTGGGTTGCTTTACTTTGTTTAATCTCTTACTTAGTAATTTTAGTATCTTAGTAAAATGTTTTCTTTACTTAGTCTAATCAGTAGTGTAATGAGTAGTGAGTAGTTCCATCCCCATTTGGGGGTGGAGAAATATGTGATATAATCATGTAGTGTATTAAGTGTGTGTTATCTTTATCCCTTGAGCTTTATATGATTTCCATAACCATCTAATGGGTTTTCACTCTTATCTTTGATATGCTAATGCTGTTGAATGAAGCTTAGCTTATGCTTTGATTAGTGAACCTATTTTATGGGGAATGATAAGGTTAGGATATGGATGAAGTTAATATTGGAAACACAATTTGTAGTGTATGTACTCTTGTTGCCTTTACCTTAGCTAATGTCTTGTATGTTTTAATGATGTAGTGAAATCTTAATTCATGTAGAGGCATAGTACGGTATAGTCTTTATACTTGAGTTCATGTAGCTTCATTCCAATTATTGTCTTGTATGTTTTAATGATGTAGTCTTATCTTAATTCATGTAGAGGCAAAGTTGGATGTAGTTTTATGATTCATGCACTACATGTTGTGAGGAGCTTAATGAACACACACACACACTTCTTTATGTTCACATTATTTCTCTACCCCCTTTGAGGCTTAGTTTATTGCTTATCTTCATTTCCTTTTTGCATCTTAGTGTAGTTTAGTGTAACCAACCCTTCTCTCCTTCTTTTTACCTCTCGCCTTCGAACAAACCAAGTGTCGACACACCTCCCAGTGGACGACCCATATTTGCCACCGCTTCAACGCGGCCGTGCACTTGCGGTTAAATATAAAACGATCAATCAAGTTTTTGGCGCCGTTGCCGGGGAGGTGCTCTGTCCAGACCTTGGTTTGGACGATTCGAGGGGTTTTTGATTTTTTGTTTCCAGTTTTGTTTAGTTTCAGGGAACCAGAACATCAAGGGGAAGCTACTGGGAAAATTTGAGCAACAGAAGCCACAAAGAGACCGCCAATCAGCGGTTGGAGACCGCCAATTGGCGGCCTGGTAAGGGCTTCCTGCTCTCAAATTTCTTCTGGTGGTTTATTGCTTTACTTTAGTTATCTGGGAGCCCAATTTTGCATGCTGTGATCTTTAGTTTGCTCCCAGATTTAATTTCAATCCCCTTTAATCAACTTGGACCATAAAACTCAAAGCAAAAGATTAGACTCCTTGCCATCTAGGTCATGCATCATGTGTAGACCTTGCATGCATTTGTCTTTTCTTTTCTTTACATTTTGTTGTTGATTGCTGGCGTGAGGTACGTGCCCCAAATCTCTCATTCATGCATGTATCGATCATGCATTAGTTAGTAAGGTGCATCGGGACAAGAGTGAGTTGAGCGTTTGATTGGAGCGATTGATTGCTAGATCTAGGATCAAATCGCTACTAAGGAGGGGCTGTCCCATAAAAGATAAGGTGGGGGATTTCATCACCCTTTCCTTGGCCCCAAAAACCACTCTTAATAAAGCCTTAACTAAAAGCAAGTAGACATTGGCCCTAGGATTGTGGGCGCACTAGGAGAGTGATCTAGTTGAGACCGTCATGACCTGATCGGCGTTGCCTACCTTGTCGATAGTAGGAGGTACTGGATCCCCGGATCTGGTATCACTTGCTGGGCATTGTGGTCCTCGTTGTAGGGAGGTGAGACGTGTCGAGGCTAGTGACCTCGAAGTTAGGCGTCGTCTAGCCTAAGGACCCATTGCCTTACATTGTTTGAGCCGTGCTTGCTAGTTAGGCTTCCTCCTGATCCATCTACCCACACTAGCTCTAGGGATTCTTCCCTTCTCCTCTGAGTCATCTTCTTCTCACCTTCTTCTACGTTATAGTCTCCACACTCTTTGGTAGCGTTTTAGGGTCGAGTCGAGCACTTTTTGCGAGCTTAGTCTCATGGTGGTGAGAGTGGTCGACTCGAGAGTTGTTTGTTGAGATGGGCGACCATTCATATCATTGTTGGGACCAGGATGATTCTCCCTGGTATTCCGAACCCATGCAACCTGGGGTGGCTCAGACGAACACCTCGTATGGTTGGGATGATCTTCATTATGTGACTGAGCAATCTTCATATAGGGGTGATATGAGAGAGGCATCGACGGCTAGATCTCCATCTAGTTATGTTGGATCATACTCTGGGCAACAAACTTTGGCCTCTTTCATGCATGCGGTAGACGACATGAGTGCACCAGTGGCTCCAGTAGCCATACCGTGCGATTTTTGTGGGTCGAGTGGTCATAATATCGGGGAATGTCCTTATGTTCCCCCAGAGCCTGAGTATGAGCATACATTTTCCCAAAATGCTCAATATGACCATTACGCATCCGCGTACATCCCGAGAGTGATGGATTCATGGGGAAACAATTCTTATTCAAATTCTTATACTTCATATTCACCCCAGTATCCTCCTCCCGAATACCCAGAATTCTACCAGCACCCCACTCCAAATCATTGGACTCATTCTCAGCCCATCAACACCCAACCCCAAAATTTCCCAAGCTCTGACTTGGACCCCATCGTTGACCGCATACCTGATTCCTTGAAACAAACTCTCCAAACATTCATGGAAACCACACAAAACTTATTGAAGTCCAACTTGAATTCCTTGCAAACCATGGAAATGCAAGTGAGCCAGATGACACAACAATTCCATGAACGTGAGGAGGGTAAGTTTTCTTGTCAACATGAGGATTCATCTTTTGATATCGAACCACCACCACTTCCACAAATTCAAAGCAAAATCTTTCAAAGTCAAACTCCTAGTCAGTCTGAGGGACTTGGGGTTTCAATTCACGATCACTTAGTGGAGGATTCGATTCAAATTGAGAATAACTTGGACCAGTTTCATTATGAGTCGGCACATGATTGTGCCTTATCTTTTTGTCCCGTAGCCCTTGAGCCACATGATCTTCATGTTGTGCCACTTAAGGACTCACCTCTGGTGGAGCAAGAGCTCCCTAGTACCCTCAATTTCAAACAACCTGATGAGAGTTTGCCTCTCACTATTGTTCCTGATCATCTTGGAAATGATGGAACATCAAACAACTACATTACTCCTGAGGGTATTAGGAGTTCCTTGGAGGATAATTTGGGTATGAGACCCACTTCCTGTTCTCCTGGTGAGTTGGACATGCATAACGAGGTGCTTGACCTCGTTCCGACCCACCAGCCTGTTGGTTGGAGAGTTTGGATTAATGATCATAACTTCAGTTCCGCAACGGGAGATATTTTTCTTCCGTTGCCCCTTATTTCCCAAACTCTCGAGAGGTTCAAGCTCTTTCAGTTTGATCCTTTGAATGAGACGCCTTTGCGTCCAATTCATGAACCTCTCATTTCATCTGGTGCTCTTTGTGAAGGGAGCCCACGCATGCGTATTCTGGCCCCGCGTGGTGTCATGTTCCCTTTCCAAGTGCATTGACCCACTCTTGAGGTTCCCATTTGATGTCTTTTGACAAATGAAGATGAGAACTTATGTTTGTACATAGTTATATAAAAAAGAACAAAAAAAAGAAGAAAAAAAAGGAAAAACAGAAAAAAAGAAGTACAATAAAAGACTCCTTCAGTGAGCATCGATTGTTGTGAGCCCCAACCCTTGTGTATTTGGGCCCCAATTCTTTCACGTATTTGTATCCTTTCTTTAGCATCTCACAGTTTTGAGGGAATTCGGGTTTGTGTCCATCAACATGACCTTGAACTTCCCTTTCTACTTCATGTTGGTGAGATCTCTTCTTTTTCATGCATAAATCCATGTAGTATCTTGCTCACATTCATTGAGGACAATGCATGAAGTAGGTGTGGGGGGTGTTTTACGTTTGTACATAGTCGAGTCTTTTCTTTTGATTTTGTTTTCTTTTGTTTGCATTTTTAGGGTCATGTTAGTGTGCTGCATTTAATATCGATATATCTTCTTGCCATGATCCTTGGGTGACTTGTCTTCTTTTGCTTGCCTAGTGCTTTAAAATTTCCACATTTCTTTCAAAATCTTCATGTGTTTACGAAAGAAAATATTTTGTGGGTTTTGCGTGTGTTTAGCATGTGCAAAACCGTTGAGAGGCAAAGTAAAAAGAAAGCCCCCAAAATTGTCTTGAACTTGATGGATTAGGATATCTAGTACAGTGACTTTAGGATTTATCGAGCCGTTAGGATGCACCCCAGTTTTCCCTTGGGGGTGAGTAATTATAGGGTTTCAGTGCTCAAACATTTAATGAAGTCCACCCTGAACCTAGTGAGTCAATAATTCGTGTCTGTTAACTTAAGGAAGTTTGTTGTAGTCAAGGACCCTCTAAATCCTATTGTGAGACATTAGTGTAGGGCTTTTGGTTCATGTGTAGATAAGAAATAAGTAAGTAGGTGTTCTCTCTTCTCGCACGGCTCCTATCACTCGGGAAAGTAGGTCTGAGGGGACTTTGTGCCTGGTGCTTTCGAGTCATCTGACTTGGGATGGGCCAACCGAACTCCCGTTACATGGGTGGTAGGGATTGCCCTATGTGGAGATTTGGGGAAAGGTGTACGTGATAGTGTAAGTCCTCATGGGCAATGATGCACGAAACCTGACCCTGGGAGAATGAAGCTTCAACTAATAAAATGAAAAAAAAAATGTGAAAAGAAAAAGAAAAAAGGAAAAAAAATGCAAATAAGAACCTTAATGGACCTTACACTTTGTATTACTTGAGGATCTTGAGGTTGTCCATGTCTTTCACTCAATTCCTTATTTAACTTGCACGAATGGTTCATTAGGTTAGGTGTGTGGACTGATTACCTATATAGAGTCGGCCCGTAGGATTACCGCGTCCATTGATCGACAAAAAATTGTCCAACGAGTCGAGTGTCTAGATTGAATAATGCATCTTGTTCGGATTTTGTGGGTATATCCGCTGAAAACCCTCGGGAGACAACACTCCTCCTCCTTGGCAACAAAGAGGTTTAACGGCTTGTTGCACGTGCTAAGTGCAACCGTAATTCCTACGAAAGTGAGTTAGGATTTCTTGTTTCTCGTTTGCTTTTCTCTTTCTTTGTTTTGCTCGGGACTAGCAAAAACTTAGGTGTGGGAGTATTTGATTGACATCATTTCATGCTCATATTTGTATCTTATATCCATTATCTTACACCTAAGCAATGCTACATGACGAGTTTTATGTTTAGTTTTCAGGAATAAAGAGGTTTGAAGAGAAGAGCCATGAAAGGATCCAAAAGCAGGAAAAATGACTTAATTGTGAGACCTGGGGACTAAGATGCAAGGTAGAAGGACCTGATCGTAAGACCGAAGGACCTAAGAGCAAACCAGGAAACTCCATACCATCATGAGGAGTATTTTGGCAATTCGATTTGGGTCGGAGCTCCAATAAACAAAGTAGATGCATCAAAGACCAACAAAGACCACCAGGAAAGCCCACAACCAAAACCAACTCGATCTGGATCATATAGACCGCCAATTGGCGGTCTTCGACCACTAATTGGCGGTCCATATGTCTCCAGATCCGCTAAGATTTGTGCTGGGCTTGTATTAGTGTATTCTTAGTCTATTTTTGGTATTGGTTTAGTCCCACATCGGGGGATTGTCCCGGATTAGCTTTTTCCATGCCTATAAATAGAACTCTTCACCTTCCATTGTAATCACCCATTGTTTGGTGGCATTCTCTCTACTAAGGAGTGAGCCTTGAAGCAATAACTCAAGGTGGAGAAGAATGCTAACTTCAATGTGAGTCATTGTTAATAAAAGTTTATTTGTTTCTTTTAATCTTGTTTTGTTATGTTGCTTGTTTTGTGTGGGTTGCTTTACTTTGTTTAATCTCTTACTTAGTAATTTTAGTATCTTTGTTAAATGTTTTCTTTACTTAGTCTAATCAGTAGTGTAATGAGTAGTGAGTAGTTCCATCCCCATTTGGGGGGTGGAGAAATATGTGATATAATCATGTAGTGTATTAAGTGTGTGTTATCTTTATCCCTTGAGCTTTATATGATTTCCATAACCATCTAATGGGTTTTCACTCTTATCTTTGATATGCTAATGCTCTTGAATGAAGCTTAGCTTATGCTTTGATTAGTGGACCTATTTTATGGGGAATGATAAGGTTAGGATATGGATGAAGTTAATATTGGAAACACAATTTGTAGTGTATGTACTCTTGTTGCCTTTACCTTAGCTAATATCTTGTATGTTTTAATGATGTCGTGAAATCTTAATTCATGTAGAGGCATAGTAGGGTATAATCTTTATACTTGAGTTCATGTAGCTTCATGATGTGAATTAAAATTTATACCGCAAGTGCACGGTGTCAATGAAGACGTGGCAAATACGGGTCGAACACAAGGAGGGAGAGATTCTGTTATTAGTGTGATTTCCGATTAAGGGGAAGAAGGAGAGAAGAAATAATTGGGTTTTGAGATTTTTGGGTTTTAATTATCTAAAGCAAGAACAAGAACAATTAAAATTAAAACAAGAACAAAGAGGTGAATTCCGTCGGGTGGAGGTTTAGATTTAAGGTTTAGATTAGAGAATTCAGAAACTTATAATAAATCATATTAGTTATGAAGCATTACATGATAAATGATTTAACATAAACTCAAGTAATCAAAATAGACTAATACGAACTTAAAATAATAACATTTATTCGTCTTCTCTTCACCCTAAATCCGTCACCTCCACCCTTTGGAAAGAGTTAGAAACTCATAGAGGGAGGAAGAAGGGGTCCTTGAGACATTACAAAAGAAAACTAAAAGTAAGAAATAAAAGACAGAATTTTATTAATGAAAAGAAGAATACAAAAACAAAGATTAAGAATAAAAACTACAACCAAAGACTAAGGACCCTTCTAACATCGTTCTCGGGTGTATTTATAGTTACTACAAGGGATCTAGGTATAATATTGGAAAGTACACGTGTCCAGACACGACTAGACAAAATTGGAGCACACAGATCGCTGAGGGGGCGGCGTTTCCGCCGCACAATGTATGTGATATGCGGCGATTTCGCCGCACAATCTTCTCTGATTTAATCCGAATTTTTGCTGGTAGTTTATGGTATGATTTGATCCTCCTTTGCGCGTCTGGATGATTTCTTTCCATTCTTTTGAGCTCCGGATTAATTCCTTTATATGTTTGGAGATTTACATTGATTTTTCTTTAGATTTTCTCCAAGATAATATTTTGGTGCTTTAATTGCAATTAGGTCCTTGACTTTTTGCAATTAGGACTTGAATGCTTTTATGCTTGGATACATTTCCATTTGTAACCCGATAATCTTGAACTTGGTCTTTATGATAGAAATGAGTCTTTTGCACGCGTTTATGCTCGGGATGTGGGTAAATTGCATTCAGGTCCCTGTATTCTGTAAATAAGACTAAACACATACCTTAGTAGCATTTATTGATGTAAAAGTAATCTAAATGAAAGACATATGATGCAATGTATGCAATGCATCAAATACCCCCACACCTAGATTTTGCTAGTCCCTAACAAAACAGAAGATACGAAAAATAAAAACAGGGAAATCCGAACTCACTTTCGTAGGAATCACGGTTGCACTTATTAGCATGTGCAGCAAGCCGTTAAACCTCTAAGTTTCCTTAGAGGACGAGTTTTGTCTCGTGAGGGTTTTCAGTTGACACACCCACAAAGTCTTAAATCAACATTCCATTAATAGCTCTCAATATCCCTACCTCAACCTTATACATCTCACTTCGAATTCTTGTATGCTCATTATATGAATCTAACTCATTAAAAATATGACTTGGTCTTTGTTCCGCCAACATTCACACCACTAACCCTTCTACACATGTTTATCACTTAAATTATTTTGCACGCCTCCTCTGGTGGTGAAGTATCATTCAGATCAACCATGGCATGGATCATTCTTTTAGCTTTGGGCCTTGAGTATTATTATTTTTTTCTTTTCTTTTCTTCCGTGATTCAACACATTTGATTTTTGACACTTTTACCCTTTTGCATTCGTGTAGCGAGTTTGGTCGATAATCCCGAGCTGGTAGACTCAAGTTACCGGGTTTCAAGATACCCCTACGGACCAGTGACTCAAAGGCTTGGGCTTTTGTAATCATTTTGTAATCATATAAAGCAAATGCACTTATTACCTTGGTGAACTGCGGTGGAAGGATGGAATTTGCTCAAAGTCAACCATAGTCAGAACTGGATTGAATGACACCATATTGGTGCTTGTATCCAGTTGAATTGTTCCCCATGTTGCAATGAGAGTCCTGAGTCACAGGTTCCACACCCCTCACATAAATTGGTTCTCTTATTTGCTCGAGTGATGGTGGGTGTGTAGATGAATTTCTCCTCTTTTTCTTACTTCCTTTTTGATTTTGTGATGATTCAACAATATTATAGATTCGTGATTTCATCACAACGTCACTTTAATTGCATATTATTTCTGGCTCACTATCAATATGAAAGATATTAAATTCAGCTTTTAAGTTCCCAAAAGATAATTGCATGAGCCCATTACGACAGTTTATCAATGCTTCCGAAGTGGCTAACAAGGGTCTGCCTAGAATTACAGGGATTTGTCGGTTAGGATTTAAAACAGGTGCGGTATCTAGTACGACAAAATCCACTGGGTAAATGAAGTCACCAACCTTGATCAAAACATCCTCTACTATACCTCTTGGTTTCTTAATAGAACAATCAGCAAATTGAAGGGTTGTCTTAGAGGGTTTTAGTGGACCAAGGTTCATTTGCTCATAGACAGAGTACGGGAGTAGGTTAACACTAGCACCAAGGTCTAGAAGGACTTTGTTGATAAAAGTATCTCCTATTGAACATGAAATTGTGGGACACCCAGGATCCTTATATTTTATAGGAGATGTGTTGGACAATATAGAACTTATGTTTGCAGTTAAGAATGCCTTCTTTGGTACGTTCGTTTTTCTCTTTTTAGTGCACAAATCTTTTAAGAATTTAGCATAAGCAGGTATTTGTTGAATCATGTCTAAGAGTGGAATGTTCACCTTAACTTGCTTAAATACTTCCAAGATTTTCTCTATTTGTGCACTTGAGTTCTTTTTGAGTCTATTGGGAAATGGGGCTTTAGGGACATAGACTCGCTCAGGTTCAGGTTGAGCTATGGGTTCAGGTTGAGTAGGTGGGTTGGGCGTTTCAGATTGGATGTCGGGTTCAATGGTTAGGTCATATGTGGCAGTTTGATGGCTAGATTGATTAGACGTTCTAGGATTTACCACATTGTTATCAACTTGTCTTCCGGACCGTAATGATACTACAACATTTATTTGTTGGAACGGTCCTTCCTCATTAACCATTTGAATCGGTCTAGGGTTGTTATTTCCTGAAGGTGGTTGATAGGATTGATATGAATTATTAGATCTAGGGTTCACCTCAGGTTGACTTGGAAACCGACTCTTTTCTCTTTCACCTACTATTTGTGGTAGTTGGCTGACTTGTGTCTCTAGCCTTTGGAAGGTCTGGTTGGTTGTTTGTATAAAGGTTTTCATCAAATTTTCCAAGCTTGTCAACCTAACCTCATGATCGTTATTGTTAATAAACCCAGATGATGTATTATTTTGGTTATACGGGTTTGGTTGTTGTCTAGAAGGTTGACCCTGTTGGTTTGATGAGAAATTGGAATTATTATGCCAACCCGAGTTATAGGTTGATGCGTATGGGTCATTTCTAGCATGGTTATACATGACATTAACTTGGTCCCATTCCGCACAATCCTCCTTTACATGACCAGTCTGACCACATCTAGAGCACGGGATAGTCGAGGCTTGATTCACTCGGTTTTGGGTTTGTAGCTCTAAACTTTCCATTCTGCGCATAAGGGTAGCTAGTTTTGCTTCAGCCGCTATGTTGGCATCTACAGCTAAGACACCTGGTTTGGGTTGACTTGCTATTCTAGATCCAATACTCGGGTTAAGCGGTGTTCTAGCATTGTCCCATTGCATACTGTTTTCAGCTAATTCCTCAAGGAAAGTCCAGGCATCATTTTCATTTTTCGACATAAAGTTCCCTTGGCTTACGGATTCTACCATAACTCTAGATGTAGGTGTCAATCCCTCATAAATAATTTGACATAATTGCCATCTCGGAATTCCATGATGAGGGCATTGGGTCAGAACACTTTTGAATCTTTCTAGATAGGAATAGAACGGCTCACTCTCAGACTGAACGAATGCAACAATTTCATTCCTAATCCTCATAGTCTTATGGTTGGGAAAATATTTTTTCAGGAATACTTGAACAAACTCAGCCCAACTCCTAATAGATCTTTCGGCTAGACTGTATAGCCATTTCTTAGCGTCGTCCTTCAGTGCCAGAGGCACAAATTTCAGACGCACTGCCTACTCAGGGATATGCTGGTATTGCATAAGAGAGTAGATTTCCTCAAATTCTCTAAGGAAGAGATATGGGTCTTCCCTAGAGGTGAACTTAGGCAACATACTCATGTATTGTGCCTTGAGTTCGAAGTCGCGACCCGGTATGGTGGGCATAACGATGCACGATGGCTGAGCAGCCATCGCTGGATAGCATCGAACCCTCAGAGTTATGGGTTGCACAACAGGTGGGTCCACTACGTTCTCACCCATTGGATCTGGGTGAGGTGGTGCAACAGGTGGATTTGAGCTAAGTTCCAGACTGGAATCTAGATGAACTCGTGAGAGTCGATTACTCAAGTCCCGAATCCAAATCTGAGTGCACCGGGTTGAATCAATTTTTGAATTCAAATTCCAAATTTAAATTCCAAATTTAATTTCAAGAATTAATTACAAATATTTTTTTTTTAAATTTTCATTTTTTTATGTTTTTTTTTCAAAAGGGAAACAAACAATAGAATGGGGAAAGATGAGAAAGGAATCCTAATCTAGAGAATTTAGGTGAGAAGAGAAAGAAGACTCAGATGAGAAGGGAAACCTAACTCTAAAGATAGAAAGAGGGTTGGTCAGAAAATTCCTAAGAAAGCACGGTTCAAACAATCCTGGACCTAGTGTCGCTTAGATCTAGACGACTCCTAACTGGTTGAGTCGAATTGATTTGCTTGATTCACCTCCCTCACTAATCAAACCAACTTGGCCAGCTAATGTATAGTTAGTGGGGGCGCTTCCGAGAGAGTGGGTGCCAATTAGACAACCACTTCGTTTGGAAGACTTACGTCAACACAAAAAACACTTTCTAGACACCAAATTAAATTCAATCGGCTTCAGGTTATAGCAAGTCAAACCAATTCTTCTCCTTAAATGAGTCCGAGTCCTTAGGGGTCAATGTCTAATTGATTTTAATTTAAGGCTTGGGTGACACTTTAGGATTGTGATTTGTGGGCTACGGAAGGGTGATGAAATCCCCGCCGTATCTTTGCCTAAGGAGTTGCCCTTAAGATAGTTTAACTTAGATCTAGCAAAGATAGTCAAACAATGGTCTTTAGAGGGGGGCAATTGCAAGGTTGTATGCAAACTAAATTATATGCCGAAATGCAATCGATAAAAACCGCGATACGTACCTTGACTCCAGCACTCTTCAACAAGAATTAATTTGCAAGAATTTAGCAAGAATAATGCATACAAAACACTAGATGATGCATGCACTAAGGCCTTTCTAATTTTGCCAATTTTAGGTCAGAGTTGAATTATTGCCAATTATGGAATTTTTGCCCTAACACATGCAGTTCTATGAAAAGGAAATTTTCTGAAACTAGAAATTACGAGGAAAAAGGCAACAAAGGTTACCTACGCAATGCTCAGTCGGGTTCGCCGCCCCCTCTCGAAATTTCAGTAGCTCCACGCGTCCACCCAGAGATGGTGCTAACCCCAGAAAAATTTGAAGCCCAGAAGCTTCAGGTGTGCGGCGATTCCGCCGCAGGTTGCTCTTCGTATGCGGCGATTCCGCCGCCCTTGTTGCTCAGACTGCGTTCAGATTTCGCCGCGCGCTCTGTTGTCTCCTGAAACACAAATCCAAATACTTAGATCACGCACAAGATAAACAGAACAGAATCGAAATCAACAAAAAAAAACAAAATCTGCGTCGCCTCCCTGGCAACGGCGCCAAAAACTTGATGTGAATTAAAATTTATACCGCAAGTGCACGGTGTCAATGAAGACGTGGCAAATACGGGTCGAACACAAGGAGGGAGAGATTCTGTTATTAGTGTGATTTCCGATTAAGGGGAAGAAGGAGAGAAGAAATAATTGGGTTTTGAGATTTTTGGGTTTTAATTATCTAAAGCAAGAACAAGAACAATTAAAATTAAAACAAGAACAAAGAGGTGAATTCCGTCGGGTGGAGGTTTAGATTTAAGGTTTAGATTAGAGAATTCAGAAACTTATAATAAATCATATTAGTTATGAAGCATTACATGATAAATGATTTAACATAAACTCAAGTAATCAAAATAGACTAATACGAACTTAAAATAATAACATTTATTCGTCTTCTCTTCACCCTAAATCCGTCACCTCCACCCTTTGTAAAGAGTTAGAAACTCATAGAGGGAGGAAGAAGGGGTCCTTGAGACATTACAAAAGAAAACTAAAAGTAAGAAATAAAAGACAGAATTTATTAATGAAAAGAAGAATACAAAACAAAGATTAAGAATAAAAACTACAACCAAAGACTAAGGACCCTTCTAACATCGTTCTCGGGTCTATTTATAGTTGCTACAAGGGATCTAGGTATAATATTAGAAAGTACACGTGTCCAGACACGACTGGACAAAATTGGAGCACACAGATCGCTGAGGGGGCGGCGTTTCCGCCGCACAATGTATGTGATATGCGGCGATTTCGCCGCACAATCCTCTCTGATTTAATCCGGATTTTTGCTGGTAGTTTATGGTATGATTTGATCCTCCTTTGCGCGTCTGGATGATTTCTTTCCATTCTTTTGAGTTCCGGATTAATTCCTTTATATGTTTGCAGATTTACATTGATTTTTCTTTAGATTTTCTCCAAGATAATATTTTGGTGCTTTAATTGCAATTAGGTCCTTGACTTTTTGCAATTAGGACTTGAATGCTTTTATGCTTGGATACATTTCCATTTGTAACCCGATAATCTTGAACTTGGTCTTTATGATAGAAATGAGTCTTTTGCACGCGTTTATGCTCGGGATGTGGGTAAATTGCATTCAGGTCCCTGTATTCTGTAAATAAGACTAAACACATACCTTAGTAGCATTTATTGATGTAAAAGTAATCTAAATGAAAGACATATGATGCAATGTATGCAATGCATCACTTCATTCCAATTATTGTCTTGTATGTTTTAATGATGTAGTCTTATTGATGCATTGCATACATTGCATCATATGTCTTTCATTTAGATTACTTTTATATCAATAAATGCTACTAAGGTATGTGTCTAGTCGTATTTACAGAATACAGGGACCTGAATGCAAATTACCCACATTCCGAGCATAAACGCGTGCAAAAGATTCATTTCTATCATAAAGACCGAGTTCAAGTTTATCGGGTTCCAAATGGAAATGCATCCAAGCATAAAAGCATTCAAGGAGCTAATTACAAAAAAGGTCAAGGGCTTAATTGCAAAATGCCAAGGACCTGATTGCAAAATAAAAGGACCAAGTTATTGTGTGGAGAAAGTCAAAAGAAAAATCAAATATAAATCTCCAACAATGGAAGGAATTAATCCGGAGCTCAAGACAATGGAAAGAATCAATCCAGACGCGCAAAGGAGGATCAAATCATACCATAAACGCGTGACAAAAATCCTGATTAAATCCGACCAACGTGTGAGGCGAATCCGCCGCACAATACACATGATGTGCGGCGATTCCGCCGCCCATTGGTCGATCTGTGTGTCCCAATTTCGTCCAGTCGTGTATGGACACGTGTACTATCCAATTCTATACCTAAGTCCCTTGTAGCAACTATAAATAGACCCGAGAACGATGTAAATAGGGTCCTTGGTTGTTGTTCTTATTTGTGTACCTTAGTTTTATTAATAAAATTCTGTTTCTTATTTCTTACTTTTTAGTTTTCTTTGTAATATCTCAAGGACCCCTTCTTCTTCCTCCCTCCATGAGTTTCTAACTCTTTCCGAAGGGTGGAGGTGACGGATTTAGGGTTAGAGAAGATGAATGAATGTTATTATTCTAAGTTCGTGATTAGTATTTTGATTACTTGAGTTTATGTTAAATCATTTATCTTGTAATACTTCATAACTAAACATGATTTATTATAAGTTTCTAAGTTCTCTAATCTAAACCTTAAATCTAAACCTCCACCAAACGGAATTCTCTTCTTATTTCTTGTTATAGTTCTAATTGCTTTTGTTTCGTACTTTAGATAATTAAATCAAAAATACCAAAAACCCAACTTATTTCTTCTCCCTTCTTCCCCTCAATCGAAATCACACTAACAACGAAATCTCTCCCTCCTTGTGTTCGACCCGTACTTGCCACGTTTTCATAGACGTCGTGCACTTGCGGTATAAATTTAATTCTCATCAAGTTTTTGGCGCCGTTGCCGGGGAGGCGACGCAGATTTTTGTTGTTTTTGTGTTTTCAATTTTTCCTGTTTATCTTGTGCGCGATCTAAGTATTTGGATTTGTGTTCCAGGAGACAACAGAGCGCGCGGCGAAATATGAGCGCATTCTGAGCGTAAAGAGCGGCGAATCCGCCGCCCCATAAGAAGCATTTGCGGCGAAATCGCCGCACAGGTTGGTCTTCCGGTCTTCAAATTTTGAGGGCGTCGTCGGCATCTCTGGGTGGTCGCATTGAGCTACTGGAATCTCCGAGAGCGGGCGGCGAACCCGACTGAGCATTGCGGAGGTAACTTTTCTTGCCTTTCTCGTAAAATCTGAATAGTTGAAAAGTTTCCTTTCGTAGAATTGCACGTGTTAGGGTTACAATTCCATAATTGGCAATAATTCAACTCTGACCTAAAATTGGCAAAATTAGAAAGACCTTAGTGCATGCATCATATAATGTTTTGCTTGCATTATTCTTGCTAAATTCTTGCAAATTAATACTTGTTGAAGATTGCTGGAGGCAAGGTACGTATCGAGGTTTTTATCGATTGCATTAGAGCATATAATTTAGTTGCATACAACCTTGCAATTGCCCCCATTAAAAGGACCATTGTTTGACTATCTTTGCTAGATTTAAGTTAAACTATCTTAAGGGCAACTCCGTAGGAAAAGATACGGTGGGGATTTCATCACCCTCCCGTAGCCCACAAACCACAATCCTGAAGTGTCGCCTAAGACTAAAATTTAAAATCAATTAGACATTGGCCCCTAAGGACTCGGACTCAATTAAGGAGGAGATTGGTTTGACTTGCTATGACCTGAAGCTAATTGAATTCAATTTGGTGTCTAGAAAGTGTTTTTGTGTCGACGAAAGTCTTCCAAGCGACGTGGTTGTCTAATTGGCACCGACTCTGTCGGAAGCGCCCCCACTAGCTATACACTAACTGGCCAACTTGGTTTGATTGGTGAGGGAGGTGAATCAAGCAAATCAATTCGACTCAACCAGTTAGGAGTCGTCTAGATCTAAGGGACACTAGGTCTAGGATTGTTTTGACCGTGCTTGTTCAGGAAATTTCTGACCAACCCTAATTTTTATCCTTTAGAGTTAAGTTTCCCTTCTCGTCTGAGTCTTCTTTCCCTTCTCATCCTTACCTTTCTATTGTTTGTTTCCTTTAAAAAAAATAAATAAAAAAAATTTAAAATTCAAAAATTCAAAAAAAGAGAGTAATTGATTCTTGGAATTGAATTTGAAATTTAAATTTCGAATTCAAAAATTAATTCAAACCGGTGCACTCAGATTTGGGTGCGGGATTTAAGCAATCGACTCTCACGAGTTCATCTGGATTCCAGTCTAGAGCTTAACCCCAACCCATCTATTGCACCACCTCACCCGAATCTAATGGGTGAGAATGTCGTGAACCCGCCTATGACTCTGAGGGATCGGTGCTACCCAACGATGGCTGCTCAGCCATCGTGCATCGTCATGCCCACCATACCGGGTCGCGACTTCGAACTTAAGGCACAATACATGAGTATGCTGCCTAAGTTCGCCTCTAGGGAAGACCCATATCTCTTCCTTAGAGAATTTGAAGAAATCTGCTCTCTTATGCAATACCAGCATATCCCTGAAGAGGCAGTGCGTCTGAAATTTGTGCCTCTAGCACTAAAGGACGACGCTAAGAAATGGCTATATAGTATAGCTGAAAGATCTATTAGAAGTTGGGCCGAATTTGTTCAAGTTTTCCTAAAAAAATATTTCCCCAACCATAAGACTATGAAGATTAGGAATGAAATTGTTGCATTCGTTCAGTCTGAGAGCGAGCCGTTCTATTCCTATCTTGAGAGATTTAAGAGTGTCTTGACCCAATGCCCTCATCACGGAATTCCGAAGTGGCAATTATGCCAAATTATTTATGAGGGATTGACACCCACATCTAGGGTTATGCTAGAATCTGTGAGCCAAGGGAACTTTATGTCCAAAAATGAAAATGATGCCTGGACTTTTCTTGAGGATTTAGCTTAAAATAGTATGCAATGGGACAATGCTAGAACACCCATCAACCCGAGTATTGGATCTAGAATAGCGAGTCAACCCCGACCAGGTGTCTTAGCTATAGACTCCAACATAGCGGCTGAGGCAAAACTAGCTACCCTAATGCGTAGAATGGAAAGTCTAGAGCTACAAAATCAACCCCGAATGAATCAACCCTTGTCTATCCCCTGCTCTAGATGTGGTCAGACTGGTCATTTAATGGAGGACTGTGTGAACCTGGAACATGTTAATGCCACATTTAACAATTCTAGAAATGATCCTTACGCATCAACCTATAACCCAGGTTGGCGTAATCATCCCAATTTTTCGTGGACCCAACAAGGACAACCTCCTAGACAACAACCAACCCCATATAACCAAAATAATACATCATCTGGGGATAATAATGGAAATCATGAGGTTAGGTTGACAAAATTAGAAAATTTAATGACAACTTTTATACAAACAACCAACCAATCATTCCAAAGGCTAGAGACACAGGTCAGCCAATTAGCACACATAATAGGTGAAAGAGTAAAGGGCCAATTTCCAAGTCAACCTGAGGTGAACCCCAGAACTAATAATCAATATCAATCTTATCAACCACCTTCAGGAAATAACAACCCTAGACCGGTTCAAATGGTTAATGAGGAAGGACCGTTCCAACAAATCAATGCTGTAGTATCATTACGGTCCGGAAAACAAATTGACAATAATGTGGTAAACCCTAGAATGACTAATCAATCTAGCCATCAAGCACCCACATATGACTTGACCATTGAACCCGACGTCCAAATTGAAAAGCCCAATCCACCTACCCAACCTGAACCTGTAGCTCAACCTGAACCTGAGAGAGTCTATGTGCCTAAAGCCCCATTTCCCAATAGACTCAAAAAGAAGTCTAGTGCACAAATAGAGAAAATCTTGGAAGTATTTAAGCAAGTTAAGGTAAACATTCCACTCTTAGACATGATTCAACAAATACCTGCTTATGCTAAATTCTTAAAAGATTTGTGCACTAAGAAGAGAAAAACGAATGTACCAAAGAAGACATTCTTAACTGCAAACATATGCTCAATTCTTTCCAACACATCTCCTATAAAATATAAGGACCCGGGGTGTCCCACAATTTCATGTTCAATAGGAGATACGTTTATCAATAAAGCCCTTCTAGACCTTGGTGCAAGCGTTAACTTGCTCCCATTTTCTGTCTATGAGCAACTCAACATTGGTCCACTGAAACCCTCTAGGACAACCCTCCAATTCGCTGATTGTTCTGTTAAGAAACCGAGAGGTATAGTAGAGGACGTTTTGATGAAGGTTGGTGACTTCATTTATCCAGTGGATTTTGTCGTACTTGATACTGAACCTGTTGTAAATCCTAATCGACAAATCCCTGTAATTTTAGGTAGACCCTTTTTAGCCACTTCGGAAGCATTAATAAACTGTCGAAATGGGCTCATGCAATTATCTTTCGGGAACTTAAAAGCAGAATTTAATATCTTCCATATTGATAATGAGCCAGAAATAATATGCAACCCAAGTGATGTTGTGATGAGAGCACGTATTTATCAGATTTCTGAATCAAATAAATCATCACATAAGCAAAAAGGATGTAAGAAAAAAGGGAGTAATTCATTTACCCAACCACCATCACTCGAGCAAACAAGCGAACCAATTCAAGTGAGAAGAGTGGAATCTTTTCCTCAAGTCAACATGGGGAACAATTCAACTGGATACATGCACCAACATGGTGTCATTCAATCCAGTTCTGATTATGGTTGACTTTGAGCAAACTCAACCCCTCTACCGCAAGCCGACGCAGGTAATAAGTGCATTTATTGTATCTGTGCATACATTGAGGACAATGCATGATTTAGGTGTGGGGGGTGTTTATATATGTACATATCTATCTATTTGATTTTCTGTTCTGCTTTATTTTTGAAAAAAAAAATAGAAAAAAAAATTCAATATTCTATGACATAGCTTAAGATTGAACTGCCAAAACCCGTGTACAAATTGCATTAAGTTTTTGTTCCTTATTATATAGTTCTGCTTGTAGAAATTATGACATAAATCTAAGTTCCAAAGAAATAACCCATGACCCTTGTAAGACATGTATGCACTTAAATTGGATGAATCAAATCTTTGAAGTGGTTGATAAAAAGCAGAGGTTGAGGAAAATATACCGGGAAGTGTGGACTTCTAATAGCAATTAAGCCTTGAGGAAAATAAAAATAAAAATAAAAGAATAAAGTGAAGAAAACACATTTTGCAAAATGATTACAAAAGCCCAAGCCTTTGAGTCACTGGTCCGTAGGGGTATCTTGAAACCCGGTAACTTGAGTCTACCAGCTCGGGATTATCGACCAAACTCGCTACATGAATGCAAAAAGGGTATAAGTGTCAAAAAGAAAAGCAAATGTGTTGAATCACGGAAAAAGGATAAAAATAAATAAATACTTTAAGATACTCAAGGCCCAAAGCTAAAGGAATGATCCATGCCATGGTTGATCCAAATGATACTTCACCACCAGAGGAGGCGTGCAAAATAATTTATGTGATAACATGTGTAGAGGGGTTAGTGGTGTGAATGTTGGAGGAATAAAGACCAAGTCAAACTTTTTATAAGTTAGAACTGTATAATGAGCATGCGAGAACTTTAAGTGAAGATGTATAAGGTTAAGGCAGAAATATTAAGAGCTATTAATGGAATGTTGAATTAAGACTTTGTGGGTGTGTCAACTGAAAACCCTCATGAGACAAAACTCGTCCTCTAAGGCAACCTGGAGGTTTAAAAGCTTGTTGCACATGCTAAGTGCAACCGTGATTCCTACGAAAGTGATTTAGGATTTCCCTGCTTTCATTTTCTTATATTCTGCTTTGCTAGGGACTACCAAATCTAGGTGTGGGGGTATTTGATGCATTGCATACATTGCATCATATGTCTTTCATTTAGATTACTTTTATATCAATAAATGCTACTAAGGTATGTGTCTAGTCGTATTTACAGAATACATGGACCTGAATGCAAATTACCCACATTCCGAACATAAACGCGTGCAAAAGATTCATTTCTATCATAAAGACCGAGTTCAAGTTTATCGGGTTCCAAATGGAAATGCATCCAAGCATAAAAGCATTCAAGGAGCTAATTACAAAAAAGGTCAAGGGCTTAATTGCAAAATGCCAAGGACCTGATTGCAAAATAAAAGGACCAAGTTATTGTGTGGAGAAAGTCAAAAGAAAAATCAAATATAAATCTCCAACAATGGAAGGAATTAATCCGGAGCTCAAGACAATGGAAAGAATCAATCCAGACGTGCAAAGGAGGATCAAATCATACCATAAACGCGTGACAAAAATCCTGATTAAATCCGACCAACGTGTGAGGCGAATCCGCCGCACAATACACATGATGTGCGGCGATTCCGCCGCCCATTGGTCGATCTGTGTGTCCCAATTTCGTCCAGTCGTGTATGGACACGTGTACTATCCAATTCTATACCTAAGTCCCTTGTAGCAACTATAAATAGACCCGAGAACGATGTAAATAGGGTCCTTGGTTGTTGTTCTTATTTGTGTACCTTAGTTTTATTAATAAAATTCTGTTTCTTATTTCTTACTTTTTAGTTTTCTTTGTAATGTCTCAAGGACCCCTTCTTCTTCCTCCCTCCATGAGTTTCTAACTCTTTCCGAAGGGTGGAGGTGACGGATTTAGGGTTAGAGAAGATGAATGAATGTTATTATTCTAAGTTCGTGATTAGTATTTTGATTACTTGAGTTTATGTTAAATCATTTATCTTGTAATACTTCATAACTAAACATGATTTATTATAAGTTTCTAAGTTCTCTAATCTAAACCTTAAATCTAAACCTCCACCAAACGGAATTCTCTTCTTATTTCTTGTTTTAGTTCTAATTGCTTTTGTTTCGTACTTTAGATAATTAAATCAAAAATACCAAAAACCCAACTTATTTCTTCTCCCTTCTTCCCCTCAATCGAAATCACACTAACAACGAAATCTCTCCCTCCTTGTGTTCGACCCGTACTTGCCACGTTTTCATAGACGCCGTGCACTTGCGGTATAAATTTAATTCTCATCACTTATCTTAATTCATGTAGAGGCAAAGTTGGATGTAGTTTTATGATTTCATGCACTACATGTTGTGAGGAGCTTAATGAACACACACACTTCTTTATGTTCACATTATTTCTCTACCCCCTTTGGGGCTTAGTTTATTGCTTATCTTCATTTCCTTTTTGCATCTTAGTGTAGTTTAGTGTAACCAACCCTTCTCTCCTTCTTTTTACCTCTCGCCTTCGAACAAACCAAGTGTCGACACACCTCCCAGTGGACGACCCGTATTTGCCACCGCTTCAACGCGGTCGTGCACTTGCGGTTAAATATAAAACGATCAATCACTTCACTTGCTTAAACATCTCTAATATCTTGTCCATTGTCTCACTCTGCTTTTTGGTTAACCTACTGGGAAATGGAGCTTTTGGCAGGTAGGTTTTCTGCGGTGCCTGAGAAGGATTTGATGGTCTAGAGATTTGATGGTCTACTGATTTGAAGTGAGAACTTGAATTGTGGTTGACATAAAAAAATTCATTGAGTTTTCAAGTCCACGAGTCAAGGTCTCAAGCGAATTGAATGAGGTTTCCATATTGTTGGAATTTGGGAAACCCGATTGATTGGTGATTTGAGCTTGGGGTGGCTGATAAGATTGTGCAAGCATGGGAGGTTGGTGTGGTTGGTTAGGTGGTCGAGAGGAGTTTGAAGGACCACCCAGGGCATTATTTTGGTTCCATGAAAAATTAGGGTGATTCCTCCATCCGGGATTATAAGATGATGAGTATGGGTCATTCCTAGCCCTATCATAGATGACGTTGACATGTTCATGCTCAGGAGGAATGGACGCGCACTTGCTTCCTACATGACCTATCCTATCACATATAGGACATGGAACTGAACCAGATGCAGACACATGAGACACATCGTGCTGATTTTGGAGCTCAATCGAATCCATGCGGCGCATTAAGGCCTCCATGCGTGCCTCAGTGGTCGTAGTGGTATCGATGGAGAATACGGCACCCGATCTAGTCGAGTTTGCATTTGCGATCCTCGCTCCTATGCTAGATGATGCAGGTGGTTCCCTTACACTCTCCCATTGCATGATTTGCTCAGCGAGGTCTTCTAGGAAAGCCCATGTCTCCCTTTCATCCTTTCCTAGGAACTCTCCTTGACACATGGACACAATGAGCGTTCGGGATGGGATGTGAAGACCCTCGTAAACAATCTGACACAGGCACCACGACTCGATGCCATGGTGAGGCATGAGGAAAGTAGCTCATTGAACCTCTCTAAGTATGCATGGAATGATTCAGTCTCATGTTGATAAAACGAATTGATTTCGTTCCTCAGCTTTTGATTCTGATAGTTTGGAAAGTACTTTTTGAGGAATGTAGACTGAAACTCATCCCAAGTCCTAAAGGCATTCTCCCGGTTGCTGTACAACCACTTCTTGGCATCATCCTTTAGTGCAAAGGTGACAAGCCTAAGATGGATGGAGTCTATGCTATGTTGTTGCAGCTTGAACATAGTACAAACCTCCTCAAATTCCCTGAGTAAAATATAGGGATCACCCTTCCTAGTGAAGTGAGGGAGCATGGAAATAAACTGAGGCTTAACCTCAAAGTGGTTCTCATTTGCCTCTGGCAATACGATGCATGAGGGTAGTGAAAGGAATGTGTTCTAAAAGTTTTACTTTTATATGTCAAATATTATGAATTGAATGTGCAAACATTTTGTTCCTTGATTATCGTATTCGTCTTTTGAAAGTGTTAAGGAAGAGGCGTTTGGTCCTTAACCGTAGAGCTCTAAAAGATAACGGTTACATAAAATCAAAAGTTATTCACAATCATGGTAATTAACATGGAACATTAATTACCGAGATAAGATTTTCGTGTTGGTCATCGATTGTTGTAGCTATACAAATAATTGACGGCACGAGTATATAAAAGAGGAAAATAATACTTTTATATATTGAATAGACCTAACAAGTAAAACATTATGGAATTGTGTTTTGTGTCCTTAATGTTTTTACTGTGTCTTGGATCCTAAGATATGAGCCTTATATCTTTTCACTCAAGAAGTGCTTAATTTGATTATTGTCAAAAACTATCAATGAGTGTAGTGATAGAGACAATAGTTGGTTGGGCATGACTTGTGCTGGAAAAGATAGCTTGTTAAACGATTATCATCGCCCCTCTTAATTGAGTGAGGATATTAGTGGGCCCCTTGATAAAGCAAAATTTTAATGTGCACAATGGAACTTGAGTTAAATTACATAGTTATAATTAGCTTAAGGAGATCAAGAAATGAATATAATACAAAGATGACACATTTCTACTTTGTATATATTCTTAATATCATGAGGCAAGGGACGAACACAAGTGGTGCACTTACATCACTAAATGGATCCTGTTTTGGTTCTGGTGGAACAAAGACATCTATGCAAATTGGGTAACTATAATGTGTAGCTAGATATCGCTTATAGTTTAAGATATTAAGTGTTTAATATCGCTGCCAATTTGGCTTAGATCCTCCTATAGGTCACACCACAAAAATTGGAAACAAAAAGGTTGATTTTAAGTTCATATGATGTGTCGGGTTTCATGTGAAAATAGGACACATGTGGTGAATTAATTAAAATCAATATATCATGAGAATTAACATAATTAGAATCATAATAAATTCATATGAGGTATATATATATTATGGGGTGTAATAATTTAATATTACATATGATAAGATATAAGATATGAATTTGCTAAAAACCCCAAGAGATAAAATTTTGTTGGAAATAAATCCAAAATTTGACAAAGGCAAAATCGGGGTCAAACACGGTGAACCGTTCATGGTTCGGTCGACCGGGGTATCTTCGGATCGGTTAACCGAATAGGGAACGGATAAACACAATTGATTGACCAAGATTGTTTAGAGTGCCTGGACAATCGGGTTCGGTTAACCGATTGGAAACGGTCATCCGAGAAGTGGTAATTTCGGTAGACCGAAGGTGATACGGTCATCCGATGACTATGTCCCAGGAATGATTCTGGTGGGTCAACGGTAGACCGAGTGAAAGACGTGGTTCGTCCGAATTCTTTTAGGGAATTTTTCTCATACGGATTCGGTCGACCGTCTAGCTTACGGTGCACCGAACACGTGTTATAACCGAATGGTTCGGTTGACTGAATAATACTCTGTTTACCGAACAAGAACGATTCTGCCTGAATTATTAAGAGATTAATTAGATCATGGGTGGATTAATTCCAGATTTAATTAAAACATTTTTTTGTGGGTTGTTATGTGGAAATTAGAGATTAATTTAGGAGAGAATAAACAAGGGATCATGACTAAAGAATAACTTTTGATAATGATGTTTTGGGAGACTATAAAAGGATCCCTACTCCTACTTGTTTAACAACTAATGCAAAAATTCTTTCTCTCATTAATCTCCCCCTAATCACCACGAAAATCTCTTAGTAAATTTAAGTTTTAGAGATAAGAATCTCTGGATCTAAAAGAGGAGTAATTAGCTAGATTCTAAACCTTGTTAGAGATTGATTGGCTAGCTCATTTCTCTCTAAGCTTGTTTAGAGTTTGGTGAACACTCGGAGACAAATCCGTGGACGATTCAACGGGCAACGTGACTCCGGATCTTCAAAAGGTTTTAGAGAGCCTTTAGGTATGATTCTACTTTTGTGATTTATTTTAATAAATGTAGGATTGCATGTTATTAGAATAATCACAAAACTATGTACATAAAATTGTTGAAAATATGAAAATCGATATTGTATGTTGTATTAAAATTTTAAAAATATATACATACATAGGGACACGAAATCCTACAGTGCTAGCAGAGATTTTAGTTCATATTTTCAATAATTAGACTGTATAATTAATTTTAGTTTACCATCTACAATCGAAACAATTCATGGTCTATGTCTTTTTCGAGTTTTCCGATAGTTTTGTTGATTTAATTCTAATTGTTTCTTTTGATAGTTTTAAATGTTTTGAAACACATCATGTGAATGTTAGAATTAAAATTTAGGCTTATGTCTAATTTATAGAATTTTCGCTTTTAATTAAATGATTATTTTATAAGGAATCAACAAAACGAAAAAAGGCATATGTTTATCTTTCTTTAAATTTTTATTTTTGGAAATTGGATACACAACGGTTCAAATATTTTTTGTTTTGAACTATGGATGCATAAAATCATTTTTAATGGATTTCAAATGATTTTAGAATTGTTTGATTTAGAGATGCATGATAAACTAAATCGAGTAATATATAGTATATGTACATGCGTTGCTCGAGTTCTCTAATGCTGGGATATGTGAGTTTATATGTTCCGAAGAAGCCATGTGTGAATGAATGAATGAATGAATGTGTATGTTATTATTATTCAATCACAAGGGCTTATGTATATGTAAAAGCCAAATTTCTATTTTTATATATATGCATGCATATGAGAGGATTTTTACATAGGACACTAGACAATTTTCAAAATTGAGAGATGCATGTTTATATTTTTGTAATATCAACATCCATAGCGCAAGAGGACGACGTTGAAGAAGCGCAATGATCGAGGATCAATGATCAAGGATCAAGGACGCGGGAACATATAAACTCACACAATGTGTGTGTGAATGGATTTATTTATGTTTGTGTGCTTGATATATATGTGATTGCATGGATGAATGTTAGGATGTGTATAGATGATAAATATGCATGATCACCTAAATTCTAAAATCACATATTAATGTTTAAATTGTCCAACCAAAAATTAAGAGTATCTTTCTTTCTTATTTCATCCACTAGCGGTCATCGATCGAGGGATATTCTGCTCGCTCTTAGCGGGAGATAGCTTCCTCCATCTTTGGGAATAGTGGGAGATATAAGGTTGTCTATTGTTGTGCCACGAATTGATGCACAAGGTGCAATTCACCCTTAGTGGACACGGAGTATATTTGTTTGTGAATACAATGGATAAACGTATCTCGTATCAAATGAAATAAGTTTTCTTAACAAGAACCGGAGCCCAAGCTCGGTTTTAAGAAAGAGAGTTTTTCTTACGAGGATCGGTCAAATTCCCTCTTAATTAAAACAACAAGAGTCATAAGAGTTTGAAAATGGAAATGTTGTGATATTTCGAAATAGTTATGATTAGAAAATTTTTTCCTACCTTGATTTTATAATATATCTGATAGCCCTTAGCTAGTTTATATTATAATTGATAGGATCTTGGATTGCTGCATTTATGGACAAATTTTTTTATTTGCGGGATTGATTTTTTAAACATAAAATTGACATTAAATCCCATATAATTTATTTTGTAGAAATGTCGAATATTCAACCTATTGTGCGATCTATAATTGAAAAACATCATTTGGCAAATGATGGCTCAAACTTCATAAGCTGGCAACTCAAGCTCAATATCGTGTTGAAGTTTGAGAAACTATCTCATATTTTGGATGGTGAAATCCCAAAATTAAATGACAAGGCAACTGATAGAGAGAGAGAGGCAAAAACCAAGTGGGAAGACCAAGAGAACCAAGTTCACGGTCTAATGTTGGCCTCCATGGGTGACTCGCTTCAAACGAAATACTTGGATTCAAAACCCAAGAATACCATGGAACCTTTAACAAAGATGTTCATGGATAGTGCGAGAAAAGAGCGCTATAAGACCACCATCGCAGTCACAAGGTGACACATGGAGGAGGCAACATCGGTATCCATGCATTTTCTCACGACGCAAGGATACCTTGAGAAGTTGTCGAAGCTCTCTTCCCCGATGCCCGATGACATTGCGGAAGATTTGATTCTTGGCTCTCTAGCCCCGTCCTACAAGGACTTCATTATGCACTATCATGTGCATGAGAAAGGGGTGAGTCTTGAGGAACTTCACAACGCTCTCAAAACGGCTGAAGTTGACAAGGGCAAGGGTCGGGACAAGCACGTCATAGCCGTCCATGGAGGGAGCAAGAAGATCACCAAAGGTAAAGGCAAATTCACCAAGAATACGTCAATCAAGAGCAAGGGAGTAGGAGGTGCTCATGGGAGTGTCTCAAGGAGGAAATCTTTGAAATCTCCGACTCCCAACACGGAGTGCTTTCACTGTGGTGAAAAGGGACACATCCGGCCAAATTGCCCCAAGTACAAGGAAGACCTTGACAATGGAGTGATTGAACGTAAGAGCCCCAAAAAGGCCAAAGGTATATTTGTTATTGAGATAAATTTAGCCACCTCTGTCCATGATTGGGTAATTGATACCAGATCTTGTGCTCACATAATTTCTAATGTGCATCTACTAAAGGGTAGGAAGGAACGTGTGAAGAACGAGATGATTTTGAAGGTCGGAAATGGTCCAAGCGTTGCTGCGATTGCACAAGGTTCTGTGGAGCTTCAATTATCTAGTGGTTTAAATTTATGTTAAAGAATGTTTATTATGTGCCTTCGATTAGCAAGAACATTATTTCTGTATCATGTTTGGATATGGATAATTTTAATATAAATATTTCAAATACTTGCTTGTCTATATCCAAGAATGGTATTTTCTATGCAAATGCATTCGTGAGGAATGGTCTCTAGTTGCTTGAATTGAATAATAAACAAATCTTAAACATCAATAACAAAAGACTTAAAACTACTCACGTGAATGATACACTCTTGTGGCACTATCGTCTTGGTCACATAAATGAAAAACGCATCAAGAAATTGCAAGAAGCTAACCTTCTTGGTCAAGTTGATTTTAAATCATTGGAGACGTGCGAACCATGCCTAATGGGCAAAATGGCCAAGAGGCCTTTCAAGAAGAAAGGACCGAGATCGAATGACTTGTTGGATTTGATACATTCCGATGTATGTGGTCCAATGAGTACTAGTGCAAGAGACGATTTCAGGTACTTCATTACGTTCACGGATGACTATAGTCGTTATGGCTATATTTATCTAATGAGAAACAAAAGTGAATCCATTGAAAAGTTCAAGGAATTCAAGAATGAAGTAGAGAACCAACTCAACAAGAAAATCAAGTCTCTATGAACGGATCGTGGAGGTGAGTACTTAAGTACCGAATTTGACTCATTCCTAAAGGTGTGTGGTATTCTCAAGATTTGGGGTTGTGAGGCCTACGTCAAGAGATTGATGTCGACCAAACTTCAACCAAAAGCGGATAAGTGCTTCTTCATAGGTTATCCTCGTGAGACAAGAGGATACTACTTTTGGCATATAACCTCCAATCGAGTGATTGTAGAGAGGGATGCCGTATTTTTAGAGAAAGAATTTCTGGAAAGAACAAAAAGTAGTGGGAGTAGAGTTGTGCTTGAGGAGACTCAAGATACTCTACAAGATCATGATATGAATGATGATATTCAAGATCATGAAGGCCCAACCGAGGTTCCTTTGGTTAGTGGGAGCGTAAGTGAGAGACCCTCGCAAGAAATTGTGAGAGAAACTCAATCTTCCCCACCAAGTGTACGTTCGAGAATCGAACACGAACCAATTCCACAAGAAATTGTGGAAGAAGTTCGAGAAGTACACGTAGAACCAAAAGAACTTAGAAGGTCAACGAGGGAAAGGAAGAAACCTCATATTTATTTGGGACTTTATGAGATCATGGTACTATATACCGATGATCCCTCGACCTTTCAAGAAGCAATGGAAAGAAAGGACTCCAAACTATGGCTCAAAGCCATGGAATCCAAAATAGAATCCATGTATGATAATCAAGTTTGGAACTTGGTTGACCTTCCTCAAGGGAAAAAGGTCTTTCAAAATAAATGGGTTTTCAAGAGGAAGATGGACATGGATGGGAACTTGACAACCTACAAAGCGAGGCTTGTAGCAAAAGGTTTTACTCAAGTTCAAGGAATTGACTATGATGAAACTTTTTCACAGGTTGCCATGTTCAAGTCTATTCGGATTATGCTCGCTATTGTCGCATTTCATGATTATGAGATATGGCAAATGGATGTCAAAACAGTATTCCTTAATGGGAACTTGGAGGAGGATGTGTATATGGTACAACCTCAATGTTTTGAAGATCCAAAGAATAACGAGAAAGTATGCAAGCTTCAAAGATCCATTTATGGATTGAAGCAAGCATCAAGGAGTTGGAACAAACGCTTTAACGAAGAAGTCAAAAAGATTCACTTCGTCCAAAGTAAGGAAGAACCTTGTATATACAAGAAGGTTAGTGGGAGCCACATAGTGTTCTTGATCTTATATGTCGATGACATACTCCGCATGGGAAATCATATAACTTTGCTTGAGCAAACGAGAAGTTCATTGAAATCTGCATTTTCGATGAAAGATATGGGTGCGACTCAATACATCTTGGGAATGAAGATATATAGAGATAGATCCCGTAGACTCATTGGCCTAAGTCAACGTACATACATTGACAAGGTCTTGGAAAGGTTCAACATGAACAACTCCAAAAAGGGTAGTGTGCCAATGAGTATGGGTGTGCAACTCAAAAAGTCTCAACGTGCTGAATCACGTAAAGACTTGGAGTACATGAAAGATATCCCTTATGCTTCGGCAATATGATCCATCATGTACGCGATGACTTGCACAAGACCTGATATCTTGTATGCTCTAAGCGTGACAAGTCGTCACCAATTCAACGTAGGTCCTGAGCATTGGATTGCAGTCAAGAATATTCTGAGGTACTTTAACCGGACCAAAGATAAGTTTCTTGTTTATGGAGGACAAAGGGAATTAACAGCCGAGGGCTATTCGGATGCGAGTTTCATGAGTGATCCCGACGATAGAAGGTCGCAATCAGGATACGTCTACCTTCTAAATGGTGGAGCTGTGAATTGGTGTAGTTGGAAGCAAAGCACTACGGCCGACTCAACCACCGCTTCCAAAGTAATGGTTGTCGCTGAAGCGAGCAAGGAAGATGTGTGGATTAAGAAGTTCCTTGAAGAGCTTGGAGTAGTTCCCTCGAGCGAGGGACCAGTAGAGCTATTTTGCGATAATAGTGCATCTATCTCGCAAATCAAGGATCCCAAATCACACCATAATGTGAAGTACATGGATCGTAAGTACTTTGTCACACGTGACTTCATCGACGAGGCCAAAATAAATCTGTTATGGGTGGACACAAATAGCAATACAACTGATCCATTCACCAAACCTTTATCCCAAGCCAAGGGCGAAATGCATTTCGAGTCCATGGGTCTGACGAACCATGTGGATTGACTTGATGAGTGATTAGAGAGGATTACCCTAGTTATTATTGTTTTATACATTGGGAATGTATGTGAAAGAAAGCTTTGATAACAAGTGGGAGTTTGAAAGGAATGTGTTCTAAAAGTTTTACTTTTATATGTCAATTATTATGAATTGAATGTGCAAACATTTTGTTCCTTGATTATGGTATTCGTCTTTAGGAAGTGTTAAGGAAGAGGCACTTGGTCTTTAACCGTAGAGCTCTAAAAGATAATGGTTTACATAAAATCAAAAGTTATTCACAATCATGGTAATTAACATGGAACATTAATTACCAAGATAAGATTGTCGTGTTGGTCATCGATTGTTGTAGCTCTACAAATAATTGACGACACGAGTATATAAAAGAGGAAAATATTACTGTTATATATTGAATAGACCTAACAAGTAAAACATTATGGAATTGTGTTTTGTGTCATTAATGTTTTTACTGTGTCTTGGATCCTAAGATATGAGATTTATATCTTTTCACTCAAGAAATGCTTAATTTGATTATTGTCAAAAACTATCAATGAGTGTAGTGATAGAGGCAATAGTTGGTTGGGCATGACTTGCGCTGGAAAAGATAGCTAGTCAAACGATTATCATCGCCCCTCTTAATTGAGTGATGATATCAGTGGGCCCCTTGATAAAGCAAAATTTTAATGTGCACAATGGAACTTGAGTTAAATTACATAGTTATAATTAGCTTAAGGAGATCAAGAAATGAATATTATACAAAGATGACACATTTCTACTTTGTATATATTCTTAATATCATGAGGCAAGGGGCGGACACAAGTGGTGCACTTACATCACTAAATGGATCGTGTTTTGGTTCGGGTGGAACAAAGACATCTATGCAAATTGGGTGACTATAATGTGTAGCTAGATACCGCTTATAGTTTAAGATATTAAGTGTTTAATATCGCTACCAATTTGGCTTAGAGCCTCCTATAGGTCACACCACAAAACTAGGAAACAAAAGGGTTGATTTTAAGTTCATATGATGTGTCGGGTTTCATGTGAAAATAAGACACATGTGGTGAATTAATTAAAATCAATATGTCATGAGAATTAACTTAATTAGAATCATAATAAATTCATATGAGGTATATATATATTATGGGGTGTAATAATTTAATATTACATATGATAAGATATAAGATATGAATTTGCTAAAAACCCCAAGAGATAAAATTTTGTTGGAAATAAATCCAAAATTTGACAAAGCCAAAATCGGGGTCAAACACGGTGAACCGTTCATGGTTCGGTCGACCGGGGTATCTTCGGATCGGTTAACCGAATAGGGAACGGATAAACACAATTGATTGACCAAGATTGTTTAGAGTGCCTGGACAATCGGGTTCGGTTAACCGATTGGAAACGGTCATCCGAGAAGTGGTAATTTCGGTAGACCGAAGGTGATACGGTCATCCGATGACTATGTCCCAGGAGAGATTCTGGTGGGTCAACGGTAGACCGAGTGAAAGACGTGGTTCGTCCGAATTCTTCCAGGGAATTTTTCTCATACGGATTCGGTCGACCGTCTAGCTCACGGTGCACCGAACACGTGTTATAACCGAATGGTTCGGTTGACTGAATAATACTCGGTCTACCGAACAAGAACGATTCTGCCTGAATTATTAAGAGATTAATTAGATCATGGGTGGATTAATTCCATATTTAATTAAAACATTTTTTTGTGGGTGGTTATGTGGAAATTACATATTAATTTAGGAGAGAATAAACAAGGGATCATGACTAAAGAATAACTTTTGATAATGATGTTTTGGGAGACTATAAAAGGACCCCTACTCCTACTTGCTTAACAACTAATGCAAAAATTCTTTCTCTCATTAATCTCTCCCTAATAACCACGAAACTCTCTTAGTAAATCTAAGTTTTAGAGATAAGAATCTTAGGATCTAAAAGAGGAGTCATTAGCTAGATTCTAAACCTTATTAGAGATTGATTGGCTAGCTCATTTCTCTCTAATCTTGTTTAGAGTTTGGTGAACACTCGGAGACAAATCCGTGGACGATTCAACGGGCAACGTGACTCCGGATCTTCAAAAGGTTTTAGAGAACCTTTAGGTATGATTCTACTTTTGTGATTTATTTTAATAAATGTAGGATTGCATGTTATTAGAATAATCACAAAACTATGTACATAAAATTGTTGAAAATATGAAAATCGATCTTGTATGTTGTATTAAAATTTTAAAAATATATACATACACATGGACACGAAATCCTACAGGTAGACCGGTACGGCTCGGGTAGCATCGATCACGGATAGGTATGGGAGCGACAACAGGAAGAACAGGTGGGTCCAGCAACTGCTCCTCCTCGCGGTACTGAGCAGCCATTGAACCCAGACTATGTGCGGCACAAGAGGAGGAAGGCGTCTCGAAATCGACTACCGAAGCAGGGTTGATGACACGCCTCGTCAAACGGCCACTTTCGTTTTGTGCCCACACAAGCATGCACAAAGGTGCACACACACAAACCAATTTTTTTTAAACAAAGAATGTACGTAGAGGAAAAGACGGAGGGACACAGAAGAGAGAGAAGGACTCAGGAGAGAAGGGAAGAGGTCCTTAGGCTACGGTGGTTGGGTACAGGTAGAAGCACATAAGCAAACAAGGCTCAAACAATCCTAAGGTCGCTATAGGTCCTTACAACTAGACGACGCCTAACTGCGAGGTCACACAGCCTCAACATGCCTCACCTCCCTACGACGAGGACCACAAAGCCCAGCAAGTGAGTCAAGATCTGGAGATCTCGTCTCTCCTACTATCGACAGAGTGGGCAACACCGATCCGGCCATGACGGTCGGGACCGGATCACACTCCTAATGTGCCAGAAATCCTTAGGGTCAATGTCTACTTGATTTTAAAATTAGGCTCTTGATTAGTGTGGTAAATGCTCCATAAACAAGAAACTTATCTTTAAAATATTGATTTTAAAATATTGATGATATGTCGATTGTCGAGTTTCCAAATTTGATCTGTCTTCACACACATTTTTCACCCTCGTATCATCGGCATTTGGTAAGTCATAAGAAAGTAATATGTACTCCTTTCAATTATCTTTCCAACGGATCTGTAATCATCAAATTCTATATTTGGATGTGGATGTTATGACTAAACAAGGTGATGTGTCACGCATAGGACGAGTGCATCTCAGCTTTGTTTTTTGTGGAAAAACGAGTCAACTCGTTTGCTAGAATGACTAAGCTCATTTGGTGAAGATGACCCAACTCGTTTGGTGAAGATGACCCAGCTCGTTAGGTGAAAACGACCCAGCTCGTTGGTGCGTCCCGCACGGGTCCGAATTTGGAAAGTTTTGTGTCTCGATATTTTCTTTGTAAAATATCTTGAATCACCTTATTTGGATATTGGAGGACAGTGTTATGCACAAATTATTGATGATCTCTCGATTTTCCAGTTTCCAAATATGACCTGTCTTGAGACACATTTTTCACCCATGTATCATCGAAAATTGGCAAGTCATAACATACTAATATGTTATCCTTTCAATTATCTTTACAAGAGATATAGGATTGATTGACATCATTTCATGCTTATATTTGTACCTTATATCCATTATCTTACACCTAAGCAATGCTACGTGACGAGTTTTATGTTTAGTTTTCAGAAATAAAGAGGTTTGAAGAGAAGAGCCATGAAAGGACCCAAAAGCAGGAAAAAAGGACCTAATTGTGAGACCTGGGGACCAAGATGCAAGGGAGAAGGACCTGATCGTAAGACAGAAGGACCTAAGAGCAAAACAGGAAACTCCACACCATCATGAGGAGTATTTTGTCAATTCGATTCGGGTCGGAGCTCCACTAAACACGTTAGATGCATCCAAGACCAAGAAACACACCAAGGAAAGCCCACCAGAAGATCCAGACAGATCTAAAGTTTATAGGCCGCCAATTGGCGGTCTGGAACCGCCAATTGGCGGTCTGGTTAAGCCCAAATCAGCCAATATTCTTCCTGGACTTGTATTATCATGTGTTTCGGCTATTTTTGGTATTGGTTTAGTCCCACATCGGGGGATTGTCCCGGATTAGCTTTTTCCATGCTTATAAATAGAACTCTTCACCTCCCATTGTATCCATCTCCCTCTTGGTGGCCATCTTCCCTACTAAGAGTGAAGCCTTGAAGCAAAACTCTAGTGGAGGAAGAGCTACTTGTAATTGAGTGAGTTAATAATATAAGTTTTCTTTTGATGATGTTGTTTCTCTCTTAGTTTAATTTCCTTTCCTTTGCATGCTTGTTTGTTTGTTTAGTTTTATGCTTCTTTAATATTTCTTGCTTAAGTAGTATAAATTTCATTTCAGTATTATGCTTTCCTTTGCTAAATTAGTTAGTGTAATGAGTAGTGAGTAGTTCCATCCCCATTTGGGGGGTGGAGAAATATGTGATATAATAATGTAGTGTATTAAGTGTGTGTTATTTTTATCCCTTGAGCTTTATATGATTTCCATAACCATCTAATGGGTCTCCACTCTTATCTTTGATATGCTAATGCTCTTGAATGAAGCTTAGCTTATGCTTTGATTAGTGAACCTATTTTATGGGGAATGATAAAGTTAGGATATGGATGAAGTTAATGTTGGAAACACAATTTGTAGTGTATGTACTCTTGTTGTCTTTTCCTTAGCTAATGTCTTGTATGTTTTAATGATGTAGTCATCTTAATTCATGTAGAGGCATAGTAGGGTCTAGTCTTTATACTTGAGTTCATGTAGCTTCATTCCAATCATTGTCTTGTATGTTTTAATGATGTAGTCTTATCTTAATTCATGTAGAGGCAAGATTGGATGTAGTTTTATGATTTCATGCACTACATGTTGTGAGGAGCTTAATTGAACACACACACACACACATCTTTATGTTCACATCAGTTCTCTACCCCCTTTGGGGTTTAGTTTTATTGCTTATCTTCATTTCCTTTGCATTTCATTTCAGCTTTGTAGTTTAGATTAGTGTAATACATCTTTCTCCCTTCTTTTTACCTCTCGCCTTCGAATAAACCAAGTGTCGACACACCTCCCAGTGGACGACCCGTATTTGCCACCGCTTCAACGCGGTCGTGCACTTGCGGTTAAATATAAAACGAGATCAATCAAGTTTTTGGCGCCGTTGCCGGGGAGGTGCTCTGTCCAGACCTTGGTTTGGACGATTCGAGAGGTTTTTAATTTTTCTTTTTCAGTTTTTCTTAGTTTCAGGGAACACTCTGATCACGGGGAGGCCACTGGAGAAGTTTGAGGAAGCAAATCCAACAAAAGACCGCCAATCAGCGGTTTGGAACCGCCAATTGGCGGCCTGGTAAGGGATTCTGTCTTCCAATTTTTTTGTGGTCATTTGTGTTGTAATTTGTGTTATCTGGGAGCCCAATTTTGCATGCTGTGACTTCTTATTTGCTCCCAGATCATTAATCACTCCCCCTTTAATCAACTTGGAGCATAAAACTCAAAGCAAAAGATTAGACTTCTTGCCATCTAGGTCATGCACCATTGGTAGACCTTGCATGCATTTGTCTTTTCTTTGCTTTACATTTCGTCGTTGATTGCTGGCGTGAGGTACGTGCACCCACATCCCTCATTCATGCATGTTTCTTTCATGCATTAGTTAGTAAGGTGCATCGGGACAAGAGTGAGAGAGCGTTTGATTGGAGCGATTGATTGCTAGATCTAGGATCAAATCGCTACTAAGGAGGGGCTGTCCCATAAAGGATAAGGTGGGGGATTTCATCACCCCTTCCTTGGCCCCAAAAATCACTCTTAATAAAGCCTTAACTAAAAGCAAGTAGACATTGGCCCTAAGGAATTCGGACGCACTAGGAGAGTAATCTAGTCGAGACCGTCATGACCTGATCGGCGTTGCCTACCTTGTCGATAGTAGGAGGTACTGGATCTCCGGATCTGGTATCACTTGCTGGGCATTGTGGTCCTCGTCGTAGGGAGGTGAGGCGTGTCGAGGCTAGTGACCTCGAAGTTAGGCGTCGTCTAGCTTAAGGACCTATTGCCTTACATTGTTTGAGCCGTGCTTGTTAGTTAGGCTTCTTCCTGATCCCACTACCCACGCTAGCTCTAGGGATTCTTCCCTCCTCATCTGAGTCATCTCCTCATCTATTCTCTACGTTTAGTCTCCTCCTCTAGTACACCTTCTGTTGTGTGTTTGGTAGAGTCGAGTCGAGCATTTTTATGCGAGGTTGGGCTCGTTCTGGTGAGAGCGCTCGACTCGAGAGAGTGCTTATTTCTGAGATGGAAGATCTTGGTGATCGACCATCTCCGCCTCGTGCTCCTTTGGAGCAAGAAGGCGAGTCGTCTCGTGGTGGCGAGGGAGACCGGGTTCCATACATGGACTACCTCGGTCCATTCCCACCACCACGTAGACCTCCTTCTCCTCCTCCTCTGACTCGAGAGGAAGGGAGATTCGGTCAGGATCGAGTTCTAGGTGCACCACCACCTTTAGCTCGACATGATAGGCCGATGACCTTGTGGGAGCGGACCCATCCTGTTCGGGCCGCGCAACCTTCTTGCATAGTTGTTCCCCCGGCTCGCGGGAACAACTATGAGCTGAAACCTCAGTATGTGAGCATGCTTCCAACCTTTACTGCCAATAAGGAGGATCCGTATATTTTTATACGCGAATTCGAGGAAGTATGCTCCATGTTCAAGCTTCAACAGCTTGACGAGGATTCTGTCCGGTTGAGGATGATTTCGTTCGCATTGAAGGATAATGCGAAGAAATGGATGTATAGCCTCCCGGCGAGCTCGATTCGGTCTTGGGATGACTTTGTGACCGTCTTTCTGAAGAGATTTTTCCCTCAAAGGAAAACTCAACAGATACGGCACCAGATACATCAAATGTATCAGACCGAGACCGAATCTTTTCATGGTTTCTTTGAGAGGTTCAAGGACCTTCTCCAGCAATGCCCTCATCATGGACTTGAGTTATGGCAGCTGTGCCAGATTGTTTATGAGGGCATCAACTACAACACCCGCACATTGTTGGAGTCGATGTGCCAGGGTGACTTCCAAATGAAACCCATCGAGGAGGCATGGGACACTTTTGAATCCATGGCTGAGCGCACCTTCGAGTGGGACACCATGAGAGAGCCACCAGCCGCCAGGTCTTCTGGTCGAGCTGGATCATATCATGTTGAGTCGACTATCGCATCTGAGGCGAAAATGGCTGCTCTCATGCGTAGGATAGAGAGTTTGGAGATGGACCGAGCTCCTGTAGCTCAGGTCGCTACTCCCGGGTGTACTAGGTGTGGACTGTCGGGACATGATGACTTGGAGTGCGCTTACGCTCCAAGAGATACTGAGCATGCAAATGCGATGTATCAACAAAGGCCCCGAAACGACCCGTACAGTCAGTCCTATAACCCGGGATGGCGTAACCATCCTAACTTCTCTTGGGGGTCTAGTGGAGGACACGGTCAGAGCTCGCACGCTCAACCTCAACCTCCACCTTATCAACCTCCACGCCCATCGGCGACCTACCAACCCCCACATCAAAGGTCTCAGCACCAAAATTACCAACCTGGTCAGGCCTCTTCGTCGGGTTATTCTAACCAGACTCCACCACCCCAGCGGGTTGACCCTAAGGACTCGACCATTGAACAAACCCTTCAAGCATTCATGCAGAGCACTCAATCCATGCTTGCGGCCAACAATAATACGGTCAAAGCATTGGAAATGCAAGTAAGCCAGTTGGCTCATCAGCTCCATGAACGCGAGAAGGGTCAATTCCCGAGTCAACCTGTGGTAAATCCCAGGGGTCAGCCTGCTAATACCAGGCAGAATGTACACAATGTTGAAAGTGACCCTTCCCAACATGCTAATGTTATTCATACCTTGAGATCGGGAAGGGTCGTTGACAACAATGTGAACATGCCGGAAGCCAACCCTATTGGCAAGTCTTCCGAGGAGAGTCTTGATCCTGTCAAGGAACCTAATTCTGAGACGTCTCCTCGTGATTCCTATGTCCCCAAGGCACCATTCCCTCATCGGTTGACTAAAAAACGTGATGAGCATTGGGATAAGATCGTTGAGGTACTTAGGCAAGTAAAGGTGAACATCCCGTTGTTGGACGTTGTTCAACAAATGCCACCGTATGCCAAGTTCCTCAAAGACCTTTGCACCACCAAGAGAAAAACAAATGTGCCCAAGAAGGCCTTCTTGGCCGCCAATGTGAGCTCCATATTGACACAACCCATGACTGTCAAGTACAAGGACCCTGGTTGTCCAACTGTCTCTTGCATGATTGGGAATGTGACCATCTCTCAAGCTCTATTGGATTTGGGGGCATCTATGAATCTCCTGCCTTACTCGGTCTATGTCAACCTTGGGATAGGCGATCTTAAACCAACGAGGACAACCCTCCAGTTGGCTGATAGATCCGTCAAAATCCCACGAGGGAGTGTGGAGGATGTCCTTATCAAAGTGGGTGAGTTCGTATTTCCAGTTGATTTCATCATCTTGGATACCGAACCCGTGTCCAACCCACAAGGACAAATTCCTGTAATCCTTGGGAGGCCATTTCTTGCGACATCTAATGCCTTGATCAATTGTCGCAATGGCTTGATGAGGTTGTCTTTTGGAAACCTCACGGCGGATTTCAACATCTTCACTCTTGGTAAGCAACCTGGGCTCTTCGACGACTCAGTCGGAGCCAATTTCATCCAGGACACGGATGAGCCCGATTCATTAGGCATGTTCGACTCACATCGACATATTATTGAGGTGCCTAATGATCAGGTTGCGAGTGAAGAGGATCTTGAGGAATCCGCCAGCATATCTCTGGACGAGGAGGCACATTTGGGTGCTTGCTCCTCTTACCCCGTGGCCCTTGAGCCACTTGAAATTAACTCTGAATCCGACAAGGACTCACCTCTGGTCGAGCTTAAACCGCTCCCCGATAACCTAAAGTACATCTTTTTAGGGGATAATGAGACCTTGCCACTCATTATTGCTTCTGATCTTGAAAAAGATCAAGAGGTTGCCCTCAAAAGAGTACTCTTTGAAAACAAAGAGGCGATCGGGTGGTCCTTGAAGGATATCAAGGGAATTAGCCCTGGTATTGTTCAGCATCGGATCCACATGGAAGAGGATTCTAGGCCCCGTAGGGACCCACAACGGAGATTGAATCCTGTACTGAAAGAAGCCGTCCGAAAGGAGGTTCTTAAGTGCTTGGATCATGGCATAATCTATCCTATCTCTGATAGTTCGTGGGTGAGTCCTGTCCATGTGGTTCCCAAGAAGTCAGGCGTGACGGTTGTGGAGAATGAGCATAATGAGCTTATCCCGACACGCCTGCAAACTGGCTGGCGAGTTTGCGTTGATTATCGCAAGCTCAATGCGGCAACGCGGAAAGATCATTTCCCGTTGCCATTCATTGATCAGATGTTGGAAAGGTTGGCCGGACATGAGTACTATTGTTTTCTTGATGGATACTCCGGTTACAACCAAATTCCCATCGCCCCCGAGGACCAAGAGAAAACCACATTCACTTGTCCCTTTGGCACGTTTGCCTACCGTCGCATGCCCTTTGGGTTATGCAATGCGCCGGCAACGTTTCAGAGGTGTATGATCAGCATCTTCTCCGATATGGTTGAGCGTTTCCTTGAGATCTTCATGGACGACTTTTCCATATTTGGCGCTTCCTTTGATGAGTGCCTTCATCACTTGAGCCTTGTCCTCAAGCGATGCCGTGAGAAGAACCTCGCTCTCAATTGGGAGAAATGTCACTTCATGGTGAAGCGAGGGATTGTACTTGGACATGTGGTCTCAAGTAGGGGAATTGAGGTCGATCCCGCCAAAGTGGGTATCATTGCTAATCTCCCACCGCCACGTAATGTGAAGGATATCCGCGCCTTTTTGGGGCATGCTGGATTCTATCGGCGGTTCATTCGGGATTTTAGCAAAATCGCTCGACCTCTCACCGCCTTGTTGGCTAAGGATGCCATTTTTGAGTTCACACCGGATTGCCACCATGCCTTTTTGACCTTGAAGAAAGAGTTGACTTCAGCTCCCATTATTAAGGCACCGGTGTGGACTGAACCCTTTGAGTTAATGTGTGATGCATCTGACTTTGCTGTGGGAGCAGTGCTTGGGCAACGATTGGACAAATTGCCTCATGTGATCTACTATGCCAGTAGAACACTCAATGATGCCCAATTGAACTACACTGTGACCGAGAAGGAATTCTTAGCGATCATATTTGCTTTGGAGAAATTTCGGTCGTACTTGATTGGCTCCCACGTGATTATCTATTCTGATCACACAGCCATCAAGCACCTCATGGCGAAGAAAGATGCAAAATCCCGACTCTTGAGATGGATCTTGTTGTTACAAGAATTCGATCTCGAGATTCGGGACAAAAAAGGGTGTGAAAACGTTGTAGCTGACCACTTGTCTCGTCTAGAGACGACCAACCCACAGGACCAAGTCATTGACGACAAATTTCCTGACGAGCAGTTGTTCATGATCGAAGATAACCCTTGGTTTGCCGACATCGTGAACTACCTCGTGACCGAGCAATTTCCTGTGGGTTGGTCAAAATCTGACCAATCCAAATTTAGATCGTATGTCAGATTCTTTCACTGGGACGACCCCTACCTATTCAAATACTGCTCTGACCAAATTTTCAGGCGGTGCGTCCAAGATACCGAGTTCCAAAGTGTGCTCCATTTCTGCCATTCCAAGGCATGTGGAGGACACTTTGGAGCAAAGAAAACTGCTGCCAAGGTGCTCCAATCTGGATTCTACTGGCCCTCTCTTTTCAAGGATGCTTACGACTTTTGTAAGCAATGTGATAGGTGCCAGCGCCTTGGCAGGATTGGTCGCCGTGACATGATGCCTTTGCAAAATGTCCTTGTTGTCGACATCTTCGATGTGTGGGGCATCGATTTCATGGGTCCCTTCCCGAACTCTTTCGGGAATGTTTACATTCTGGTGGCCGTTGACTATGTGTCTAAGTGGGTTGAGGCTATACCCACAAAGACCAATGACAACAAGGTGGTCACCCAATTCTTGAGGGACATTTTTGCGCGATTTGGTACTCCTCGTACCATAATCAGCGATAGGGGTACCCACTTCTGTAATCGCTCCTTTGAAGCGCTTATGAGGAAGTATTCGATCACCCACAAGCTTGCGACCCCATACCATCCGCAAACTAGTGGGCAGGTCGAAATCTCTAACCGTCAATTAAAGCAAATTCTTGAGAAGACGGTTAGTTCCTCGAGGAAGGATTGGTCTACCAAATTGAATGACGCATTGTGGGCTTTCCGCACCGCGTACAAGACCAATTTGGGTATGTCCCCTTATCGGGTAGTGTACGACAAGGCTTGCCACCTACCCGTCGAGCTTGAGCATCGTGCTTTCTGGGCGATCAAGAACATGAATATGGATCTTGATCAAGCAGGAGTACAACGTAAGTTTGACATTGTGGAATTAGAAGAGTTACGCAATGATGCGTACGAGAATGCCAAAATTCATAAGTCCCGAGCCAAGATGTTTCACGATCACATGATTATGCGAAAGGTGTTTACGGCCGGGCAGAAGGTGTTGCTCTACAATTCCCGGCTTCATCTGTTTGCGGGTAAGCTCCGCAGTCGCTGGTCTGGCCCGTTTATTGTCCAAACCGTTTATCCTCATGGAGCGGTTGAAATCTTGAACCCAGGGAATGGGGACGTGTTCAAAGTTAATGGACAACGCCTCAAACCCTACTTGGAGGGGGCACCAGCCGAAGTCGAGGAGGTCATGTTCCTTCATGAACCTCCCTCGCACTCAACCATTCATGCTCCTACATGAGTGGTTGAGCTTTCATGTTTGTACATAGTTATAAAAAAAAAGAAAAAAAAAGAAGAAGTACAAAAAAAAGACTCTTTCAGTGAGCATCGATTGTTGTGGGCCCCAACCCTTGAGTATTTAGGCCCCATGTCTTTCACGTATTTGTATCCCTTCTTTAGCATCTCACAGGTTTTTAGGGAATTCAGGTTATGTCCATCAACATGACCTTGCACTTCCCTTTGTACTTCATGTTGGTGAGATCTCTCCTTTTTATGCATCTATCCATGTAGTATCTTGCTTGCATTCATTGAGGACTATGCATGAAGTAGGTGTGGGGGGTGTTTTACGTGTGTACATAGTCGAGTCTTTTTCCTTTGATTTGGTTTTCTTTTGTTTGCATTGTTAGGGTCATGATAGTGTGCTGCATTTAATATCGATATATCTGCTTGCCATGATCCTTGGGTGACTTGTCTTCTTTTGCTTGCCTAGTGCTTCAAAATTTTCACATTTCTTTCAAAATCTTCATGTGTTTTCGAAAGAAAATGTTTTGTGGGTTTTGCGTGTGTTTAGCATGTGCAAAACCGTTGAGAGGCAAAGTAAAAAGAAAGCTCCCAAAATTGTCTTGAACTTGATGCATTAGGATATCTAGTACGTGGCTTTAGGATTTATCGAGTCGTTAGGATGCACCCCAGTTTTCCCTTGGGGGTGAGTAATCAGTGGGTTTCAGTGCTCAAACATTTAAAGAAGTCCACCCTGAACCTAGTGAGTCAAATAATTCGTGTTTGTTAATTTAGGAAGTTTGTTGTAGTCAAGGGCCCTTAATATCTTTTTGTGAAACTTAAGTGTAGGGGTTTTGGTTCCCATGTAGATAAATGAATAAGTGGTGTTCTCTCTTCTCGCACGGCTCCTATCACTCGGGAAAGTAGGTATGAGGGGACTTTGTGCCTGGTGCTTTCGAGTCATCTGACTTGGGATGCACCGACCGAACTCCCGTTACACGGGTGGTAGGGATCGCCCTATGTGGAGATTTGGGGGAAGGTGTACGTGATAGTGTAAGTCCTCATAGGCAATGATGCACGAAACCTGACCCTGGGAGAATCAAACACCAACCAATAAATGCTCCAAAGAAAGAAAAAAAAAAGGAAAGAAAAGAAGAGTCAAACAAGAACCAAAATGGACTTTACACTTTGTTTCACATTCAGAAGTTAAGGTTGCCCATGTCTTTCACTTAATTACTTAGTTAACTTTCACGAATAACTCATTAGGCTAGGTGTGTGGAATGATTACATATATAGAGTCGACCCGTAGTATTACCGCATTCCATGATCGACAAAAATAAGTCCAACGAGTCGTGTAGCTAGATTGATTAATGCATCTTGTTCGGATTTTGTGGGTATATCCGCTGAAAACCCTCAGGAGACACCACTCCTCCTCCTTGGCAACAAGGAGGTTTAACGGCTTGTTGCACGTGCTAAGTGCAATCGTGATTCCTACGAAAGTGAGTTAGGATTTCTTGTTTTTCGTACGCCTTTTCCTTTCTTTGTTTTGCTCGAGACTAGCAAAAACTTAGGTGTGGGGGTATTTGATTGACATCATTTCATGCTTATATTTGTACCTTATATCCATTATCTTACACCTAAGCAATGCTACGTGACGAGTTTTATGTTTAGTTTTCAGAAATAAAGAGGTTTGAAGAGAAGAGCCATGAAAGGACCCAAAAGCAGGAAAAAAGGACCTAATTGTGAGACCTGGGGACCAAGATGTAAGGGAGAAGGACCTGATCGTAAGACAGAAGGACCTAAGAGCAAAACAGGAAACTCCACACCATCATGAGGAGTATTTTGTCAATTCGATTCGGGTCGGAGCTCCACTAAACACGTTAGATGCATCCAAGACCAAGAAACACACCAAGGAAAGCCCACCAGAAGATCCAGACAGATCTGAAGTTTATAGGCCGCCAATTGGCGGTCTGGAACCGCCAATTGGCGGTCTGGTTAAGCCCAAATCAGCCAATATTCTTCCTGGACTTGTATTATCATGTGTTTAGGCTATTTTTGGTATTGGTTTAGTCCCACATCGGGGGATTGTCCCGGATTAGCTTTTTCCATGCTTATAAATAGAACTCTTCACCTCCCATTGTATCCATCTCCCTCTTGGTGGCCATCTTCCCCACTAAGAGTGAAGCCTTGAAGCAAAACTCTAGTGGAGGAAGAGCTACTTGTAATTGAGTGAGTTAATAATATAAGTTTTCTTTTGATGATGTTGTTTCTCTCTTAGTTTAATTTCCTTTCCTTTGCATGCTTGTTTGTTTGTTTAGTTTTATGCTTCTTTAATATTTCTTGCTTAAGTAGTATAAATTTCATTTCAGTATTATGCTTTCCTTTGCTAAATTAGTTAGTGTAATGAGTAGTGAGTAGTTCCATCCCCATTTGGGGGGTGGAGAAATATGTGATATAATAATGTAGTGTATTAAGTGTGTGTTATTTTTATCCCTTGAGCTTTATATGATTTCCATAACCATCTAATGGGTCTCCACTCTTATCTTTGATATGCTAATGCTCTTGAATGAAGCTTAGCTTATGCTTTGATTAGTGGACCTATTTTATGGGGAATGATAAAGTTAGGATATGGATGAAGTTAATGTTGGAAACACAATTTGTAGTGTATGTACTCTTGTTGCCTTTTCCTTAGCTAATGTCTTGTATGTTTTAATGATGTAGTCATCTTAATTCATGTAGAGGCATAGTAGGGTCTAGTCTTTATACTTGAGTTCATGTAGCTTCATTCCAATCATTGTCTTGTATGTTTTAATGATGTAGTCTTATCTTAATTCATGTAGAGGCAAGATTGGATGTAGTTTTATGATTTCATGCACTACATGTTGTGAGGAGCTTAATTGAACACACACACACACACATCTTTATGTTCACATCAGTTCTCTACCCCCTTTGGGGTTTAGTTTTATTACTTATCTTCATTTCCTTTGCATTTCATTTCAGCTTTGTAGTTTAGATTAGTGTAATACATCTTTCTCCCTTCTTTTTACCTCTCGCCTTCGAATAAACCAAGTGTCGACACACCTCCCAGTGGACGACCCGTATTTGCCACCGCTTCAACGCGGCCGTGCACTTGCGGTTAAATATAAAACGAGATCAATCAAGGATCATCAAATACTATATTTGGATGTGGATGTTATGAGTAAAACAAGTGATGCGTCCCGAGTTCGACTGGTGCGTCTTCGACGCCATTTATGAGATCATCAGGTTCCGAATTTGAAAATATGTTAAATATGAAAAGTTTTGCATCTCAAACTTTCTTTGTAACACATCTTGAATCACCTTATTTGGATATCGGAGGATAGCGTTATGCATGAATCAGTGATGATTTGTTGATTGTCGAGTTTCCAATTACGGGTCCGTCTTCACACACATTTTTCACCATCGTATCATCAGAATTTGGCAAGTCATAACAAACTAATATGGTCTTCTATAATTATCTTTCAAAAAAATCTAGAATCATCAAATTCTATATTTGGATGTGGATGTTATGAGTAAAACAAGTGATGTGTCACGAATGGGTCTAGTGCGTCCCGAGCAATACTAGTACGTCTTCCAGACTCATTTCTTTCCGAATATGAAAATATGTAAATTTTCAATGTTTTGCTTCTCAAAATTTTCTTTGTAACGAGTCTATAATAGCCTTATTTGGACATTGGAGGAGAGAGTTATGCACAAATTATTCAAGATCTGTTGATTGTCCTGTTTTCAAATACAATCTATCTTCAGACACGTTTTTCACTCTCGTATAATCGGAATTTTGTAAATCATAAGAGAAACAAAATATGTGCTTCTTTCAATTGTCTTTCCAATGAATCTAGAATCATCAAATTCCATTTTTGAATGTGGATGTTATGAATAAAACGACCCATCTCATTTGGGAAAATGACCAAGTTTCTTTGGTGAAAACGACCCAGGTTGTTTGGGAAAAAGACTCAACTCGTTGGGTGAAAACGAACCAACTCGTTCGGTGAAAACAAGCATGCTCGTTTGGTTGATTTTGCGTTAAAACCGAAAAAAGATACTAAAATAAAGCTTACATAATGAAAATCGATCTCAAAATTCTGGTATATTAAGTAGGATGGTTGGACTGAGGTTGTTTGATTTAAAGGAGAAATATGTTGGGTGTGAGAGTTGAGAGAAATATGGATGTTGGGAAGAAGAAGTATATGATTTGTAATTAGAAAAAATAAATAAGGGTAAATGTGACATTTGATATTCTTTTTAAGACAAGAAAAAGTCAATGACCCTCAAATAAATAGACCTCAATAGCCTCATAATTATTTTTCGGTATATTTTATTGCTTCTTAGAGCACTCGTCTTGATTTCAGTAACATGGAAACAATATTCCAAATCAAAGTTCGTGTTTAGCTCTTCTCAAACAAAGTTGCATGAATATATATGGCTTGTCATCTTAATCTTTTTTTCCTACTAAATAATGTTTGTGACGGTTCCGTGGATCTAGATTTAACACCCAATATGGTAGTCTCTCTTATGAAACTGAGTTTGCCCAGACAACTCAAGGATTACATATATTTGGATTATTAGCGTGGGGTTGGATTTACATAGTAATTCCTTGTTTGCTTGCGCAAATAAAGGGCATCATTTTTTTTTTTGACAACGGATTATGTAATTATGTTATTGGAATGGATCATTAAATGTTTTAATTTATATCACCATCCGTGGGTGTATATCCGTTTTTTCTTTTCGCTTTTTAAGTATACCTTGAGCTAACCCCGCTTTCTCCGTTAATAACAAAAACAAGTGCTGCGCTGTAGGCCAGAAACGCCGCACATATACCAGGACAATCAACCAATCAAGAGTGCAAGACAAACAACATGTACTATTTGTTGAAATTGTATATTTAATGAAGCAGTGTAGTTGAGGAAGCTTGGAGACACCACTCCAAATTCTTCGATGTACATCGATCCATGACTTCCATAGCCCAAAGGTTACTCTGCTAATAACAAAAACAAGTGCTACTTGGAGTTTTCTTGTTCCATTAATCGTTGGTATTTACTCGTTGGTACATGGTATTACATTTTGAACCGTGGTAGTTTGCACTATCGTTCTTTCGCATGTTTTCATTAGAAAAGTTAACTTTCTATACCTCAAGTGACCCAATCTCTGAAAAAATTCTCTACTTTAACATTCTCTGAAAATTATATTTATATTCTCACTTCTTAACACAATACACATGTCTATGTCGTGGGACCACTAACATCCTCTGTAACTCTCTTCCTGTCTCGATATTTTAAATTGTTTTAGAAATCGATCGGGTTTGATGGTACTCGACGGTACGCGATAGATAGCGCGGGTCGATATGTATGCTCATAGTTATACTTGACTATGGTTCGATTGAACTCGATATGTGTTATATAGAAACTCGATATGAGCTCGATTGCGCTCAATGGTCAACTTGATAAATGTTCACATGTCGAAGTGAAACGTCCCATGATGGGACGGGTCATTATTATGTGAAGAGACGCAACAGTTCGGCATTCCTTCCTTTTGAGAGGACACAACCTTTCATTATTGCGCGAAGAGACGCAATCCTTCATTATAGGCTATATAAAATCAAAGGTTATGATGTCTTCCATTTAGTCACTAGTGCAGAATTGGCTTTACTCGTCGCCCAATAGACGTCGGCCGTTACAACAGCCGACGTCTATTGTGGAGAGGACAGCATAGACGTCGGCTGAAATGGAGGCCGACGTCTATGTGACACTATAGACGTCGTCTGTAGGAATAACACATTTAACCGACGTCTATAGTGTATAGACGTCGACCTTTAGACGTCGGTGTTTTAGTACCTTGTGAATCCGACGTCTATAGGGTATAGACGTCGGACTATAGACGTCGGACTTAATGTAAGGCCGACGTCTATACTCCAACCATATAGACGTCGAGGTATAGACGTCGGCGTTATGGAATATCCGACGTATATAGGTCTTAAAGAAATCGGACAGACGCGTTTTCTTTCATTCTTTTCAGTCGAAACCCACCCAAACCCTAGCCGTCCCGCGACCGAACTCTCCTCCGCGACCATCCTCCGACCGATCCGCACCGTCTCCGGCACCGCAGCGAGCTCCCAAGCGCTCCTCCACTTCTCCGGCCCTCTTCTCCTTCTTCCTCCGTCTTCCTCCGTCTCTCTCCACATGTAGGTTTTAAGTTCGTTTTTTCTTGTTTTAAGTTCATCTTTCTCCACATATTCTCTCTAACTTAGCCTCCTCCGCATGTAGCTTCATCGTGTCGTTTACAGCCGTCTCCTCCGCGACGTCTTCGGGAAACACAAAGAGCTCCTCCGGCAATACAACTTTTCCCTCCTCTGGTTCGTGCTCAATTTTAGATTCTTAATTTAGGATTAGTTTAGACCAAGAATCCAACGCCAAATTAGGGTTAGTGCAAATATTGGTTAGATAACGATTCAATGTGGATGTACACTCTTGACATGTAGACGTGATAAACAACTTCTTCTCGGAGTTTTTTTGCATGTGTGTTATGTGTTGATATTTGATAAACATATTCATTGGATTGATTTAGTTTGGATTGAGTTGGGTTGGTTGGATGATTTAACCAAACTTTGTTTTCATTGGATTGATTTGGTTTGGATTATGTTAAGAATTTGGTTTGGATTGAGTAGAGAAATACATAATGTGAATGTGATTAGATAACTAGATATTAGGATTTGAATAAAATTTAAGTGGATAACTAGATGTGAATGTGATTAGATACCTAGATATTAGGATTTTCTTGTTGATTTCAGGATTTGAAGAATTTTACATATTAAATTTTAAGTGGAGGTTCTGCCAAAATTTCAATAAAATTTTATTCCCAATTATTATTAATAACATGATAGTTTGTGTTTAAAATGTTTTTCTGTCAATTCAAGTAATTAGTTTTAATACTTGATTTTAATATTTTAAATGTTTATTGCCTTAATTTATTGAATTTTTAATATTATGATAATAACTCATTGCCCCCCTTAAACAACTTGGCCTTTAATAACCCAAAGCAAAAGATTAGACAATATTTGTTAAGTCATTCATCATATAGGATTTGCATGCATTGTATTTTCTATTATTTACGCTTTCTGTCGTAGATTGCTGGCGTAAGGTACGTACTAGTTTTGCATTCGATTTGTCTTCTCCACCTAAAAAATGGTCTTCCAACATAATGCCTCGGACGACTACTCCAACGAAGTAGAGCACATCGTTGGTGGACCAATATGGGGAGGTTGTCCCCATATTGGAGTTTTACATCTACCATATCGCACATGTAGGTGCGGTCTTGAAGGCAACATAGTTGTGGTCCAACACTCCAAACAAGATTAGCAAGAAGTTTTACGTTTGTGGCTCCTTGGAGCAAACCCTTCACTGTCGGTTCTTCGTCTGGGATGATGGAACAACGGTACCACCAGTGGATAAACCGGACCAGAGCGTAAAGGACCTAGGGATGCAGAAGCTTCTCTGGAAGGCTGCTAAGTTGAGTCAAAGCCAAAAAACAAACAAAACTATCTTTTGGGTTTCCAGACGACATCTGAGCAGATCCTTCTCTTCCAATCGACTGGGAAGAGATATATAATTTTGTGTGTGTGTATTTTGTTTGTCTTTGTATTTGTGATTTCTCCTTGTTCTCTTCTTATGCCTCAGTAATAGTTACTATCAATATCAATAACAACTTGTTATGTTTGTGTTTTTTATTTATCTTTGTGTTTGTGATCTCTCATTTCTCTCTCCTTTAACCCCGACTGTGAATCGATGGTAGTTCGATAATAACTCGACGGTCTACGACTTACAAGAACCACCATTTATTTGAGTCTTTTCAAACGAAGTCTGAATGAAGTTTCTCTCTCCTTGCTCTCTCCTTTTACCTTGATTGTGGTTCGATAGTAGTTCGATAATAACTCGACCGTCTAGGACTTAAACGAACCACACTTTATTTGAATCTTTGTAGAGTTTAGGGTTTAACAAAAATTTAGTTCGATAATAGCTCGATGGTAATTGTGCAGTTTCAGACGAACAACTCTGGTCGTTCAAGTCAGTCATCTCCTTCTACCTCGATAGTTGTTTGATTACCTCTTCGACTACGTTGTTTGCATGAGGAAGATTCAAATAGTCACACCATTCACAACATTCCAATATTAACAAAAAACAATGTAAATCATTCACAACATTCGAATATTAACAAAAAACAACGTAAATAATATAAAAGCTTGTGTATTGACTATACATTTACAAAAAATAGGGTTGTCAAAGTTTGCAACTAACACATACACAACAAACACCAACTAGTATCACGGAATAAAACATTAACTAGAATAACTAAAATAACTTTGCCATCTTCATAGTCCACCCGGTGTGTTCTTCGAAGCCAGGAGGGACGTCAGGCAGTGGGGAGGGCGTTGGGTTGGGGATGGGTTTCTCGGCGAGGCGGTTGCCCCGCAGTCGGGGATGGTGTGCTCTAGGAAGGAGGGTGTTGGGGTTGGTGTCCTCGGAGTGGAAACTACGCAAACCAAATAATGATATGTCAGTGGACATTAACTTGTAACCACATGTAACTGAAAAATAAAGAAAGAGACAATCAAAACCTACCATTGTCGATGTGGAGGTCTACCACCGTGTGTTGTACGACGGCCAAACGATGTTCCACGTCGGCGATCATATGGCAGAGTTCCGCCAGGGTCTACTTGACATCCTCTAGTGGTTCTGGGGGCGATTGTACCGGAGACATGGCGTCATGCACGTAGAAGGTGCATCTCTGGCGTCACGGGGCCCCACATTTCCAGGTCACATGCACCGGCCCGGTTGAGGACCCGACACACACCCGTCGTGCGACGTAACCGCACAAATAGAGGATGTCTTCGATAGGTGAGACCTTGGCGATGTCGTCGTTACGCATCATGGTGGGATTGGAATGCGGTTGAGGGAATAAGGCGTTGGCAAGAGAAGTGTAATGGTGTAAGGCTGAAAGAAGGGAAGGGTGTTTTATACTATCCTGATGACAGACGCGACGTCTGGAAAGAAAGTAACCGAACCGTCAAAAACACCCTTGAATGCGGCACCATTTCAGTCATGCTCATATGGTAGAGAAAAGGTTGAGAGAATATCAAACTCATATCAAGTACATATCGAGCGCATCGATACCAACATAGAGAGCTCTCTTTCTTCATCATATCGTGCGCATATCGAGTCTCTCACTGGTATCTTTTTTCACACTTTGCTTATAACTAACGAGACATTTTGACAGAAGGAAACCCGACCGTCGAAAACTTATGTGCCTTGCCTGTAGCGTTAATTATCGAGATTTGATTGAGTACGTATTGAACTCATCGATCCCAACATAACTTCACCTCGAACCACACATTGGTACAATTTTCATGCTTCACTCTTAATTGTTGAGTTGACGTTTGGTGATAAGGTAAGTGAAACGGAAAAAAACATCCTCAATAATCGTGTTGTTGTTGGTCGAGCCACTATCGAGTTTATCGATCCAAACAAAGACGACTCTCTGGCTTCATCATATCGAGGGCACATCGTACCGCCATTGTTCAGTTTCCACGCTTTGCTCTTAATTACTGACGTAACATCTAAAGTGAAGGAAACTGAACCGTCGAAAACTTTCTCAGTAATCGTGTCGTTGTAGGTCGACTAAATTTTCGAGCAACTATCGAGTGTATATCGAGTTCATCGTGTAGAGGGCATATCAGCATGATTAATCCCAATAAAGCAGACATTGGTTGTTCCATGTTAGTGGTCCCGCAGGATAGACAGAGATATTTTGGGAAGAAGTTGAAAGATAGACATATTTTTTAGAGGATGTCAAAGTGAAACTTTTTTTTTCTGGAAGTTAGATCACTTAGGGCATATATTGTCAAAAAAAATTCATTTCACACCTGCGACTTTTAAAACGTAACAGTTGTAAACAAATTTCAGGTTGAGGATAATTTAATCATTTATTGGGTCTCAACCTAATGAAGGTAGACAATGTTTCGATACTTGAAAAGTGAGGGAGGTAACTATTACATTTTATATGTCCAGGGAAAACAACTGTCAAAAGTATATTCCTACGTGGGAAGTTTTTCTGGGGGGTTTAATTGCTTATATATTCTTAAATTCGCTATGGTAAGAATATAGTTCAGTATTTTTAACGACAAACAAATCAATACAATAACCTTAAATAGAGTTGGACGTACCTGTCTTGGTATCCTAAATTATCAAACTTGTCAATTCAGTATCTCAAATATCATAAAACTCATTTTGGCACCTTCTGAACTTTATAGCTCATATAGTTAATACCTCGCACTACCAAAATCCGATTCGAGCATGAGTTCTTACATGTTTGTAAAATACCACTGAAATTTACTGAAAAGTTTACCAAAATCATGTTTGCAATATTTTGTGTATTATACATGTGTTATCTTTAAATATAATTTTGGACAACATGTTAGTTCGCTAACCTTAAATACATCAATAAAGATATAGTTTTTGGCTTGTATGTCATTCCAAAACATCTTTTTTTTAAATGGCATCAATAAACAACTATTTTCTTGGTGACGGTTCAAAACACCTATTTTGTTTGCACGCCGCTCTTCAAAACGTAAATTCTTGTATGACATTCTATCAAATTTCTATCAATGTTGTCACTAACACGTTTAAAATTTTTAATATTTAATTTTAAAATTGGCCAAATTTACATTGACTATCTACAATTTATTGGTTATATTTTCTTGTAATTTTACCAAATCTACTTGTACTTTTCACTTATCTTTTCTCTCTTTTCTTCCTTTTGTACCTTTCTGTCTCTACACTTTATTTCTCTTTTTCATCGCTCTTTAATCTCATCTCTTGCATTCATTTTCTCTAAGCACAATTTTTAAAAAAGTAAAAATATTTAATAAAAATATTATTTTTTAAAATATATTTTAATAAAAATTCTTAAAACCAATAATAAGATTAATGAAAAAATAACATATGAAAGAAATATAAAAAAAATATTTTATCAAAAAAATCAATAATAACATATAAAAAATATTTATTGAAAAAAATTATGCATAAAAATTAGTTGGAGAAAATATGAATTGGATAGAGGAGGTGAAGAGAGGAAGAGAGATGATGTGAATGTAGAGAGAGACAGAGAGTAAGAAGGGAGAGAAAAGATAAGTGAATAGTAGGAATAGATTTTACAAAATTATAATTAAATAAAGTAGACTAGTAAATTGTCGATAGTTTAGGGTGGATTTCGCAAAATTTTAAATTAAATTTTAGTTTAATTACAAGTGTTGATACGAGCATCGAAGGAAATAGTTGTTTATTGATGGGATTTATGCAAAATAGATGTTTTGGAGTGATATGCAAGCAAGAAAATGTAATCAAACACGGGAGCAAATTTTTTTGAACACTACAATAGAACGGAGTTTCAGTTACGGTATCAATCCGTCGGAGTAGGTCCCTATCCGTTGTTGTATGTGACAACCGACAGATATACTTGTCGTCCACACTACATGCAACGTTGTTACTATACTTCGGCGGATAGACGTCGTTGGTGTTAATTGTGGTGCAAAAATTCTAGCCAACATATTTCGCATTTTTTCGTCCAATCGAAGAACACTGACGGATATTCATACTCCGACTAATACATACTCTGATGATGATATATATATACCGACGTAAACCTGCCATCGTGGATACATATTGGTAAGCTACACCGACAGAGACGTCCCGTCGGTGTACATTTACAAAAAAACGTCGTACCCTACACCGACGGATCCGTACCGTCGGTGTAAGTATTGTTCAGAGCCCCAAAAAACCTATATGCTCTTTCTGGGTTCCAATTTTCCGGCTCCAACTAAACAATCATCACGATTCATTCATCAGTCACCAAACATTCATACATCACAACTAAACACAATAACTAATATATATATTTCATCTCAAAACAATTCATACAAAGTTGTAAATTAATTAAAATTAAGTTTTGAATTCATTAACTAGTCAAACAAAGTTAAACAATGACAAAAAACAAACTGAACGATATTCATCGTCGGAAAACTACTTAAATTGCCCGTACATATTACCATTTTGCTATTCTATCATTTCTACTTATATAATTCTTCATTTCACTCTCCTAACACCACTCTCTCTTCATATTACACTTATATTCACCAGAAAGAATGTTTCGGAGGCCGGAAAAAGAACCAGTGGACGCCCCGGATTACTCTAATCTGGTAAATTGTCTTGTTTAGTTTTCCATAAAAAACAAAAAATGATTTTTTTTTGGGTCGGGCGTCTCCCGCGGACGCTCGATCGAAAGGGGAGGCGTCTACGGAAGCCGCCTCCCAGATGGATGGGGCGTCTCCGATAGACGCCCAAATTTTTTTTATTATTTAAATTGAATATAAATTCTGACAATTGCAAAAAAAATTGAATATTATGTTAATAATTAATTAAATTAGTTTAGTAAATCCTTTATTGATTATAAATTGTTATAATTACTAAATAAATTGACTATTAAGTTAATAATTAGTTTAAATAAATAAATTGTGATAATAGCTACATAAATTGATTATTAAGTTAATAATTAGTTGTGGACGATTTTAAAAAGGATTATTGATTATAAATTGTGATAATTGCTAAATAAATTGATTATTAAGTTAATAATTAGTCTAATTTTTTTAGTAAATCCATTAACAAAATTCTATTTTTAAAATTGAATTAATAGTCATCGGGTTACCGTGGAGGAAAAGGGAAATCAATTCCCTTACGCGCGGTACGTAGTATAGCAGATGAGTCAGGTCCTCGTCATCCACGTAGACGGGGTATTTCTGCTTCAGTTAGGAGAGCGCCAGAACATGTGCCGATGCGGTAAGTTTATCTAATTTAAGTTGTAATTGTAATGTATATTTTGTTTTTATTGTTAATGTACGCTAATTTTTATGTTACATATAGTGGATGAGTAGGGCGATACGGTATACGCAGCCGTTCTTGTGACAGAGAGACAGGATGTCGACTGAGGATATGAGATTTGCATGTACAGGTTGGGATCACCTTATCGAGGATTGGAACAGTCAGTAGGGGATTTCGGACTATGATTCGGATGCTGAGCTCTAGTTGACTTGCTCTTACTTTCGTTTTATTATCTGATGCACTGTTACTACATTTGTTGGTATTTACTTTTGCTTATCTGTGTACTCTTATTATTTATTTCTTACGAACATATCTTCTACTTATTTCTTTAACTATTGTATTTTTAATACTTATTTCTCACGAACATATCTTCTACTTATTTCTTTAGATATCGTATTTTTAATACTTAAATTTAAAATCTGGTAAAAGAACAACACGATATAAGTACAAATACACGATATATTATACATTACCAATGCATTACAAATTACAATCAAAATGTACTATGTAACCGGTTCCCTGCTCCCAATACTGGTAGACCGACCACAACCCCTGCTCCCACTACTGGCAGACCGACCACGACCTCACTCAGTATACTCGAAGGCACACGGGTCCCGACGTGTCGACTTTCCCCTAGGTCGACCTCGTACCTTAGTATTTTCTGGAGGTTCTCCATAGTTCGACTGATTGGGGTGTAACTGTTCGTATAAAATACGAGAGACACTACGAATTACTGCAGGGTCGCTCTCCGAAATCTCATCAACGAGCTTCCGAAAATGCTCGACGTGTTGTGGTGACTGATCCACAAACTCTAACATCTGGACTCCTTCTCCAATGACGTGTTTTCCAGAATGGATGAATCTGCTCTAAATAAATTCCGTCACCTGACGCAAAACACTCGTACATGGTACATGCACAAGGAATCCCATGTGATGTCAGAAAAGCACACCCACAACGATATTCAACTTCATTACTTAAGTCCTGCATTCTCTTCAACTCCTAAGTCAATAACAACAAGCAGTGATGCGAAACTCGGTCATTTATATGCTGAAACAAAGGACCTATGTAGTTTGCCAAATTTCGACGTCTCGAATCTTCAAGAAAGTTCCGAATATTCGTCAGCTGCATTTCAACAGCCGAATTCACGCAGTCAAAAAGACTGTCGAGAGCGGCAGTCGATGTACTGATCCCCTCTTTCAGAGCCGAATGTGCACTTTCGACCCTGCAGTTCGTTGTGTTGCCGAAATGAAGAACTTTATTCATCCAATTCAACACAAACTTTTTCCTTATGCACCAACCACGTGTCTTCCACATACTCCGTGAGCATTGGCCAGGACTTGAAAGAATCTTTTAGATTACAGACTGATCTATCATAATCCGTCTGTGAATCAGAAACCATAAATCTCCTCCACTTTCCACGCTTAAAACTCTCTGCAAGCTGCTTGCTCTTGCCGAATACGTGGTTTGCGTAGTTGTACACGTCTTTGTTGATATGTCAGGTGTAAAGTAAATGAGCAGACTCAGGAAAAACCTCTGCTACTGGTCGCATCAGACGCATCTCCCGGTCCGTTATTATTGCAGTCGGGGTAATAATATTCAATAACAGATCTCGCAACCTCTCCAACACCCACCGGTAACTAGACTCGGTCTCATCCTTCAAAATCGCATATCCGACGAGGAAATTCATGTTTGTTGGAGTAACCCCAAACATCTCAAACAAAGACATCTTGTACTTGTTCGTCTTATACGTCGAATCCATGCAAATTAAGAAAGTATGTACGCAACAATTGAACTGAAGTCGGATGTGCCAAAAATGCGTGAGTGAGGACATTAGTTTCTTCATGTGCCACAATCCAATGCAAATAGTTATACTGCACTGCCTGACTGAGAAACTGCTAAGCGGGATTCCTATCTTCAGATTTTGTCCTCCTCATGTACTCTCTGAAGTTATAAATGTGTCTTTGATTGGAATTATCCTCCGGGAATTTCTCCTTTACCGCCAACAAAATGTTACGTGATCTTGCTTGTGCCTCAGTCATATCACGAAAAATTTGCTTGGCCCCAGCACTAAGTCTGCTGACCTGTCGGTGACCCTCTGAATAAACTGCAAGTGTGTGGTTGTGCTGCCCATAAGTGCTATGAGAAACAACGACCCATCCATCACGATCCCGTTGCTCGACTACTTTTACCAAAAAAAAATGATAACCGCAACCTTTTCTTTTTGTGTTCCTTCATAGTGCAATACACGTATCACGAGAACTCATTTCATGTCTGCGATCACATCTCAGGTAACAATCCATTCGGTTATCTGCTTTTGGTTTGTATGATGATATAACCAAAAAAATATGGCTCCTATTGTAACTTGTTTCGCCCATTTACAAGTCCTCGATTGTTGTAAATATTTGTTTACTATCAAAAAGCTCGTTGTAATCTACTCCATCACCACCGAAATCTTGCAACGGAACCTCGAAGAAATTAATTTAAAAGAAAATTAAAAAAAGCTATATAAAAAAATAGGGCGTCTGTACGAGACGCCTCCACCGTGGTTGAGGCATCTTAGCCAGACGCCCGAGTCAGAAAAAAAAATCCGCCTCTGTTACCTCGCCGGATCCAGGTGTTTCGCCAGACATTTTCGTGGTGTTGGTACTAGGATTCTGAGTAAAACTGAGTCAAAAACCTTGTGTAAAGACACGGGACGAAATGAGTATTAATTGATTTATTAAGGGCAAAAAGGTAATTTTTGGGGCAATTTAAGTAGTTTTCCGGTGACGAATAGTAGCCCCCAAAACAAAAAACAAAAACACTAAGTTCTCAAACCTCATGTGACTGCCCGCCCAGTGGACCGTCATCATCATCTCGACTTGCGGAGATGGTATGCAAACGGATATGCATGACATCAACATTGTGTCTTACTGAAAGATCTTTGCAGTATGATAACTGAAAAAATATATTTTTCTTGGTCCAATAATTGCCAGGACCCAAAGAACAATTTTGCAAATATTTAAGAACAACTTCACGACATTTGTTTTCTGGTGGACCTCTGTGTTCCTCTATGCCATCAAATGCTCTTTTATTTTGCCTCCAACAGTGATCTTTATCCAACCACCAAAAGTGACCCAAATAGCAATTCTAACCACTATGCTTCAAATAAATGGAATGAGTATCTTCCATACAGTAGGGATACGTCATATATATACCCTATAGTCATCCAACCACTCAATTAGCATAAGCAGGAAAGCCATTTATTATCCACAACAATACAGCTCGTAGTGTGAAACATGACTCGTTATAGGCATCATAAGTTTCCAAACCCTCTTCCCAAAGTTCTTTCAGCTCTTTGATAAGTGTTTGCAAACAAACAGCTAGCTTGTTGCTAGGATGACCGAAAATGATGAACGACATCATAAAAAACTCTTGTTTCATGCTCATCCACGGCGGGAGATTATAAGGCAAGAGCATTACATGTCAAATATTATGTTGCGTATTACTAAATGGTTGAAACTTATCTAAGGCCAACCTAACCTCACATTTCTTATTTCTGAAGTGAAAGCAAGATGTTTCTTGTCCAACACGGCCCAACCTTCAACATCAGCCAGATTACGTAATTTCCCATCCTTTTTTCTTTCCTCTGCATGTCATCTCATCGACTTGACAATATCAATAGTGAGATATAACCTATAGAGCCTTGGTTTGAGCAGGAAGTGCCGCAAGAGTGCCACTAATTTTTTTTGGCCTTTACGGACCCTAGCATTTTCAGATTCTACTTCATCTTCTCCCTCCATGATTACCCAACAAGATTCGCCGCAATCAGAACATGAATCAGCATTCTCATTCTCTTTCCAATACAACGTGCAATGATTCTTGAAAACATTAATATTTTCATAAGGAAACCCCAACTTGGCAACTAACTTCATCATCTCATATGTATCCTTCGGCAAACAAGCTCCCTCTGGAAGTAATTCTGCTTGGTAGGCTAACCACTTATCAAACGAAGTGTCCAACCATCTACTTGTACACTTCAAGTGAAATGCTTTGATGACGAAGGATAATTTTGTCAATTCTTGTTTGCACTCGGGATACAATGGTTGATCTTCGTCCTTCATATAGGCAAAAAACTTCTGAGCATATTTTGTGATCCCCAGTCTCGACAAATTGGCTGTGACGTTACAACCTTTGATCACATCGTGTATCATCCCCTCTATGTCGTCAATGTCATCCTCTTCTGACTCAATCTTTGTTGGTCATGTTGTCATTGCCGTGACAACTTGGGCACTCGAACTTGCAATCCTTTCCCCGTGAAAAACTCATTGTTCTCACTACATCAATACAGGGCCTCACCGACGGAAGGTATCTGTTGGTGCATATCAACGTCCGTCGGTGGAAGGCAACACTGACACATATGACTTCGTTGGTGCTGCATGCATTGATGTATGTCTACTCTGATAGATGTTCCGACAGATAGATCCCACCGATGGTACTTTTGGCGTGAAAAATCCCATTAAATTTTTTCTCCTGCCTTTGTCGTATCCGATAACACCGACATAACATACATTGGTGCTAGCCACCAACGAACATATCCGTCGGTGTCTGTTACACCGACCAAAACATTCTCCGATGGTTGTAGAACCTACACCGACGAATATGTGCTGTCAGAGATAAATATCGGTCGTATAACATATCCGTCAGTATACGTCCACAAGAGCTTGTTTGCTATTTCATTTCTGGGTTTCCTTGTTCATTCATAAAACATTCATACAGATCCAATTCAATCATCATTCAACAAGCATTCATACACATCCAACTCATTCAACAATAATTCATGCATATCTTAACACAAAAATCATATATATTGATTTATCTAAAAACAATTCAAACAAAGAAATTGTAAATACATTAAAATTACCATCTAAATTCAATAAGTAAAATTAGAGTTTAACAATAACAACTGACTAAAACCATTAAAAAACTATGTTACTAAACATCTGGTGCTGGCTCCGCCCGATGGATCGTCATCGTTACCTTGACTTAGTCGTGGATTGTCGTGAAAATTCTGCACGATTAAAACATTATAGATTAAGTCACTGAGATTATTATAATGCACATAAACTCAATTAGTAAATGTAATATAATTTACTAAATTATAAAAACAATACGTTGGAATTAACCCCCCCCCCCCTCACAATAAAAAGGTCGACCATCGACTTATACTTCTCGAGGTCGTTTGTCATATCCGCTAGCTCGCTTATCATCATCTTAATCTGCTCATCTTTCTCAACCTCTGCTACGGCATTATTATTTGCATGAGATGTCTGAAAGGAATGTGTTCTAAAAGTTTTACTTTTAAATGTATTTTATTATGAATTGAATCTATTGAACATTTTGTTCCTTGATTAATGTATTTGTCTTTTGGAAATGTTAAGGACGAGACTCTTGGTCCTTAACCATAAAGCTCTAAAAGATAATGGTTTACATAAATCAAAATTAATTCATAATCATTGTGATTAAGATGGAACATTAATCACCGAGATAAGATTGTCATGTGGTTAAAAGAGATATTGTAGCTCACAAATATCTAACAACATGAGTATATGAAATGGAAATTGTTTCTTTCATATATTGAATTGACCTAACAAATGAAACATTATGGAATTATGTTTGTGACATTAGTGTTTCATTGTGTCTTTGAATCCTAAGATATGAGACCTATATCTTTTCACATAAAGAGTGTATGATTTGATTATTATAAAAAACTATCAATCGGGAAAATAAGAGTGTTTTGTCGATTTTAATTTTTTTTGAGAGTTTTAAATGTTTTAAAACATGTCATATGATTATTAAAATCATGTTTTAGACTTATTTCTAATTTTGTAAAATTTTCATTTATTTTAATTGATTATTTTACTTGGAATCACCGAAACAAAAATGGGCAAATAAGTTTATTTTTCCTTGAAGTGTTCTTGGGAGTTTAGATAAAATTTGGTTCAAATATTTTTAATATCTTGGACTATGGATGCTTGAATCATTTTCAAGGATTTCATAAAAAATGGATTAATTAATTGAGAGATGAAGGATAAACTAAATAATGTAGAATAACATATGGACATATTGTTGCACTTGTTCGGTTGTGAAGGAATAAATGAGTTTACATGTTCCAATCGAAGTCATATCTGAATGAATGATATGTTTATATCATTGTTATTGTTATTATTATAAATTACAGGGGTTTATGTATATGTAAAATTCATTTATTTTATATTCATGCATATGAGATGACTTTTACATATAGGACTTGCACTAGACAATTTAGTTTCAAATTATGAGATGCTTGTTTATTTTTTTGCAATATTTACATCTATGGTGCAAGAAAAAGGTGCAAAAGTCGAGGATGCGGGAACTCACACCAATGTGTGAATATATTTATTTTATGTTTGTGTGCTTGACATGTATGTGATTGAATGAATGATTATGATAGATATGAATGTATGCCTGCATGACCACCTAAATTCTAAAATCACATGTAAAATGTTTAATTGTCCAAACTAAAAAAATCAAGAATTCTTTCTTTCTTATTTCATCCACTAGAAGCCATCAATCGAGAGACATTCTACTCGCACTTAGAGGGAGATATTTTCTTCCATCTTTGGAAATATTGGGAGATATAAGGATATTCATTGTTGTGCCATCAATAAGTACATGAAGTGAGTTTCACCCTTAGTTAACACTAAGTATATTTGTTCATGAATACAATGACCAATTGTATCTCATATCAAATGAAATAAGTTTTCTTAACAAAACCCGGAGCCCTCGCTCGGTTTTGAGAAAATGAGTTTTTCTTAGGAGGATTGAAAAAATTCCCTCTTAATTAAAATGACAAGAATCATAAGAGTTTGAAAAGACAAAAGTTTGCGAAATATCAAAATGATTATGATTACAAAATGTTTCTTACCTGAAGTTTGTGACATATTCAATAGCCCTTAGCTAGTCTATGTTATAAATGATAGGATCTTGTATTATTGTATTTATGGACATATTTATTTATTTGCGGTACAATTTTTACAAACATAAATTGACATGAAAACCCTTATAAATTATTTTGTCAAAATGTTGAACATTCAACCTATTGTGCAATCTATGATTGAAAAACATCCATTGGCAAATGATGCTTCCAACTTCAATAGCTGGCAGCTCAAGCTTAACATCGCTTTGAAGTTTGAAAAACTATCTCATATTTTGGTTGGTGAAATCCCAAAATTAAATGAGAATGCAACCGATGCTAAAAAAGGCTGTAGCAAAGTGGGAAGACCAAGGAAACCAAGTTCCCGGTCTAATGTTAGCCTCCATGCGGACTTGCTTCAAGCGAAATACTTGGACTTAAAACCCAAGAAGACCATGGAAGCTCTCACAAAGATGTTTATGGATAATGCTCGAAAGGAGCGCTATAAGACCACCATAGCACTCACAAGGTGCCACTTGGCGGACGAAACATTTGTGTTCGTGCATTTTCTCACAATGCAAGGATACCTAGAGAAGTTAGAAAAGCTCTCTTCCCCGATGCCCAATGACATTGTGGAAGATTTGATTCTTGGCTCTCTAACCCCATCCTACAAGGATTTCATCATGCATTACCATGTGTGTGAGAAAGGGGTGAGTCTTGAGGAGCTTCATAACACTCTAAAAATAACTGAAGTTGATATGGGCAAAGGTAGGGACAAGAATGTCCTAGCCATTCATGGTGGAAGTAGAATGATCACCAAGAATAAAGTAAAAGACAAATTCACAAAAAACACGTCAATCAAGGGAAAGGGAGTACGAGGTTCTCATCTGAGTGCTTTCACTATGGTGAAAAAGTACACATCCAGCCAAATTGCCTCAAGTACAAGGGAGACATTAACAATGGAGTGAGTAAGTGTAAGCGCCCCAAAACGGCTAAAGGTATATTTCTTATTGAAATAAATTTAGCCGTGATTGGGTATGCGATACTGGATCTTGTGCTCACATAATTTCCAATGTGCAGCTACTAAAGGATAGGAAGTACCTCGCAAGAGGAGAGATAATTTTGAAGGTCGGAAAATAGTACAAACGTCGTTGCGATTGCACAAAGCTCCGTGGATCTTCAATTGTCTAGTGGTTTAATTTTATGTTTAAAGAATGTCTATTATGTACCTTCGATTAGAAAGAATATTATATCCGTATCATGTTTAGATATGGATGACTTTATAATAAATATTTTAAATTCTTGCATGTCTTTATCAAAGAATGAAATTTTCAATGCAAATGCTTTCATAAGAAATGAGCTTTATTTGCTTGAATTGAATAATAGACAAATCTTAAACATCAATAACAAAAGACTTAATACACTCACGTGAATGATACAATGTTATGACACTATTGCATTGTTCACATCAATGAAAAATGCATCAAGAAATTGCAAGAAGGTAACCTTCTTGGTCCTATGTACTTTAAATCATTAGAGACATGCGAGTCTTGCCTTATGGGTAAAATGACCAAAAGACCTTTCAAGAAGAAAGGTCCGAAAGGAAGTGACTTGCTGGATTTGATACATTCCGATGTATATGGTCCAATGAGTACAAGTGCAAGAGATGGTTATAGGTACTTGATTATGTTCACTGATGACAATAGTCATTACAGTTATATTTATCTAATGATAAACAAAAGTGAGTCCTTTGACAAGTTCAAAGAATTCATGAATGAAGTAGATAACCAACTCAATAAGAAGATTAAATCTCTACTAACCGATCATGGAGGTGAGTACTTAAGTGCTGAATTCGACTCATTCCTAAAGGAGTGTGGTATTATACCACAACTCACTCAACCAGGAACACCTCAAGGGAAAGGTGTGTCCGAAAGGAGAAATAGGACATTACTTGACATGGTTCGATCAATGATGAGTCAAGATGAGTTGTCGCTTTATTTTTGTTGTTATGTGTTGGCTTTTTGGCCTTAATCTATATTAATTTTGATGATTAATTAAACTAATCTTAATCAATCAACCTAATCAATCAATGTGAGCAAACATGATTACATGCATTGCATATATGTTTGTATACTTGCAATTATCTTAATAGGTTGATGAAGACAATCAAGGAAATGAGCATTGGGACAAGAACATCAAGACTCAAGACTTGTAATCAAAGCTTTGGACCAAGACATGTAACTTTATATTTATTGAGTCCATAGGATTTTATGTAAACTTGAGCACTAGGATTCTGTCCCGTCATTTCTCGGTAAACCGAACTTATTTCGGTTAACCGAACTCTACCTAGTTCGGTCCACCGAACACCTGTCGGATAGCCGAATACTTCCCAACAGTGAAACTTAGGTGTTCTCTGGAATTGCCCCAACGGAAGACCGAAACACCTTCGGTCGACCGAATTAGCCTGGACCGGTTTTGGACTTTGCTCCAACGGTCGTATTTAAATCTTGACCTAAAGCCCAATTGACTTATCCATATTCGGTACACCGAACTTCATTCGGTCAACCGAATCATATTGCTTTAGGAGCCCAACGGGTATTTAACTTGACCGTTATTGGTAAAACAATTTCCCACGCATTGTCAGCGCAAAACCCGCGCTAACTTTGGTCTACCGAAGTATAAACGGTCAACCGAACTAGACATGAACAGAGCCCAATCAATTTTATTGTCCACCTTGGAACGGTGAATCGAATGGACTTCGGTGAACCGAACTTAATTAGGTCTAAATAGATAAAAGCTACTGGAGGTTGGTAAACGGTGATCCGATACTTAATCGGTCAACCGAGTGCTTAGTTCAGACCAATGTTTCGGACTACCGTGTGGATAATGGTCGACCGAATCTCTCTCGGTTTCTTGACGAACTTAAGTCACATCTTGCTTTCTCATTGGTCCATTCACCACTGATTGACATCATTTCATGCTCATATTTGTATCTTATATCCATTATCTTACATCTAAGCAATGCTATGTGACGAGTTTTATGTTTGAATTTCAGAAATAAAGAGGTTTGAAGAGAATAGCCATGAAAGGACCCAAAAGCAGGAAAAATGACTTAATTGTGAGACCTGAGGACCAAGATGCAAGGGAGAAGGACCTGAACGTAAGACGGAAGGACCTAAGAGCAAAACAGGAAACTCCACACCTTTATGGGGAGTATTTTGTCAATTCAATTTGGGTCGGAGCTCCAACAAACCAAGTAGATGCATCCAAGACCAACAAATCCATCAAGCAAAGCCCACAACCAAAAGCAACGCGATCTGATGTTTATAGACCGCCAATTGGCGGTCTTGGACCGCTAATTGGCGGTCCATATGGCCCCAGATCCGCTAAGCTTTCTCCTGGACTTGTATTATCATGTGTTTAGGCTATTTTTGGTATTGGTTTAGTCCCACATCGGGGGATTGTCCCGGATTAGCTTTTTCCATGCCTATAAATAGAACTCTTCACCTTCTATTGTAATTACCCATTGCTTGGTGGCATTCTCTCTACTAAGGAGTGAGCCTTGAAGCAAAAACTCAAGGTGGAGAAGAATGCTACCTTCAATGTGAGTCATTTGTTAATAAAATAATTCTTCTAGTTTATTTTAATCTTGTCTTTTAATTTGTGCATGTTTGTTTAGTCTTTCCTTTCCTTTTATGTTTCTTTAATGCTTCTTGCCTTCTTAGTTAACTTTCATTTCAGTATTATGCTTTCTTTTGCTAATATAGTTAGTTTAATGAGTAGTGAGTAGTTCCATCCCCATTTGGGGGGGTGGAGAAATATGTGATATAATCATGTAGTGTATTAAGTGTGTGTTATCTTTATCCCTTGAGCATTATATGATTTCCATAACCATCTAATGGGTTTTCACTCTTATCTTTGATATGCTAATGCTCTTGAATGAAGCTTAGCTTATGCTTTGATTAGTGGACCTATTTTATGGGGAATGATAAGGTTAGGATATGGATGAAGTTAATATTGGAAACACAATTTGTTGTGTATGTGCTCTTGTTGCCTTTACCTTAGCTAATGTCTTGTATGTTTTAATGATGTAGTGAAATCTTAATTCATGTGGAGGCATAGTAGGGTATAGTCTTTATACTTGAGTTCATGTAGCTTCATTCCAATTATTGTCTTGTATGTTTTAATGATGTAGTCTTATCTTAATTCATGTAGAGGCAAAGTTGGATGTAGTTTTATGATTTCATGCACTACATGTTGTGAGGAGCTTAATGAACACACACATACACTTCTTTATGTTCACATTATTTCTCTACCCCCTTTGGGGTTTAGTTTTCTTGTTTTTCTTCCATTTCCTTTTTGCATGTTAGTGTAGTTTAGTGTAACCAACCTTTCTTCCCTTTCTTTACCTCTCGCCTTCGCACAAACCAAGCGTCGACACACCTCCCAGTGGACGACCCGTATTTGCCACCGCTTCAACGCGGCCGTGCACTTGCGGTTAAATATAAAACGAGATCAATCAACCACCAACTCACAAACGGCTATATGAGCTTGAAGGCTTATAAATAGAACCTCATTTGGTTTCTTTGGATTTCTTGAATACTTCCTATCTATCCAATACTCAAAGCCAAATCCTCTCCATCTTCAAGCTCTCAATCCACAACACTCAAGCCTAAACTTCACCACTTGCATATCCAATCCAATATCATATCCAAGTGTGCTCAAGTATAGAGTGTTAGTTAGAGTGTGATTCAACTTCCATATCAAAGAATCAAAGAGTTGTAAAAGCTTCGAGGAAGCTCCCTCTTGGGTTGTGAGAGAAGACACAAGCGAGGCGAGGTTGTTTGTGAGGCTCGGTGTTGTAAACGGTGTTGGTCTCGGCCCGGAACGGAGATCGGTTAGTGGAACCGTAAGCGAGGCTCGGGGGATCGAGCGAGGCTTGCGAGGAGGACTAGGACCCGGGTGTGGGTGCCGAACCTCTCTAAACTCCGGTGTCGACGATTTGTGGTTTGCATTGTCTCTACTCCTTAATCCTTCGCTTAATATTTTTAATTCCGCATTTTTCTAAACGATTAGAGGGTCATAGATCCTAACAATTGGTATCAGAGTATTAGGTTGCTAATTTCATTTACTTAATCATAATTTATCATGGCATCTACTTCTAATCATTGTGAAGGATTATCCACATCTAAGCCACCTTTGTTTAATGGGTTAAATTATGACTATTGGAAGAAAAGAATGAGAATATATTTGCAATCAAATAATTTGAAATATTGGACATTCATATTAAACTCACATACACCTCCTAATGATGATGAAATTGTATCCTTAACAAAACCCAAAATTAAGGAAGCGGAGATGAATTCCCACATTATGAATATCTTGTATTGTGGGTTAAATGAAGGGGAATACAATAGGGTAAGAGGTTGTGAAAGTGTTTATGATATTTGGCATACATTAGAAATGCATCATGAGAGTTCAAATAGATTGAAAGAAACTAGGATTAATTTGCTCATGCATAAATATGAATTATTTCGTATGCAATCCGGTGAAAACATAAGTGAGATGCACACTCACTTCACCGAGATAATTAACTCTCTTAAAGCACTTGGCAAGGATTTTAGCAAGGGAGAGATTACTCGAAAAATTCTCCGATCACTCACCGACGATTGGGAGGAGAAGACGACCGTCATCGAAGAAGCACAAGATCTCACAAAATTATCGGTCGGGGAGCTAATGGGTAGTCTCATGACATATGAGATACAAATGAAAGACCGCATTGAGAAGAGAGTCAAGAAATCCTTAGGGTACATGCCGTCGCCAATTCGATAAAAGGAGATAGTGATATCGAGGAACAATTGGCGACACAATAATTTCAGGAATTTCTCAAAGAAGAGAAAGAAAGGAGAAAAGAGAAGAAGAAGAAGAAGAAGAGCAAGAGAAAAGAGAAGAAGAAGAAAGCTCTCAAAGCTACTTGGGACACTTCATCATCTTCATCAATTGAAGGCGAATTCGCCTCAATGTGCTTCATGGCAATAGAAGACGATGATAGTGAGGTATCTTCTTGCTCTAGTCGCGATTCAATTAATTCAAATGATTCAAATGCATATAATGAACTTCAATGTGAATTCAATGAATTGCTTGAAAATTTTGAGAAAATTTGTCAAAAGAATAAACTAGCAAGAAAGAAAATTAATGAGCTACAATCTCAAATTGAATCTATCATGAATGAGAAGAATGAATTTCTTGCTAGTCATGATAAAATTGCATTAGAGAACACTAAATTGATTGATGAAATTACAACTCTAAATGCAAAATCTTCATGTAGTGACAATATTCAAGATCAAATTGCTAAAAATGTTCAATTACGAAAGGATCTTGAAAAATTCACAAGAGGAAAGAAAATGCTTGATATGCTTATTGGTAGTCAAAGACAATCTTTAGATAAGCATGGTATAGGCTATCATGTTAACAACTACAAAAACCATGTAATTCACACTACTATGAATGAAAAGCATTTATTTGTGAATAAAAGTTCCTCAAGTGTTTGAGCACCTAAGACCTAAATGGTTTGGGTACCAAAGATTAATGTCAAAGGACCCAAAGTTGTTTGGGTACCAAAATCTTCACTTGTAGGTACTTAGAAGGAAAGTCAATAGCGATCGGCTCAATCTACAAAAGATCGATTCCAAGCTTCAAGGAAATCATTTGGATGGAATTCATAAAGCCGTCGTTGCTATCGAAAGGAGATTGGAACCAATACAAAATCGAGGATCAAAAGTTGGGTAATATTTTCAATCCTCTCAATTGTGACTATTTTAACATTTGGTTCTAAATCTAGGGATATTACATGCTTAATTGATATCATACATCATTGCTTTTAGGCCTTAGTGATAGGGGGAGCATATAATGTTATATCATCTAATTAAGGGGGAGAATTATCTAATCCTATACCTTTACATCATATGCTTGTATTGTTTGCATTTGATTGATGTCAAAGGGGGAGAATGATAAGGATTGAGCTTCAATTGACTAATACTATGCACATTGTTAGGGGGAGCATCTTATACATGCATAGTTTACATATATGAAGGGGGAGCAATCATATAGAAAAGGGGAGAACTTAAATTGAAACTCAAGCATTAAGATATAGATTTGCCATCATCAAAAAGGGGGAGATTGTTGACTTTTTTGCCTTAATCTATATTAATTTTGATGATTAATTAAACTAATCATAATCAATCAACCTAATCAATCAAAGTGAGCAAACACGATTACATGCATTGCATATATGTTTGTATACTTGCAATTATCTTAAAAGGTTGATGAAGACAATCAAGGAAATGAGCATTGGGACAAGGACATCAAGACTCAAGACTTGTAATCAAAGCTTTGGACCAAGACATGTAACTTTATATTTATTGAGTCCATAGGATTTTATGTAAACTTGAGCACTAGGATTCTGTCCCGTCATTTCTCGGTAAACCGAACTTATTTCGGTTAACCGAACTCTACCTAGTTCGGTCCACCGAACACCTGTCGGATAGCCGAATACTTCCCAACAGTGAAACTTAGGTGTTCTGTGGAATTGCCCCAACGGAAGACCGAAACACCTTCGGTTGACCGAATTAGCCTGGACCGGTTTTGGACTTTGCTCCAACGGTCGTATTTAAATCTTGACCTAAAGCCCAATTGACTTATCCATATTCGGTACACCGAACTTCATTCGGTCAACCGAATCATATTGCTTTAGGAGCCCAATGGCTATTTAACTTGACCGCTATTGGTAAAACAATTTCCCACGCATTGTCAGCGCAAAACCCGCGCTAACTTCGTTCTACCGCAGTATAGACGGTCAACCGAACTAGACATGAACAGAGCCCAATCAATTCTACTGTCCACATTGGAACGGTGAACCGAATGGACTTCGGTGAACCAAACTTAATTAGGGATGAATAGATAAAAGCTACTGGAGGTTGGTAAACGGTTATCCGATACTTAATCTGTCAACCGAGTGCTTAGTTCAGACCAATGTTTCGGACTAACGTGTGGATAACGGTCGACCGAATCTGTCTCGATTTCTGGACGAACTTAAGTCACATCTTGCTTTCTCATTGTTCCATTCACCACCAACTCCCAAACGGCTATATGAGCTTGAAGGCTTATAAATAGGACCTCATTTGGTTTCTTTGGATTTCTTGAATACTTCCTATCTATCCAATACTCAAAGCCAAATCCTCTCCATCTTCAAGCTCTCAATCCACAACATTCAAGCCTAAACTTCACCACTTGCATATCCAATCCAATATCATATCCAAGTGTGCTCAAGTATAGAGTGTTAGTTAGAGTGTGATTCAACTTCCATATCAAATAATCAAAGAGTTGTAAAAGCTTCGAGGAAGCTCCCTCTCGGGTTATGAGAGGAGACACGAGCGAGGCGAGGTTGTTCGCGAGGCGAGGCTGTTCGCGAGGCTCGGTGTTGTAAACGGCGTTGGTCTCGGCCCGGAACGGAGATCGGTTAGTGGAACCATAAGCGAGGCTCGGGGGATCGAGCGAGGCTTGCGAGGAGGACTAGGACCCGGGTGTGGGTGCCGAACCTCTCTAAACTCCGGTGTCGACGATTTGTGGTTTGCATTGTCTCTACTCCTTAATCATTCGCTTAATATTTTTAATTCCGCATTTTTTTAAGCGATTAGAGAGCCATAGATCCTAACATTATGCACTACAAGTTGCGGCTTACACACTGAATAATGTTCCATCCAAATCCGTAGAGAAAATGCCATATGAGCTTTGGAGTGGTAAAATACCCAAGCTCAAATTTCTAAAGATTTGAGGTTGTGAGACCTACGTCAAAAATTTGATGTCGACCAAACTTCAACCAAAAGCAGATAAATACTTCTTTATAGGTTATCCTCGTGAGACAAGAGGATATTACTTTTGGCACAAGACCTCCAATCGAGTGATTGTCAAGAGGGATGCCGTATTCTTAGAGAATGAATTTCTCAAAAGAATAAGAAGTAGTGGGAGTGGAGTTGTGCTTGAGGAAACTCAAGATACTCTACAAGATCATCATGTGAATGATGACATTCAAGATCATGAATGCCCAACCAGGGTTCATTTGGTTAGTAGGAGTATGAGAGAGCACCCCTTGCAAGCAATTTTGAGTGAAACTCAATCATCCTCGCCTAATGTACGTTTGAGAATTGAACATGATTTTTTTGCAAGAAATAGTGGAAGAAATTCAAGAAGTACACGAGAAAATTATAGAACTTAGAAGGTCAACGAGGGAAAGAAAGAAACCCGATATGATTTGGGACATCACAAAATCGTGGTACTTGATTCCAATGATCCCTCGATCTTTCAAGAAGCAAGGGAAAGGAAAGATTCCAAACTATGGCTTAGTGTCATGGAATCCGAGATACAATCCATGTATGACAACAAGTATGGGACTTGGTTGACATTCCTAAAGGAAAAAAGTCATTCAAAATAAATGAGTTTTTAAAAGGAAGATGGACATGGATGTGAACTTGACAACCTACGAAGCGAGTCTTGTAGCAAAAGGTTTCACTCAAATTCAAGGAATTGACTATGATGAAACTTTTTCATTGGTTCCCTTGTTCAAATCTATTCAGATTATTCTCGTTATTGCCGCATTTCATAACTATGAAGTATGGAAAATTGATGTCAAAACAACATTCCTTAACGGGAACTTGGAGGAGGATGTGTACATGGTACAACCTCAAGGTTTTCAAGATCCAAAGAATAGTGAGAAAGTATGCAAGCTTAAACGATCCCTTTATGGATTGAAGCAAGCATCGAGAAGTTGGAACAAATGCTTTGACGAAGAAGTCAAAATGATTAACTTCGTCCAAAGTAAGGAAGAGTCTTGTATATACATGAAGGTTAGTGGGAGTCACGTAGTCTTTCTGATCTTGTATGTCGATGACATACTCCTTATGGGAAATCACATCTCTTCGCTTGAGGAAACGAGAAATTCATTGAAATCTGCATTTTCAATGAAAGATTTGGGTGAGGCTCAATATATCTTGGGAATCAAGATATATAGAGATAGAGCTCGTGTACTCATTGTCCTAAGTCAACGTACGTACGTTGACAAGGTCTTGGAGAGGTTCAATATGAACATTTCCAAAAAGGGCAATATGCTAATGAGTATGAGTGTGCAACTAAAGAAGTCTCAACGTGTAATATTACGTAAAGACTTAGAGTACATGAAAGACATTCCTTGTTCTTCTGCAATAGGATTCATCATTTACACGCTGACTTGTACAAGACCTGATGTGTCGTATGATTTAAGCGTGACAAGTCGTCACCAACCCAACGCAGGTCCCAATCATTGCACTGCGGTCAAGAATATTCTGAGGTACCTTAACCGGACCAAAGTCATGATTTTTTATGGAGGACAAAGGAAGCTAGTAGCCGAGGGCTACTTGGATGCGAGTTTCATGAGCGATCCATACGATAAGAGGTCTCAATCAGAATATGTCTTTACTCTGAATGGCAGAGTTGTGAGTTAGCGTAGTTGGAAGCAGACCACTACTGCTGACTCAACCATTGCTTCAGAAGTGATGGTTGCCACTGAAGCGACCAAGGAAGGAGTGTAGATTAAGAAGTTCCTTGAAGAGCTTGGAGTAGTTCCTTCGAGCGAAGGACCCATAAAGCTATTTTGCGATAATAGTGTTTCTATCTCGCAAATCAAGGATCTTAAATCCCATCACAAGGTGAAATACTTTGATCACAAGTATTTTGTCACCCGTGACTTCATCGACGAAGGAAAAATAAATTTATTATGGGTGGACACAAACAGAAACACAACTGATTCATTCAACAAACCTTTTTTCCCAAGCCAAAGGCAAAATGTATTTTTGAGTCCATGGCTTTGAAGAACCATGTAGAATGACTTGATGAGCGAGATGAAAGGGTTACCCTAGTTATTATAGTTTTATACATTGAGAATGTATGTGAAAGAAAACTTTGATAACAAGTGGGAGATTGAAAGCAACGTGTTCTAAAAGTTTTACTTTTAAATGTCTTTTATTATGAATTGAATGTATTGAACATTTTGTTCCTTGATTAATGTATTCATCTTTTGGAAGTGTTAAGGAAGAGACTCTTGGTCCTTAACCATTGAGTTCTAAAAGATAATGGTTTACATAAATGAAAATTAATTCACAATCATGGTGATTAACATGGAACATTAATCACCGACATAAGATTGTCTTGTTGGTTAAGAGAGATATTGTAGCTCTACAAATATTTAGCAACATGAGTATATGAAATGAAAAATGTTTCTTTCATATGATGAATTGACCTAACAAATGAAAGATTATAGAATTGTGTTTATGTCATTAATGTTTCATTGTGTCTTCGAATCATAATATATGAGACCTATATCTTTTCACTTAAGGAGTGTATGATTTGATTATTATCAAAAGCTATCAACGAGTACAATTATAAATGTATTAGTTGGTTATGCATGACTTGTGCTGGAAAAAATGATATGTCAAAAGATTATCATTGTCCCTCTTGACTTGAGTTATGATATTGCTGGGCTACTTGATAAAGTGAAATTATAATATGCACAATGTAACTTGTGTATAGTTACATATTTATAATTAGCTTGAGAAATCAAGAAATGAATATATAATACAAAGATGACACATTTCTACTTTGTATAATATTCTCAATATCATGAGGCTGGGGATAGACACAAGTGATATTACTTATGTCGCTAAACGGATCGTGTTTAGTTCGAGTGAGCAAAACATCTTTGTTATTTGAGTAGCAATAATGTGTAGCTAGATACCGCTTATAGTTTATGATAAAATGTGTTTCATATCATTGCCAATATAACTTAGATCCTCCTATAGGTCACACCACAAAACTAGGAAACAAGAAATATGATTCTATATTTTATATGATGTATTAAGTTTCATGTGTTTTGAAATAATATACATGTGGTAAATAATAAAATCAATATATTATAAAAACGACATGATTAGAATAATAAATAAATTCGTATGAGATGTGTATATATTATGGGTATAATGTTTTGAGATAATATATGATAATATATTACATGATATAATGTGATCTACAACATTATAATATATATGAATTTGCTAAAACCCCAAAGTCCAATTTTTGTTGGATATTAATCCAAAATATGGTAGAGTAAAAAATAGTGAAAAATAGTCCAACCATTTTCCCACGTTTTTTGCATATATTAATAATATTTTTTACTGATTAATGGGTGGATTTAATCCACCTTGGTTAAAGGTAGTTATCGGATGATAATGTGGCAAAATAAACAAATCCACCTTGGTTAAAGGTAGTTATCAAATGATGATGTGGCAAAATAAACAAGCAGGTGCAAAGTGGTTTGGACATGATGTGGTTTTAATTGTGTGCTAGAGATTAAATTATTTGGAGCACAAAATAGGTTATTAGCTAGATTCTAACCTCGTATTAGAGATTGATTGACTAGTTTCGATGTCTCTAATCTTGTTTAGAGTTCGGTGAACACTTGGAGTTAATTCCGAGGTAATCCGACGTGCAACCCGACTTCGGATTGGTAAGAGGGATGTGATAATCTCATAGGTATGATCCAATCCATGTATTTCAATATTAAATAGTTTATTATTTATATTGAAATACAATTAGGAAATTGTGTACATGAAATTGTTGAAAATTATGAAAATCAATCCTAAATGCTTGTAAGTTTTTTTAAAATATACATAAGTATAGGGCACGAAATCCTACAATGGCGTCTTGCGAGGTCTATATATGTCAGTCGAGGTGGCAAGACTCAAGTACATTCTCACACGTCCATGCCCGTCGTTGAGAACAGTGTCGACCGGATTCTAGGCGCGAACCGTCGTTTTGATAGACCCCTGAGAGCTTGTCTCAATCAGTCATTGCAAAGCTTCCAAGTGTTCCTAAAATGAAAAACATTATAAATTCAGAAAAATCTATCGAACAACATTGAGTAATTCAAAACTAATAATAATCTTAAACTTACAATAACGGCTGCAGCTTCAAGGAGTCTCTTATCATGAAGCCGAATGTACATATCTATACGACTAGGCTCTGGAGTATCCGGGTTTTCTGCAATCTGCAATACCGTTGAATCTATAAGAATTTTAAAAAGTAATGAATCTATAACAATTTAAAAAATCGAAATAATATCACACCATTTTCTCCCTGTGTGGCACCATCGATTTGGTACCCCACTAATGTGGTATTACCAGCCCAGTTATTCTTGTTAGTCACGCTCTTCTTCTGCATCACCAATAAACCAAATTCTTAGTGTTTTAGACATTGATAACAATTTAACTAAAAACATAGCAAATGTACCTTAAACGCCTCCCTGGACCAGTAGTCAAGCAGAGTAGACCAATTCTCCATGGAAATATGTGGCAATCTAGCATCCAATCTAGCCTCTCCACTCTCGAAATACTCAATGTTAAGGTACAACTGGTACTTATTTTCTTTCCATTTGGTATTCAGAGACTTCAAATTTTGGCTCGGAACCCCTCAAGGAGACCAACATGTAGTCTAACAAGCTAAAACTGTCCAATGTGACTCTGAAATAAATTCAAATTAGTTTACAATTTCAATCAATACTAATGTAACTTAAGAATGTATGTAACATTACCATCAATTGCGTCCATGTCACATCCTTGTCACACTTTGCACCAATTCGAATTACGTGGAGGCAGTATTTGTGTCCTCTTGGTTATCATGTCGATGAAATTCTGTAAGTGTTCGGCGTTCTTTCCCTTTGGAATGCCTTCCCTCGTGAATTCGATCTCATTCTGAATTGTAGTGTTCCAAAGCCCGAAGGGCTAGGATCCTCCTCCGTATCAGCTGCAGCATCGGCTATCTATGGGGTATCCTCTGCCACACGTCATCGACGTCTCCACTTACCACTCTCTCGCACGGGGTGTGGTGGTGAAGACTGACATCTCGTCATACCTGAATTATGAAGTAATTCAATTTATCATGAACTACATAATAAAATTTATAAACTACAAATCTATTCATACATATATTATGTTTGTCATTACAAATTATGCATGTCCCTCAGAGTGTACTACTCGACCACCGGTTCTAAATCTGGTCTAACAAAATCGACCAAACTAATATCATCTAATTCGACTCAATCTTGTACATGATTTCCTCTCCCATACTCAGGGACTTCGGATGCTTCGTCCTTCATGCTATATAAATCTCTCGGCAACATTCGTACAATGAGCAACCATTGGTTGTCGTTTTGTCTTTCTTTGGGCTCTTTAAAATAAAATCATTTCTCTACTTGGGATGCAAGTACAAATGGCTATTCTAAGTTTAGAAATTTATTGGCGTTCACCACCATAAACCTATATTCATCACTTTAGTGGTATTTTCCCGACCAAGAATGTCTTACCACTTGCACTTGAACAAAACATATTTCACATCCCATTGTATTGAAGTTCAATTATGTCTTGCAATACACCAGAGTAGTCAATTGGTGCATGGATATGATGGTTATCTCGTGTTCTTGAGAAATTTTCTGTTGTTGCATTCTCAAACACCAGAATTTTGAGTTTTTCCTTTGGACTTCCGTTTCTCTATGCGAAGTTGAAAGTCATTGATGATATATCCTGAATATTTCTTTTCCACGATATTCGAACCTCGAGCAAGTGCTTCAATTTCAACACATTCATTGTTTTCATTTCAAACTGCCTCCCTGAACCAATCACTAAATTTCTTATGTCGTGCATTCATTGTTGACTTCGATTACGACGTAAGCCTACTCCCATGAAAGCATTGTAATGGTTAAAGCGCCTATAAACAGCAAATTTCTTCATTAGCGATTAAATATTCAAATTTAAGAAATGAGCAAAGTAACAAAACTTTTGTTCACTTGATCTTGGTATTCATCAACAATGAAAGTGTTATTCAAAACCCAATTGTGTGCTTTCTATGGATCAACAACGTCAAGGACAGTCATTCGAGCTTTACCTAAAGGTCCTTCACTTTCATCGTTCCTCGAAGGTCTTTGAAATACAGTCTCTACACTCTTCAAATATCTAAAGCAAAGTTGTACACTCCTCCGCCATAATACCTTTTGCAATTGTTCGTTCAGGTTTGTTTCTATTTCTAACAAAAGATTTCAACTTATTCATATATCTTTCAAAATAGTACATCCAACGATAGTGCACTGGACCTACCAGTCGTTCCTCCCAAGCAAGGTGAAGTGACAAATGAACCCTAACATCAAAAAAACTTGGTGGAAATATCATCTCCATCCGGCATAAAAGAATACCGATGTCCCTTTCCAGGCATTTGAAATCATCTGTGGGGTTTAGTTTTGAGCACAAGGTGCCAAAAAATTGACTTAGGTTAATAAATGCCTCCCACTCTTCTTTTACTCCGTGACTCTTTCTTGTGGTGAAGGGTAACAACTCTTGCATCAATATGTGATGGTGGATACATTGTCTTACCGTCGTCAGTACTACCAAAATGCAAGTCCCTTCTGATGCCCATTTTAACTAAGTCACATCTCTATTTCTAATTATCTTTGCCATAAAATGCTCTCTTGATTCTCCTCCAATGGTGATCTTTATTCAACCACCGACAGTGACCCAAATAAATATTCTTGCCACTATTCTTCAGATAAATTGGATGAGTATGTTCCATACAGTAGGGGCATACCATATATCCTCCAGTCATCTAGCGACTCGAATCAGCATACATAGGAAAGTCATTTATTGTCCACAACAACGCAGCTCGCAGTGTGAAACATAACTGACTATAGCATCATAAGTATCTACACTCTCTTCCCAAAACTCTTTCAGCTCTTTGATAAGTGGTTGCAAACAAACATCTAGCTTGTTGTCGGGATGACCGGGAATGATGAGCAACAACATGAAAATAGGTGTTTCATGCTCATCCACGACGGGAGATTATAAAGCATGAGTATTATAGGCCAAATAATATGTTGCATCTAACTAAATGTTTGAAACTCATCTGATGCCAAATCTGGTCTCACATTTCTTAATTCTGAAGCAAAAGAGGGATGCTTGTTGTCAAACTCCGCCCCACATTAAGAATCAGCCAGATGACGCAATTTCCCATATTTTTGTCGTTCCTTCGCATGTCATCTCATCAGACTTGGCATTATAAGGAGTGAGATATAACCTGTAGAGCCTTGGTTTGAGCAGGAAGTGTCGTAAGAGCCACTCGAATATTTTTGCTCTTTTGGGCCCCAACAGTATCAATTTCTTCTTTATTTCCCCATGCACGGTTACCCAATGCCACACACTGAACACGAATCAACTTTTTTCATTTTCTTTCTAGTACAACATGCAATGATCACAACTGGAAAAAAGGAGCATAACGGATATTAAGGGGGTACAATGTCGGGTTGACCGGCTTAGTTGACCGACGTGTCAGGTAGGAGATTTTACGGAGGTACTCTTTAACGATAGTCTAAAATCCGACGTGGTAGTGGGGGTCTACCACGTCGGTTTCCTATGCAACGTGGTAGACCCCTTAATAATAAAAAACATTTTTTTGATTTTTTGGTTTTTATACCCTACTACGTCGGTTTTCCATAAAACCAACGTATAGACCCCCTACTACGTTGGTTTTCTAGAAAACCGACGTAGTAGGGTATTTTTGGTTTTTGGTTTTTGTACCTTGCAACATCAGTTTTCTATAAAACCGACGTGGTAGACCCCCTACAACGTTTGTTTTCTAGAAAACCAACGTTGTAGGGTTTTTTCGTTTTTTTATTTTTAAATTTAATGTCTGTAATTCACACTCAATCCCTGCAACATTCATATTCATTTATTGCAACACTCATTCAAACAATACACAACAGATTTATCTCTTAAGGCAATAAATAAAAAAACTTCTTATATATGGATTTATTTTTTAGGTCAGTCTACAAAAATGAATGAAAGTAATAAATGGAAGAATGTGAGAGAATATTTGTGGTGTACTCGGGGTGGTCTTGGATTCCCATCACGTGATCTCCATAAACAAACATCTCAATCCTTGTCTTCTCCAACCACACCACCACCTCTGCTCCCTGAGGATACATGCATTCCGACAACCATTTGAGGAGCAAATTTCTGAATCAAATATTGACATTAATGGACTTACATTTGAGGAGTCAACCATCAATTGTGGTGGAATGGACACCTCCTCAAATTCTTTCTTTAGAACACGACCTTCCTTCCCACCACGTTGAACGTGCAAGATAGGAAATTAGTTCCTCCAAGATCTACCACATAAACACTAGATCAAAGACCAACATCGTAACTAATCACACAAAATAAAAACGTCAAAATTTCTTCCAAATTTAAATCCAAAGCAAAAAATCAAAATCAAACCCCCACCTGGATGTACAGATTCGTATACGCTAGATCGGTCTTTAAGGTCTCCATTTTCTCGACTCCCATTCGGTCAGTCACCGGAGAAGGGACATCAAGGTCGGGGTTTGGAGGCAGAGGAGTGGAGAACGTGGGATTGCAAGTTGGAAGCAGAGAAGAAGTGGAGAAGGAAATGGATCTCTCACCCATCTCAACTTCTGGATGGGAAGGTCGATGTGGTTGGGGAGAGGTAGGCGGCTAGGGTTTATGTTTGTTGATTTCTAGTTTCGCGGGATTTCAATTTGGTTTACGCGGCTATACCAAAAAAAATTCAACCCTTCCACGTCGGACTTTTTAAAGGCCGACGTGGAATACCCCCTACCACGTCGGATTAATTAAATTCTGACGTGGTAGGGTTTTAATTTTAAAAAAATTAAATAATCACATTTAATAATAACCTATGATTTTACAAAAATTACATTTTTATTCAAACACTGCAGTAATGCATTTTCCATAATTTAAAAAAAAACCCTACCACGTCTGATTTCCTAAAACCGACGTGGTAGGGTTTTAATTTAAAAATATATATATTAAAAAAACTCCCTACCACGTTAGTTTTTGAAAAACCGACGGGGTAGGATTTTAATTTAAAAAAAATAAAAAATCACATTTTACAAAAACCTATGATTTTATTAAAATCATTTTTTTATTCAAACACTTCAGTAATGCATTTTCCAAAATTTAAAAAAACTCCCTACCACGTCGGATTTCCTGAAACCGAGGTGGTAGGGTTCTAATTTAAAAAATATATATTAAAAAGACCCCCTACCACGTCGGTTTTAGGAAAACCGACGTGGTAGGGTTTTCATTTTATAACAATGTATTAAAAGATACCCTACCACGTTGGTGTTGATAAAACCGACGAGGGAGGGGGGTCTTCCACGTCTGTTAACTAAAGCCAACATGGTAGGGGGTCTTCCACGTTGGTTTGTAATTAACCGACGTGGTAGGTTGACTTTCCAGCAGTGGATTATTGCGAAGATGAATAATTTCATAATGAAATCCCAAGTTGGCAACCAACTTTTTCGTTTCATATGTATCATTCGGCGAACAAGCTCCATCTGGAAGTAATTCTGCTGGATACACTAACCACTTATCAAACGCAGTGTTCGTCCATCTACTTGTGCACTTCATGTGAAATGCTTTAACGATGAATGCTAATTTCATCAATTTTGGTTTGCACCCGGGATACAACGGTTGATCTCCATCTTTCATGTAGATAAGAAACATCGGTTGTGGCATTTCCACCTTCTACCACATCGTGTATCATCCCCTCTATGTCGTATGCGTCATTCTCTTCTGACTCAATCTCTTTTGGTTGTGTTGTAATTGTCGTGACGACTTGTGAAGTCGAACTGACAATACTTTCCCCGAGAAAAATCCATTGCTTGTAATTACTAGCAAAGCCATTTACAATGATATCAATGACGACATCGCCTCTAGTCGCCTACTTATTTTTACAACACTTATTGGTTGGGCATAAGATTTTATTCCCATCACGAATGTATTGGTTGTAAGGACCAAGGCGAGGTTCGGGAATGACTTCAGATTTTCCATGAATTTCTAAGTAATTCTCTTCTCATACATCCAACTTTTGTCTGAACTCATAATTCTATTGATTTAAAACAAACATGTTAAACATAACACCTTAAGCATAACCAAATCCAATATAAAATGTTTAACCTCTACCATCATCAAATCAACAGTATCAAATGTCAACCCTTACCATAAATCTTATTTCTAGCCAACCTAAATTACATCTTTACCGAAATTATCACATCTAACTAATCAAGTAACAAATCCAACACAATCCAACTAACTCAATCACACTAGTGGATTCCACTCAATCCAAAGTAATATAACTAAACTGTAAATCTAAAATAACTATTTATTAGAAATTTTGGCAGCTTCTCCCCAATATTTTCATAAATTATTTTTTTGAAATCATGCATTGACTAGGAAAACACATTTACATTCATATCATGCATTCACAAGCACCTCCAACTAATTGTCAACTATAAATTTGTATTATAATTGTAGAAATATACACCATCAACTAAACACTACATTTCAAACCCAAATCTCACATTCAACCCATCAAAAAACTGTTATTTCAGAAAACATATCTCGTACGAAACCCAAATAACTACTACATTTCCACATCAACACAAATTTACCAAGTCAAAACGGGAATGAACAACAACAATTCAACACCAACCCCAACCTCCAATTTTGTTATCCTTACAACAAATCTTGTTTCCAACGAAGCCTACATGTAATCCTAAATTTTAAATTCATAACACAATCCAAAAGATAATACTAACTTTTAAATCCATAATTCAATTTAAAATTCAAAATAGAATTCTAAATCAAAAATCTAATACACGAACCCAACCTCCAATTCTCTTATCCTTGCAACAAATCTTGTTACCAACCAAGTCTACATGTAATCCTAAATTTTAAATCCAAAATCTATTACTAAATTATAAATCCAAAATAAAATTAGAAATACAGAATACAAACCTAAATCCAAAATCTAATACACCAACCCCAACCTCCAATTCTAAATTGATATATTTCAATAGGATGTAGTTCTGATATTTTGTTGGACTATAATGTACAAGACGGAAATAAATGTTTGACTTAAAATTCAGTTTAATTTTATAGGGGAATCGATAACGTGTCATTGATTACAATTTTTTGTCGAAATCTTTAAAATTTTCAGTAGAACGTCCACTACAAATCAAAAATATTTTTTTTAAATCCCTGAATACACAAAAAGAATTCCACAATGCATATAAACAATGCATTTCACATTCACATATTTAAACTACATTCAAAATATATTCCAACTATGTTTAAACTTTCATTCAAACTACTTTCAAACCATCAAACTAATCAATTCAAACCAAAATAAATTATCAAATTTATCAAAACAAATAATCTAAACAAAAATAGAGATAAGAACTCTACTAAAATTATATTTAAAACACATTCAAACTACATTCAATTAATCACATTCAAAATAAAAAACAATCAAAAAACATAGATGAATTTATCAAAACAATCTAGATTTATAACATTCAAAATATAATTTTAACAAAAAACAAAAAATCTTAAAAAAAATATAGATAAAAACAATCTAGACGGGCCTGAGGTTAGGTTTATGGCTGGGGTTCGAGTTTGCGAATGAGGGAGCGACTGCGGTTCGATTTTGGGGCTTTATTCGTCGCTAGAGTTCTTGTTTGGACCAGGGATCGTTGCTGGGAGTCCGGTTTGGTGTCCGGGGTAGGTTCGGGGAGGGGTCTGGGGTCGAGGAGGGAGGGACGGGTTGGGTCGGGTATGGGTTCGGGGAGTGAGAGGTCGCGACTAGGGTTGGGGGGAGGACTTATATGGGGGGAGGGGGTGATAGCAGCTGCGGTTAGATTAGGGTTGGGATAGAGTTAAGGGGGGAGTCTGATTCAGCTCCTACTAAAACCCTACACCGACAGATGGTATCCGTCGGTGTTGCATTACCTAGCCGTCAGTTATGTAATCGTATTAAGTTCGTAACGGTACTTTCCAAATTTTTACCGACGGATCGTATCCGTCGGTGATTTTAAAATCAGGTAATCGTATTAAGTTCAGAACGTGTTTTTATTCTTCAAATCTTCACCGACGGCTACCCTCCGTCGGTCCTTTTAAAATGGCACCGATGAACATATCTGTCGGTGTAGGTTTCCACAACCGTCGGTGCTTAGCTTTCCGCCAAAAATATTCATTTAATCATGGATTTGAAATCAACACCGTCGGATGGGTTTCATCGGTGACTTCAAAAAGGTCACCGACGAATATATTTGTCTGTGCCGATAAACCCATCCGTCGGTGAAAGTTTTTCCGCGAAGAAAATTCATTCTCTGCGCATACGAAATCTTCATCGATGGATAGAACCTTTGGTGTACGGTTCTTATATGACGAATACTATGAAAACTTTTTTAAACGTCGCTTTACCGTTGTAGTTAGTGACATCTTCCTTCAGTGTACGTGTACACCGACGAAAATTTATTTTCGTCGGTGCACATTGCCTTCACCGACGGATATGTGTCCGTCGGTGAAACCTAATTTTGAACTAGTGTCGTAATTACCCATAAAGTCAATACGGAAATTTTCCGAAGACCTATATTGATAAGAAAAGGCAGCATATTTTTCAAACAATTCCATCAATCAATTCCACAATAGACAACATCGATACCAAACATGACACAAATGACACATCCTAAAGTAAACTTCAAAATTAGAACCTCATTTTACTCCAGCGAATCAAATTCAAATTTAAACTCTGAACTCCTACCACCACTACAAATAAAGCCCTCATTTTTTTTCTAATTTGACACTCTGGCAAAAGCCAATCCAACCAATCTAATGCAACTTAATCTAACACAATTAACTAACTGATCCAACCACACTTCAAATATAGAAAAATAAGTCAATACTATATCATTTACAGAATTACATTCTTTAAAGAATAGTTGACAACGACAAGATGACATGGTGTAAATAAGCCTCAGGCTTACTTAAGTTTACATAGATCCTAAGCTTACTTTAAACTCTATGCACATAGGAAGTGTGAGCACTTAAGCTGGTTAACGACAATGAGTTAACTGCCATATTAAAAAGTCATCCAACTAGCCAGTCAGTGATCGGCTTCAAGCGAGACCAGTCAACCTAATTCGTGGACCCAATCTCCAACTAGTCCACCTGAAATCCTGGAAACCAACCCATCAATTTGAGTTCATCAAAGATTATATCTCTGTTGTCTACATCGAATAACAATTTTCCAACCGATTTCCTCACGATCAAAAGGACCTTCACTGGTGTCTACTCAGAATATCACATTTAATCACTTCGTTAACAAAGCACGAATTCAGTTCCAATCAAATTCTTTTCCACTGCCGAACTACAAAACATAAGCACTCCAAAGCAGAAAGTAAGCACTCAACTTTACAAATAACCCAATCCAGCTAAACTAAAGACCAATCCACATCTATGAAATTCAACGCAATCTAACACAGTCAACTAATCGATCCAACATAATCCAATTAAATCTATCAAACTATCACATGCACTCAATCCAAATAAATATTACTAAAGTGTAAACATGTTCACATTAAATAGAATTTTTTATAAATTTCGACAAAACCTCCCCTATGCTTTCAATTATAAAATCTTTGAATACTTGTATTGACAAGAAAAAATACCCACTTTTCTACATTAATCAAACTTTAATCATAAATAATCACAGAAGTACACACATTTATTTAGTCATACCAAGACTAATCAAATATTAATCATACAAATTCACTAATTAAACGTATTTTAATCATACAAATAACATAAATATTATAATTAAATGTACTTTAATCATGCAAAATCACAAAATTAATCTAGTTAATTACAAATTCACTATAATTAATCATACAATATCACAATTTAAATCGTAAAAATAAAACAGTAATCGTAAAAAAACACAATGGGGTGAGGGCGGGAGGAGTCTGGGCTAGGGTCGGGGGTGGGGTGGGGTGGGGCGGGGCGGGAGGGGTCTTGGATAGGGTATGGTAAAGGGTATGTCTGGGCTAGGGTTTGATTTGGGCTAGGGTCTGGTCGAGGGTCGGTCTGGACTAGGGTTCAGTTTTGGCTAGGCACATACTTTATCTGTTGGTGTAGCTAGCACAACAATCAGTTTTTTTTACGCGACAAATTTATTTTGATCATCAATTCTTTATCTAATACATCCACGATGGAACATATACATCGTTGTATGTCTTCATTTTACCGTCGGTGCTGATAAACGTATTAAGTATGTTATAGTTGTTTTTCAAAATAGTCTCTAACGGATGTTATTCGTCGTTGATCTTTAAAAACAATACACCGATAGAGACATTAGTCGGTGGAGGGTAACGTAAATGTCGATGATTATTTTTTCACGACAAATTTCATTTTACTGTGGATTTGTTTTTCTAAAACATACACTGACTGTATGTATTCGTCGATGTACATTTCTAGTCCGACGAATACTTGGGAAATATTAAATGACAGACTTTTACCGTCGGTGTATGTGAACCTATCCGTCAGTGTATCAGACCACTGACGAATGATAGTATCTGTCGGTGAACTTAAACATACACCGACGGATACGGCACCGACAGAGCTTAAAAAGTTCAGGTTGCCCAGAAGAATGGGATGAGGTGGAAGGAATTTAGCTAAAAGTTCAATCAATAGGTCTATGTACAATCTTTAAAAAATTGTTGCGCATGCCATGTCTGTACATTGGGAAATATGAGCTAGTGGTTTTCACGGTTAACTAAAAACAAAAGGAAATAGAATCAAGCATTATTAATTTTTTAACCAAAAAATGTTGTTTGTCTATGGAAATGTATTGGATAAAAAAAGTGTTTATTAAAATAAAAGTATTTTGTGTGTCAAACCTAGTCACGCAGACAATCAAATCATTAAGAATTTTAAGTCAAGTAAATTTACTTGTAAATGAAAATTACGTCATTGCAGGAATTATCTTTTTAATTTTATACTTGGATCTGTTTCAAGCAATAAACCTCCGATCCAAATCCCAAAGTCAAGACTAGACTCTGCATTTAAACTTATAATAGATTAAGAGGTTCAAAAATATGTTGTGGACTAGTTATCGCTCCTCTTTGGCCACATTTTTAGAGTTTGGGTTTCTTTGTTATTCATGTTGCCGAACAACTATTGTCCACCTATCTGAACTCTTAAGATATGAGAGATGAAAATAATCCACTTCAGCTCAAGATTTTTTTCTCTTAAAATCGAAATGACCTTCCTTTTTGTCTCTTTGCTAAAAAAAATCTTCATTGTTAAACTTCATCAACATCAACATTACCTCAAAAAATCTTAAGCCTCACACATTAAGCAGGGTAGGGGGTCAGATATACGCAACCATACCCTGTCACTCTGGAACAGAGAGATTGTTTCCAATTGACCCCAAGATCTAACGTCTCACTACAGCAGAAAATGGTTTCACCAACGGAACATCTCTGTCGGTGAACGTCACATCCACCGGTATGGCTAATCACAGATGGATATATCTCCAGCATATTATCTTCTGTCGGTGTTCAGGTGCACCGACGGATGTATCGTTGGATAAATATTAATTTGGGCGTGAAATTGCCCACCAATTGACACTAACAGATATGTAACTCTTCCACCTCAGTAGCATCGATGGATGGCGACCTTCACCGACAGAACGTGGCGTCGGTGAACTGTGTGGGTAACCTTCATCGAAAAATAAATACCATTGGTTAGGTTACCCCACAAACGTTAGAACATACACTGACATTCAAAACCGTCGGTGTAAATTCAATGCAGAACCAGGAATGAGCCTATTGGCTCTTTCTAGGTTCTGATTTTCCTGATCAAAAGATCATTCATAATAATTCATTCATCACAATTCATTCATCATTCACCAAACATTCATATATCCAATAACAAACATTGAAACACAAGTCATATATATATGCATTCATCTCAAAATACTTCATACACAAACGTTCTTTTTTTTGAAATTAAGTTTTGAATTCATCTAGTAATTGAACAAAGTTTTACATTCATAAGAGACAAAAAACTCAAACACTATTGTCAAACCTTCCGTGCCTGCTCCGCCCGATGGCCCGTGATCGTCATCTCGTCTTGCCTATGATGGTGGTGTGCAAATGGATGTTATATTAATATCCTACACGATTGGTAACATTAAACATTAAGATTATAATTCGTATAAATTAAAGTAAATGCAATTTAATCTATTAAATTACAAATAAAAATAGCAGATCATTATAATCCCCTTCTCCATCAAAAACTCGATGGTTCACTACATGTTTGCGAGTTTGCCTTTTGTCTCTGCTAGCTCTCTTCTCACCATTTTTAGTTCCTGATCCTATCATACACTTTGGTCAACATGTGAACTAGCATTAACCTCTGCTTAGTATGGCGTCCTGCAGGATCCGTACATATCTCTGTTGGGGTCAGAAGACTAGAGTACATCCGTACACGTTCATGTCGGTCACCTAGAATAGTCCCGACCGAATCCTCCACGACAACAACTGAAGTGATAGAGTCTTGAGAGCTCATCTCACCTAGTCCTCATAGAGCAAATATTCCCTGTAAGGAGAAATTATAAATATAAACTTATTACTACAGTTTGAGTAGATAACTAATTGAAAATCAATATAAATATATACTTACAATGACAAACCCTGCATCTGGATTCCTCGTCATGGAGTTAAACGTACATATCTATACGAGTAGGCTTGAGAGCATTCAAGTTTTCTGCAATCTACAATACCATTAAAATAACAATTTTCGTCAATGTGTATAAAAATGTATTCATATATAAGAATTTAAAATTTTGATAATAAAGTATTACCATCATCTCTCTCTCTCTCACGCACGACAAACTTTGTACCACATTGATGCATTATGATTAAATTGATCATGTTTTTTGTTGGTCTCGCTTTTTTTCTGCATCACAAAAAATTGAATAATGTTAATATTTCCATCAATTAAATATAAATTGACCAAAACACATTATAATTTTACTTTGAACACCTCGTTCGACCAGTAGTCCAAAAAAGTAGACCAATCATCAACCGAGATATTCGACTGTCTAGCCACCAATCTCTCCTCTCTCGTCTCCAAGTCGGCAATGGTTAGGTACAATCGATACTTGTTTTCCTTACATTTCGTGTTCAAAGACCTCATAATCTTAGCTTGAACCCGTCAGGAACTGTCAAGTGTGCCTGTAAAAATATCAAATTAGTGTTGTATTAAAATCAATAATAATATAACCTAAGTGTTGGATCGTGTGGGTTATGGGTCCACTAATCACTTTTTAAACTAATCACCTACTCGTTTTATCGATAGAGTTATATGCAGCGGAATTTAAACAATTAAACGAGCAAGTAAGAAATAATGCAAACCACAAAGACGCGTCGGTTTTTATAGAGGTTCGGCACCCCACCCGGGTCCTAGTCCTCTCTTGTAAGCTCCGCTCGACTCCGCGAGCTCCGCCTACGTCTTCACTAACCACTCCCCGTTCCGGGCCGGGAGAGAACGCCTTTTACAAAACAAACTCCACGAACAACCTCGCGAGCTTGACTTTCTTCTCTCACAATCCGAGAGGAACACTTCGGGCTTTCACCGAAGTCCTTGCTTCTTGAACAAAGGTTGAGTGGAACAACACTCTCTAATTCTTGAGCACACTTGAGTAGGATTAAGGAATTGATCCCTAAAGTGTGGCAATTGAGGTTTTGAGTGTTTGGGATTCTCTCTAAAGTTTGGGACAAATTTGTAGTGGGAGAGTTGTGTTAAAATGTGTTTTACAACTCCTTATATAGGCATTAGAGAGAATAGATCCGTTGGGACAAGATTTGATTGGGTTTTGTGCAAGATACACAAAGCAGAAAATCAGGCTGCAAATCTGTCCATAAACGGTTGACCAAAAGGTGAAACGATCGACCGAACTCTTGGGTTCGTTGAAGACATGGTCGACCGAAATATGGAAAGGTCGACCGAACTCTTAAGTTTGTTAATGAAACGGCCGACCGAACAGGGTTACCGGTCGACCGAACTAATGTTTCGATAGAGGGATAAATGGATCGGTCGAACGAAATAGTATCGACCGATAGCAGATATTTTTGACAAGGTTAAACGGTCGACCGAACTGGGCAAATGGTTCGACCGTTTGGTAAAGTATATGGAGGTGTTTATAGTTTTAATACGAATACGACCGTTGGGTATATACGACAAGAATAACGGTCGGAACAGTAAGTTCAAACGGTCGACCGAAATAGATGGTGCGGTCGACCGAAACTAGACAGGGAAACACAAACTGGATTACTTGATCATCCGGTCGACCGAACGGCCTATATTGGTCGACCGAATGTGGGCAGACAGTTAGGGTTCAGGTTTAGTGTTTTCCGGTCTAAGTTTGGGTGATCTATTGAAGTCCAAATTATTTGAAATTTTGTGTGTGACTTCTATAAGGAACCTAGTGTGTGTTTAAGTTGATTTTAGCTCAAGTATACCCAAAATACACAAGTTCCTAAAGACTCAAAGAAATACAAAAATACAGGTCTTCAAATGAGCTTGATTACATGTCTTGACTTGATTTCCTTTCTTCCTTGAGTCTTGATCACCTTTAGAGGTTAGCACAAAGCAATATATATGCAATGCAATATGTGTGCTACTCTACATGATCATAATTAAGATTAGGTTAATTAAATCATCAAAACATAGATTAAGGCCAAAAAGCCAACACTAAGTACGTATCTAATTATACCGTTAACTATTGTCGTGCCACATTTTTGTCCTTTCACACCAATCTCCAGTCCGAGTAACGAGGACGAAGTACGTATGTCCGATATCGTCTCGATAAAGTTATGAATGTGTTTTCCGTTCTTTCCTTTCGAGACGCCCTCTTGTGTAAACTCGATTTCTGTGGGAATTGTCGAGCTCCAATCTTCCAGAAGCTATGTGGAATCATGACCTCTACTCGTGTTGCCTACACTTTTATAAAGTGTAACTTACATTTACCATAAGCAAATGTTGTATTATAATTGAATTTTATTACCAGAGGCGAAGACCAGTAGCATCCCCACTCTGGGAAGGATCGCCTGCACCATCGTCAATCCATTGGTGATGAACACAGGGATATCCTAATCCCACCAGCATCTACGCCTATCATGGATTCCCTCTAGTAAACGATCACGCGGGGAAGATTGATGTCTAGTCATATATGAATTTTGAAGTAATGTAATTTATCTTCTATCGCATAATAAAATTATAAACTACAAACTTGATAATTTGGACATTTTGTTTGTCCTTACATAGGGGTCGTACATGTTAAAATATGCACTATTCCATCAGTAGTTGTAAATCTGGTCTAAAAAATCTACCAAATTAATATCGTCTGATTGGACTTTATCTTGTACATGATTTACTCTACTGTATTTTGCAACTTCGGATGCTTTGCCCTGCTATATAAATCCCTCGGAAACATTCGCACAATGATTAACCATTGGTCGTCGCTTTCTCTATCTATCGGCTATGCAACATAAAAAAATACTCCACTTGGGATACAAGGACAAGTGGTTCTTCAGGTTTGAGAAATCTATTCGCTTTCACCAACGTGAAGCCATATTTGTCGCTTCTAGTTGTATTGTGCCGGCCCAGAATATTGTACCTATTGCACTTGAACAAAACAGATTTCACACCATCGTAGTAGTGAAGTTCAATTACGTCTTGCAATACACCAAAATGGTCGATCGGTGCATGGACATGATTATTATCTCGTGGTGTTGAGTAACTTTCTGTTGTGGCGTTCACAAATACTCCAGAATTTTGAGTTTTTTCTTTAAACTCGTGTTTCTCTTTGCGAAACTTAAACTTGTTGATGATATATCCTGAATACCTCCATCCCACGATGTTTGGACCTTGAGTAAGTGCTTCGATTTTGAACACTTTCGGTGTTTTCATTTTGAAAGGGTCTCCCTGATCCAATCAGTAATTTCGTATGTCGTGCATTCAATTTTTGTTCGGCGATTACAAAGTACTCCTACTCCCATAAATGCATGGTAACGGTTAAAGCGCCTATAAGAGCCGAATATTTTCGTTAGTCATGAAATAATTAAATTAAATAAATGACAAAAGTAATAGTATTTTGGTTCACTTACTCTTGATATTCATCAACAATGGTAGTGTTATTCAAAACATAATCGTGAAATTTTACTAGATCAATAACGTCAAGGACAGTCATTCGACCCTTACCTAAGGGTCTCGCATATCATCCAACATCAAATCCAACAAAATCTCCAGTTCTCCAACTTATTTTTAAGGGCTTTGGAAAGGTCCTCCCTGGCCAAAACTCTTGCCACAAAGTCTAAGTCGTTGTCTCCATCAAAAATCTTAATGGTATCTTTTCCAACATTTGTCAAACTCTTCTTTTCTTCCTATCCTTCTATCAGCTGTCCACACCTTTTGATTATCTCGACCCCTCAACATCACACGCCGAAGCTCTTACACCAGTTTGTTTTGAGTTGATCCACCTGCTCTGGATTAATCTATCAAGGTAGCGATACTCGTCTATGAAGTAAAAATGTTGTACCCATACATCATAGTTATCGTCATTGAATGATGTCATAAGATCACTATAAAAAGAAAAATCGCATAAGATAGTCAAACTATATATGAGGTGTCTCCACCCCAAAAATGATTTCAAATTATTCATGAAATTTAATTTATAAATAAAAAATATGTACACACTTTTTATGATAGGATAGCTCATTAACTACAAAATCTTAGTCTAATGTAAATATATGTGAACGTTACTTTTCATGGGGGAGTTTTGTGCCGGAGAACATAAAAATGAATGCGGCTTGTACAATTGTTTATCTTAAAATATGTGATTCTAAATTTCCGAAGTGTCAATGTGTCATAATCAAACTACCAATTATTTATTCCCATCCCATCAAAAACATTATTGCTGGTTTACCATTACCTTTTGGGAGCATTCCATCATTCCATGCCGCTAACAAAAATAGTATGTAATGTGTTTTGCGAAATCAACTTTTCATCTATGTAGAATATTGTGCAAAACGTCGATTGAAAATTGTGCCAAAAATTTCTTGGATAATCTATAAAATACCCCCCCCAAGTTCCGTATCCTCTCTTTTCTCACTCATATCTCTTCTCTCGTTCCTCAATTCCCCCTTCACAAATTTTAAAAAGATACCCCAACAGTCTTAATTCGATATAATTTTTGATATTTGAATATAAATATATATTTTCAGAATCTTTGATGATGTTGATTTATTTATTTTATTTATTTATGTAAAACATATATACAAAATAAAATTTGATTTTTTCTAAAATATATTAATTTTTCCAAAATATGTTTTACTTAAAATTTAAATAATTTTGTAATAAAGAGTTTTAAATATATAAAAAATATTTATTTCAAAATATGAAAATTTAAAAATTAGACTAGATATGGTGAGTTCAATCGTCAGTCTCCCAGTTTTGGTAGGACATTTTCACTTTTAATGAGATAATAAAAGATATGAGAGAGAGGAGAGAGCAAGAAGATATGTGAATCGTGAAATCAAGGGGAGAGAGAGAGTATGTAGGTAAAACACATTTAATGGATCATTTAGGTGTGTATTCCAATTTCCAATATATACAATACCTAGCACATGCAAAAACATGTATTCTAGGTTATTCCGGTGTTATTTTGCGAAACTCTCATCAAATGTTAATTTAATTTAGCAGCTTAATTTAAAAGGTAACAGAGTGGCACTCTCTAAATCAATATGGCAAAATTCCGTCGATAATTATTTTTTGGTTACGTGAGAATAAATAATTGGTTGTTTATCCCATTTCTTCAATTCAATAGCTTCTCTACTGCACTCAAGCAAAATGCTCTTTACATAATCATCGAACTTTTGATTACAAATTGTGATAATGAATAATATAGCTTACAATTATGAAGAAGTCCCAGTATAAACATGAAAAAATTAAGAAGGTAAATATCTATTCTAAAATCTTCATGGATTAAAGTAATATTTTTATTTATTTTATCAGCTCTACCTAAATCTTATTTTAAATTTCAAACATGAAAAATGATACTACTGAGATTCGACCTCTAGTATTGACTATCTCGAGACAAAGAATCTTTGTAGGTTTGTGAAGTTACTTAGATGTAAGTGTGTACAAGTCCAACCTAGGCCGACTAGTTTGCATGATTTCAAGTTTGGCTTGTTAAATTTATAAAGCCTAAATTTGAATTGAGTTTGGCTAATTAGAAATCGATTCAAAATAAATTTTGAATCGAGTTCCAAAGAGCATATCACGAGTAAATTGTTTTATTTAATTATAATGAATGGATATTAATTTAAAAAATTGGAATAAAAAGTAAAAATAAAATATATGTATCCATAACATAAAATATGTAATTTTAGTTTTGACAAAATAATATTTTAGAATTAATTTTACCATACTTCATAAGATCTGTACATCGACTCAAGGTTGGTGTTAGAGATTCAATGGGGTACAAAAAAATTAGAAATAATTTAATGGGACCAAAAATTCACCTAAGTATCTATATATTAGTACGAAATAATTTTCAAAGGGGGTCAAATTTAGAAGGTACAAAACCCAGATTCGAATCCAAAGAGATTAACAATCTAGAAGCTAAAATCCAAAAATAATAATCTTTGCACAGCGGACCAAATTCCAAAATTCAGGGAAGTTTGCGGGGCAAATTCCAAATACGACTAACTTATTTTTGAAGTTCAAACATACTTTCATCCAGCCGAATTAAAACAAATCTTAAGCTAAAACTTAAATTTCCACTTTTACCCAAGTGCATAACAGTAAGTTTGGGCTTTGGGAATTGGGACTCTAAATAAAACTTCGGAACCTTTGTCGTTATTCTAATTAGTACGCACAAAACTAAAAACTACAAATGCTAGATGAACATATATTGTAGGTCACAAGTCTTTTGTACGTCTCCATTTCCCACCAACTGCAAATAATGTTTAAATAGAATCCAAGTCTAAAATATACTACCAATGGTTATCCATTCGCACACGATGAATGGATAGAAATGCCAGAAACTTTACGTCAAGGATGTTATAACAAGTTGTCTTTATTATTAGACTACTAATAAACAGTTTAACTTTTGAGTTTGAAGGGACAATTAGTGATGCTACAGAACATTGGGAATTTGGGAGGGTTGAACATTGTTTAGGGATTCGGAAGATGTGGTTATGGGCTCGTTGATTAGGGTGTGAAAGAATCGAATCGAGAAAAAGGTTTTCGTTTAACTCGTGGTCTAAACGTGGTGCACAGAAGCCGTAGCAGAATTGGTGGCTCGAGGCCACCTTCTGCGTGATTTCTGCCGATCACATATTCACATGGTGATTTGAAGGCGTGCTACTATAAAATAAGTAAATTATAATTATAAATTATAAAAGAAAGCATTATGTTGTTTTCTTCTGTATCTTGGCCAGCATTCAAGGTGACGACTGCTTTACCATTGTGAGTCCGTTTGGGACACACCTTTTTATTATTATAGCTAGCAGTTGGAGAATGAGAAAATGAATCGAAATTTCACTCGAATTTGTGCTCAATATGATCGAGTTGTTTCTCAATTCAAGTTGAAATCTTAGACACGAAAAATCAATTCGAATTCCTTAGAGCCATGTATGAAAAGTTATTTGAGTGTTCTGAACCACCGCATCGCAAGGGAAGGGTTCCCAAAACTGTGGTCTCTAATATGCAATAATGCAAACATCGGGCTGTAGATTACTCCGTCGGGACACTAATAATCACAACACTAAAAGGAAACAAAAAATTGACATTAATTGAAATAATCAACATGATGCCTCAATTAAAGTATATAATAACGTCAAAGTCAAAGTACAATGCAGAAGGAAAATACAAGAACTCTAAATCCTACTACATAAGTACTGAGAGGAGTAGGAAAAATACATGACAACTGAGCTCAATAGATCCAATCCACGTGTCCCAAGCCCAAGTCGCCTTCAGTCACCTACTGCGTCCCACCTGCACACGAACAAGCACACCTGAGTCTCAAATCAAGACTCAGTACACCACCCTAACCCGACACCGAACAATGTCTAATCGTCCCTGACGACTCACACTGGTCTCGTGTTCTAAGGCGGTCACGCGCCCAGCGAGGTCGAGCGTGCACCTCGACCTCCATTGCGCATCCAACCTACAAGGCAACACTCAACCCGCTCTCATGGAAAAACCGTCACACGTCCCAAGGCAACTACACGCCCAGTCAGGCCAAGCGTGCACCCTCGACAAGACCGCGCATCCGGCCCACAAGGCAACACCTTACTCCAACCACGCGCCCGAGCCCGTGAGCAATGCTCCCAAACGGCCACCTGTCACAATGCTAGTGAGCTGACCAGTTCTACGTTCGGCTTTGGAAGTCGACCGCACGCCCGAGCCCGTGAGCAACGCTTCCTAATGGTCACTCGTCACAACGTGGGTGAACCTTTCCGAACCGCACAACCAGGGAAACACCCTAACATCTAGTCATACGTGCCTCACACGTCATTTCTACTACTCAACCACACGCCCAAGTCTGTAAGCAACGCTCCAACGGCCACTCAAAACAACGTAGGTGAACGATCGGTTCCACGAACCTGTCACATTCTTGTAGTCTCACAAGAAAAGGAGGTAAAAGCAATTTACCCCAACCGCACGGGTCCACAACCCCAACAAGGCATAGAGCAATAAAGAATAAACAAGACTATAAAATCATGTAAACAACGTAGTGAAACTATAGCTCTAAGTCCAAAAATCAAAGTACAAGAGTATAAGTGTAATTTTACCGATTAAATTATTTTTCCACAATTTCAGAAAGTCTAAGGTTTATTCAGCAATTTACCCAGATATTAATCATTTACTCAATTACAACAATCCAGGGAATTTTCCAGCAATTATTCCAAATATTAATCAATTAAACAATTACAATTAATTTCAAGGTTTACAATACAAATTATCCAATCATTATCTACTTAACCAATACAATTAATTCACAGGATTTATTCTGTAATTAACCCAGATTAATTTATTCAACAAAATATTCAT